>CM059433.1:94633653-97033653 GCA_030390025.1 Squalus acanthias
TCTCTCTCTCTCTCCCCCAGTCTCTCTCTCTACCAACTATCCCCTTAAACCCCGATCCACTGTCCTCTCCACCCTCACCTCCAACAAGTACATGGACTTCTGTCACTGGGATGGAGACTATCCGTTCAGCTGCCTCTGCTGCATCCCCCCTTCTCCATGACAAATAAACCAAACCTCCCCCCAGGTTACGCCTGCCCAAGCCCCGAGTCACATCTTTCTCTAGTTTCTCTCCCATCTCCCCTCATGCCTTCTCCGAGCTCATCTTGTCCACGAGACCCACCCGTGCTCTCTCAACCCCACTCCTACTATACAATCCCTACAAAAAGCAATCACAGGCACATAAAGCAATCAAAAAGACTAATGGCCCTCAAGGGAGCTGGAATATAAAGGGAGGAAGCTGTGCTTCGGTTGTATAGAGTCTTGGTCAGACACCATCTAGAGTACTGCATTCAGTTCTGGGTACCGCACCTCAGAAAGGATATATTGGCCTTGGAGGGAATGCAGCACAAATTCATCAGCATGATACCAGAGGTTAAAGGGTTAAATTAGGAGGACAGGTTGCATAAACTCAGCTTGTATTCCCTTGAGTATAGAAGATTGAGGGGTGATCTAATCAATGTGTTTAAAATGATAAAATGATTCAATAAGAGATAGCTGTGAATGGTGGGTCAATTGAAGCCATCAAGACTGAGATCAATAGACTTTTCTAAGGTAAGGCTATCAAGCGGGTAAATGGGATTGAGGTACAATTCAGCCATGATCTAACTGAATGGCGGACCAGGCTCATTGGGTTGAATGGCCTACTCCTGTTCCTATGTTTCTAAACGGTTAATCACTCAACTTTCCTTCCTGGCCTCCATGCTAGATGACATTGTAAATGGTTCCCTCCCTTCAGGTACTGCCCCTCCCTTCCAAAACCACCGTCAACACCCCCTTGTCAAAAAAAACACCCTCAACCTGTGTCCTTGAAAACTACAATCCGATTTCTAACCTCCCTTTCCTCTCAGGTCCTTGAATGTGTCATTTAC
Source organism: Squalus acanthias (assembly GCA_030390025.1). Lineage (NCBI taxonomy): Eukaryota > Metazoa > Chordata > Chondrichthyes > Squaliformes > Squalidae > Squalus > Squalus acanthias. The sequence continues at coordinate 94,634,682 of CM059433.1, forward strand.
TCCCAAATCCGTGCCCATCTTTCCCGCCACTCCATGTTTGAATATCTCCAATCAGGTTTCTGCCCCTACCATAGCACTGAAACGGCCCTAATCAAAGTCAGAAATCACATCCACTGTGACTGTCCCTCCTCGACCTCTCTGTAGCCTTTCACACGGTCAACCACACCATCCTCCTCCAACACCTCTTCTCCATTGCCCAGCCGAGTGCTCTCACTTGGTTCCAGAGTTACCTTTTCAATTGTAACCAGAGCTTCTCCAGCAATGGCTCCTCTTCCTGCTCAGTTACCCCTGGAGTCCCCCAAGGCCCTCTCCTCTTCCTCATCGACATGCTTCATCTTGGCAACATCATACAAAGACATGACATCAGGTTCCACATGTATGCCAATGACATCCAGCTGCACCTGTCAAACATCTCTAACTGTACCTGTCACACACCTCTATCGACCCCTGCAATGGCTGTGTTGTCAACCTTCTTGTCCGTCATCCAGTCCTGCATATTTTCCTCCACTTAAACATTTGATAGACCAAAGTCATTGTCTTCAACCACTACCACGAATCCATACCCTCACCACCGATTCATGTTCCCTCCCTGACCACTGTCTCAGTTTGGTGTCTTATTTGACGCAGAGCTGAGCTTCCAATCCCCTATCCTCTCCATCACAAAGACTGGCTGCTTCCATCTTCGCACCATCACCTGTTCCCACCCCTGCCTAAGCCCATCTGCTGCCAGACTCGACTATTCTAATATCTGTCACCATCATCAGTTGATGCTTGCCTGCCTGTCCAGCCCAACAATGCAGTTTATATATTGCTGGCCAGTAATAATCTTCAAAGATCAGGATTGTAAATATGCAAATTGCTTTAAAGTCATACTCATCATTTTTAAACACCACAATGTAAACAGGCCCAATGTAACAGGGTAAGTTCAGAACACCAGCAGCCTCATCATGTTGTGGAAAAACAGAGGTTGAGTAATGCAAAAATATCAACTTGGAACCAGAGTTAAATTACCACCCTCAACCAAGATTTGCTGGGAAGCATTAACAGAGGTTTATGCCCTCAACATTAGCAAATTGCTACTCTGTAGCGAAGGAAAGGAAAGACAACTTCAGTCACTCTCCCAAAACTTCTCATACCTGTATCAGAGTAGCACTGATAAACACCTGGGATGGCACAGGAAGAAAAGAGAAAAATAACTTACGAATGTGGGAGTCTAGACACTGACCCCTAAACCACAAAATATTTTTAAGCCATTATCGTTACATAAGAGAAAAAGAACTTGCATTTATATAGCACCTTTCACGACATGTCCCAAAGCACTTCACAGCCAATGAAGTACTTTTAAAGTTTAGACACTTATGTAAAGAAATGTAGCAGCCAATATGCGCAAAGCAAGATCCCACAAATAGCAATATGATAAATGATCAGAAAATCTGTTTTTGATGGTATTGGTTGAGGAATAAATATTGGTCAGAACATCAGGAGAACTGAGCTCCTCTTGGATATTGCCATGGGATCTTTTACATTATGAGAGGGCAGATGGGCCTCAGTTTAACATCTCATCCAATAGATGGCACCTCCAACAGTACAGCACTCCCTTAGTACTGCACTTAAACGTGATCAAGTGGGCCTTGAATCCACAACCTTCTGACTCAGAAGTGAGATGCAACTATCGATCCACGTCTGATACTTGACAGGGATAATGATGCGGTATGATACAGTAAAAGGACAATGAAAATGACATAGTAGCTGAAGGTGAGGCCAAAAACACACTCAGTTTTTTTTCCCGCCCAGAATACAGGAATATCTATTATTATTAATCAACAAAATTGGGATTCACAGTTTTCATCAAAAAATCACAAACATTTGCTTAGATCATCAACGCATGTACATGGATCTTAACAATATAGCATACTAATGTGTAATACAATAAACCTTTATATTAGGTTCAATTAAATATAAGATTTTTTGGAATGGTTCATATTTGAATTACTGCTGCAAATTGAGATTTATTCTACATTTATAATTGTTTGGAATCAAAATACTGTAGATCATTTAAATAGCATAAAAATATTTTCTACGATCTTGGATCAGAGAAATAGTGTAACAAATGTCCACCTTGAATGTAAAAGTTTGGATCAAGCTACTGTGAAGAGTTAAAATTTTAATTTTCTCCTGCTGTGCCCAACACATCATGGGTTAGATATGGCATAGGCTGTCACATGCATGTGTGGGGGTATTGTGGGGTGGGGGGACAAGAGAGCAATCAAAGCTAGAGGGATAAATGTAATTAACCTCTACTAAGACATTGCTAATATTGAAGAGAAAGACCAGACCCTCTCTCACCATGGTCCTGAAGAATTGTGTCCAAGCTAAAACTGACATCCAGCAAAACCCTTTGGTACCCCATATGAATCAACAGTTGGGACAGGCACACCTTATACTTTGCAAATCAATACCTCTGAGATCCTCTAGAGTGGTGCAGAGCCACTTGGGGCCACCCAGCACCATATTCTAACCGTTAGTACAGGTTGAGTGTCCCGAATCCGGCAACCTCGGGACCGAGGCCGAGCCGGTTTTCAGGTTTTTCCGGACTTTGGAACGTGTTTCTGATGTCCGAAGTCCGGAAACGGCCGAGCCCAGGTTGCGATATTTCTGGACTTCGGACATCAGAAACACGTGCCGAGTCCGGAAATGCCTGGGCCCAGGTTGCATTTTTGGTAAGCCTCCCTCAGGGTATCTGGATTCCGGAACATTTTACGGATTCCGGACCCCTGCCACCAATTATCCTGGAACTCCGGATTTGGGACGCTCAACCTGTACATTTTTCAAGATGACTAGCTTTCCATGAGAAACCATAACACATCTGCAAAAAAAAGCACTACGATTCTAAATACTCGTCTGATGCCTTTAATAAGTACCAGGCAGCACACACAATAAATATTGATTTTGACTGCTCCCAATAAGCTGAAGAGGCATACTTTATAAACATCTGTCTACAACCTGATACAGAGCACATTTTTAAGGTGTACATAATTTTATGCACCTGTCTTTTCTTCTAAAGTAACTTCACGACCAGACCTAGGGCTGTACAATGTCCATATTTCAACACAGAAAATTACACAGTTGGCTCAGTGGTTTTAATATTTAAAAAGTTCCTAAACCGTGTTAGGACCTTGATTGATGGCAGTCAGTCTCCAAATAGCAAATCCTGATCTTGCCTGTATTATTAGTGGGAGGTAACGAGCAAAAAGCTCGTTTTTGCCAAGTGGAAGGAAGTGAAGACACAAAGGCAAGTCAGCTTGAGCTACTTTCATGCAGTAACAGTCAGATTTAGATAAGTATGAGCAGAGATCTGGGAGCATGGTGCCTGCCCATTATCTTACACAGTAAATGGTACACGTAGAAATAGAGGCAGGGGCCAATTGTGATGGTTTGAGAAAATTCAAACAAAATAAAATCTTACTCTTCTATGAAAAGGTATGTCAAAAGCAATTTAAATATTAAAATTTGACCAAATTAAGAGCTCATCTTAAAAATAAGATGCAATAGGGGAAGACTGCTGTAGGATTACCTGTCAGTAAACAAAGGCAATCTCGCCAATTATAGAGAATTGCAACAAGTCTTTCATCTGACTAAAAGAGAAGCAACTTATAACAGTTTTTCCACACAAGAAAAATAATGCCTGCTGCAGTATTCTATTTTTGGTTGTGCAGCCCCATTAGAATCTGAAGCACATTCGATAGAACGCATTACTAAATTGTTAGAATCCGTCATAGTTAATATGTGGTCATCCTACTGCACTGGAATAGAGATATAATCAGATGATGATCAGAATAAAATTAAAAATATGAATTTGAACATTTAACTTCTGAATCATATCCTACATAGTTGCAGTTTATTTTCCACATATTGTAATAAAATACAGATTATATAATTAGGTCTCAGTCCTACTAAATTCCCTTTAATTGTATTCCTGTAATTGGGCATGGTACACCTGAATAGAATTCAGCTGCATTGAATGTGATAGATGCAAAAAGCTTTACCTGAGTGTGTCTTAGTAGCATGTTTTTGTAGAAAATCCAGCAAGTGAGCAAGAACCTTTTTATTGCATGGTATTAATTCCTCATCACACTCATAGCACCTGTGAAATTAAGAGGTTTTAGAAGAAATAATACTAAAGAATACTTACTGTGCAGAATTTCTTATTTTAAAAGCACAACCTTTTATTTTCTTTTTGACTTTCATATCAAAACACTATAGATGGAACACATTACAGTATATCATTTAAACACCTCTTATTCCAATAGATCCATATAATACATATTTGCCTTGCAACTGTAAACAAGAAAATGTAACTTTAAAAAAACTTAAGCAAATACTTTAGAATAATATTTACATACAGCTGTAGGACACCAGGTCAGATTTGTGATTCTCCACAAGGTAAAATGCCTTTTACAACCAACATGCTGAGCAGATTATATACCATTCAATCTATTGATACATCATAGGACTAAAGAAATTACAGCACAGAGGGAAACCATTTGGTTCATTGTACCAGTGCTCTTCAAATTGAACTATCTACATTAATCCCATTTTGCTACACTTTCCGTGTATCCTTTTATATCCTTGCTTTTCAAATAGTTATCCAATTTCCTTTCAAATTAAGTCATAGCCTCTGCCTCAATAGCCACTTGTGGTAAATCATTCCAAGTTCAGTTCTGAAGGAAAAGACTTAAAGGCCCGATGGTTTCAGAAGGAAGAAAAGGCCACCAAACCCTGGGAATGCCAGAGCAACTACAAGTTTCTAGTTTCAGTTATGCAGAAGATATACAGGTCAGATGGTCTCTGTGGGAGGAACAGACCGGGAATCCTGAGTATGCCAGAGCACCTTTTAGGTGTCAGGTGAGCAACTGAATTGTCGAAGACCTCAAATAGAAAATGGTGAACAATGTAGAAAGAAATATAAAATAAATTGACAAAAACTTAAGCAACTTTCAAGCTTCTAGTCAACAAAAAAAGTTTTTCTTGCACTGGAGTTCCCTGGTAACTTACGTTAATAAATGTACAGCATTGATGATACTGGGTAATACAGGAAGGCCCTGGGTTCAATCTCTGGTATGACAAGTGGTCTCAACAACCCCATAGCCAAAGAGAAAACCATCATCTAGGTTTCCCTCTGCTAATTTCTATGGACCCCTCCTGAAAATGCATGTTAGAATGGGCTCAACTGTGATGCCACCCAATGTCATTACCTGCTGACACTGCTGCAGGACGTATACCCACCATGAATCACCAACTTCAGCGAGAAGAGGCAAGGAGAGAAAAATTAGACGTGGAGGGAAAAAAAAACGGTGTCCTATAAGCTCAGTCTTTGTAACAACTGTACATTAAAATTATATTACAAATGGTGATGATGAATGAATTGCACTTATAACACTGTTATTGATTTCCCTTACCAAACAGTCCACGAGTCCAAACTGATCACAATACAGTGGGGATCCAAGCGAGTAGTCTGGAAATGCTTCAAAGAATGCTGATCTTGTGAGTTTTGACTGCAACCCTAAGTGTAAGAGACACTATATATAGTCAATCTAAAAAACGTAACAGTTTCCTACAGTACTAGTATTAACTTAGAACATAAGAAATAGGAGCAGGAGTAGGCCATACGGCCCCTCGAGCCTGCTCCGCCATTCAATAAGATCATGGCTGATCATCGACCTCAACTCCACTTTCCTGCCCGATCTCCATATCCCTCGATTCCCCTAGAGTCCAAAAATCTATCTATCTCAACCTTGAATATACTCAAAGACTCAGCATTCACAGCCCTCTGGGGTAGAGAATGCCAAAGATTCATAACCCTCTGAGTGAAGAAATTCCTCCTCATCTCGGTCTTAAATTGCCTACCCCTTATCCTGAGACTATATCCCCTAGTTCTAGACACTCCAGCCAGGGGAAACAACCTCTCAGCATCTGCCCTGTCAATCCCCTTCAGAATCTTGTATGTTTCAATGAGATCACCTCTCATTCTTCTAAACTCCAGAAATTGCAGGCCTATTCTACACAATCGCTCATCATAGGACAGCCATCTCATCCCAGGAATCAATCTAGTGAACCTTCGTTGCACCACCTCCAAGGCAAGTATATCCTTCCTTAGATAAGGAGACCAAAACTGTGCACCGTACTCCAGGTGTGGTCTCACCAAGGCCCTGTACAATTGTAGCAAGACTTCCTTACTCTTATACTCCAACCCCCTTGCAATAAAGGCCAACATGCCATTTGCCTTCCTTATTGTTTGCTGTACCTGCATGCTAGCTTTCTGTGATTCTTGCACAAGGACACCCAAATCTCTCTGAACACCAACATTTGAAAGTTTATCATTTAAAAAATATTGTGTTTTTCTATTCTTCCTACCCAAGTGAATAATCTCACATTTCCCTACATTATACTCCCATCTGCCACCTTACTGCCCACTCACTTAGTCTATCTATATCCCTTTGCAGACTCTTTGTGTTCTCCTCACAGCTTACTGTCCCACCTAGCTTTGTATCAGCAGCAAACTTGGATACATTGCACTCGGTCCCTTCATCTAGGTCATTAATATAGATTGTAAATAGCCGAGGCCCCAGCACTGATCCTTGCGCACCCCACTAGTTACAGTCCATTAACCAATCCTCTATCCATGCTACTATATTAACCCCAACCCCATGAGCCCTAATCTTGTGTAATAACCTTTTATGTGGCACCTTATTGAATGCCTTTTGGAAATCCAAATATACTACATCCACTGGTTCCACTTTATCTACCCTGCTAGTTACATCCTCAAAAAACTAATAAATTTGTCAAACACTATTTCCCTTTCATAAAACTATTTTGACTCTGCCTAATCATGTTATGACTTTCTAAGTGCCCTGATACCACTTCCTTAACAATGGATTCCAGCATTTTCCCGACGACTGATGTCAGGCTAATTGGCCTGTAGTTCCCTGTTTTCTCTCTCCCTCCTTTCTTGAATAGCGGTGTTACATTTGCGACCTTCCAATCCGCTGGGATCATTCTAGAATCTAGGGAATTCTGGAAGATCAAAACCAATGCATCCACTATCTCAACTTGCCCTGCCACCTTTAAGGATTTGTGTATATGGACACCAAGGTCTCTCTGCTCAAATACACGTTTTAAAATCGTGCCATTTATAATATACTGTCTTTCCATATTAGCTCTCCCAAAATGCATCACTTCACACTTCTCCGCACTGAACTCCATCTCCCATGCTTCTGCCCATTTCACCATCCTGTCTACGTCATCCTGAAGTCTACAACTATCCTCATCACTATCTACTACGTTGCCAAGTTTTGTATCATCTGCAAACTTTTTAATGCTGCTCCCTACAACCGAGTCTAGGTTGTTTACAAAAATTGAAGAGTATTGGACCCAAAACTGACCCTTGGGGAACACCACTGCAAACTACCTCCCAGTCTGAAAAACATCCATCCATCATCACCCTCTGCTTCCCATCACTGAGCCGAATTCTGTATTCATACCACCACTTTCCCCTTAATTCCATGGGCTTCCATCTTCTTAACAAGCCACCTGTGTGGCACTTTGATGAATACCTTCCTAAAGTCCATGTATACATCTACCGCACTACCTTGATCAACCTTCTCCGTTACCTCGAATATTTCAACCAAGTTAGTCAGACACAATTTGCCTTGAACAAATCCTCTCCTTGATTAACCCATGACTTTCCAAATGAAAGTTTACTTTGTCCCTGATAATGGTTTCCAATAACTTCCCCACCACTGATGTTTGGCTGACTGGCCTGTAGTTTCCTGGTTTATCCCTCTCCCCTTTCTTGAAACTCTAGCACTACTCCTGTATCCAATGAGGATTGAGACCAATGCCTCTGCTATCTCTACCTTTGCTTCTTTCAGCAACCTAGGATGCATTCCATCCGGACCATGTGACTTAACAACTTTCAGTAATGATAATCTTTTTAGTACGTCTTCTCTATCTATTACTATCCTGTCCATAATTTCCATCTCCTCTTTTAGTGTAACCTTCATATCATCCGCTTCCTTTGTGAAAACAGATGCAAAGTATTCATTTAGTGCTTTAGCCATGTCCTCTGCCTCTACATGAAGATTTCCCTTTGAGACCTTGCGATGACGGGTAAGCGGGACTTGGTGTGGGATGGGAGAGAGGCAGAAGAGTTTTGGATAAGCTAAAATTTACTGAGCGTGGATGATGGGAGGTCGGCCAGGAGACCATTGGAATAGTCAAGGTATGGATTAGGGTTACAGCAGCGGATGGGCTAAAGCAGGTGATGCTACAGGTGCAAATAAGCTGTCTTTGTGATGGAGAAGATAGCATGTCAAAATCTCAGCTCGGGGTCGAATTGAAGATTGAGGCTGCGAACAGTCTGGTTCAACCTGGCACAATGGCCAGGGAGGGAGGTGGAATCAGTAGCAAGCGTACTGAGTTTGTGGAAAGGCCGAAGATTATGACTTCAGTCTTGCCAAAGTTTAACTGGAGGAAATTGCAGATCATCCAAGACTGGATGTTGGACAAGCAGTCCGAAAACACAGAGGCAGTAAAGAGAGGTGATGGAGAGGTAGAGTAGGGTATCATACGTGTGGAAGCTAACCCCATGTCAGATGAGATGGAGAATGTAAGAACATAAGAAATAGCAGCAGGAGTAGGCCATTCGGCCCTTCGAGCCTGCTCCACCATTCAATAGGAACATGGCTCATCTTCTACCTCAACTCCACCTTCCCGCACTATCCCCATTTCCCTTGGTTCCCATCGTATCCAAAAATCTATCGATCTCACTCTTGAATATACTCAACGACTGAGCATCCACAGCCGTCTGGGGTAGAGAATTCCAAAGATTCAAAACCCTTTGAGTGAAGAAATTTCTCTTCATCTAAGTTCTAAATGGCCGAGATCTTATTCTGAAACTGTGACCCCTAGTTCTAGACTCCCCAGCCAGGGGAACATCCACGCAGCATCTACCCTGTCAAGCCCCTTAAGAATTTTATGTGTCTCAATGAAATCACTTCTCATTTTTCTAAACTCTTGGGCATATAGACCTAGTCTACTCAATCTTTCCTCATAGGACATCCCCCCATCCCAGGAATCAGTATACTGAACATTTGTTGCACTCCCTCTAAGGCAAGTACATCCTTCCTTAGGTAAGCAGACCAAAACTGTACACAGTACTCCAGGTGTGGTCTCACCAAGGCTCTATATAATTGCAATATGACTTCTTTACTCTTATACTCCAAGTCTTTTGTATTAAAGGCTAACATACCATTTGCTTTCCTAATTGCTTGCTGTACCTGCATGTTAACTTTCTGTTAAGGACACCTAGGACCCCCTGAATACCAATATTTCCCAATCTCTCACCATTTAAAAAATATTCTGCTTTTCTATTTTTTCTACCAAAGTGGATAACTTCACATTATAGTCCATCTGCCACGTTCTTGACCACTCACTTAACCTGTCACTTTTTTTATTCGTTCACGGGATGTGGGCGTCGCTGGCAAGGCCAACATTTATTGCCCATCCCCAACTGCCCTCGAGATGGTAGTGGTGAGCCACCTTCTTGAACCACTTTAGTCCCTGTAAAAATGCAAAAAACAGCACAGATCCTGGGGAATGGGAAAGATACAAAAAACAGCAAAGGGTCACAAAACAGGTAATAAGAGCTACAAAAAGGGAGCATGAAAAGAAACTTGCAAGGGCTATCAAAATCAACAACTTTTTTTTTACAATTATATTCGTAAAAAGAGAGTAGTCAGGAGCAATGTGGCCCCTTAAAAATTGATATCGGTGATATTGTCAATGATAATAAGGAAATGGCGGACATGTTGAATAATTTCTTTGCATCAGTATTTGCAGTAGAGGAAGAGGATAGCATGTCGGAAATCCCAAAGAAACGAATATTGAATCAGGGGCAGGGACTCAATAAAATTAACTTAAGTAAAATAACAGTAATGAAGAAAATAATGGCACTAAAGAGTGACAAATCCCCAGGACCAAATGGTTTCCATCCCAGGGTTTTAAAGGAAGTAGGTGAGCACATTGCAGATGCCCTAACTATAATCTTCCAAAGTTCTCTCGATTCAGGAACCGTTCCTTTAGATTGGAAAATTATGCATGTCACTCTGCTATTTAAAAATGGCGAGAGAGGAAAACCAGGGAAGTATAGACCAGTTAGACTAACATCTGTTGTCGGGAAATTACTAGATTCTATAATTAAGGATAGGGTGACTGAACATCATGGCCCAGAAATTCCGTTCGCAGCCCTCCCGCGGGCGGAGGGCTGCGATTCGGAAAAATCTCCGCTTGGACCGGAGGGCTCCCGGGACACGTACACTTCCGTTGCTGTGCCTCTTCAATCTGCCGGTGTGCAGGGCACGCGTATTCCAGGGGCGCAGCTAGTTCGCAGTGTCCCTGGGATCACGTGGGCCATGGGGAGCCAATCAGAGCAGGGAATCTGTCAAATCTATGAATAGAGATGAGCCCCAAAACATAAGTAAAACTTCAAATAAATTTTTTAAAAAACATCACATTTTTAAAATGACTATAAATTACATAAATTAACTATTTTAAACAAAAATTAACATTTTTGAAAAAAATAATTAAAGTTTTTAACGGGGCTAAAAATAAACTTACCTTTCTTTAAAGTATTTTAAAATGATAAATCAGTGGAAATTTTTTTTTTTACTTTATTAAACTATTAGCCTGGTAAAAGCAGGCCTTGCGCCTGCTTTTCTAGGCGCAGCTGTTCCCGACTTACCTGGACTCAAGCCAGTGTGGAAAAACACGGAAGTTTTTAACGTAAGGGCTGCCTATCTGGCGCAGGCGTTTGTCCAGTCAAGCCCTTTCTGCAGAGAACGGAAGTGCCGGTTTCCAGCGCATGCGCAGTGCATGCGTAAAACCGGCACTTCCGGTGGCCCTACGGGTGAGTACACAGCGCGTACCCACCTGTAGGGAACGGAATTTCTAGGCCCATGAAAATTTTCAGCTGATCAGACAGAGCCATGGATTTTTGAAAGGTAGGTCATGCCTGACAAACCTGATTGAATTTTTGGAGGAGGTGACTGAAGTAGTGGACAGGGGAATGTCTATGAATGTTATTTATATGGACTTCCAGAAGGCATTTGATAAGAGACTCTTAACTAAGGTAGAAGCACATGGAATTTAAGATAAATTATTGACCTTGTTAGGAAATTGGCTGAGTGGCAGGAGACAGAGAGTAGGGATAATGGGCAGGTACTCTAATTGGCAGGGTGTGACTAGTGGTGTCCCACAGGGATCTGTGTTGGGGCCGAACTATTCACAGTATTTATTAACGACTTAGATGATGGCATAAAAAGCCATATATCCAAATTTGCCACTAACACAAAGATAGGCGGCATTGTAGGCAATGTCAAACAGTTACAATCATGTTACAGTAAGCATTACCATCATTTAACTAAGTTAAAGTAAGTTATTCTAACCTTGCATAGGTCATAGGTGATGTCACAGTGGCACTACCTCATGCACTGCTTGGCACCCTAACAAGGGCATTCACATGTTGGAGGCCATTGAAAGAAAGACAACAAGGACTTCAGGCTCTAAATTATCAAGAACTGCTTACAAAAATAAGCTGAGCATGATGGAGTCAATGATGGTGTGGGTTGTAATGGTATGTGGAAGGAATAGGTTTGATGGGCCGAACGGCCTTTACTTATTTCATGCTTGCTTATCCTCTAAATTGAACTTTCAATTACATGTTAATTCCCTATGAAGGAAACAAAGTTGTAAACCTAAATAAAATATTACAACACTTTAGATATGTTGCTTACCTGGTAACCGCATTTCAGACACATCCAAACATTTGGTGAAACGTCAGGCTCTTCATCATGTGCTTTCAAACTTTTGGCACATTCTGCACAAACTGACCAGTGGTTCTGAGTAACTGCCTTCTTCACTTGGATCAGATCCACTGCTTTGCCAATATGCTGGCAGGCAGAGCCTAAAAATTATATATATGATTTAGAAAGTAGGCAACAAATTTACTTTATCTAAATTTTGATTTGACTTAGTTTATAGCAAAGGTGAAATGTACGTATAGGATGTCAATCTTAAATTGTATACTCTGCGGCTTGGAGTTTAGATTTTTTTTAAACAAGTTAAATAATGACAGGTTAAATGGTTTCTTTCTAATAATCCCGAACATAGGAACATGGAGAGTAGGCCATTCATCCCGAGCCTGTTCCGCCATTCAATGAGCTCATGGCTGATCTGCGACCTAACTCCATGTACCTGCCTTTGGCCCATATCCCTTAATACCCTTGGTTAACAAAAAGCTAACATCTCCGATTTAAAATTAACAACTGATCTAGCATCAATTGTCGTTTGCGGTAGAGAGTTCCAAACTTCTACCACCAACATTATTTAAAACACAACTGCAGTACTGATCAAAGCTTCTATTTCAGTATCAATTTATGGCAATTACAAGTATCCTTCTTACGTCCTACACTGATCTACTATATTTTGCAATATAACAAGTAAGGCAATACAACATTTGTTTCTCCACAGGGGAAAGATTCAGTTTTGCCTCACTACTTATGTATGCATTAGCTTAAGAGTGCCCAATCTTTTTATCTTCATGGGCCACTTAGGTGCACACCATGGAACCTATGGGCCACATATAAAGTTTAAAATCAATATTCCTATTAATGTGTATGTATTTTAATATGTGAATACTTCAGATCTTGGTGTTCTGGTTTAAAATTTATCCACCACCAATAAGGCAGTAGCACCAAGATCAGCCCTTTCCAAACCTTCACACAATCAAAATTCAAACAGGACAATCCGATAAGTAAAAATACAGCACAAAAACAACTTAGTCGGCTTTATGGGCTTAATGTACAGAGCACAAGGGCTAGAAAGGGCCCACTGTTTGGACACCACTGCATTAGCTACACTATTTAATTTCTAACTACAGTTTATCGCACAGTGGGCAATACTAAAAATGATGCACATGTTGGTGGTGTGGTTATATAGCAAGGGATAAATACATCAACCAAAACCAATTTTTCCTTCAGATTTATAGACAGTGGTACAAATACATAAAGCAACATTGTACCTAATTTTGTGGTACTAAAATTATACCATGTGCAGTTTAAATATGGGAGCATTGTATTGGCAAATCACCAAGTCTGTAGGTTGCATTATACTGCGGTATGGAATAAAGTACTGGTCTTAAAGTACATACGTGTAGTAGCAGCACAGACAAGCCTCTTCAGAATCTTCTGGGTCATGCAGCCCTCCTCCCATGGCATTATTTTACAAAAATATTATTTCTCGGAAGTGTCAGGTATTTCAATTTGCATCTGTGCCAAAGGATTCTAACTCATATCGCAATTGGATATATGGGAATTGAAATACTGCACATGAATAAAGGCCAGGTTCAAAAAAATATAAACACGTTATTACCTTTCACTACTTTAGGAACCATTTACTACTTTGACCTTTTACACAAGTGCAAGAGAACACTTTTGTTTACACCCTCAAAAAAGCAATTATAAAAGAACTTGATTTAAAAAAAATCTATTTATATGGAGAATTAACCAGGATTGTGGCCAATCATTCCATTCCTTTCATTAGTTTCGGTCATATATTAGGAGCATCTTAGAGTTACTGAAAGATTAATCAAGATGATACCACTAACTAGATGAGCTGGTTACAGTTGTTATTTTAGACCAAGCTGTAGTAATTAGAAATCATGGCAAGTCAAAGATGATCTTTTATTGATTTTAGGTGTTTGCCACAAAGAGTTGCCACCTGGCTTGTTTTTCCACCAGTCCAACTGAAATTTCAAAATGCCAGTTAATTTTTTGGACATGATTCAATTAAAACCAGACACTGTACAGTCAATTAAACCAATCAACTGGCAACTGATGACAATTTCATAAACTTAGCTGGACCAGTGAAAATCCAGCTAGATGACACCGTGGCCACAAATGGGAATTTTTCAAATCATATGTCAATGTCATATGTACTTATTACATCATTAAATATTTTTTCAAATTGGCATACAGTCCTCTCAGACAGGAGGATGAGAACCATTCTGTGGGAAAGAAGGAAGTTGACCATACAATGTTCACCTTGTTTATAAGCAAGTCAGGGCAATTTTCTATTCGCAGATGCTGATCGGCCTGCTGTGTATTTCGATCAATTTCTGTTTTTATTTTAAATTCAGTCACTCCAAAGCAACAATAACCGAACAAACTGGCTCGTACCCAAAACACAACTGCAAGAGCATTATACTTGTATCATCATGCCACATACAAGCTTGCTGAGTGAAAAACTTTCACGTGCCACAGCCCTTTAAACACTGGCTAAATTATTAACCAGTAATACCTAAAAGCTGCCTATAGAACTGATAGATATTACAGTGGATTAATGCACAGAGATTACTGTAAACAAGTAATGTAATAACTGAGAATATGTATATTAGTACATGGTAGTAGCTTATTTTCAAAGTATGGGTTCACCAGATGAAAAACAATTTGGCACAAGTTAAGTTGCCATGAATTATTCAAGCATGATTTAAAAAAAAACTCTACTAATGCTTATAATGAACATTCCATTATATTTTATACTGGCTGTGCCTACTGTTTAATTGGCTATCAAGCCCCTATTCCAACCTAAAATATAATGGAACTTTTATTAAATCCCCATTATCCACAATTATCTACAGTTTTACAATTCTACCCAAAAAGAACAATCTTCCCAACCACAAAGGTATTACTATTATAAAAACAGAAACTATGTCTTACCTGAGACTTCATCAGATGAATCTTCATCTTGAGGCTTTTCAGGCCTTCTGCTTTTCTTCGTCATTTCACCATTACTTCGGGAGAATGGGTCTTTTACCCGCATCTGTCACTGACAATTTAACATGCTGCATAAGTAACTTTACAAGAATGAACTAGTACAACAAACAGCTGTAAGATTTAACACTAATAGTTTCCTAATTTTAAAAAAAGGTTTAGAAGTTAAGACCCAGAGTATAGGACAAGCTTAACGTCAAAAAGATTAAGGGGGGCTTGAAGCCACAGCTTTTCCAGAATGTCAGAGCAAAACGACTATGAGGGTCATTTTCATACCTTTGGCATTAAACCGGCAAGGTGGATCGCCTAGCCCCTATATGCCTCCATTACAACTACGATTATTGTTTTTCAAGGTGCTGCATGATAGAAGCCCCAGTTAATATGAAAGTGCGGCTGTAGCTCAAGGATGTTAAGAAATGCAGTATATTTGTACTCAATGCAATGTTTTGTGTTTTCATAAACAAATAAATACATATAGAACTATTAGATCTCTCGTGGCAAATAAAAACAAAAAAGTTGCAGGTGTTGCTCAAAAGGCAGTCTGGGACCTCTAGGGTAGTACAGTCTTGCAGTAGCCTAACTTGTCAAGCATTTGCAAATTTACTGAACTCATCTATGATGTGACTGGCATGAGGTAAAAGTATTACACACATTACTGAAAACGAGAGATAAAAGATGTGATTTTTTTTCAGGTTTCTGTACTTAGTTTTAGGATTTTTTTTGTTTGCACCAAATCAGGTGATTTATCAGTGTTCATATTAAGAGAAAGTAAAAAAAATCAGATGCAATCCAGAAAGCTTTACACCTGTACAGCCTGGGAACACAAACACTAAAACCAAGTGAGAAGTCGCACAACACCAGGTTATAGTCCAACAGTTTTATTTGAAATCACAAGCTTTCGGAGCTGCTGCCCCTTCGTCAGGTGAAGTTCGAAGGGGCAGCAGCTCCGAAAGCTTGTAATTTCAAATAAAACTGTTGGACTATAACCTGGTGTTGTGCGACTTCTCACTTTCGTCCACCCCAGTCCAACACCGCATCTCCGCATCATGGCCACTAAAACCAAGAGCACTGTTACATGAGTTGGGGAGGGGAGCTTAAATGTTGTTTCTGAGTACTGGACTTTTATTTTGCTCTAATACGAGAATTAACAGTTTATGGTACAAATACATCAAGGAATTAATTTCATGGAGCATGGTTGCTGATCTTTTCAATGGTAATTTTAAAAATTATGGGTTTAATAAATTTAGCCCATAAACTTTAATAAATTCAGGGAACTGCAACTGTAACCATGGCAACTTGCACCCAATAACTGCCACGGAGTTTTCTGTTGCATCTTTACCAGAAAATAAAACACCTGTTACAATTGATATTTTGTAAAAAGAAAGCATGTTTTTTACTGCTGGCTCACAATTTCTGTTACCATCTCGTCACCGTGATGTTACTTCACAGCAACCAAACATATCAAACTAAATTGCTGTTCTTGTGACAATTCTCAAGTCAACACAAATAATAACCATTTGGGTGAGGTACCGCAGGACCGACAGCTAAAGATAAATCAAGGTACCAAAGCAACCAGGGTTAAATTAATAAAAATCAATCAGAATTGGATCTAACTGGAACTCGGTTGGTATAAATGGTGCACGCAAAACAACGTTAGATTTATCCGCAATGTTGCGTTCAGGGAGACTATTCTGACGTTGCAGTTTATCTGCCGGTTGCTCGATAGTTCTCTTCGCACTGAAGGAATTTCAGTGGGCGCGGGGCCTTGCTCTCAGGCTTTCCCACATTTAGTGAGCTATCAGCAGCCCAGTCTGTCACCTTTTTAAATATCGCAGGTCGACTATCACACACACACCCGGCCTCCAGGGGACTCGGCAGCCCCCGAACGACACTCGGCCTCCTCTCGCTCCCGGGATCGGGGCTTGGCGTTCAGCGCTGTGGGGCGTCACCGGAGTCACTTTCAGCGTCTGCAGCCAACCGTCCTGGAGACCCTGTCCGGGGGTCGGGGGAGAGTGCTGGGCGCTCGCTTCCAAGTCAAGTGGCAAAGTTTGCGGCACACGGGCCGGGGAGACGCTGTCCGGGCTCTCGGGGCCGGGGAGATGCTGTCCGGGGGCCGGGCTCTCGGCTTTTCGCTTTCTTCCAGCAGGTTCGATGTGAAGAACCCGGTGGCCGAGCTCCGACTCTCGCGCGAACCGGAAACCCCGGGCGGACTCGCTAAAGCGGACTCGCCAGCAGCGAACCAGCACGCTGCCGTGTGCGCATGCGCCAACCTCCACCCTTCGGAACTCGCTTCCACTTCCGCCCGCCGGTCGGTCGGTTGGCCGTGGAGTTCTGTCCCGGGTCCCGCGCTCGAGCCTTTGCCTCGAATCATGTCTCGCGCCTTGGGCTTCATTTCGGCGCTGCTGCTGCGGACAGTGAGCCGGGGCTCGGCCGCCGAGATTTGCCGGCAGGAGAGGAGACACCCGCTGCCTTCTTGGGGTGAGTGAAAAGCGGCCTCCCACTCGCCGTCGGCCCGCAGCTGAGGATGGTTGGGGTGGACCTGGAGGTGGGCGCTCACGCTCAGCAGCTCAAGGCTGAAACTTATTTTTTTTAAATACCGCGGTGCATGTTTTAACAAAGTCCTTTGTGCAAATGTCATTATTTTATTCTGATACTCGTGTGCATTTTAAAATGAGAAACAGTACTAATGCGGTTCTCCGGTCAGGCAGCATCTGTGGAGAGTCAACGTTTCAAGTCAATGACTTTTCGTCAGAACTGGAAAATGTTTCAAATATTTCTGCCTTGGCTCAGTGGGTATCTTTCTCAGCTCTTTGAGTCAGAAGGTTATGGGTTCAAGTCCCACTGCAGAGCGAATCATAACTCAAAACACTAACCCTAGAAGTAATCCTACATTTGGGCTCCCTTGTTATCAACTCACCAAGCAGAGGAACGAATCTTTCACTACTATTGTGTGCCTTTTGTGTCAGCACCAGCTATCTCTGCATTTCATGTCATTGATGCACAGTAATGTTATCAGAATTGCAAATTATCTTTTGTGATACGAAGAAATTCTATGCCCAGTATGTATTAAAGTGGAATGATGGAAAGAAGTAACATAAGCAGTCCTGAACATTTTAAAGGAGTGCCTTACAACAATTCCAATCCCATAGTGAAACATGGATTTCTTGTAATCTTAAACCACCAGGTTAAAATCAAAGGAAGAAGCTTCTTTCAAGCGAATGCTATACCAGAAGACAAATTTCTCTGCAGTATGGGTAGTCTGTTTTTTCTTGGGTTGGGGGAAGGGAAGATTCTGGTCTTGATCAAGCAGACCACTTTGACCACCTTAACCACCCACCCACCCAGAAAGTGCATTAGATGACATTTATAGACATTAACAGAATTATGTGGTTTTCTGATTTTTATCCTGTACACTAACATACTGCTAACTTTGTTTTTATTTAATTTTGCCAATAAAATTGTAAGTTCCCATGTACCTAAGCTCCCTCAGGCACTTAAGTAATGTAATATAGTCTTTATAAGTAATGTGATTTGAGCAAATACTCCAGTCATCTGATGGTACAAGGATCTTTTACAGTGAAATATTCCATCACATACTACTTGCTATCGTAGAAGTTGAAAAGATGTTGCTAATTATTGCATGGTATTATTGTATGGTAAAATTGCTTCAAGGTGATCGTGTTTTCAACATTGAATCAGAATTCCTGTGATCAATCAAAAATACCAAAAAAGAAAGTCAGGTTTTCATAACTTTAAATCTCATTTTTTAAATCTCTTTTTTTAAATTTTTATATATAGCTCCAGTTTACCTAAGCCAGCCCAGCAGCTACCGGAGTGTTTGTACAGCTTCCCCTGAATCTGTCACCTACCAGGAATTAAAACAGTTGCTTAAATCAGATAAAATTGTTGTGATCGATGTTAGAGAACCCTGGGAGGTCAAGGAGAATGGACAGATTCCTGGATCTATAAATGTACCATGTGAGTATATCTTTATGGGTATGGGCATAATCCACCTTCTGGTATATTGTAATTTTTATAACTATTGTATTTGTAAATGTTTGTCTAGTGTGAGGCAATAAGAAAACAAATAGAATTCTGGGTTACGTTGCCAAATTGTTTGAATTCAGATCCCAGAGCTAATGCTGAAGCTGTACCGTGCTCTCGCCAGGCTGTACCTGGAGTGCTGTGTACAGTTCTGGTACATAAGTGGGCTATGCAGGCCCTCGAGGCCGTGCGGAGGAAAGCAACGGATGCCGAGTGTTTAACATCTATGAGGAATAACTTGATCAGCTAGGGCTCTTCAATCTTGAAAAGAGATATCTCAGAAGGGACCTCCTAAGGGTATACAAGATACATGACAGGATAGCTAGAATGAATCTAAAACAATACTTTTAGCAGCACAGGGGAGCAGGAAAAGAGAGCCCACATTTGGTGTTAAGAGCAAAATGAGGACCGATGTGATCAAGTATTTCTTTGTGGAAGGTGATCAACAGCAGGAATAGGCTGCAGCATTTAAGAAACAACAAGACTGTATTGGGGAAAATGGTAGGGTTGGTGTTCTAGAAGAACAAGAACAAATGCTACAGTAGCCTAGTGGTTATGATGGTGAATTAGCAACCCAGAGATTGAGTTCACATTCCATCATGGCAAGTTGTGGAATAGAATTCAGTAAGTCTGCCATTTGTGGGATTGCTTCTGGTTTGTCATAAAAACCCAACTGATTCATTCATGTCCTTCAGAGAAGTGAGCTTGCCACCTATACATGTATGCTGTCTGGTATACATGTGACTCCTGTTGCACACTATGTGGCTGACTCTTAATGCCTTCTGAAGTGGCCATTTGTTTGGAATCGTTTCAAGGCAAGATTTAGACAATTTCAGCCTAGTTGACATTGCTAAACATGAAAAGCAGCAGGCTACAGACAGCTAAGAACTATGAGGTTTGTTCTGCGCCATGGCGTTACAGATTGTGATGGTATATAATTCTGTTGATAGCCCACAGAACCTCATGGATGGTTAGTTCTGGACTCCTTTATTTACCCTTAATCCAATTAGCACGATGGTAGTACCGCACTACACGGTGGCGGATGACCTTACTGTGGAGACAAGACTTTGTATTCACATGGACTGTGTTGTGGTCACTCCTACCAGTGTTCTTGTGGACAGATGTATTTGCTGAGGACAAGGACAAGTAGGTTAGTTCTTCATGTCATTTCCCTCACAACCTGACACTGTACTATGTCCTTTTGAACTCAACCAGCTCAGTCAGTGGTGGTATTGCAGAGCCATATTGAATTCCCCCACCCAGAATACATTCTGTGTCTTTTCTTCCCTCAGAGCATCCTACAAGTGATGCTCAACAAGGAGGATTTGTCACTTGAAGGGGGTGAGTGGTGGGGTGTAGTAGGTGGTAACCATTGGGATGCTTTCTTCACCTGAAGCCATGAGATTTAAATGGAACTGAGTCAGTGTTGAGGACTCCTATGACCACTCCCACCTGATTGTATATCACTGTGCCCTAGTAGGACAGGACGTACACAGAGATGGTAATGGAGGAGTATAGGATGTTGGCTGATAGATATGATTATGACTGCGTCAGGCTGTTGCTTGACTAGTTTGTGGGGCAGTTCTCCCAACTTGGGCACCAGTCCCTAGATGTTGGTGAGAAGCACTTTGCAGGGTTGACTGGGCTGAGATTGTCCTACTGTCTGCATGTGTTTGCATGCAAGAATGTCCAGTGTGGCCTTCTCCAAGTGAGTCCTGTACTTATGATTCCTGTGGCCTCCTCCAGTTTGGGACTATTCCCTTGTTTAATTTGCCATCTTGTCATGAAAGCTGAGACATGTTGAGATTATGTAAGTTGAAGGAGCACATACAGTGACCAACTTGTAACCCATCCTGGGTGTTAGTAAGTGGCCATATATTACGCAGCACGCAGCTAGATTGTTACAAGGATTTGATGTGTGTAAATCTCATGGAAAATGTCAGTAAGTCTAGGCTTTCAATTGTAAGTTACAATTTGAATGTGTGCCCTGTTGAAGTATGGCTATGCAGGAGAATCTATGAAGGAGCTGAGCTGTAAGGTTGTGTGAAAGCTTGGTATGATTGAGCACCACACGTGGAACAGATTGGCAGGCAATGCTCTGTGGCATTTAATCTTGGGCCATCGACCTGCTACATGGTATTGTTGGGCATTATTACCTTGCCTGGTTCCTTAAAGTATGCTCTCTCCTCCCACGTCTGTCCGTAACACTGAGCTTGGCCACTACCTTCTGCTACACGTGCTGCGCAGTCAGTCATCTTCTGGGGAGTGTGTCCTGCAGGGCAACACTTGTCTCCTGCAGCAGAATTTCCAGTTCACCAGCCATCAAACAGCCGGTCAGATGTTACATTGCTCTGTCACTTGCTCACAGACTCTGTTTTGTAGCTTCACATTGGGTTTACTTTCCCTTGCATTTTGCCTGCCACTTTTCCTACACAACCTTTGAAAATGCTCAAACAAATTTTTACCCCATCCTTACCTTTAAGTAGCTGCAACTCTTTTCCCAGCAGCCCGTTAAAGGCTACCATCTTGCATTATATCCTGTGTTCCCCGCTTCGTCAGCTTCCAGCTGTGGACACAGACTAGCCAAGAGCACACATTAATTACGATGATGAGCTGACCTCTGAATATAATGTACGGTTGAACTCTGTTCTGTGTACAAGCAATTCACTTGTCGCAATCCAGCCCTGGTGACTGCACCAGGACCAGAAAATTGGTCTTGTACTTTGGGCCACCATACTACATCTTGGACTTTTTATTGTTTTGGTTCAATACACTGATTAAATATAAATACTATTATGATCTTCAAAAACATGCAATCCACTGACATTATTGAAATTAACTGAATGTGGAGTTACGCAGTCTAAGCTAGTCATTTCTGGAGTTGGGAGAGGAGGAAATTCTGTTAGCAGTCATGTGCTGCATTACATTGCCATCTTTATTAAGAATGTTTTGAATATGCAAAGTCTGTTTGGCCCAACAGGCCAGCTCCGTCCAGAGTCCACATCTGATTTTATTGTGAATTTGCAACGCCTACCATTACCGCGTGTTGATCCTGTACTTGAAGCTAGGAGTGTCGCAAACATTGCTGACACGGTGTCTGGGGAGCCTAAACACTGTCCCGCCACCCCCGCCCCCCCCATCGAAGCTGCACATGCGCAGCCCCCAGACATGGCCTATTGTCCGGCACCAGCAAGCCCCTGCCAATTTTCTTTCTTGTACATTTGTGCGCAAAGCTGATTTAGACGTGCTCTATTTTTGTGTGGGTGGTTGTCTCACTTTTGAGCATTTCTGTGTGTTAGGGAGCCTTGTATTGTCTGTGAATGGGGGTTGGCCAAATTTGCACGTAGATGCTCACATTTCTGTGTCACTATATGCGGTCCATTCAACAACAACAGCTGTATTTATATAGCGCCTTTAACGTAGTAAAACGTTCCAAGGTGCATCGCAGGAGTGTTATCGTGACACCGAGCCACATGAGATATTAGAGCAGAAGAGGTAGGTTTTAAGGAGCGTCTTAAAGGAGGAAAGAGAGGTGGGGAGGTTTAGGGAGGGAATTCCAGAGCTTAGGGCCTGGTTTTGATGCATCTGGCTCCCAATTCCAGAGGGTTAGACTTCCTGTAATATCCATCTCCTAATATATAGATTTTTTTTTTATTGAGTTGTTCAATAATTTAGAACTTTTGCTTTTACAAAATTAGTAACTTATCCAAAAAAAAAAGGTCTATGTACCGTTTGGACTCCGTTCCAATGCTCAATGCTGAAACTATTAACATTTTTAAATACCATGGGGGCAGAAGTGGTGCATCTTTAGGAAATCTTTTTGTAAATTTCATTATTTTAAGTTATACTCGTGTGTATTTTACAATGAGAAAAAGTACCAATGATTGTCAGCTCAGGTAGCATCTGTGGAGAGAGAAACAGAGTTGATGTTTCAGGTTGATGACCTTTCATCAGAACTGGAAGATGTTAGAGATGGAAGCAGATTCAACAGTAGCTTTCAAAAGTGAATTGGATATAAATTTCTGAAGGAAAAAATAGCAGGGCTATTGGGGAAAGAGCAGGGAGATGGAACTAATTGAATAGCTCTTTCAAAGAGCCAGCACAGGCACGATGGGCCGAATGGCCGCCTCCTGTGCTATTTGATTCTAAGTACAGGGCCAAATGAAAAGGGAGTAGGAAAAGAACAAAAAGGGGAGGTCAGTTATAGGGTGGAAGGCAAGAGTGATTAAATGACCAAAGTGATGATGGTGCAAGGCAAAAGGAGGAGATAATGAGACAAGTATAGAAATAAAAGATAGGTCCAGAGGAGGTGTAAATGGTTACAGCAGGAGCGAAGCACGGAAAATCTGGCAAAGAGGAGAAGCCTCCAATGGCCCAGAAATGTAGAGGAAGAAAGGCAGGTAGACCCCAGGGGTGCAGACCGCACCGCTGGCCGTGTACCGATCAGGGTTCCCCCAGCCCACACCTCCTCCGCACCCAGTGGCTCTGGTGCAGCCATCCTCCATTATCAGCACCTGTTGTCCGAGAGAAAATTGGAGTGATGGTTAAGGTTTAAAGTTGTAAAACTCAATGTTAAGGCCAGATGACTGTAAGGTGCCTAGTTGAGGTGCTGTTCCTTGAGCTTCATCGGAGGGCCAGGACAGAGGTCTGAGTGGGAGTGGAATGGAGAATTAAAATGGCAAGTGACTGAAAGTTCAGGGTCACTTTTGTGGACTGATCGGAGGTGTTCAGCAAAACCATCACCCAATCTGTGTTTGGTCTCCCCAATGTAGAGGAGACCGCATCGGGAGCAGTGAATGCAGTATACTAAGTTGGAAGAAGTACAAGTAAATTGCTGTTTCGCCCGGAAGGAGTGTTTGGGACCCTGGACGGAGGAAGGAAGGAGGTGAAAGGGCTGGTGTTGCAGCTCCTGCACTTGCATGGGAAGGTGCTGGGGGAAGCTGAGCAGGTGCAGGGGGTGATGGAAGAGTGGACCAGGGAGTCGCGGAGGGAACGGTCCCTTCGGAATGCTGACGGGAGAGGGGCGGGGAAGATGTGTTTGGTGGTGGCATCGTGCTGGAGGTGGGGAAAATGTCGGAGGATGATCTGTTGAATGCGGAGGCTGGTACAGTGGAAGGTGAGGACAAGGGGGACTCTATCATGGTTTTGGGATAAGAACATAAGAAATAGGAGCAGGAGTAGGCCATTTGGCCCCTCGAGCCTGCGCCGCCATTCAATAAGATCATGGCTGATCATCTACCTCATCTCCACTTTCCTGCACTATCCCCATATCCCTTGATTCGCTTTATATCCAAATATCTATCGATCTCTGTCTTGAATATACTTAACAACTGAGCCTCCACAGCCCTCTGGGGAGAGAATTCCAAAGATTCACCACCCTCTGAGTGAAGAAATCTCTCCTCATCTCAGTCCTAAATGGCCGACCCCTTATTCTGAGACTCCCCAGCCAAGGGGAACATCCTCCCTGCATCTACTCTGTCAAGCCCTGTAAGAATTTTGTATGTTTCAATGAGATCACCTCGCATTCTTCTAAACTCTAGAGAATATAGGCCTAGTCTATTCAATCTCTTTTCATGGGACAATCCCCCCATCCCAGGAATCAGTCTGGTGAACCTTTGTTGTACTCTCTCTATGGCAAGTATATCCTTCCTTAGGTAAGGAGACCAAAACTGTACACAATACTCCAGGTGTGGTCTCACCAGGGCCCTATATAATTGCAGTAAGACATCTTTACTCTTGTACTAAAATCCTCTTGTAATAAAGGCCAACATACCATTTGCTTTCCTAATTGCTTGCTGTACCTGCATGTTAACTTTCAGTGATTCGTGTACAAGGACACTCGGGTCCCTCTGAACACCAACATTTCCCAATCTCTCACCATTTAAAAAATACTCTGCTTTTCTATTTTTCCTACCAAAGTGGATAACTTCACATTTCTCCACATTATATTCCATTTGCCATGTTCTTGCCCACCCACTTAGCTTGTCTATATCCCCTTGAAGCCTCTTTGCATCCTCCTCACAACTTGCATTTCCACCCAGCTTTGTATCATCAGCAAACTTGGATATATTACGTTTGGTCCTCTCATCCAAATCATTGATATAGATTGTGAATAGCTGAGGCCCAAGTACTGATTCTTGCGGTACCCCACTAGTTACAGCCTGCCAACCCAAAAATGACCCGTTTATTCCAACTCTCTCTTTTCTGTCCGTTATCCAATCCTCAATCCATGCTAGTATATTACCCCCAATCCCATGAGCCCCAATTTTGTTTAATAACCTCTTGTGTGGCATCTTATCGAATGCCTTCTGAAAATCCAAATACACCACATCCACTGCTTCCCCCTTATCTATTCTGCTAGTTACAATCTCAAAAACTCTTAACAGATTCGTCAAACACGATTTCCCTTTCATAAATCCGTGTTGACTCTGCCCAATCCTATTATTTTCTAAGTGCCCTGTTACCACGTCCTTAATAATAGATTCTAGCATTTTCCCGACTACTGATATCAGGCAAACTGGTCTGTAGTTCCCCGTTTTCTCTCTCACTCCTTTCTTAAATAGTGGGGTTACATTTGCGACCTTCCAATCCGCAGGAACATTTCTAGAATCTATGGAATTTTGGAAAATGACAACCAATGCATCCACTATCTCTAAATCCACGTCTTTCAAAACTCTAGGATGTAGGCCATCAGGTCCAGGGGATTTATCGGCTTTCAGTCCCATTAATTTCTCCACTACTATTTTTTTTTTTACTAATACTAATTTCTTTCAGTTCCTCATTCTCGCTAGACCCTTGGTTCTCCACTATTTCCGGGAAGTTTTTTGCATCTTCCGTGAAGACAGATGCAAAGTATTTGTTTAATTTCTCTGCCATTTCTTTATTCCCCATTATAATTTCTCCTGTCTCAGCCGGTAAGGGACCCACATTTACTTTCGCTAATCTTTTCCTTTTTACATACCTATAGAAGCTTTTACAGTCTGTTTTTATGTCTCTCGCTAGTTTAATCTTCTATTTTTCCCTTTCTTGATCAATTTCTTGGTCCTCCTTTGCTGAATTCTTAAAATCCTCCCAATCCTCAGGCTTACTACTCTTTTTGGTAACATTATAAGCCTCTTCCTTTGATCTAATACTATCTTTAACTTCTCTTGTTAGCCACGGTTGGTCCACTTTTCCTGTGGGGGTTTTTGTGCCTTAAAGGAATGTATAGTTGTTGTAAATTATGTATTCTTTAAATGCTAGCCATTGCTTCTCTAACGTCATACCTTTTAATGTAGTTTCCCTTAGCCAACTCGCCCCTCATACCTATGTAGTTTGCTTTGTTTAGATTTAAGACCCTAGTTTCAGATTTAACTAAATCACTCAAACTCAGTATAAAATTATATCATATTATGGTCACTCTTCCCTAAAGGCCCCTTTACTACAAGGTTATTAATTCACCCTTGCTCGTTGCACAATACTAGATCTAAAATAGCCTGTTCCCTAGTTGGTTCCTCAACATACTGATCTAGAAAACTATCTTTCATACATTCCATGAATTCATCCTCCACACTATTGCTGCAAATTTGGTTTGCCCAGTCTAAATGTAGATTAAAGTCCCCCATGATTACTGTATTACCCTTGTTAGATGCGCCTCTAATTTCCTGATTTATACTCTGCCCGACATTACAACTACTGTTTGGGGCCCTATAAACAACTCCCACCAATGTTTTCTGCCACCTGCTGTTTCTTAGCTCCATCCAAACTGATTCTACTTCTTGATTTTCGGAGCTAAGATCCTTTCTCTCTACTGTCTTTACCCCTCCTTTATTATCAGGGCTACCCCTCCTCCTTTTCCATTTTGCCTATCTCTTCTAAAAGTTAAGTATCCTGGAATATTTAGTTCCCAACCTTGGCCACATTGCAACCACGTCTCCATAATGGCTATTAGATCAAACCTATTAATTTCTATTTGTGCTATTAATTCATCTATTTTGTTGCGAATGCTTCGCACATTCAAATATAGTGCCTTTGACTTATTTCTATTTTTTCCTGATGTCACCTTAGTCACTGATGCCTTATTACCTTTGTTACTCTCTCTCTCTCCCTTCGTGACCCACTGCTTATTTTTACCCGAAACTCTACTCTGCTCTAGAGCCTTGACATTTCTCTCGCTGCTTTTAAATTTACTCTTTTCTGAATCCTCCCACCCCTCCTTCATTGGTGGAGAAGGGGTGAGGGTGGAAGTGCAAGATATGGGACGGACACAGTCGAGGGCCGTGTCAACCAGTGGAGGGTAATCCTCGGCTGAGAAAAAAGGGAGACATTTTGGAAGCTCTGCTGCGGAATGTGGCATCGTCTGAACAGATGCGACGGAGAAACCGGGAGAAAGGAATAGAGTCCTTATGGGAAGCTGGGTGGAAGTATAATCAAGGTAGCTGTGGAAGTCGGTGGGCTTGTAGTAGATCTTGGTGGACAGCCTATCCCAGAAATGGAAATAGAGAAATCGAGAAAGGAAAGGGTGAGTCAGAGATGGACCATGTGAAAGGAAGGTGGGGTGGAAGTTCGAAGCAAAGTTAATGAAATTTTCCAGTTCCGGTCAAGACCAGGAAGTGACACTGACACAGTCATCAATGTATCGAAAATAGAGGTCAGGCAGTGGACCTGAGTAGGATTCGAACAAAGAATGTTCCATGTATCTCACGAAAAGGTAAGCATAGCTAGGACCTATACGGGTTCCCATAGCGACACCTTTTATTTGGAGGCGAACGGCCCGGAATTTGCAGTCGGGATGACAGCGAACTGGCAGCATTTGCCATCATTCCACCTTTGAAACTGACCCCAGGCGCAGCGGAAATCCTGAAGTTGCGGTCTGTCATTCACAGCTTCGACACAGGCTGCGCTGTACGCCTCCCCCCACCCCCCACCGAGCCGGCAATCTGTAATCACCCAGATCAGGGAAACTGACAAACTTTATCTCTTCCGCAGTAATTAGGCTGTTAAATTCCCCACTAAAAGTTAGACCCAAAGGGATTCGGTGTAACTGGGGTTTTAACAGCGTATTGGCGGCTAAAGATAGGTTAAGGGCTGAAAATCGAATTTTAATTTTGTGCAGTGTGAAATTTGCCCATTTTAATAAAAATTTAAATTTGTTAGAAACCAAAAATTTACATTTTTTTAAAGTTTGTTCACCTTTATTTCGGGTTTGCCTTTTCCCCATGTGAGAGCCCCAATCTTTGTTTTGCTCGCTCTAACAATTTTAAAAAGTTAGAATTTTAGGAGCTTACTCACTTCCTTGTTCGCAATCTGAGAGATTTCTGCATTTTGATTGGCTGCTTGGACAGCTTGTTGACGTCACAGCAGCTCGCACAAGGGGATCCCCACTAACCTCTGTTGATTTGAATTGAATGTCGGAAAACCCAAAGTTCTCGTCACAGATCGCAACATCCTTGTGTGAAGCGTACTTCGGGACAGCAACGAATGCCTTTGTTTCACCGCTGACCGCAAATTCCGGGCCAATATCTTGTGATCACTGCACCAAAATCGAAAACTCTTTCATAACAAAAGTAAAAACAGGATATCCTGTAAAACCAGGTTACTACATCTTGCTGAAATATAAAATGCTGTGGGGAAGCATGCCTCTGGGGTAATCTTCCCTGTTCCTTCCACGGTTAGGATTAGAACATCAGAACGTAAGAATTAGGAGCTGGAGTAGGCCATACAGCCCCTCGAGCCTGCTCCGCCATTCAACAAGATCATGGCTGATCTTCGACCTCAACTCCACTCTCCTGCCCGATCCCCATATCCCTTGATTCTCCAAGAGTCCAAAAATCTTATCTATCTCAGCCTTGAATATACTGAACAACTCAGCATCCACAACCCTTTGGGGTAAAGAACTCCAAAGACTCTCCAGCCAGGGGAAACAACCTCTCAGCATCTACCCTGTCAATCCCCCTCAGAATCTTGTATGTTTCAATGAGATCACCTCTTGTTCTTCTAAACTCCAGAGAGTATAGGCCCATTCTACACAATATCTCCTCACAGGACAGCCCTCTCATCCCAGGAATCAATCTAGTGAACCTTCATTGCACTGCCTCCAAGGCAAGTATATCCTTCCTTAGATAAGGAGACCAAAACAGTGCACAGTACTCCAGGTGTGGTCTCACCAAGGCCCTGTACAATTGTAGCAAGACTTCCTTACTCTTATACTCCAACCCCCTTGCAATAAAGGCCAACATGCCATTTGCCTTCCTAATTGCTTGCTGTACCTGCATGCTAACTTGCTGTGTTTCCTGTATGAGGACACCTAAATCTCTCTGAACACTAACATTTAATAGTTTCCCACCATTTAAAAAATACTCTTTTTTATTCTTCCTACCAAAGTGAATAACCTCACATTTCCCCACATTATACTCCAACTGCCACCTTATTGCCCACTCACTTAACCTGTCTATATTCCTTTGCAGGCTCTTTGTGTCCTCCTCACAGCTTACTTGCCCACCTAGCTTTGTATCGTCCGCAAACGTGGATAAATTGCACTCGGTCCCTTCATCTAAGACATTAATACAGATTGTAAATAGCTGAGGCCCAAGCACTGATCCTTGCAGCACCCCACTAGTTACAGCCTGCCAACCGGAAAATGACTGTTATCCCGACTCTCTGTTTTCTGTCCGTTAACCAATCCTCATCCATGCTAATATATTACCCCCTTATCTTGTGGAACAACCTTTTGTGTGGCACCTTATCAAATGCCTTTTGGAAATGCAACATGGATGTTTATTTGAAACAACAGTAAATGTGGAAATTACCCAAATTTGTAAACAGGATGGAGTTCAGCTGCTAGTTTAGCTATTCAACTGCATAATTCCGATTGTACTTTATAATCGAATATCAGCCTTCCAATAGATACAGCTAATTTGATTTACAGGGTGTATACACCTTACCTGCAGTGTTTTAGTGCACAGTGTTGTTTTGTAACTGGATTTATACTTTACTACAGTTACGTGTGTAAAACCAAAACTGCTGCCATTTGTATTTTAAGATATAATTTAACCTACAAGAATAGCCATAGCAATCGTGAGTGGCAAAAAGTTAAATGTTCTTTTGGATCTGTGACCATTTAAAAAAAAAACATTACTATTACCCTTTTACAGTAAATATTTTATATTGGTGGAACTGTTTAAATATGGGTTACTTTGATTTGTTTTTCCATTTGCCTAAAGTGGGACAAGTGGAGCAAGCCTTGAATTTGGACCCCAGCAGCTTTATGGAAACGTACAATGGGAAAATGCCATCCACATCAGACAAAATTGTCTTTTCATGTTTGGCAGGAATCAGGAGCAAGAAGGCTTTAGATATTGCTGCATCAGTGGGCTACAGTAGGTGAGTACAATACTGGCAACATAAAATATCATGTTACTTGTGTATCTACTTTATTGCTCAGTTACCTGGGCAAAATTGTTGGTCAAAAGTATGGCCTGAGCTGGAATGGGACTGGATTCATAGACTGTCACAGAACAAGAAAAAGGCCCTTTTCCTACCCTGTCAAGTCTGTCAGTGGTTTTTCTTCATGTAAGCCACCTAGTCTAATCCCGTGCTCATGTTTGCTCCCTTTACCTTATATTGTTCAGCGAAAGAATCATAGAAACTTACAACACAAAAGAGGCCATTCGGCCCATCATGCCTGTGCTGGCTCTTTGAAAGAGCAGTTGTGCTTAGTCCCACATCCCTGCTTTTTGTCCGTAACCCTGTAACTTCCTCATCCTCAAGTATCTGTCCAACTCCATTTTAAAATTATTTATGGAATCAGCTTCCACCACCTTTTCAGGTAGTGTTCCAGATCCTGACAACTCTTTGAAAAAAATTCTCCTCATCGGCTCTCTAGATCTTTTTCCAATGATTTTGAATCTATGACCTCTAGTTATTGACCCACTCGCCAGAAGAAATATTTTTTCCCTATTTACGCTATCAAAACTTCTCATCATCTTGAAAATCTCTATTAGGTCACCTCTTAACCTTCTCTGTTCCAAGGAGAACTGTCCTAACTTTTCAAATCTCTCCTCATAGCTGAAGTCCCTCATCCCTGGTAACATCCTGGTGTACCCTTTCTATGCCATTACATCTTTCCTGAAGTGTGGTGCCCAGAATTGTCCACAATACTCCAGCTGAGGCCTAACCAGTAATTTTATAAAGTTCTAACATGATCTCTTTGCTTTTGTATTCTATTCCTCTATTTATAAACCCAAGCAACTCTTATGCTTTTTTTAACCACCTTATCCAACTTGCCCTGCCACCTTTAAGGATTTGTGTACATGGACACCAAGGTCTCTCTGCTCATCTACACTTGTCAAAATAGTGCCATTTGTTCCTTTATTTGCAAGAAACACTAATTCCCCTTTTAAAATAAATTTTGGATTCTTGTTTCAACAATGGCATGTGGCAGAGAAAACAACGTTCTAACCACTCCCTCAAGATTTTTTTTTCTGGCCTTCCCTTTAATTCTTTGTGATTCTTAAATGTGTGCCTTCTTGTTACTGTCTGACTGCTCTACTGCTATTTACATTTTTATAGCTCTTCATAATGTTGAAGACTTCTGTGAAGTCACTCAACCTTCTCCGCTCTAGTGAAAAAGCTCTAACCTCTCAAGTCTCTCTTCATAACTGCAACCCGTAAAGCCTGGCGACACCCTGGTGAATCCATGAGGCACCTTTTCCATTGTTTTGATATTATTGTTGTAATGGTGTGCCCAAAACTGCATACAGTACTCTAACTACAGCCTAACTAAGGTCTTGTACAAGTTTGACAATATCCTGCTTTTGTTTTGTCTCTAAATTCAAAACCAAGCATTCAATTTGCCTTTTTATGGCCTTCTCAACTTGGCTGCCACCTTTAATGACACATGTATCTCCATACCAAGATGCCTCTACTCCATTTAAAATCTTACCATTTAATGTGTATTTTTTCAGTTGTTGCATAATGCATTATTTCATATTTTCTACATTGAACTACATCCACCACTTATCTGCCAATCCGACTAGCCTCCGACAGTCTTTCGCAGTCCTTGTTACAATTTGCTATGCCCTCCAGTTTGGTGTCATCAGCAAATTTTGATAATCTTCAATTCCTACATCTAGATCATTTATTTATATAGTAATTTGGAGTGGCCCCAACACAGACTCCTATGAACACCATTTACCACATCTTTCTAGTCCAAGAAATGTCCTTTGACTCCTAACTTTACTTTCTACCTCTAATCATGTCTATTCATGTACCTATATTTTTCTTAATGCATTGTACCATTACTTTTGCCATGAGTCTCTTATCAAATGCTTTGGGAAAGTCCATATGTCACATCCACTTTGTTTATTTTATCTCTGTTATCTATTCAAATAATTCTGTAGGGTTGGTGAAGTGTGACTTGTCTGTTGTAAAGAAGGGTAGTAGGGATAAACCAGGGAATTACAGGCCAGTGAGCCTAACATCAGTGGTAGGGAAATTATTGGAAAAAATTCTGAGGGACAGAATTAGTCTCCACTTGGAGAGGCAGGGATTCATCAGGGATAGTCAGCATGGCTTTGTCAAGGGGAGATCATGTCTGACCAATTTGATTGAATTTTTCGAGGGGGTGACTAGGTGTGTGGATGAGGGTAGTACAGTTGATGTAGTCTACATGGACTTCAGTTAAGCTTTTGACAAAGTCCCACATGGGAGACTGGTCAAGAAGGTAAGAGCCCATGGGATCCAGGGCAATTTGGCACATTGGATCCAAAATTGGCTTAGTGGCAGGAGGGTGATGGTCGAAGGTTGTTTTTGTGACTGGAAGCCTGTGTCCAGTGGTGTACCGCAGGGATCGGTGCTGGGTCCTTTGCTGTTTATAGTGTACATTAATGATTTAGATATGAATGTAGGAGGTATGATCAGTAAGTTTGCAGATGACTCGAAAATTGGTGGAGTGGTAAATAGCGAGGCGGGAAGCCTCAGGCTACAGGACGATATAGACGGGTTGGTCAGATGGGCAGAACAGTGGCAAATGGAATTTAACCCTGAAAAGTGTGAGGTGATGCATTTTGGGAGGACTAACCAGGCAAGGGAATACACAATGAATGGTAGGATCCTAGGAAGGACAGAGGATCAGAGGGACCTTGGTGTGCATGTACATAGATCCCTGAAGGCAGCAGGACAGGTAGATAAGGTGGTTAAAAAGGCATATGTGATACTTGCCTTCATTAGCTGAGGCATAGAATATAAGAGCAGGGAGGTTATGATGGAGCTGTACAAAACGCTAGTTAGGCCACAGCTGGAATACTGTGTGCAGTTCTGGTCGGCACACTATAGGAAGGATGTGATTGTATTGGAGAGAGTGCAGAGGAGATTCACCAGGATGTTACCTGGGCTGGAGCGCTTCAGCTATGAAGAGAGACTGGACAGGCTGGGGTTGTTTTCCTTCGAGCAGAGAAGGCTGAGGGGGGACCTGATTGAGGTGTACAAAATTATGAGGGGCATAGATAGGGTAGATAGAAAGGAACTTCTCCCCTTAGTAGAGGGGTCAATAACCAGGGGGCATAGTTTCAAGGTAAGGGGCAGGAGGTTTAGAGGGGATTTGAGGAAAAACTTTTTCACCCAGAGGGTGGTTGGAATCTGGAACTCACTGCCTGAAAGGGTGGTCGAGGCAGGAACCCTCACAACATTCAAGAAGCATTTAGATGAGCACTTGAAACGCCATAGCATACAAGGCTACGGACCAAGTGCTGGAAAATGGGATTAGAATAGACAGGGCTTGATGGCCGGCGCAGACACGATGGGCCTCTTTCTGTGCTGTATAACTCTGACTCTATAAAGTTGTGCTGATTAACTGATGTTTCTCCAAGTGCTTAGTAATGTGTTCCCATGACAGACACTAGTTGTTTACTAACTGAAGTAAGACTAATTAGGCTATAATTCCCTGGCCTCTCCCCATCTCATTTTTTGATGAAGGGGTGTGATATTTTTCCCTCTCCTCTGGCAGTTTTACTTGCCAAAGAATTTTGGAAAATTAGTCAGAACCTCTGCAATTTGTTCTTTCGCTTCCCTCTGGATCCTCAGAGCAGCAAATCCAAGATTATATGCTATCCCAAAAGGACTACAAATTAAATTCATTACTTTAAGATATACAAGGCACCTACTAACCAGTGTCCCATTTGTGAAAAGTGGCTGTTGAGGTTAGATGACTTAATATTAGAGGATGTAATGTGATTTCAGGAAATGTGTTAGCTTCCCCATTTGTGAAATGTCAAATATTCTAATAAAAGTAAATAATTATCTTTAATTCAGTTCCAGAACAATTACTGTACTCAAAGGAATTCAGTATATGAAGTGCTTTGAGATGATTTGATGTGATAAGATACTTGATTAATATAGCATCTTATCAGTGAAAATATAAATTCGTACTGTTCTGTTACCACACAATGTCCGATGATGATGGCTGATTGCTGCTTTTTGTTTCAGAGCTCGACATTTCCCTGGTGGTTGGGAAGAATGGGTAAAACATGAATTTTGAGAAGCAACGCTGAACTGTTTTAGAAGATTCTCAGAGGAATGGTTTTTGAAAACCAATACATTGTTTTGTGCATTGCTCAAGGTGCTTCAGATCACGGGAATAACTCTAGCAATATTAATGGTGGCAGAGCTGATAAAATGACCAGTTTTACTGAGTATTCTTTTGGAATAAAAACCTAAGGAGGCTAAATTAATCTGTATTTGTTGATTTAGTATAGTCTGCAAAATCTGTATTAATGCAGTTTTTAATTTAAGAAAACTATGAAATTCATAAACCAAATTTGTAGTTTTAGAACATCCTGTACAGTGGAGTTACATTTTTTAAACTTGTTGCACCTGTGTTTTAATGCACAGCTAGTAAAACTAATTTTAATATTTTGTAACTGAAGTCTATGAAAATAGAGAACTAAAACTTTGATTCACACAGGATTAATATTTTTCCCTACTATTTAGATCTCATCTCTAACAAGCTGTTGTACATCATATGTTGAAAGTAGTCCTGCTCGTGTCAGAGTTTATGTAGTTTTTCTTCTAAAGCACTATTTCGTCCACACATTTGATCATATTAAAGCTGCCGTACGTTCCGAAAGCCACTTGTTTCATAACTTACCAAGATAAGTGCTTTTACTGGTAATGACTGATGATGCATAAGGAACTATATTCAGAAATCTTTATAGCTTTGATGACCCAGACGGAGGTTTGATTGGGAAAGGCAAGATTGCTGGAGTCTGAACTTGGATTACCTGTCATCACCCATGGAAATGGTCCAATGCCCCTATTCGAGCTCTACTGTGTCTCTGCGCTTTAATTCTTCAGATCTGAGAGATGTGCTTTTTTCCCCACAGGGAGGGAACTTTCTTCATGAAAAGGCTTTGCTCACATGAACAGCTCTGATGAGATTGTTGCATTTACTAGCTGTGCTTGGCCTGAAGATGGATTCAACAATTGCTATGGGGTAAAATGGATTCACAAGATTGTGCGCTTCGCCCAGAAATACCACTGCTTCAAGATCCTGAACCATCACCAATGTAAGGTGGGGTGGGAAAAACATGCTACCTCCAGTAGTTTGAGCATGTAACTTTTACCAGCTGATTGATTAATGCCTAAGTAGAATTAAGGAGAATAAAACAGAAGGCCTGAGCAGGAGCTGAGGCAAATGTTCCACAAACCATTCTAGCTTGCTCCCAACAGTAACCCCTCTTTTCTAAATTGATGGCTGTGTGTGCTTGGCCTAGGTTTAGCTAGAGGCTGACCATTACATGTGCACAAACTCTGGGCATGCAAGTCAAGCAGCAGCACTCTGACAATTCATGGTATTTTGCTTTAAAAAAAAAAAGTCCATGCATTGTGCTGGAGTATGGGCCCATGATGACTCTGGGCATAATTCCCAGGGCCTGAGATAGGCCATGTCAAATATTGAGCTGCCTGGAGCAGACCCCTTTGGCAGTAGGACCTGAAGTCAGGGATAGTTGAGCTCGTCAAAAATGGGTACATAAATTTAATTTTTCTATGCGTTTGTTATATATTTCTAGGGCTGTATTCTATGGTTACTGTTGAAATCTCTAAAAAATAGTTTGGGTTATTTCACTGACTGCCTTCTACTGGTTCAATGGTAGTTTTCTGACCTGTTTAGTCAAATGAGGAAATTGGCACTCTAGTTTTTTTTAATGAATGTATTTAATATATCAGCTGAAAGTATGACACTTTCCTGTGAATTTTTGCCAGTCAGTTGACCACTTTTAAAAGTTCTGATGGGAGAGCAGAGTTTCCCCATACACCATTGTTTCTAAGTTGTATATTTATTTAATCTTTTCAAGCAGAGTGATTAAAGTGACACTACTTGCATCCACTACTTGCATGTACTCCATCCATCATGTAAAATTGAACAGCAATGGCATTGTTTTTTTAAAAAGGTTTCACCTGTCAATTAGATATGCACCATTCCTAATCAAGGAGGAAGAGAGACAAACCCACCCTGAGGTTTTTCTAAAACTAGTTTTAACTCGGTATATGGAACAGCCAGAGAGGGGGAAGGAAATGCACATTAATTCCCATAATCCGATCCTCCCTGATAGAAACTCACTTAGCACTAACACAACAACCAAGATCTGGAACATTTCATCTGGGAGTAATTTCAGGCAAAAACATATTCTGCAACTCTGGCATACATGAATCTTGGTATGTAACACTGTAGAAAATGAATAAAGAACATTAAATTTACAAAGACCCATCTGTTACTATCGATGAAGATGCTTTATTTTGAACATCTTTACATTTTTGTAAACGTCACTATCTACTGAACAGAGGTATAAAAACTCCAAATTTTAAACTATTGGAGAAATAGTTCACGAATGCTTAATTTGCATTCCCATTTATAGTCTATTCTAGTATAGATGGTTAACAGACATGATATGTTCGGTAACCTTGATCTCAAAAAGTCAAGTCTTTGAATTTTGCAACTAGCTATAAGGCAGCCTTAGACCAGTATTTAACCTACCACAAATACTTCTAGTCAAAGCACCATCCTTGCAACACGAACATGCTACAATGAAAACCACAGGTAACAAGTTGTTCAAGCAGTCCTATTTTTGGCAATTGTCACCCTGTGTTACTCCATACTCATGCAGTATTCTGTGGCTAGGTTAAAGATTCAGTCTAAGACATTTCAAGCATATCATTAAAACATTACATCAATGTGACAGTTGGTTTGCGGGTCTAGATAAGTGAAGGCAGTTGCAAAAACAAATCCTATTTTCCACAAACCCATAAACAATCTGGATCAGACTTGTCCACTTTAATGCACCACAACAATTCATAAGGTTAGTTTTACAATTCAATTTAATAGCAAAACGACATCTGAAAATGTGCTTTAAGAATTTGTCAGTAGTAAAGTTTGTTGCTCTTCACTGCTAAGTGTAATGATCTCTACTGATTTTCATGATTGTTTCAACTACTGTACTTTCAGAAAATGTTAATTTTTCCCCACAAGTAAAGTCACAAAGATATTAAAAACAGTCATGGTTTAGGATGGCTCAAAAAGTACCAAATGTAATCATGCCCCCATCCACACAAATGTGTATCACTAACACAGACCTGATTTAAAAAGAGACTTGGATTTATATAGCGCCTTTCACAACCTCACACTGTCCTAAAGCGCTTTACAGCCAATTAAGTACTTTTAAAGTGTAGTCACTATTGTAATGTAGGAATAACAGCTGTAATCTCACAATTACACATAATCTGGTACAATTATACTTTCATAAAAAGGAATTCGGCATTAAATGTTAATGCCACTCAAATGCTGACAAATTTAATTGAAAAATTATACAATCCAAAAACAAAGGGGTGGGTGGGGGGTGTGTAAGGAGACGGAAACATCAGTGTATGGGGACACAATTTAGCCAGACATGAACAGAAAATACACAGTATGCATGTTTATGCTCCACCCATGACAAGACAGTCAAAAAGCGGCCAGAACGCACTATGGCACTGGTCCATTTCGTTTATTTTTTTTTAAAGTTCAGCCACCTATTTCCAAGTTATTGAACAAATAAAATAGCCAAAATAAGTTTAACCTTACTAAATATTACCATAATTGACTATCCCATATGACCATTTTATATAGATGTAAGGGCCAATCTCAAAGATTGGTTGCTACATCACCAAAATATTGCAATAGAGTCCTGCATCTACCAAACTGGAAGTAATCCCTTTTAAAGTTCTATTTTAAAAATGGTATTTCTTCAGAATTTAATTTTTAGACATGAAGTAAAATGAGAAAATAACAGTTTTACTCCAAAGCTTTTTAAATATGGTGGATCAATGTCTTAGCATTATATCTGCAAACTTGAGTGGGAAGTCTAAACCTTGTCCTGGTTATATAGTTAGAAAAACCTGGTCCCAACTTCCACAGATTGCATTTCATAACTATGGGAAATTAATTCCACATAACAGTTCAAGTACCAAACAATACTTCTAGGTTTTTTTAAGGTATAAGGAAATGTACTGTCTGGAAATGATTTTCAGGAGCTTACAAATACAATGAAGCTACTGCATCATACCCCTGTCTACCCTAATCGCTCAGCCACTTTTTCTTGCATTTTCATTCAGAATTGAACTAGGGAATCTGCATGAATCTTATAATTTGGTGTAGATTTTATTACACACAATTCTAAAGCACAGCTTCAGTCAGACAATAGAATGCCCCCTCTAAAACACATGACACAAAGTTACAAATATAAATGATCAAAGTTAAATGAAACTCGAGTGTTTGTTTTTGCAGCAGCAACTCTTAAGAGTAATTTTCTTCGTTTCCGACGATACCTTTTCTTTGAATAATTGTGATAATTCATGTCCAGTCTCACATACCACACTAAGTGTCTTTCCTCCACCACGGTTACTGGCAGAAAGTCTTTATGAAGTGAAAGGAATTTCCTTGTCTATCCGACAGTCCAAATTCACTTCGTTCCACATCTTTTGGTACACAAAACTGCCAGTTTCTTAGGACTGGCTGTAGGTAGAATTTTGACTGCCATTAGGGCCCTGCTCGCCTTCACTGTTTATGACAGAAGAAGAAAATGAATTAAAACAGTGAAAATAAAATATGCAAAGATTATAAAAACAATTTTTGTAAGCTCTGCTGTGTCTTCATGTCTCAAAACATTTCAACAACCAAGACAGTCAACTGATCCACTTCTAGGCCTCTACAATTGCCAGCTAACTAGAAGGCATAGGCAACTCATCCAGATATTCCCTTCATCTCATGGTGAAACATCAAACCTCCAGTTAGCAGCTGAAATTAGGAAATCACGGAGGGATCACAGACATCAAAACAGCCTACTTTGCATGTTAGAGTTCCACAGTACTGTAATAACTCAAACAGCTTTATGTCCTACAATTTTGCCCAAGTATTGCTAATCTTTATTCAGAGAGTCTAACCTTATATTTAAAATCCCATTTCAGACAGTCTAACCCTCAAATAAAGTGTCCTTTACTATATACCGATGGGCCAAATGGCTGCCTCCTGTGCTGTATCATTCGCTGATATACCTGTTTGGAGGTGGTTTCGGTTTTGGCATCTTGTTCAGGATTGCAGCCATTTCCTTTCGGTCATCAAAATTCTTCCATAGATCATATAGCTTCAGAATGACTCGGATTATCTCAAGGATCTGCTGACACAAACAAGAGCCAGAATGTGAAAACTAATTCCTTTAAAACTAATTAAGAAAAACAAGAAAAGTTCCTTATATTTCTCTCCAGTTATGCTATAAACACAATTTAGCATACTTTAATAAAGGTGATGTTTGCTTCAAAGATAGAATCTTCTGTTTTTTATTCACTGGAAATTTCTCAGAGCAAGAATGGCAGCTACATGGGACCTGGCCTCGGGGAAACTACTGAAATATCTCTTACAGAAAGGCTTTATCTATGCAAAGAGGTGGAGGTAACAACTTACCAACATTTGTTTGTTTTTAAAAGTGATCTGGGCCAAAAGGGCTAATGGCCAACAAAAACAATTAAAATTATTCAAAATAAAATGCACTTACATTTTCAGTTGTTTAAATTTCCTGGAAAGGTTTCATTTTTAGATTTAAAAATAATACCTGGGGGAAATAAATGTTTTATGTGGGAAAATAGATTTATTATAAAAGAACTCTAGAAAACCAGCTGCAAATTAATTTGCATAGTTTTAAAATACTATTTTGCCTTTTGATGATCTAATGAAGAGGACCTGATAGAAAAACATTGTAGACCACTACAGACACTATCTTCATAGTGTCTGTAGTGGACTGGAACCGATGTCCTCGGGGTAATATTTGCTAAAGCAGTTCGGGAGGATTTAAACTAATATGGCAGGGCAATGGGAACCTATGTAGCGAAACAGGGGGAAGTAATATGCAGTCAGAAACAAATGTTAGAAGGGTGAGAAACAATAGGGGAAGGCCGAGTAAACAAAGGCAAGAAACACAAAGGGCCATACTAAATCATAAGTCTAAAAGGACAAAGGATGTTAATAAAACAAGCCTAAAGGTTCTGTGTCTTAATGCAAGGAGTATCCGTAATAAGGTGGATGAATTGACTGTGCAAATAGATGTTAACGGATACGATGTGATTGGGATTACAGAGACGTGGCTCCAGAACAATCAAGGCTGGGAACTGAACATCCAGGGGTATTCAACATTCAGAAAGGATAGAATAAAAGGAAAAGGGGGTGGGGTAGCATTGCTGGTTAAAGAGGAGATTAATGCAATAGCTAGGAAGGACATCAGCTTGGAGGATGTGGAATCAATATGGGTTGAGCTGCAGAACACCAAAGGGCAGAAAACGTTAGTGGGAGTTGTGTACAGACCTCCAAACAGCAGTAGTGAGGTGGGGGAGGGTATGAAACAGGAAATCAGAGGTGCGTGCAAAAAAGGCACGGCAGTTATCATGGGTGACCTTAATATGCATATAGATTGGGCTACTCAAACTGGAAGCAATACGGTGGAGGAGGATTTCCTGGAGTGTTTAAGGGATGGTTTCCTAAACCAATATGTTGAGGAACCAACTCGAGGGGAGGCCATCCTGGACTGGGTGTTGTGTAATGAGGAAGGACTAATCAGCAATCTTGTGGTACGAGGCCCCCTGGGGAAGAGTGACCATAGTATGGTGGAGTTCTACATTAGGATGGAGAAGGAAACAGTTAAGTCAGAGACCATGGTCCAGAACTTAAATAAGGGCAACTTTGAGGGTATGAGGCGTGAATTGGCGAGGTTAAATTGGCAAGCGATATTTAAGGGGCTATCAGTGGAAGGGCAATGGCAGACATTTAGAGATCGCATGGATGAACTACAACAATTGTACATCCCGGTCTGGCGTAAAAATAAAAAAGGGAAGGTGGCTCAACCATGGCTAACAAGGGAAATCAGGGATAGTATTAAAACCAAGGAAGTTGCATACAAATTGGCCAGAAGTAGCAGCAAACCCGGGGACTGGGAGAACTTCAAAACTCAGCAGAGGAGGACGAAGGGTTTGATTAGGACAGGGAAAATAAAATATGAAAGGAAGCTTGCAGAGAACATTAAAATGGACTGCAAAAGCTTCTATAAATATGTAAAAAGAAAGAGGTTAGTAAAAACAAACGTAGGTCCCCTGCAGTCGGAAACAGGGGAAGTCGTAATGGGGAACAAGGAAATGGCAGATCAATTGAACAAGTACTTTGGTTCGGTGTTTACTGTGGAGGACACACACAACCTGCCGGAAATAAAAGGGGTCAGAGGATCTGGTAAGAGGGAGGAGCTGAGGGAAATCCTTATTAGT
This sequence comes from Squalus acanthias, assembly GCA_030390025.1. Lineage (NCBI taxonomy): Eukaryota > Metazoa > Chordata > Chondrichthyes > Squaliformes > Squalidae > Squalus > Squalus acanthias. The sequence goes on from CM059433.1 coordinate 94,676,426, forward strand.
CGGGAAAAGGTATTGGGGAAATTGATGGGACTGAAGGCTGAAAAATCCCCGGGGCCTGATGGTCTGCATCCCAGAGTACTTAAGGAGGTGGCCTTGGAAATAGTGGATGCATTGACGATCATTTTCCAACATTCCTTAGACTCTGGATCAGTTCCGATGGAGTGGAGGGTGGCCAATGTAACCCCTCTTTTTAAAAAAAGGAGGGAGGGAGAAAGCAGGGAATTATAGACCGGTCAGCCTGACATCGGTCGTGGGTAAAATGATGGAAGCAATTATTAAAGATGTCATAACAGACCATTTGGAAAGTGGTGACATGATAGGTCCAAGTCAGCATGGATTTGTGAAAGGGAAATCATGCTTGACAAATCTTCTGGAATTTTTTGAGGATGTTTCCAATAGGGTGGACAGGGGGGAACTAGTAGATGTGGTGTATTTGGACTTTCAGAAGGCCTTCGACAAGGTCCCACACAAGAGATTGGTGAGCAAAGTTAAAGCACATGGGATTGGGGGTAATGTGTTGACGTGGATTGAGAACTGGTTGGCACACAGGAAACAAAGAGTAGGAGTAAATGGGTACTTTTCAGAATGGCAGGCAGTGACCAGCGGGGTACCGCAGGGTTCGGTGCTGGGGCCCCAGCTGTTTACATTATATATTAATGATTTGGACGAAGGGATTAAATGTAATATCTCCAAATTTGCGGATGACACTAAATTGGGAGGCAGTGTGAACAATGAGGAGGATGCTAGGAGGCTACAGAGTGACTTGGACAGGTTGGGTGAATGGGCAAATGTATGGCAGATGAAGTACAATGTGGATAAATGTGAGGTTATCCACTTTGGTGGTAAAAATAGAGAGGCGGACTATTACCTGAATGGTGGCAGATTAGGGAAAGGGGAGGTGCAACGAGACCTGGGCGTCATGGTACATCAGTCACTGAAGGTGGGAATGCAAGTGCAGCAGGCAGTCAAGAAAGCAAACGGAATGATGGCCTTCATAGTAAGGGGATTTGAGTACAGGAGTAGGGAGGTGATGCTGCAGTTGTACAGGGCCTTGGTGAGGCCACACCTGGAGTATTGTGCGCAGTTTTGGTCTCCTAACTTAAGGAAGGACATTCTTGCTATTGAGGGAGTGCAGCGAAGGTTCACTAGATTGATTCCTGGGATGGCCGGACTGACATATCAAGAAAGATTGGGTCAACTGAACTTGTATCCTCTGGAGTTCAGAAGAATGAGGGGGGATCTTATAGAGACATTTAAAATCCTGACTGGTTTAGACAAATTAGATGCGGGCAGAATGTTCCCAATGTTAGGGAAAACTAGAACCAGGGGTCACAGTCTAAGGATTAAGGGGAAGCCATTTAAGACTGAGCTGAGGAGGAACTTCTTCACCCAGAGAGTGGTGAATCTATGGAATTCTCTTCCACAGAAGGTTGTTGAGGCCAGTTCGCTAAATATATTCAAAAGGGAGTTAGATATAACACTCACAACTAGGGGGATCAAGGGGTATGGCGAGAAAGCAGGAATGGGGTACTGAGGTAGCATGTTCAGCCATGAACGCATTGAATGGCAGTGCAGGCTCGAAGGACCGAATGGTCTACTCCTGTACCTATTTTCTATCTATCTATGTTTCATGAGCAGCGGAGAGGTGTGAACCAACACTGAGGACTCACAAAAATTACAAGAATTCAGGAAATTGTACGAGTTGGCAAGTCTGCCAATTCTTGGGTAAAAATAAAAAAGATTAAAAAATAATTTTATAATCCAGGAATTACTCAGGAGGAAAATGTAGTTAGTAAAAACTGAAAATGAAGAATCAGACGCAAGAGCCAATTAATTCATACACACGGAATAGTGAAACTGGCACTGGATGTGATTTTTGCACAAGTCAATCAATATTTTCGTAATATATCTTTTTAGTTGAACTATTAGTTCTCTGCTTCTGAATCCGGATCTTCCTTGCTGCATGTGCAGTGTCAAAAAATAATATATAGGAGGGAGGTCATGGCTATAATCATTCTCTGTGTCCAAGTAATAGGATCTCTTGAGCTGCCATGTTGGTTCCCTTCCACCACTATAGACCAACATATATATATTGTTGGGGGGGGGCGGAAATAACTAAATTCTTATTCATTCCATCTTCTAATTGCTCCAACAACTTCTCCATGCATAGCCGGGCACATGCTAGAAGGGCTCAAACATCTCTGATCTCAGGACTGAGCCCTGGCCACCTCAACCAAATTGTTGTACATAAATTACAGGATAAATGGGTCACAATCCCCAGAGCTAGTACGTGGCCTGCTATCCACCACAGTGCCTGTGAAATAATTTTGTTTTAAAAAGAGACTATTTGCTAGTTCACTATGGAGCTGCACTCTGCTTGGGCTCTGGATAGAGCAAGGACCAGCATATTGGGAACTGCTGGAGAATTCAATTAAAAAAGGTAAACTCTGATGGGAATGCAGCAGAAGCAGGAGAAACAATTAATGAAATCCTGCACCTCTACACTCTGATCCAGCTTTATGTCCAACTGATGGCCACTAAATGTCTTTTGTCTTACAAATCTCCTGAGTATTCCCAGGTCCAGGACACCTCTTCCCCAGAATTCTCCGAGGCCCCAAAACAACCCCAAACCATCTTTTGTGCTGCCAGCCTACAATACCACTCCCCTCAACAAAGTCTGCCTCTCTGCCTGTTGCTCCTCCAAATGACACGATACCCCTACCTCTCATCTCCATCCTACAATTTTTCCCATACCCATATAGTCACCAGTGCTCCAAATTATTTCTGCATCTCCCCCACCCAATTCTCCTCCATAAGCACTCCCACATTCCAACCCATACCCACAAATGCTCCTTCGGCCCAAGTCAACACCCCTCCCCCCCCCCCCCCCCCAATAGTATTCACTAACGCCAGATGCACCAGCTTCACGTAAGCTGCCCAAACCCTAGCTCACCCACTCCCTCCCAGGTCCCTGCCCTATGCCCCTCCTCTCCTCAACATCCTAATTATGTGATCCTCGAGCTAAGGTGCCAACCTTGGCTCAGTGAAAACGCTCTCGCCTCAACTCAGAAGGTTTTGGATTCAAAGCCCACTCCAGAGACTTGAGCGCACAAACTACGCTGACACTGCAGTGCAATACTGAGGGAGTGCTGCACTGTCAAGAGATGCTGTCTTTCGGATGAGACCTTCTCAGGAGGACATAAACGATCTTATGGCACTACAGGAAACTCTTTATTAACCGGCACCGACGGGACCGCCGTGGTGCCGGTTTATCGAAAGTACCGGATAACGGAGAGTTATATCTACCGAGGCTATTTTTAACAAAGAGACTCCAGGCAGCGCGGGAGAATCAACTCCTGCTACTGCAGTGTTTCGGACTTCCGACAGCGCCAGGAGGCCGAGTAGTGGCACTTTTGAAAATTACCCCTACTGACTAAATCGGCGTTCGCGGACTCGGACTCAGGATCGGCAACATTGCCGGTTATTTGAGAGGAGTTTTCGGAGGATGATTTTTGCCGGTTAAGCGAGAATTCCGGATATTTGGGTGCCGGATAAACAAAAGTTTCCTGTACTTCAAGAAGAGATGGGGAGTTCTAGTGTGCTAGCCAACATTTATCCCTCAGCCTACATCACTAATACAAATTGGTTAATTATATCATTGCTGTTTATGGGACCTTGCTGTGTAGAAGTTGGGTGCTACGTTTCCTTACATTACAGCAGAGATTAAATTTTTTTTTAAAGTACTTTATTGATTGTGAAGTGCTTTGGGACATCCTGAGGGTGATGAAAGGTGCTATAGGAATGCAAGTTCTTTCTTGCTTTCTTTACGATACAGTGATGCCACCAGAATGTTGACTGAAATTATAAAATTGGAGAAAGCTCCATTGAACTCTTTCTGTAGTGATTAGACATTGAAGTTCTTTACAAATGAGCTGCACAGTATAGTCAGACACAATATGATCTCAAAAGTACAACTTCAGAAGAGAAATCCACAAACACAGGAACAGGAATAGGCCATTCAGCCCCTTGAACATTTTCCACCATTCCATTAGATCATCGCTGATCTACATCTTAACTCCATTTACCCGCCTTGGTTCCATAACCCTTAATACCCTTGCCCAAGAAAAATCTATCAATTTCAGTTTTGAAATTTCCAAAATGACCTAGCCTCAACAGCATTTTGGGGAAGAGAGTTCCAGATTTCCACTACCCTTTATGTGAAGAAGAGTTTCCTGACATCACCCCTGAACAGCCTAACTCTAATTATGCCCCCTTGTTCTGAACTCCCCCACCAGAGGAATTTGTTTCTCTCTATCTACCCAATCAAATCCTTTAATCATCTTAAACACCTCAATTAGATCACCCCTTAATCTTCTATACTCAAGGGAATATAGGTGAGAAGTCGCACAACACCAGGTTATAGTCCAACAGTTTTATTTGAAATCACAAGCTTTCGGAGCGGCTGCTCCTTCGTCAGGTGAAGTCACCTGACGAAGGAGCAGCCGCTCCAAAAGCTTGTGATTTCAAATAAAACTGTTGGACTATAACCTGGTGTTGTGCGACTTCTCACTTTTGTCCACCCAAGTCCAACACCGGCATCTCCGCATCAAGGGAATATAAGCCTAGTCTATGCAAACCTTTCCTCATAAATTAACCCTTTTAGCTCTGGTTTCATTCTGGTGAATCTGTGCTGCACCCCTCCAAGGCCAATATATCCTTCCTGAGGTGTGGTGCCCAGAACCGAATGCAGTACCCAAGATGGGGTCTAACTAGAGCTGTAACTGTAACATAATTTCCACCATTTGTATTCCAGCCCTCGAGATAAAGGCAAACATTCCATTAGCCATTTTGATTATTTTTTGTACCTGTCCACTAGGTTATAATGATTTCTGGATCCCTAAATCTCTATGCTCATCCAGAGTTCCTAGGTTCTCACCAATTAGCAAATACTTTGATCTATCTGTCTCAGGTCCAAAGTGAATAACCTCACATTTCCCCATGCTGAATTCCATCTGACAGTTTTGCCCACTCACTTAATCTGTCAATTTGCCTTTGCAACTTTCTGCTCCCATCTACACTATTTACTGTGTCACCTAACTTAGTGTCATCAGCAAACTTAGATATACAGCACTCTATTCCTTTATCCAAGTCATTTATAAATATAGTGCAAAGCTGTGGCCCCAGTACAGATCCATGGGGGACACCACTAGTCACAGCCTGCCAATTTGAGTACATACCCATTAACTTTACTCTCTGTCTTCTACTTCCTAACCAATTCCCTATCCAAGCCAACAGGTTGCCTCCAATTTCATGCACTCTCATTTTTCTTAACAGTCTCTTATGTGGAACCTTGTTGAATACCTTCTGAAAGTCCATATAAATCACATCCATAGACACTCCCTTATCTGCCACGTTAGTTACCTCCTAAAAAATTTAAACTAGGTTTGTTAGCCATGACTTACCCTTTACAAATCCATGCTGGCTCTCTCTGATCAGCTCATATTTGTCCAAATGTTGTCATTTTCTAGATTCTCGTAACTTCTCCACAACTGACGTTAGACTAATAGGCCTATAATTTCCTAGTTTATCTCTCCTACCCTTCTTAAATAAGTGACATTGGCAAATTTTCAATCCAAGGGGACAAGTCCGAGTGTGTTCTGGAAGATCATGACTGATACATCAACAATTTCCTCACCTACTTCTTTTAATACCCTGGGGTGGAAACCATCAGGTCCTAGAGATTTGTCTATCTTTAATAACATTAGTTTCTCCATCATCATGTTTTTACTTATATTGAATCTAGTTAGTTCCCTGGATTTATTTTTAGTTTTCCTTATATCTCTGGTATTTTATCCTCATCCTCTAATGTGAAGACTGACACAAAGTAGCTATTTGCTAAGTCTGCCATTTCTTGATTTCCAATTACAATATCACCTGCGTCTGTCATTAAGGGGCCCACATTACCATTAGCCACCCTCTTTCTCGCAATATATTCGTAAAAATGTTTAGTGCTGTCCTTGATATCCCCCAGAAGCTTTTTCTCGTATTCCCTATTACCACTTCCTTTGTATCCCTTTGCTGTTCTTTATATCTCTCCCAGTCCTCTTCTGTTCTTTGCCTTCGTATATGCCCTTTCTTTTAGTTTGATACTATCTCTCACTTCACTTGATGACCAAGCTTGTTTAATTACACAAGTAGAGCTCGTGCTCTTTAGGGATATGTACATTCTAGCAAATATTTTTATGAACACCTCCCACTGTTCATCTGTAGTTTTGCTCAGTCTATTGTGGTCAATTTCTGCCTCATCTCTCCAAAGTTAGCCTCACCTAAATTTAAATTTACCTTTAAACAAATCCTTTAGTCAATGTGTTAATTTTCCTAATCCGTTTGTCCCTATGCCAATTTACACGTGGCTCAGGTAATAATCCTGAGATTATCATCCTCGAGGTCCTGCCTTTTAATTTAGCTATCATCTCCTGGTACTCCCTCAGCAGAACCTCATCCCTTTTCCAACCCTGAGTCATTGGTCCTGACATGGACCACAACAACTGGTTCTGCCCCCTCCCTTTGCAGCTGCACTGAGATATCCCTAGAACCAGCTAGGCAACACACCCTTCGGGACTCTTGATCGTGGCTGCAAAGGATGCTATCTATCCCCCTAATTATTGAATCCCCTATAACTACTATGTTTCTGTTCTGCTCCTCCCCTCTTTGTACAGCCCTCTGCTCCCCGGTGCCTAGGTCAGCATTGTGGCTCTCCTCCCTGCTGTCTTTCTTTTTATCCTCACAGGTATCAAGTACATTGGTCCTGTTGGACAGGACCAGTGTCTGCGGGACCTCCTCGATCTCCCCCCAGTTCCCCTTACCTTGCTGACTGACAATCACACTCTCCCCTTCCTGTATCTGTGTTTCCCTCTTGAGCTGGGACTGTCCAAAACAGAAATTCCTCCCCCTCCCTTATTTGTCGAGTGTCTCTAACTTGCACTGCAGCTCAACAACTCCAAGGTGGAGTGACTCAAGGCAGAGACATATCCTGCAGCTGTGGCAGTCCGGGACAGTCTCGCTGTCCACAAACTCCCACATATTACAAGTAGGTGCTTCATCTTTCACTACTAAACCCTTGACATTGTGAACAATACAATGGGAAATCAACTAGTAACTTAAACAAATTAAAAATGCATCGATTGTGATAACTTTGCAGAAAACTGAGGATAAAAGAGAAATTGCAAAGCAGTAATGTGATACCATTAACTCCAATGGAGAAGTTTACAACAATCACCTGAACCCATAAATGAGATGACTCCTTTGAAACTTTCCCATGCATCTTCTATAATATATACTGGATTTTGAGAGGGTACTTTTATTCTACTTTCTTATTTACTACTAGTGGATGACCTGACCGCCATAACGTTCTTGTGCAAGTGATGTGATGAACTAAACAATTGATGCAAGCATGCAAGCTTACCCAGCAGTAATCAATACTACTCTGCAATATCTGGTTGTGTTTCACATTTTAAACAATTCCTTCCAAAGCTATTTTGAAAATTGGAAAATTAGAAGGCAATACAAACAATCAGTTTGATTTCTACACAATTGCATCACCTTTTCCATATCCACTGAGAGTTCAGCGAACCACTGGCGTGCATCTTTTTGCTGGACCACACATGCCACGTGCAAACAAGCTGTAAAGGGAAATCAAAGCAAATTCAACTTACTATTTGTTTACTCTTTACAAAACATTACTATTTTACATGTTCCCCCCCCCCCATAATAGCAATGTATAAAACTGTGTGCTTGCAGCATTCCCAACATGAAACCAAAGACTGAATCTAGTTGTTAATTACATGTCCAAATTCCAAGTGGTGTTTACATATCCACATACTAACTTAAAAGGATTAACCACTGTGCAAATGAGATTATCTCACAGACACTGATTAATCCTTTTGTACAGGAGTGAGCAAGCAAAAAAAAAGTGAACACTTGTGTGACTACGTGGGCCTCAGAAACAGGGCATGCATCTACCACTTTGAAAAAGAAAGCAGGAAATAGTCTACTAATTTCAATGATCCTGATACATTGGATAACAGTTTGTGAATTAAATTAAATATTCGAGCACAGCTAAGTATTGCCACTTTTTTTTTTAATCTAAGGAACTGGTAGGTACCCAAGTTAATGCTGTTTTAGGATTTAGGTCAAATGGGAAGACAGCCTAATGGTTTGGCTGATACAACAGAATTAACAAAATTAATTTAGAATGCCTACATATTCGACCAAGGAACCCAGCAGTGAAATCACTCCCAATATCATTTGAGGTTTGAAGGCCCTATTCATGCAGGCACCTCCACAAAGGCACCACTGAAACCTGATCTGAACTGGTGGGGATTCCTACGATGGTAACATCATGGTGTCACAACACGTGCTAGTTTAGCAAATCTGAAATTATCTCAAACTTCATACCCAGGAGGGGCAACAGAGGGGAATAATTTTTTGAACTTTTTTTTTTCTTCTGTGTCCCCTAAACTTTGCCCCTTGGAACCTGAGCTGCAGGACTGAGGTCTGGTGATCGGCAGTTTGGGTCTGAAGCCACCAGGTTCCAGAGTTAGATAGTCGGGTCCAGAGATATATTCGATCTACCACTGACTCAGTTTACGCATTATGTTTAGCATCACTGTGATGCGGGAACTACAGCTGAAGGTGGTGTGTGAATGAAACTAGCTTTCAGACCACATACTTCGCTTTATCAGTTAAGTACTCATTTAATCTCATGACCAAAAAGCTATTAATGACTAATGCACATCACCAAAACACTATTTTATCCCTCCTTTCCTTCGTTACACTTCTGTGTAAAAAGAAAATATAAATTTGTTCATCTGTTTAATACAAGTCTGAAATCCTCACCGACTCGAGCACAATTTAGTCTTTCAAAATGTATCATGTTCCTTATTTTAACACCAATATGGAGAATTCTATTCAAAATTAACTTCCAAATATATTAACAATTGAACTGCAAGTCAGTTATAAAATACTAAAACAAATTCCTATCATGAACTGCTAGTGATTTTATTAGTACTATTAATTCATAGGCAAGTATCAATTTGTTAGCTCCTGTTGGAAACATCAATTCAGAAATCCTTGAAAGAATGACAAATTTAGATTTAATAGTGATGATACCCAACAAACTTTATGTCAAGTCCAATGACTATATACTCACCCAAGGCTATCATGAATGGAGGATACATGAGGCATAGGTCTGTCCTGTAGGTGTCATTCACTATCCTCCTGTGCAGATTAAGGCACGTAGATTTAAAAAGATATTTTGCTGAATGTAACTACAGATATTTATAACTAATCTGTCTTGTAAGCTAAGCAATGCTATTTCCAATAAGCCTTATTGCCAGAACCCAAAAGCTCATTGACAGTAGCATATCTAGGCCTAACCTAATTACCAGTCAATTTCTGGTATTTATGTTCCTGCAGGTATCAGCTACAAAAAAAAAAAATCATGTTTCATTTCTCTTTGGCTCAGTTGCTAGTAGTCTCACCTCCAGGACTGGCCCACATAATCTAGGCTGACACTTCAGTACAGTACTGAGGGAGTGCTGCATTGTTACAGATGCCATATTTCAGACGAGGCTCTGTCTGTCTGTTCAGGTGGTCGTAAAAGATCCCATGGCACTTTTCCAAAGAAGAGCAGGGAGTTTTCCCAGTGTCCTGCCGAACAGCCAACACCACCAAATCAGATTAATTGGTCACTTTTCTCGCTACTGTGTGCAAATTGGGTGTCACATTTCCCTACAAAACAGTGACTACACTTTAAATGTAATTCATTGGCTGTGAAGCGCGATGGGACATTTTGAGGACATGAAAGGTACTATATAAATGCAAGTTCTTTCTTTCTTCTTTACTCCTCACTGAATTCTGATAGGTATGCTCATGAAGAACAGGCAGGTTGTCAATGAGCTGTTCATCATTGATATTTAACATAAAACATGCAATGTACAACTTTAAGTGAAAAAGTTCCAACAATGTAACTGCTGCTACCATTCTTCAGCTCTACTGTTTCAATGTACAAGTCACAGAACTGGAGTCCAGTAGTACTAATTGAGAACAACTCTATTCTGCACAACTACCAGTCACAATATTACTGTTTATAAATCAAAAATAGTTCTGCAACTAATGTACTGGTTGTAACGCGCTTTGAAAAGTCCTAACAACGTGATAAGGCGCTATATAAATGCAAATTCTCTTTCTGAAGAAAGCATTTTGTTGGAAGGGAAGAAGAGCTAGACAAAAATCCCTAGCATTTGTAAATATAAAATATGAAATGAACTCAGTAGTCTTTAACATCAACAACTTGTATTTATATAGCACCTTTAACATAGGAAAACATCCCAAGGCACTTCACAGGAGCATTATCAAACAAAATTTGACACCAAGCAACATAAGGAGATATTAGGGCAGACTTGGTCAAAGAGGTAGGTTTTAAGGAGTGTCTTAAAGGATGAAAGAGAAGTCGAGAGGCGGAGAGGTTTAGGGAGGGAATTCCAGAGTTTAGGGCCTTGGCAGCTGAAGACACGGCCACCAATGGTGGAGCGATTAAAATCGGGGATGCTCAAGAGGCCAGAATTGGAGGAGCGCAGATATCTCAGAGGGTTGTAGGGCTGGAGGAGATTGCAGAGATAGGAAGGGGCGAGGACATGGAGGGATTTGAAAACAAGGATGAGAATTTTAAAAATCGAGGTGTTGCTTAACCGGGAGCCAATGTAGGTCAGCGAGCACAGGGGTGATGGGGACTTGGTGCGAGTTCGGACACGGGCAGAGTTTTGGATGACTTCAAGTTTACGGAGGGTAGAAGGTGGGAGGCCGGCCAGGAGTGCATTGGAATAGTCGAGTCTAGAGGTAACAAAGGCGTGGATGAGGGTTTCAGCAGCAGATGGGCTGAGGCAGGGGCAGAGTCGGATGATGTTACAGAGATGAAAATAGGTGGTCTTAGTGATGGCGTGAACATGTGGTCGTAAGCTTATCTCAGGGTCAAATATGACACCAAGATTGCAAACAGTCTGGTTCAGCCACAGACAGTTGCCAGGGAGAGGGATGGAGTCGGTGACTAGGGAACAGAGTTTGTGGTGGGACCGAAGACAATGGCTTCGGTCTTCCCAATATTTAATTGGAGGAAATGTCTGCTCATCCAGTACTGGATGTCGGACAAGCAGTCTGCCAATTTAGAGATAGTGGAGGGGGTGAAAGAGGTGGTGGTGAGGTAGAGCTGGGTATAGTCAGCGTACATGTGGAAACTGATGCTGTGTTTCGGATGATGTCGCCGAGGGGCAGCATGAGATGAGAAATAGGAGGGGCCAAGGTTAGATCCTTGGGGGACACCAGTGGTAATAGTGCAGGAGTGGGAAGAGAGGCCATTGCAGGTGATTCTCTGGCTACGACTGGATAGATAAGAATGGAACCAGGCGAGCGCAGTCCCACCTAGCTGGACGATGCAGGAGAATGATGTGGTCAATCGTGTCAAAGACTGCAGACAGGTTGAGAAGGACGAGGATGGTTAATTTACCTGCATCATAGTTACATAGAATGTCATTTGTGACTTTGATAAGAGCCGTTTAGGTACTGTGGCAGGGGCGGAAACCTGATTAGAGGGATTCAAACATGGAGTTCTGCAAAAGATAGACACGAATTTGGGAGGCGACAACACGTTCAAAGACTTTGGAGAGGAAAGGGAGGTTGGAGATGGGGCGGTAGTTTGCAAGGACGGAGGGGTCAAGGGTTGGGTTTTTTTTTTGAGAGGGGTGATGAATGCAGATTTGAAGGAGAGGGGGACAGTAGCTGAGGAGAGAGAACCGTTAACAATGTCAGCTAAAATGGGAGCCAGGACAGGAAGTTGGGTGGTCAGCAGTTTAGTGGGAATAGGATCGAGGGAGCAGGAGGTGGGTCTCATGAACAAGATGAGCTCGGAGAGGGCATGAGGGGAGATAGGAGAGAAACTAGAGAAAGATGCAAGTTCAGGGCTAGGGCAGGGGGGAACCTTAGAGGAAGTTTGGCCCGGTGGGCTAGGGGGAAGGGAAGTGGCAGAGGCAGCTGATCGGATGGTCTCAATCTTAATGACAAAGAAGTCCATGAGCTCCTCCAACTTCTTGTTGGAGGGGAGGATGGAGGAGACAGGGGAGTGGGGTTTAAGAAGACGGTTAGCAGTAGAGAATAGAAGCCGGGGGTTATCTTTGCATTCCAGGATGATCCTGGAATAGTGAGCAGTTTTGGCAGAGGAGAGCAGGACCGGATAGTGCTTTCTGTGGTCCAGCTAGATCTGGCGGTGATTGGCTGAACCAGTTGTCCGCCATATCCATTCAAGGCTGCGTCCCTTGGACTTAACGGAGCGGAGATGAGGGCCGTATCAAGGGGAATGGCCAGGGTGAGAGGGAGTAAAGTTTTTAATGGGGACTAGGGCATCAAAGGTGGAGGTGAGGGTGTGGTTGAGCAGATCGGTAGCTGCAGAAATGTTGTGATGAATGAAGGTCCAAAGGCTAGACAGTTGGGATTTTGTAAGTGCATCTGTAAACCCATATCATAAATGCAAACTCCCTTAATCCATTACAAGCATAGGTGCATATCAAGGCTACTGATCACTAGGCAATCTTACCATGCTAATGGCAGCAGCATGTCTTCTTGTCCCATATCTTGTACATACTGTAGCAATGGTCTATATGGATGGTATACTATCAGACAGCAATCCTTATAAAGAATGGAAAATAGTATTAAATAGCTGGCATGCGAGTCTCCAAAACAGTTTCAAAAGAAAGCCAAAACTGGATGGTGCAGTGGGTTAGCAAAATCTTTTCATCACTGGGATCAGAGTTTGAATCCAGCCCATACCAAAGAGATGGAAGTCTCCTATGTTTGTGGCTGTAAGGTTTATATTTGAAAGGTATTTGGCCATTTCAAAGCCACAGTACAAAGCTACTTATTACATAGAAAGGAGGGTCACAAGGATGATGGAAAATGGCAATGTCATACTGGTGTAGGAGGCTGGAGATGAAACACACTGCTGGAGCAAAATGAGGGAGGTTTGCTCTACATCTATATCTGAGGTATGAGTGTTTGACATTGACACTGGGGCCTGGAAATTCAGTAGCCCCCAAAAATGGGCGCGGAGATCGCAATGATATAGCAACCCGCGCCCGTTTGGAGGACTGCAGGCAACACGTAAAATTTGTGCTGCCTGCTACTTTGCGTGACTGTAGAGTTCAGTCGAGCGCTGAACACGCTGCTGAGTGGCTGAACACTCAGCAGGGGCCCAAGTTCGTGTGAGGCTAGCTCCAATTAAAGCTAGCCTGCACAACTTAAAGGCAGTCTGCACCTCTTAAAGAGGAGGTGCATTCTGCCTGCAACAGGTGATGGAAGTGCTTGTGGAGGCTACTATCAGAAAAAGACAACAGACCAGAGAAAGGGCTCCAAGATTCTCCGATGCAGCACTGGAGGCGTTGGTCCAGGAGGCCAACTCCAGGAGAGCAGCGCTCCAGGCAACAGACAAGACTGCAGTGGGAGCAGATAGCCAATTTGGTCAATGCCAGCAGTATAGCAACGAGGACCTGGACTCAGTGCAGGAAGAAGTTTAATAACCTCACACACGTGGTCAAGGTCAGTGAATTCATCTTCAAATGCCATATCCCACCATCTGCACCAATAGCCTCACACCCCCAGCACTTGCCTACCAACAATCTCTACCAAACACGACTCACACCCAACATTAATACAAAAGCAAAATACTGCGGATGCTGGAAATCTGAAATAAAAACAGAAAATGCTGGAAATACTCAGCAGGTCAGGCAGCAGAGAGAAACAGAGTTACCATTTCAGATCGATGACCTTTCGTCAGAACTTCTGACAAAAGGTCATCGACCTGAAAAGTTAACTCTGTTTCTCTCTCCACAGATGCTGCCTGACCTGTTGAGTATTTCCAGCATTTTGTTTTTATTTCACACCTAACATTTACAGCTTCACCTCACACACACACACACACTTACCACTGCTGCAAGCCTCACACCCATACCTCACAGCTTGAACACAGTCAGCTATTCAACCATGACAGCCACATCACACCACACTCACTGACACACTTCCCTTTCTCTTGCAGGAAAAGGTGGCGCATAACAGACGACAGCAGACTTTAACTGGCAGGGGACAGGCTCGCCTGCATCCCTTGGAGGAGACGGTGCTGGCCACTCTTGGCAGGGGCATGGTTGAGCCCGTGGCCAGCAGCGGGGCTGAAGGAATACAAGATGCCGGTATCCTCATATGTTATCCTCTTTCTCACATCCCACTTCCCCTCATCCCACAATTTCTTCCGATTTACAATCTGCACATGGTGTAAGCAAGCACTTCTTGCTTTCCCTCACTCCCCTCACCTCAACCCTACCCTTGTGCCTTTCTCATTTCAGACACCAAAGAAATTCAGCATGCCCAGCTAGTGGTCACACAACAAGAGGGAGAGGAGAGTCAAGAAGAAGAAACGTTGTCACTCGATTTCACATTCCCAGCCACCAGGTCAGACAGTGACACTTCGCGTACCTTAGAGGATAGGTTAGACGCAGGATCTGTACGTGGTGAGACACGGGACACGAGTGGCCTGCAGCCAGGGCAAGGAGAAAGGGTAGCTCAGGTGCCAGCTCCCCAGAGGGCAAGGTCGCACACAAGTTCTGCTGCACAGGACACAGATGAAGACCTCGATGAGGTGGCCTACAGAAGAATGCTGATGGGTATGCATAATGAAATGCTAGGTGCATTGGCAGGCTTGCCAGAAAGCCTGAATGCAATGCCAAAGAGCATGGAGAAGTCCAGCTCCAGCCTTGCACAGGGCTTTGGGCAGAGCTTGGAGCCCATCCTTTCCAGCCTGGAAGGGCTGAGCAGATCCATTAACGCACTTGCGGACCCAACCATCATGCAGCGTCTGATGGCTGATGTCTCAACTTCCATTGCAGCACAAGCACAAGCCACCCAACATCCGAGTGCTGCAATGGAAGCTCAGACTGAAGTCATGCAAGCACATACTGCTGCCATCATGGCTGGGTTTACCAGTGTTGAAAGGAGCTTGCAGGGTGTCACTGTAGTCTGTACTCCAGCAGATCTCTTGGATTGCTGAGGATCTGCCCCTAGGGAGTGGCAATGGGTTCATGGAGGACAACCTTGCTCTCCTCTCAGGATTCGTCCTCCCACCACTGCCACTCCGCCAGTGCCCTTGCTGTTGCGCGTCAGCTAGCCAGCCCAGACTGCTGCCGCCCATGCAGAGGTGGTGCAGTCCAAAGCCGGGCCTATTAGGCCTAGAGATCCTCGAGGCTATCCTGCAAGGCCATCTACAGTCTCCCCCAATGAAAGTCAGCAGCCTTCTACCAGCCATGCTGCAGCCACTGGAGTAGCACTGCATAGGAGCACTAGGATAGACAAAGGCACAAGCAAGACAGTCACTAAGGGAAAGCACAAGGGTGATTAGTTGAATTTTTGATGTAATATTGGATGGATATATGGATAAAGTTTGATTCGAAAGTTTGCTTTGTGGTGGCTTTTATTTCAGCTTTGCGGCCAAGAGGACGCTGTGATGATCAGTAACAGAGAGAAGGTAAGGTGTGGGACTAATGTTGAATGGGAAATTGGGGTTGCATTCACTGGTAACGCAGGTGGATGATTCGATCCCGGATATCCCGGCCAGAAAAGGGCTGTCTGGGTTGTCTCCTCCTCCTCCTGAGCTGGTGGCCGTATCCCTGGTGGCGAAGGGTTGTGCCCTCACAATGGCCAAGTTGTGGAGGATACAGCAGACCACGATGAATCGGGACACGTGCTCCGGTGAGTACTGTAGGCCTCCTCCAGAGCAGTCCAGGCAGCGGAAGCATTGTTTAAGGATGCCAAAGGTCTGTTCTATGTTGGCCCAGAAATTGATCTCGCTCTGTTCCCGCGGGGGTAAGGCTTCCCCGCGATCTCTCACTCCGCCTGTGCTTTTTCAGATCCAGCTCGCACGAACTTGATGTTCCAGACATCAGCTGGGCAGTGCTTGCGTATCCCACCGGCGTAGTGAATTCGTGCGAGCTGTGGGATCACGTGACTCAGTTAGAGCCAATGGCAGCACACCATCTTCCATTCATAAGTTTCACATACGTGCTGTGAAATCTATGAATCTTACCCCCCCAAAATAACAGCTAAACCTCAATTAAATTTTTTTTAAAAACCATCACATTAATAAAATAAGTATAGTTAAATAAATTAACCATTTTAAATAAAAAATTAAATTTTTGAAAAAATTTAAAATCTTTTAAAAAGTTATAAAAATAAACTTACCTGTCTTTAAAGTCTCTAAAAAAGATATACCTGTTAAAAAAAATTCAAAAAAATACTTAATTCACTACTTACCTTGTTAAAAGTGGGTCTTACTCCTCCTTTTTCCATTTCTAAAATCTTCCGTACTTACCTGCGCGTCCAAAGCACGAAGTGCACAGCGTGCGCGCAGCCTGTAGCGCGCACGCGATGCACCGAGGAACCGCCCCCTTTTCCAAAGACCAAGTGCCGGTTTTCAGCGCATGCGCAGGGCATGCAGAAAACCGGCAATTGGAGAGAGAATACGCGAGAGTACGCAGTGCGTACTCTCGCGTCGCGGGATGAATTTTTGGCCCATTGTTTCGTGTGGCAGCATGGCTCTCGTTGTACACGTGCTGCCCACGTATGGTTGGGTTGCGGAGTGGAGTCATGAGCCAGGTGGTCAAGGGATAGCCCTCGTCACCCAGTAGCCACTCTCTGGTTTGTCTTGGTGGCTCAAAGACTGAGGGAACAGCGGACTGGCACAGAATAAAAGCATTATGACTGTTGCCAGGATACTGGGAATTCACCAGCATGATATGTTGAGCATGGTCGCACACCAACTACACATTCAGCGAGTTGTAATCTTTGTGGTTGCGGGATAACTCAGCTTTTATACACGGTGCCCGCAAAGCACATGCGTGCAGTCGATGGCGCCCTGCACCATGGGGAAGTCCGCTATCCTGGCAAAGCCACGTGCACGTTCTGTCTGCTTCTCTCTGGTCAGAGAGAAGCAGATGAAGTCCCCTCTCCTGGCATAAAGAGCGTCTGTCACCTCTCATGCAGTGGATAGCGAACTGCAAGATGTTACAGATGTCGCCTGCTCCAGCCTGGAAGGATCTGGATGCAAAGAAATTTAGGGCCATGGCCATCCTCACAGCCACTGGTAGTTTTGTCCTTGCCCTGGTGTGCGGCTGCAGGTCTGGTTGCAAGAGGTGGCAGAGTTCTGTGAGCACCTCCTTCGTAAAGCGCAGGTGCCTCACACACTGCTCCTGGCTCAGGCTGAGGTAAAAAATTGCTCTCAGAAGACCCTAGGCAGGTAAACATCCTGCTGAGAGCCTTTCTCCCCCTCCTCCCTCTGCGAGCAGCTTGTCCTCTTCTTTACTGCCTCTGCTCCATCTCTCTGTCATGCTGCAGGCCAAGGGGGATGACAACTAGAGCACCCATGACTGGGAGCAAGTGGTCTGACCAGAATCCTTGAATTCAGAAGCAAGGCCTTCTCCACTTGTAGCACCAGTTCCTGTCACCTCACCAACTTTAAATAACTCTAGAAAGCTGCAAACACTTCCACAAATTTACAAAGCAAGTTACCTGAAAGTTGTTGCTGATCCCTTTAAATATCACTAGTGGGCAGTCCTTCCTGCTGCTGAACGCAGCAGGACGTAAGTTCCAGCGATGACGACGAAAATGGCAGCGCTGGCGTCAAATCAGCGTTGCACGCTGATTGACATCATAATCTGCCTACTTACCATACTTCCAGCCCACGCTCCTAAAGGCTGCCCTACAGCCCTCACCAAGATGGCGTCCGGTGCGGACCGCACTAGAAGTGTGAGCGCACTGCTCGGACACAATTCTAGACCCAATTTGGCACCCGTAGCGCCCAAACAATGGGCACTACATAACCAAATTTCTAGGCCTGGGTGTTTGAAATAGGGAAGTGGTCTATATTCCAGAGCTAACATCCCTTTGATGAATATTAAAAAAGCCAAAGCACTTACCATTAACTCTAACAAATAAAATTCACATTCCAATATCTGTAAAACATTAAATAAAAGTTTCCAATTAGTAAAAGCACTTTAGCAAAGTGAGAAACATTTAATTTATTTAGAGATTCTATAAATAGATGCTTTTAAACACCTTGATGATTGCTGCCTCTCTGTCGGCGAAGCATTTTATTTTGAAGAAGAAAGGAAAGATACCATCAATGAGTATCTTAAAAGCCACTGTGATGAGAAATTATTCCACTCACTCTGTTTATCAGGTCTCTCTATTTCTGGAGTAGGGATAGCAGGGATAGGTGAGAAAGTCACACACACACACACACAAGCACAGCACAGTAGCACTTGTTTAGGAACAACATTGACAGAGACCTGGGAGCAGGTAATATGCCAACACTCTTGTTAGTACAACTGTATACACCCCAGGCAGACCTAAAAGAATGGAGAGAAAATAATTCACAAAATAAAGATATCTAATTTTTCTATCTTCATTTTAAGAATTATTTTGGCAATGGTAAACTGAACAAATCAAATCCTGCACACCAAATGGTAAGATCGAACAAGAACAAACAAAAAGCTATAGCCAATGAAGTACTTTTGAAGTGGAGTCATTGTTGTAATGTGGGAAACGCGGCAGCCAATTAGCGCACAGCAATGTGATAATGACCAGATAATCTGTTTTTTTTTGTTGAGGGATAAATATTGGCCAGGACACCGTGGATAACTCCCCGTTCTTCTTCGAAATAGTGCCGTGGGATCTTTTACGTCCACCTGAGAAAGCAGATGGGGCCTCGGTTTAATGTCTCATCTGAAAGACGGCACCTCCGACAGTGTAGCACTCCCTCAGCACTGCACTGGAGTGTCAGCCTAGCTTTATGTGCTCAATGTCCCTGGAGTGGGACTTGAACCCACAACCTTCTGACTCAGAGGCGAGTGTGCGACCAACTGAGCCACAGCTGACACTGCCAGAATAGTGCATCACATTGGCTAGAGATTAAAACGTTAATCTCACTCACTTAACACAACAACAACACTTGTATTTGTTTAGCGCCTTTAACATAGTGAAACGTCCCAAGGCACTTCACAGGGGAATTATCAAACAAAATTGGACACCGAGCCACATAAGGAGATATTAGGACCAATGGTCAGAGGTAGGTTTTAAGGAGCATCTTAAAAGGAGGAGAGAGAGGTAGTGGGGTTTAGGGAGGCAATTCCAGAGCTTAAGGCTTAAGCAGCTGAAGGCACGGTCGCCAACGATGTTGCAACTAAAATCGGGGATGTGCAATTTTTAACTGGGTATATTTAATATTTTAACTACGCTGCAACATGCTGTTTTCTTTTTAGTTTTCTTCTGACTCTATAATCGCCTTACATTAGCAAGAATAACAGTTATTTTATTCGATCCAAACTTTTTAAACTGACACACTATGAACATATAAAGAAAAGCAAACTACTGCAGAAGCTGGAAATCTGAAATAAAAACAGAAAATGCTGGAAATACTCAGCAGGTCAGGCAGCATCTGTGGAGAGAGAAATAGAGTGAACTCTTCAGGTCAGAGACCTTTCTTCAGAACTGGCAAAAGTTAGAGACAGAACGAGTTTTAAGCAAGTACAGGGGCAGGGAAAGGAGGAAGGGGAGGAAAGAACAAAAGGGAAGGTCTGTGATAGGGTGGAAGGCAGAAGTGATTAAATGACAAAAGGGATGATGGAGCAAGACAAAAGGGGGTGAGAATGGGACAAGTAAAGAAACAAAAGATGGGTCTAGAGGAGGTGTAAATGGCAATAGCAGAACCATTACCAGCACCTGCTCTCCAAAAAAATGAGAGCAGTGGTTATGAGCTGAAATTGTTGAACTCAGTGTTAAGTCCGGAAGGTTGTAAAGTTCCAAATCGAAAGATGAGATGCTGTTCCTCGAGCATCCGTTGAGCTTCATTAGAACAGTGTAAGAGGCCAAGGACAGAGAAGTCAGAGTGAGTGGGAGGGAGAATTAAAATGGCGAGCGACTGGAAACACAGGGTCCAGCTTGCGGACTGACCGGAAGTATTCAGCAAAGTGATCACCCAATCTGCGTTCGGTCTCCCCAATGTAGAGGAGACCATATCATGAGCAGCGAATACAGTATACTAAATTCGGATCAGCCATGATCATATTGGATCGAAGGGCCGAATGGCCTACTCCTGCTCCTATTTTTTTTTCTAAATTGAAAGTAGTACAAGTAAATCACTGTTTCACCTGGAAGGAGTGTTTGGGGCCCTGGACGGTGTGAAGGGAGGAGGTGAAAGGTCAGGTGTTGCATCTCCTGCGCTTGCATGGGAAGGTGCAGTGGGAAGGGGAGTGGGTCAGGGTGTTGCGGAGGGAGCAGTCCCTTCGAAATGCTGAAAGGAGAGGGGAGGGGAAGATGTGTTTGGTGATGGGATCACGCTGGAAATGGCAGTGGATGATCCATTGAATGTAGAGGCTGGTGGGGTGGAAGGTGAGGACAAGGGGAACCCTATTGTGGTTCTGGGAGGGAGGGGAAGGGGTGAGAGGAGAAATGCAGGAAATGGGACGGACACAGTCAATCATGGTAGAGGGGAATCATTGGTTGAGGAAAAAGGAAGAAATATCGGAAGCACTGGTGTGGAAAATGGTATCGTCAGAACAGATGCAACAGAGACAGAGAAACTGGGAGAATGGAATAAAGTCCTTACAGGAAGTAGAGTGGGAGGAAGTGTAGTCCAGGTAGCTGTGGGAGTCAATGGGCTTATAGTAGATATTGATTGACAGTCTATCCCCAGAAATGAAGACAGAGAAGTCGAGGAAGGGAAGAGTCAGAGATGAAGGCGAGAGAGGGGTGGAAATTGGAAGTAAAGTTGATGAAATTTTCCAGTTCGTGATGAGAACAGGAAGTGGCACCGATACAGTCATCAATGTACCGGAAAAATGTACCGGTTAGGATGGGGACCTGTGTAGGACTGGAACAAAGAATGTTTCACATATCCCACGAAAAGGCAGGCATAGCTAGGATCCATATGGGTTCCCATAGCAACACCTTTTATTTGGAGGAAGTGAGTGGAGTCAAAGGAAATGTTGTTCAATGTGAGAACAAGTTCAGCCAGGCGGAGAAGGGTGTTGGTGGATGGTTGGGCCTCTGTTCAAGGAAGAAGCGGAGGGCCTGCAGGCCATCCTGGTGGGGGATGGAGGTGCAGAATGACTGAATGCCCAAGGTAAAAAGACAGTTAGGGCTAAGAAACTGTTAAAGTGGCGGAGAGCGTCGGAAGAGTTGCGGATAGGTGGGAAGAGACTGGACAAGGGGAGAAAAACAGTCTAGATAGGAAGAAATAACTTCCGTGGGGCAAGATCAGGCTGAAACAATGGGTCTACCAGGGCAGTCCTGTTTGTGGATCTTGGGAAGAAGGTAGAAGCGGGCTGTGTGGGGTTGGGGGACTATAAGGCTGGAAGCCGTGGGGTGGGGAGATCTCCAGAGGAGAGAAGGTCAGTGATAGTCTGGGAAACGATGGCTTCATGTTCAGTCGTGGGGTCATGGTCATGGGGGGGTAGGAGGAGGTGTCAGAGAGTTAGCGTTCAGCTTCCGCAAGGTAGAGGTTGGTTCGCTAAACAACACCATCACCCTGGTCAGCAGGTTCAGTGACAATGTTAGGGTTGAACCTGAGAGAATGGAGTGCTGCAATTTCAGAGGGAGGTAGGTTAGAGTGAGTGAGCGGAGTAGAAAAATCAAGATGGCCAATGTCACACTGGCAGTTTCCAATGAAAAGATCTAGAGAGGGTAAGAGGGAGGGGTCCAGGTGAAATGAGAATTCTGGAGACAGGAGAAAGGGTCTGTTGTTCAGAGGACGACTCCTAGCCAAAGAAGTGGGCGTGGAGGCGAAGGAAGAACAGCTCAGCGTTGTGCTGAACTCAAAATTCATTGAGGTGGGGCGTAAGGGGATGAAGCCGAGGCCTTTGCTGTGGACTGATTGTTTAAGGTCAGAGAGGGGAAGGTCAGAGGAAATAGTGAAAACACGGCAAAGGGAGAGATTGGAAGGAGGGACGGGGGTCAGAGGAAAGTGATGGGGTAGAAGGATCCGGTGGGGGGTGGGGGGGCGTTGGTATTTTAAGAGTTGTTGAAGCTTGTGGTCCTTGACACCTAAAAGGAAGAAAAAAAGTTTTTTGTTAAAGCACCGGGTGAGGCGAAGGATGAAATGAAACTGCGGACCAGGACAACTCTGAAATAGATTGAGTCGGTGATGCTGACGAGAGCTATGAACATTTACCTTGCATTATTGGAAATGAACTGCTGTAAGAATGCAGCAGGTGTTTTACAACCAACTGAATAAAAATTAAAAATTGAGCAATATTGAGCAAGGGCTTCCTTATTAAAGGCAAAAAGAATTTTAAAGTTTGAAGATACACTTTGTAATGCAAAGTTATGGTTGACAATATAATCTAAATGGAGTGTTGAAAGTAGAGAAAATTGAACGCTAAAATTTGTGGTGCTGAAATGTCTGTAGAGCTTGGGCATTTCACATCATTACACCAGTGTCTCGGATAGGAATTCATGACTTAACAAATACATCTTAAATATGCAAGGGTGCCCAACCTCAAATTCTCCATCTTGTTAATATAATTAATTGCTCTGGCTGTACTATGAAGCATGAAAGGCATGTAACAACCTCCTACAATATTGTGGACATGTTGAAACCCACCCAAAATGAATCACCACTTCAATGCTCAGCCAAAGGGACGGGATTACTGATAAAGTGAAGCCTCCAGAAGATCAGCTCCATTTAGCAAGACAGACTGAAATGACCAAGGATCCAATGAGTAATTATACTCCATTAAAAAGAAGAAAAACTTTAATACTTACATGGTTCATTCTGTAGGGAAATTCCTTAGGAAATGCATAAGAAAACCTGGTTTTCACTACATTGTAAAAGAAAGGTAACAAATTAAAAATTAACAAAACTCCAGTCCAACAGATATATATATGAATATATGTAGCATACTTGTTCTCTTTAACTTTTCTCTATTCACAAATGACAATATTTGATGAAGCAGATTCCTAGGAAACGACATTATTCCACAGCATGGAATACAGTAGTCCAAGTAACATGAACACAATTTTTTTCAGAAAACATAAAAGGTCTTTAGTCAATTATTCCTCTTATTATACCAGCTCAAAATTACCAGGTTAGTTGACTCCACCATAGAGCGAACATGCTAAAGCGTCAAACATTTCTGTGCTGCAAACAAGCAACATAGATGAACCAAAATACTGATACATGCGAATAGTTTCAAATTTATGGAATATATAATATTTTTTAAAACAATTCCATAATAACGCAGCTACTACAACTACTTTACCACTAGCTACTGACAGTTTAAAAATGCATTAAGCATCTGTGCACACTCTCAACATGACTGACCTCAAACGTTGTCAACAGTGGACAAATCTCCATATACTAGCCAATTCAAAGCTGACTCACAAACCAACATGTACAGCCTGTAACAAAATTAGCCAAAGGCCTTCTAAACAGAACAGACCCAAGCAAACTTCCACAAAGGCTGCCAGGAATTCACACGCCTTAACCATACTCTTGGACCACCAGACTGCAACTGATAATGTCACAAGTACTGTGATGACAACGGGCCCTAAGCATTGTGTGTGCTTCAGCTTACAAATATGCAACAAAAGAGAGAGTTTAAAAATATGTCTCATAAAATGCAAGTCCCCTTTGAAATTTTAACTGTACCATCTATAAATTGAACAAATATGTATATGAAACTGTTGACCACCACATCTATTCCACTTGTGAAGAAGCCTTCACAGCTCATTCGTGATTACTGTTCATAAGTTATACAATTTCCCTCACTCATGCAATAAACAGAATTCAACAACTTCATATACAGTATCTTCTGTTAACTGCGTCGTTATAAAATCAGAATTTTTAGTTAACAGAAAAAACCTTTGTACTCACACACTGAAGTTGAAGCTGAAATCAAACGTGTGTTTGAGACAACACCAAATTCCTAAACACAAAAAGTAGATTATAGCAGGCAGTTATGTTCAATACAACATAACAAAGAGAGCAATAAATTCATTTGGATGCTTTAGTTTAGTTTCATTACCTCAAAAATTAGGGTTGTGAACATATACAGATTAAGCTTTAAATTTCCTCTCCTAAATATGGTTGAAATCAAGTCTTATCAGATTAATTGCATCAGCATAAATTTACACAACAGGAGTAATTCATTCTTCCTTGATAACTAAAGCTCCCTATATTTATCAGTATCAGCTGTAGTTTATTGCAAAATATAAACTGATAGTTCAAAAACTGCAGCGACGACATCACAGTCATTAATCTTTCAAAGCAGATGCCATATGCAAAAGAACATTCTAGCAGGTATTTACTATGATATCCAGGAAAAAAATCCTAAAAAAGTACAAGAACACAGAGATCAACTAACCAATAAACCTTGTAAGGAATATTAATCAAAAGGCACCAGACAAATCCTAACCCCTTCACCTTAATTCCTGATCAAAGAACTATCTGGAACTCACAGTCCACATCTAGAGAAGTACCACTGGGAATTTCTTCGGGGGGTGGTTGGGGTTCTCCTGCTTGGCCAGCGTAACTTTGGTAGAAGATCACCAGAAATCCCGTTTGTTCGTCTATCCAGGGTTCCCACTGATCTTCCACGGCAGCCAATCAAGAGAAACCCGGAGGAAATTCCTGAACATCATTTTATGTCTTACGATTCTCAAACTAAATTCCTCCAATAGCACTTCAACCACTCTTGACATACACCTCTTTGCAAGGATTCTTTTATTTGGTGACAATACATTAGAAAAGCACTTATAATGAGCAATTTTTTAAAAATTACTCCAGGAAAGCTTGGTCTGCTCTTTAGTTGTGAAAACTACTTTCACTTTTTCTGGCTTCAAATAAGTGCAAAACAGTACACGGCAACAATGGCTTTGTTTTAGATCATCCCAAACACTTGTCAACGTAACTCTCCATTCAACATTGACAAACCTAGATGTAACTAGTGCCTGCCACTAACTGGAACCAGCTGCTAACTGTGAAAGATCCTTTTATCCTTGCAGTGCTGTCTTGAGTACTCATGGTTCTTAGCATTAACTCTTTGTCTATTTTCCCAGAGTTCAGTAGCATTGTTACAAACAACATTTTAGGACATCTTTAGATATTTTTAGGGCTCCTCTGAGTCACTTGTCCTACAAAGGAATAGAACTGCTCCCCAAAAACACAACAATGTGTTCATTTCACCTCAAGGTTCAGAATTGTTAGAAACCACTTCAGTTTCATCTCAAAGTTTACATCATTCGAAACCCTCCACAAATTAGTGCCATATAATCACTCCTGGGTTATCAATAATTCCCCATGAATTTTCTAAGAAATTTGTTTCTTCATAATCTGTTTGAACAAAAATGTACCTCAATAAAATCCTCACTAGAACTAGTAACTCAGGTGATGAGGTTCCACTATCTGAATATCTATAATCAGAAACTGGATCACACTATAATAGTATTATTTGAAAATACCTCTACTTTTGATGCTAAAAATACACAAGTTGGAGCCATCAGTACTGGATCTATACTCTTCAGTGAATATCTGAAATGGTAAAAAGAAGGTCTCAATAACAGTTCACTCACCATAATACAGCAAAAATATTTTCTCTCAGTTTTAATTGACAATTCAACTTTCTATTGATAAACCCAGCTGCAGTATTGTGTCCAATTCTGGACACCACACTTCAGGATGGACATGAGGGCTTTGGAGAGGGTACCGAAGAGATTTACTAAAATGGTTCCAGGGATGAGGGATTACAGTTACGTAAATAAACTGGAGAAGCTGGGGTTGTTCGCCTTATAACAGAGAAGGCTAAGAGGAGATTTGATAGGTGTTTAAAGTCATGAATAGTTTAGATAGAGTAAACAACAACTACTTGTATTTATATTGCGCCTTTAATGTAGTAAAACGTCCCAAGGCGCTTCACAGGTGTATTAAAAGACAAAAAATTTGACACCGAGTCACATAAGGAGAAATTAGGGCAGGTGACCAAAAGCTTGGTCAAAGAGGTAGGTTTTAAGGAGCATCTTAAAGGAGGAAAGAGAGGTAGCGAGGTGGAGAGGTTAAGGGAGGGAATTCCAGAGTTTAGGGCCTAGGCAGCTGAAGGCATGGCCACCAATGGTTGAGCGATTATAATCAGGGATTTTCAACAGGGCAGAATTAGAGGAGCGCAGATATCTCAGGGGGTTGTGGGGCTGGAGGAGATTACAGAGATAGGGAGGGGCGAGGCCATGGAGGGATTTGAAAAAAAGGATGAGAATTTTGAAATCGAGGCGTTGCTTAACCGGGAGCCAATATAGGTCAGCGAGCACAGGGGTGATGGGTGAACGGATCTTGGTGCAAGTTTGGACGTGGGCAGATTTTGGATGACCTCAATTTTATAGAGGGTAGAACTGGGAGGCCGGCCAGAAGTACATTGAAATAGTCAAGTCTAGAGGTAACAGAGGCATGGATGACTGCCTCAGCTCATCTGCACTGAAACTGAGTCGAGCGATGTTCCAGAGGCGGAAATAGGTGGTCTTAGTGATGGCGCGGATATGTGGTTGGAACTCATATCAGAGTCAAATATGACACCAAGGTTGCAAACAATCTGGTTCAGCCTCAGACAGTGCCAGAGAGAGGGATGGAGTCGGTGGCGAGGGAACGGAGTTTGTGGCGGGGACTGAAGACCATGGCTTCGGTCTTCCCAATATTTAGTTGGAGGAAATTTCTGCTCATCCAGTACTGGATGTCGCACAAGCAGTCTGACAATTTAGGAGACAGTGGAGGGGTCGAGAGAGGTGGTGTTGAGGTAGAGCTGGGTGTCATCAGCATACATGCTGTTTCCAATGGCTGAAGGGTCGATAACGAGAGGGCACAGATTTACGGTGATTGGCAAAAGAACCAGAGGGGACATGAGGGGAAACTTTTTTATGCAATGAGTGGTTAGGATTTTGAATGCACTACCTGATAGGTGGATACAGATTCAATAGTAGCCTTCAAAAGGGAATTGGATAAATACTTGAAGGAGAAAAAATGGCAGGGTTATGGGGAAAGAGCAGGGCAGTGGGCCTAACTGGATTGCTCTTCAAAAGAGCCAGTACAGACTTGATGGGCCGAATGGCCTTCTTCTGTGTTGTACTATTCTATAAAGCTACAGTATATCCCAAAGTGTAGTTCCTTCCGATGAGACATTAAATCAAGGCTCTTTTTTGGCCTCTCCAGCAGTCCAATGGCACTTTTAGAAAAAGTGCAGGGGAATTCTCCCGATGTCGTGGGCAATATTTATTCCTCAAGCAACACATTTTCTGGTTATTTATCTAATTTCTGTTTGTGGGACCTTGTTGTATGCAAATTGGCTACCGTGTTTCCCTATATTACAACAGTGACTGCACTTCAAAAGTACTTAATTGGTTGTGAAGCGTTTTGGGATGTCCTGAAGTCATAAAAGACGCTATATAAATTCATCTACTTTCTGTGTGTGTGATGTCTTAAGTGTTTATCTAATAATTCAGAAACACTGTCCTTTCAATTATATCTGGTTTGTTTATAGTTTGTATTTAATGGAAAAGGAAGTGATATTTGTGTTAAAAATAACTTGTATAGACCCTGATTTAAAATTAATGGAACACTGTCTAATTCTATTTATAGATCTCTAGTAAAATAAAATAAAAACTTTTATAGATTGCAAAGAACATAACTATACCAAAGTCAGTAAAACCATAATTTATCCACATCCCTTGTTCAATCAATTGGCTAGATTAGGGAATATATAAAATAAAAATAGTCAGCCATCAGGCACAGAATATCAGATAAGGGGCAATGATTTTATCACTGTACACAACTGAGAGTTTACACCAAAATAAATAATGCATAAGACGACTATATGTATATTGATTTGCAGTACCCACCATGTGAAAGCTAACACATGTATTACAAAGAAGCCATGTCCCATTTGTACACCATTTAAGTGTCTGCTGCAGCTGTCAGATATGCCAGACAAACATCACTAACACAACTTGCAGTGCTCTTAAATATTTGTGCCTTTGTTGCAGCAGGTCGACAATGTATACATGTAATGGAATGAGCAACAAGATGTATGCAAGTCTTAGTACCAAATGTCAATGGTCTGTCTTGTTCCAGTAGGTACTGTATACAGATGGAACAGTTTAATGTAAAATTTTATTTAAAAAACATCTTACCTGGCATAGAATCTCTTGAAGTAGACTGTTGCAGTTGCAATAACCTGCTGCCTCAGTTTGAGGTGTTCCCCTAGGGCTTGGATTACTATTGGTAAGACAAGAAGAAATGTTTATTTATCCTTTAGTGATATACATAATTTATTAAATTGAGATGGGACACAACCATACACCTTAACCTAGCTCTTGACTTTTATTTGTCACAGTAGTCACAAGATGTAAAATTTACAATGATTTTTTTTGAAGTCGATAACTGTAGTAGTACCCTCTGGCCTACATCTACAATTTCCCAGTTGGTGTAACTTAATGTTGTCCTGTTTACCCCCTCCCGACCTCCGTCACTTTTACAGCATATTGCACACTATATTGTATATACAGTATGTGGTTAATAAAGGGCTGCGTTTCAGTGTTCTGTCCATGGAAATGGAAAGATCTGGTGTGAGAAAGTTATAGTGGCTATAACCCACAGATCTGAAATTTGGCTGAAAATATCAGGCCTGCTAAATGTTAGCAAAAAAAAATTGAAACTAGGGAAATCTTTCACTGTATTCCCAAAATAAGGCAATAATGTTCCTCGGAAAGAAAAAAAATTGCTTTTCTCACACAGGCTCTCTATTTAGCAACAATTGATAGAAACACTGGTGAACAGAATTACCATTAGCAAAAAATATTTGCAATTTCCAATATTCTTCTTCCGTCAGGAACTTCAAGTCTTTCTGTCGCTCCTTCATTACATCTTGCTTATCAAGGATCCACTGTAAACTGACACAGAACAAACACAAACTTGGTACAGTATGATAGGTGGCAGTGTGTTGCACAGAAGACATATTACAAGTTTAAGAGTTACAAGTTAATTTCATAAGGAGTTCAGAAGGCTTATCGTGGTCACCTAAACCCTGGGATAGGTTATTGCCTTATAATGAATAACATGCACTGGAGGATTTTACAATATATACAGGTGGAGTGTTTTTGTTCCATTTTTGCACTACTTATCTTCTTTTCAGGCAGTGGTGTCACAATGAAACTGATGGGCAATCTCCCGTCAGCTCTACGATTTAAACTGAAGGAGCAATCAGGTTTTATTTCAGTGCATTAAGAGGAATAGTGTACTCTGGATACAATGAAACGGCTTGACCAAGCAAACTGCTCAAGCTTTTCTCTCGTAGTTTTACAGAAATATCATTCAATTATCAGTCAATGCAAATCAGGTTTTGTGAATACAATCGGCTTGCTGCAGCTTTTCTTTTCTCACAAGGAGTGTTTCATCTTCATCTGCCTCTCCATCCAGCAGACTGGCTGACAGCCGAGAGTCCAAGCAACCAAAGGACTGCTCTCCACTCTTTGGCTGGAAGTCAAGCCCACCTACCGCATAAGCCTTTTTAGATTTAAACAATGACTATAATAGAATGGATTTTCTCAGTTCCTACATAAATACAACTCCACTAACTACGGTTGTGGAGTTCACGAGGGCAATAAAATATACCTCGTCCCAGAAAATATATTCATACGCATACTTATGAGCTACCTCCTAGATCTAAATAAATACTTAATAAACAGTATTCATGTCCCTAAAACCTCAAAAATATGAGCACGACAAAAATCCAAAACTCACTATTCGACAGAACCTCAAAAATAACATATCACTCACCAACATATCATTTTGGTGTCTTAATCAGTTGATTAAGGTAACATTTCAATTACATTTTAAAATAAACTAGATTTTTCGAACACTATTATAAATTGGTCTTGTTATTTCTGGACAACCCACCCCCCAAAAAAAAAAACAAGAAATTAACCTGCTCTCATCTGTTCAAGTTCTTACATTGTCTCCCCCTCCACCCCCCCGTGGGAAGATGGTTTTAATATTCATTTCAGGCTGATTCACAGTTTGTTTGAAGATACTAGAAGAGGAGGAAAGGCCACGGTTTAATCCGAGATCCACCACAACAGGAATAACGCAGAGCAAAGGAAGCGCACAACCTGCAGTTTGAAATAAGATGTGAGCAACTTTGGAAATAATTCTCTAGAATCCACTTCTTCCACATCTTTGTGTTTGGGCCTCACACTCCGAGCCCCTCAGATCAAACACTCACTAGTGCGAGCTCTGCCAGAAGTTCCCCGCCATCTCCTCGCACCCAGGGCCGGCAGGCAGGCAGGCCGGCCGGCTCACCTCCCACTCCGCTCGGATCCTCCGGGTTTTCGCCGATTTCTTGGGTTTTATCCTTCTGGTTTAAATTTTTTTTTTCAAAATGTAAATCCTAAATTTCCAGCCCTGCTCCCTCTGTAACACCGAAATGTTTCCGTCAAGCAACCCGGGGTCACGATGAAAGTGCCCGGGTAAAAGCCTTCCGGGGCATGTTAGCCCTGCTGCAGACAGACAGACAGAGAGAGAGAGAGAGAGAGAGAAAAGGAGGAGAGTGGAGGAACTCTGCTCACCAACTCTCAGCTTTTCACCTTCAGGGAAGATAGGGTTGATTATATGATACAAACACACATTAGCTTTATTTTACTAAAAAAAGTAAAATCAAGAATAATAGTTGATTGGCTGAGGACAATAATGTATTGTGATTTTTTTTTACTGCATAAATAAATCTTTTTTCCTCTGGCCCGTTTAATAAGTGTATAACTTGCATTAATATAATTCATTTTTCCAGTTTGTTTTCAAAACATTCGAATGAATTAAAGAAACCCAGAATTCCAGTTGCAGCACGAAGATAGAGATGTTTCAAGTTGTAAGCAGTCCTCTTAGTGCACAGGTGGAAATTCTGCAT
The DNA here is from genome assembly GCA_030390025.1 of Squalus acanthias. Classification (NCBI taxonomy): domain Eukaryota; kingdom Metazoa; phylum Chordata; class Chondrichthyes; order Squaliformes; family Squalidae; genus Squalus; species Squalus acanthias. The sequence continues at coordinate 94,707,511 of CM059433.1, forward strand.
AGCCAAGTGATCTTGGGGATTGCAGGCACTATTGTAGTTGGTAAACTCCCTTCAGTTCATAGAGTGAGCTTCGCCTACATTTTCAGCCAAATGGCAGCCTATTAGGGATAGAGTGACTGAGCACTGAGACAAACATGAGGTGATCAGAGAGAGCCAGCATGGAATTGTAACGGGTAAGTCATGCCTAACGAAGCTAGTTGAATTTTTTGATGAGGTAACTAACGTGGTAGATAAGGGAGTGTCTATAGCTGTTATTTAATATGGATTTCCAGAAGGCATTCAACAAGGTTCCACATAAGAGTCTGCGAACAAAAATGAGACCACAGGGAATTGGAGGCAACCTATTGACATGGGTAGGGAATTGGTTAGGAGACAAAGAGTAGGGAAAATGGGTATGTACTCCAATTGGCAGGATGTGATTCGTGGTGTACCCCAGGGATCTGTACTGGGGCCACAGCTTTTCACTATATTTATAAATGACTTGGATGAAGGAATAGAGATCCGTATATGGACTTTAGACTCTGGGGGAATCAAGGGATATGGGGATCAGGCAGGAAAGTAAAGTTGAGGTCAAAGATCAGCCATGATCTTATTGAATGGCGGAGCAGGCTCAAAGGGCCATAAAGCCTACTCCTGTTCCTAATTCTTATGTTCTTATATCTAAGTTTGCTGATGACACCACATTAGGTGGCACAGTAAATAGTGTAGATGGGAGCAGAAAGTAGCAAAGGGACAAATTAAGTGGGAAAAACTGTGGCAGATGGAGTTTAACATGGGGAAATGTGAGTTCATCCACTTTGGACTGAAGAAAGATAGAGCAGAGTATTTTCTAATTGGCGAGAAGCTAGGAACTGTGGAGGAGCAGAGGGATTTAAGGGGCCAAGTACAGAAATCACCAAAAGCTGGTGAGCAGGTACAAAAGATAATTAAACAGACTAATGGAATGTTTGCCTTTATCTCGAGGGCTGGAATACAAAGGGTGGAAGTTATGTTATAGTTATATAAAGCTCTGGTTAGACCCCATCTTGGGTACTGCATTCAGTTCTGGCGACCGCACCTCAGGAAGGATATATTGGCCTTGGAGGGGGTGCAGTGCAGATTTACCAGAATGATACTGGGACTAAAAGGGTTAACATGAGGACAGGTTGCAAAGACTAGGCTTGTATTCCTTTGAGTATAGAAGATTGAGGTGTGATCTAATTGAGGTGTTCAAGATGATTAAAGGATTTGATAGGGTAGATGTGGTGGGGGAGTTCAGAACAAGGGGGCATAATTAGAGTTAGGCTGTTCAGGGGTGATGTCAGGAAACACTTCTTCACACAAAGGGTAGTGGAATTTGGAACTCTCCACAAAAAGCTATTGAGCCTAGGTCAATTGAAAATTTCAAAACAGATTGATAGATTTTTATTAGTCATGGGTATTAAGGGATATGGAGCCAAGACGGATAGATGGAGTTAAGATACGGATCAGTCGTGATCTCATTTAATCTTTTTTTACGTGTTCCTGTGTTATGGGCAAGGCTACATTTATTTCCCATTCCTAATTGCCCTTGAGAAGGTGGTGGTGAACCACCATCTTGAACCGCTGCAGTCCGTGTGGTGAAGGTACACCCACAGTGCTGTTTGGGGGTGGGGGGTTCCAGGATTTTGACCCAGCGACAATGAAGGAACGGCGATATGTTTCCAAGTCAGGATGGTGTGTGACTTAGAGGAGAACTTGGAGGTGGTGGTGTTCCCATGCGCCTGCTGCCCTTGTCCTTCTAGGTGGTAGAGGTCGTGGATTTGGGAGGTGCTGTCGAAGAAGCCTTGGCGAGTTGCTGCAGTGCATCTTGTTGATGGTACATACTGCAGCCATGGTGCGCCGGAAGTGGAGGGAGTGAATGTTTTTTAAGGTGGTGGATGGGGTGCCAATCAAGCGGGCAGCTTTGTCCTGGATGGTGTCGAACTTCTTGAGTGTTGTTGGAGCTCCAGGCAAGTGGAGAGTATTCCATCACACTCCTAACTTATGCCTTGTAGATGATGGAAAAGCTATGGGGAGTCAGGAGCTGAGACACTCGCCAGAGAATACCCAGCCTCTGACCTGCTCTTGCAGCCACAGTATTTATGTTAAGTTTCCGGTCAATGGTGACCCCCAGGATATTGATGTTGGGGGATTCGGCTATGGTAATGCCATTGAATGTCAAGGGGCGGTGGTTAGACTCTCTCTTGTTGGAGATAGTCATGACCCCGCACTTGTGTGGCATGAATGATACTTGCCACTTATCAGCCCAAGCCTGAATGTCGTCCAGGTCCTGCTGCATGCGGGCATGGACTAATTCATTACCTGAGGAGTTGCGAATGGAACTGTGCAATCATCAGTGAACATCCCCACTTCTGACCTTATGTTGGAGGGAAGGTCATTGATGAAGCAGCTGAAGATGGTTGGACCTAGGACACTGTCCTGAGGAACTCCTGCAGTGATGTCCTGTGGCTGAGATAATTGGCCTTCAACAACCAGAAACACCTTCCTTTGTGCTAGGTATGACTCCAGCCAGTGGAGAATTTTCTCCTGATTCCCATTGACTTCAATTTTACTAGGGCTCCTTGATGCCACACCCGGTCAAATGCTGCTTTGATGTACACAGGCTAGCAGAATGGGCAGACAAGTGGCAGTTGGAATTTAATACAGGGAAGTGTAAGGTCTTGCATTTTGGCAGAAGGAACAGGGAGAGGCAATATACACTTAATGGCACCGTTTTAAAGAGTGTGCAGGGACAGAGGGACCTGGGAGTTAATGTGCATAGGTCCCTGAAGGTGGCAGGACATATTGAGAGAGTGGTTAGCAAAGCATATGGGATCTTGGGTTTCATAAATAGAGGTATTGAGTACAAAAGTTGAGAAGTTATGCTGAATCTTTATAAAGCGCTGGTTAGGCCACAACTGGAGTATTGCATCCAGTTCTGGTCACCACACTTTAGGAAGGATGTGAAGGCCCTTGAGAGGGTGCAGAGGAGATTTACCAGAATGGTTCCGGGGATGGGGGATCTTAGCTATAAGAACAGGTTGGAGAAGCTGGATTTGTTTTCATTAGAGCAAAGGAGGTTGAGGGGTGATTTGATAGAGGTGTACAAGATTATGACGGGTTTGGATAGGCTAGACGGGGAAAGGCTGTTCACACTTGTTGATGGTACAAGGACTAGAGGACACAGATTTAAGGTTTTGGGCAAGAGATACAGGGGTATGTGAGGAAAATCTTTTTTATGCAGCGAGTGGTGAGGACCTGGAACTCGCTGCCGACGGAAGTGGTGGAAGCGGAGACACTCAATGTTTTCAAGGGGAGACTGGATAGGCATTTGAGGGAAATAAACTTGCAGGGCTACGGGGATAAAGCGGAGGAATGGGACTGATTTAATTGCTCTGCAGAGAGCCAGCACGGACTCGATGGGCCGAATGGCCTCCTTCTGTGCCGTTATGACTCTATGTCAAGGGCAGTCACTCTCAGTCAATGGTGGAACAGGCTTGAGGAGCTGAATGGCCTACTCCTGTTCCTATGTTCCTATCCAGTGATCATTAAAGGGACTGCTGGAAGCTGCAGAATTAGCCTGCATGTAAGTGTTTTTTAACGTACCTTAATGTGGAGCCGGGAGGAGCAGAAGTGTTCTTCCTGCTCCCACGTTAAGGCTGCGGCTGCTGGCCCATGCTTGCCTCCCCCCCCCCCCCCCCCCACACACACACACACACACACACACACAGGACGATTCCCAACCCTGGCTGATTTTTGAGATGCATATTTGAGATGTGCTCCAGATTTTTGGAAATTGCAGAACTAGGGAATTAAATCAATCAATCTATGATCGATTCAACTCCCTTTGTGTAAGTAAACATTTAGATTCCCTCCACCACCACCCAAGTGCAACACTGGATGCCACAAATGAACTGGCATTTGTTATGCCCAGTGCTGCTAATGTGCAAATAACGGGATACATGTCTAACTATGACACACTCACCTGGCAGAGTGACTCCCAATAGTCCGTGAACATGACTAATTTAATTTTTCAGTCTAAGACTTGAGGGTAAATTTCTGCAGAGGTTCTCTCACTTGTCCATTGTTAACTTCAAGGGTAGAGCTGCAGAAATCCCAGAAACACATTGAAGCACCACTTACACTGTTTGTCAGGGATTCCGCAGCTATTCCTCTGAACTTGCATAAGATTGTAAATCCACCCCTTTACAATTACATTTAAAATCTGCTTAATTTTATGTATTACCTATACACACACATCTTTTATTTGCACCAGTTACTAATACAAAAGTCTATAGATTTGTGACTGAAGTACCAATAACTTCACAAGTAATGTACTTTTTTACATTATGTTCTTGATCGTATTTGTAGATGGAGTCATATTACTTAATGATAATTTTATTTAAATATTTCTTTGTCACTCATATATAACTTTTATTATATGATTTGTACAGTAAAGATTCAACACCCACTATGTTAGATTGAACTTAAAATTTAATGTGGCCCGTGTCCCTTTAAGGATCCTGGCTTAAAACGCGTCATGAGTAACGTCACCAGACCCGCTCTGTCTAATTGGGCCGGGTAATGCACTGGGCGGGCTTAGTAGGCCCCAGTAAGGTAAGTTCATTTTCTACAGCGGGATTGAGCCAGGAGCAGGGTCGCGACCCCCATGGACACTGGCCGCACCGGACCCGCGAAGGTAAGGAAAATTCCGGCCATTATTTGCAAAATCAACCTTTGAGCAATGTTCCCTCTAAGGTACGTGGGCGCGCAGTTGCGCATCAATCAGGAGGTCCCACATAGGCCGCTCACAAGCTATTGCCGCTGGAAGATACTGCGCATGTGCGGCTGCGCAGCAAATTTAAAGGGATCGCGCACGAAAAAAATATTAGAGGGAACATTACCTTTGAGGTCTATAATACAAATTATACTATGTCCAAACATTTCCAAGATAAAACAGCAAAGGAGATGTAAAGATAACGATATTCTTACAATTTTAGGCATGTTATTCATACTATAATTTTGCTTTTTAACTTAGACATTCTATCAATAATGTCATTCTCTGGTAAGTTTATTTTTTCCAATTTTATGATGACGTAGAATTATTTATCTTCGCAATTGTATATAATTGTAAGGTGTCTACCAATGAGAAGCTTCTGCTAAAGTCAACTAGTGACTGAGCACTTACTGTGGTAAGAGAATGTAAATTAGTTAGTAGTTGCTATATCAATTGGGTTTTTTGTAACAGTTGTATGAAGTTCGCTGGGAGTATTTCAGGTCAAAAGATGACGGGATTTAACTGCAGATTGAAAGAAAAATTAATTAACCTAATTAGGTTAAGGTAATACCAACAATCTTTACTACCTAAAGAAACAAAGACATAAGGATGATAACGTGGGGTGCTCAGGAGGACTACAAATATACAGTACTAGGTTTGCCAATTTGGCCTCATTTCAGCCCCCAGTAGAAATGCTGACATGTTCCATTTACACCTGGTTTAGAGCATTTTAACTTAATTAGATTTCTTCATCAGAAGCAAGAAGCCTTCTTCCCACAGTTTGTTTTGGTAGGATTGTAGAAAGTCTTCTTGTCATACAACAAAAGGTTCACACCCAAAATATCAACTCTTCTGGACTCTCCATAGATGCTGCCTGATTTGCTCCATGTTTCCAGCATTTTCTATTTTTCTTTAGATTTTCAGCACCTGCAATTTTTTTGCTTTTTGTTTTAGCGTGTCAAAATACTTTATCCCTTTCAAAGAGGTACTGTGGCAATATATCAGATGTCTCCAAGTAACTGTGCTGAATTTAATGAAGATGTTTAAAACTACTTGTTAAACACTAAGCGGAAACCATAGACAAAAAATAATTTGCTGTCACACACTGACAATGAAATCTGACAGAGCAGTTTTCTCTCTCTCCCTGTAGGAAAAAAACCTCGTCAATGGTTAACGTCTGCTTGAAAATATGGCTGAGTTTGGGAACCTGCTGTGTTGGAAATTACTGTTCTACTACATCAGCACGCTATACAAAGTACCATTGCAGCACAACAGCAGTATTTGAAATTCTGACGTAATTCTCTTAATCTAACAGAGACGCATTAGAAGAGCGATATAGGAAAAAAGTTTCTATGAAAATGCAAAATGTACAGCCACTTTGTTATAAATCAAGGGAAATCATTATTTAAGTTTCTTATGGGTAACATTTATTAATATTGCACAATTAACTTTTATTGAAAATACATCCATAAACTTTACTTCTAAAATTTTTGAGGAAAATACATGCATAGAATAAAATTTAAAAAGTAAAATATTTGTTTAAAATTTCACATTTGGTTTATTAAACATGATGCGAGTATCATGCTGGACATTTTGCTGTTAGCTTCTGCTTCTTTTCCATCAAAGTCAATACTGAATTATCTATATGTACGTGTCGAAAGCCTCACTGTTGAAAAAATATTTCTGAAAGTATCTTCAAAAATTTCTGTCAGTATGGATATTGGCAGCAACAACTTTCATTTATAGAGCGCTTTTAATGTAGAAAACATCACAAGGCATTTCACAGAGGCATAATCCAAAAATGGACACCAAGCCAAAGATAGAGATGTTAGGAGGGATGGCCAAAAGCTTGATTGAAGAGGTGCATTTTAAGGAGGGTCATAAAGCAGGAGAGGGAGATGGAGGAGTTTAGGGAGGGAATTCCAGAGTGTGGGGCTTAGGTAGCTGCAGGCAGATCAGTCAATGGTGAGGCAAATGGAGGAGGGATACATAAGAGACCAGAGCCAGAGGAACCGAGAGATTTGGGTTGAGGGGGTTGGGGGGGAGTGGGATTACGAATGGAGAGGTTACAGAGATAGGGATCGGCAAGGCCATGAAGGGATTTAAACACAGGCATGAACATTTTAAATTGGAGGACCGGGAACCAATGTATGTCAGTGAGGACAGGGGTGATGCATGACCTAGACTTGGTGCAGGCCAGGATATGGAGAGCAGAGTTTTGGATGAATTTATGGAGGGTGAAGGATGCAAGACAGGCCAAAAGTGCACTGGAATAGTTGAATAGAGGTGGCAAAGTCATGGATGAGGGGTTCAGCAACAGATGGGCTGAGGGAGAAGCAGAGGCAGGTAATATTACGGAGGTGAAAGTAGACAACCTTTCTGATGGAGAGGATATGGGGTTAGAAGCTCAGCTCAGTTCAGGGTCGACTAGAATGCTGAGGCTGCTAACAATCTGGGTCAGCCTGAGACAGTGGCCAGAGAGAGGGATGGAATCGTAGCAAGTGTACCGAGTTTGTGGTGGGGGCCAAAGATGAGGGCTTTGGTGTTCTCAATATGTAGCAGGAGGAAATTACAGCTTATGCAAGACTGGATGTCAGACAGTCTGACAACACAGAGGCAGTGGTTAGACTGAATGGCCTGTTTCCATGTTGTAATTCTATGTAGAGAGCAATAATCTCAGCAAAGTCTAAAAACATAACATTAATCACCAATAAGGCTATTTCTGACCACTTTCTTATCTTTGTTATCATTCACATCTTTTTGCCCTCTCCCAACCCCCCTACTTTAATCCTCCACTGAAAGTAAAACATTCCCCCAGCTCCTTCACTAATTCACTCTCAAACTCCCTCTCCTCTGGTCCTCCACCCATCATGACATCTCTGCCACTGCTGACATGTTCAACTGCTGCCTCACTTCTACCTTCAATGTCCTAATTTCCACCAAATCACCATCCTCTACTACTGCTTCTCTATGGTTACAATTCCCATCTTCACTCCCTTAAGCCCAAGGAATGCAAATTCAAGTGCACCGGGTGCATGACTGGTCTCGTCATTCATCACCAGTTTTGACTCAACCATGTGAAACACTGTCTCTCTCTCCTCAGTCAAATCCTTCTACTACTCTGCAGTTATCTTGGACGGCGAGCATAACCCACAACTCCATGATTTAACCACTTCCTCAAAGCTCTTTCCCCTGCTCCATCCTCCCCAACTCCAATATGAAGTGCAAAGAGCTCACGAATTTATTTTTCTGTAAGATTGAGACCATCTGCATAGCTACCCTTCTTGTCACAATTCCTTCCTGTTCCCTCTTTTTCCTGACCATCACCAGTCCCCATCAATCTGCAATTTCCTTTCCACAACTCCACTCTCCTCTTCAAGTACATCTCCTCCTTGATACCACCGACCTACTGCTCCCTCAATCTGCTCTCTACCCAACACATAACCATTCAGTTACCTTTCCTAGACCCCATATTTGTTGACATTGTTAATGACTCCCTTCATTCTGTCACCAACCCTCTTCCCTTTCAAATCTGCCATCTTCAGTCCCCCACTTCAAAATGCCCATTCTCAATTGGTCCATTATTAACCTCCCTTTCATCTCTAAGATACTCAATCATGTCATCGCTTCCCAGCTCCATGACTATCTCCCTCAAACCTCCTTATTCAAATCCCTTCAGTCTGACTTCTGTCCCACTAATAGCATTGAGACAGCCCTGGTCAAAGTCATAAATTACATTCTCTGTGACTGTTGCCACAATGGATTATCTCTCCATGTCCTCCTCAACCTCACCACAGCAAGTTATGGATGAATCAAAACTTTCTCCAACTAAACATAAAGAAGACTGAAGCCATAAACTACACTCTTGCTACTGACTTCAGCCTCCTCCCTGGCCAGTCAATCAGGCTCTGCAAAACTTTGATGCCCAGCGCTTAGCTTCAAAACCCATAGCCTAGCTTCAAAACCCATAGCCTATCCATTACAAGGACTGCTTACTCCCACTGCTGCAACCTCACCTCACCCCATTACACTTTTTTTTTACCTGTGGACTTGATTTCCTCAATGTTCTCCTAATGCTTTAAATTTTAAATCCTCATCTTCATATTCTTCCATGGTCTCGCCCCCCATCCTACCTCTGTGACATCCTCCAGCCTTCAATTCCATCTTATACCTTTCAGTTCTCGGACTCTAGCCTTCTGTACAGTATACTAAACCACTGGTATCACGAGACTAGGCCACCCAAAAATACTACTTGCACTGGCAAAAGGTGTGTGTAATTACAGAATTTTAAAATCTTTGCCATTTTTTTGAACATATGAATAACATTTGTTTAAAAAGTGGCTGTAAGTCATTGTAATAGGAGCGTCTGATTGTTACACAAGTGTTTGTAAAAGGAATCACATAAAAATGCACATTTCTAATGGTCTAACTTATTCAAACATGGTTAAGACCCATGTAAATTCCCCCAACCAGCCTTTTATTCAGCAAGACAAAAACAAAATGGTACCACGCTGTTTAGTGACCTTTCAACCTGATCACAGGCAATTATAGCTTGGCTTCAGTAGTCTTTCAAGGACGTTGTAGTAATTTCTGTCCCTAAACAAATTATTTATTGTTTAATACATGGCACTGTAAAACGAAAATACGGGTTATTTAAAATCTTATATTTAGGTCAAGGTATGTTACCGACCTGGATTTTGCGGTCGGCAGTGTACCTATGGAGGTAATGGCCCATGGATCTCAGGGTTGCAGCCTGGTGCTCCAATCAGCAAACAGAAGGTCTCTCATTCATTTATCATCTCCGGAAAGGAAAAAAAAACCCTCATTACTAGAGCCTTCCGAGATAAACATCTTATACTTTCAGTTTGGATTTTTTTTAAGCTTATGCTCCACATAAATGCCAAAAAATAAATAATTTTAGCAATGTAGCAACCGCTTCCTCCGAACTTTTCATGGACAAATAAATACTTTCCATGGACAAAATCCTAAAATGCTTCCATTTCCGGCCTCATAAGTTTTTTTTAATTACTTGCATTTATCAGGAGGTAGCCCCGTACGCTGTAGAAACAGGCCCCATGCCTGTTTCCACCAGCTGTAAAATTTTCGTACATCTGGGAAGTTGGTGGGCAATTAGCCCAACTCTACGCCAGCAATTAAGTTTTCAATGTCGGTGCGGTGTCGCTACAGATGATCCGTCAAATCGGACCTTTGACAGATCGCAAGTTCGGGATTTAGCGCATGCCCAAGCGCATGCGGAAATCCTGAACTTGCGATCCATTTCAAAGGCGGTATGGGGCGTACTCTCAGAGTATGCTGTCATAGCCACCGCAAATTCTGGCCCATTAATTTGCTGGAAAATAATATGAAATGATCAGTAATGATTAATATCTGTGAAATATAATCTTATTCTGACCTACATATTCCAAAAGTAACCTTTTGCTAAAGCATGTAATACAAATAAATCTTGCAATCTAATTAGGTGTCTCCCAAGATCTCGTTAATTTGATTACATCACGTTAAGAGTGAATATTCTTAAAATCTAGTACAAAAAGAATAATCTCTTTCCGGCAGAAACTGCTATATATTTTCTGAAAGTAGATTACAAATAAATGTCTTTCGAAATAACTAGCAAAACTTTTTAAACAAAGTCTTCAGCTAGGGAAAAGTATAGAGACGATTTGTGGTTGTAGCTAATCAAATACATTTATGTTGTAAAGGGAATATCTGCATGAAGTGCATGTGCTCCACTTTCCATGTGATCAGGCTTCAGTCCCATCCAGAAGGATTACATCAACATGGTGTCTAATTGCTTAAACGCTCTATTTTAAGATCGTGCATTCTTTTGTGCCGCTTAACACGACTTTGACAAATATTAAGGGAGAAGGCCCGCCTACAAATTGAACTTAGGTAAAAAAAAAATTCCAAACAGTCTCATGCGCTGATCTGGCATTGCAGTGAGTGTATAAAATGTCCCTCTGCTGCCCGGGGAAGTTGCACAGGATCAACCCTCACTAAAGGAAGATCAGTCAACAGCCAGCAAGATGAGTCGCAGCCCGGAAAGGATGTCCTCGTACCGCCGCCACTTTGAGGACTGCAGCACCAGTAGCGCCTCGTACCGCGTGCGGGTGTCCAGCCCATCCCCACCTCGCCGCCAAGCGCGGCATCGCTCGGCCAGTTACAGCCGCACCACCGGCCGGCTGGTAGCGGGAGGTGGATTCCAGGCAGGCAGGAGGACCGCCACGGCAGTCTGTGGACCTCGCATTACCAGGTAAAAAGCAGGGGATTGACCATTTAAAAAAAAATTAAATTCTTGTGTAAAACAACCGGATTGTGAAAGAGATTTAAAGGAAAGAAATGACTCGATGTCAAACAAAAAATACACGAAAAAGAGTCTTACAAAAAGAATCTTCAAAATTGTTTGGCATAAGGCGATTTGGTCAGACATGAAGTGCTTCAGTTACGTAGAACCTTGGTCAGACCAGACCCCATCTGGAGTGCTGCATTTAGGAAATATATACAGTATTGGCCTTGGAGGAGGCCCTGTGCAGATTCACCAGCGTTATACTAGGACTTAAAGGGTTAAATTATGGGGACAGGTTACATAAACTACCCTTGAATTTAGAAGGGGAGATCTAATTGAACGTTTGAAATGATGAAAAGATTCCATAGAGTAAATACAAATAAACCATTTCCTCTGGTGGGGAAACCCAGAGAAGGGGGGTGGTAAACAAGAAAAGAAAGATTTGCATTTACATAGGGCTTTTTATGACATCAGGACGTCCCAAAGCGCTTTACAGCCAATGAAGTACTTTTGAAGTGTAGTCACTGTTGTCATGTAGGGAAGCGTGGCAGCCAATTTGTACACAGCAAGCTCCCACAAACAGCAATGAAATAAATGACCATGATAATCTGTTTTAATGATGGTTGAGGGATAAATATTGGCGAGGACACCAGGGAGAACTCCCCTGCTCTTCATGGAAATATTGCTCGGGCATCTTTAACAGCTACCTGGGAGGACAGACACAGTCTCGGTTTAACGTCTCATCCGAAAGACGGCACTTCTGAGAGTGCAGCACTCCCTCTGTACTGCACTGGAATGTCAGCCTAGATTTTGTGCTCAAGTCCAGGGAGTACAACTTGAACCCACAACCTTCTGACTCAGAGGTGTGAGTGCTACCCACTGAGCCACAGCTAACACCTATAAATAATCTTAAAACGAGAGCTCAGCTATTTAGGAGTGAAATCAGGAAACTTTCTCACACAAAGGGGAGTAGAAATCTGGAACTCAAAGGCTGTGCATGTTGGGTCAATTGAAATTTTCAAGACTAAGATCAATTGATTTTTGTCAGGTAAGGGTATCAGGGATATGGGTAAATCGAGTTGAGGTACAGATCAGCCATGATCTGATTCAATGGTGGAACAGGCTGGAGGGCCTGAATGGCGGCCTCCTATTCCTATGATATTGCACAGTCTTGTGAAAAACAACAATTCATTAAACCAAGCGGTGTCGCCTTTAAAGAGTGTAATTAAATATTTGAATGTATTCGAAACAATAATTCAACATTACAGATGGTGTGAATTTGTAATCGAATAATCTGTATTAGAATAACCGGGAGATCGTTAAGAAAACCCCAAAATGATTGTGGTACCGAATTAGAAGACAACTGACAGGTCAAACAGGTCAAGTTGATACTAACGACAGATGCGTTGGGGGAAACAGTCCTAGGTGTGATTTTAGGAAGCTCCGACCTGAGGAAAAAGCAATCCTGGAGGCGATGCTCTCTTGTCATTGGGCTGTTTGCACAGTTCACTTCATAAGAGTTTTACTGCTCTATTACATTGGGATTGAACGAGGGTGGGGTCTAGTTTTTTCCTAGATACAGCAAAGATCGTTTCATAAAGTCTTCCCAAACCTAGGGGAATGTACACGTGAAATAAAGTAAAACGGTTGTCAGTTGTTATGCATGAATATATTTTATTCAGCCGTTGTCTCTTATTTATAACACGGGTATATTACCAACGGAAATCCTGGCAACTTTAGCTGAGTGTTCTTTGACCTCCAAAATTGTAAAGGAAACGATGCTATCAAATGTGAGCCCAGAGGGTTTGAATATATGCGTTCAGTCCCGCGATATCACAAAGCAATAGGTGTAAATACCGAATAACAATGAAGTAGCAATAGGTTCACGGTGATATTCGATCTGTTATTGACAGAAACAATGTAGTGTCCACAAAATTCTACACAATTACTTCAAGTCCAATGCAGGAATTATATTTTATGTTATTAGTATTAATATTACCCCACTAGAACCATTAATATTTAAATTTATGAGGGCTGCAATAGTGCTTGCGCACCTTCAAAGCACTATTTAAATTCAATTGATCTTCTGTCTTGCTTCCCTATATTTCACGATTGTAACTTGAAGATAAGAAATTAGTACTTGATATGAAAAGTAGGCACGTGATGTGTTTAGAGATTTGCAAGCGACTGGAAGGGCTGTTTCCTCCATGCGCTGTGCCATCTCATTCCACGTTACTAGGGCTATTGTAACTTACTCCCGTCTCTTCTGTCTTTTAATATCCCTTTGTGTCTAACGCTCCTGACTATGGATGGCGGCACAGTGCAAAGTGATATGGGTTGATTCACTTTTGTTTAAATCGTCATTTCAAAGTAACAACAATATATATTAATTTCAAAGGAAATATGCATTACAATTGGAATTCCATTGTAGTTTAATCTGTCCATTTCAATGCCGAGTCTGTTCCACTTTCTCTTTGTTGAGTGTTATACTGATAGCTCGGTAAGGTATGCTTTCCTTTAAGCGTGCACTTGGACTGTAGATTTGGTCCACCCTTGTTCCTTCTCCTCCCCTGTAATGTTAAATCTGGAATCGAATCAATCCCCTCAATCCAGCATCAAAAGCTTGGGGATCTGAGAATTCACGAGAGTATTTTTTTTTAATATGCTTTAATAGGAAACCAGGTTTTTTTTTGTAGGTAGTAAAGAAACTTACTGGAATTTCTAAATAGTGACAATGAGAAAGGTAACATTGAAATGAATGCATCAGAGAGGATGGATGTTTGCTCCAGTTTTAAAATAAATGTTACCTTTCTCTCCACTGCTATGGTAGTATTAGAATAATCTAACCTCGTTCAATTTGCTATGGTACTGTATACTATCAGTCACAGTGTAGTAATTTAAATATACCGTGCTTTGTGCAATTCAAAATGAACGTTTTCCTAAGGCTATGGTAAATAATTCAATACAGTTTATGTAGGGACAGGAAAAGAAGCTTTGAGAGCTCAAAGTAAGTTCAGTGTTTCAATGAGCTCCATATTTTGGAATTTCCTATTCCAGAACAGGTTTTACCTCATTCACTACAATTATTCATGCTTGCTTGCGAATGAAGCATTCTACATTTACTGGCTTCCCGGGATTTTCTGCTGACCCATTCTTATAGTTTCCCTCCATTAGCTTATTTGTTTGACCAGTAATGAATGACAATCAAAACTTCGACTGTACTCGGCCACGATGAATCTTCTAGCCAAGATCCCGTTGCTCTTTCATTTGGAATGGAAGGAAAAGGAGAATTGATTCAGCTCCACATCTCAGTTCCGAAACAAACCATTGTGGAACATGTATTATGGTGAAAAATCCATACACATACCCACAACCCATTTGTAAATAGGCGCTTGGCGGCGGGGGTTGGTGAGTCAAAGGATGGAGAGCAGATTTTTTAACAGAACTTTGTTTTATTTCAGCATTCATCCTTTTTGCAAAATAAAACCACTCTGGGCGGTGAGAGATTTATTCAGCCGCCTACAGGTTAATGGATTTGCACATATTCCCTCAATGAAAATGTCGGGCCTGTAGACAGTAAATTCGGAACTCGTATTTTCACTCCGTTATAAATCGAGAGGGTTAAACCGTAGATTAATAACGGCAGGGTAAGGTGTAACAGTTCAGAATAGAATAACGAGAGCAGATGAAGGCCCGAAACTCGCAAATTCGGAAAAGGTGATAGTATTCCGTAGAATGTTGTGCAATATCGCACGACGAATGTTTTACATACCCTGTTCCAGAAAGTTATTTTTTTCCACACTAATAATTACTTGAAGGATACCTTGAAAGGATCAATTAGTTTTTCCCCTCTGAAATATGTGTTTAGAAATGTTTATAAAGAGATTGTGACGTACTTGCTTACAGGCGATTGGGAAAGAGCTACATTCTGTGGCGGACCTTCCGAACACTGCGAAAGGAATGGCGGGGATTTGTAGCAAAGGTGTAAACCTGTATCGATCGAGAATCTGACAGCAGCTCGAAATATCACACCTATATTTAATATCATTAGTCACATGAGGATGAATCTTTGCAACCGTTTGCTTCAAACTAAATTAGAATTCAATTAAAATGCTCCCCTGTCACATCTACTCTTGAAATATCTGTACGGAGTGAAGGAATGTCCGTGCAATAAACACATCGTCAGCACTGACACATGGAGTAGAATTGTTTCATGTATGCGCAATGGTGGTCAAACTATTTTACTCGTTATTCACATTGCTAGAGTAAAAATAATGGAAGTATTAAGGGAACATCAGTTCGTACAAGTCATGAACTGAACAGTTAATTATCTTCAATGCCAACAATGACTGGAATATTAATAACTTGTAATTTTAAATCGTGCGCTGCCAAATATACTGCAATTTCCTAACTTAATGAGCGATTCGTGCACAGCATTCTTTAAGGACTCCGTTTGAAGTTTCTGAACATCAGCAGTGCAGAATGCAATCTTCTACACTTACACACACAGACTGCAGGACCTTTGCTGGTCGGCAGGAGTTACTCCTGTTTTAGATTCCGTTTTAAATGATCTAACCTATTAAAATTACACGAAGGGATTCCGTATGTTGCGTGTGACACTACACGTAAAGCGGGACCTTCCCGTCTGCAAATATATTTAATACTTGCTTAAAAAAAAATAAGATAGCCTTTTAATTTTTTTCATCAGTTATGTGAACAGTTGAAAGAAGAGCAGTTTTAAATGATGTTTGTAATAGTCGATTACATTTAAATGAATTCAGACAATGGCATTAATTCAGCATTGAACTGTGTGGTCCGTCTGTATTTATATTCGTCTCGACCAGATGTGCTTTGTACATTGCAAATAACCAGTCGCCAAAGAAAATTACTGTTCTGAATGTAGTCTTCATTTTTTTCAAACCATGTTATATATTTAAAACATTAAATACAAAGCCGCATTAAAGTAATAGATTGGAGAGAGCAGAAAGCTACTCATAAGGATTTGAAGTCGGCGTTTATTTTCAGTGGTCTGAGTCCTACATTTTAGCTGATATTGCAATCGCATTTATATTGTTAATAATTAAGTTTGATGCAGCATTAAATATTAGTGATCCCTATAACACTCAAAACTATTACAGCGAAACATTGTGCAATCGAGAGTCCATTGTCTTTGTTTAACACCTTTTTCTTATTTTTCAGTTTCCCCAGCATTCACTCCAATATCTTGTATACATAGTACGGGTACAATATTAAGTTTTCATAACTACACTGGTAATCCAATTCTCTCAAACGTTCGAGAATAACTGGGTTAGACGATTTCGAAATGTAATAGCTAATATATATATATATAAAAGATAAAGAATCTCGTTGGAACCTCTTGTTAACAAGGTGCGGTTTGAATGTTGTTAACGGCCTGAACTCTCTTTCTGTGACAGCATGGGGACAATCTACCTCGGAGCGGGGATAGGACCGGCTTTGGATCTGGACGCCGTGTCTGCAACAAATCAAGAATTTCTGAGCACGAGAACCAACGAGAGGAAAGAGATGATCATTCTCAACGACAGGCTGGCTGCTTACATCGAGAAAGTAAGAAACGCTTAAAGCTGTAGCATCCGCAACATAAATCACAAACCCAGAAGCAGTCTTCATCCACAACTAAGTACATCTAAATTTGGTGTGATACGATGAACAATTATTCATATCTAATCATACCTGTTATAAATTGATTGAGAATTGTTAAGGGGGAAAATCCATAGTATTGAAGCGGGATTTTTTTTTAGAACTTGAAATATCAGTTTCACTAAACTGAAGGAGATGGAGTCAAAATGTAAACAGGTAACATTGACGCAATCCAGCAGTAATCATCTGTTTTCGAAAAAAGAAAAATATTTTTTAATATATTAAAGAGTAATCTGGAAACGTTACAATATTTTAAATTTGCAAAGGAAGCATCATGGATTGAAAGTATTGGAAGTAAATTAAATCAGAAGGGGAAAAAAAGAAGATAAAAGTATCGATACTCTAGACATGTCAATACAAGTAAAAATGGAAGACACTGGAACGTCCTCGTGTCGCTGTAGCAATTCTAATACAACAATATCATACAGTAATTCTGTAATACAAGACCAGAATATTGATGTGTGTTTTGTTCCTGTTGCATTGAAATGATATTTATTAGGCATTTTGTAGAACATACTAATGGATCTCCTTGCGGCTGTTCACGTCTGATGAGGCATTGTTTTAAAAGACCAGGCGTGTTACATCATGTACTTACAATGCATATTGTTCTGTTAAGATGAAACTGCGCGCATTTAAAGGCCCAAAATCTAGTCCTGAAACGTTAACTCTCTTTCTCTCTCCACGGATGCTGCCTGGCCTGCTGAGTTTTTCCAGCGTTTTCTGTTGTTATTCCAAAATCTAGTTGTTAAGTAAACACAGCCTCAGGCCAATCAGAGTCTAATTGTTGCAAATTGGAAAGTGCTTGTGAATTTCAGGCTCCGGTCTGTCTTTTTTTAAGATTGTTCTGCAATAAAATGACACCTGGAGTGATTCGACATGTGTAGACGGCAGTGTACCATGCTGTATGTAAGACGATGTTGATTTTGTTGCATTCAATAAGGTTGCAGTTACACTACACCACCAATCTGAGACCAATAGCTGTAGAGTTTAAAGTGCAATCTGCAAGACTAGAGTTATACACTAGGCTGCACACTGCATTGTGCTTGGGACTAAGTGGACAGCTCTTTTCAAGAGCCGGCATAGGTGTAATGGGCTGAATTATTTCCTTTTGTGCGGCAACAGTGTAGGGGATAATTTTCACATAATGTGACGCAACGTTTGTTATAGAACTCGTCCAATTCTCATCACATTGATTTCAATGAGCTGAAAATCAGATGAGTTCTACAATGGATGTTGCTCTGCTCCGTCACATTACAGCTTGACAATTGCCCCCTATGATTGTAGGGGAGAGCTCTCCATATTTTTTTAATGAGTGTGGGATGCAATGGCTGTCTTCTCATATTATTAAAAAGACTCAATATTCAGTTTATAGCATTCAGGAGATTTAATGGATTGCCTGACAACGTCTTAAATCTGACTTCACCCTGGATTGTATTTTTACTTCAGCGAGTGTGAAGCCCAGACTGTGTGAGATAGTTTCTTGGAGGGGATTTCACACTGCTGACTTTAGTATGCTTCAGATTCGGATTGGGGTCTAACTCCTGAGTTATAATACCAGATTTACAATGATGCGCTCCTGAAGCTATTTTGCATCAATGTGAAAGTGGAAGCATAACTGGCCAATTCACACCTTGCACTGATCTCTGGAACTGACAGCTTTGTAATGTGTATGTTGCAGGTGCGGAATCTGGAACAGGACAACCGAATTCTGGAGACAGAGGTCGAGACTCTGAAGAGTCGCTGTCTACATCCACAAGGCCTGAGGGTTCTGTATGAAGAACAACTCCGAGATCTGCGCCGGATAGCTGATCAAATGAAAGTTCAACGGGTAACACACAGTCAATTCTTTAAAACAAGCACATCACTGTTTCATAATCTAATCCAGCATTTGGACCAATTTGTTGTGTACACATTGACCCAAAATTTGCGATCGGAGGCTTCCCGCGGGCGGATGCCTCCGACCTGTAAAAAATGTACGCGTTTACCTGGTGGTCTGGGAGGTACGGAAAATTGCGCTCCTGGGCCTCTCCGGGTACCCGCGGGCAGAGGCCCACATATCCCAAGGGCGCATGTGGTTCGCAAACGCCCCTGGGATCACGTGGGCCGGCCCAAACAGTAAAAGAAAGGGAATCCCCATTCATACTTATGGGAGTTCTGTAAGTACGAACACATGAAATAATTTTTTAAAAATTACATATTAAAATTAATTACAATGCCATTTAATTAAATATTTTAAACAAAAATGTAATTAATAAAATATATGTTTTAAAGGGGCTAAAAATAAACTTACCTTATTGGACAGGGTTTCCAATGTATAAATGAGTGATAACATTTTTTTTTTCTATTTAAAAAAAAAACTCTTATGCTGGTAAAAGCCGGCCTTACACCTGCTTTTACCAGGCATAAGAATTTCACAGGCATTCAGCAGGCGGAAGTTGGGCAAATAGCGCAACTCTCCACCCGTGGAGGCACTTTTCCCGGGGATGCGGATCATCTGTCAAGAGAATTCTTGACAGATCGCAAGTTCCGGGTTTACGCGCATGCGTTTCGCATGCCTAAACCCGGAACTTGCGCGGCCCTTACGGGCGCGTACGCATCACGTATGCACCCGTGGGGGGTTACAAAATACGGCCCAATATGTATTAATACCAAATGGTTTCAGATCTGCCTTGATACAAAATGTGTTACAATTAAAATGTGACATCACTAATCTGACTGCATAGAGGTGAATTTTCACGAGGGGTAATCCCACTCATCTACCGCACCTTCAGCAGAAAAGCCGTGGAAACCCTGGAAAAGCAGCGTAAACTGCGTGTACGCCATTTTCCCCAGGGTTTTCATGGCACTTCCACCGAAGCTGAGTTGGGCGAGTGGGAGAACCACTGTGGAAATTCACCCCCTATCTATTGTTTCTTTCAAGCTTTTTAAAAAGCTACTTTTTGTGCTCATCAAGGTGAGTGATGTCAGTGCATCAATGGGAGCTAGATTTGAACCCAGGTCCCAGAGGTGAAAGGCCATTATGTAACCCATCTTGTTCCCATATATCTGTCTTTAAGTTATTTTGCTATCAATGAATATACTCCAATTAATTTAAATTTGCTGTGGCATGAATTTAGATAAGATAAAAGTGCACACAGGTACCAAGCCATGTAATTAAGGAACAGTTTGTGTAGGTCAGACCCTAAATCTAGTGTTTCAGGGTAGCTGGAACATACATTAGAGTTTGATAAATCTGCAAGTTATGTTAGTACCCCAATACATTTGCCTCAGGGCTTTCTATGCTTCTAGTAACTATCAGGATGGATTTGTAAGGCAGCTATCCTCATTATAGTTGACTTGTTTGTCACCAAACAAAAGTATTGCTAGACTGATAAAGACCATTACACACATGCTTTGTGTTTATAAAAGTCTAAAGCAAACCTTGCATCTACATAGTGCCTTTTACATTGAGACTGTCTCCAAGTACTTCACAGATAATTAATTACTTCTGAAGTGTTGTTACTGTTGTTTTGTCGGCACCAATTTGTGCACAGCAAGATCCCTCACACAGCAATGAGATGACTGACCAGTTAATATGTTTTGGCGGTGGTGGTGTTAGAGGGATGAGCATTGGCTAAAACACTGGGAGAACTCCCTGCTCTTTTTCAAAAATGAGAGGTCGCACAACACCAGGTTATAGTCCAACAGTTTTATTTGAAATCACAAGCTTTCGGAGCTATCGATTGCCCCTTCCTCAGGTGAAGTAGTAAAGAAATACAGACTCGACAAAGCATATATAGATAGAGAACAATGCATGTGTACCTTACAATTGCAGACAATTTTCAAAAATGCCATGGGATCTTTTACATGCATCTGAGCAGGCAGAGAATGCTTCAGTTTAACATCACACTTGAAAGATAGCACTTCTGACACCGCTGAACTCCAGCAGTACTGCATTAAAATGTCAGCCGAGATTACATGCTTAGGGCCTGCAATGGGACTTGAACCCACACTCTTCGGACTTTGAGAGGCGAGTGCGATCACTGAACTAACCTGGCCCAATATAACTAGAAATATTTAACCCCGAACCTTTCCGCCCTGTACATAGTTTTGCATCCAATGTGCAGATGTATTTCCTATTCCTATTTACAATTGCCTTGGAGTAAAATATCATGGATGAAAATAAACCTTTTAAGGAAGTGTGCTGTTTGATTCACTACTTCACATTTTCCATTAGTCAGATTCTCCTGGTTGTTCGCATTCAAATAGCACCCTTGTGTCTATAATATTTGACAGTAACTCATAAGTAACAACTATTTGCAAGCAGTGTAAGCTTTGGGAATTTCTAACTATCACTATGAAGATATTTAATTGTCTATTTCCCTTTACTTACCGACAGTGTTCCAGTCTAACCTCAGTCTCAAGCTTTTTCTTAAGCAGAAGCCCCCTTTCTATTCATGCCTGAAAGAATCAGATACCAGAGTACCTCCGCCTTCTGTGTGTGTATTGCAGTGTCAGTAGCATAGCCTAAAGCTGCAAGGATTAAGGAAGACCTGTTTTCCTGGGCTTCTTGACGACTGCTGGTTTTACTGGGGCTAGTAAATGTGTTGCTGCACAGGCAACAGGTGTGTTTTGGTAGTGACGTCATATTGGGTCACAATGTCATCACACAAATATCCCTGTAGTGACATCAATAGTCTGCACATGTGCGCTGGTCAAATGTAGATGCTAGCCTATGCATGTGTGGATTATTGGACTTCCACAGTGCAGCCAACTTATAGGAAGACTGACTGTGTGTTACAAAACTAAATTTGAGATAGCTTATTTAACACAATCTCCTGAGACACCGGACTGCAATATAAAAGCAATTAGATAATTTTGATATTTTAACCATACAAATTAAATTCTATGGGCCTTTAGATCAATATAAATAAGTTCTAATTTGGTACAGGAATAGCCTCATTTGGTCTTGCTTTTAAGTTATTCAACTGAATTGTTTATTATAATATTGTCCATGCAATTAACTATTTCAAAGAGGAAGCTGTGATGACAGAATTAGCAACACTACTTAAAAAAGCAGATTATCTGGTCATTATCTAATTGCTGTTTGTGGGACCTTGCTGTGCACAAATTGGCTGCTGCATTTGCCTACAAAACAACAGTGTCTACATTTTAAAAGTAATTAATTGGCCTGAGGTGCTATCTAAATGCATGCACTTTCTTCCTTTTCAACAGGGAATAGCCAATTATGGCATTTGCTAAAGAATACAAAATGGACTGTGTCATCATTGGTTTAGAGATAATGGCCCGAAAATTAAACCTAATACGCGAGAGTACGCACTGTGTACTCTCGCGTATTAGATCCCGAATTGCCGGTTTCCTGCATGCACTGCGCATGCGCGGGAAACCGGCACTTCGTGAATTGAAAAGGGGGCGGTTCCTAAGTGAACCGCGTGCGCGCTACAGGTTGTGCGCACGCAGTGCACTTAGTTTTTTTTTCAGCTTTGAACGCGCAGGTAAGTGGTGAAGATTTTACACATAAAGAAAGCAGGCGTAGGACCCCCTTTTAAAAAGGTAAGTAGTTAATTAAGTGTTATTTTAAATTTTTTTCAACAGGTTTATCTTTTTTAGAGACTTTAAAGAAAGGTAAGTTTATTTTTATAACTTTTAAAGATTTTAAATTTTTTCAAAAATTTAATTTTTTGTTTAAAGTGGTTAATTTATTTAACTATACTTATTTTATTAATGTGATGGCTTTTAAAAAAAATTTAATTGAGGTTTAGCTGTTCTTTTGGGGGTTTGTAGTATTCATAGCTTTGACAGGTCTTCCTGTCAAAACTATGAATGAAAGATGGTGTGCTGCCATTGGCTCTAACTGAATCACGTGATCCCAGAGCTCGCACGAACTAATTGCGCCTCTGGGACACGCAAGTACTGCACGGTTGCAACAGAGAGAGGCTTTGAAACTAAAGTTCGTGTGGGCCCGGAGCAAAAAGGTAGGCGCGGAGTGCGATATCGCAGGGAATCCTTACCCCCGCGGGAACCATCCATGTTTAATTTCTGGGCCAATGGGGCAGAATGCCCTCCATATTACTGCCTGGAAACAGGTAATCCTGTGGTGAAGAATGGAGGAAAATGGGGCAGGAGGGCTTCTGCCACATCCCCGTCCCTGAAACTGGCTGCCTGTATTTTCCTTCACCCTCTCTGCTGCCAGTTGCAGCTGCCCACTCATTGAAGAGAGGAAGTCAGAGCATTGTCCACAGCCTAATTTACTTCAATTTCTGCCCCAGCTTTACCTCATGGTAACAGCACTGGAAAAGAAGAAGCATATGGCATCTACAGCAGCAGCAGCAGTAGTGAGGTCATTCTAAGGGGCTCTCCCTTTTACATGGTGCATGAGATGGTCAGCAGTATGGGGCCAGAGTTGACCTGGTCTTTTTCTAGAACTGGAAGATCCGTAGCAATAAGGAAATGGGGCTTCCGGGATGTATTTATATTTATGTGCTAGCTGCTCCCATTAAAGATGCTGGTCTTTTATACTGCTGTAGCAAGGGCGATGGTGCAACAGCAGAGAATTTCCCTTTCCTACAGTGGTAGACTCCCAATGCAGAGCAGTGACACTGTTGGGAGCTTGCCCTGTGTACTTAATTGTTCTCAACCCAGGAAAATAGGACAGGGTCATGCGGGATCAGATGGGAATTCTGATGGCAACCCCATGCTTGAGGAAAATCCAACCCACAAAGTATGATAATGTCAAAGGTACAGACCTCCCTAGAAAACTGCAGCTTGTTGACGTGTACTGCAATCAAAGATGTTGGTGTATCGTAACAAGTAATATCCATGTGTACTCTGTTACCTTAGTTGGAAGAAGAAATTTTGCATCTTTAATTGAATGAATACTTAGGCCGGAATTTTCCTTACCTTGGCGGGTCCGGTGCGGCCAGTGTCCATGGCTGGCTGTGACCCGTTGCTGACTCCATCCCGCTGTACAAAATGAATTTACCTCACTGGAACCTATTAAGCCTGCCCAGCGCGTTACCCGGCCCAATTAGATGAAGCGGGTCTGGTGACATCACTCATGATGCCTTTTAAGCCGGGATCCTTAAAGGGACCCTGGCAACATTAAATTTTAAGTTCAATCTAACATAGTGGGTGTTGAATCTTTACTGTACAATCATATAATAAAAGTTATATATGAGTGACAAGGAAATATTTAAATAAAATTATTAAGTAATATGACTCCATCTACAATTACGATCAAATCATAATTTAAAAAGTACATTAATTGGGAAGTTATTGGTGCTTTAGTCACAAATCTATAGACTTTTGTATCAGTAACTGGTATAAATAAAAGATGTGTGTGTATAGGCAATACATAAAATCAAGCAGATTTTAAATGTAATTGTGAAGGGGTGGATTTACAATCTTATGCAAGTTCAGCGGAACAGCTGCGGAATCCCTCTCAAACAGTGTCAGTTGTGCTTACAGTGTGTTTCTGGGATTTCTGCAGCTCTTCCCTTGAAGTTAACAATGGACAAGTGAGAGAACCTCCGCAGAACTTCACCCTAAAGTCTCAGACTGAAAAATTAAATTAGTTATATTCAGGGACTGAAAGCAAATTGAACCAGTGGAATGAGTGATGAGAATGAAATTGTTATGGTTGATGACTTGATTTAATGTGTAACTGGACAATCACAGTATACTGTGAGAAAAGCCTGACCAGAAACAACACAAAAATTTATTTAAATGGTATATGTCATTCTTTATAGTGCAGATCAATTCACTGCAATTACTGTTCAGTTGGAAGGCAACAGCTGAGAATGGCCAGTGAAAAATTAACATTTACCAGTAGCTTTTCAAGTAGTACAGAAGCTACATCAATCTGTTAGCTGATGTAATGAACAAGTTTTTTTTTTCCATGTTGTCAAGTAATCAGCTGGAGCAATGGCCACGGAACTCACGCCTCAGGTTGACAGACGTGTTTCCCGAGATGTGTGAATCCCGTGGTCATGCAGGGAAATTTTAAAAAGTAGGAGGAAAAAGGCTTTTAAGTGCCTGTAAAGTACCTGATAATGATTTCAATTGGGTCCCCCGTCACTGTGGGAAAGGCACGTAGGAGCGAGTTGACAGAGGGTTCCCGACCCATGGTCAAAAAAACAAGTTTCCCACCCGACCCACCACCGATCGCGCCCACTACCACCACGGAAAATTCAGCCCTTAGTGTTTTCACCCACAGAGTATCACACTTTTTTGGTACTGTCACTTTCTAAAAATGCTTAAAGATGTAGGCATTTTGTAGGGTAAAATATTGGCCTGGATTTTCCGGGGCCTATGACCTGTAAGTGCCCCGCAAGTTCCGGGTTTACGCATGCGTGAAAACCCGGAACTTGCGATCTGTCAAGTTTCAGCTTGACAGGTTGCACGAATCCGAAGGAAATGGACGTTTGCTGGCGCAGGGTATTTGCCCAACTACTGCCCAGCGAATGCCCACAAAACTCCTTTTACCAACGTAAGGGTTTAAATAAATAGTAAAATAACTTTAAAAAAATCATTTAAACATTCAAAAACCTTTAAAATTAGTTTGTTATTTTTGCCCTATTAAAAATGTTTAAATTTATTTTTCAAAAAATTAAATTTTTGTTTAAAATATTTAATTAAATTGTATTTTAATTAATGTTAAACATGTGGTGATTTATTTTTATTTAGTTTGTGTGAAAGTGTTTTTTAGGGGCTTCCTATTATTATGCTTATGGCATGATGCGGAGATGCCGGTGTTGGACTGGGGTGGACAAAAATGAGAAGTCGCACAACACCAGGTTATAGTCAAACAGTTTTATTTGAAATCACAAGCTTTCGGAGCTTACGTGGCCCCTTCCTCAGGTGAAGTAAAGAAATACAGAATCGACAAAGCATATATAGATAGAGAACAATGCATGTGTAACTTACAATGGCAGACGACTACATTTAAATCATCCTGACTGTTTATCTGCCGAGGTGTGATAAAAGGCAATCAGGTCAGCCAGGAAGGTACCACATCAAAGACATAGCAAGATACAACTGAGACAATGAGGTGGAGTCACAGGGGGTCCAATGTGTCAAAAGCCGCAGTCGGTATGGGAAACGATGTGAACAGATGTGATTCCCAGTAAAAATGTAAAAATTTTAAAGTTTATCGTTTCCCATACCGACTGCGGCTTTTGACACATTGGACCCCCTGTGACTCCACCTCATTGTCTCAGTTGTATCTTGCTATGTCTTTGATGTGGTACCTTCCTGGCTGACCTGATTGCCTTTTGTCACACCTCGGCAGATAAACAGTCAGGATGATTTAAATGTAGTCGTCTGCCATTGTAAGTTACACATGCATCGTTCTCTATCTATATATGCTTTGTCGATTCTGTATTTCTTTACTTCACCTGAGGAAGGGGCCACGTAAGCTCCGAAAGCTTGTGATTTCAAATAAAACTGTTGGACTATAACCTGGTGTTGTGCGACTTCTCATTTTTATGCTTATGAGGATTCTGTATGTAATTGGAATCCCCATAAGCATAATGGGAATCCCCCTTTGTGATTGGTTGGGCCAGCCCACATGATCCCAGGGATGCTTGCGAATTGCCTGAGCCCCTGGGATAAGTGGGCCTTTACGCAGGCCTACGCCTGCAGGCCCAGGAGCGCGAGTCTTCATAGGTCCGGGGCCATCAGGTAAGTACAGATTTTACTTGCGGTTCAGAGGCATTCGCCCGCGGGAAGTCGCCGACTGCAATCTCAGGTCCATTATGTCTCCGTTGTTCCGTGGAATATAACATTGCAGGACTAAGAAAAATGATAATGAGGTAAAAATTAAATCTTATTTTATATCCACAAGGACATGGCAGTTGCTGCAAGGGATGCTATGACTGGACAACTGGAGACTATAAAGATCAAATATGAAGAAACCGTTGTGGCTCGGAAGAAGGCAGAAGATGAACTTGAAGCTTTCCGTCCAGTAAATAAACTGCTTCCTATCTTCCTACCTGTCTATCAGTCTATAGTATTTATCTCCTGTCTGTATGTCTAACTGTCTCCTTCACTGTTTACCTTTTTACTTCCAAAAAGGCTGAGTATTAAAATATCTACATCTCAATCTGTAATAAATATGTTTATAGGAAACATTGGGGGCGAACTTCTGTGAGGCTTCTTCCACTTGTCAGCCATAACTTCAGTGGAAGAACTGTGGAAACACTGTTTATGCCATTTTTCTGGGGTTTCCACGAATCTTCCATTGAAGTTACAGCGGATGAATGGGAGAACCCCATGGAAATTCATCCCTATTGCAATTGTATAACTTAAGGTCTACATACATACCGTTAGATAGTCTTCCTTCATTCATTTCTATTATATCTATCAGTAAGTAACAGGATTTATAAATATTTTAGGATGTTGATGCTGCCACAGCAGCCCGTATGGACCTTGAAAAGCAGCTGGAGAATCTTGAAGTTGAACTAGAATTCCTACAGAGAGTGCACAAAGAGGTATAGTTTCATATTCAACATAACATAAAGTCTGATTTATAAGTTATACATTCATGTCGGTTTTATGATTTCTAGTTATAACGGAGGAAGAATCTAAAAAGCAAATACAAAAAGAGATTGAGTTATATAGGGGCTAGTATGTATAATAATAATATTGGTCAGTTCAACTGTTTCAGTTCTCCAACAGCATAATATAGAATATGTATAGAAATAAATGCTATTGTGTGTATGAATAGGCAGATAAGTAACAGCTAGGAATAGACATGTAAGAATTTTGTGTTACTTTTTAATGAATTATTTGAGCAGGTAAACATGTCACCTTGACAATGGCTGCATTGAAAATCTTGTTTAAAAATCTTCATTGTAGGAAGTTATCATAGAGCAAAATATAGAAGTTCATAAGTGACAAAATATTACCAAAGAGTTGTGGTTTTCCTACAAACCATTCTAGTTATGCTGCATGTAATTGTTAGCTTGAATTATCTTGTTTTTTTTAATGAAATTATCATTAAATATGTATTATTTATCTGTTAACTAGGAAATTGAGGAACTAATGAAACAGATCTACAGTGTTAGTGCCAGTGTTGAGGTGACATACACTATTCCAGACCTGGCTGCTGCACTCAAGGACATTCAACTTCAGTATGAAGACATATCAGCGAAGAATCTGCAGGTAAGATGGTAAAGAAAGTGGGTTATTGCCCACTCTCTGAATAGACCTTATGGGGTAGAAATTAGGTCGCGCCCCATTTGGGGCGCAAATATCGTCTGGACGCAAATATTAGCGCCTGGCGCTAATTATTGGCACTGACTGGAAACTTCACTTTTACCGCCCCGGGAGGTGAGTGGAGCGCTAAAGCAGGCGCTGCACACCTGTCTTAAGGCGCAAAGGCCAAGGAGTGAGGCGCTAACTCAGAGCGCTGGCGAAGCTCATGTAATGCCAGTCAGCAATGGAACACACACACAATGGCACGGGCCAGTTCTTAAAGGGGATGGTTAATCTTGCTTTCCATCCACATCCTGTTCATTGCTGCCTTGAATCTCGGCCTGGAGAGACTTGCACATCAAATGTGCTGGAAAGAACAATGGAGAGTACCAGGCAAAGAGCTCAGAGTGCAGCTCCCACAGTCTCTGCTAAATCGATACAAGGAATGGCAAATCAAAATGAACCTGCAAAGTGCTGCTCAGTACCCAAAACTCCTTCACACAACGTTGAATCTCTCCAGAAGTCTCTCCCTCTCTCTCTCAGAATGCGTAGTTCAAAAATGCCACAAACAATAAAAGACAGGAAGAGGCCCCCTTTAAATAGCGCCCCCCCCAGCCCCACAGCGATTGATAGCGTTCAAGTCTTCTGGTCGTTGGAAGCGCCAGGCGGTAAGGCAGGGGGCGCCACTCAATTTCCGCTCCGGGGCGCCACAAGGGCGTTGCACCATGGAATGACGTCACAACCTGCGCGCGCAGGTGGTCGCAGCGGTAAGTTTTAGCGCCGCTGCACAATCTCAAGTTAAGTTCTCGAGCGGCGCAAACATCGCTGCGCCCGGGCGTTAGCGGCTTTGCGCCCCATTAGCGCCCTCTTAAGGCGCTAATGGGAGGCGCAACCAACTGAATTTTTACCCCTATGTGTCCTACATGCAGTATTTGTATGAGACTTCGTGAACACATGGGTGAATTTCATCTTCAGGTATAAATCAGTTCTAATTTGGCTTTTACTGCTTTAAGACCTGCTTGAATCTTAAACGCTAATAACACTCAATTCTTTGGTCTAAAAAGAAAAAAGGAAGACTTGGATTTATATAGTGCCTTTCACAACCTCAGAACTTCCCAAAGCGCTTTACAGCCAATGAAGTACTTTTGAAGTGTAGTCACTGTTGCAATGCAGGAAATGTGGCAGCCAATTTGCACACAGCAAGGTCCCACAAACAGCAATGTGATAATTACCAGATAATCTGTTTTAGTGAAGTTGATTGAGGGATAAATATTGGGGATAACTCCCCTGCTCTTCTTTGAAATAGTACCATGGGATCTTTTACATCCACCTGAGAGAGCAGACGGGGCCTTGGTTTAACACCTCATCTGAAAGACAGCACCTCTGACAGTGTGGCAATCACTCAGTACTGCACTGGAATGTCAGCCTAGATTTTTGTGCTTAAGTCTCTGGAGTGGGACCTGTACCCACAACCTTTTGACTCAGGCGAGAGTGCGACCAACTGAGCCACGACTGACAACCAACTGTCTAACCTCATTTAAATAATTGTTCACATCTCCAGGTGCAAACTCAGGTGGGTCTAGGGATGAAACAATTGGTAGGAGAGGAAAATTGCATGCATACTAAATTTAAAGGGGTAGGGACAATAGAAGGGGACAAAAATGTAGAAAGCCTCTGGAGAGCATTAAAAGGCATTTTAACCCATCAGCAACCTTAGCCAAGACTGAAGGAGCTGGTCACGAAGAAGTGGAAGGCTAGCATGAAGGGAAAGGGACCCCTAGATGCAGGTATGAGTCTGCAGACTAGTGACAGCAGAGTCCTGCACCCGGTCCCTTCTTTGATTGCTGCTGCATGAGAAGCTTGCAAGGAGGGTTTTCCTTTTGCTATTTAACAGCACCATCCCATATGTCAACACTGCAGTGCTTCTGCAAGAATATATGCACACCCAGCCCAGTCAGCCCTGCAAAGTCCTCCTCACCAGCATCTGGGGACTTGTACCAAAATTGGCAGAGCTGTCCCACAGACTAGTCAAGCAACAGCCTGACATAGTCATACTCACAGAATCATACCTTTCAGCCAATGTCCCAAACTCCTCCATCACAATCCCTGGGTATGTCCTGTCCCACCGGAAGGACAGACCCACCAGGGGTGGTGGCACAGTGGTATACAGTCGGGAAGGAGTGGCCCTGGGAGTCCTCAACATTGACTCCGGAGCCCATGCAGTCTCATGGCATCAGGTCAAGCATGGGCAAGGAAACCTCCTGCTGATTACCACCTACCGCCCTCCATCAGCTGATGAATCAGTACTCCGCCATGTTGAACACCACTTGGAAGAAGCACTGAGAGTAGCAAGGGCACAGAATGTACTCTGGGTGGGGGACTTCAATGTCCATCACCAAGAGTGGCCCGGTAGCACCACAACTGACTGAGCTGGCCGAGTCCTGAAGGACACAGCTGCCAGTCTGGGCCTGTGACAGGTGGTGAGAGAACCAACACGAGGGAAAAAGCTACTTGAACTCGTCCTCACCAATCTACCTGTCGCAGATGCATCTGTCCAAGACAGTATTGGTAGCAGTGACCACCGCACAGTCATTGTGGAGACGAAGTCCCGTCTTCACACTGAGAACACCCTCCATCGTGTTGTGTGGCACTACCACCGTGCTAAACGGGATAGATTCAGAACAGATCTAGCAGCTCAAAACTGGGCATACATGAGGTGCTGTGGGCCATCAGCAGCAGCAGAATTGTATTCCACCACAATCTGTAACCTCATGGCCCGGCATATCCCTCACTACCATTACCACCAAGCCAGGGGACCAACCCTGGTTCAATAAGGAGTGAAGAAGAGCATGCCAGGAGCAGCACCAGGCGTACCTAAAAATGAGGTGCCAACCTGGGGAAGCTGCAACACAGGACTACATGCATGCTAAAAAGCGGAAGCAGCATGCTATAGACAGGGCTAAGCGATCCCACAAATAACGTATCGGATCGACGCGCTGCAGTCCTGCCACTTTCAATCGTGAATGGTGGTGGACAATTAAACAACTAACGGGAGGAGGAGGCTCCATGAATATCCCCATCCTCAATGATGGTGGAGCCCAGCGCATGAGTGCAAAAGACAAGGCTGAAGCATTTGCAACCATCTTCAGCCAGAAGTGCCGAATGGATGATCCATATCGGCCTCCCCTTGAGGTCCCCACCATCACAGAAGCCAGTCTTCAGCCAATTCGATTCACTCCACGTGAGATTAAGAAACGGCTGAGTGCACTGCATACAACAAAAGCTATGGGCCCTGACAACATCCCGGCTATCGTGCTGAAGACTTGTGCTCCAGAACTAGCCGCGCCTCTAGCCAAGCTGTTCCAGTATAGCTACAACACTGGCATCTATCCGACAATGTGGAAAACTGCCCAGGTATGTCCTGTCCACAAAAAGCAGGACAAATCCAATCCGGCCAATTACCGCCCCATCAGTCTACTCTCAATCATCAGCAAAGTGATGGAAGGTGTCATCGACAGTGCTATCAAGCGGCACTTTTACTCACCAATAACCTGCTCACTGATGCCCAGTTTGGGTTCCGCCAAGACCACTCGGCTCCTGACCTCATTAAAGCCTTGGTCCAAATATGGACAAAGGAGCTGAATTCCAGAGGAGAACTGAGAGTGACATCAAGGCAGCATTTGACCGAGTGTGGCATGAAGGAGCCCTAGTAAAACTGAAGTCCATGGGAATCGGGGTGAAAACTCTCCACTGGCTAGAGTTATACCTAGCACAAAGGAAGATGGTTGTGGTGATTGAAGGTCAATCATCACAGCCCCAGGACATCGCTGCAGGAATTCCTCAGGGCAGTGTCCTAGGCCCAACCATCTTCAGCTGCTTCATCAATGACCTTTCCTCCAACATAAGGTCAGAAATGGGGATGTTCGCTGATGACTGCACAGTGTTCAGTGCCATTCACAACTCCTCGGATAATAAAGCAGTCCATGCCCACATGCAACAAGACCTGAACGACATTCAGGCTTGGGCTGATAAGTGGCAGGTAACATTCGCAAAAGTGCCAGGCAATGACTATCTCCAACAAGCGAGAGTCTAACCATTCAATGGCATTACCATCGCCAAATCCCCCACCATCAACATCCTGGGGGTCACCATTGACCAGAAACTTAACTGGACCAGCCACATAAATACTGTGGCAACAAGAGCAGGTCAGAGGCTAAGTATTCTGCGGCGAGTGTCTCATCTCCTGACTCCCCAAAGCCTTTCCACCATCTACAAGGCATAAGTTAGGAGTGTGATGGAATACTCTCCACTTACCCGGTGAGTGCAGCTCCAACAACACTCAAGAAGCTCGACACCATCCAGGACAAAGCAGCCCGCTTGATTGACCATCTACCACCTTAAACATTCACTCCCTCCACCACTGGCGCACCGTGGCTGCAGTGTGTACCATCTACAAGATGCATTGCAGCAACTCCCAAACCCGCGACCTCTTCCACTTAGAAGGACAAGGGCAGCAGACGCATGGGAACACCTCCAAGTTCCCCTCCAAGTCACACACCATCCTGACTTAGAAGTATATCGCCGATCCTTCATTGTCGCTGGGTCAAAATCCTGGAACTCCCTACCCAACAGCACTGGGGGAGTACCTTCACCACATGGACTGCAGCGGTTCAAGAAAGCAGCTCACCACCACCTTCTCAATGGCAATTAGGGATGGGCAATATATGCTGGCCTTGCCAGCGACACCCACATCCCATAAACGAATAAAAGAAAAAAGTTTCAGGCTACAACTGACCGTTATTTTCTCTGCACATCTGCAAGCAGTACGCTGCATTGTAGCTGCAGCTGTCCTTTCAGCAGTTGCCACAGCTCAGCACCTGTCTCTCTGCTGATCCAGACCCCGAGAAGGCAACTTCCCATTGCCATTCCCAGGTAAATTTGCTAGGGCATGTAAAAATGGTTGGTGGTATCCTGGCAAGTGTGGCCAAACATGGAATGCTGACTCCTGATCACACTGGCATGCCTTCTTTTAGGCAATACCATGATATGCTGTGATTGGAGTCATCGGAAGAACCTTCCAACAGAACGGTTAGTCAGTTATTCACATCACATTGTGATGCCACCGGGGTATCCTTTAGGAAGAGGAGCCTCCACCAACAACATCTGCCAAAGTGAGGTATACTACCTCTCTCTACAGATGATGTGGAGATGCCGGTGTTGGACTGGGGTGGACAAATGTGAGAAATCGCACAACACCAGGTTATAGTCCAACAGCTTTATTTGAAATCACCTGACGAAGGAGCAGCGCTCCGAAAGCTTGTGATTTCAAATAAAACTGTTGGACTATAACCTGGTGTTGTGCGACTTCTCACATCTCTCTACAGATGTGGAGGTGCAGATGGCAGCAGGATGGCACAGAGCACTTCTCAGTCTTTCTGACTTGCCAAGCATCCCTCCATAGCTCCTCCTCTTCCTTCAAGTGCGCCAGTTCAGATGATCCCGAGTGGCAAATAAAGGCAGCTTGTATCTACAGTTAGCACTTTCCATCTCAAAGATTTTGTTCAAACCTCGCACTATGACTTTGAATCATACAATTTTATAGCACAGAAGGAGACCATATGGCCCATCATGCCTGTGTCGGCTCATTTGGTCCCATTCGCCACACTGTTTAAATTATTTTCTTTTTCAAATATTGATCCACTTCCCTTTTAGAAGATATTATGGATTCTGCTTTCACCTCTGGTAGGATATTCCGTGTTCTAATAACACACTTTTTTCTTCTTCCGTCCTCTCTTCATTCTTTTGTTGATGATCTTACATTTATGTCTTAAGTATATAATCTAGGCTGACTCTCCACTGAAATACTGAGGGGGTGCAGTATTGTTGGAGGTGCCATCCTTCAGATGAGATGTTAAACTGAAATCCACTTTGGTTGTTTAGGTGGATATAATGCATCCTATGGCATTATTTGCAGAAGTACAGGGAGTTCCCACAGTGTCATGGCCAACATTTCTCCCTAAACTAACATCATCTGAACAAAAATGAGAAGTCGCACAACACCAGGTTATAGTCCAACAGATTTATTTAAAATTACAAGCTTTCGGAGCTGTCGCCCCTTCTTCAGGTAGGGTAGCTGTGAGAGAATCTCCCAGAATTCACAATATAAACACACAAAAAATGTATTCAAATCTTTCCCTACATCAAAGACACACTAAGAGCACAGCCAAGACAATGAGATGTGTCCCAGGGGGTCCAACGTGTCAAAACACCTGCTGGCTGCATATCCTCTCCATTTGGGTTTAAAAAAAAACCTGGAAAGACCGGCCATGATGTCAAGTCACGTTCTGTATCGTGACATGAACCCGATATCGCGATTGAGGCCATCCTCATGAGTGCGGAACTTGGCTATCAGTTTCTGCTCTATGATTTTGCGCTGTCGTGTATCCCGAAGGCCGCCTTGGCGAACGCTTACCCGTAGATCCGAGGCTGAATGCCCCTGACTGCTGAAGTGTTCCCCGACTGGGAGGCAACCCTCCTGCCTGGCAATTGTTGCACGGTGTCCGTTCATACGTTGTCTCAGTGTCTGCATGGTCTCGCCGATGTACCATGCTCTGGGGCATCCTTTACTGCAACGTATCAGGTAGACAACGTTGGCCGAGTCACATGAGTATGTACCATGTACCTGGTGGGTAGTGTCCTCACGTGTGATGATGGTATCTGTGTCCATGATCTGGCATGTCTTGCAGAGGTTGCCGTGGCAGGGTTGTGTGGTGTCGTGGTTGCTGTTCTCCTGAAAGATGGGTAATCTGCTGCGAACGATGGTACTTTTGAGGTTAGGCGGCTGCTTGAAGGCGAGTAGTGGAGGCGTGGGGATGGCCTTAGCAAGGTGTTCGTCGTCATCGATGACATGTTGAAGGCTGCGAAGAACATGGCGTAGTTTTTCCGCTCCGGGGAAGTACTGGACGACGTAGGGTACTCTGTTGGTTGTGTCCCGTGTTCGTCTTCTGAGGAGGTCTATGCGGTTTTTCGCTGTGGCCCATCGGAACTGTCGATCGACGAGTCAAGCGTCATATCCCGTTCTTACGAGGGCGTCTTTCAGTGTCACTTGTCCAGTGACACTTTCAATGTCTTCACCTTCGACAACCATTTTTTTACCCAAACACACGGAACAGCCATGGGGACCAAATTCGCACCCCAATACGCCAACATCTTCATGCACAAGTTCGAGCAAGACTTCTTCGCTGCACAGGACCTCCAACCAACGCTGTACACCAGATACATCGACGACATCTTCTTCCTTTGGACCCACGGCGAAGGATCACTGAAAGGACTACACGATAGCATCAACAGGTTCCATCCCACCATCAAACTCACCATGGACTACTCCTCAGAATCGGTTTCATTCTTGGACACACGAATTTCCATCAAAGACGGACGCCTCAGCACTTCACTCTACCGCAAGCCCACGGACAACCTCACGATGCTCCACTTCTCCAGCTTCCACCCGAACCACGTTAAAGAAGCCATCCCCTATGGACAAGCCCTGCGAATACACAGGATCTGCTCAGACGAGGAGGAACGCGATGGACACCTACGGACACTGAAAGATGCCCTCGTAAGAACGGGATATGACGCTTGACTCGTCGATCGACAGTTCCGATGGGCCACAGCGAAAAACCGCATAGACCTCCTCAGAAGACGAACACGGGACACAACCAACAGAGTACCCTACGTCGTCCAGTACTTCCCCGGAGCGGAAAAACTACGCCATGTTCTTCGCAGCCTTCAACATGTCATCGATGACGACGAACACCTTGCTAAGGCCATCCCCACGCCTCCACTACTCGCCTTCAAGCAGCCGCCTAACCTCAAAAGTACCATCGTTCGTAGCAGATTACCCATCTTTCAGGAGAACAGCAACCACGACACCACAGAACCCTGCCACGGCAACCTCTGCAAGACATGCCAGATCATGGACACAGATACCATCATCACACGTGAGGACACTACCCACCAGGTACATGGTACATACTCATGTGACTCGGCCAACGTTGTCTACCTGATACGTTGCAGTAAAGGATGCCCCAGAGCATGGTACATCGGCGAGACCATGCAGACACTGAGACAACGTATGAACGGACACCGTGCAACAATCGCCAGGCAGGAGGGTTGCCTCCCAGTCGGGGAACACTTCAGCAGTCAGGGGCATTCAGCCTCGGATCTACGGGTAAGCGTTCTCCAAGGCGGCCTTCGAGATACACGACAGCGCAAAATCATAGAGCAGAAACTGATAGCCAAGTTCCGCACTCATGAGGATGGCCTCAATCGCGATATCGGGTTCATGTCACAATACAGAACGTGACTTGACATCATGGCCGGTCTTTCCAGGTTTTTTTTTTAAACCCAAATGGAGAGGATATGCAGCCAGCAGGTGTTTTGACACGTTGGACCCCCTGGGACACATCTCATTGTCTTGGCTGTGCTCTTAGTGTGTCTTTGATGTAGGGAAAGATTTGAATACATTTTTTGTGTGTTTATATTGTGAATTCTGGGAGATTCTCTCACAGCTACCCTAACTGAAGAAGGGGCGACAGCTCCGAAAGCTTGTAATTTTAAATAAATCTGTTGGACTATAACCTGGTGTTGTGCGACTTCTCATTTTTGTCCACCCCAGTCCAACGCCGGCATCTCCACATCATATCATCTGAACAGATTAAGCAGTCCTTCATCTCATTGCTATACATGGTATCTTGTTGTATTCAAATTGACTGCCATATTGGCCTACACAAGAACATGCACCATACTTCCTAGTAATTCATTGTATATGAAGCATATAAGGGACTGTATATATGCAAGTCTTCTACTTTATTTTGCTTTTTATAATTAAAATCAGACAACCTTTTTATATTGCCATGTTATTTATCTAATTGAAAAGAGCTGGTTAAAAAAAATCAGCTCCTTTCAATCAAAAGCAAATACAGCGGCAGTGCAGGATAGAGGACTGGTAAATTCTCTGAACATGTGTTTAAATGTAATGAGTAGAGCTCTATCGCCCTTTCCCTGCAGAGCACTATAAGCAGCTATTAGACCTGAATAGCTTCTGGTTACATTACTACACAAGTGGTAATGTATTGATACTGCCATTATAATGGCTACATTACAGAACCTGGGTTACAGCCATGTATGGAATGGGCATACTGCGCAGCTGCAATACATCTGTGCTGTTCTTTGGTTGAAGGTGATGTACATCTGCAATTGCTAGGTTACATGTTTGAATTGGAAGAGTTTGATGCTGTAACTGCGTCAAAGTTATAAGAAGTTCTTCTACAATGTCCCTCATCGTGATTGAGGCAGACACCAAACTGTAAAAAACATAAAGGCATATCATGTCAAAAAAAGAAATTGGATTTAGCTATAAGTCAACCTTATTTACTTGCATAGCATTTAACACAAATAATGCGACAGCTTTAATAAATCCATGTTTATATGGACATTGAAGTGCTCATGTCCCAAATAATTTCCTTGCTATACTGGGCTCTCCTCAAAATATATTTGTTTCTTAAATAAATGATTGAAACATAAATTAAAATACAACAAAGAAAGGAACATTATGTTGTAAATTAAATTTAAGAAATGAGGAGAGCTGCTATGTGTGAGGAAAGAAACAACCTCTGTCCATTTCAATCCTCCACAGTTAGGTTGAAGAAACATTGTCCGAGCAATCTGAGGAGAGCTTGCACTTGGAATCAATCCCTTGTCATACCTGACCAAGATGCTGTTTTATACCATCAGGAGGTGCAAAATGGAGAATATTCCATTCTGCAGCACTATCCTCCCTGACCTTGAGGAACACAATAAACCATCTGGTTCTATTCATGCGAATACAGTTACTTGTCAGGCTACTGACAGAGAGTTTGACTATATCTTTGTATTGCAGTTGTTCGATGAACGCTCAAGGTCTTTCTAGGTGGTGTGCCATGCTATTGTGTATGTTGAAAGACTGGGTAAAAATGAAAAAATTGTGAAAACATTTTTTTTTTTTTAAACAAAAAAAGCAATAGAATAGCCTTTTGATGAGAGGGCCATGCTGTCAGGTGACAGGCTGCTCATCGCTTTGGAGTAGCGTAGTGCTTATTAGGCTATTTTCTTGTTTGTGACTAGAAATCGCCATAAAATGTTTGGTCACTAATTTTGACAAAAAATTATGCAAGAATCTCCAGTGACTAATATATTCATATTGATTTGTATTACGTTCTTTACCTTTATTTACAAACTATCCTTGATTATTAATATTTACTTATATGTTTCTCCTAGGAAATGGATGAATGGTATAAAAGCAAATTTGTTGATCTGAATCAAACATCTGCCAAACGCATAGAAAATGTGCGAAGCACAAGAGAAGAACTTGCAGAGTGTAAGCGGATTGTAAGTAGTCATCAGCCCAGCAGAGTGCTGTCCTTTCCTTTATTGACAAATTATAACAAATTCTTGTTGCTTGTAAAATACACTTTGAACTCATCCATTATATCTAACTGCTTTCCCAGTTAGACAAAAAGGGATTATTAGGCAATATGGTTGCATGATGATCTAATGTGCTGGAATTCATGGTGCGGTAAGATTCAAGTTCATAGCCATGATTCACCCACCACATGATTTTAGCTCTTCCGCCATGGGAGAGAAGGAAAATCACAAGATTAGTCACCTGCAGATACTTCTCAAGCACCTCCTCCCAAACAACTACAGAGGGGATTGGGTGAAGATGTGGGAGCATGTCTCCCATCTGCCCTCTCTGCTAGCAGGTAATGGCCCAGAAATTAGGCTCCCTGGCTTCCCGCGGGTGCAAGGATCCCGCGCGCACCTACCTACCGCTGGGCCCACAGGGACTTCAGCTCCTGGGCCTCCCGCAGCTGCTGGCGCGCAGTGCTTGT
Source organism: Squalus acanthias (assembly GCA_030390025.1). Taxonomy (NCBI): domain Eukaryota; kingdom Metazoa; phylum Chordata; class Chondrichthyes; order Squaliformes; family Squalidae; genus Squalus; species Squalus acanthias. The sequence goes on from CM059433.1 coordinate 94,746,392, forward strand.
GTATCCCAGGGGCGTAGTTAGTGCGATGCGTCCCCTGGGATCACGTGGGCCATGGAGAGCCAATGGCAGCAGACCATCTTTCATTCATAGATTTGACAGGACCTGTCAAATCTATGAATTGAAATCTGCCCCAAAACAACACCTAAACTTCAAATAAATTAAAAAAAAAATCACATTTTTAAAATAACTATAAGTTAAATAAATTAACTACTTTAAACAAAAATTTAAATTTTTGAAAAAATTAAAATACTTTTTAACAGTGCTAAAAATAAACTTACCTTTCTTTAAAGTATCTAAAAAAGATAAACCTGTTGAAAATTTTTTAAATTGTAATTAATTAACCACTTACCTTGTTGAAAACGGGTCTTGCGCCTCCTTTTTAAAAGTGCAGCTTCTTCATACTTACCTTCCCGGAGAAACCTGAAAAAAAACCTAAGTTCTCTGCGTGCGTGCAGCCTCTACCGTGCGCGCGGTTCACCTCTGAACCGCTCCTTTCACGAGACCGGAAGTTCCGGTTTCCCGCACATGCGCAGTGCATGCAGGAAACCGGCACTTCAGGAGGCCTTACGGGTGAGTACACAGCGCGTACTCACCCGGCAAGTGCCGAATTTTTGGCCCAATATATGGCCCAGAGAGACCTAGAAGAAGAGAAAGTTAAAAAAAAAACTCAATAACTTACAACAACAGTCTGAAATACTAGTAAATCTCCTGTAGAGATGTTCATAATGTGGTGTTTATAAAAGGAGGAACTTGCTTTTATACAGCATCTTTCATGTCTTCAGGACATATCAAAAGCGCTTCACAACAAATGAAGTGCTTTTGAAGTGTGGTTACTGTTGTAATATACAATAACAACTTGCATTTATACAGCGTCTTTAACGAAATAAAATGACCCAAGGCGTTTCACAGGAGCGTTATCAAATAAAGTTTGGCACTGAGCCACATAAGGAGATGTTAGGACAGATGACCAAAAGCTTGGTCAAAGAGGTAGGTTTTAAGGAGCGTCTTAAAGGAGGAGAGAAAGGTAGAAAGGTAGAGAGTCAGAGAGGTTTAAGGAAGGGAATTCCAGAGCTTAATGCCTAGGCAGCTGAAGGTACAACCACCAATGGTGGAGCGATGAAAATCAGGATTGCACAAGAGGTCAGAATTGGAGGAGCACAGAGATCTCGGAGGGTTGTAGGGCTGGAGGAGATTACAGAGATAGAGAGGGGCGAGGCCAAGGATGGATTTGAAAACAAGGATGAGATTTTTTTAAATTGAGGCTTTGCTGGACTAGGCACCAATGTAGGTCAGCAAGCACAGGGTTGATGGGTGAACGGGACTTGGTGCCAGTTAAGATACGGTGCAGCAGAGTTTTGGATGAGCTCAAGTTTACAGAAGGTGCAAGGTGGGAAGCCGACCAGGAGAGCGTTGGAATATTCGAGTCTAGAGGTAACTAAGGCATGGATAAGGGTTTCAGCAGCAGGTGAACTGATGGGCAATGTTACGAAGGTGGAAGTAGGCGGTCTTGATGATGCAGAGAATATGGGGTCGGAAGCGCAACTCAGGGTCAAATAGGATGGCAATATAGGGAAACATGGCACAAATTTGCACACATCAAGGTCCCACAAACAGCATTGAGATTAATAACCGGATAATCTGATTTAGTGGTGTTGGTTGAGGGATGAAATTTAAACAGGACACCGGGAGAAATCCCCTACTCTTCTTCTTCAAATAGTGCCACGGGATCTTTTATGTCCACCTGCAAGGGAAGACTGGGTCTCAGTTTAATGTCTCATCCAAAAGATAGCACCTCCGATGGTGCAGCACTCCCGAGGTACTGACTAATGTCAGCCTAGATTACGTGGTCAAGTCTCTGGAGTAGGGCTTGAACTCATGACTTTCGTGAGGATGTATTGTCACAGAACGTGAGAGGGACCCTTTTGAGTGGGAGAAAAAGAGAGAGGGAAAGATGCCTGTGATGAAGAGAGTAAGTAAACCTCTGAGCGTGGAAAGTGAGGTAAATGCTTGTTACAGGGGAGGGGAACTTCTGGCTCTGCAGGAAGGAGGAGAGACAGGTGTTGCTGCAGCCTTCACTCAATGGCAGCACACTCAGTCAGAGCCAGAAGTTCCCCTACCCTGCAACAAGCATTTACCTCTCATTTTTTCCACGCTCAACAGAGGTTTACTCGCTCTCTTCATCACAGGCATCTTTCCCTCTCTCTCTTTTTCTCCCACTCAAAAGGGTCCCTCTCTCGTTCTGTGACCGTTCATCCTCGCTGCACTCAGACAAATGGCCTCGAGCGACGCATCCAACCCTACATCCACTGTGTGCACAGATATCTTACATTCCCGTTCCACCTCCTTAAAATCTTCCACAGATGAGAGTTTGACCAGCTCTTGGGACACAAGCTGAACGATCCAAAATGAAGGGCCTGTCCCTCACTAAGCAGCCAAAGAAGCTGCATAAAATATGATGGGCCCCACAATTCCTGTTGACAAATACCGTTGCCTATTGGACCTATGTGCTGGAGATCAATTCGCCATAGGAACATGTTGGCTGGTGTAACTGCCAATATTAGCTATGAAAAAAATGCATTTTCCCCAACAACAAAGTGCTACCCTCCCCACAGCAAATACATAGGTGAAATATTTGTACAATATATACCAATTAGAATAGGTATTCCATGGACTTTGCCTAGAACTCTGGTAGTATCAGGCAGTCTGGAGACCTTTCCTGAAAGTCTATATGACCCAATACATGTCCTGGCTGCCCCAAAGAAAGTAAGATTGGACCAACGCAGAACATGACTACAAGCTTACAAGAATTTTCTTCGAAACAACATCAGAAAATGCTGCAATTGTCTTCTCTTTGATTGGATTCCTAAAGTTCCTCACTTAGGGCAGTGACCCAACCCTGTGAGACCCATCTCTGTGCAGCAAAACCCTTGAAGGTAGATTTTATTCTTCACAGTGCCTGGAAAATCAGAGTTCCCCATATGCAGTGAAGAGGAAAAAGAGGCTAAGTCCTGCTACGTAAGGTTTCCATCCACTTTGTGTCCCACCTGGATTCCCTGAGGCATTCCCAAGCTTATGGAGGCCTGGCGTTACTATTTTTATGAGGTGGGGAGTGGGGGGGAGGGGAAGGAGTTGTTCCTGGTCTTTCTCCTCAGTTTGCTCTGAATATGTTCATTCTGCACCTCAGTAGAAGTGCACCTGGACAAACCTGGTGCAGGGACTTGCCCCAGGACCCCCACAGACTTGGGTCCGGTAGTATCCTGCAGTCTGGAGACTGTAGGGTTCCCAGGGGCATGCCGAAGATGAAGCAAACAAGTCCTAAATCTTTGTTAATCTCCCCTCCTCAGGATGATCTAAAGGCCTCAGGGCAGGAAGAACACATACACCTGCTTCCTCATAGACACAAAAGCAAAATAGTGCGGATGCTGGAAATCTGAAATCAAAGGAAGGCAAATGGAATATTAGCCTTTATTGCAAGGGGGATGGCATATAAAATCAGGGAAGTCTTGCTACAACTGTACAGGGCGTTGGTGAGACCACACCTAGAGTACTGCGTACAGTTTTGGTCTCCTTATTTAAGGAAGGATATACTTGCATTGGAGGCAGTTCAGAGAAGGTTCACTGGGTTGATTCCTGAGTTGAAGGTGTTGTCTTATGAGGAAAGATAGAGCAGGTTGGGCCTATACTCATTGGAGTTTAGAAGAATGAGAGGTGATCTTACTGAAACATATAAGATTCTGAGGGGGCTTGACAGGGTCGATGCAGGGAGGATGTTTCCCCTCGTGGGGGAATCTAGAACTAGGGGGCAGAGTTTCAGAATAAAGGATTGCCCATTTAAAACGGAGATGAGGAGGAATTTCTTCTATCAGAGGGTCGTGAATCTTTGGAATTCTCTACCCCAGAGAGCTGTGGAGGCTGAGTCATTGAATATATTCAAGGCTGAGATAGACAGATATTTGAGCTATAGGGGAGTCAAGGGTTATGGGGAGCGGGCAGGAAAGTGCAGTTGAGGCCAAGATCAGATCAGCCTTGATCTTATTGAATGGCTCGAGGGGCCGAATGGCCTACTCCTGCTCCTATTTCTTATGTTCTTATGTAAAACAGAAAATGCTGGAAATACTCAGCAGGTCAGGCAGCATCTGTGGAGAGAGAAACGGAGTTAACGTTTCAGCTGTCCATAGAGCAAAATTGGTCTCTTGATAGCCCCCAAAACCAGCTATACCTCAAAGATATTGGCAATTATCCTGACCCCGAGAGGCCCATTGTTCCCAGCATGTACTCAACTGCACCAATGCGTTAGTGTATTCTCAAATTATACAGTGGTTTCACAAAATATACGTAGGTATTCTTTTACCTTAGCTACATTTTTTAAAAACCAACAATTTTTCTGCTTTTTTCAGCTTCAAAGCAGTCAGATGGAACTGGATGCACTGAAGGCCCGTAAGGCAGTACTGGAGGCTCAGAATAAAGAGGCAGCAAATAAATATAAAAAGGAGATTGAAGAATACCAGGTATTCACAGTGGGTTTACTTCACTTCACTTTGGGCCTGAAAATGCAATCTAGGTAAACAATTTAAAAGCATTTGCAGCCATTTGTCCTGAAAGTTAAAGAACAGCTAATTAGTATTCTGATTAAGGATGAATTCTCTATTTAGCAGCAAATCTATATTGGCCCGGATTTTGCGGTCAGCGGCGAAGGAACGGCGCTCACTGTTCATTGCGCTTATAGCTGCCCACAGACTTTTTGCGGGCTTTTGAGCAGCAACTTGCTGTCATCGGGCATCTGATCCAGCGCGGCGTCCTCTACAGGAGCTCTGTGGCTTGTGTGAGCAGGGAAAGCAACAGTGTGTCTCCTCAACCAATCCAACTGAAGAATCCTCACTGAGACACACTGGGGGGAATTTTAATCTAAAAAAACAGGTGGGTTGTGGGTGTGTGGGTAGTTAAAGTGTTGAAAATGTGAATCCTGACCTGAACACGCCTCCAACCCGCCCACTTCCGGTTTTAACGGAGGCGGGACCAGGGGGCAGGCAGCAAATCCGCTGCCAGGAGGCAGGTCGTCTATTTAAATATAATGAGGCTGCAAGCTGCTGCTTTAACCGCCATTTTGAATTTAACCTTTGCTGGTCAGGTTTTGCAGGCCTCGTGAAAGCCGCCAGCTAAAGCAAGGCGAGGACTGCTGGATCCAGGAGGTAAATGTCTTTACACTTACTTCCTGGATCCAGGGTCCCTACCTAACCCACCCCACTGCGATCAGAGACCCTCCCCCGCCCCACCCCCATGCTCCTCTGGCCACCAATCTTTGCTGACATTCCCCCGCTCCTCCGGCCCTCCCCAAGCTGCGCCCGGCCCCCGATCTTTCAGCAACCCCCCCCCCCCCAACGATCCTTCTTCGGCTGCCACCCAGCTCCTGATCCTTCAGCAAATGCCCCCTGCCCCGATCCTTCTTCGACCGCCTTCTGGCCCGCAATCGCTAATACACCACCTCCCCCACACTCTTCCTGCCGCCCCCTGGCCCCCACGCGATTCCTGCCTCCCACCTCTGTGTAGCCGAGTACCGCTGGCCTACCCGCCCAGAGCCTGCCAGCCTCTCAATCTGGCTGGCTGTGGGTGGGAAACAGAGGCTTCCCATTCAAATCATTAAATGGTGAATTTAACGGCAGGGCCAGCGGGAAAATAGTTTTCCCAGGTTTCCCAACCGCTTCCGACCCGCCCACCCCGCTCCCAACCCACCTTCCCCATTAAAATTCAGCTCACAGAGTCTAAATTAGGAAGTATAAATTAGAATATTTAATTCAATGTAAAATCATGTACAGAAAGTGAAATAGAGAGGGAAAGAAAGATGGGATTGAGAGAGATAAACGAGACAGAAAGAAAAAGTAAAAAGAATAAAATTATTTTTGTTTTAATTCTCCAACAAAACTAAAGGAATGAGACTCCATACTTGTAAAATTAAATTTTCAGTGCCAGAGAGGTTGTTTGGCAGTAATTAAGACTTATCACGCCATTAAAAATTAATTTCCACCTGATAAGCCCTAATTTTTTCTGGAGTGTTTAATGGGTAACTGTGGGTAAGTACCGCAACTTCACGCCTTTCATGTGTTTTAATGTTGAATCTATTGGCAAGGTACTGGTGCAGCAAAGCTTGTGGGGGAGTAGGGCAAATCGGACAGCAACTTCCAGATTTCTGTGTTTAACTGTGCATGTGCGCAGAAGTTGCTGTCCGATTTACTCCATAATGGTGAGTGCTGATAGTTATTCCTATCGCAAAATCCGGGTGATTATGTTTATGCTGCCAAAATATCTTTAAATTGCTTTAAAAAAGTTACAGCAATTTTGCCATTGCGCTATAGAATACCTAGTGAAAATGAACCCTGATAACTACCTGCATTTAGATGCTGCACTGTGAGCAGCAATGTGAGTACTGGTGGCTTCAAATAATTGAAAATTTCTCTTGGCAAATTATCACAAAGTAATTTTAAAATGTTACTCGTGCAGAGCAAAATTGAGAGCTTACAACTAGAACTGAGTACCATCAAGGAAAAGATAGCTCTGCATTTACGTGAATATCAAGACCTGCTCAACATTAAGATGGCACTGGAGGTTGAAATTACCACATACAGGTAAGGAACTTTCTATAGAGCTAAAAATAAAAACATAAAATGCTGGAAATACACAGCAAGTCCATTCGTATCTGAAAAGAAAAATGATATGTTAATACCTCAGGTAGTACCCCTTCATCAGATGTGACAAAGAAAGGGTCACTTTCCAACTTTGTGCTCCGAGTGATGAGTTTCACCTGCATCTTGGAAATTCGGTTGTACGCTGCGCCTGAATTTCCAACCATTTACCTGAAGTGTTAACCTATCGGTTATCTTTTCAGGTCCTGGTGGATTTACTATAGTTTAATTTACTTTGAAATTAGTTAGAAGAAAACATCAATTAAATAAGTGCAAAAGCAAACCTGGTTTCCGTGGCCCTTCGGAAGTTACGGAGGATGAACTCCTGGGTAAATTCATCCCATAGACTCTGGATTGTCAGTAGAGGAAAAAAAGGAAGAATTTTTTTCACACAGAAGTTTATTAGAACATGGGTTATTACCACAAGTGTCTATTGAGGCACAAACTATAATATAATTTAAAAGGGCATTGGATAAGTGTTTGACAGGTAAGAATATAAAAGGATACAGGTAAATGGCAGAGCTAGTACCAGCACAGGTGTGTTGGCCTCAATGGTCTCCTTCTGTGCAATAAATTCTATGGGAGGGGGTGATTTTCATCTACAAGTTTGTCAGTTCTAAACAGTTTAAAACTGGTCCTAATCCAACCTGAATTTTAAGTTCAAATACTACTCCAGTCTAAGCTAACTTCAATAATTATTCATAACTCCAGACGCAAAGTCAAACGTGTCTGAGGAAGGTACTAGGAACATAAGAACAGGAGTAGGCCATTCAGCCCCTCGAGCCTGTTCCACCATTCAGTGTGATCATGGCTGATCTGTATCTTAACTCCATCCACCTGCCTTGGCTCCATATCCCTTAATACCCTTGTCTAGCAATAATTGAACGAGAGGGCTAATTCCATGGTTGTGTGTTTCTAGCACAGAATGGCACACAGAGAATATTTGCTGGGAAATCACAAGCCCACAGTGCCTGATTTTTCATTCATTAATTGAAGTGGACAAAAATCAGGTATTGCGATTTCCCAACTAGGGATGAATGTTGGCCAGCACCATTTTGTGCCATAAATGTCCAGCTGTGAAATCAGGCCATAGTGATAAGAGAGGAAAATGGTGTGCAAATTAAATTTAAAGGGATAGGGATAATTAAAGTGACAGTGGGGTTGGGCAAAAATTTAGCAAGCACTTAGAGAGCCTTAAAAGACACCAATCCGCAGCCTTTGCCAAGGGTGAGGGGACAGGGATTAAGAAATGTAAGACAAAAATGAAGGAGAGAGGAACCCTGGGTGCAGACAAATGCACCTCTCCACTGTTTATGCTGTTGGTTAACGTGGAGCTGCCTGCGGTGCTTGTAAGGAGGGTTGCTATCTGTGCAACTCCACCGCTCCATCCCTGTATGTCAGCACTGCAGCAGGCCTGCACGTTAGTGTTCTTTCATGAGGCCAGCCATCTGCTGGATGGTAGCTACAGGTGCCCTTACAGCCGATGGCAGAGTTCCGCATCTGCCTTCCTGCTGTCCCAGACCCTGAGAAGACAGATTTGAACATCATTCTCAATTAGGTCTGCCCGGGTCTGCAGTAATGGTTGGTGGCAACTTGGTGGATGTGACCAATAAGACAGCGCTGGCATTCTGTGGGTTGGGTGCTGTTGAAGAATCTCCCAGCAAACAGTTAGTAAGGCATTCACATCTCGTAGTGATTCCATGGGGGTGTGTTATCACAGCCTACTTTGGGACGAGGAGCCTCCATCAGCACAACATCTGCCAAAATGAGGTAATTTCACCTTCTCTACCAATGCTGGGGTGTGAGTGCCAATGGCAGGGCATGGAGCACCTCTGTGGCAGCCTGATCTGCCTTGTACTGCTCCCCAGATCCTTCTTTTTTCTCTAGACATATCAACTTGGAGCATCCCCATTAGCAAATCTACTGGCACTAGTAAAGGGAAAGTGGGGCAAAAATAAATAATGAATAAGAACTGGCACAAAGGTTCACGAAAGCCTAAATGGCAGATTTTTTTTTACGAGACTGGGCCATAACAGGCCTAAAACACCTACCGTTGAAATCAGTAGGTCTTTTAAAGGTTCTTTTGCCTAAAAGTGCACCCAGCAGTTCCCTTTTTGCCAGGTTACCTGAGCATGCTGGACGTTGGTAGCCAACATGTCTGCATGCCAGAAAATGGAGTGGCACCCTTCCGTGCCCCCTTCTGAATAGGTTGATGAAGTGCCTGGTTGCTTCTGACTGTAGCTTCAAATGTCTCCCTCGGCTTGCCTGGAAAGTGGAATGGGGCCCAAATTATCTGCACCTAAAATCAGGTACACAAAAATTTGGCCCCTATGATTCTATAAAGGGAAATTTTAGACATGATGATGCACCAGTGTTTGAGATGATGTTTTATGCTTTGTTATTTACACATTCTCCATGTTTTAAATTTTCAGCTTAGCCCAGTTGGTAGCACTATTGCCTCTGAGGCAAAAAGTTGTGGGATTAAGCCGACTGCAGGACTTGAGCACGTAATTTAGGCTGACAGTTCAGTGGAGTGCTGAGGGAGTGCTATATTGGCTGAGGTGCCATCTTTGGAATGAGACATTAAACCAAGATCCCGTTTGCCTGTTCAGGTGGATGTAAAAGATCCCACTATTCAAAGAAGAGCAGGGCACTTCTCCCAATATCCTGGCCAACATTTATCCCTCAAGCAACATAACTATAAACAGGATAACTGGTCATTTATCTCCTTTTCTGTTCGTGGGACCTTGCTGAGTGAAAATTGGCTGCTGTGTTTGTCTCCATGACTATCGTGAATATACTTAAAAAAAAATAATTAATTGGCTTTAAATTGCTTTGGGATGTCCTGAGGACATGAAAGGTGCTAAATAAATGTAAGTTCTTTCTCTAATACATCCATTATTTTCTGCTACTAACTATTTTGAAAAAGTTAAAGCAAGCTTTGCCCTTTAATCATTTTATTCAACTCCAGTACACGGTTTCAGGGGTTTATTGGAAGACTGAGTTCCTTCCTGTTTAAGCAAACTTTTATTTGTTTTTTTACCAACCTCACAGGAAGTTGATTGAAGGAGAGGATTCTCGCCTGTCAACAGTGATAGGTGGGTTCTGCATGATGGGGCAAGGGAACCTCAGCGCCATTGAGAGCATTTCCAAGGAACAGGCTGTGGAGATGACTGAAAGGAAAACTGTACTTATCAGGTAAAAGTAATTCACTCCTCCAGTGCCTGAAGAGTAAATTATAAATTGGAAGTCCCTTTAGGTATTGCAATATACCTGTGATCAGCAGCAAAAAAATATTTCCCACTTATTGATGACTGTGCAATAAGTGGTAAGATAGTTGAAGAAAATAATAAAAATATTTTTATTTTACATATGGGTAACTTGCAGAATTGAAATTTTTGTAAATATGTTTCTTGAGAAATGTTGGTATCAGACTCGTGTGCTTTCTTTCATTTTCCCCCTTTTGGTGGAGGAGAAGAAATCAGGAAAAGGTGTTTAAAAAAAAATGGAGTGACTGCTGCCAACGAACGGAAACTGGGCAGAAGCGTACTGTGCATTAATCTGGAACCGGAAGCATGATGTTTCTGGGTTTTTTTCCCCCCGAGCCCGGTCCCTCCCCGGCATGAAAAAAAAATATTAACGAGCCCGCTCCTGTAACGAGCCAGAAGCGCACATGCGCAGAACGCTTCTACACCGCTTCCGGTTCGTTGGCAGCAGTCGTGTCCTAAAAAATAATACTTAAAATTATGCACACTATTTCATTTCAATTGAGATGTCTTTTAGATGTTCATATCTATGTTATAATGGTAATTTCAATCATAGTTTAAATCTCAATGAATACATATGCAATACACTGAACAATAACACAGTTGATTCTTATGTGCTGCATAATGTGGCAAACAAATGTTTGGGTTTCTACATGAAATGTTATTACTTTATTGACTCTAGCTCCCATTTCTAACACTAAAGAGGTACTTTAATGAATTTGTGCTGCTGGTGCAGAACCTTGCCGCTGGAGGCATGTATTAGGAATTCAGGCACATGCTCTCCATGATTTTCTATCCATTTTCTGATGGGCAAGCCTCTGCACCAGGAGCACAAGCTCATAAAATTACCCCTGAAATGTTCCAAAATTCATTCGGACTGGACCCGTGTCATGCTTGGACTGTAACCCAGACCAGGATAATGTTCCGGGGTTTAGTGTTCACTGGTGACTGCGCGATTTATCCATCTATCACTCCATCCCAGAAGTCAACGAGTTAGCATATTCTGAAAATTCAGGAAAGAGGTTTGCCTCAGAAGTTAATAACATCCACAGGATTGTCATTAAAAACAGAAAATGCTGGAAATACTCAGCAGGTCAGGCAGCATCTGTGGAGAGAGAAACAGAGTTAACGTTTTAGGTCAATGACCTTTCGTCAGAACTGGAAAAAGTTGGAGATGTAACAGATTTTAAGCAAGTGCAGGGGCAAGGAAAGGGGGAGGGGCGAAAAGAACAAAAGGGAAGGTCTGTGATAGGGTGGAAGGCAGGAGAGACTAAATGACAAAAGGTATGATTGTACAAAGCAAAAGGAGATGGTAATGGGACAAGTAAAGAAACAAAAGATGAGTCTAGAAGAGGTGTAAATGTGAATAGCAGAATCATCAACAGCTGCAATCTGGATAAATTGGGGCAGAGGTTATGGTCTGAAATTGTTGAACTCGATGTTGAGTCCAGAAGGCTGTAAAGTGCCTAATCGAAAGATGAGGTGCTGTTTCTCGAGCTTACGTTGAGCTTCATTGGAACAGTGTAAGAGGCCGAGGTCAGAGTGGGAGTGGAGTGGAGAATTAAGTGACAGGCGACCGGAAGCTCGGGGTCACATTTGCAGACTGAACGGAGGTGATCCGCAAAGCGGTCACCCAATCTGCGTTTGGTCTTCCAGATGTAGAGGAGACCGCACCGTGAGCAGCGAATACAGTATCCTAAATTGCAAGATGTACAAGTAAATCGCCGTTTCACCTGGAGGTAGTGTTTGGGGCCCTGGACAGTGGGAAGGGAGGAGGTAAAATGGCAGGTGTTGAATCTCCTGCGCTTGCACGGGAAGGTGCCGTGGGAAGGGGAGTGGACCAGGGTGTCTCAGAGGGAGCGGTCCCTTTGGAATGCTGAAAGGGGAGGGGAAGCTGTGTTTGGTGGTGGGATCACGCTGGTGGTGGCGGAAATGGCGGAGGATGATCCATTGTATATGAAGGCTGGTGGGGTGGAAGGTGAGGACAAGGGAAACCCTATCGTGGTTCTGGGAGGGATGGGATGGGGTGAGAGCAGAAGTGCGGGAAATGGAACGGACACGGTCAAGGGCCATGTCAGCCACAGTAGAGGGGAATCCTCGGTTGAGGAAAAAGGAAGACATATCGGAAGCACTGATAAGGAAGGTGGCATCGTCAGAACAGATGTGACAGAGATGGAGAAATTGGGAGAATGGGATAGAATCCTTACAGGAAGTGGGGTGGGAGGAAGTGTAGTCCAGGTAGCTGTGGGAGTCAGTGGGCTTATAGTGGATGTTTGTTCATAGCTTATCCCCAGAAATGGAGACGGAGAAGTCATGGAAGGGAAGAATCAGAGATGGACCATGTGAAGGTGAGGGAAGGGTGGAAATTGGAAGCAAAGTGAATGAAATATCAGTCATCAATGTTCCAGAAAAAGAGGTGAGGGAAGGGACCTGAGTAAGATTGGAACAAAGAATGTTCCACATATTCGATGAGAAGGCAGGCTTAGCTAGGACCCATGTGGGTTCCCATAACAACACCTTTTATTTGAAGGAAGTGAGAACAGCCAAAGGAGAAGTTGTTCAATGTGAGAACAAGTTTAGCCAGGTGGAGGAGGGTGGTGGTGATTAGGGACTGGTTGGGCCTCTGTTCAAGGAAGAAGCGGAGTGTCCTCAGGCCAGCCTGGTGGGGGGTGGAGGTGTAGAGGGATTAGACGTCCATGGTGAAAGGAGATGGTTGAGGCCAGGAAACTGAAAACTGTTAAAGTGGTGGAGGGCATCGGAAGAGTCACGGATGTAGGTGGGAAGAGAATGGACAAGGGGAGAAAAATAGTCGAGATAGGAAGCAATCAGTTCCGTGGGGCAAGAACCGGCTGAAACAATGGGTCTACCAGGGCAGTCCTGTTTGTGGATCTTGGGAAGAAGGTAGAAGCGGGCTGTGTGGGGTTGGGGGACTATGAGGTTGGTGGTCATGTGGGGAAGTTCTCCAGAGGAGATGAGGTCAGTGACAGTCTTGGAGACGATGGCTTGATGTTCGGTCGTGGGGTCATGGTCCAGGGGGAGGTAGGAGGAGGTGTCAGAGAGCTGGCATTCAGCCTCCAAGGTAGAGGTCGGTTCACCAAACAACAACAGTGCCACCCTTGTCAGCATGTTTAATGACAATGTTGGGATTGGATCTGAGAGAACAGGATTGTCATGTTATGCAATTTAATACATAAACCCATTGTTTATATTGGTTCTTTAAAAATTATTAAAACTAATGCAGAGAAGAAAATATTAGGGTCTGATATTTGATAGTTGCAATTTCTTTATAGTGGGGACAATTTTAACTTTACCCACCCAATGGAAAGCAGGTGGGTAAAGGCAGTTAAAATCACTCTGGTTACATACCTTCCCTGGAAATACCAGGAGATGTCCGTTAACCTGCTCTACTGAGCAGGCAGCAAGGACACCTGTCCAAAATCGGCAGGGTCCATTTTACATATGCATATCGGGTCCTGATGACATCATCAGGACCTGACTGTAACTTTAACTGGACGGCCTGAGCAGGAAGCTACAGCCAAGTGAAGACCACAGCGAAGCAGATCGGGGCCAGAGAAAGCCCAAACAGGTAAAAAAAAAATTACTTGTGGGGCCTGGCATTATGTGTCTTTGCCTGTTTTTCCTCTACCTATTGCGCAGGAAATGGGTAGACATGCGGCATTAAGCTGGGGAAAACCAGCTCCATTTTTTCCTGATATTGTGAAGTACCACTTCAGCTAGTCATTGATGAATTATGAAAAGTATACACGTAATGTTGCTTCACAGCCCTTATTTCCACTTGGATACTATAGGGACAGATTTTCCTGCACCTGGGTGTATTGGATCACCTGGGCACAGCACATACAGATGTCACACCCATAAGGGAGCCTGCCTGATTTTCTATCTACTTCACTGTGAAACTGCAAATGCTGTAACCTTTTCTTTTAATCTTAGAACAGTTAAAACAGATGAAGACATGTTGCAAAAAGACACACAAGAGAGAACCATTACAATCTCTGGTGCTGCAGATTATAGCGATGAAGAATAAGAATCTTGGAAACAATGCTGATGGTCAAACGGATTTAAAAAAATGCTGCAAACATTTAAGTTATAATGCTTTGAGTTCCTTAACAAATGTGCCATTTAAAAATTTAAATTATAGAGAGTCAAGGACATTGCCGAGAATGCTGTCGTGAGACTCCGATGCTGCTTCTAAAGAAATAAAATTACAGGCATTAAATCATTGTGTGTGGGAGTCGTCATGTCCACTGTATCAAACACTGCAGTTACTTAAACCAAATTCTGTTGCATTTTATAATTATTATGAAACTTTATATGAACATTCAAAAGCACTAACTATAACAGTCAAGAAATGTTTCCCCCTAACCATGAATTTCTTTAGTATATGTAGCAACTTAGTGTTCCTGTTACACTCATCAGTTCCCAGTGCTTTCCAAGCTTAGCACCACCTCCTTAGAAACTTGCACAGGACAACCTCCTGCAAACTCTTTCTATGCACAGCACTTGTGTGCTGCACTTTTCTATCTTCACAATACCCATGGAGAGCACCCTGACACATGGGGGACTAAATAAAGACATGCCACTAATTTCAAATAAGGAATCCATGCCCCTGCTTTTGTAGTAGAATACAAGAGGAAGACTACTCAAGGAGGCATGACCACGTAATGAGATTAATGACCAGATAATCTGTTTCATTGATGTTGGTTGAGTGACAACTGTTGGCCAGGACACCGGGAGAACTCCCCATCTCTTCTTCAAATAGTGCCAGGGGATCTTTACATCCACCTGAGAGGGCAGACAGAACCTCAGTTTAACATCTCATTTGAAAGGCAGCACCTCTGAATGTGCAGCACTGCTTGGGGTCATTTTAAACTAACTCACCTGGTGGGAAACTGACAGGATTGGAACAGCTGCCCGATTTACATCCCGCCCAATTTTACTTTCCATTGACTTCAGCGGTGGGTTTGGTTAAAATTACCCCCAAAGTGTCAGCCTTAATTACATACTCAAGTTTCTGGAGTGGGACTTGAACTCATGACCTTCTGGTGGTGGGAGGGGGTTGCAAAACAGGCGGTAGCAAATTAGCTGCCCGTTACATATCCTGCCCGATTCAATACCGCCTATTTTGTGCTTCCGCCGAAGTTGAATTTCATCCTCTTTGACTCAGAGGAGAGAGTGTTACTTCTGATGAGCCAAAGCTGACACCCAAGGGTAAATTGGGAAATAATGACTAGGGAGATGACCAAGCTTGAATTTTGAAAATGTATAACCTATATGTGGATGGAAGTTGATGAACTGAGATTAAAAAGGACTTTGGGCGAATGGCATCTATGTTTCTTGCAAGTCCAACCAACCATCTTAAAGAAACTGTGGGCTAGAAATTGGTCCAGGCTCATTTTCAGTTCTGAAATAGGCAGCCTGCACAGAGCGTGTGTCAGAAGCTGGAGGCCCGATGCTCACCTGAAATTGGGCCTTGGGTCACATTTTAATCATTGTGGCGAGCTACTGGCAATGGTTGTGTCTTCAGAGGCAGCTCGTGAGTCACCGCGGGACCAATTTGAACCGCTACCTTGGCGGCAGTGGCCCTCAGATAATTCATGGGGTGGGGGGGGCAGGAGGAGAATGTGAGGGGAACTAGCATAGGCCGGCACCGGTCCTCAGGAGTGCTGTGAAGCTGGGAGGAGCACTCCTGCTCAACAGGGTTCAAAATTTTTCCTGCATGACAGGGTTTCCAGAAGTGCAGAGCTTTGCAGATGGCACCCATGTACTCTACAGACTGTAAAGTCTGGCTGCCACATCCTGACAGAGATAGTGCACTGCTGTTCTCTGGGGAAATGTCTGAGTGTCAAACAAGGCAAACCTTCTCACACTCTCCACTGGAGTCGAATGCTGAGCCACTCTGTCACTTGCCCACAGATACAACTTCTTGCCAGCACGTTAAGTTTCCTTTTACTTCACTTTTGCTTGGCACTTCTTCGCCTGTTACCCTCACACGCTCCCACCCCCAACCCCCCGTTCCCCCAATCACCACACCGTGGCCATGGTAAAGGCTGACAAATATCTTGGTTCAATGTAAAGACTTTATAAAGGCTGAAACAATATTCCAATATTCACCCCCATATGTGACCACTTGCTTTAAGTGGGCACATCTCTTTAAGTTTGAGATGCAAGCCAGATTTTCCACATCCTCCATGAGGCTAACTCTTGGCCAAAGGCCGAAGTTATGCTGGGAGTTTATGCTAATTATTCAAATGAGTTGACTCCATAAAACTGCGGGCAGTCAGCTCAGTGTGCTTTTGGCTAGCTTTGCTCTGGCAACTAGCCATTCCATGCTCCATTTTAGCAGGATTACAAAATCAGCCTTATAGCACCTTATCAAGACCCTCAGAAATGTCTTAAACACTTCATGTAGAATGAATTACATTGCAGAGCAGTGACAGTAGGTATGTAGGAAAATGCAGCAGTCATTTTGTGCACAACTAGATCCTACAAACAACAAATGAGATAAATAACCAGTTAATGAGCTATCTCAAAGCAAATTCTTTCTCAAATCTGTTTTGTGTTGGTGATATTTGTTGGGGGAAGAATATTGAAGAGTCTACTTTTCTTTGAATATTGCCATAAGTCTTTAGGGCTGAATTTTCCTCCAGTAGATTTACGCCCAAAAATTGAAGCACAGCAGGGTTGTAGTCACCTTACATCGGCGTAATTTAGCCTCGGAAGACTTTGTGGCTTTACTTACGCAGTATTGAATCGATTTTTCTCACAATTTCTTTTGGTTTTTTTGTATCACTGAGACGTGCGCTAAACTTAACCAAATTACAGTCAGTCTCTGAACCTGGCAGGATCAAGCAGCTGCAATGGCCTTCCTCCCTGTCCAGCATCATCATGAAAGAGGAAGAGCAGGAAGAGAGGAAAGAGTCACTAAGAGTGACGCACCATGCCAGGAGACTCACTATTATCCCACCCAGATTGGGTACAGGCAGTGGCTGTCATTCCAGGACCCTTTGGAGGAGCAATGCATCAGGACTCTGTGCTTCACAAAGTAAGCATCAGCCATCTATGTGAAATTCTGCAGGATGGCCTCAAGCCATGCTTCACTTCCCACAGGGCATTATCTATTGAGATGAAGGTCACCACAGTCCTGAACTTCTATAGCTTTGGATCTTTCCATTCAGCTACAGGGGATCTATGCAACATCAGCCAGGAAGCTGTAAGGGCCCTATATTCACCAGGTGACAGATGCCCTTTTTCACAGGGCACCAGAATTAATCTCCTATGCATATGTCAAACAGAACAAAGGACAGGGCCAGGCAGTTCTACAGGCTTACTGACTTCTCCAGGGTGCAGGGGGTGATCAACGGAACCCACATGGTGCAGAAGCGCTACAGCAGAACCCTATGGGGTAAAAATTCACTTGGTTGCGCCTCCCGTTAGCGCCTTAAGAGGGCGCTAATGGGGCGCAAAGCCGCTAACGCCCGGGCGCAGCGATGTTTGCGCCGCTCGAGAACTTAACTTGAGATTGTGCGGCGGCGCTAAAACTTACCGCTGCGACCACCTGCGCGCGCAGATTGTGACGTCATTCCATGGTGCAACGCCCTTGTGGCGCCCCGGAGCGGAAATTGAGTGGCGCCCCCTGCCTTACCGCCTGGCGCATCCAACGACCAGAAGACTGGAACGCTATCAATCGCTGTGGGGCTGGGGGGGGCGCTATTTAAAGGGAGCCTTTTCCTGGCTTTTATTGTTGGTGGCATTTTTGAACTACCCATTCTGAGAGAGAGAGGGAGAGACTTCTGGAGAGATTCAACGTTGTGTGAAGGAGTTTTGGGTACTGAGCAGCACTTTGCAGGTTCATTTTGATTTGCCATTCCTTGTATCGATTTAGCAGAGACTGTGGGAGCTGCACTCTGAGCTCTTTGCCTGGTACTCTCCATTGCTCTTTCCAGCACATTTGATGTGCAAGTCTCTCCAGGCCGAGATTCAAGGCAGCAATGAACAGGATGTGGATGGAAAGCAAGATTAACCATCCCCTTTAAGAACTGGCCCGTGCCATTGTGTGTGTGTTTCTTTGCTGACTGACATTACATGAGCTTCGCCAGCGCTCTGAGTTAGCGCCTCACTCCTTGGCCTTTGCGCCTTAAGACAGGTGTGCAGCGCCTGCTTTAGCGCTCCACTCACCTCCCGGGGTGGTAAAAGTGAAGTTTCCTGTCAGTGCCGATAATTAGCGCCAGGCGCTAATATTTGCGTCCAGACGATATTTGCGCCCCAAATGGGGCGCGACCTAATTTCTACCCCTATGACTTACATCAACAGGAACGGCAACCATTCGCTTAATATGCAGATTGTCTGTGATGCCCAGCAGCAGATACTGTACATTAGCATGCAGGGAGCTGCCCCGTCACCTTTATCCTTCATCCTTCAACCATCGGCCAGTTATACAGTGAGGATTGGTGCATCAACGGTTGGATCCTGGGGGAACAAGGCCTAACCCCTGACATCATGGATGCTGACACCATTCCGAGTGATGCACAACACAGTAGAGGAGCATTACAAACATGCCCATGCAATGACCAGGCAGGTGGTGGAAAGGACCTTTGGCGGTTCTGAAAGGCTGCTTCAGGTGCCGGGACAGGACAGGGTGTGTCCTGCAGTACACGCTAGACAGGGTGCCAAAAATTATTGTGGCCTGCTGTGCACTGCAGAATTGTGACTCGTGGGATGGGCTGAGCCTAGACATCCCTGGTGAGGAGCCGTGGAACCAGAAGATCCTGAGTTGCAGGCGCCAGAGCAAAGGACTGACGCCCACTGAAACGAGTCATCACCCTAATGCAGAGGGCAGTTCTTAGCAGGTGTTCAGCAACTGATTGCTTCCACCATCAGATCAAAGCTTGACCACCTTCACCCTCACTCTAAGACAGTAAGGGGGCAAAATTGGGTACCTTTGTGCCTCCCGTTAGCGCCCCCGGGGGCGCTAACAGGGCGCAAGCTACTCCCGCCATATTCGGCGGGAGATTTGCGGCAGCGCTACAGCATTGCGCCCCGATATCCTTCGCCTGGAGATCGTGACATCATCGCCGTGTGCATCACCCCGGTAGTGCCCGGACCCGAAATTGACTTCCACCCCTTGCAGCAGCGCCGGGCGAAAACACCGACAGCTGCAGGAGGCGTCCATCGGGTGGCCGCCTACTTCGGGGGTGATGATTAAAGGTGAGGTGGCCGAGGTAAGTAAAAAAAATACTTACCTTTCTTATTCCACTTTTTTTCGTGGGTTTCTGCCTGCGATCGATCAGCCCAGCAGTCTGCTAGAGTGCTGGGCTGATCGCGTTGGAACGTGGCTGCCTTGGTGGTCCAGGTAGCTAATTTTTCTATTGCAGAGCCTGCAGCGATGGCCCTTCCCTTTCAGGGAAGGAAGGAGCCTTTGAACGCGGCAGTGCTGACGGCCCAGTGTGCAGCGCTGCTGAAGTCTCTGCCCCGCCTGCTGCCGATTGCGCTCCAAGAAGGAAGTGGAGTGTTTGATTTAGCGCTCCACATCCTTCTTGGAGCGCAAAACTGAATTTTTTAAACGTTTGGAAATATTAGCGCCTGGCACTAATTTTCAAAACTTTTAAGATTTAGCGCCCCAAACAGGGCTATAATGAATTTCTCCCCCTAAAGATTTTCAGAAGGCTATACCCACCAAGCACATGTCCTCTGACCACTCAATGGCTATGCCAACTTTTATTGGCCGACTGAAGAAGTCTGAACTAATTGTGTGGACCATTCCCCCATGGCACTGTGGTCTCAAAGAGTAACAAAGCAGAGAATTAAAGTGAAGTTCTAGCTTTCATACAACAAACAACAGAACACAAACTGGCTTCACTGAACACCAAGGGTCCAAAAAAAAAGAACTGTCAACAAGGATACATAAATAGTGGGATTCAGATCCAGCTCCATAAAACTACACTAGTGACCAACAACAGAAAAAGTGAACAGTCAAGGTGTATCCAAACTTTACAATAAATAATACATGCTCCATTGAACTCTATTAGTGCACTTTGAACCTTGATATGGAGATGGACAAGGACAAGCGGGCCTGCATCAATGACACAGAAAAGAAAAGGAGCAATGTCAAACCATTTACAATTTTTGCTAGATAAAGAACATTCTTCATTGGACGTTTTTAGCACTGTTTTCAATGTTTGCTAGATTAAAAACATTCATTATTGAACTGTATTAATGAACATTTAACCATAATAAAGAAATTTTCAACAACAAATAGGCTAGCATTACTGACTCAAATCAAATTAAGTGCAGTATTAAAGAGCATAGAGTAATTGCAAGGGAAAACAAAACATTCTCCATGGAACTGTTATAGTGCACAAACAACCTTTATACAGCAATGGCCAAAACCAAACAGGCCAATGTAATAAACTCTGAACAGAAAAAGTGAACAGTCACTTGTCATGAAGTTACAAAGCAGCCCACAGGAGTAAAATGAACTAAAAGAAGGTGGACTCAGCAAACAGACAGTCACCCTACTCTTTCGAGACACTGCACTTTCCCTGGTTTCTGGACATGCCTTTCGGGCAAGTTCTCTACTGTTATTTCTAACTGTGGCTTTGGGATCAGGAAGGTAGGAAATGGGGGCTCCTGATGCTGGAATGCAGAGTCATGGGGCTGAGGTGGCTCGCGACTCAAGGCAGCAGGTTCCTGACATGGAGCTGCGTCGCTGGAGTGAGCTTCTGGAGAGCCTTATGTTGCCTGCCATTCCACTGGACTGCTGGTCCTTGGAGGCAGGCCAGAGCCCTGGCAAATGCTACCATCCTGAGAGTTGACAGCATCAGGCACTTGGACTGGAACCATCGACCTGCCACTTGGCCCTGGATCTGCAGCCACCAAATACTGTAAGCACTGAGTCACTGCATCGGTCAGCAACCGGATGGCACAAGTCAAGCCCTCCAATCTGTCCCCCAGTGCCACAAAAGTTGCAGTCTGAACCTTTGATGTCACAGCTGTGAGCCGCCGTTCATCACTGGAGATGGTCCCGAGAGCACCCACATATCTATGATGCTCCTGATACATCCATCTCTTAAGGTATGCACCTGTAAGGTCTGGGTCGCATGGCTCTCCAATCCTTGCCTATCTTTCACTCTTCCTCCATCGAAGAGTGGCCATATGCTCCCCCTTCCAACTCTTCCTTGTCCCCTAGACTATCAGACTCAGCCAGCGACCTTACCTCTAACCCCTGGGGACGTACCTCTGTGCTGGTGCCTAGAAAGGTGAGCCAGGTGACGCTGATGGTGGAACGTGGGATCTTGGAGGTAGTGAGGAAGGTGACCTCCTAGATGAGGAGGCAGCAATTGAGCTCTGGTCAATTAACTGAATATAGTGCTCAGTTTTAGATTAAAACTGTTCCATAATGTATGAGGAACAGCACCTCATCTTTCAATTAGACACTTTACAGCCTTCTGGACTCAACATTGATTTCAACAATTTCAGACTATAACCCCAGCCTCTATTTTTTCAGGCGGTAGTTGTTGATGATTCTGCCATCCCCATTTGCAACATTTAACCACTCCTGCCTTCCACCCTATCAAAGACTGTCCCATTTTTTCCTTCCTCCCCCCTCCCTTTCCCTGCCTCTGCACCTGCTTAAAACCTGTTAAACCTATAACTGTTTCCAGTTCTGACGAAGGGTCACAGACCTGAAACGTTAACTCTGTTTCTCTTTCCATGAATTTTGCCTGACCTGCTGAGTGTTTCCAGCATTTTCTGTTGTTATTCCATAATGTATCTGTTGAGTATACTGTCTTCACATCATGAACAGCCTTTGCTAAGTGTGCATTCATAAACCATCTTTAGCACACTGCAGCATGGTTCCCGCTTCACAAAGGTATTAAAGATGGTAGCCTAGCGTTTCCGCATGATTTCCGCCCAGATATCAGCGTAATTTGGGTGTAATCGAATGAAATAGTGCTAAGTCTGTTCGCAACCTTGGTGTCATATTTGATCACGAATTGAGCTTCCTACCTCATATCCATTCTATCACTAAGACTGCCAATTTCCACTTTCGTAATATCACTCTTACCTCAACTTATCAGCTGCTGAAATCCTCATCCATGCCTTTATCACCTCGAGACTTGATTATTCCAATGCATTCCTGGTGGCCTCCCTAGTTCTACCCTCCATAAACTTGAGGTCATCCAAAGCTCTGTTGCCCATGTGCTAACTCGCAGCAAGTCCCACTCACCCACCTCCCCTGTGCTTGCTGACCTACATTGGCTCCCAGTTAAGCAATGCTTTGATTATAAAATTCTCATCCTTGTTTTCAAATCCCTCTATGGCCTCGCCCCTCCTTATCTCTGTAATCTCCTCCAGCCCTTTGATCTCCCTAGACCTCTGTGCTCTGCCTATTCTGGCCTTTTGAACATCCCCGATTTTAAATGCTACAGCATTGGCGGTCGTGCCTTCAGCTGCCTACTGTCTCCCAACTCTCTTACAACAGCACTTACGAAATCCCAACTGTCCAGCCTTTGGCCCTCCATTCACCACAACATTTCCTCAGCTGCCGATCTGCTCAACCACACCCTCACCACCAGTTTTGATGCCCTAGTCCCTATTAAAACAATTACTCTCCCTCACCCTGGCCGTTCCCCCGGTACGGCCCTCACCTTTACTCCCTTAAGTCCAAAGGACGCAGACTTGAACGGATATGGCGGACAACTGGTTTAGCCATTCACCGCCAGATCTGGCTGGACCACATAAAGCATTATCGGGTCCTGCTCTCGTCTGTCAAAATTGCTCAACATGGAATGCAAAGATAAACCCCAGCTTCGATTCTCTACTGCTAATCGTCTTCTTAAACCCCTCTCCCCTGACTCCTCCACGCTCAACGCCGACAACAAGTGTGAGGAGCTCATGGACTTCTTAGTCTCTAAGATTGAGACCATTCATTCAGCTGCCTCTGCCACTTCCTTTCCTTCCCCTTGCACATTGGGCCAAACTTCCTCGAAGGCTCCCCCCCTGCCCTAGCCCTGAACTCGCATCCTTCTCCAGTTTCTCTCTGATCTCCCCTCATGATCTCTCCGCGCTCATCTTGTCCATGAGACCGACTTCTGGCTCCCTCGGCTCTATTCCCACCAAACTGCTGACCACCCAATTTCTGTTTCTGGCTCCCATTGTGAAGGAATAAGCCATATTCAGATTTGAGAATAAGGATCTCTGATAATAGAATTGTAAGATTTCTGTTTTTGGAACTGTTAATGTTGCGATTGAATCACCAACTGTAAATTACATGTCGATTCTTTAATAAATTTATATATTTTTAGAATTGTCTCACATAATACTTCTGTATCAAACTCGTGAACTCACTCTCTGTATGCTCTTTGGTGAGGAGTTGCAGAATTCTGAGGGAGTTTTCCAGACACTCATAATATCCGGAATGTTACAATCTAGCTAAACTTATTAAAAGTGCTATCTGGAGGACGGTAACATCTTCAGGTTGTTCCTTTCCTTTAGGGAGAGATAGTCTGGACCTTTAGACCCAATTAAGCATCTTTAGGATTCGGCTACCTCAAACTTTAGTTGAAAGTGAACGTCTGGGGAATATGCCTGATCCGGGGTAGCCCTAAAGGGGCTAGGACTAGTAATTATCCCTTCAGTTGGCACCCAACGTGTGTGTTAACGAGTTGATACAGAACCTATACTTATATTTATATCTATATCCATCTTGTAGATTGTTAAGTATAGAAGGAGTGTTTTACTGACAGTGGTACTAAGACCCAGATTTAAGTCTCCAGAGACGACAAGTCCCTGATCAGGCCTTGTAGAACTTAAATCAGAACTCCCTCAATATACCATTGAGGTCTAGAAATTTTTTATAAAGTTCATATTAAACTCTAACCGAGGTTAGGTCCTGACGAAATGGTAAACCCTGTCAGAATTGGCCAAGTCTTTTTATTAGGAAATTCAAACGATTGCTTTATTAGGGGAAATAATCCTATCCCTATACCTCCACAAAACCAAGTGATAATTTTTGAAATAGAAGGCTTTGATGCCGACGGAGCCGTTAGAACTCATGGTACGATTGATGTTGATCCCCAGAACCAGGGGATACAGAATATCCAGTGGGATAATCAAACAAATACTCCAAATCCACTAAATTCCTTAATGATAAGGTGCACACCCGCACAATTGGGAGGCCTAATGAATGGTGCCCAACAAGGTGGTGGCAACCATGGCCGAATAGTAGGACCCGGAGCAGCCTATGCTCCTGGGGGCCATGGATTCCGGTTAAGGTGGCAAGCTCATGATGAAATAAATGACCAGAATCTTCGAGAAAACTATAGACAGCTTAGAATCCATTATAATCAATGCCGACAGGCACTAGCTCAATCTTATCTAAATGCTGGAGGCGCAATGTTTACTGGTCCAGTAAGCCAACCCCAGCAACCACACATTGCGCCCCAAGGTCAAGTAAACCTGAGCTCTATCTACACAATGTGTGGTAGACCGGGAAACACCAGGAAAAAACCTGCTGGATTCTAACTAACCTTGATAAATTGGAAACCTGTTGCCAAGATTGGAATGCCCAACATCTGAGGCAACTACTACAAATGATACTAAGGTCAGACTTAATTCCCCCATTAAACCAGTGTAACAACTGGGTTCAAATATACGCCTATGTTCTCACGGCAACTCAGGGAGGGCATGTAATGGGTTCCATCAAGGAAATACACACTAATACAGCCACAACTAAAGGGCTGGTAGCTGCCTACAGATTAGGCAAAGTACTTACACAGGATAACTGGGATATTGTCCACGGTTGCCTGGCCAATCAATAGCAAAATACAGCCCTCAAACTTGCCTGTGAGGGTGCTCTAAACGATTATCGAGATAACCAACAAAGATGGGATAATGTCAATCGCATTATCAAATTAAAGCATGACCTCTTAGGTCTACCTCAAACTAAACCTATAATGAGATCAGAAACTAGGGATAAAAAAAACTGGAGAAGGTACCTTTGGTACTCAGAAACAAGGACTGTATAGACCCAAGTCTCAAGTCCACCCCGCCCAGACACAAACTCGTGGCTCGGGACCCCCAAGAGGGTATTCCAGAAGGTTTACACCCCCAACTCGCCCACAATACGAGAAAGATTTCTCCCCGGAAAGATGGGCTAGACGAGGGGCTAGACCTCAAAAGGAAAGCGAAAGACAGTGGACTCCCTATGGGGACAGCTTTTACACTGGCTAAAACTATCAGAGAGCCATGGGAGGATACCGGGAAAACCGAAATGGGGATCAAAAAGATTCCCGGCAGAACCAACGTCCACCCCAACAGGAAGATCGTCAAGATAATAAACAGTCCGACAAACCCCCTAAGGGATCTGGAAAACATGATACCCCCAAGAGGGAGGAACAAAAATCAGTTAAAATAATTAAAGACAAAGCAGCAAATGAAACTCAGGATCCTGAGGATGAACAATCCCAGGATTGAAGGCCTGGCACCCAGCCAGGGCCTCTTGAATTCCCCTATGCCTTGGCAACCTTGCCCACAAACACACAAGTGAAGGCCCTGTTTGATACGGGAGCTGATTACACTGTAATAGATCCTGCAATTATAAAAACTAAGTGGACAGATTTGGGGAGCCCAATTTGTAAAAGACCATTAGGGGGATTCACACAAGACAAAACCAAAATAATTAATTTTTACAAAATACCTGTGACCATATATGGAATCATGGTGACCCTAGATGTAGGACTGGTACCACAATTGGCCTGTTCCCTCATAATAGGACAACCAGACATGAAACATTACCTTAAAATCTCAACCAGACCTGTAGAAGCATCCACAGACCAGGATGACAGGGAAAAACATGTTCAGACACAGCTTGATTGAACTTGCCTAGAGGGGGGAGGCAAAGACCTCCTCGAGCAACTCATTAATAGATACTACCCTTATCTACAATGCCATCCAAATCAATTTGGAAAGATAGACATCAAACCCCACCCACTTGATACTGGCTGGCACAAACCTAAAAAATAGTGGCCTATTCAAGACCACAAAGGAAAAATAGATCTCCTAACAACGCTCAAAGAACTAACAGAACAAGGTGTCTTAATCAAAATGGCATCTAGAACTAATTCACCATTGTTTGGTGTTGCTAAACCAGATGGGAGGTGGAGATTAGTGGTCGATTATACAGCCTTAAATAAGGTAACGGCCCCACATACTGCACAACAGCAAATTTCCACAGCCCTTCTCTCTGGAATCATGAGGGGAAAATATAAATCTTGTATTGATCTAGCAAACGGCTTCTGGTCACATCCAATCGAAAAAGCTGATTGGCCAAAAACAGCGATGACTGGACCCGATGGTTATCAGTACTGCTGGACCAGATTGCCCCAGGGATTTCAAAACAGTCCCGTTCTCTTTTCAGCCCACATCATTGACCTTTTAAAAGACCTACCTAACATCAATTCTTATGTGGACGATATATATCTGTCACATGACAATCTCCAAGAGCACTTGAAAGCCATTGATAGTGTTTTATCCAGACTTACAACTGCTGGGTACTTAATCAACATAAAAAAGAGTCAACTAGTTAGGGAAGAGGAAGATTTTCTGGGCCTGCGAATAACTGGAAACGGTAGAGGATTAACTCAAACCTATAAAGAAAAATTAGCCACCATTCAATATCCTAAAACTCTGAAAAATCCGCAAGCAAGTTTCGGACCCCTGAATTTTGCTCGATCCTTTATGCCAACCTTTGCCGAGCTCTCAGCCCCCCTGTATGCTAGAGTGGGCGAAGCAGCAAAAGGACCATTCGTATTTTCACCAGACGATTACTCAAAATTGCAACAATTATGCTGAGAGGTACAAAAAGCCATAGACCTGGAACAGAGGGACTTATAAGTTCCCCTCAATATTCATCTCAGGTCATCACCTAAAGTGGCAGTTGCAGTTTTCTATAATGAAAAGAGCATTGTGCCCATTCAGTTCCATTCTTATAACTTTTCCAATGTCGAAAGGAGGTACATTAAAAAAGAAAGGGTCATGACTATGGTAGTCCAATGCCTCATCAAGGCACGAACCCTTCAAGGGAAATACCCCATTACCATCTATACTACGATTCCCGATTTAAGATCAGTATTGAGGATGGCCTCTGATGAAAAAAGAGCCACCCAGATCCGATATGATAAATGGGCATCGTTCCTGAATGATCCTACACTCATTTTTAAATTCCTCTCCCCGGAAATGGACTTAGAGCATCTCCCCATCATGGAGGATGATGATACGGAGGAGGGAATCAGACAAATACCTATGAGACCGCTTACAGGGTACCATCAAGTCATTTACTGTGATGGCTCTTCAATGACGATTAAAAAAGGGACATCCCAACAATCCTCAGCTGGGATGGGGATAGTAGTAGGGACTGTTCGAGATTCCTATTCTTTTTATCCAGAAGAATTACTGTCCATACCCCTTGGCCATAAGACAATGCAATATGCTGAAGCCGCAGCATTACGGTATGCTTTAGAAAAGGCAGACCCTATTAAACCCATACTAATCTGTACGGATAGTGATTACTGTAAAAGAGGATATAACCAAGATCTAGTTTTCTGGGAACAAACAAATTTTACCAATCATAAGGGTAAACCCATAAAACATAAGTCATTGTGGGAAGACATTCTCCGTTCGAGAATGGAGAAACAGAATTGTCAGGTGATTCATGTAAACGGGCATACCACTTGGACAGTACACTCAAAAGGAAACAATCTTGCAGACGAACAAGCGAAACGTTCGGTCTGCATGACACCCCCTCGAGAGGGGCCTGCCAATATTCTGTAATCACTAGGGCAGAATGGGCAGCTGATTCAGCTATTAGACCCAACAAAAGAGAATCCACCAGGATATCCACCAAAGTACTTTTACTCGGAAACCCCTATGGGTATTGTGCTAGTTAAGTTGCCCAAGGGAAACTGAGAAGTACCCCCGAGACACAAACGAGAACAGCTTGTAAAAGAAGCTCACGAGGGCATAGGTCAAGCACATTGTGGTGCCAGAACAACATTCTGCAAATTGACTCCCTTATATTGGTGGCCAGGCATGCTTAAGGCCTGTAAAACATACGTGGCAAATTGTGAGCCAAGCTATTTAACCAATAAGTCATCACTAATTAAGCCACCACCATTGGCTCCTGTGAAAGCTGATGAGCCAATGGGAAAATTCTTTATTGACTTTATTGGACCACTTCCCCCATCTTTGGGATACAGACATGTTCTCGTTTGTGTAGATGGATGCTCTTCCTTCTGCTGACTGGTCCCCACAAAAACTGTTTTGGAAAACGCACTCGCCAATGCTATTACTGTAGCTGGTGCACCCAAAATCTTACACTCCGATCAAGGCGGAGCCTTTGTCTCCAAGGTCTTCAAAGACTACTGCGAACAAAGAGGGATTGGGTTAGAGCACAGCAATCAGCAGGGCTGGTGGAATGTAAAAACAAGGAAGTAAAAAAGCTATTGGTCAAACTGTTGAGAATCAGGGGAAATAAGTGGACCACCGTCATTCCGGAGGTGCAGCTATCACTTAATAATGTGCCCGCATCTGCATCAGGGACAGTGTCCTCTAAAACTCCATATTATCTGATGTATGGGGTTGAGATGCATACACCGCTTACCCATAGTTCTTTTATTGCCTCTACACTCTCTGAGTCCTTGACCCGACAGTGACAGTTAGATTAAAAAAAAGAAGTAACAGAGGAGATTCATCAAATTGATCAGAGGATAAGGGAGGCAAATAGGCAGAAAAAATTGACAAACAAAGCATGGCAACCCCTAGTAGGAGAATGGGTACAGGAAAAGAAGTTCGAGCAAAAACCTGGTTTAAGACCGAAGTGGAAAAAACCTGTTCAAATACATTCTGTTATTAATGAAAGAACAGTTAAAATACATATTAATCAGCCAAATAG
Organism: Squalus acanthias; assembly: GCA_030390025.1. Lineage (NCBI taxonomy): Eukaryota > Metazoa > Chordata > Chondrichthyes > Squaliformes > Squalidae > Squalus > Squalus acanthias. Next base: position 94,775,305 of record CM059433.1, read on the forward strand.
CAAGCATATTCATAAAACTGTCTCCATAGACAATCTCAAAAGATGTCCTGCGGGATACCGAAATGGAGGAATAATACAAGGTGCAGTTGTACACTGTCTTTCAAGACCCAGCTTGGAGCGTGACACAGGAAATGGATGCGATCGAATTACTGATGACGGTCAGTCAGACGATGTCGCCGACTCCTCCACACGATGCTTGGCAATGCCTCAGGAATTGGATTCGCGAAAAGCAACAACCAAAACAAGGAAAGATCAACGAGTTACTTCAACAAAGGAGGAAGACATCGCGGATGAAGAAGGAATCAACTGAGCGCCTGGCAAGGCCTTTACGAAAACAAGAATCTGTCCACACGCTGAATCGAAGGAACAGCGTGTCAAGCTTCAGCTAGTTCCAAATGACATCTCCATGACTCGTATGAATAACTCACCTCTACGGAACGTAAATCTGCTGATTGGACATTCTAAGTACATGTTGTTTCGCTAATTGCAAGACAATGTACCTATCATCCTTTTAAATTGTGTTCAATTTAAAATAAGGCAAAACATTGTCCTAGGATGATTTAAAAGAAATTTTTCATGTAGCACATGATTAGGCTCTTGTGAATCTCGTGAAATTAATGTGCTATTGTAACCTTATTAGTAACATTGACCAAACTCTGCCCTAATGGTTCGAGTTCATTTTTTGGTCAAAAGGGGGATGTGAAGGAATAAGCCATATTCAGAAAAATACACCATTCTATGAAAGAATTCTGGCCTTTGTAACATGACAAACTGGGCTTGAAAATCTAAAATCCTAACAATGGAGAAGCTGTAAACAGCATACAGGCTATTGAGATCAGATAAGTTGTTGACACTGAATCAATAGTCTTATTGAAACAGGAGGTTAGAGGCTCCTGAAGTCTGCAGCATTGGAAAGAACACAATGGTATACCTTGTTAAGGTGTCTTAAGCCAACACGTCAGAAAGAGGCACATAAAAGAAGAAGAAACATATGCCTTCGTAAAAATGACATCAAGTAAAAGAAACACCTGCCGTCAAATCATTTTTATGTTAAACTTAGAACACCTATGGACAGGAGACACGATTCTGTGATGCAACCAGCTGAGGTGACTTAAGAATTGCATAGATCACCCTGGTTGAGGTTGTTTTAATTTACACATCGTAAAAAGACACAAACAGAAGACTTTGGTAAGAATGACATCAAATAGATGCACCTGCTCCACATCATTTTTATGATAAGCTTCGAACACCTAAAAGTAGAGACACAATTCTTTATGCTACCAGCTGAACTGACTGTAAGAATAGCAGGGGTCAACAGAAAAATGACTAGAGATAATTAGCTTACATCAGCAGAAAACTTCAAAGGACATACCACTGAAAAAGGATATAAATATTGAACTTTTAAATGGGATGATAGTCTCGCTGTAAAGGGGCAAAGCGATTCTCGGCTTCAGGGGCAAGCTCTGTAAGTCTACAACTCTTTGTACCTCAGGGATCAAGGTTTCAAAAATATTTGATTTGGGTGGATATCCTGGAATAAACTAAGAACTGTAAAACTAGCGAAGTTAATATTTAAGAATAAGGATCTCTGATAATAGAATTGTAAGATTTCTGTTTTTGGAACTGTTAATGTTGCGATTGAATCACCAACTGTAAATTACATGTCAGTTCTTTAATAAATCTATATATTTTTAGAATTGTCTCACATAATACTTCTGTATCAAACTCGCGAACTCAATCTCTGGATGGTCTTTGGTGAGGAGTTGCTGAATTCTTTTCCGGACCCTCATAATATCCGGAACATTACAGTCTAGCTAAACTTATTAAAAGTGCTATCTGGAGGATGGTAACATCTTCAGGTTGTTCCTTTCCTTTAGGGAGAGATAGTCTGGACCTTTAGACCCAATTAAGCGTCTTTAGGATTCGGCTACCTCAAACTTTAGTTGAAAGAGAATGTCTGGGGAATACACCTGATCCAGGGTAGCCCTAAAGGGGCTAGGACTAGTAATTATCCCTTCACCATGTTAGCTGACATTGTTAACGGTTCTCTCACCTCAGGTAATGCCCCCCTCTCCCTCAAATCTGCCATCATCACCCCTCTCCTCAGAAAACCAACCCTTGACCCCTCCGTCCTTGCAAACTACCACCCCATCTCCAACATCCCTTTCCTCTCCAAAGTCCTTGAACATGTTGTCACCTCCGAAATCCGTGCCCATCTTTCCCGGAACTCCATGTTTGAATCTCTCCAATCAGGTTTCCGCCCCTGCCACAGTACCAAAACGGCTCTCATCAAAATCACAAATGACATCCTTTGTGACTGTGACAAAGGTAAACTATCCCTCCTCGTCCTTCTTGACTTGTCTGCAGCCTTTGACACGGTTGACCACTCCATCCTTCTCCAACGCCTCTCTGCCATCGTCCAGCAGGGTGGGACTGCACTCGCCTGGTTCTATTCTTATCTATCTAATCGTAGCCAGAGAATTACTTGCAATGGCTTCTCTTCCCGCTCCCGCATCGTTACCTCTGGTGTCCCCCAAGGATCTATCCTTGTCCCCCTCCTACTTCTCATCTACATACTGCCTCTTGGCGACATCATCCAAAAACACAGGGTCAGTTTCCACATGCACACTGACGGAACCAGCTTTACCTCACCAACACTTCTCTCGACCCCTCCATGGTCTCTAAATTGTCAGACTGCTTGTCCGACATCCAGTTCTAGATGAGCAGAAATTTTCTCCAATTAAATATTGGGAAGACCGAAGCCATTGTTTTCGGTCCCTGCCACAAACTCCATTCCCTAGCCACTGACTCCATCCCTCTCCCTAACATCTGTCTGAGGCTGAATCACTTTGTTCACAACCTTGGTGTCATATTTGACCCTGAAATGAGCTTCCGACCACATATCCGCAGCATAACTAAGACCGCCTATTTCCACCTCCGTAACATCGCCCATCTCTGCCCTTGCCTCAGTTCATCTGCTGCTGCAACCCTCATCCATGCCATTGTTACCTCTAGACTTGACTATTCCAACACACTCCTGGCTGGCCTCCCACATTCCACCCTACGTAAACTTGAGGTCATCCAAAACTCAGCTGCTCGTGTCCTAACTCGCACCAAGTTCCGTTCGCCCATCTCCCCTGTGCTCACTGACCTACATTGGCACCCGGTTAAGCAGCGCCTCAATTTCAAAATTCTCATCCTTGTCTTCAAATCCCTCCATGGCCTTGCCCCTTCCTATCTCTGTAATCTCCTTCAGCACCGCCCCCCCCCCCCCCACACCCCACCAAGATATCTGTGCTCCTCTAATTCTGCCCTCTTGAGCATCCCTGATTATAATCGCTCAACCTTTGGTGACCGTGCCTTCTGTTGCCTAGGCCCTAAGCTCTGGAATTCCCTGCCTAAACCTCTCCGCCTCACTACCACTCTTTCCTCCTTTAAGACACTCCTTAAAACCTACCTCTTTGACCAAGCTTTTGGTCACCTGCCCTAATTTATCCTTATGTGGATCGGCGTCAATTTTTTTGTCTTAAAATACTCCTGTGCAGCGCCTTGGGATGTTTTATTATGTTAAAGGCGCTATATAAATACATGTTATTGTTGTTCATCTGTACCAGCACTGAAGCGAGTTCCCCTGCATTCAGACCACTACTTTCATTAAAAAAAGGATTCAACTACTCCCTGAATTTTCACCTTTCACTTGCCTTCATAAACCAAACATTATGTCTCAAAATTATAATAACAGTGCAGAGAGACAAAGGCAAGTGTTATAAAGGGCATTGTAAAAGTGCATTGGTATTGTATTCATGTTGAAATTGGTAATTAAGTATAGGATGTCAATTGAGGAGGTAAATTAATATAAAACATAAAAGATAAAGGAAATCAATTGGATTCATAAAGTGAGATTTCATCCTTCTATCTTTCTACTGCGTTATGAGTTGTAACTGATTTATATATATATATATATTGTCACGTTGCATCCACACTCCGTCAATGGAACATGGTGGCAATTGTAAACTCGCAAACTTGCTTCAGGTTTGGAGACCCCCATTCACACAGACACCTCCAAAATCTGATCTGAGTTGGTCGGAATTCCTTTGGTCATGACACTGGAACGCATGCATACAGTTAGGTAAATCTTTGAGGCACTGAAATTATTTTCTATTTTATCCCAGAAAGGACAACCAATGGAGCACTGATTTCAGATATTAGTGACCATTTCTCCTACCTAACACTGGTGAATGTTGCCCTTTGGTCAGATGTAAACCAAGGTCTGAGATCTGCACTGTGGATCTGAAAGCACCAGGTGCGAAGATGTTAAAGGACGGAGTCTGGAGATTACTTTGGCCCATCAGTGACCCTGTTTACACACCGGCGTGGAGCTTCCGCTGGGAGCGCAATTGGCAAAATGCACCCAGAATGTACTGGACACTGTTTGTTTTGCCAAGGTGAAGTTACGTTGAAGTTTCCACGTAAACTCATTAGCATAAGCACCAACGTAAAATTTCCCCAGAATCAGCGTAATCAAGCAACGTAATCGATCGTAATCGACTCGTAACTGATACAGGGCAATCTCCAGCATCACAGAGAGAAGTGGGATTGCCAGGAAATTAACCATTCTTCAATTGACTGATTTATGCTCTTGGTCTTACTTTTCAATTGGTTTCAATTCACTGCTTTGATCGGCCCTTAAGTACATTACCTGTGACCAGCAGGTGTGAAGCCACACAAGTGTGTCCTGCTCTGTTGTAATTGACTGAATTTAGACTAATTTAAACTGAATTTAAAGTAATTGCAGCAGCAAGAGAAACAGACCCGGGTCAGGCTTGAATTGATTGCTGGTCACTGCAGGTATGGTGGTTAACGCTGGATTCATGTGACCACGGGTGCCTGTGCGTCCGAGAATCTGGGCGCAATGTGATGAACACCATCCAATGGGTACAATCGGCAGAAACTCGCCATTCTGATTTGGGGGTGTCGCCAGTTTTGTGAGCGGGGATTGGTTTGGGCCAATGAACTTTTGATCATGGATACTCCAGCGTAAAGTATTATGGGTGCAACTCACTTATGTTTAAAATTCCACAATCTTTACAACAACAATAACTTATATTTATATAGCGCCTTTAACGTAATAAAATGTGCCAAGGCGCTTCACAGGAGTGTGTTATAAAAAAGAAATTGACACCGAGCCATATAAGATGTTAGGGCAGATGGCCAAAAGCTTGCTTGAAGAGGTAGGTTTTAAAGAGCGTCTCAAAGGAGGAAAGAGAGGTGGAGAGTTTAGAGAGGGAATTCCAGAGTTTAGGGCCTAGGCAACAGAAGGCATAGCCGTGAATGGTTGAGCGATTATCAGGGATGCTCAAGAGGGCAGAATTAGAGCAGCGCAGATATCTGGGGTGGGGGGCGTTGTGGGGCTGGAGGAGATTACAGAGATAGGGAGGGCGAGACCATGGAGGGATTTGTAAACAAGGATGAGAATTTTGAAATCGTGGTGTTGCTTAACTGGGAGTCAATGAGGGTCAGCGAGCACAGGGCAGCCGAGTTTTGGATAACCTCAAGTTCACGTAGGGTAGAACATGGGAGGCCAGCCAGGAGTGCATTGGAATAGTCAAGTCTAGAGGTAACAAAGGCATGGATGAGGGTTTCAGCAGCGGATGAGCTGAGGCAAGGGTGGAGACATGTTGCCCATGAAGTAGAGTCATAGAGTCATAAGTACCATTTGGAGTAAGAGGGAGAGATCTCATTCATGGGTTCCAGGCCACTGAGGAACCTGACATTTTTACTAAAATCTTAAATCAATTTCTTCTCAGACTATTATTTAATTCTATATACAACAGCCGAGTAGTTTGAACAGAAAGGACTCCCTATATACTTTCCCTTAAGCCATTTTTACTTCAACAATTATCTCCCCAACATTAGTTTAGTGAACACATATACAAATGCAGTGGCAGTCACTTCTGGCTTTACGTTGCCTAGGATGTCTCGGAAGGGAGTCTGGGCTCCCCGTGGAAATAAATTGATCAGCCAATGGGCCTGAAATAGAGGAAATCAAACTAGATTACTCCAGCAACCCGATGGCTGCCCTGTTGATACTTCAGATTGTCCCCGTTCACTGAGTTAAGGCTAGGTCTGACCCGGAGTAAAATTCTCACTTTTAGAATTCTCAATTTCCTCATTATTAACCTCAACAAGCAAAAATTGCTTTTTTATCACCTTTTTGCTAACGTCCTTTTAATCTGTATTTGGAGAGGTAGAACTGGTCAGAGGATTGGTAAACACAGACGATTAGCATTCTCTCTCTACATTCTACCACTTTTTACTCATATCTGCGTTTTCGCTAAAATTAGCGGCCATTAAATTCTCCCAAGTCTTATTTTACCTAATATGCTTTTACACTTGAATTTGTATATACATTATATAGGAATAAAATAAAGGTAAAACAACAACGTAGACAAACAGATTCGAGTGCCAGGTGTTCAATTTGAATGAAAAGGAAAGGTACCTTGGAAAGAAATGTATCTAAATAAACGTTTTTTTAAAACTTTCTTTTGTGGTTCGCGGAAGTTACTCAGGAACGATTTAAACAACAATTGTACCCCGAAACAGAGGAAATCAAACTGGAGCTACTTCGCTTCAACAAGCCAATGTCCCGGGTCACAGAAATGTGGCCATTTAAATCTGTACATCTTCATCGTGTCATTTAACTTTTGGATCCACCCTCCACTTATCTTAATTCTATTTAGAAAGTTTTATTTCAGAAAACAATGGTACGTCAGTAATAATTCAATCTCGTCATTCAGAATTTCCTAAAAGAAAACTGCTCCCATACACTAAGCAAAAATACCATTTCACTTGTGTAAAGCTGTAATAAGATGACCACAATGAATAGATCTACAATTATTTTTGTGTTCCCCGCACGCAGTTCAACGCAATGCAAGTTTTATAATATAACACAACTGGGAGTTTACCATCAACATATGAGAGCTCATAGAAACTTAGAAACCCTTATATGTAATGGACAACAAAGAAATGAAAATTAGTGCTTCTGATTTTATGAAATTGAAAAAAATTAATAAGCGAAATATAATGTGTAATCTGCACCAAACTACTGAAGGGTTTGCATTGTCGACGTGCAAATCAACTATTATAATAGATTTCTAATAATGCACGAAAATAGATATGTAATTAAATAAGACAAAATACAAAAAATAACTATAGCAGACTCCAAAGGCATACCTGATCCGCGCATAATCTGATTCAAGCATGGAATTCTAAAGTACCAAACCACTTCCCATTCACTCATATTGTATAGAATTCCTGATCCAAGCATAATTGTTAAATACAAAATCCTTATCCAAGCATAAAATTTCCTCCAATTATCCGATAGGTTATGCTCAGCGCACTGAAAATGGTCAATCCGCCGCCAAATTCCACCCGCAGCCAGCAGGACATTTCAGAAATGTAATTCCTTCCGTGTAAAATTTAGGTTTTTTTTGTTAAGCGATTTGTTGTTTCTCTTTGGGTTAAATTGTTGAATGGATTATTAAAAAGGCGGTGGGACAAAGCTTTGACAATGTACTATTTTTTGTCTGCAGTTTATGGAAATCCTAGCCCAAGCATAACATTGCTTGGCAAACTATTATGCCTTTATTAAGATGCAATTGTAGTGTATAATGAACAGCGTAGTCCAGTAGTCATGCATATGCAATAATTACATATATCCATACAGTCATACATAAACTCCCTACGTGTATTCTGAATATATTAATGGTGCCTAGCCCTGCTTGCAATGTTCACGCTGCTAATTTTGTCAATTATCTTGAAACGCGTGGAATTTATCTTAACTAGTTGGTTAATTAGTTGATAACTATGTTTTAATACACAATGCAAAATCCGTATTATGTGCAATCTACATCAATGTATAGTTGTCAGCAGTGCATGAAAAATAACACTAATTTAAATCTGATTCTTCTAATGGTCCCTTACTAGAAATTGACATCACTGTCTCGGCAATCAGGCACGCCTGGGTCATTTGCTTTCCCTCTCTTTCGAAATCAATGTATTTCCATGTGGCATGGACGAATCCGATTGCGGGGACCAATTGTTCAAATATTTGGATCAATAGCCAACAGAACATGGATGGCTAACTAACCATGGGTTCCTGAAATTCGCAAGCCCAGTAAATGCTCGCGTCCACCAATATTCTATCTTTAATTTATTGATAATACTGTTTAAAATGGGGTGTGTGTGTGTGGGGGGGGGAATCAGATAGGTGCGAAACTTCCCTGCATGTTTGTGGACACGTGAGATGAATGAAGAACCCGCCAAACCAGATCACATAATTAACTAAAATAAGAGTAAATAAGAATTGGATTTCATTACACTGGTGCATTTTATGGACGCATACATATTCTAAAACATTTTCAGGTTATACGTACTATAGATCAAATAAAGGTATTAGCCAATGCAGACATCTGATTATACAATGTGGTCTCAACACACAAATAGAATAAAAATCTGTGCCAAACTTCGCAGTTTTCCAAGTTGCTTTCTGGCAGAACCACCAGGCCCCATTTTATGGCGGTTATATGTCATTCAAGTTGCAGGGCATAATCAGGTTTGTTTATTGGTCTACAGCGTACTGACATTTAAAAGGCTGCGGTCGCATTTGTTCGTCTTCTCAGACATGTGCTACTCAAAGCCAGGCTCTGAAATCAAGTCGTTCTGTTCTGAGCAGTTTTACAAACTCTGTAAACTTTGTAGATGACAACAACATAAAATACCGTAGTTCATGTCTCCATCCCGTTGATTCATTTAAAAACGACATCAATCAATATTTCGAACGGAACAAAATCTATTTATTTTCCAAACGTCCTTTCTAACCATTTCAAGCAAATTTTATAAATCTCCATATAATTTTAAAGAAAGGCGCATGGATTAATTTGGCAGTATCTTAATTTCTAAGGCGAGAGTACATTGAAATAATTACGTTAATGTACTTTTCGCGTGCTATTTTGGCTATATAGAGTTACAATGGAAACAAGAAAAACGCTGCGTGTCTTTTATTGAAAAGGTGGTTTTATTTTTGATTTTCCCATCGAGTTGAAAAACGGCCTAGGTATGCCAACAAATAAGCCTTAGACTGTATTGTAAGCAGCTATGTTATTCAGAAGGATGGCTGGAAATTGGCTGGTTACTGATCTTGTCGTGTAATACAATGAAACCTGAGAATTTCTGTCACTCTGTGCATATGGTCCCGAGTGCTTTAATCCCAATTAGGGGCGGCTGACACACGGTCCTATTCATAGGGCTCAGGCTCTGAATTCATTTGCCTAGAAATGAACTTCATAAATAGAGTCTCTCCTAAATGTGCCCAACAGCCAGGACAATCGAATTGAGTGGAGAACTCATTCTAATGCGATCGAGTGAGAAAAGGTATGAATTTATAAGGTACACCGAAACATTTCAATTCAGCCACAAGTCTCTGGCCTTTTATCTTCATCACGTCAACCGAAAACGAAGTAAAAGTTAGAGAATTCTGTTAAAAGGACAGTTGACTTCTTGCATACTGAAATCGCGGCATAAAGACATCTTCAACCTTAGGTAGGGGTTTTAAAATCTTAATTTTAGATCCGCTTAAATTGCATGGGAAAAATAAGTACATCTCATACTTGTTTACTTCAACAGATGTGAAATGTTATATTAATTACAGTGTTTAAATTGTAAGTAGGTCATGTGGCGGGATCCACAAATAACCTTAATTTTGACAAAAGCTTAATAAATGACTAGCAACCCGCAAAGTGTGCTGCTGTTTCTGTTCTTTTTGTTAACTCATATGGCTCTGCTGTATTTAGTTCAAAATAAAAACAAACAACCTCTTTAACATTCACTCACGGTGGATTTACCTCCTATATCTTTATGTTAGGCTACAAGGAGGATGCATTTCCCATATATCTGATACTCTTTCTCGATTCTTACCATATTGAATACCTTTGGTAGGTTACAGCAATTCCCTTCATCCAAAATACAGTAATACTAGTCTGTGAAATCAAAATAGCTAATGTTTAATATAATTAATAAACAACATTAAAACTTTTCAAAACTGTTTTAGAAATTATTTGAGGAACGCCGCAGGGAGTCGTACAGTATCAAAGTTGCAGAAGGGTTAAATTAAGAAAGATTCCCTTATACACAGGAGTTTGCGAGAACTTCTGATTTATTCCACTGTTTGCCTATAATTAAGTTGGCTCTATATACAGGCATTCATGCTGGTTTGAATGTAATGTTGAACCTTCTCTAGCCAGAAGCATTTTGATGTGTTGAATGGAGCTCCCTGGTGGGACATTGGCCCAGGCTGCTGTGGCTCTGGACGTCTGTTGTTCTTCAACATTCATGGCTGATTATCGGGCAACCTGTTAAATCAAAAAGAACATTATGCCAAAAATGTTACTTGATGGCAATGACAGTTCAACGGCACGCGCAAAAGAGCTCAAGCTGGTGCAGGATCTCTTATCAAACTATATTTTGGGCAAACCCGATCATCTTTCGTTGGCGCTTGCAAAATATTGTTTTGCCGCCAGTTTAAAGTCTGTGACAGCAAGCCCTGGAATGTTTTGATTATCCCCCAGTCCACAACATTGTCCTGGAATAAAGCTGAAACCATGTAATTAATGTGTCCTTTTATAAGACACAATACAGTCGTTCAAGCTATTTAATTTCATTTAATTTTCCATCCCATTTGCTTCGAACACTGCTTTTACTTTTAACACCCCAGCTTTCATTCTGGCTCCTGCTCCAGTGGACACATTAGATTGGTTTCACCCTTGCTTTTTATTTTTTTTTCACGGGGAAATATAAAAGAAAACGTGTTTCTTCCCTCTCCGCCGGCCAATTTATTTCACTTGGAATAGTGCATCTTTGAGCCAGAATGGAAAAAATTGCCGGGCTGGTGTGAATGATTTCAGAGCAGGGCCTTTTATTTTTTGTGGCTGGGAACCAGTCACAATTGGCGTACATTAATAAATAACTTTCCTCCCAGTCAGATTTTACATGGTCCTATTGATAAAATTGTTCGCGTGTCGTTCACGCTTTGAGATCATTAAATAAAGTATGGAAAGGCTCCACAAATGGAGCAGTGGGGTACCTTGCAGTCCAAAGCCATCTACCTCTGCTTGTCCAATTTAACTTGGTGTCATCCTAAAGTCGCCAGGCCAGAGGTTACAGGGACATGTTCATGGCTTAAATTTATTGGCCCTAACTTCTTGTTTCTTTTTTCCGCCATTGAGAGAAATACCAATGAAGAGTTATCAAAGAGGTCAGACCCTCCTTTTTTTTAAATCCCATCTCCACGCACCCAGTCATTCGATATTTTAATTAAACATAATTATATAACAATGAATACAAAAGAAATGAAGAACTTTGACCAAAAAAATAATTTATATTGATGTAGATATATGCAATTGTATATGATTCCCATTAAATTTTAATTTGTTTTCGATACTGGCGAAATCTTTATAAATATAGACGCCATACCTTTCTGCATCATATGTATTGATGATTGAATATATATGATACAAACATGGCTGGAAGAAATGTATACTGACAATCAAGTGCCTATTGATTCTGTCAAATTCATATCCTCTTTACGATCCAACGACAAGTCAGAAGATGATAGCTGTCTACAAAACCCAAAGCCTTGGTAAAATAACATCCTAAGAATGAAAGTTTTTTTTGCAGCAGTGTGGATAGGCTCTATGTGGCCTCTCCACCGATTTCACAGTGCGTCTGAAAGGATCGTTAACCATTCTGGTATCACTTCACAATAAAAATACATGTACCTAGTGGCAACATTTAGAAACGTTAAAAATATAAAATATGACATTTAATATTTAAAATTGTCGATGTTTCCTGCACTGTATGATCAAGAACTGGGCATTCGGCACAGATCATTTATACTTCCTCCAAATGCATGACATAAAACCATTTTGCTATTGAATTATTTGATATAATACATTTAAAGCTGCCCCACAGCTGGTGTGCTACGTGCATGGGGTATAGTAAATCAAAAGGATCATTGCCAACGCCTTTCAGTGCTGTTGAATCGCAATCGGTCGTAAAGTTATTGTTATATTTTAATATCTTTTCTCACTAATGGACCTTTGACAGGATATTAAATGCTAACCTTAAAAGAATAAAAAGCTTACCCGATTTACATAAAATACACCGAACTCATCCTTAATTTAAAAAGCCGGGATGTTTGAAGTACAGCACAGGTAGTTTTTTGGGCTAGCAAAACACTCGACAACGCATTTTAATGCTCCTTAGTGCAAATAAGAAAAGGAACATGTTTCTTAGTATGAAATATAAATAACGTTACGTTTACTACACTTCCCAAGTGATAGAAACTGGTTTAACTTCAATAGAAGGTCGAACTGCTAAACGATTTATTTCACTTAACTCATTATTACCCCCTGACGGTCAAAGGAGGAGAATCTTTCCATTGACCTCAAACTATCTTTTTTAACCTTCAAGTGGAAAACAGATGCCAAATTATTAAGTGGGGTTTTATTTCACGTGTAAACGGTTAGATTCAAAACAATTCATACCCCAAAATATATGTAATAACGACAATCGCTAATAAACGTTGTGGCGATCATGCTGAGGAAGAAAATCTGTTCTTTTAAAAATAGTTTTTCAAAGGGATAAGATATCACCTAAAGCTTTCTAATTTATGACGAAGTGCAGTGTTTTATTAAAACGAAGAGCGGTTGAAATCCAAGATATTGCATTTGTTCCTCTGGACATGCAGAGCTGAATTGACGAGGTCGCTGTTTGTTTTAAGAACGTGGGTCAGTCTGAATTTCCCAATCATAGTCCCAAATAATCTCTGAAATTGCCCAATATTGGCGAAGTTTGTTTGGAGTCGCTGGGTTCAAATAATTCGCTCAACTGTATAGACCAGCAGTTTAACGGAAGAGCTAGACAAATGTAGATGGTGGTTATGTTGAGACGGTAGCTACTTTTCTGGTGTTTTACCATCAAGTACCTGCCCTGTTTCTATGCGGCACACGCCGAATCAATAGAAGTTAACAAGTCCTCCAAACATTCCTGCTCTCTTTGTTTAACTGAGATCCACTCCTCTGAGAAAATAAAAAAAACCGAGGGGGAGAGAAAAATCTTTGAAGTATATTTAACCTGAAAAGAATCAGCCAAGTAGACTTAACTTTAGTCACTTATTTTCCCAAAGTTTTGTTGGTCGCAATAAAAGAAGGCAAAATTTATGGAGAAATTATACAGTGAATTTGTCATTTAAAATATCGTAACTGTCTGCTGGACAATAACACAAGCTGACGATTAATGGTCCCGCCAGACCTTTGATTCACAATCGCCTTTTTTGCGCCCTTGACAAATTGGATTTTAGGAATGGGAAGGTCGCCTGGGCCATTGTTCCTGGCCATTTCGAGCACTTTATTATTCAGTTGGGTAGGGAAAGTCTCCATGTGTGTCTCTCTGACCCTCTTGGCTGTGGCTCGCAGCTGTGATCGCACCAAAACTCTCTCACCAAACTGAGGCACTCTGTGCACTCTGCTCAAACGCAACGTTCCCCCTTTGGATAGAAAAAGCGCAGCGCACGGGCTCCACCGCGTCACTTTGCAGGCGGAGACCAGTCTGTGCCCATCTCTCTCTCTCTCTCTCTCTCATCTGTCTCATCTCGCTGTCAATCCATCCCTCTTCCTCCGCTCCTTCTTTTCCCCCCCTGCATCCCCGGAGCCATGCAAACCCCCCGGAGCTCGGCGATCACCGTGACCGCGGAAAGCATCATCCCAGCCGGGCTGCGCCTGGGTCCCGTGCAGGGCATTTTTAGGCTGGGAAAGTATATGTCCGATCGCAAGGAGCATTGCAACAAGAAAAAGGTAACAGATTTCGTTGCATTGGCATAAATATTTGAAATGCAAATTTTCCTTCTGCTTTATAATTTCTCGGGAGTGGGGGAGAGAACTCCAACTTCAGATCAGTCAGCAGCTTGGCAGCAGCAACGAAAGATAATCAGAGTTTGTTTCTCTCTCACAAAACCAGGCAAAACAATATTGCAAGTCAATCCTTTATATAAAAAAGTTACCGGACAAAAACATCCATGACCTTTGTGCTCTGCGGGTATTGCTTTCGGTTGTATAATGCCATGGATCCGAATTCATCGCTTGCTGGCTAATTGTTAGTTAATTGTATTTTCCTGCAAATTACCATACTGTGTTAACTTCTGTTAAAGTTATTGACAGACCGCTTTAATTGGATCTAATTTCTGCTCTCGTGTGCGGCTAAAGGGTTCAATTTTATGGTCTACAATTAACCGTGCGGTTAGACTTCAATTAATGTATTTTACTCTTGTCGAGATCCATAACCGAGATCGAACGTGTTTATTGTAAGTGATTTATTATTCATCTTCTTGGCTGGAATTGTAGTAGCTACTTGGATCCAGGTATCCGGGTTTTTTTTTACCTTGATTAAAATAATCTAATGATAAGAAACTGGATCATTTCAGTTTACACACTTGGCAAGGATATTTAGAAGAGCAGTTTTTAATAACTGGACACTGGTTGCCCCTTAAAGTCGTATTTAGTTATCAGTGGTTGAACTGCATTGCACAGCACAATCAATCGCAATTGATGCAGCTCAGCTACTGATATTACTGTATACATATACATATATGAGTAATATACACAGAATCTTACATACAGAGGAAAAGTTATTCAAGCTTGATGTTTCCAGTGTCTAATGCCACATATTGCCACGGGCTTCCTTAAACAGGTGCAGATGCCGTGTCGTATGTCATGGTCAGATTTTTAATTTGTTAAACCCCCTTTTAAACGGTCTGACAAACTATGTTATTTATTTCTCGTCTGTTTCGATTTTGTTTCTTGCCGAAGGACCGCTCTGCCTAATTATAGCTAACTTTGCCCCAGCGACTCTAAATGGCCGCATTTACTCACCCCCCCCCCCCCACCCCCCACCCCATCCCAATATTTTGTTGACATGCTGGGTTTATGGCGAATAATTAATCGGCGCTCGTTTCACCGTCTGTTAGTTGGGGTTGTCTTGTCGTATGTCAGGATAATTATAATCGAAAATAAAAATTTGAATGCATGAAAGGTGTAAGTGAGGAGATAAGCACGGTGCACCTCGAAATTCAATGATACCATCGGTCAACTGCCAAAAGTGAACAGGTGTCACTAAAACATGCGGCAATGGAAGTTCTTTATGCACTGCAGTATTACATAAATACATTTAAAGTATCTGTAGGTTTCAATTAAGTTAACATGAACTTGTTCTTGTAACACTCAACTATCGAAGCTCGGATTTGTAATTGACTGCTTATCGATGAACAAAGCAGCTTTTTCCAATTTGTTTTCTTCCGTGGATAATTTTCATTTTAAATCACCTTATTCTGAATTCTAAATACCTATATATGCTGAATTTTAATTGAACCGGAGAAGCTTGGCAAGTATCTGAATATAAAACATAAACAGGTCGAATCCTTCTTATTTCTAGCGACGTGAAATGAACGGCATCTGCTTGTGTGTAACATGCAACTTTTTTTCTCTCGCGTAAGCAAGGCTTTCCCCCCAGTCATTATAATTCTTAACTGGTTTAAGGCCAGGTCACCGTCAGGTATCTTCAGATCACATTTCCTTTATCATTCTATTCTTGCCTGGATTCTTCACTCAATGATTTTAAATACAATTTTCGGTTAACTAACAGACGGTGAAATATAAATTATTGCTAAACCAAAAAAATAAAATTATATTTAAGAACCACACGTTTGGGTAAAAGATGTGTGTCCATACATTTTAATTTTAATCATGTTTTTATGTGGAGCCTTTTGGGGATGACTTTAAATGACATGATGCGATTTGTGTATGATGCAAATAAACTATCGAAGGGAAACAATTGTATGTGAAGTAAAAGAACATTGTTGGGATAATGCAGGAATCTTAAAAAGTCCTTTCCTAAACTGTGGTGCTCGGGATGTATTTCAGGTGCGCTTTGTCAGAGGGGATTTGGTTGATGAAGCTGGCGACTCCGTTCCGGAGTGGATAGAGTTAATCCGAGCAGCCAGACACATCCAAGAGCAGAATCTGGAAGCGATCACTGACCTTCCAGGGGGACAGGTACATCACATTACATTTCTGGCACAGTTATGGCTTTTATCAATCCAACAAAAAAAACCCCCAAAAGATGAAATCACATATAATCCTTAGATTTCTGCATCTGTTCCCTTCCGCAGATCTTTTACCGAACACTGAGGGATATCCAGCCCGGGGAGGAATTAGCAGCGTGGTACTCCAGCGCTCTGGCGCAGTGGTTCGATATCCCAACCACAGCCACACCGACACACGATGAGAAAGGTAGGGGCAATCAACTCAGTCTCACTGGATAAGAGCAGTGAGAAACGCTGAACGTATCTCTAGTTAGAAGAGTATGCATTTCACCCAGACAACATCTCAAGGTAGCTCAGTAAAAAGGGTTTTCGCATAATTGTTTATGTAGATATACGAGTAAGTGCGAGTGTACAAATCTATTGCGTGCATAGAAAGTATATGCAGAGGTTGTCTGTAACTACAATGTACTTGTGAACATGGATATAATTTATGTATGAACGCACACAGACGTCCATCAGTATTTATGTGCACCCAGGTTTATTACAGCACTTCAGGCGTGCCCTTATGTAACGAAAAGCATCACAACATAATTAAGAAATATTTAATTTTACCTTAATCGAAATCAAAATATATGTAAAGTTACAGCAGATGAACAATTTTCTTTTTTTATCCCCAATCGTGAAATTGTTGGAGTAACTGTAAACCGGGGGCTAATGCAGTGCACTGTATGTGACCTTAATGCTTTCAGTGGGTACCCAAGATGTGCTTCAATGGAATAGCCACGTTACACTTAAAGGGGAAAAAGTTTCCAACCAGCCCACCCCCCCACCCCACACAATTTTTTGTTGAAAATACGTCATCTGCTTTCTGTGTAGATGCAATCGTTGCATCCATCGTTTTGGCTGTACCGAAACGAACGAAGTGAACGTGCCCCTGGTGCCACAGACCATGTGCACGGACTGGATACGGTTCGGTAAAATGGCTCGCAGTCTCTGCGTGGCAGAATTTGATAGGCGATAAAAGGTGCCATTTTTCCTGAAACATTTAATATTGATTGCAATAGATTGTCAATAGAATTAGGAGCCGAATTCATGTCATTGCCGGACTGCAAGTAACAATAAATTACAGATATTTGCTCATTTTATACTTCTGTTGCTGTGCCAGAGTCAATATAGTGGGACAATGTATCCAAGGAAATAATTTGAATTTGATAACTACTTGGGATAATACAATGTTCCTTCATTAGCATATTTAGCTTGTATTTGCAATGATCGGATTTTCGATAGTACTTTTGTTTCTTTGCAAGTTACAATTCTTTCAGCATCACCGTTAGATCCGAGGTTTTTAATCTGCATCACTGGGTAGCGATGTTGTTGCGAATCACGAAAGTTTCTATCCATCTTCAGAAGCAATCAGTAGGCATACCCTTGACACAGTCACCCGAAGACCTACACTGAGTAGATAGTCCTTGGTTCTATTGACCTACAAGTAGAAGAGGAAATATATCGGAATCACCTCCCAGTTTGGTGCTCAGGACTGAATTTAGGAATACGGTTGGAAATTTTGGGCCATTTAAAAATATATTTTTCAGAATATTGTATTTTTATCATGTCTGACGTGTTATTTCATTCGAATGGAATTCTAATAATCTGTAGAGATCTATGGGGGAAACGAATACTTAGGAGTTCAATGTTTGATGGACGAAACTTAACAAAGGCCCACTAGAGACAAGCATCACTTGGATTCGAACTGCAAAATATGCTGACATGGTCACCAGGCCACCATTTTATCAGGAACAGTTCTTTGAAGATATACGTGTTTATGTTTACAGATCTCGTGCATAAATCTCCACTGATATTTTTGTATCCAAAAAGTTGAAATGCATGCATACACATACCAATAAAGTATATCCACGTTTGCATAAACTTAACAATATACATGTTTGCATGATTGCAGTTTACTTCCGTACATATGTAAGACATATTTAGCAACAAGCTAAGATTAAAGTGACAATAAAATTGAATATACAGTATGTCCTTTTGGAGAACGTAGGATTTTTTGCCTCATCTATTTTCATTCATGGCTAGTAATCTGCTTAAATTCTAGCCATGCTTGGTAAAGAAATAATTGTTCCAAATAGTGTCTTTGTGATTGAACCGTTCATAAGCGGATTTCATGGACGTTCTATTATTTTGCATCTAAGGTATAATGATGTATAATGCAATCGACTAATGCAAGGAAAATAGGCAGCAACTATTTATAGCAGATTCCAGGAAAAAAAAAACCGGAGGGGCAATTGTCTGCAAACTGTGTACGGATACAATATTGCATTCCTCAAAGGATTAATAACAAGAGAGATCCAGTAGCGAATTCAGCTATTAAATCTCATTTTTCAAAGGGGTAGGGTACTGGTGGTCTCGGAGGGGGAGGGTGGAGACGCTTCTGTAGTCTCTAAACCAAGTTGTAGCTAAAGTGCAAGGTAATAGGATTACTGACGTTGTTGCTTCGGCCACAGTAGCTCACAGCGCCGCAGCAATTAAAAGTAAGGTTTGCAGACACTCCCCAAAATCAACAGACAGCATACAAACCCTCTGCTTGAGGCTTCCAGTTCTGTCTCTACAAAGACCACCTACTATAATCCAGCGTGGATAGGTTGTACACGAGGGATCCTGAATAATATTACACAAAATGCAGAACAGAGCAGAAGGACCGATATTTTCCCCTTCTTTTTGTGGTATAATGGAAAGAGCTCAACATGTTGTAAAGGGGATAAGTAATCAGCTATGCAGTGTAATTACATTTCAACAAGCGTTAACCAAGCAGGTATAGTTAAAACAATCCAGCACGACTTATGACAGCGAAATGATTCATAAATATTTTTGGATACTATTTTATTGGCCTGCGGTGATATTGGAAATCATATATATCACCTGTTTTCTTTAATGACGTGGTTCCGATCATTTTCTCTTAAAATCATTTCACTTCCAGTGTGATGCTATCAGACCCAGATCCCTTGCTGGTTTTGAATTCAGGTAATTGAATTGAAATGGTCAAATAGATTACTGGATCAGGCACTGTACATCCTTAATCTTATGGCTGCACCTGGAATTTATGTTCCTTAACATTAGCTTGCTTTGTAGTTCAAACTGTGTGAATAGACAATAGAGTGAAAATATCTGAATCAATTCGCTTCTGTACAATTTAAAATATGCTTGAAACTACCTACCTGACTGGTTTGCATTCTTTCACAATATTCAACGTGCGAAAAGTTATTTTAAACCTAATGATGGGTGTCCACAAGTAAATCATTATTAAAAGTTGCAGTATAGTATAATCACCCAGTTATTTTGGCGCCTGTTCTCACGAATTCCCTCTTCGCACTATTATTTGTTTAGGGTACAAAATACTTTACACGGCGATCAAATAATCAACCGATCATGTTCTGTAAGGTTTCACAGGGATTAAGCACATGTTTAATTAATACATCACCTATGTAAACCTAACTGTTTGTAATAGTTTTTAAATGTAGTTTTCTTGAAACACTGATGATTATCTATTTAAAGTTTTGCTCTTTAAATACATTTTAACAGCCGGACTGAACATTTCGGGAGAAAATATTACACACATATTTCGATTTTACACGATTTTTCGGTTTACCCGTAGGATTTTGGAATTAGGTATTTGAAATGCAAAAACCCGAAGTTCCCATTATATCTTTAATTGATAACTTGTAAACACCCGGCCTTCTAGAAGCAATATAACTAATTTTAAGATCCGCTTCCAGATACTGAATGAGATAAAATCAGGTATCTTAACTGCAAACAGCAAGAACCATTTATCTAGGACAATCAAAGTTGTCTGATGCGCACTTTTGCTAATTGTGCACCATGAGGTAGAATCAGAACTAAATTATGAGCAAATTAAAGAGATTAAATGCATTTTATCCGCATTCATTTTCAGCAAATAACCGGAGGACTAATATATTCAGATGCTTTACAGATTTTTGCAATTGAAAGGCCCCAGAACAAAGTTCGATTTAATTATTCCAATTGTGCACAAATAATTTACATTGTTAAGGTCAATGCCGGAAAACTGTCAATTTAATTTTAATTATACACGCAATATTGGATTGCAGGCTACAAAATAAAATTGTTGTTAGCATGAATGTAGGAATAGGCGAGGAGCAAAATGTAATACAGTTAATCGTAAGAAGAAACATTTTTGTACAGCATCTAGGAAAGGAAACGAAGAGAAAGCAAAGAAACTAAAGCGAAGAGATGAGACAAAGCTAAATAAAAAGACAGACAGGGAGAAAGAAAAATGAAAGTAAAGAAATTGAAACTTTTGGAAATTGCATTTACACAATATCTATAAAAGGAGAAACCAAAAAGAACAGATGAAAAAGGAAAAATGAAAGTTAAAAAAGATTGCCAAAGATAGAGAACCAGGCTTTAAATTGTAAAATGAACAGTTTGATGCCATTCTTTCATTGCAGCATCTACAAATGAGAGTACCTCAAGGAGTTGTTACTCTTTGAATAGCAACGTTAATATCCTAGGCATTGTTCTGATTTTAATGAGAAGCTTATGATATATAGATTGTTCTTTGGCCAGTTTGTTCAACTCCTTGCCATACGCCTCCTTTCTTCAGCATCAACAGATGGGCCAAGTGCATTGTTTCAAGCGCCCCATGATTTCAAGGAACAGCTGTTATCACCTCCAAGGCTAGTAAAGGCCAAAACATTAACAGTCGAGATTGTATATGTCTGGTCAGGCTTGCGTTTCCTCCTTGGAGAACAGAATAATTAAATAACAGGACTAAGAATTACATATAAATTATCTTACCAAATGATTTGCCTCATTGACTTCCTTTTACATTTATTACCATTTAATTTGTAAAATGATCGGTTTGGGTCGCAGAAACTGGTCTGGCGAAGTGGGAGGGTATTCTAAAAAAAAGTGCCAGTGAGCATTGTATCGTCATTTAAGGATTATTTTAAGAAGTACGTGCTTGTTTGCAATCTATAACTTTCCTACACCCATAACTGCTGAAATGTGGGTAATAACTTGACACGCTGTCAGATATTTATATTGTCCAGTAGCCTTTGGGGCATAATTCTTGTTATTGTGTGTATTTTATGCGGAAATGTTTACAACCTTAACCCAAAACTTAGTTTTTTTCTCGTTCTTTTATTCAGGGGAGGAACGTTATATTTGTTGGTACTGCTGGAGAACATTCAAATATCCGAACACTTTAAAAGCTCATATCCACTTCCACTGTGCTCTGGGTAACGGCAGCGGCTTCATCAACAACGATCAATGCAGAATCTCCGAGACTTTCACCAAATCTCCAAAGGCAGCCGACATATCTAGTGCATCAACACCCCTGAGGAATGGCCATCAAATCTCGTCTGGCTCTACAGAGGGGGTTAAACGACCAACGTCGCCAGTTTCGGCTAAAATGGCTATGACCAAGAAAACGGCGGGACATGAGGATGAGCAGGACCGGGCCTTGGACATGAGTGTCAACTCAGCCCGTAGTCACGGACCTCTGACGACTATAAGCGGGACTTCTTCAATCGTCAACGCGATGGGCTTTCATCCTGGGATTAGATCCGCTTTTAAACCGACGGGATTATCAAAATTAATATCCCCTGATCCAAGCGGAGACACAGGCACTAAAACCAATGGATTGGGTTTCAATAAACTTCTGAGCAGTATGAAATCACCGCGTTCTACCAGCGAGACCATGGTGGGAAATCACCCTTCCAAGTGTGTCCATTCCATAGAGCCCCCAGCCCCTGCATTGCCATGCAGCAATACAACGAGAGGGTTTCCTTTATTTCCTAATTTTGAAGAGACATCTGCATTCAAACATGTCGAAAGGGGCCTTCACACCAGTTTATCTCCTAATCGTTACACCCCGATTCCAACGGGCATTCATTTTGAAAGGTTTTCCATTCCGCCATTTGAAGGAGTTAAACCTTTCTCCGGGGAATGCAACATTCCTATAATGCCCTTAACAGTTTATAATGGCGAACTTCTCTACAGCCCTCCCTATTACCCCTTAAAATTCCACTTCAGCAACTTGATCAAATACCCAGAATCGGTCACCTACTTTGGAGCTCCATCTCTCAACCCAGAACTTGGTTCCATCACCAATATTGACAGAGAAATCGCCATGCACACCCAACAACTATCGAGCATTGCTGCAGAAAAGAGTAGAACTAGACTGGAGTCCATGGCCACCACCACCGCGTCTAGTGGCAAGCCCAAAAAAGGCCACCTCTGCTTGTACTGTGGGAAACTCTACTCCCGTAAATACGGACTGAAAATTCACATGCGGACACATACAGGGTACAAACCTTTAAAATGCAAAGTCTGCCTTCGACCCTTTGGGGATCCCAGCAACCTAAACAAACATATCCGTTTGCACGCGGAGGGCAACACGCCCTACAGGTGTGAATTCTGTGGCAAGGTGCTGGTGCGTCGCAGAGACCTGGAGAGGCACGTTAAATCCAGACACCCCGGGCAAAGTGTGCACAAAACAGAGAGCAAAACGGAAACTTCCTTGGACGAGACTGAGCAGAAAAGTGACCACAGCAACGAGAGCGACGTGGACGTATGTTTTACAGACGATCAGAGTGACCAAGATTCAGGAAGGAACAACGATCAGTGAATAGTTTGAAGAACTGACGCGAGTAAACACCGAATTGCCAAAAACGAAAATGCTTGAAGCATCTAAAAATGCCTGTTTATTTTGTACATAAGATGATAGGAATTGTGCCTTTCGGTGACTGTTATCGTAAAGGATATTTATTAGGGGTGAGCAATATTCATAGTTCCGGCCAATACAATGTGATGGCCGTTTAATAAATTACTGAGATTAGACATGAGCTCAAAGCGTCTGTAAAAAAAAATCAACAAATTGAATAACACGAACGTAACAAAAAATATCAATGTACTTCCTATCAGTTTTTAGCCGTCGATGTAATATTGTCACAACGTAAACGTTAATATAATCGACACATTTCAATAAATGGAATGACCCTCATCTGGGAATCATGATGATTAATAAGACGACAGGTCCAGAGTGAATATCAATCATTTAAGCAAATGTGTGAAGGTCAGTATACTTTATTAGCAGACAAAGCTAAAAGTGACCTATGATGTAGAGCTGGGAGCAATTACTCAATTTTGTGTGAACTCGCGTCTTTAAAGGGACAAGCATTAAAGCACTATAAGACGGGCGCAAAACATGACAGAGGGACTTTTGTTGATAGATTAGTAGTTAAACTATTTAAAATAGGGCATCCATGATTGTTTTGATCATCTTTATGTACATATGTTTTCTGGAAACATATTAAGAGCATGAATCTGAAAGTACGTGATAATGCTATATATAATTTTAAAGAAAAATATAATTTTTGTGAAGTAGAACAATATGTTGTGTATTTTGGTTTTTATATTGGATGATGTACAGTGCACTTGGTATCCGCCTCTTCATTGCAACGCATTGTGCGAGAATTTTCGAATAAACTTACTTAAAATTTTGAAGATGTCTTTGGACCAATCTTGTTTATTTTTGTAACAGATATTATGGGGGTTTGTTCAAATGTTCTATCTTGTATAGTTTTAAAATCTGAAATAAGTTCTATGAGTTCGAAATTGCCTGTGGAAATGTCACAGTCATTATAGGATAATATTATCAATTTTCTGGACATAATTAAACACTCTTCCCCCGCCCCCCCCCCCCCCCCCCCATGTAATTTAGTTTACGAAACTCACACTAAACCTGTAATACAAACCATTAGTGACTCCTGTCAAACAGGACCGGGGTGTGTGAAGTGTGACAACAATGAATGATTCGTGTATGGTCTATAAACCGATGCTACATTTAAGAATGTCTATTGAATCTTGTTTTGGTTAGACGATAGTTTTGCACTGCAAGTATAACAAGTACGATTCGAATTATTTTGCCCATTGAGTCAAAAGAAGCGACAGGGCTTTTGGAGAGTAACCGACAGCATTGGCTTACTGATCCTGTAAGCCAGCAATTGCGTATGTTTAGTTTAGGATTTCTTTAAAAAAAAAACCTGCAAAATGATAATAAATACAAGCTTTTTGAAAACAAATTGTTAGTGACTTTGTACAACAGGCAGTTTTCAACATTTTGGTTATGTAACACTTTGTGTGGATTTACAATCATATGACGGGATAACTATTCACCAGAGAACGTGTTAAATATGTTCTGACCAATTGTCCACACCACACCCTAAATGTTAACTTATTAACGGCCTACAGATGCTGACTGATCTACAGAAGGTTTCATTCATTTTCTGTTTTTATTTCAGATATCCAGCATCTGCAGTTGTTTTATTCCAAGTGTTAGAGTTACAGCTTTATTTACAGTTTCTGGTCCTCACTAATATTCAGCACTAGAGTTTATCAGGTGTCACGTGTTCCATCACTCGGCGGATATTACATTTTCGCGGGTTGGATTGTATGTGTTACAAGAAGGAGCGAGAATAGATGGGATGGTTGGTCAGACGGCCTCCATGGGAATAAAGCACAGCTTCCGAATGCCACCCCGATCAGACCACTGCCCCGGTATGCAGTTAAATAGATTGGAAAAACTTACATCCTTTTCAATATAACCCGGCCTTTTATTGTAATTTAGTGAAGTGAGATAAATCCAGGGGAAAGGCGCTGAAATAGGGCGTGATTAATCACAGACTGAATGCTTGTGAAGGCCAGTGTATGTTTGGTGAGCCATTGTTCGTTGAAGAACGGGTGAATTATTATAGGGGTGTACACAGCCTGAAGTTTTTTTTTCCGGCCAGTATGGTTCATGAGTGATGAAGCCAAATTATCCCCTAACTAGCAGGGACTCCCTTCACTCATAGTTTTTGGTTTTGTATACCATACATAAAAGTCAGTTTTTAAGCCATTTGCTTCTTGCTTGCGAAAAATGTTTAGCAATCTTTTGGGGCTGGACTGCCTCCCCAGTGAGGAGCAATAGAAAATAGGTGTCAGATCCCAAACGAAATAAAATATATATCGACATGCAATCTGCAATAAAGTTGTTTGCAGGGGAATTATTTTTAGAAAACAGGTAGAAGGATCTATATCGATATATACATGGAGATGAGAGTTACAAAGAGAGTTTAATGGAAAACAAAACCTTTCACTTCTGTACAGTTTAGGATTCTTTTAATCATCCTCTGGAGTTTTTTTATTGGGATCTATGTAACATATATATACATTTCAAGGCAGTTCTTATAAACCCTTCAAATGCATAAAGATTGTGATTTCCTGGAAAGCTGTACCAACAAAAATCCTTTCAATATACATAGGTTGGGTTGGTTGGAAATTTTAACTAACACGTAGAAAAATGTCAAATTTTCTCTCAAAAAGAAGACATTTTTTTCACAATGAACCCCTTTGTTGTTAAGAAGGTTTATATCGAAGATGCTTGCTGAAGAGTCCTGGAATGTGAGTTACATCCCATGAGTGAGCTGACCTGATAATTCACAAGTAATGAAGCACCAAGCGTATTATATAGGGGCAATGTATGTAGTCTGCCGAGAGGTAAATGAAATAGGGAGCAATAACTTAGGAGTCTTAAAAGACACATACATGAGGATTGCCTCAAAACTCAAAGATAGAGAATGTAACATGCTTTGGGATACTTCCACTGTTTGGGACAGGAGAGGACTGGGATTCAATTATGCCAAAGACGAGGAGTCAAGTTTATAACTTTAATAGGGCTAAATTCAAAGAAATGAGGGAAGAGTTAAAACAAATGGATTGGAGGTGGATATTTGTCAATATCTTTGTAGAAGAGAAATGGAACACTTTTAAAAGAATAATGCTGGACATCAGTTGCATAGGCAGAGTTTTTGAGGGGGTGGGGGGTTGGGGGGGGGGGTGGTAGTGGTGGTGGTGGTGATTGGATATGAGCTTCCCAAACCAAAGAACATTATTTCAAAAGGTCTATCTTTCAAAAAGCAATTTCATAATAAGGTTCAAATAGAAACATTATTACTTCCATTAATCAAACAATTCAAATAAAGCAAATGTAAAAAATAAACAGTCTTGTCAAGCAAAAACTCTAAAGTATGAAGTCTAAGCACCGGTTATGTGTCACTAGTCTACCAATAACTTTGCTACTATTCACTGCAATATCCTGGTGAACATTTAGAAGTGCAAGCCCAACCAGTTGGTTTTCACTGCAGATCTGACTAGCTCTGGAAGAACATCTGCCCTTTCTGTGTTCTATCAAGTGATTTAAGGCATGTTCTTTTGAAAGAAAACTGTAGAATTTTTTTTGGGGGGGGATGCAGGACAAGTACATACCTAAGAACATGAAACTCAGACTCAACAAATGTGATCTCAAATGGATTAAGAAACAAATTAAGAGTGAAATTAGAGGAAAAATGACCTCTACAAATCTTGCAGCGAACAAAGGGAAGTGGTTCACTGGGACAAATATAGGATCATGCAGAAACAAAGCAAAAGGTTGATCAGAGGGGCAAAGAGAGATCTAGAATAGAACATAGCTCCAGAGACAAAACATAGCAGTAACAATTATTTCAGTACTACAATAGCAAGAGGCCCGTCAGATAAGAGGTGAAAACATTAAAAGATGCAAATGGCCTTGAAACTGTGGATGATCACAAGATAGTTAAATTCTGATTCATTACTTTCTTCAAGTATTTACAAGGGAAGACATGAGCAATATACCCTTCCCCCCAAAAAGCCAAGGCAAAATTTAGGACTGCTACATAAATGAGATGGAAGTTCTAGAAAAGCTGAAAGCATTGAAAACAAATAAATCCTTAAGGTTAGATGGTTGTAACAAGCTGATGAAGACCCAGGGCTCAGTGGTCAATTAGACACGTGGACTAGATCTTAAAACAAGTGAGGTTAATTCACCCATGTTGGTGCCTTTACTCGCAGCGATGAACAAGACAGTGATAGGTATTATGATTTCTTAAAGCTATATTGCTTTTTATATACATTAAATTGATTGTAGTGCTGTCAAAAGGGGATTCCTAGTGAAGAGCAGCAGTGAGCTCATCAAGCTGTCTAAGCAGCCAACCATATTGAAGAATTCTCACAGACAGCAAACCAGGAAATAAAAAGCACTGATTCAATTCACTTATTGAAAATTTTACAGACAGCGAAATAAAGATTGGGACATACACATGGGGTTAAGGTAGAAGCTGAAATAGCATAAATCAACTTTAAAAATATAATTATTTTAAAAATCTAGTAATTTTCTATCATAAGGAGAAATTTGACATTCCACAAATATAAAATTCGTTTTTCAGGGTCAGAATGATTGTTCAGCAGTCAATACACTGGGGCAGAAATTAGGCTCTCCACGGGTGAGTACGCACTATGTACTCACCCGTGGATGGAACGAAAGTGCACTGTGCATGCGCGGGAAACCGGCACTTCATTCCCCTGAAGGAAGGGATTCAGAGGTTGAACGCGCACGCCGGAGGGCCAGCGCGTTCACCTCACACTTCGTTTTTTTTTACAGGTTCCTCCGTGAGGGTAAGCATGGAGAAGATACACTTTGAAAAGGGAGGCGCAAGGCCGCCTTT
The DNA here is from genome assembly GCA_030390025.1 of Squalus acanthias. Lineage (NCBI taxonomy): Eukaryota > Metazoa > Chordata > Chondrichthyes > Squaliformes > Squalidae > Squalus > Squalus acanthias. Next base: position 94,803,073 of record CM059433.1, read on the forward strand.
TAACAAGGTAAGTGTTGATTTTATTAAAATGTAAACATTTTTTTCACAGATTTATCTTTTTTAATTACTTTAAAAGAAAGGTAAGTTTAGTTTTAACTCCGTTAAAAAGTGTAATTATTTTTTTCAAAAATTAAAATTTTTGTTTAAAATAGTTAATTAATGTAATTTATAGTTATTTTAAAAATGTGATGTTTTTTAAAATTTATTTGTAGTTTTAGGGATGTTTTGGGGCTGATCTGTATTCATAGATTTGACAGGTCTGTCAAATCTATGAATGAAAGATGGTCTGCTGCCATTGGCTCTCCATGGCCCACGTGATCCCAGGGGACGCATCGCACTAACTACGCCCCTGGGATATGCAAGCACTGCACGCCGGCAGTTGGAGGAGGCCCAGGACTTGAATTCCTTGTGGGCCCAGGGGTCAACGGCAGGCGCGGTAGGTAGGTGCGCGCACGATCCTTGCACCCGTGGGAAGCCAGGGAGCCGAATTTCTGGCCCAAAACCCCAGTTACACCTATTCCAAGAAGACTTAACATTTAATGGGGTGTTTAACAGCGTAATTAGATCAGAAAAGCTTAAGTTTTTGCCAGTTCAACTGATTTCACTGATTGCAGCTATGGGGAGTTCCACAGCACAGCCTGTGTCGGAGCAGTGAACAACTGACCGCAACTTCAGGATTTCTGCATTGTAAGATTATCATGGATTAGTTGGTTTTCAGAATGTTTTCTATTTTAGTGATATAATCACATCAGTAATGGATTTATAGTTATGTGTAAGAATTAAATATAAAAATCTGTAATTATTAACTGCATGGAATGTTATGATGTCTCGCTGTGTGCTAAAACATAGGCCTTTCACAGGACCAGCAAGGGCGCCTATCTCTACAGTATGGACACATGCTCTTTTGTGTTGCCATAACTACCTCAGATATGAGTTTTGATGGTAAAAAAACAGATGATGTAAGGGGGTCATAAGACCAGGGCCTGCGTAAGCAAAGGTACTGTGGACGTGGCATCTTTGTGATTGGATTTTGGGGAATTGGGTGTAAACCAGTGATTGGTTCAGTAAGACTCCATGGGGGAGAAATTCGGTTTGGGGTGCTAAATCTTTAAAAGTTGAAAAATTAGCGCCAGGCGCTAATCATTCTCGCCTCCCACGAAATTCAGTTTTAGCGCTCCAAGAGGGAAATGGAGCGCTAAATCAAGCGCTAACCACTTCTTTTAGGGTGCTAAAGTGTGTGAGGGGGTGGTAGCGGCAGAGCGCTGAAGAATGTGCAGTGCAGTGCTACCAGCATCAGAGGCTCCTTCCCTCGCTTAAAGGGAAGGGCCAATGATGGTTTGCAACATCCTTCTTCTTAGTTCTGTGGGGCCAGGGGACCTGCGCGACTTCCATTACAGCCCCAATCACTCTCAGAAAGTGGAGGGCTTAGGCATCGCGCAGCAATGAGGCTTCAAAAACTTTCAGCAGGCAGCAAACTGGTGTGAAGAATAAAGTTTGGCCTATCTGACCACCACTGCCTTTAATTATTGCTTCCCAAGCGGCCAGCCGAGGTGACAACGCCTCCTGTTGCTGTCATTGTTGACGCCCAGGACGGGAGCGAATTTCACATCCGGGGCGGTAACGGGGTGCTGTGCACTTGATGATGTCACGATCTACGGGGCACTAGAGACCGAGGCGGTAAGTGTTAACGCCAGCGCAAAACCGCCAGGGAAGTTTGCGGGCGTCGCTGAATTTGCCACGCCCAGTTGATAACCCTTTAGCACCCTGTTACCACCCCCCGCAGGCGCTAACGGGAGGCGCAAAGCAGCCGAATTTCTAGCCCCATAGATTTTGAATGAGAGTAAGGGTATAAGATGGGGGTCTCGACAGCCACAACATGTAGAATATTTCAGAAAGGGTAGAAGATTTCTGGAAGAATCCAGGGGATACCCGAGAGACAGACCAGAAATGAGAAACAAAAAACACAGGGCGCAGCCTACTCATAGTCGTGCTTCTACCCAGAGCATAACGGGGTAGTATAACTATTCAATTATACTCTATGAACTGCTGCTCAAATACTGTAATGTATTAGGTCTTGCTTGTGCTGAATAAAGATAAATCACTTTCACCAAACGGGTCAACTTTGAATAATTCGGAACCAGGGTCCCTCTGGGATCTTACAAATTGGCGAGCCAGCCAGTCTGCACATGCACTAAATCCTGAAGTTATGGTCAGTTTAAGAGGGGTAATGATGGCGAAAATTGATAGTTCGCCATCATTACCACCACAAAATCCGGGCCACTGTGAGTGGGCTGATTGTTGGCAGGTGAAACTTAATGCAGACAAGGGTAAAGTATTGTACATAAGAAGGAAAGATGGGCAACTTCAAGAATGGTGTTAAAATAGCTAATCATAAATTTGAAAGAGACCTAGGAGTCTTAGCAGATTCAATGCTCAATGTGCTCAACCAATGCAGAGCAGGAATCAACAAAGCCAACAAAACATTGACCTACATAGCCAAAACAGTAAAATACAAATCAGAGGAAGTTGTAATCAAATCGTACAGTGCTCTGGTCAAACTGCACCTTGAGTATTGCGTCCATTTCTGGATGCTGAGAAACAAGGGAGCCATTCAAGCCCTGGTAACATTGCAGAGACGAGCCACAAGGCCAATCCCTAATGTCAGGGGTCTGTGTTATGTGAAAGACTGAAGAGAGTTGGACATGAGGCATCTGAGAGGTGATCTTATAGAGGTAAGTAAGATAGTAAATGGTATGGAAAATGCTAATAGGAATACTACTTTAAATTAAATTATGGGAGTAGAACAAGAGGATATAGGTTCAATGGTAGCCATTGTAAATTGCATAAACTGTACTACTATTCTCCAAAATATTACTTTTTAAATTAATTTTTCTCTTACCAAATACTTCAATACAATAGCCTGTTTGCAGTGTGAGAGGTCTAGAATGGGGAGACATAGATACAAGATTAAATGTAAGAGATTTAGGATAGAGAGCAGACAAAACTATTTTACACACAGCGTTGGGTGGCTGTTGGCAGACTGGTTGGGCCAAACTGGAAGGATATTCATGGAACATCATACCTATTTGCAGACTCTGAGATCAGTCTCTGAGGATGTGCGGCCACTGACAGGAGTGACTCTACAGTCTACAGCAACAACATAAGGGAAGCTTTCCCTGCACTGCAGACATAAATGGAGTGTGTGGCATTGGAATCTGCATCAGTGTATACCCCCCATATAAGATTTGGCCAGGAACCAGTAGTGCCTCTTTCTCCTCCATGGAAGCATAGACTGCAGCTCTTGTGGCAGGAGGGTAGAGAATAGATAGTACGCTGCATACTAGCTTCCAGACCTTGCGGTCAGCATGAAGGCTTCTATATATCAGAGCTATCAGGATCTGGTAGCTACTATTAGACCAGCCATCCCATTGATCAGTGGGCCCATTGGCATGGTGATGGCTGAAATAGACCTGTCTGATCGTGCCGTTTCTCAGGACAGCAGCACATGCCAGGCATCTTCAGAGCACCAAACCAGTGGCACCTGGGCGGCAACACCAGGCTACCCAGGCACAAGCTCTAAAGATGCAGCCAGCAGCAGTTGAAAGCTGTCATGAGAAGAGAGCAACCTCAGTTCCAGGAACATTTTGTAACAAAGGAGCAGCCAATCACCTTTCATGATATTGGCCCTCAGGTTGCACCTAGGAGAATTAGAATAGGAGAAAGAAAGGCATGCTTAGACATCCAGGAGAAGCACGATGTCAGGAAAGTGTAGGTTGGTTTCTGTTCACTTTGGAGTTTATTGTATTAAAGGAGAATGAGCACTTATGTCATGCTTTGATATTTATGGAGATTAGAGTCATTCAGGAAAGGATGCACTTATTTTGTGCTGACTTATTCATTCAGGTGATTATTATTAGGATAGTCATATAGCAGCAAAGAGGTCTGATGTGATGTTCCAGGATGGGCACCGGATTGAAGGATGCTCCTTCATTTGAAGGTGGGCTAATAAAGACTCAAGGCAATGGTGACAAAGGTAGATTGTGTTAAACAGAAGAGAAGACTTCAGTGATCATTTGTGCTCTGATGTCCCTTGCAGCAGTTTTCAGTGGGTCTATAGCGATAAATGAGGGTGAGTACTTTCTCTGAGCAGTAAATAGATATAGAAAGATGGAGTACTGTATATGGTTCTGAGGACCCCATCATAAGAAAGCATATTGGAGCAAGGGAACAGGCAGAATATAGGTTCACTAGAATTATACACGAAATAATAAAATATAATTATGATGAGAGATTTGATAAACTGGGGCTTTATTCACTGAAACAGAGAAGGTCAAGGAAAGATCTAATGGAAGTGTTCAAATTTTTGAAAAGGTTTTAAAATGCAAATAATGAATGATATTTACCATTGGTCTCTGATGTTGGTTTCATCTCTGACGAAAGGTCATCGACCTGAAACGTTAACTCTGTTTCTCTCTCCAGATGCTGCCTGACTTGCTGAGTATTTCCAGCACTTTTTGTTTTTATTTCAGATTTCCAGCATTCGCAGTATTTTGCTTTTCCATTGGTTGATAAGTTAGCAAAAGCAGAGTGCACATTTAAGGTTAGTACTCGAAGCATAAGGGGGAGAGGTAAGAAGCAATGTTTATATAGAAAGGATTATATAGAAAGAATATAGATGCAGTACTGTAAAGTGGGAGCTCTTAAAACAGTAAATTATGACATTTCAGATGAAATTAGATACCTATTGAAAGAAGAAAAATATTGAAGGGTACAGGCAAAGGACTGATAGCTCTGCAGTGTCAGCCTTGGCTCAGTGGTTGTAGTGCGGTACTGAGGGAATGCTGCACTGTCTGAGGTGCTGTCTTTATGATGAGATGTTAAATCAAGGCCCTGTATGCCCTCTCAGGTAGATGTAAAGGATCCCATGACACTATTCGAAGAAGCGCAAGGGAGTTCTTCCCGGTGTCCTATCCGGTATTTATCCCTCGACCAACATTACTAAAACATGTAATCTGGCCATTATCTCACTGATGTGGAATATCTCAATCTGTGGGATCTTGCTGTGTGAAATTTGGCTGCAGTGTCACCACCACCTTCTCGAGGGCAATTAGGGATGGGCAATAAATGCTGGCCTTGCCAGGGACGCCCACATCCCATGAATGAATAACAAAAAAAATTCAAGTATCTGTTAATGCTTTGAACACTTAGGCCGCGATTTCCCCCAGCTCGGTGGGTCCGTGGCGGGCGACGTCGGTGGCGGGTCTCAATCCCGCTGTTGGCTCCAGCCTGTTCTGTAGAATGATTTTACATTGATTGGGCTTGTTAAGCCCACCCAGCGTGTTTGCCAGCCATTTGAAGGAAGCGGGTCTGATGATGTCATTTGATGCCGCGTCATCAGCCGGTTTCTTTAAAGGGACCAGGCGCAAATTTATTTTGACATTTGTGCTGTCAGTGTTCTACAGCATTGAGGTTCTGCAAACACTGACAAGCACTGCACCCAGGCTCTCCCATGACTCCCTCCATATGCTTACGGAGGGAGTCACAGCACGCAGGGAGGTTCTCTTCCCTTCCAATGGGTGGAAGACACCTCCTCAGGAGACTAATGCAGTCTGGTTGCACATTGCAGAGGAGGACACAAGCAGGGATGTTGCCAGGAGGACCAGGTTGCAGTGGCGCAAACCTTTCAATGATCTCAGTAGATCACAAAATGTTACTGCAAAGCCACACTCAGCCTCATCCTGCTGTGCCACTCATCACATCCCCATCACTCTGCCTTCCCTACCCTACTCCTGCACATCCTTCCTCACACCAACTTACCTTGCACCTCCACCCATCCCTCTCTAGCTACATTATCACTTCCCCATCTCACTAGCCACCCCTCAAACTCATCCTCATCCTAGTCCAATCAAACCAACTAACAACACACAAGGGTAGGCACTTGGGTGTTTTATGAAATGTTTATGTAAAGTTTCTGTTAATGTAGTGTCAAACATTGAAACCTTTATTTCAACACTTTGCATTCTTGGACAGATCTGTGTGCACCTTTGGAAGTGGCTTAGTGAGTTGCAGTGAATGGTGAGACATAACAGTACCCCCTGCCATTGCCAGTGATGAGTGTGAAAGGAATGGCTTGGGCATTGTAGGGATGCTTTATGGTGTTGGTGTGGGGTGGTGCCAACCTGGCACATCATGTGGCAGCCATATGGATGTACAGCATCAAGTTAACTAAATCTGGCCATGATGAGGCCATCCCTGGCCCCCCGGGCAGCAATGTGGTTACATAAGAACATAAGAACATAAGAAATAGGAGCAGGAGTAGGCCAATCGGCCCCTCGAGCCTGCTCCGCCATTCAATAAGATCATGGCTGATCTGATCCTAACCGCCAATCTACTATCTATCACAGAACCATCTCCTGCATCTAACAGAATTGCACACACGAAATAGGAGCAGAATCAGGCTACACGGTCCCTGGGCCCGCTCCACTACCCACAGGGCCATGACCGATCCGAACCTAGACTCATGTCCAAATTCCTGCCCGCTCCCCGTAACCCTTAATGCCCTTTACTTCTAGGAAACTGTCTATTTCTGTTTTAAATTTAATTAATGTTGTAGCTTCTACAGCTTTTTGTGGCAGCATATTCCATGGACCTACCACCCTCTGAGTGAAGTAGTTCCTCCTCATCTCAGTTTTGAAAGAGCAGCCCCTTATTCTAAGACTATGTCCCCTAGTTCTAGTCTCACCTGTCATCGGGAACATCCTCCCCGCATCCACCCGATCCAACCCCTTCACAATCTTATATGTTTCAATAAGATCGCCTCTCATTCTTCTGAACTCCAATGAGTAGAGTCCCAATCTACCCAACCTCTCCTCATATGACCACCCCCTCATCCCCGGGATTAACCGAGTGAACCTTTTTTGCACTGCCTCGAGAGCAAGGATGTCTTTCCTTAAGTAAGGACACCAAAACTGTATGCAGTATTCCAGGTGCGGTCTCACCAATACCTTGTACAACTGAAGCAATACCTCCCTATTTTTATATTCTATCCCCCTAGCAATGAAAGCCAACATTCCATTTGCCTTCTTAATCACTTGCTGCACCTGCATACTAACCTTTTGAGTTTCGTGCACCAGGACCCCCAGATCCCTTTGCACTTCAGTGCTCTCCAGTTTCTTGCCATTAAGATAATAAATTGCTCTAGGATTTTTCCTGCCAAAGTGCATCACCTCACACTTTCCAGTGTTGTATTCCATCTGCCAAATCTCTGCCCACTTACTTAGCCTGTCTATGTCCCCTTGCAGGTTTTTTATGTCCTCCTCACTCACTACTTTCCCTCCCATCTTTGTTGGGTGGGTGCTGATGCCCTGTGTCCTGTACAGCATCAGTTGATTGCGGAGAAGGTTGGTGTTGTTGTTGGTGCTGCTGGTGTGCCTGGTGCTGCTGGTGTTGGGGCTGATCGTGGTGGGATTCTGAGGACCAAGGTGAGATAGTTTCAAGGACACCGATGCTGATGTAATAGATGGCAGGTGAACTTGAGATGACAGAAGCGATCTGTCAATGGTGAGAGAGATTGTTCCAATGAGGTGACACTGGATAGAGAGTTACTCCAAACACTTGCAACCTGCATAAAGCTCAATCTGTCTTCCAAATGCAGTAAGCAACAGCTTCTGAGCTTGGAAAGTGAACAGCTGTGAGATGGGAGCTTTTATAGCACATTTGCAGTTATCAAGTAATGAGATGATTCCATGGTCATACCACTCCCGACCTCCTTACCTGACGTGATCCCCGAGCAGCGTGGACCCCATGGGCGACCTCGTAAAATGGTATGGTGAGCTCAAAATATTTTTTAATGGACTGTGAACAAGGTCATAATGACATGAATTGCCTTCCCCGCTGCTGTGTCTTGGGCCTGTTCACCACTGACAGACCCGACATCTGGGGAAGGTGCGTGACGGTGGGTTGACAGTGGGGTCCCGACTTGCTGTCAACATTTTTTTTCCACCCAACCCGCCCCGAACACGCCCATTGACCCCCTGAAATATTCCCTCCCATATAATTCAATTTGCATCTTGAGCAAAGTCCTTGGGGTAGAAATTAGGTCGCGCCCCATTTGGGGCGCAAATATCGTCCGGACGCAAATATTAGCGCCTGGCGCTAATTATCGGCACTGACAGGAAACTTCACTTTTACCGCCCCGGGAGGTGAGTGGAGCGCTAAAGCAGGCGCTGCACACCTCTCTTAAGGCGCAAAGGCCGAGCAGTGAGGCGCTAACTCGGAGCGCTGACGAAGCTCATGTAATGTCAGTCAGCAATGGAACACACACACAATGGCATGGGCCAGTTCTTAAAGGGGATGGTTAATCTTGCTTTCCATCCACATCCTGTTCATTGCTGCCTTGAATCTCGGCCTGGAGAGACTTGCACATCAAATGTGCTGGAAAGAACAATGAAGAGTACCAGGCAAAGAGCTCAGAGTGCAGCTCCCACACTCTCTGCTAAATCGATACAAGGAATGGCAAATCAAAATGAACCTGCAAAGTGCTGCTCAGTACCCAAAACTCCTTCACACAACGTTGAATCTCTCCAGAAGTCTCTCCCTCTCTCTCTCAGAATGCGTAGTTCAAAAATGCCACCAACAATAAAAGACAGGAAGAGGCCCCCTTTAAATAGCGCCCCCCCCAGCCCCACAGCGATTGATAGTGTTCCAGTCTTCTGGTCGTTGGAAGCGCCAGGCGGTAAGGCAGGGGGCGCCACTCAATTTCCGCTACGGGGCGCCACAAGGGCGTTGCACCATGGAATGATGTCACAATCTGCGCGCGCAGGTGGTCGCAGCGGTAAGTTTTAGCGCCGCCGTACAATCTCAAGTTAAGTTCTCGAGCGGCGCAAACATCGCTGCGCCCGGGCGTTAGCGGCTTTGCGCCCCATTAGCGCCCTCTTAAGGCGCTAACTGGAGGCGCAACCAAGTGAATTTTTACCTCTGACTTGATTCCCAAAGACAACTCATTTTTCATTCCTCAAGTTGAAATTTGATAAAATAAGACAGCTTTTATTTGAACTTGTAACTGTTTCAAAACTGCATGAAACAAAGACACAAGCACCTCTGACAATGCACTCTCCCTTAGTGTTGCACTGGAGTGCCAACCTAGGTTATGCACACAAGTCCTGGTGTTGGACTCTGTAGGTGTTAAAGTGCTTTAGATATCATCCTGCAGTAACAGATCACACTTCCTGCTCAAGCAATAATAAAACAAATATTTTCCCAAAACTGCAATATAAATTATTATTAGTGTTATGTTGAGATCCAATCAGAATGTATTTGCCATTATTCAAATCTATCCTGTGAGCCCCTTTATATACAGTAATATGTGCTAATGAATATAAATTAATGTGATATTATTCAGCGCTGTTGCTAATGTGCAAAATGAAAATCAGAGGAGGAAAAGACAGCCAGATCTCTCCAACTTGAACTATTTATTTTCATCAGTTTGCCAAACATCAAGAGGTGTTCTTTGGAATAGACATATAACTATCAACACTCAAAGGAAGCTTATACACATGCACAATGACCGCTAACAAAAGTGAACAAAGTCCTCAAGCTTCTTTGAACAGTGCAAAATTGTCAGATAAGAATCAGCAAACTGAAAGGAGTTGTGAAAAAAATCTGCTGGCTTGTATTGCTGAAAGGTAATTAATTCTCAAAGGACCATCAAGGTGCTAACCCACTAAACAAATGTTGAACTTGGTTGGGGGGAAAGATTGCAAAGATCTCCAAAATTATTTCTCAGGCCAAAATATCTACCCAAATGCTTCGGAGGATTAAACTGCAGTTTCTCCTTCCATGCAATCTCACAGTATAGTAAAATTAATTGAAAAAACACTGTGCATAAATGTAGCTTAAACAGCAAACCAGTAGCAAAATGTCTAATATACACACAGAAAATCCTTTATATAATAAGTTCATAGTTGCATCTCACTTGCACATATAAATCTCTTGTCAAATACTGACTCCAGCTCCACAGAATGTGTGTATTTGATTGATAATTGGCATATTGTACCTTTTGTCTTCATAGATGGTCGCAGTTGAGCTTCTGCCTGCTCATCTGCATTCACTGAGTAGACTATCACTATATGTGAGGAGGCAAAGATGACTCTGGTGAGGAAGAGTTGTTCCCTGCAGACACCAAACAATATTGAATTAGGTAGGGAAGCCCACAATCATCTGCTGATCCATTGATCTTGCCCATAGGGCAAATTTTCAGGAGGTTCTGTACTGGCAATCAATGGGACACATCCGCCACCAGGGTCAGAAGGTAGCCTTGATACACTCTATTCCCCAACATCCCAGCAAGGGCAGTATGCACCTGCTGAAACATGCCATGTACACTGACTGTGCCTATGTGCAATCTGGCAACACCCAGGTGCACAGTGCACAAACATGGTAAGAATACAAAATGCCGTGCAGTTGGGTTGAATGCAGTTACTGAAGCAGATGATCTATCCAGTCAATCTGGTCAGAAATTTCTGCAAAGCCACTAACTATGTTGATCCAGGATGTAGTCATTCAGAGCACTGTAGAGACAGCTGAAAGTTTTTTGTTTGAAACTTGGGACAACTATCCACTTCACCTGTGGTTAAAGTGAGTATCCCCATAATATCACTCTGTGAAGCATCATTTGAGGGACATAGCCCCATAAGCTCATCAACCAGTATTTCTTAAGTATAAAAGTGAAGCGATAAGTTATTTTTTTCCTCAAGTGCATCCTGGCACTCCATGGGCTGGATTTTGAATCTGGGGTCGGGTTGGGGTCGGGAATCACACATTCTGGCTTGTGAACCCGCCTCCATTGAGATGTGGCCAACCCACTGTATTTTCCCTTGATTGACCTTGTTGAGCCCGCCCAGTGGGCTCAGCAGGCCAATTAAGGGCCACCCGGCAACAGGTGACGTCACAGACTGACATTTCATCTGTCAAGAGCTTTTGACAGATGAAATATCAATGTTTGACAGCTCTGTGAAGCTGTCAAACACTCACAATATGATTTCTAACTTCAGTCCTTCCTCTCAGGCTGAGTTAGAAATCATTCCAGCACAGAAAACAGAAGGCTGCCGTTTTTGACAGAACCACGGCTTTCCTGCTTTCTGGGCCGGTGAGATTTCTAACTCCCGAGAACTGAAGGGCTGACACCTGCAGGAGGAAGTTAAGGTAAGTAAAACTTTTTCCAACACACTTACCTCTGCACACATGCACCCATCACTCACCTGCCCACCAGACATATCGACCCCTCCAACCCCTGCAGACCCACGGCCCGCCCCGATAACTTGGCGTGGTTGCCACCTGTCGGGAAGCCCACACTTTTCTTTTAAAATAAGGATTATGCAAAAAACTGCCTGTTAACTACCTGTTAACAGGCAGTTAATTGTCACTAATCCCTTCCCGCCTCAGGGAGTCGGGTCTCAGAACAGGTCGGGTACCCGCCGCCAGAGAAACTGGCATGGAGGCGGGTTGGAGGCGGGATGGGGTCGGGACCCCCGAATCTGCAACTTTAACCCCCCCCCCCACCCCGCCTCCAAACCCGACTCCACGGGTCATTGAAAATCCAGCCCTTTATCTTTTACAGAATACTTACAGAGAAACACAATGTACCAGCAGACCGGCAATAATAGCTCTGAGAAATACATGGTTAACAGCAGGGCAGCAATAATAACACTGAGAAATAGAGTGGACCAGAAGGCTAGCAATAGTAGCACTGAAAAATACAAAGTACCAGCAGGTGTGCAGTAATAGCAATGAAAAACACAGCAGACTACCAATAATAGCACAGATATATGTAAGAGTTTTCTGCATAGAATCTATTCAGTCAAACTAACTGTCACAGACGGTAGTGATAATAACTATAGCTACATGTACTGTACTTATCGACATCATTTATTTAAGTGATATTTTGCTAGTTATCACAGTAAAATATGTTTTTCTTTGAATGTATTCTTTTCCTCCCAATGTTGACCCTTTAAACCCAGTTCATATATAAAGTGTGCTCTAAGGAATGGCTGGCACTCACCTTCATGGGCGGAGCTGTTATTTTTTCTGTAACCGTCTATTAGCACGCTTCTTATTTGGGTCGTGACATCACTACAGTATCCATGTAGAGTTGTCCTGCCTAGTGCCAGTTGCAAAAATGCAAAAATGGAATTAGGTCTTGGTTGTACAGAGGATAACACCGACACGGGCTGGTTGGGATGAATGGCTTATTTCTGTGTAACTTCTATATATTACTATGTATTTCCATATACATGTGTATGTTTAAGAGGTGTAAACTCAAAATGATTCACTAGTATAATGTGGTACATGGTAGGTATGTACCACATGAAACAGTGTTTAACATTGTGTTCACAAATTCTCTCTACTGAGATAATATTAGTCAGCATCTCTCTGTATTTGGACTCACATCATTTTACAAAATCAATAAAAGACATGCGGAGTGAGGTGGGGTGGGGTGGGGGGGGGGGGGAGAACACAGAGACAAACTGCCTGACAGTAATGTTAACATTTACCAAATACCACGTGGATGATGTTAGTTTAGAAATAAAAGTTTCCTCCCCATGCATTCATGTACCACACATTTTCAGTACCTTAATGTATTTGATAATAAAAATGTTTTTCATTGCGCTGACATTAAACTAATTTAAGATATGATGTGGAGATGCCGGTGTTGGACTGGGGTGGACAAATGTGAGAAGTCGCACAACACCAGGTTATAGTCCAACAGCTTTATTTGAAATCACAAGCTTTCGGAGCGCTGCTCACTTCACCTGACGAAGGAGCAGCGCTCCGAAAGCTTGTGATTTCAAATAAAGCTGTTGGACTATAACCTGGTGTTGTGCGACTTCTCAAATTTAAGATAAGGTATGGTATGCATATGACTGAAAAATCCAGGTAACCCTGCCACCTAATGATTGGGAACTATTGCCTGGCGAAAATTAATCAGATCTACCAGCTAATAATTGTCTTCATGTGGTGTTGTTAGGCAAAAATGTATTGCTCTGTTAAACGTATATCATAAATTATGAACCAGCAAGTACTACTATATAACTGTACTTTTATGTTATCTGCATGGCATTCAGTGAATGTTAACATTTCTGTCAGGAAGCTTGTCTCTTGCTTACGTTCCTTAAACTACATAATGCAATGAGTCCAAATACAGGAAAATGTTGTCTAACATTTTGCGTCACAAATTTGTTTTTTAGAATAATCATAAAATTAAATGCTACCCTTACAAACTACTGATTTTGCACAAAGGGAGTTACATGAAAAAGCAAAATAGGAAGAGAATGAGAATTTTTTTCTGCTTTTGCAAAGCAGCAGCTGGCAGAGGTGTCAATGAGAGGTGAGGGTTGGGTAAGGGTCAAGGATCATTTTAACTTCTTGCTTTGTTAAAGTGACAGACATTGTTATCTTAAACTTGACTGAGGAGTTGCTTCCTGGATCATTGCCTTTAAGTAAACAACAACATTTCATGGTCAGGTTCAAGCTTATCTAAGGTCAAAACGCCACCTAAGTTAAAACACTGCATGAAACAAATGCTCCAGAAGACAAACTATTAAATTAATCTGTCTCTATAACATTATTCTTATTCATGTTTCCAAAACTACAGATTTTTGTATCTTACTTATTTCCGTAAATATCGGACCCCAGTTTTTTTAAATTCTGAAGACAGTCAAACATTGGTTGATTTGATAGACATTTGGATTGAAGAAAAAAAATCGTTAAAAATTGACTGAATAGAGTGAAACTACAGAGTAATATTCTAAAAATTAATTTGTGAATGATTCCATCAATACAAAGAAATAAGAAAAAATATTTTCCTAAAGTAAATATTAAAATCACCGATTCTAAAATAATTTTTTTTAGCTCTTCACCCCAACTTCAGCATAAAAGTTGTTGAATCATTCAGTGTAGCCTTAACAAATATAAGGTTTATAAAGCAGTTAATATTTGAGAATATACTCTAGAGAATGTTGGTAATTATCAGTGTATCTTAGCTGTTTTATGAATTATAGATTTCATAAAATGTTAAATGTAAAATAACAATAATAGTTGCATTTGCAATTAATCAATTGTTTTTGCCACGTGGTAACATTATAGAAAAAAATGAAATCAGGGACAAGAAGAAGTGTTTTTCTGCATTGGTTTTCATTGGAGTTACCAAAATCCTGAATCCTAAACCTACAGTGAAGAAAATGAATACTGAATTGGAAGAACAGTACTATTCTAGATGGAAAGAAAGAAATAAAGACTTGCATTTATGTAGCACCTTTCATGACCACTGGACGTCTCAAAGCGCTTTACAGCCAATGAAGTACTTTTTGGAGTGTAGACACTGTTGTAATGTGGGAAACTTAAATGGAGGGTGGAATATATGTTTGCATCATCATCTGTTTTGTTGCTTGATGAAAACAAATGAAGATATAAAATACTGGCTACTTAACTACTAGTTTTCTAATGAAGCTGGCCACAAGAATTTGAAAAACTTAGATGATGTTTTGCTCCAATTAGAAACTTGTAAAGTTGAGAAAAAAACAATAAAGCTCCACAATAGAAAGTATAGAAATAGGAAGCACATATCTTAACATTTCTGCTAAATATATTGTAAAAACTAATGCATCTTCTGTGGCCCTGCTCACAGAAAGCCAGAGAATCCCTGACAGGATCATTATATCAGGTAAAGCACAATGTATTAGTTAGATACTCAGGTGCAGCTGTGTGTAACTCAGTATGGCCTGGCCAACACTTTTCTTTCAATGAATTCCACCAAAAACAGATTTAACTGATCATTCATCTTATTGCTGTCTGTAGGATTGCTGTGCATAAAATGGACACTACATTCACCTATATAGCACCATAACTGCTCTTTAAGGTAAATAATTGCCTGTGATGCATTTTGGGATGTTCTGACAAATCTGATACGACATTATATAAATGCAAGTCTTTCTTTGTCAAACTATGAGGCATTGTTCTGCCTCTCTGAGGTCAATTAGAGGTCAGAAGAAACCAGCAGGAAATTACTGGCTTTCATTATACAATGTAACTTTTATAGTGAGATACAACAATTTGCGTGTTTTACAAAGTGTGACACCTGGGGGGCGATCTCCAATTTCTGCGAGAAATGGCGCAAAATCGACAGAGTGGACGTGCCACCTGCCCATTGGTGCTGGTGTCAGTCCCAAGTTATTTTGAGGCCCGTGCCTCATTAAAATGCTGCCAGTGAGCTGCGTGCCACTATTGTGGGAGGGCTGAAAATCATCTAGTTCCCATGCTGAGTCAGCCTGCAGGTTGGGCCTGGGAGCGGGGAGGACAATACTAGGGGGGACCTTGAATCGGCTGGCACGAGGCCAGGGTCTTTTTTGGAGGCCCATGGGGAGAAGGAGTGCTCCACCTGGGCCCACCACTAGCAGCCCATTTAAGGACCACTGGTTGGGACGTTCAACGCCTGTTACAAATAGGCAGAGCGTGCACAGTTCCACCCATTTTTACCTGAAAATTGCAATCGGGCTCCTCGAACTGGTGTAGGATCCTGATTTTAATATTTAAGCAGCCTCCTGCCTGTCTCATGTGGGCGGGCTGCTTGCCAATTTACAGGCCCACCTGAAAATTGCATCAGGTGGGACTTGGGCACCAATGGGGTGGCAGAGGAGTCTCTCCCCTCACCATATTTAATAGCTTGCCCCCCATTTCTCAGGGAAATCGCCCCCCCCCCCGAAGTGTGATAGGGGCATCTTAAAATATTATATTTATACTTGCAGATCTCCGATGATATTGCTTACAGTGAGTCAGAGGTTACTCTGTTCTGAGTGGATTTGGAAGCGGGGAGGTGTGCACATCTCCAATGAAAGAATTTGGAAAGAAGCTTGTAAGAGACCTGCCCAGCCTCAGTGAAAGAAGTGCTTTTTGATTAGTTAATTGAAAATACCAAAAAAAGTTTCTTCCAAATAAGGAGGAGCAGTAAATGGCTGCTTTCATAAACATAAATTGCACAACCAAACAATCTCTTGTATAGCGTTATTTACCCCAGGGTAAGTCCAGAACTTAATTTCTTTCAGATTTTGAATACAAACAATTCAGTTGTCTCATGGGGGTTTCAGGCTTTTTCACTGGACTGCCAGGGGATGCGGGTAACAAACAGTAACTTCTGGTGCTCCGAACTGCCTCTGAGCCCAAAAGGAAGAAGGGTTTGTTGTGATTAACACCAACAGAAGCCAATGAGGAAGAATTTGCAGAAAAAAATGGTCAGCAAAGCCCAACACAGTAGTTCTAATTCTAGTCCAAAATGAGCTTCAGGGTCACAACACAGGAGTAGAGCTCTCCAAGAAAATCTTTTCCATAAATTTATAAAACTGTACAAGTAGTTCTCTGAGTAAGGATGAGCATTTTTATGCAGATTTTTTTTTTAATGAGTTTGATTGGTTCAGCTTTCAGTTTGTTTTATTGGTAGTTTTTCTTTGCTGTTCATCCTTGATTCATTGCTTTCCTATATGAAAACTGCTTCTTCATCGATAGAATTCATTTGGACCTGTTTTTACTTAATGAGTTCTGATTTGTTGCTGTTTTAAGATTTCAGCCAATCAGATCAAAGTATAACACAGAAATTTGGAAGTGTGGCACTAAAGTGTGACACAGGATGTGTGACATCTGAGATGTGATGGACAGGAAATCTGGATTAGACACCATATTTTCACTATATTAAAGATCAATAGATATGTTTATATATGGACTTAACAGCTGAATGATTAATCAATCTTTAGGGGTCAGCCTTGGCTCAGTTGCAGCATCCTCATATCTGAATCAGAAGGTTGTGGGTTCAAGCCCCATTCTGGGACTTAATCTCATAAAGTAGGCTGAGGGAGTACTGCACTGTTGGAGGTGCTGTCTTTCGGATGAGACATTAATCTAGGGCAGCATTTTGCGGGCCTTTGAGTGGCAACTTACTGTCATCAGGTGTCTGATCCAGCGCGGCGTCCTCTACAGGGGATCGGTGGTGTGTGTGAGCAGAGCAAGCAACAGCGGGACTGTTCAACCAATCAAAGTGAAGAATCCTCACTGAGCCACGCAGTCTAAACCAGGAAGTATAAATTAGATTTAAATCATGTACAGAAAGCAAAATAATGAGAGGAAAAGAAAGATGGTATTAAGAGAGACATAAAAATAAAGTATGAAAAAGCTAAAAAAATTATTTTATTTTATTATTTTAAATCTCCAACTCTAATTAAATTCTGAAGAAATGAGACTCCATACTTGTAAAATAAAATTTTCAGTGCCAGAGATGTTGTTTGGCAGTAATTATGACTTATCACACCGTTAAAAATCACTTACACCTGAATGCACCAGCCCTAACATTTTCTGCCCTGTTTAGTGGGTAACTAGTAGGTAAGTACAGCAACTTCATGCTCTTACATGAATTTCAATGCTGAGTCTATCAGCGAGGTACCAGTATAGCGCAGCCTGTGGATGAGCAGGGTAACTCGGACAGCAACTTCCAAATTTCTGCGTTTAACTGCGCATGTGAGGACTCCGGAAGTTCCTGTCCGATTTACTCCATAATAACGATGAGCGCTGTTAACCTCCCCATTTTTCTCAACACAAAATTCGGGGCTATGTATTTCTCAGATCAGTTGGGGAGTGATTGTTCTTAGAAGATCATCTGAACAATTAAAAGTCAGACTAGCTTTCTCTTCAGTCAATTAGAAAGTACGTTCTGTCAGTTTGGATTTTTCTCTATATTAGAAATGATCAGCTCTCTTTCTGTATTTTAGAAATGTATTTAAGTGTGACACAGAAATTTGCATTTATTACAGTGTGATATCTGAAGTGTGAGTAATGTATTTTTGGCCGTGGGTGCAAAATGTAATTATGCTATGAGGTTTACAAGGCAGTTTAAATTTCTGAAAATTATATGCAGGGAATTATAGTTACAATGAGTGTTCCAGCATGTTTTATATTGGAATTGGGAATGTAGAATTGATTAACGGCATTACTTATTCTAGTATCATTCAAATTTCCAAGCCTAACCAATTATCTATTCCAGGACATAACATGCTGGATCATTTATAGGAACATAAGAACAGGAGTAGGCCATTCAGTTCCTTGAGCCTGTTCCATGATTCTATTAGATCATGGCTGATTTGTACCTCAACTTTATTTAGCTACCTTTGTTCCATATCCCTTGATACCTTTACGCAACAAAAATCTATCGATCTCAGTCTTGAAAATTTCAATTAACCCAGCATCTACATGCTCCTCCACAGCTCCTAGTCTCTCACCATTAAGAAAATATTTTGATTTGTCTTTCTTGGATCCAAAGTAGATGACCTCACACTTCCCCAGATTGAACACCATCTGCTACAGTTTTACCCACTCACTTAGTCCGTCTATATCCCTTTGTAACTTCCTGCTCCCATCTACATAACTTACAGTGCCTCCTAACTTGGTGTTGCTTGCAAACTTGGAAATACAACTCTCCATTCCTTTATCCAAGTTGTTGATATATATGGTGAAAAGCTGAGGCCCCAGTACAAATCCCTGGGGAATGCCACTTGTCATATCCCTCCAATCAGAGAACATTCCCTTTATCCATACTCTCTGTCTCCTACCCATATCACTAGGTTACCGCCAATTCTGTGCGCTTTCATTGTTGCTATTAATTTCTTGTGAGGAACCTTATCAAATGTCTTCTGGAAGTCCATATAGACAACATCCGTAGATACTCCTGTATCCACCATGCTAGTGACCACCTCAAAAATTCAACTAGATTAGTCAGATATGACCTACTCTTCACATGGTGACTCTATTTGATTAGTTCACACTTGTCCAAGTGCTCAGTCACTCTGCCCTTGATAATAGATTCCAGTAACTTCCCCACAACTGATGTTAAATTGACAGGTCTGTAGATAACTGGCTTCTCATTTCCTATCTTCTTAAATAATGGAGTGATAGTTGCAACTTTCCAGTGCATAGGCACAATTCCCAAAACTAGAGAGCTTTGGAAAATTATGATTAATGCATCTGCAGTTTCCTCGCCTATTTATTTTAATACCCTGGGTTGGAAACCATCAGTTTTGGAGATATGTTTATCTTAAATCCCATAATTTTCTCCATTACCATATTTTTCACTAAGTTCCTTCTCTTAACTTATTTTTAGGTTCTCTTGTATCTCTGGTGCTTTGTCCTTTTCCTCCACTGTGTATTTCTGTCATTGATACACAGATAGTGGTTAAACTATTAAGCTGCAAGAGGTTTGGTAATTTTTAGGACATGGGCATTTACCATGCACTAATGGTCTTGCTCCCCACCAATAGAATTGCCAAGTACATTTACATTCAGCACTTCTGTAGCTTGAAACAGGAGCAAGTGATGACTGTGTACCAGCTCCCCTTGTTCATCGTGGTAAAATTGGTTCCCTTATCTTGATGGTAGAATCATAGATGCTCAAAAATGTGGGAATCTATGGGGGCGATTTTCCCAGGCCCGAGGAGGTGGGTTTGGAGGTGGGACAGTTGGCAAAATCACAAAAAGTGAGGGCGGGTTCGGAACCCGCCTCCAACCCGCCTCTGCGCTATTTTGCCGAAGGCGGGTTTCATGGGTACGATGCACTCATCCTGGCCAGATTTGCATAGGTTGCCCATTGTGGCACATGTGTTTGGCTCTTTCTTAACACATGATAGACAATGGACATGACTCTCTGACCTCCTTTCACTCTGACCACCAACCTGACCACGCAAGTGTCGTGGAGCCCGCAATGTGGAGTTGTCTAAGCCGAAATAACAGATACCATCCCGCCAACAGTTTGCCATCACCTAATTTTAATACATTCACACAGGAATGGCATTTCATCAATAAACAGAAACAATCACCCAATCTGCACACAGATCTGGAGGTTATATCCCTTGCCAGCTGGACCCACACAGCCTTGGTTTCTTTGGGAGGCCTCTTCCTCCCAGATGAGGGGAAGAGCACCTCCCTGCTAGCTCTCGCCCCCTCAACCAGCATACCCAGCGCCTCATCCGAGAACCTCGGGGAGGCCCTTGCCTTGCAGCTGGCCATTCTTCAAGGAGATAAAAGTTTGGAGGTGGTCCACCATTGACCAAAAACCAGTGGAATGAGCCAAGGCAGCAAGCAGCCCTTAAATGAAGCTGGATAAGTGACGTCAGCAGAGGCGAGTTTCAGTCCCAAAAGACTAATTGGGCCAGGGGAACCCACACCTCTGAAGTTAACTGGCCAATTAGGGGAAAATCGCAAATTTTTTGCACCTCACAGTGGAGGTGGGTTTGGAACTCACCCAAACCAAAACCCGCCTCCAACCCGCCTCCAATGGGAAAAACGCGCCCTTAGATTCTGCCACCTGTATAAGGGAGCCAGATTTAGAAATGTAAATATGCGAGTTTGTGTATGGATATCAGTCTCCTATGAGCCAAACAGTAGAAGCACTAAATATAAAAGCTCCTTCATTGTTCTTTACCCATGAATTCTCCCCTACCTGTGCAGTTACATTTAAGGGATACACTTATGACTTAAAGCTCTATACCGGAGGTGTGAATTTGTAAAATTATCGCTGTACTACTAGCAGCTTTTCACACTCAAAAATTTGAGGAAAACATACTTAGTAAGTATAATACAAAATGGATAGGGATGAGTTGCAGATAATAATGGAAGATAGTGAATTCTTCTGTATTTCACCATCCAAAATAACCTGATATCTGCAGGATCCTATATTGTAGACCAGAATTCTGCAACATCACAGCTCGATATGGTGTGAAGTCCTATGTCCTTAGTGACACACATACTCAATGAAACTGCTTGCTCTGGTCACCGTCATTAAACAACTACTGACTTTAGTGTCAGGCTTGTCTCAGTGGTAGCAATCTTGCTTTTGAGTCAGAAGGTGATTGGTTTAAACCCCACTCAGGACTTGAACAAATAATCTATCGAACACTGCAGTGCAGCACTGAGGAGGTGCTGTCTTTCAGATGAAATGTTAAACTGAGGACTGTCTGTCATCTCAAGTGGGCATAAAAGATCCCCTGGCAATGTTCGAAGAAGAGCAAAGGAAGGATCCGGGCCAACATTTAGCCCTCAATTAATACGATCAACAACAGATTACCTGGTTATTTATCCTGTTGTTTGTGGTGCCTTGCTGCGCACAAATTGACTGCTGCGTTCTTTCTCTTTAAGTGACCAATTGTGGATCAACATGTACAAATTTCTGATTTCAGTAAATGGGACCGGCACCTGGATTAAACAGCTTTTTAGTAATGTGTCTATAACTACCAGTAAAAAACTGAGCCTTGAAATTCCTATTTTTTGTATCTTGAAATTTATAAATGTGGGCAAGGTGGAAGAATTTGGGATGGGACCCGGTTCCGACAGATTTCTGTCCCTTTGTGCACCAGCTGCACCTCCCCGCTCCCACCCCCCATTGCCCTGACATTATAAGAGGTGGAATTGGTGGGATGTCCTCCGCCAGACATCCTACCAGTTCCACCTATCCTGCGGCCAATGTACAGTACACAAGCATAATGCAGGTGTATTTGCCATACATTGGTATCCGACTTAGATATTGACATTTGATTTGCTTTGCTACTACCATATGAAAGAAGAAGAAATAATCGGCCCAGTGGGACCCATTTCCCAATGGCAGTCAATTTCAAAGCAATTGATTGACATTAGGAAAGCTGCAACAGAACACGGCTGGCTTATTTGAAGATTTCTTCTTTTTTTGGCTACAATGGCCTGATCCCCTGACAAAGCAGCAAGGCGCCATTCCGAATTTCCTGACTCCCCACAGGGCGATGCCCAGGAAATGGGGTAAATGTTGCATTTGCCTGCCCCCCTTAAGTTAACGATCCTGTCCCATTGATTTAGGACAAGGTGAAAGACTAGTGGGGTAAATCTGCACTTCCAGCGGGTCTGCAGCCTGCCAGGAATTTCAGGGCTCTGGTCTTTAATAAAGAAATTAAAAGCTTTTTAAAATGACATATTATCTGCATATATAAAGTTTCACATCGGAGCGTCAAAAAGCAGATCATTTTATTTCATTCTCAGCTAGCTCATGCTTCAGAATGCTGGACAAGAACAACTTCCTGCCAGACCAATAAATTTCTCTTAAAAGTATACATATAGCAGACTTTGCTGAAGTTTCCAAGACAATGACTGTTCTGATAGAATTATTGCCTTAAATCTATTAGCACCAAAAGGAAGCAAGGTTGCTTTGATGCTGTAAATCTGAGGCAAAAGAAAACACATAAATGACTCAGAGTCAGGAAACTAATGAAGCTGAAATAAAAATTATGGCCAAGATTTTCAACAGCTTCAATTCCAACAATAGCTCTGCCACCTTACCTCAAAATAAAGACTGCCTACTTGGGTGGTTTTGTATTCTCGGTGAAAATGTACTGTAGGGATTAAGGCCAGGTTGCTGACTTCCAGCACGCCTGCGGCTTTTGTTCTGAGGCATGATCCACAATCCGCACAAGCAAGAGGTGGTGATGGATGTGTCAGTAGAGGCAGTTCATGTTTCAGATAATGGAGCCAACAATTCAGAAACTCCTAGAGGTATTCTACAAGGTGAGGATGAAACCAGTCGCTAATCACCTTGTGACAGGTGTAGATTAACAGTCACAGGTCAGAAAACAGCACTCAGGGATTTAAGGCTGCTTAAATCACTCAGTACTGAATGTGACTGCAGGACTGTAACATTTTACGTTATTATTGCCTCTTAGAACCACAGGAGAGTAAAAGGCAGTTTCAGCAAATTTTTGCGTGTAATACTCATTTTGTTCTGCGACATCGTTCATCTGCCAATGTCACAATAATACGATGCTTTGAGGTTGCTAGTTTACTTCCCCTACATATTTGCAATTGTAAAAATAACGATTTCTTCTGCAGAGTGGTAATATTTGAATTAATTCAGTTACTTAGACTGGGTTTCCTCTGAACATTGTTTTCTGCAAACACGATGTAATCAAGTTCTGAACTGGATAATTGGTTGAGCAACTCGTACCCCTATCATGAGCTTCCAAAAAAGGAAGCCCATGTGAAATGTAATACATTTATCGCAGCAGCTGGCGGTACTTAACTCTGTTTTGAGAGTGCTCGCTGGAGAGTCCATCCCCTATTGTAGCAACATCATTAAATTACTTCAGTTTATTATTCTGCCATTTTAGACATCTCCCACTGCTTCAACTTTGCAACCAATAAGCAATGTTGGATACATCCTTCTATAAATCTATTGAATAAATATTTGAGTTGTGATTAATTACTCTTATTTTCATTCTAAGAATATTTTTGGTCATTTCTTTATTTGTTAATAGTACTGGCAGTGTTATTTTAGTAACACCTGAGGGCTGTTACAAGTTTGCAAGCAGATGTGTTTTCACCAATATCCTCATTTAGAAAAAAAGAGGAATTTTATTATTTTGTGTGTTAAACTGGACTTTTCTTTTATTACCACTAGTCTCAGTTTTGCTTACAGCCTGAAATGGGTGTAAGGAGAGCAGTGAAAAAAAAACACTTGCATGTTATGAAGTGTGAAGCCCTTGTTAAAGGCCGATGCTACAAAATATGTTCAGGGTGGAATAGAAACAAAGGGGCTGAGAGACTGCAGTGATTGTGCTTCCACCACTGGAGTCTGTGGGGTCAGTGGGAGGGCATCTCATTTGCTGCCAGGTGCCTGCTGCACTATGGGCAGGTTATGGTAACCCGCCAGAAACTCTGGCGCCTTCCAGTTATCTGTAGCTGGAGGGGGAGTCCATGTCGCACCCCCACCCCCCCGCCACCCCCAACTCCCACCCTGAGACCCCATTCTGTCCCGTCCATCAGTGCCGGGCCAACACTAACACTTATTTTTAAAAGTGCCCATCTGCAGAGGTCTAGGCTGTTTCCTTGGCCTGGACCCCCAATGTGGGGCTCACTTCTGCCTTTCTGGAGACCAGTATACATAATCTGACTTGGCATACCAGCCTCCGGGTTCTTTATGGGCTAGGGATACGGGAACTCCCAGCGAAGGGAATCCTGGACCCTGGCCTCTCCTTTTAGACATGGCTAGCCTTGTAAAGTGTGGGTGGAGACTTTGTTCCCATCAAGGCTCTGAGGCATTTTCCCAATTGGCTTTGGAACCTGTCGTATTCGGCTTCTGACATTTTACTGAGTCAGACTTCTGCCAGACTTCTGATGGAGTTATGGTAGGAGACTGGCAGAATGACCAAAGAAATTTGGTCCCAAAAAGTATGTCGCGCACACCCATTTAGAATGGGGGTTACTCACATGAATGAAGAGGAACATCAGTAGGAGCAGTATTTTTGCACTGTATAAACAGTGTGGATATTGAAGGGATGTGGCTGCTTTGCCCTTATTAACCTCACTCATACAGATAGCTTCAATCTGACTTCTGCTGACTTGACTGCTGTTGGCAGCCCAATTAAATCAACTGTTCCAGAAAGCCCACCTCCTTGTCCCTTACTCCTTTCCACACTCGTTCCTTTACATCCAACTCACCAAAGGCTTCTTCAGCAGCACCTGTAGGTTGCCCCTATATAAAAGCACAACATGTGAAAACTGTGCTGGAACAGGGCAGTCTCTTAAAGTAATCTGCAGCAAGTTGTTTGCAATTGTTCGGTATCTTACTGGGTTTTTGGATTGTGAATTTTTGTAAGGACTTGTTATTCCTCTGGGTGTACTGGAAGGAAGCTTGTGTTGGGGAATCCGGGGTGCTTGGATAGACAATGGCCCAGAAATTGGACTTCGATGGTTGCCGCGGGGGTAAGGATCGTGCGCGATCTTACCTACCGCGCCTGCCTTTATGGTTTTGGCCCACACGAACTTCTGCTCCTGGGCCTCTCCCTGGTGCTGGCGCGCAGTGTGTGCGTGTCCCAGAGGCGCAGTTAGTTCGATGCGACCTCTGGGATCACGTGGGCCAGTTAGAGCCAATGGCAGCACACCATCTTTCATTCATAGTTTTGACAGGAAGAGCTGTCAAAACTATGGCCCAGAAATTGGACTTCGATGGTTGCCGCGGGGGTAAGGATCGTGCGCGATCTTACCTACCGCGCCTGCCTTTATGGTTTTGGCCCACACGAACTTTGGTTCCTGGGCCTCTCCCTGGTGCCGGCGCGCAGTGTGTGCGTGTCCCAGAGGCGCAGTTAGTTCGATGCGACCTCTGGGATCACGTGGGCCAGTTAGAGCCAATGGCAGCACACCATCTTTCATTCATAGTTTTGACAGGAAGAGCTGTCAAAACTATGAATACAACTTGCCCCCAAAAGAACAGCTAAACCTCAATTAAATTTAAAAAAACCCATCACATTAATAAAATAACTATAGTTAAATAAATTAACCACTTTAAACAAAAATTTAAATTTTTGAAAAAATTTAAATTCTTTTTAAAAGTTATAAAAATAAACTTACCTTTCTTTAAAGTCTCTAAAAAAGATAAACCTGTTGGAAAAAATTTAAAATAATACTTAATTAACTACTTACCTTGTTAAAAGGGGGTCTTACGCCTCCTTTCTTCATGTGTAAAATCTTCAACACTTACCTTCGCGTTCAAACCTGAAAAAAAACTAAGTGTGCTGCGTGCGCACAGCCTGTAGTGCGCACGCGGTTCACTTAGGAACCGCCCCCTTCGCAATATCGGAAGTGCTGGTTTCCCGCGCATGCGCAGTGCATGCAGGAAACCGGCACTTCGGAACCGAATATGGGTGAGTACACAGTGCGTACTCTCCCGTATTCGGACAAATTTCTGGGCCAATATCCCTGTATGCAGAATGCCTTTTTTCTGAAACAACACCTAAAAACCCCCCAGATTATCTGACCATTTATCTCATTGCTGTTTGTGGGACCTGGTTGTGCACAAGTTGGTTGCTGCATTATGGTGTTACCAACTGAGCCATGGCTGACACACGCTGATGCCAGGGAGCTCAGACATCACAGGAGAAAGAAGGCACCTACTCACTGTTGCTCTGATGGCCGCATTTCCAATCCTCACAGAAGTTACCTGGACCTTACAGTGGAGTAGTGTACACAGAGACAGGTTCAGCAGGGAGTTTGATTGCGATATATGACCTGCCCCAGGCTGACTTAAAGCCATGCTAGAGGCTGGCACGGCCTTGCCAGTCTCAGTGGAAGTGATTGTGGCATTTAACTTCCAGTGGGCCACAGGTGGCATTGCCAATATATACAGATTATTAAGGTAGCTGCAACTGACCATTGTTAATGCACTATGATTGGAGCTTAACTTATTACCAGTGGTATGTTGAAATGCAGTAGACTGGAAAATAATTAGACACTATGATATCTGGAAAGCATTTGACTGCAAATCAAAAGAAATTATCCTAATCCTGCACGAATCGTGGTGTAAAGCCACATTTGGAAAATTGGGATAATTTCATAGCTTCTGAAATATTTTCACTTTTTAAAATAATGGCTGGAAAATCACGCACAACGTTTGCCCGAATTTTCAATAATTGCTGCAGATAGACAAGACTCCCCACTGGGAATGCTAACTCAGAAAATTGTCCTTATTATGTCTAGTTTTGGTACACTACATCCAAAAGGACATTAGTCGATTGGAGAAGGTTCAGAGATAGTAACAAGAATAATTATAAGACATAGGGCTCCTGGTTGTTAATAAATTTATGTAACTGAATTTGTTCTCATTAGAGGAAAGTTTAGGAGGAAAATGCTAAGGGAAATAGATGATGTAAATGTAAATAGGGTTATTTAATTTGGATTGCGAACACAGGACCAAAGAACTTGCGTATAAAATTAACAAAGTAAAATTTGAGATTAGAAGATATTTTGACCCATAGATTTAGTTGATATGTGGGATAGACAGCGCTGATTAATAGCTTTAAAAGAGCTGGATGTATATCATAGAATCATAGAAATTTACGGCACAGAAGGAGGCCATTCAACCCATTGTGTCTGTGCCATCCGAAAACGAGCTATCCAGCCTAATCCCACTTTCCAGCTCTTGGTCCATTGCCCGATAGGTTACGGCACTTCAAGTGCATATCCAAGTACTTTTTAAATGCGATGAGGGTTTCTGCCTCTACCACCCTTTCAGGCAGTGAGTTCCAGACCCCCACCACCCTCTGGGTGAAAAAAGTTCTCCTCAACTCCCCTCTAATCCTCTACCAATTACTTTAAATCTATGCCACCTGGTTATTGACCCTTCTGCTAAGGGAAATAGGTCCTTCCTATCCACTGTATCTAGGCCCCTCATAATTTTATACACCTCAATTAAGTCTCCCCTCAGCCTCCTCTGTTCCAAAGAAAACCACCCCAACCTATCCAATCTTTCCTCATAGCTAAAATTCTCCAGTCCTGGCAACATCCTCGTAAATCTCCTCTGTACCCTCTCTAGTGCAATCACATCTTTCCTGTAATATGGTGACTAAAACTGTACACAGTACTCTAGCTGTGGCCTAACTAGTGTTTTATACAGTTCAAGGATAACCTCACTGCTCTTATATTATATGCCTCGGCTAATAAAAGAAAGTATCCTGTATGCCTTCTTAACCATCTCATCTACCTGTCCTGCTACCTTCAGAGATCTGTGGACATGCACTCCAAGGTCCCTCTGTTCCTCCACACTTCTCAGTATCCTACCATTTATTGTGTATTCCCTTGCCTTGTTAGCCCTCCCCAAATGCATTACCTCACAATTCTCAGGATTGAATTTCATTTGCCACTTTACTGCCCACCTGACTAGTCCATTGATATCTTCCTGCAGACTGCAGCTTTCTTCCTCACTATCAACCACACGGCCAGTTTTTGTATCATCTTCAAACTTCTTAATCATGCCCCCAACACTGACGTGTAAATCATTGATATATACCACAAAAAGCAAGGGACCTAGTACTGAGCCCTGCAGAACCCCACTGGAAACAGCCTTCCAGTCACAAAAACACCCGTCGACCATTACCCTTTGCTTCCTGCCACTGAGCCAATTTTGGATCCAACTTACCACTTTGCCTTGGATGCCATGGGCTTTTACTTTGCTGACCAGTCTGCCATGTGGGACCTTGTCAAAAGCCTAGCTAAAATCCAATTAGACTACATCAAATGCACTGCCCTCATCGACCACCCTCATTACCTCCTCAAAGAATTCAATCAAGTTAGGCAGACACGACCTTCCCCTAACAAATCCATGCTGACTGTCCTTGATTAATCTGTGACTTTCTAAATGACGATTAATACTGTCTCTCAGAATTTTTTCCAATAATTTGCCCACCACCGAGGTTAGGCTGACTGGCCTGTAATTACTCGATCTATCCCTTTCTCCCTTTTTAAACAACGGTACATCGTTATCTGGTTAGAAGTGGCACTAAAGCTTATGGGAGGAAGTTTCTGCTTGTTTCTGTTAGTTTTTCTCCCAGATACCAGCACAATCTGGGTGGAATCGGCCGAACCAGCGCAAATGATCAGTGAATTTTAAACGTAGGTGTGCTAGGTGCAAAACCACTGATGCTTGTGTTTTCCGTGAACTTTTACACTGGTTCAAGATTCAATTCACCTGAATCAGGCCCCACCCACAAAACTGGCCACAGCCCAGGTCAAAATTGCGAGATTCCGCCGATTGTGCTCGTTCGGGAAGGCTCTTCAAATTGCGTTCATTTCCTTAGGTGCACAGACACTAGTAGGCACATGAAAAAAAAATTTGTATCTAAAAATGTATTTACTATGAAACTGACTAGTGTACACCAATGAAACTATTAAATGGTTCAGTATAGTTTTTTAAAGTTATTTTCAGTGATTTTAAATCAGGTAACTCACAGGTGGAGGATTGAACACCCTTATTAAAAATGCTTATTTTTGGTGAAAAACCCATTTTCAGCTGTATTAATAAAATTGCAGCAGGTTACCACTCTTAAATACATGAAGGAAACATTTTTAATGGGAAAGAAAAGAAACAATTCCGTTATATTACGCTGGCTGATTGCGCTGGTTCATGGAAGATTTTACGTTTGTGATTATGCAAATTAATTTTAGCAGATGCTTGAAGCTTAACCTAACCAGCACAATTTCAAGCCCATTTTGGGCGCAATTTCCTGATTGCGTCCAAAGCGGAAATTCTAGCCGTATAATTTTAAGCGGAGACAGATATGTGATTAAATGCTCTTTGCAGCAGATTGAATCTTGCCCTGCTTGGACCATGGGAATGTTATGCTAGGGATATTTAATGTTGGATATAAGTTTAGAAAGTATTTTGGAGTTTTGCTTGATTTACTTGATTTGATTTAGAGAAAATTTTCAACCTATCCTCAGGAGATTAAATGGTAGAATCCAAACTGAAGCAGTTTTTACCTGGCCTGTGGAAGGAAATAGTTTGATAGATGAAATGCCTTTTCCTGTTGCATACTTGATGTTTAATAATTTTAATAATTACATAGCCATGTACAGTAGTAACAATCCCCATTACGAACCGCATGATGTGAGAAGGACAAGTCACAGTCAGACTAAATCTCTGACTCATTTTTAATGTGATACATATAATTTGATTAGCCCTACCCGCCCGACGGAAACCGGAAGGATGGGCAGTTAAAAACGAACAGATTACTTACCTGCTCAAAACTCAACACTTTCTGATCATTTCCGAATTTAACCTGCGAGATTCTGCAGGCCGATGAGGTGTCTACCTAAAGTAGGTGGGGGCCTCAGGAATTTACGCAAATCAGTGTCCTATTATGTCAATAGGACCTCGATTGTATTTTAACTGAGGCCCGAGCGACTTATCCACCAGGCTGAAGCAGGTCTACAGGTGTACAGCAGACAGAAGAGTCCCTCCATAGTAATTATAAAACTTTTTGTTGTGGGGCAGGAGGAGCAGGAACACTCCGCTGGGTCCCACAAGGAAAGTCTCAGGCTCTCCTGCCCTGGACTCCCTCCTCCCTTCCCACAAGATCCTCTCAAAACTCCCTCCCCACCACATACCTGTAAGCCGACAGGCGGCCAAGGGCAACCCAATCTTTTCCAGTCGGTGGCTGCTCTGCACCCTCTTCCCTGCCACCCCCAACCACTAGCCCACCACCACCCCCGCCCCCGCCGTTCCAGGTGGGGAGTGGACCGACAGCATTTAAATGAATGCTGGAAGTTAAACTACCCGGGCCTGAAACTTAGGCCAGAGAGTGCATTTTGCACTCACCACGCCCCCACCCGCCCAAAACCTGCTCAGGGTTAAAATCAACCTCACAGTCTATTTTCTCTCACAGATTTAAGTACTATTTATTTTATGTGAAAGGTCTATATTGAATACTCATGTATAAACCCCACCTTTGGATTCTGTATCAAGACTGACTAGTTATCAAGTGTCAGGCAGTCTGGTAAGCAGCAGGTACTAAGTACAGCCCACACCAGCTGAGGAATACTGGTAGGTACTTTAACAGTGCAACAAACACATGTAAATGAGATCCACTTTGCAATTTAACCAGAATGAAGGTACATTCATTTGTAAATGAGTTTTTTTCTCTGTTTGATGTAAGAATAATACAAAGCATTTTATTTGAGCCCCCAGAGAGATACACAGGGGTTTGTCAATGCATCTTGTTAGGGAACCGATGTGTATGACATGTTCTTTTGTAGAGTGTATCACTAACTAAAAGAAATCTATTTTAGTATTTTATTGAAGACTGCATTTTATTATCGCTTAATCTAGGTTATAGTTCAAAATTCTGAACAGTTAACATTGCATCATTTTTCTATCCCAGGCCCCCTAATGAAATTTACCAGGTTTTTAAATTTTGGTTCAGAATTTAATAATGTTACTCGTTGGAGACTCTTGCACATCAGGCCCTGAATGTGAGCTAATCAGAATGTCATTGTTTTGCTGTGTTTGATGAAAATTGATTTTTTGAATAGAGAAAAATCTATGCTTTCATCTTCAGTTGTTTACTTCAGGTGATATGGCAATTCTGTCAGTTGGCACTAATCCAGCGAGTTTAATGACATTTAATGTTATCTCCAGCTGGGACTTGTTATCTGGAACATTAGTCTAGTATACAGTACAGTGAAAAATCCCATTCTTTGAGAGAGTTAAATCCTCTTTAACTCTGTGAGGAACTGAGTGATGATGAGTTATTCAAGGATTTTTATTCAGAAAATGTACAAATGATGTTACTGTAGCCATTTTGTATGAAATACAGACTTTGGAATTATGGTTCTTTTTTTAAAAAAAAACCTGATTAATCCTTACAGCTATTAATAGAGGGAGACATCGCCCCTGAAATTCTGCTGAGTTTTCTTTGTTTCCAGACATAACTTTGGTGAGAAATTGACGGAAACTCTATAGGAATGGTGCAAACGGCCATTTTCAGCTGTTTATGCTTTTTCTCTGCGTTCTTCAAGACTCCCACCAAAGAATCCCCATAGAATTTCCAAGCAATTGTATTTCTTTGCAATGTAGTGCAGAAAGATGGTTAATGACTTTTACCAGATCTGGTTAGGTAACAGGAACCTTCCAAGAATGCACTTTCTTAAACTTGTCATCCACTTGCAATGACCTATCTTCTCATTACGTTACATTCATTGAATTGCTTGTCATCAATGCCCAGGAGGCAGCAGAGTATCCTTTATTATTTTATTTACGTGTATTCACTGCAATAAAAGCATCATATGGAATTTAAGGTGCTGCATGATGACACCTGGGCTTTAGAGCATGTCATGGTAACCAAATAAAAGTTTCACTTTTTTACTCCTTTTGAAAGATTAGGAAGCCCATAATACCGGAGAGAGAGATAGCAACTGGTGGTAGACCTCAACCCTTTGATCTGTCACTCCCTATGAGGAGGAAGCCCTTCAGCCTGGCCATTCTCTCCCCCCCCGCCCCCTTCTCCCCTCCCCCCACGCCCCCTTCTCTCCCCCCACGCCCCCTTCTCTCCCCCCACGCCCCCTTCTCCCCTCCCCCCCACGCCCCCTTCTCTCCCCCCACGCCCCCTTCTCTCCCCCCATGCCCCCTTGTCTCTCCCCACGCCCCCTTCTTTCTCTCCCCACGCCCCCTTCTCTCTCTCCCCACGCCCCCTTCTCTCTCCCCCCACGCCCCTTCTCTCCCCCCACGCCCCCTTGTCTCCCCCCACGCCCCCTTCTCTCCCCCCACGCCCCCTTGTCTCCCCCCACACCCCCTTCTCTCTCTCCCCACACCCCCTTCTCTCTCCCCCCACACCCCCTTCTCTCTCTCCCCACACCCCCTTCTCTCTCTCCCCACACCCCCTTCTCTCTCTCCCCACACCCCCTTCTCTCTCCCCTGCTCCCCTCCCCCCCACGCCCCCTTCTCTCTCTCCCCACGCTCCCTTCTCTCTCCCCCCACACCCCCTTCTCTCTCCCCCCACACCCCCTTCTCTCCCCCCACGCCCCCTTGTCTCCCCCCACGCCCCCTTCTCCCTCCCCAGCTCCCCTCCCCCCACTCCCCTTCTCTCTTTCCCCCGCCCCCTTCTCTCCCCCCCACGCCCCTTCTCTCTACCCCCTCCACCCCGCGCCCACTCCTCCCCCCGCCCCCTTCTCCTCCCCCGCCCCTTCTCCCCTTCCCCCCACTCCCCCTTCTCTCTTTCCCCCACCCCATCTCTCCCCCCCGCCCCCCACCTCCACCCCCTTCTCCCCTCCCCCTTCTCTCTCCCCCACGCCCCCTTCTCTCCCCCCCACGCCCCCTTCTCTCTCCCCCTTCCCCCCACGCCCACTCCTCCCCCCGCCCCCTCTCCTCCCCCCACCCCCTTCTGTCTCAACCCCCACGCCCTCTTTTCTCCCCTTCTCCCCTTCCCCCCCACGCCCCCTTCTCTCCCCCCGCCCACTTCTCCCCTCCCCCCACACCCCCTTCTCTCCCCCCACCCCCTTCTCCTCTCCCCCCACACATCCTTCTCTTTCCCCCGCCCCCTGATCTCTTCCCCCGCCCCCTTCTCCCCTCCCCCCTTCTCTCTCCCCTCTCCCCCCCACACCCACTCCTCCCCTGCCCCCTTCTCTCTCAACCCCCACACCCCCTTCACTTCCCCCACCCCCTTCTCCCATCCCCACCACCCCCTTCTCCGCTCCCCCCGCCCCCCCGAGAAATGGAGGGTGTAGGAGATTGACAAATAGGAGGGCAGGAGCCCACTGCAAGTTTGTGAAAACATTTGTGGGGAGAAATTCGGTATCGCCCCGTTTGGGGCGCAATTATCGGCCGGGTGCAAAATTTAACGCCTGCCGCTAATTATCACCTCCGACTGCAAACTTGGCTTCTATCACCCCTGGAGTTGATTGGAGCACTAAATCAGGTGCTACACACCTCTCTTAAGGCGCTAACGCCGAGGAGCGAGGCGCTATCTCAGAGCGCTGGCAAAGCTCATGTGATGTCAGTCAGCAATGGAACACAGACACACTGGCGCCGGACAGTTCTTAAAGGGGAGGGTTGATCTTGCTCTCCATCCACACCCTGCTCATTGCAGCCTTGAATCTCGGCCTGGAGAGACCTGTACATCAAATCTGCTGGAAAGAACAATGGAGAGGCCCAGGGAAAGATGTCAGAGTGCAGCCCCCATAGTCTCTTCTAAATGGATGCAAGGAAGATCAAATCAAAATGAACCTGCAAAGTGCTGCTCAGTACCCAAAACTCCTCAACACTGTGTTGAATATCTCCAGAAGTCTCTCTCTCTCACTCAGAATGCGTGGTGCAAAAATGCCGCCAAAAAAAAAGGCAGGAAGCGGTCGCCTTTAAATAGCGCTCCCCCAGTCCCTTCCCGACTGCAAAACGCTCCCCTCAACCTGTCATTGCTAGCGGCAGGTGGTAAGGCAGGGGGCGCCACTCAATATCCGGTCCGGGGTGCTACCAGGGCGTCGCATGCTCGACTGACGTCACGATCTGCGGGCGCAGGAGATCGTGGTGGTAGTGTTTAGCGCCGCCGCAAAATGTGTGGTCAATTTCGCGAGTGGTGCAAACATCGCCGCACCCGGGCGCTAGTTGCTTTGCGCCTCATTAGTGCCCTCTTAAAGCGCTAACGGGAGGCGCAAACCAACCAAATTTTCCCCCCTTGAATCCTCATCCTTCCCATCCTATTGTACCCTGCATTACATGTCAACAAACTATATAATTAAACCCTTATGTCACCTACTAAAAGTAACACATGAGCTTTGCTCCTCAACAAACCACTGTAACTTCTCTTCCTCTTTTCTTCCTCTAGATGTGCCTGAAGTAGATGAACCAGGCCTTATCAGCATTTCAGAGTGCACACCAGCGCTCAGTCTCCCTCGCAGGCACAGACCAGAGACATCTACCTGGGGAGAATTAGAGAGTGAACTAGATCAGCATTGTCCAATTCATTAGCCACTAGCCACATGTGACGAATTGGGAATCCAGATGTGGCTAATTGCATTTTTGATTAGTAAACAAAAAATGATTAATAGATACCGTTGTTGGGCATGTGATCTCAATACTCATATTTGCACAGCGTATGCACGTGTACTTCAACCTCTTTGTGGATTTGCTGGCAAAATAAAAAGCAGAGTGTCTGTGTGGAGTTTGCACATTCTCCCCGTGTCTGCGTGGGTTTCCTCCGGGTGCTCCGGTTTCCTCCCACAGTCCAAAAATGTGCGGGTTAGGTGATTTGGCTATGATAAATTGACCCTTAGTGTTAGGGGGGGATTAAATATGTGGGGTTACAGGGATAGGATGGGATATGTTAGGGGGAATTAAATACGTGGGGTTACGGGGATAGGGTGGGATATGTGTCGGTGCAGGCTCGATGGGGATTCTGTGTGAGGGGGCAGGGACAGGGTACTGGATTTGGATGATCAGCCATGATCGTATTGAATGGTGGAGCAGGCTCGACGGGCCGAATGGCCTACTCCTGCTCCTAGTTTCTATGTTTCTATGTTAAGGCAGCTCCAGGCACATCTGCAGCAGAGGCCTAGATGACAGATGCCCTATGAGTAGTCTGTTCTTTGTCAATGGATGCTCAGACTGCTGAAATAGGGTGCCAGACTGGAGAGGGCTCTCTATTCTAGAAAGAAAGAAAGAACTTGCATTTATATAACCCCTTTCATAACCTCAGGATGTCCCAAAGTACTTTACAGCCAATGAAGTACTTTTGAAGTAGAGTCACTGTTGTAATCTGGCTTCCAAATGTTTGAGGTTGAGCATCATACGGTGCTTCACTGATCTCATTTGTACCATTACTTCTGCTTTCCTGCAAACCAGTGACCATGTGAATGTAGTGCCCAGTACTAGTGGCATGGCAAAAATGAGCACAAATGATCATGCTGTCTCTCTGAATGGCAGCAAATGTGTGCCCTCCCTTAAGCCCCCTCTGATGCTGGTACATGTGACAGACAAAATGCAGGGCCAAGTTACCCATGCAGCTGTACAAAAGGCTCAGCCTGTGCAGGTCCATCTGCCATGAGATGTGGACTATTTCAATCCCAGGAGCCTCCAAAAGCAGGAGAGCAGTAAGCCACTTACACGCTGAGGTGACACTTAGGAGAAACACAGGCTCGGGTTACCGCCATGATCCTTGAGATCCTAGCCTGACTATATTGCAGAACATCCTGAGACCAATCCAAACATTTGAAGTGTGCCTTCAGAATTTTAGTAAGTGTGCTCTTTGATGACTCTGATGGCAGAATGGACCTCATAATAGCAATGCTCAGCTGCTGCAGACTGTATCTCTTGCCCACCTAAGCTCTTTAATCAAGGGGTGACCTTCTTCTGATTAGCAGCATCTTCTTCCTCGTGTGCTATCAGTTTTTGCTCCTGCTCAATTGTGCTCTATGTCTCACCAAGTGCACTCCCCTCTGGCTCACTCTCTAATTCCCCAGGCGGGATATCTTTGGATTGGTGCTTGCGAGGGGCAAAGTGAATAATGGCGCAGGTCAAAGTAAAGTACAATTATATCTGTCTACAGATGTCGGAACATGGGTGGGTGGATGCCGAGTTCCTCTTGTGCAGCCTGACCTGCATGGCATCCCTTTGTTAGCCCTTCTCTTTCAAACACCTCACATAGGGGGATTCCCATTGGGGAAACGTACCGGTGCCAGTAATGTGCTGGGGCATAACATAATTTACAACAATTAGCAGAAAGAGTCAAGCGCTGGGGTTACAAAAGGAGAAGAACAGTTAAGAAATGGTTGAAATATATTTACCTTAACATTACTGTGCTCTTTTCATAGCGTCTCCTGTACTTGCCACTGCTCAGCAACCCTGGACACTCATTTCACATGGGCGTGATTTACATCTGATGTCTTTCATACCACAACAGCAGAAAATGGTGGGCAGGTCATCCCCATCCCCAAATAAATATTTAACTTTCATTCCCAGCCACTTGAGGCAGGCACTTCCACCAGTCACCGGAATTTAGGATGCAAAGTGGGTTGGACACTAAAGTGGGTGGAGACTGGCACAAAGGATCTCTATCCCATTTTCTTTTGACACTCACCCGATTAGTGCCACAAAGTTGGGTGGAGTCCAGCAGAAAATTGAGGCTTTTGTCTTTTATAGTTGTGCTGCTTCTCCTTGTTGTGTTTGAGGGCATTGCTGTTGAACCTATTGCTGTGATGGCCTCTTTTATGATAAGAGTTGGACAGATCCCCTTGTCTTTGAGAACCTTCTATTGCCAAGATGTCTGAATGTTCTATATTTCATTTTTTTTTTCAGCCTCACCCAGCAAGCTTTTTGTATCTGAGGCCACTTTCTGTAGAAAGAGGCAGCTTCTGCGCCAAGGTTTTCAAGAAGAAGTGCAGTTAATCACGTCTCCACAGGAGTCCTCTCATTGTTCGCTGATAGCTATTTAGTATCTGGTTACAGAGACTTCCTCATAGAGCCCGCTTAAATTACAGAACCACTTGCATTGGAAGCAGTTCTCGTTATAGTTCAGTTCCCCTGTTGCCAAATCTGCCACATTTATATTGCAGGGCAGACCTATACAGGCCGATGATGGGGAAACTAAACATTGCTTGGAGGTATGAGCAGTCTGAGTGGTTATTTTGCTTGTGACTAGAACCAAGACGGTGACCCGACGTAAGTGCTGCGGAGACATCTGACAAAATTCCCTCCAAAGGGAAGTTTTGGTGCCGACTAGAGCACTGGTATAGTTTTCATTAATTCACAGATTGACCTCCTAAGGAGCTCTTGCTGTTGGAAGAAAACCTGTAAAGTAAATGGGGTACAAGGAAGATTAAGTAAGGTAGATTCCTTCGGTCTATTATAAACTGGAATCCAGTTACAGGCGGGATTATAGGGAGGCCTAGTGTATATATATAGATAGGGACAAATAAAAATGATTTGAATTTAGAAGCCGAACTATTGATACTCTAACAGAACTCTAACAGGACTTGAATCTACCAACTTTATGTGGGTTAGCAGTGATTTTTCCTAAAGTCCTCTGCACTGTCTATTGCATCACACAGCCCTTTAGTTTCCATTAGTTCCACTTGGCAAGCTGAAAATATACTGACATACAAGTGCACAGGGTAGAGCTTTTATCTGAGCAAACTCAATAAATTTGCTAAGATATATTTATTCTTTTTCTTAAAGGTAATGGGCAGAAAATTCAGATGACGCAATTGGAATTGAGACAGATTGGGACTTCCGTCCACCTTGAGGTCATGGCACTGACCCCATCGTAAATTGTGAGGCCAGTTTATTTAAATACACAGAGGCATGCATGCTGTGGAAATACAGTCTGCAGTACTTCAGAGACACTGCAGGAAGGGTGGAAAATAGTTAAGGGGTGGATATTAGGCCCCAAATTGGCACTGACTAGCTGGCAAGGGTGGGGGGTGGGGGTGAAGTGGAAAATGCCTGGGGGGGCTGAGAATACCCGGAGCTGGGTCCGGAGTGTCTTGCAGTATGTGCCCAGAATTGACTCGCAAATTGTTGTAGCATGTTACGTGCTTTACAATTTTGCAATCGGGAAAGGACTGATGGTAGATATCCCAGAGGATGTCTGAGAGCCTGATGATGACACTGTTGTTGTGGACCCATGAGGAATAGGAAGCAGGTGCAGCGGCAGCAGCTGCTGGACACTTGAGAGACAGACTCAGTTGGCACATCTTCACAGATGAATAGAACACTATTATTTGGAATTCTCAGTCCAGCAAAGATCTGCCTCCTCTCACCAAACTCTCAAGGGTCTGTGTAAAATCCTTGGTCCTCACAGCTAGATATCATATCCTAATCCTGTGTCATAATGTTACCTGTTCCCCATTGTCATACAAGAGAACCAAACACCAAACAGTCCTTACATCAAATATTCTAGTGATTTATTCCAACTATTTACTAAAACTTCATTTAGTTCAGTCACCGTCTGTACCCCTTCTAATCACTCCAGTTATTCTGCGCCCTGTTCTAACACTTCTATATGGCATCTTAGGGCCTGGGATCTGAGATGTTATTCACTGTTGCATAATATTATGAGCTTCTTGGAATGGAAATGGCCCTCCTCTTAGGGCCCCCAAGTCCTTGGATGTGGATGGGACAGATTGATTCCTTGGCAGCCTGGTCCTGCAACATAGAAGGCATTTGCAGAGAGCTGATGGAGTGCTCCTCTGTGCTGCTTCTGTGAGGGGGACACAACCTCTAAGGGTCGCACACCAGCTTCTCCGCAATGGGAGATCTGACCTCATGGAATTGGAAAGATCCTTTATCCCTGGGAGAAAGTCAACCAAATATCTTGTAGGCCCTTCGAGATGCTGCCCTGTATACTTTGCAATCCATTTGAAAGTGACCTCACCAGATGATTCCCCCAACACCGTCATTCCTTGAGGTAACTGATGTGCCTAGATCTCTTATGAAGTGGGGGAAGGTTTGCAGATGCTCCTGCAGCTGCCATTTTCTCCAGGCTGCTGTGCAATGAGTTGAACCCCTCTTGGCTTTTGACGCACAGCAGGTTAGTGGACTCCACTGCTATCCCAGCCGTTTGCTGCACATCTTGGGAGAGGTCACACAGAAATTACATATATGTCTAATGCTCTGCTAATATGGGAGGGCTCCTGAGATCATCATCCTTTTACTATCCAGCCAGAGGCTGACAAGTCTTTATCCTCTGCTCAACGACATCAGATTCCAATTCCACATTTGCATTCTCTAGCTTCCCTTGCTCTGTGTCTCACCACGCATCAGTTCCTCACCTAACCTATTTGTACCCCCTCGAGTGGTTCTCTCTGGGCTGCTGTATGCAAAGGAGAGGAAGAATGATGAGGTAGGTGAATGGTTGTCAGTGCTGCCAGAGGCAAAGGGGTCTGCAAGGCCTTGTTCTTCATCAGTGTTCTCTGCTGTCTCCTGGTCCGTAGCCACTGAAAGGGGAAGCATTACTGTTAACGTTGGTGTGTTTGAGCAACATTCTATCTTCATCAGCTACTTTGTGTATTTCTTATAAGGAAAGCAATAGTGATGAAGAGATTGAAGAATACATGAAAACATTAAAAAAAGAAAAGGAATATGTTCTAATGAGCCCACTGAAGGCACAGAGACTCGCACCTCTCCTGATGGCCCAGAGACTCGCACCTCTCCATATCCAAGTGCCAGACCAGAATGATAGCCAATTATGGCCATTGCTTCCTGTTCATGTGATGTTGGCACGTCCTCCTCTAGTGGCCTGCAGAAGAAATGTACAGTCTTAACTGGCTACAGCAGTCTTCAGGTCCTGCAGTCACAAGCAGTCAGGGTTCATGGAATGGATGATAGTATGGTAATTGTTAGGGAGCAAGACCAAGGTTGTGAGACCAGGTTATAGTCCAACAGTTTTATTTGAAATCACAAGCTTTCGGAGCTGCTGCCCCTTCGTCAGGTGACTTCACCTTATGAAGGGGCAGCAGCTCCGAAAGCTTGTGATTTCAAATAAAACTGTTGGACTATAACCTGGTGTTGTGCGACTTCTCACTTTTGTCCACCCCAGTCCAACACCGGCATCTCCGCATCAAGGTTGTGAGACTTCAGTATACCAGGATATGAGACACTTAGTATGAATGCTATCAAGTGACTTTAGTTCTGGGACAACATGGTATAATGCGATATCCTAAAGAGCAGTACTTGACTTGTTCTAGGGAATACCCATGTGCTGCTCTGTGATTCAATTATCTTCCCTGATATTCATCTGATAACACTCTTACCTTTGCTGACCCAGTGAGGTTATTAAACTTCTTCTGAGACTGCAAAGGGTCCACAGGGTTCTGGAGGTCCCACTCACATCCACCTTCTTCCACATGGCCTCTGCTGCTGCATGTGATGGCCTGTTCCATGGGTTTCCAACAATGGCATTCTTCCATTCTTTAATTTGTGTCATTAGCACGGCCAGATCAGCCTCTGAAAAAATTAGCTCGCCTTTTTCCCTCTTTAGCTTCAGTCATGTCAATCCCGCTTCCAGGAACCTGCTCAGCCCTATATCTGCATAGAGCACTTTAAATAGAAAAGTTACAGCCTTGCTCCCCACTCTTACCGAATGTTCTGGGCTCCTCTGGCATATCTGGCCCTGCTGGTAGGATCCCTGCCCTTGTCCCGCCAGCATTATTTAAATGAGCTAACCCCAGAATTCCTGATAGGTCAGCCTCCTCCGATTCAGGCGGGCATAAGTCCTGCTCTGCCACACAGGGATTTCCAGGCCAACATGTCCACTAAAAAGCCTTCAGGAATTTTGTTGAGCATTTTGATTGGGTGGCTTTGTGGTATTTCTTTTTGTTGATTGATAACTTTTTCATGATTATTCATAACTTTTCAGTGAAAACAAATGTTTATAAATCAATGTTGTACAATTTTTTTTAAAAGTTTTTGATTGGTGCACTTTTAGTCAATCGGTATTTGAATTATCCAGTATGGCTCATTTAACAGTTTCTGCCTTGTGGTTTGTTTTGTCAATGGGACATTCCAGTGACAAAATTGAGAGGTCGCACAACACCAGGTTATAGTCCAACAGTTTTATTTGAAATCACTTTTTATTTGAAAGCACATTCCAGTGAACCATGATTTTTTGGGATTTTGGCTATTTTCAGGTGGGGTATTTTATTGACATGCTAGATGCAAGACTTTATATAGGTTGTTTTAGTGGTGTTTATTTTGGTCGCATTGGGTATTACACTATTAAAACTGAATAGCTTTATTACTATAAAATTAATCTTAATAGTATACAGCACAAGATGTGAGCAAAAATCTTTCTAAAAATCGGCTGGGGAGCCTAGAATTCCCTGTACCTGCCAGCACACTAACGGTTAAAATGGATTATCACTCGCTAATTATTTTAGAAATCATTGAGAAATGTTGAAAAATGTTCACGTGCGTTGGACCCATGCTATACTTAATCTTGGAATGCTTGATGCTGACACCATTATGAAGGGGTTTGATTGAGTAAATAAGGAGAAACTGTTTCCACTAGCTTGAGGGTCAGTAACATAGAGGACACAGATTGAAGATCATTTGCAAAAGAACCAGAGGTGACATAGTGAACAGGGGAATTTGATATGTGTGTATTTATGCTAATAGCACCTGCTTAATTGCCAGATTTGTAACTTTTAAAATGGCAAAAATACTTTATTGGAAAAATGTAATTGTGTTTCATCAACATGTGGCAAACGTTTCCCTGAATTCTTCTGGATTTGTATCAAAAGTTTGTTCACCTGGCTCTGGTGTAAGAGGTAATGTTCCTACTTTGTGCTGCTGGTAGAGAGGCTCAACCAATCAGAGTGTATGTTGGAAATTTGGCATCGCTGTGCATGCCTTTCCGATCATTAATTTAAATGGTTAGAAATTCACACACAGCATGGGCCCAAATTCTTGATATCCATTCCTGCCACGCGAGGCTCCTCCCTGCCAGGACCATGGAGGTGCAAAATGACCACTTTGGTGCTGAGGTTAAAAGGGAATATTACCCATCCCATTGATCACTGTTATGATGAATTTAGAACCTAACAAGTGAGTATCGTGAGATAGATTTTTTTGACGTTTCTGTGGTTGGGTTCGCAACATTTTCAATAGAGGTTGTCTGAATTCTATGGCAGCCAGATCAAAGGACATAGCAGCATGAGAACCAGTTAGCAAAAAAGGGTTTCAAATCAGTCAATGTGAGGATTTATTGACCACTTTAATTCTCCATTGTTTTGATTGGACATGTGCTCACAATTGTTTTATAATTAATAGGGCTTGGGAAGAAAAAACGCTATTTACTGAGGGAATCTATTTAATAGTAGTTCTTAGTGTCATGAGGTCAAAGAAACCAGAACATTTGTAACTCTTTGATGTCCATATTACCAAACCTTGTGTTTAAAAAAAGTATATTATAGAGTTCATGGCTAATAATTAGAGCATTTTACACATTTTCTCAATTTAATACCTGTAATTGGACATGAATAGAATATCATTTGTGCAAATATTTAATAATAATATGTGCATTTTGAATATTACAATTGAAACTCAGCGCATGAAGGTTTCCTAGTATCAATTTAATGAAATTAACATAATTAACTTTGATGTTTCACTCCTGTCAATGGTTCATGACTTAATTCAGCAGTTACCATGTCTGAATGAGTCAGGGTGAGATTCAACTTCGGTAGGGGCGCAAAACGGGTGGTAACGGATCTGCTACCAGTTATACACCCATTGAATGGAAAGGAAATTGGGCAGGATGTATAACGAATGGTTGATCAGTAAACGCCCATTTTGCACCCCCACGGCAGTCAAATTTCATCCCTAGTGACTCCTGGCATAACGTCAACAGGAATATTGGAGCTGGACCAATGAAGTTCCGTGAACGATTAACCTCATTCCTTCAACTCAAATGCAAACTTTAAAAATACACAGAAGCTTTAAAAAGCTCAGAGGTCAGAAAATAAATGGCACCTGGATGGGTGAGCTGTTGAATACTAAAAGTATTAAGGGTAACCCAACTGAATAGCACGCGAGTCCATAAGGGCGAATTTTGTCTCCCTACCGTCTTGTTTTTGCTCCCAGAAACAGTGGAACCAAAGTGGAGTGACTACTCGTCCTGCTGACTTACCGTTGCTTTGACACCTGTTCTGGTTTTCAGGCAGACTTCAATCCTGGCAGCCAGAACTCCCGTCAGAAAAAGCTGAGAGCATACATGCAAGTCGGGGGTCAAGTGATGTCATGTAAACCCAACAGCATTTTGGTCCCTGCCTGTCTGACTACCGCCAGTTCCTGCTCTCACCCACCAACCGTGGGTGATACAAGTTGGGAGGTGGCTATCTGGAGCAATAGTTAAAGCGATCCTCTGT
The DNA here is from genome assembly GCA_030390025.1 of Squalus acanthias. Lineage (NCBI taxonomy): Eukaryota > Metazoa > Chordata > Chondrichthyes > Squaliformes > Squalidae > Squalus > Squalus acanthias. The sequence goes on from CM059433.1 coordinate 94,846,297, forward strand.
TCCTGTCTGCTAAGGCTGGCTGGAGCTTCTGGGGATATTTTTCTGGCAGTCACTTATGGGTTTTCCACTTCAGTGGATCTGAAATCTCACGTCGTTGCTACTGTTGGTTCTGCACTCGTGTTGCACACTGCTCCACAGTGTTGCCTCTTTCTGTTCCTGACAAAAAATCCACCCCAGTTCCGCCCAGGGCCTGATTGAAATTACAGGCCCCGTAAATCTGAATGTTCCGTCTTATGTTCAGGCTCTCAAATCTATGCAACTGATTGGCTGTTTCCAATCAAAATTGTTAGGTTACATTAACAGGGAACAAAAAGTTATTTAATATAATGATCAATATCACAAATTGCATTAAAGAGTAAAATTAGAAACACAGGAATATGTATCTGTTTAGTGCACTCTAATAATAAATAACAGTATAATAATAAATAAACTCTGGATGAAAAGTTGTGTGAAATTAATTGATGTAATATTGGGGCTGATTTTTTATGTCCGTGGTGCCTGAAAACTGGCACAGACTGAGCATTATGGGCCACAAAAAGGAGCGGAAACCAGTTACAGCTGGGCTCTGCCTGTGCCTCGTGCGCCTTTCTGCTTTGTGTTTGGGCAGGTAATGGAATTTTACACCCCAAATAGTCTGGATCATTGTCATAATATTTAAGTATTGCTGGAATGACATTATTAAAGCGTAGAAGGCTGAATGCCAGAAATACGTCAGTTCTTAAATTTGCCCATACAAGGTGGGCGTCCACAGTTCCTAAGTGGCATTGTTAAATGACTAAAAAGAAAGTGGACAGCCAGCGCCATACAGGTGCAATTTCTTGGCATGTTATTTGTGGGTTTGTGGGTGACTCTGTGGGCAAAGGGGCTTTCTGGTGGAACTTTAAGTTCCACAGTTTTGCTAAACTCTTTACTCTTTGGGGCAGTGGGTTACCCAATGTGCATCCTGTTTTATTTGTGCTCCTTAAATGAAAAGGAAGCGGAGAAAGAATGCATGGATGCCTGGGTAGCTAGGTTATTGCAGAAGGGGGGTTCCTTCCTGCCATTTCCCTGACAACAATATCTATCAGCCACAGCGGAATTATCTGGACTTAAGCAAGGAACAATGCATGGCAGATGGTGACTGAGTTGTACTACTGTATATCCTTCAAGAAGATATCTAACCAAACTCCAGGGTTGATACAGCACTGCCAGTTACTGCCAAGGCCCCTTCAGCAGCTCTGGGCCAACCTGGACCTGTGTTCTTTTTTGCCCATGTACAGCCTCTGGAAGGAGGTAACAGAAAGCTGTGGCTGTGTTGTCATCCTGAGAGATAGCCACTTCATCCATGGCCACCACCATTGCTGGACAATAAAGGCGCCCTTACCCTTGTACGTGTCACCTCAATTTGTGACCACACATATGGCAACAACATCAATCATTCACAAAACATTACTTTATTACAACAAATTAAAAGAACTGAAACTTAGCATTCATTTATAGGAAATCACCCAAGTGACTACCCTAGTGACTATGTGTGAGCTTTCTTTTACGCGTGCTTCTACGAGGTGATACCCCTGTGGCTTCACCAGATGTAGAGGCAGGCTGCTCACTTCCCTGCTGCGCCTGCTTAGACGCCTTTGGCGGTCGTCCTCTGGGTTTTGGAACCTTTGAGGGCCCCGCCAAAGTCTGCTCCTCCTGCGGCTGTGCAGGGGCAGACTCGGCCATCACTGCTCGGGGAGGCATCTGGGGCTCTGACCGAGGGGTTGGCAAGTGGGGGGCGGGGGGGGGGGGGAAGTTGGAGCGCTTGGAGAGGAGCCCCCACTTCCATGTCCCCTCCCACCATCATCCCTCTCATGGGCCACCCACACTTCTCTGCTAGCAAGTAGCTGGAGAGCACCTTGCTGCACATCAGTGGAGCCACGAGGACCCATTTCTGTGCTGACATTCCTCATAACAAGGACGTCCATGAACCTCTGGTTTCTCTCCTCAATAGATGCCCATCTATCCTCCATAGATGACCATCTATTTAGAAGTGTTACCATGCTCTCCTGAGTCTGGCGATTTATATCCTCCATGGAGGTTGCCATCATTTCCACGGCAGAACCTACAGTTGCCAGTGCATGCTCATATTTGAGATGGACTCCTCCATTCTGTGTATACTTGCAGTCACCGTGGTTACAAACCCTGTCAGACCCTCCTGAACTTGTTCCTGAGGCTCCAGGATCGCCCTCTTCCTGGATGGCCCCCGAGGCTCAGCGTCTGCATGCAGCTCAGCAGAGCTAGGAGACTCCTGCGGCCTCCGACGAGGAGTCGCCACTGCTGTCCCTGTCTCCACCATCTGATCTTGCTCACTTGTGACTTGTGGTACACCAGGTGACAACACTACTCTATCTCACATAGGACCCACTGAGGTGTGCCTCTCTGTGCTGGTGCAGGGTGCGCTCATTTCTGCTGAAGTTGCTCCCTCAGAGGCTGGAGCAGCCTCTGAGGAGTGCTCCTGCTCTTCCTCCTGGACAGTGGGAGCCGGGCTCTTGATGGTCCTGTGGGAGAGTAAAGACATGAGCTAGACATGTGATATGTAGATTGCAGACACATCCCATTGTGCACATGATTAACATTCAATTTCTATTGACATCAGATCCCAATCGAGTCACTCATGATTGCAAAATAAGATGTCTGGAAAATAATTATGTCACCAGGTTGTTCTAATGAGCCCCTCTCTCCGTCCCCCACTTCAGGCTGGTCAACTTCTCCTGCAATGTCCAGAGCTGCCTCCTCAGTGCTGGTGAGCTCAACCAGCGATGGTGCTCCTCCTCCTGTTCTCTCCCCCTCCCTCTTATTGTGGGCTCTCTTTTCCTGCAATGAGGGAAAGAAGTGCAGTTTTAGTGAGAGTGATGGAATGAGTGCAAAGAATGGATAGGATAGATGTTTAGAGGGAGACTATGATGGAGTGGGGTGTTAATACCAAGTTGCCTCCTTTTGAGTTGTTAGTTGTTGTCATTGCACAATGTTGAGGGTGAGTGTGAGGGTGCATAGTAAGATGGGAATGTGATTCTGTAGATAGGGAGACAGGGATGGGTGATGGTGCAGGGGATGTTGGGGTGAGTTAGGATGTGCAGGAGTAGGGATGGCAATGCAGAGTGATGGGGATGTGATGACAGGCACAGCAGAATTAAGGTAAGTGTGCTTTTATACTCACTTTTCCTGAACGCAGGAGATCATTGAACCTCTTCCTGCATTGCACCCAGGTGCGAGCAACAAGAGACCTTGCAGTGACCTCCTCAGCTATTTGCAGCCAGGCTGCCTTGGTCTGGTGAGGAGGTCTCCTCCTTCCATTCCCAGGGAACAGAGCCTCCCTGCGTCCTCTGACTCCCTGCAAAAGAACATGGAGGGAGTCATTGTTGAAGCGTGGCGCAGCCCTCTGTCTCTCTGCAGTCATTTTGCTATCAAGCAGCACTCAGGAGTGTGGAAGTAGAAGTGAGAGCAAATGTGGACATGGCCCCCTAAATACAACAGCAGCAACGCGTCATCAGAGGAGCTGAACAGACCCACACCTTGTGATTGGGCCGGGCAACGTGCACCGAGGGCTTAACAAGCCCAATCATCGCAAAATTCTATCAGCAGAGAGGCTGCAGCCGGGAGCGGGACCGGAACCCGTCAACATCTCTCCCGCCGGGAACCCGTCTCAGCTGGGAAAATCCAACCCAATGTTTCAGGGTGATGATCTTTTGTCAGAACTGTTCGGTCATCGACCTGAAAGGTTAACTCTGTTTCTCTCTCCACAGATGCTGCCTGACCTGCTGAGTATTTCCAGCATTTTCTGTTTTTATTTCAGATTTCCAGCATCCGCAGTATTTTGCTTTTGTAACTAATTGAAAAAATGGATTCTATACTTCAAAATAATGAAAAATAAAATCAGGTGTATGAACCTGTAGTCCAATTTTTTTTATGACCTACAAGATAGTTCATGAGTTACTTTAACGCCCAAGCAATTTGCGAAACAGTTTATTTTTTGGATTAAATTATTATCCACTATCTTTGAAAAGGACCTGTAATTGGATAATGGCTGCAGCAATCGCATTTTGACCAACAGAAGAAATAGATGAGTTTCTTACACTGTTACATCCATCTCCAATTTTCATGTAATTACAGCTATGAATGAACTTTCTCAGTACGCATAATGACCACCTTTTGTGCCTGCTGAAAAGTCTAGGTGTTTTCATTAGGGTTTTTGTTCTTTCTTGCACTTTCGGTGCTGGTTGCGAAGATATGGGCAGACGTCTTCTGACATGCTATACAATTCTTCATCAGGCTAATGAATGATGTTCCTTTGAAAGCCAGCTGGCATATTCTCTTGCTGTCAAATCCAGTTCCCTTGAACAGGGGAATGATGGGATAGCATGTGGAAGTCTGCCAGTTTCAGAAGACCTGATTGTGATTAGAAAATGTGTCCTTTTAACCTGTTTTTGCCGCTGCAGAAAATGCGAATCCTATATCTGAATTTATCAGAGGTAGGGTGGTGGCATGACAGGCTTACAATGAATAGACACACAATAATATAGCCCTGAAATTAATTGAAGCTTTTCTTTTTCTGATTCATTTCTTAGCATTCTTATTTTTGGGGGTAAATTATCATTGTTAAACACCACCTTGGTCTCCTTTTGAATAAATTGGGTTTCACTGAAACAAAACCTTCTGAATAACAATCTTGAGCTCAGGTGTTGTAATGATACAACTGCTGTCTCGAGAGCTGTGGAAGTCATTTATGGCTGAAAAATGCATAATGTTAGCAGCTTTAATCGTAAAGTCTCAGTGGAACAAACAACCAGAGGCATATTCTATGTATATATGTATGTATGTATCTGGCTGGTTAGCATAAAGGGATGCTAGTATAACTTTTTCTTATTTGTTTAATTTCCATATTAGGTGTAGAATGTCTGTCCGTCCATCCCAATTCTAGAATGAGCTCTCTGCTAACAAACACACAAAAGAAGTGACCTATATTAGAAAGAGCAAACCATTTTTGAGGGCGCGGAGCTGAAGGAATAAGAAGCAAGTAGGTATCAGCTTTCTTTCCAGAAATAACTATCAAGTCACTCTGAGCAGATCTCAATTTGTCTGAAAGGATTTTTCTGATTGGTGCTCTACCCACTGAATTTGTAGCAGCGATTGGTGCCCAATGTTGGCGGATTCACACCTTGCCTATCACATAGCACCGCCTGTCACGTAACATTCAGGGGGCAAAATTCATCTTGAGCAGCAGCATAAAAAGGGTGATAGTGAATCAGAAGCCCGTTTTATACTCTGCCCGGTTTTCTTTTCCACTGAAGTCAGTGTTCTTCCATTGAGTGTACACTTCCATCCCTTGTTTTTCCTTCCAACATGTATTATCTCACATTTATCCATATTAAATTGTATCTGTTACCTGTCCGCTCAGTACACCAACCTGTCCACACCCTCCTGAAGTCCTCCACAGTCCTCCTTGCCATCTGCCAAAACCCCTACTCCTGTGTTGCCATCAAACTTTGAGACTGTACTCCCTTTGCTCTAATCTGGGAACAGAAGTGGACCACCACTGACCCCCAGGGTACACCATCTCCAACCCGAGCAGCACCCAAACATCCCAGCTCCTTGCTTCCTGCTCATCAACCAACTTATTATCCATGCTGCTACATTTCCCATAATAGCACATTCCTGAACTTTCTCAACAAGCCTCCTGAAAGACCCCGCACTAGGAAGCAGAAGATTTTACTTTGGATCTTGATGCTAAGGAGCTTCCAGGTGTCATTATCCTTAGGACACCTGTTATTTTACACTCTGAGATCATAAAAATTGATGGCCTGGATTTTGCGGTCAGTGGCCAAGGAATGGCGCTTGCCGTTCACTACGCTGACAGCTGCCCACAGAGTTTTCGCGGGCTCTTGAGGGAGACTTGCTGTTATTGGGCATCTGATCCAGTGCAGTGCCCTCTACAGGGGATCTGTAGCATGTGTAAGCAGAGAAAGCAAGAGTGTGGCTCTTTAACCAATCAGATTGTAGAATCCTCACTGAGACACGCAGGCCAGAATTTTCCAGGGTGGTTGCAGGCGAGATTGGTGGCGGGTTGGGTGGGAAAGTTGTTATTTTTGACAGAGGGTTGGGAACCCACTGTCATCTTGCTCCCACTAGCCTTTGCCCCAGGGGCATCTATCATCGCGGACCTGACCCGACCGGCAGAGGTGGGCGACCCAATTTAAACAATTCTTAGCTTATTGTCAGACCCTTAAGAGTGTTTTTAAACTTACCTTTAAATTTAAATGGATGCCCACGGGGACCACGCTGCTTAGGAAGCACATCTGTAAACCTGAGGCGGGAGTTGAGTGACCATTGCTGCAGCTGATTAGTTGACAGGATGAAATGTACTATAAAAGCTCCCACCTGACAGCTGATCACGTTCCTCAGGCAAAAGCTGTTTCTCACTGCATTTGCAACACAGATTGAGCTTTCTGCAGGCTGTAAGTCTTTCCAGCAAAGTCTCCATCCAGTGTCACCTCATTGGAATAACCTCTTTCACCATTGACAGATTGCTTCTGTCATCTCTACTTCACCTGCCATCTATTCCATCAACATGGGTGCCGTTTATACTCTCTCACCTTGGTCCTCAGAATCTGACCACGATGAGCCCCAACATCAGCAGAACCAGGCACACCAGCAGCACCAACAACAACACCAACCTTCTCTGCAATCACCTGATTCTGCACAGGACAGAGGGCATCAGCACCTGAGCACATTGCTGCCCGGGAGGCCAGGGATGGCCTCATCATGGCCAGATTTAGTTAACTTGACACTGTACACCCATATGGTTGCCACATGATGCACCAGGTTGGCATCACCCCACACCAACACCATAAAGGATTCCTACAATGCCCAAGCCATTCCTTTCACACTCATCAGCATTGCGGGGTACTGTTATGTCTCACCATTCACTGCAACTCACTAAGCCACTTCCAAAGGTGCACACAATTCTGTCCAAGTGTTGAAAATAAAGATTTTTATGTTTGATACCACATTAACAGAAACTTTGCATAAACATTGGATAAAACACCCAAGTGGCTACCCTTGTGTGTTAGTTGCATTAGGATGAGGGTGAGTGTGAGGGGTGGCTAGTGAGATGGGGATGTGATAATGTAGATAGAGAGGGATGGGTGGAGGTGCAGGGTAAGTTGGTGTGAGTAAGGATGTGCAGGAGTAGGGTAGGGAAGGCAAAGTGATGGGGATGTGATGAGAGGCACAGCAGGATGAAGTTGAGTGTGACTTTGTACTCACGTTTCCTGATCTAATGAGATCATTGAAATGTTTGCGACACTGCGCCCAGGTCCTCCTGACCACATCCCTGCTGGTGACCTTCTCTGCAACCAGGCTGTCTTGGTGTCCTGGGGAGGTCTCTTCTGCCCATGGGAAGGGAAGAGGACCTCCCTGCGTGATCTAACTCCCTCCATAAGCATATGGAGGGAGTCATCGAAGAACCTGGGTGCAGCCCTCTGCCTCTGTGCCATCATTGTCAGTGTTTGCAGCACTCCAATGCTGCAGTACACTGACAGCACAATGTTAGATTAAACTTGAAATCTAATGTGGCCATGGTCCCTTTAAAGATCCCGGCTGAAAACGCATCATGAATGATATCACCAGACCCACTCTGTCTAATTGGGCCGGGTATCGTGCTGGGTGGGCTTAATAAGCTCCATTAAGGTAAGTTCATTTTCAACAGCGGGATGGAGCCAGCAGCAGGGTCACGACCCGCCATGGACATCGCCTGCACCGAGAATCCGAGCAGAATCTGAGCCTAAGTGTGTAATGGCAAGACATTTTTTAGTTATATTAGGAGACAGTGAACAATCAAGATTGAACTGAATCTTTGAAGAATATGACGCCAGATTATAGCTGAGGATCAGGCGGCTGAGTTAAGTAGGTATTTTACATCTATTTTCAGTTTCAAAGACAATGGTTTAATCTTAGTTTTACAATATAGTATTCAGATAAAATTAGTAAATTAGAGATGCGATGTTAACCAAAAACTAATTAACTTAATGCCAATCGTACTGCAGGACCTGATTCCATTTATCCTAGAGTGTTTAAGGAAATGAGGGAAGTTACATGTGAGGTGTTGGTTGATATATTCATTTACTCATTGTTCGTTGGGATAGTTCCTGAGGATTGCAGGGATAGCTCATATGGTCCTATTTTTAAAAAAAGGAAAGTACTTCGATCCTGTATACCACAGGTCAGTGACTTAATCTCAGTTTTGCAGAGATATCAAAGGGCAATATAAGAGATATCATAAATAAACAGCTGAAAGTGATAGTTGCAATTTGGGTTTCAGCCAGGCAAAATGCTAACATTTATTAGGAGAGAGCTCTACACACACGCATCGCACAGAGCTATCTCCCAGAAGCTAGAGGTATAAATGTTCAGAGAATGGGAATAGGAGAATCTTTACTCTCTAAAGATTTAAACTGAGGTTAGGAAGGTTTACAAAGTATTCCCTGAGCACTGAATTTATATTTGATGCAATGTCAAACTGAAGCGTTGTGAGACTATCCCCACCAGGGAGCCTTATTTAATTTTTTTACAGAATCAGGTGGACCCTGACTCCAGATTTACACTTCTAGTTTAGCATTGGGGTGAAGTAGAAATCGCTTCACATCAATGCTAAACATGCTGCATAATTGCACCCTTAGAGAGTATTGCAGTTATTGGGAATACTCAACATGGCATTTTGAAGCAAAGGCTATGGGCTGGATTTTGTCTTGGGGTCGGGTTGGGGTCGTGTTAGCCACATTTCGTGTTCCCCCCCGACTCCAGATTAATGTGGATGAATTATGCAATTTTCACTTAATTGGGTAATTGAGTTCCAGCGTGTGGGAACCCATGAACCAATTAGTGGTTTCAGTCTGAAAGTCGCCTCTGATGATGTCATCATTGCAGGTCAGAGACTGACTGACTGGTCTCAGAGACTGCCTGAGAGAGAGACCTTCCTGGCTTTTGCTGTCAGTGGACCTGGATGCCAAATGTGTGAGAGAGAGAGAGAGAGAGAGAGAGTGTTTTTGGACAATGCAGCAGCATCAGAGGCCAGAGGCCACTTTCACACACAATACTATTACTCCCTTCATCACATCTCCGTTGTAAAAGTGGACCTGCAGCTGATAGTCAGCTATCCACTTGTGCTCCCGCCAGGTTTCACTGGAGTGTTTCACACCAGGCGTGCTTCACGTCGGAAAAGGGTTAAACTAGCTAAAACGTTTCAAAATGGCGTTACAGAGCCAATTTAGAGCTTGTTAAGGGCTTTAATGGCCTCTCCCGCCTCTTGGAGGTGGGACGGAGTCGGGAACTCCGCGACCGATTTTGTCAAAATTGCGTGGAGGCGGGATGGAGTCGGGATGGGGTCGGGACCCCCGACCCCGCAACTTTAACCCCCCACACGCCTCCAAACCCGACTCCACGGGTCATTGAAAATCCAGCCCTATGTCTTAATAACTTGATTCAGTTTTTTGCAGAAATGACTAAAACAATGAAATCTTTTGATGGATGAGTATTAGAAAATAAATAGAGGTCTGGTTTTGTAATGGTGTGCACTGGAGGCAAATTCACACATGGGGAAAGAATGGGGTGCAGAATTGGGAGAGTTGGCCATCTCAATTCTTGATTGGTGTAAGACACAGCCTGATAAAAAGCATCTTCAACTTTTTTTTCCCATTCAAATTTGACACCTTTGTTTATTCTGAATCCTTTGTTTATTCTGACATAGTTTTTATTTTCTCAATGATTTCTTATTGCAGGACATCACTGGAAAATTAGCCGTGGTTCCCACGCCTATTCACTATCTTGTGCCCTCTGCTGAAAAATACATTTGGGGAAACAGCAGGTGAGAATAGACTTGAATAGCTTGCCAATTTGCTCAGGGCCTGGGTGGAGTGCCCGTGTAAAAAGTAGAGGAGAAGACAGACAGGAATGGAAAATGGGGCAGAACTCGATAATACTGGCACTCTGTCCCAAAGATCACTGCCCAGAAATGTCCACGGGGGGCAATCTGCCCCATGGAAACCTGAGATCGGAAAAGCGGGTAGGGTCCGTGGGCGGGCATAATCTGTCGAAGTTCCCGCAGCTACTGCGTCCTCTGCCCAGAACATGCCAGAAACCGGGAAATACAGTGGAGCGGCAGAAGTGGGGCCCATAGAAGTGTTCCAGGATCATGGCCTAGAAGACTCCAGAGGAGAACGTTCAGACCCAGTAAAATCAGCCCTCTGTGGGCCCATCAGCCGCACCTCTTGGCTTATTCCAAATATGGCTGGTCAGCACCACATTCCCTGCTCCCTCATACCTAGCAGGCACCCAAGCCTCGGGTGTAATTCCACATCCGAATCAGCAAAGTGGGAGCTCTGTGCCCTGCAGCACACTTTTCAGACATCTTTAAAGGCAGGTATTTTCTTTGTGCAGCCAGATGGTTTGTGAAGGTGTCTGTTATTTTTAAGCAGCTGCAGGCATTTAAATCCTGAGGCACTCTATTTCCATCTCCAAAGCACAAAATTCCCATTGAGAGATGTTCCCAATGCTGGGAGCAAACCTGTATTGTTCCCCCAGCAATCATTCATCCAGTTCTCCATGTCCTTTAAATAAAGGTGGATTGCCATAAAATGAATGCCATGATAGCTGGTACTTTTGTGAATTATTCTGTACCAATGGTCAAAGACCAGCTGCACATTCATGGAGTGGAGTCCTTTTCTGTTCATGAAGGGGTACAGCATTAGGGATGGGGCCCATATGGCCACACACATGCTATCAATAATGCTTTGTATATGGCAAATCCAGACAGATGGTAAAGGTACAGACCACTGTTGTGTTGCTGCATGTTTCCTATGGGGAAAAGAATGGATTCTGGTCAATTGTGAGTTGGCACCAGAAAGAAAATGACATTAAAAACTGCTGAATTGTCATTAAAAAAAACCTCAACTAGTTCACTACTATCCTTCAGGGAAGGGAACTTGCCACCCCTCACCGGTCTGGCCGACACGTGACTCCATTCCCACACTATGTGGTCAATCCTTAATGCCTTCTGAAGTGGCCTTGCAAGCCACTCAGATCTTAAAACTACCGCCAATACCGTGGCTGCAAATCTTCTCAACTAGCTTTCCACAAGATACTTTATCGAAAACGTTACTAAGATCTAAATAAAATCTACCCAACTTGTTGCCGTTATCTACAGCTTTAGTTACTTTATCAAAAAAATTCTATTAACTTGGCTTGACTTCTCTTGAAATCCTTGCTGACTTGTACCAATTAGTTTATATCTCATCAAATTTTCCACCAGTTTGTCCTTAACAATCAATTCAAGTATTTTCCTTGGTACTAATATGAGATTAACTGGTCTATAGTTCCCTGAATCTGCTCCTAGATCCCTTAAAGACACTACATTTGCTGTTCTCTAGTCCACCGGTACCATTCCCTTATCTGGTGAATCCTTACAATTTTTGCGAGTGGTTTTGTCTGCACATGCTTGAGTTTGTATGCCGTATGCTGAAGCTAGAATTACAAAGCACTCTTTGGATGCATCACGCTTCACTCTAAGATTTCGAATTCGCCGATCTTGCCGCTGTTTTGCTAGCTTCTAAATAATTCAGTAGTTTGAAAGGCATTTTCGATTGAGTGTTTTGGTAATATAATTCTAATTGAAGAGGCTTATTAGATTGACTGTTAAGTGTTCTAGAAACCTAAAAGCAATTTAGTAGTTTAAAAACAATGAAATCCATTAAATATCAAAGAACTAAAATAATTTTTTTTTAAAAACTTCACAAACATGCATTAAACATGTATGTATTTTAACTGTGCATTTAATTTATCTGCTTATCAATTGATGAAAAAAAACTAATAGTCACCTGGGAGGATTTACTAGTCCCTTATAATGAAGGAATTCAAAGTATGCTATTATTTATGAACATCACCTGAGTGCAAAGGTTTGAATACTGCCTTTAGCTCTCAGCTACATACTGTTATTAAAATATGCTCCTAACCTCTGGAAAATAAAGACTGGTGCCATGCTGCAATGTATGCTGAACATTGTTAGAAAGATCAGACTTTCATACAAATATAGCGTCTCCTGGGGTTCTGCTTTTATTTGTATTTGCTCTTGGGATGTGGGCAATCCTGGCAAGGCTGCATTTTATTGCTCATCCCAAGTTGACCTGAGTAGGTGGTGGTGGGCCTTCTCCTAGAGCCGCTGCAGTCCGTGCAGTGATGGTGCTTTCTAGCGATTGTTTTACAATCAAATGGCTTGCTAGGCTACTTCAGAGGGCACTAAGAGCTTACCGTATAGAATGGGAGTGGTTTATAGAAGTATGCCACATCATACAGAGTCAGAAATAATGCTGAAAAAAATGAAAGACTATTAGGGTAATTTCCGGACTTCACAGCCCCGATTTTAACGCGAGGTGGGAGTTGGGGGCGGAAAATCGCCCTGACCTCGGTAGAATGAGGCCCAGAGATTTTGGCTCATCTGCATAACCTCAGTCAGTCTTCCACCCGAAACCAGCGGGAAGTGACAGCTGGCCGACCAGGTGGGAGCGCACTGTCGGATGGCCGCAGGCTGCCACCGAGGATTGAAGGAGTGGTCCCTGCCACTCAGGTAAATAGCAGGGAGGGGTTTGTTAGGGCCTTACAATCGGGGGAGGGGGAGAGGAAACCTGTGGTGTTGGGGGAGGGGAGCCTAAACTTTCCCTGTGGGGCCCCTTGGAGCACTTTCCAACTGATAACTGTGCGCAGAATGTGTTAGAATTTGTGCATTAGCTGGGTGAGATCAAAAAATTACTCTTTAAGAATCTGTCGCAAGAAAAACATTTCATAATTGATTGACTCAAGGTCACTTTAAACTGGTTTAAAATTATTTGAAGTCACTTCAAATTGAAACAATTCAACCTATCATATTGTCTAAAAGACATGGGCATATTTATTAAAATTATTTTGTTAAGGCTTTTCTTTCATTCTTCAATTGAAACTGTTACTTTTGAGTCACTTTAGGCTGCTTTAGCCTCAGGGTCCATGCGGCCCTTTGGTTCACACCTGCCCAAGATGATCCCTCTTCCTTGCTCTATTCGAATCCTCAGAAAGAAAAGCTCTTTGCCTGAACCCACTTCCTTCTTGTGCATCCCCAACTTCCTTCGCCCCACTATTGGCGGCTGTGCCTTCAACCATCTAGGCTCTAAGCTCTGGAATTCCCTCCCTAAACCTTGCCAGCTCTCCACCTCTCCTCCTTTAGGATGCGCCTTAATTTTTGTCTGTTTACACACCTGTGAAGCGCCTTGGGAAGTTGGACTATGTTAGAGGCGTTATATAAATGCAAGTTGTTGTTGAAATGTCCCTGTTCTAATTGTATAATGAGAAGAACCAAGCAAATAATTTGTGTGCTTGGCTCTTTGAGGTCTTTTACTTTATAAAGTTCTCTCCTTTATCCACTGGCACGCACGGAAACCTTCTCTTATCGGGCCACAGTAGGGATCATGACCTGTAGATTTTTAGCTCGCATGTAAGTAGTACTCAACTTGTGCTGCATTTAACTGTCGTGTAGTTGTCATGGCTGTGATTGCGGGGATTGTTTTAATTGGTTAGTTTAGTTCTTGCGTCTTTAGCACAGTGTAGTTGCTAAGGGACTGTGTTGTTCAGCGCATGATTTTTTTTTGTAGCACACAGCAGAAAAGTTCAGCTTTTCCTGTGATTCTCATGTAAAGAACAAATAGTCTATGAAAATCCTCCACGGTAGGAGTTATCTCCTGGACTGAACAATGCAGCCTGTTGTATAAAAGCTCTTCATTTACTTCTGACAAAGGACCAGGCTTAAACTCTGCATTCATAAGTCAAACTGAAGGCTAACTGAAAAGAACATTCTGTTTTTCACAAATTAAGACATAAATCTACAATGCAGCATTGCTACTTGCAACATGAATAGTTTAGCACTAAAAATAAACTGCGCTGTTAAAGACACAAAGAAAAGGAGGTGTAACAATAAACCACTTCTTTGAATGATTATTTTTTACATAACCGATAAAAAATTACAAAATATTATTTTTTTATGGTGGAGCTGATTTATTTATTTGTTTCATGAAGAAAGAAATCCCACTACTGGAACAATTGAGTTTACATTGAGCTGTCACTACATAGATACAAGAATACTTTTAACATCAATTTTGCAAGCAATGCATTAGAAAAAGGTCAAAAAGCAGATGAAATATTTATAACTCTAAAATACACTAAAAAATATCCCTGGTAATGGCCCCAGCTGCATTTAGGTATCTTCTGTGGATCTCTACCACCAGTCAATTTCAGAATATTGGGAAAAAGCAGTATGACTTGGCACCTCGAATGGCTTGTTGGTAAAAACAGCTTAGAGCTAAGCTGGACAGACCTGAAAAGAAAGACTTGCATTTATATAGCGCCTCTCTCGACCTCAGGATGTCCCAAAGTGTTTTACAGCCAATTAAATACTTTTGAAGTGTAGTCACTCTTGTAATGTAGGAAACGTGGCAGCCAATTTGCGCACAGCAAGATCCCACAAACAGCATTGAGATAATGACCAAATGATTTGTTTTATAGTGATGTTGGTTGAGGGATAAATATTGGCCAGGACACCAGTGAAAACTCCCCTGCTCTTCTTCAAATAGTGACATGGGATCTTTTATGTCTACCTGAGCGGGTTTAACATCTTATCCGAACGACGGCACCACTGACAGTGCAGCACTCCCTCAGTATTGCACTGGTGTCCCCCAACCCCTCCTATTTCTCAACTACATGCTGCCCCTCGGCGACATCATCCAAAAACACAGGGTCAGTTTCCACATGTATGCTGACGACACCCAGCTCTATCTCACCACCACTTCTCTCAACCCTTCCACGGTCTCTAAATTGTCAGACTGCTTGTCCGACATCCAGTTTTGGATGAGCTGAAATTTTCTTTAATTAATTATCGGGAAGATTGAAGCCATGTTTTCAGACCACCGCCACAAACTCCGTTCCCTAGCCACTGACTCCATCCCTCTCCCTAACATCTGTCTGAGGCTGAACCACACTGTTCACAACCTTGGTGTCATATTTGACCCTGAAATGAGCTTCCGACCACATATCCGCAGCATAACTAAGACCACCTATTTCCACCTCCGTAACATTGCCTGTCTCCACCCTTGCTTCAGCTCATCCGCTGCTGAAACCCTCATCCATGCCTTTGTTACCTCTGGACTTGACTATTCCAATGCACTCCTGGCTGGCCTCCCACATTCTACCCTACGTAAACTTGAGGTCATCAAAAACTCGGCTGCTCGTGTCCTAACTCGCACCAAGTCCCGTTCACCCATCACCCCTGTGCTCGCTGACCTACACTGGCTCTCAGTTAAGCAACGCCTCGATTTCAAAATTTTCATCCTTGTTTTCAAATCCCTCCATGACTTCGCCCCTCCCTATCTCTGTAATCTCCTCCAGCCCCACAACCCCCCAAGATATCTGCGCTCCTCTAATTCTGCCCTGTTGAGCATCCCTGATTATAATCGCTCAACCATCGGTGGCCATGCCTTCTGTTGCCTAGGCCCTAGGCTCTGGAATTCCCTCCCTAAACCTCTCCGCCTCGCTACCTCTCTTTCCTCCTTTAAGATGCTCCTTAAAACCTACCTCTTTGACCAAGCTTTTGGTCACCTGCCCTAATTTCTCCTTATGTGGCTCGGTGTCAAATTTTTTGTCTTATAACACTCCTGTGCAGCGCCTTGGGCCGTTTTACAACGTTAAAGGCACTATATAAATACAAGTTGTTGTTGTTGTTGTTGTTGTTGTTGGCGTGCAGAAGGTCCTAGGTTAAAGTCTGAGTATGTGCTCTGCTAGTTGTTCTTAGCTGCGAAGCAGTACATTTTGCCTCCTGCTCCTGATCGTTATCCTGTGAATTCCTTCTGAAAAGCACAAATATGTGAACATGGGGTGATTTCCCCCAGTGGTCAGATAGGCTGCCAAGACTCACTGCTTTGCCTCCTACATGAAGAGGATTACCATTATTACTATTACCAATAGCTTCTCTTCCCACTCCTGCACCGTTACCTCTGGAGTCCCCCAAGGATCTATCCATGGCCCCTCCTATTTCTCATCTACATTCTCCCCCTCGGTGACATCATCCAAAAACACAACATCAGGTTCCACATGTACGCTGATGATACTCAGCTCTACCTCACCACCACCTCTCTTCACCCCTCCACTATCTCTGATTTGTCACACTGCTTGTCTGACATCCAGTATTGGATGAGCAGAAATTTCCTCCAACTAAATATTGTGAAAACCGAAGTCATTGTCTTTGGTCCCCGCCACAAACTCCGTTCCATGACCACCATTTCCATACCTCTCCCTGGCAACTGTCTGAGGCTGAGCCTGACCATTCGCAACCTTGGTGTTGTATGTGACCCCGAGATGAGCTCCATCACCAAGACTGCTTGATAACATCACCCGACTTTGACCCTGCCTCAGCTCATCTGCTGCTGAGATCCTCATCCATGCATTTGTTAGCTCTCGACTTGGCTCTCCTGGCTGGCCTCCCATCTTCCATCCTACATAAACTTGTGCTCATCCAAAACTCTGCTGCCTGCTTCTTAACTCACACCAAGTCCCGTTCACCCATCACCCTTGTGCTCGCTGACTTACATTGGCTCCTGGTCCGACAACGCCTCAATTTTAAAATCCTGATCCTTGTTTTCAAATCCCTCCTTGGCCTCGCCCCTCTCTATCTCTGTAACCTCCTCTAGCCCTACAAGCCTTCGAGATCTCTGCGCTCCTCTAATTCTGGCATCTTGCACATCCCCGATTTTAATCGTTCCACTATTGGCGGACGTGCTTTCAGCTGCCTTGGCTCTAAGCTCTGGAATTCCCTCCCTAAACCTCTCCGCCTCTCTACCTCTCTCTCCTCATTTAAAATTCTCCTTAAAACCTACCTCTTTGACCAAGCTTTTGGTCATCTGTCCTGATATCTTTAGTATACTGTATTTGCTGCTCACGATGTGGTCTCTTCTACATTGGAGAGACCAAATGCAGATTGGGTGACCGCTTTGCAGAACACCTCCGTTCAGTCCGCAAGTGTGACCCTGATCTTCCAGTCGCCTGTCACTTTAATTTTTCGCTCCACCCACACTCTGACCTCTTGGTCCTCGGCTTCCTACAATGTTCCAATGAAGCTCAACGTAAGCTTGAGGAACAGCACCTCATCTTTCGATTAGGCACTTTACAGCCTTCTGGACTCAACAGTGAGTTCAACAATTTCAGATCATAACCTCTGACCCCATTTTTTCAGACGGCAGCTGTTGATGATTCTGCTACTCCCATTGACACCTCTTCTGGACCCATCTTTTGTTTCTTTACTTGTCCTATTACCATCTCCTTTTGCCTTGCACCACCATCCCTTTTGTCTCTTAATCTCTCCTGCCTTCCACCCTATCACAGACCTTCCCTTTTGTTCTTTCCTCCCCCCACCTTTCCCTGCCTCTACACTTGCTTAAAACCTGTTACATCTTTAACTTTTTCCAGTTCTGACAAAAGGTTAACCACCTGAAACGTTAACTCTGTTTCTCTCCCCACAGATGCTGCCTGACCTGCTGAGTATTTCCAGCATTTTCTGTTTTTATTTTAGATTTCTAGCATCCACAGTATTTTGTCTTTGTAAAGCTACCCACTGCTACCTTACATCATGCAGATGGGCAAAAGATGCATGCCACAAAAGTATCAATTCTGCAATCCCATTTTCCCACCATAGAGCTAGACTCATGAGGAGTGAAGTACGGGAATTAATTTTAATGGGTGGAAAATCATAGGCTGCATGTCCACGATTTCCCTCAAACTGAGATCCTTGCTGGAAGTGAGGGATTGCAGAATAGGTCCTAATGTGTTTCCATGTGCCCTGTCATGCATTAACTGCAACCCCATACAAAGTAGTCCTTAGGGTCCTTGAATGCTTATGCATGTGATAGCAATTCCACCTGCAACTTAACACTGAAACTCTTGGCAAACTGATACCTTAAAAGGGCTTCATACAGCAAAATGTCTAACAAAATCACGCACACAATGAGCTGCAGCAATGCACTTCTAACATCTCAAAACTACTTGCATGCTTGCAAGACAAGGTGACACAGAACAGATAGGAACAAAGCAGAAGTGGAGGAGGGCTCCAAAGTTATTTGCCCGTGAGTGCCTTTGAGGAGACAACATTACAAATCCTTGGGCTTGAGAGTGTAGAGGAAGTGGGGGATGGTAAAACCTGAAGGCTAGTAGCATCTTTCTCTTATTTCTTTTTCTCTCACTCAATCACCCACTTACTAGCATTTAGGCTTACACTCAAGCACAGTATATGGCCATGTAACTGATGTTTGAAAGGGGATCAGGCAGCCAGCATTCTAACATATGTTCCTTTTAGTTTCTACAGGTAGCCCACAAGAACAAGACATATGCCCCAATGCTGCTGTCGAGATAGCCAGCATCTTACAGCCTTAAAGGCCAGCCACAGTGTGGGGATTCAGGCAGCCTCCGTACTCTCTGCAAAAGGAGAACATATTTTCTCGTCTTCGATCTGTGCAAAGCGATGCACTGTGAGCACTTGCACAGACTCTGCCAGAGTAAAATATTTCTGGGTCCCCTCCACCGACTTTCGAATGTTGCTCGCCTGAATCTGGCAGGTATTCTTTGCATCCAGCTTTCAGGCAATGCAAACAGAGGGAAATATGTTGGAGGACATATTTCCTTCATTTGTATATGTTTCAATGTACTGAATGACATCAGGCCCAAGGATCTTGAAATGTGAGGGAGGGTTGCACGGCAGGAGGTGGGGATGTGATGGAGCACATCACCCCTGTCTGCCCCAGATCTGCGGAGGAATCGGCAGGCGCAGATGGGAAATCTAGGCCAACATTATGCTCTTTTTATTTCCACATAAACATTCCCAACACGTTACAGGAAAAAAACAACAAAAAATAATATTTTAAAAATGTTTAAAAGAACCAACAGTGCAAAAACCTGAAAAATATTAAACACAACATGCTTCTGCCCCTTTAAAAGCTCGATGACACATGGAACCTCTTTTAACCCTCACACTGGACGGCGGGGTAAGGACACAGCGTGATCCTGCCATAAACAACGGGAAATTGCGCACGCCCAAATTTTCACGCACTAAGCACTGATTTAAATATGAAAATGAATCTCACAATAGGGTATATTTCATGAATGCTCGCTCCTAAAGTGTTCGACCAATTGCAAATTTGCTCAAGTGGGAGCAGACAGTGGAATTCCTGTGGGGACCCAGTCAGATCGAACAACATTCAAATTCTTGGGCCCTACAAGGCCAAATTGCAATAGCAGGAATAGTTCCGCTGACTGAAAACCTACCATTATAATAATTTGATAGAAAAATCATTTCCAATTGATTACCAGCAAATTCCATGACCAAAATATATAGTATGGCAATTTTCAAAAAAAACCTCGGGTGCAATTTTCTGACATCCTGCACCACCATTGATCGTATTTTTAGAACCCAAAAATTCTGTTTCATTTTGCAACATTGGAATGGAATATTGTTCTTATTTCCTGAAACTTGGATTGCGAAAACAAGAAGGAAGAGAGAAAATAAGGAACAACAACAGAAAACGCTGGAAAAACTCAGCAGGCCAGGCAACATCCGTGGAGAGAGAAACAGAGTTAACGTTTCAGGTCGAAACCCTTCGTCAGAACTGAGAAAAAAGCAGGAAATGAAACAGATAAAAAAGCAAGGGGGAGGCTGGGGGGAGGAATAAAAGAACAAAAGGGGTGGTCTATGGTAAGTAGAGACATTAAGAGATGCTCAAGGCAAGACAAGATGGTAATAGGACAGGTTAAGAAACAAAAGGTGGCTCAGAAGTGTGAAGTGTGAAATGCTGGCAGAATGAAAGACAGCTGCTGTGGGGGGAGAGAGAGAAAAAAAAGAGAAAAGGCACCAACCAAAAGGGTGGATAAAATGTGTATATATATATATATATATATGTGGTAGGGGCCGAGGTTATGATCTGAAATTGTTGAACTCGATATTGAGTCCGGAAGGCTGTAAAGTGCCTCATCGGAAGATGAGGTGCTATTCCTCGAGCTTATGCTGAGCTTCCGTGGAACAATGCATGAGGCTGAGGACGGTGAGGTCTGAGTGGGCGTGGAGAAGTGAATTAAAATGACAAGCGACTGGAAGCTCGGGGTCACCCTTACGGACTGAACGGAGGTGTTCCGCAAAGCGAGAAAATAAGGATATGAATTTTTCATATGAAAGGGTAGAAATTGGATGGGAGTAAAACAGGCACAATGAAAGCCAGCTTGGGTGGCCATGTCCTGCACCCCAAGGATGCCTGAAACAAGTTTGAACCGATATTGGATCATGCCATTTTTCAGGCGCCCAGGTGGCCGCTTAAAAGAGGCGTTAGGCCCCTTCATGTGCTAATGAGGGACCTAGCGCCTCTTTTAAGACCCCTCAGGGAAATTAGGCTGTCCTGAACGAAGCAGATGTTGGGCCTGTTCTGCTCAGGTTTTCCAGGCATAGATGCGGGCTAGCACGTGGTCACCACCAAGAAGGTTAGTCATTTTTTTTCTTAAGATTGATGTGGAGCCTGGAGGAGCAGTAGTGCTTCTCTGGCTGTACAGCACTCCCGAGGGGCACTGCTGGCCCATGATTATCCCCCATCCCATTTTCCTCCCCCTCCGGGACTTACCTTCGGGCTGCTGCCACGGAAGCAAGAGGCCCAACATTCATACTTATAAAATGGGCAAACTGCCTGCAAAGGCGCGACAGGCTGAAAGCGGGCCTAAAGGAATTTCTTCTGTTAAGTATACTTCATAAAAAATTAGTCTGGCCTGTAACTCAAAATGAATAAATAAATGTAATTATACTGGTCAAAACATGAGTGATACCTCTATTAGATTTTTTTAACTGAAGAATATTTAGATATTTGTATTTTTTTTTGGGTGGACATTAAATAATTCATTAGTGGAGAGTAACTCCAGCACAAGAGACGATGTTGGGCCTTCTTGCCATCCTTTTGAAAAAATGCATCACAAATGCTAAATACATTCATGGGGAAGCATGTGGAGGATGAAGTCACTTTAAATGATACTGTCAGCCTTTATGTGTTTGCTTAAAACCAACCCTTGCACAAATGAATATAATGATGCTCTTGTGCTACAGCTGTTTATTGTGATGGCTCACAGCACAAAACAGTTAAAAGAATTAATTAGAAGCCTAAAATGGGTATGCAACAAATCCATTTTGTTCTGTGTACAAAGCAGCATGATTGGTATTACTGCCGTTTCCCTGGTTGCTGTGGCCTTGCACACACCGTTACAAAGTCATTCCAATACAGTAGGCTGGGCGTATCCCATCCCTTGACCTTTAACACCATAGTCCATTAACTCAGAGCGAATAGAATATTAATGAGCTTTAAAAGTTTCCTTTCATTTTCACTCTCTGTAGTTGTTTCCTTTAAAGTTGACTGATACAAATGAAGAGTTACTGAAATGTGATAGTCATAAACTAGACAGATAATAACAGCGATGTTATGTCAATCTATACCTTCAAATTGAGGTTTTGAATAGTAAAAACTCTTGTCAGTTTGTGTGATATTAACAGTTTGATCGGTCTTCCTGCACTAAAACGAAAAGTTATTGAAACAACAAAACTAGCATTACTTGTTCAGTGATTCTAGCCTCGATTTTCTGACAGTTTCCACCTAATTAACCAGAGTAAATTGGCAGATAGGATCGTAAAAGTAGTTCTGATATGCTGTTATCTTTTGTGTCTGCCCAGTGGATGCATGAAGTGCCACCCTTTTTTGGGCAGTCCATGCAAATGAGGTGGAAATGATGTCATGGCATCACACACCTCACTTTTTTTGTTTTGTCCACTTCATTTGCACTGTTTCCTTTACTTATACTTTAAAAGGGACAGCCGGGGTTGCTGGGACATGGCAGAAGAGAATTTGAGGAGCTTAGCATTTACATTGATAGCATCAGTTTAAAGTTTGTTTTTGGAGGTGTTTTAGATTTTTGCTGTTGGCAACCACTTTTACATCTGCCTTTCTGCCATTTGCAGTGGGACTGCCATTTTCCACCTACCATTTCAGACTGGACACAAATTTCCCATTGGGAATTCTCCTATATCTTTGCTCTTTAAAAGATAAGGAAGGACATTGGAGGGATGTCAGGCTGCTCAGGCATCCACCCAATGGTACCCGCAAACCAGTACATATAGGCAGAGGTGCACACACACGTGTTTGTGTGAAGGACAGGGCCTGCAGAAGCTTTGCCTTACTAAAGAAGCCTTCAATGAGTTAATGCCATGTGCTACAAGCAGACCCACAGTCTACATCCACCAACAAACACTGCACTACAAGTGGCTGATAAAGTCACAACTGTGCTTAATTTTTATGCAATGGGGTCATTCCAGTTCTGCCAGTAAGGACATCACTAACATTTGCCAATCAGCTGCGCACAGATTCATTAAGCAAGTAACAGATGCATTGTTTGCTGAAGCAAGTAATTTCATCTCTTTCCCAATGGACAATTGGCGGCAGCATGACAGGGCACTGCAATTTTACAGAGTGGCAGGATTCCTGAAGGTGCAAACAGTCATAGATTGCACTCACTTGGCCAAACATGCTCTATTGCTCAATGCCACTACCTGCATCAACAGGAATAGGTTCAACTCTTTCAATGTCCAGCTTATTTGTGACCAGCAGCACCACATCATGTAAGTGAATGCTCGCTTCCCTGTAAATTGCCACAATATTTTTATTTCAAGGCAGTCCACCAAGCCAGTACTCTGACCCAGAAAGGCGAATTTCCACATGCCTTCTGGGAGATCAAGGCTATTTTGTGCAAACGTGGCTGATGACACAAGTGTGGTTTCCCATGACGCGAGTTGAGCACCAGTATAATGAAGTCCATTCATGCACCAGAGTCACAATTGAGTACACAATTGGCATGTTGAAGGCAGGCTTCAGATGCTTGGATCAATCTGGGGTATCCTGCAAATAATTCTGCTAGCGTCTCAAGTTTGTACACAGTGTGAGGGGTCAGGTCATTGGAACTGGTAGACAAGCCTATTTTAGTACATTTTTGGAAGGTGTGACTCGCTCTTCTTACCTTGCCTGAATTAGTAGGGTCATTAAACTTTTTCCTGTACAGACTGCCCATACATGGGATGGTTGGGTTCATACTCACTGCCCTGGTCAATTATTTCCATTGCCTCTGGGTAGCTAGGTGCCAAACAGGGCCTCCCTCCTCCGCCTGATCTCCGCCAGGAGCACTTTCACAGCTGCGTGAGAGAATCTGGGGGCTCTGTGCCTTCTTGTTGACTTGACATTTTATCAAATCAAATTTCTCTGTGTATTAAAAACAACAGTGATGATGCCTGCTCTTTTAAATTACTGCAGGTATTTAAATCCTGAAGCAGGGCACTATTTCCTGTCCCCACCCTGCCCCCCCACCACACACACAAAAGGTGAGCTTTCAATTGGAGGCATTATTGTAGCATGTTCTGCTGCTTGTGTCCTAACTCGCACCAAGTCCCGTTCACCCCTGTGCTCGCTGACCTACATTTGCTCCCAGTTAAGCAACGCCTCGATTTTAAAATCTCATTCTTGTTTTCAAATCCCTCCATGGTCTCGCCCCTCCCTATCTCTGTAATCTCCTCCAGCTTTACAAACCTCTGAGATATCTGCGCTCCTCTAATTCTGGTCTCTTGAACATCCCTGATTATAATCGCTCAACCATTGGTTGCCGAGCCTTCAGCTTCTAAGCTCTGGAATTTCCTCCATAAACCTCTCCGCCTCTCTCCCTCTCTTTCCTCATTCAAGACGCTCCTTAAAACCTATCTCTCATCTGCCCTAATGTCTCCCTGTTTGGCTTGATGTCAAATGTTGTTTGGTAACGCTCCTGTGAAGCGCCTTGGGATGTTTTACTATGCTAAAGGCACTATATAAATACCAGTTGTTGTTGCTGTTGTTGTTGCTGTTGTTGTGATTCCCAGTCATGATGGCAAAAAAGGCTATCTATCCCGTACTTATGGAGTCCCCTGCAATTATCACTCGCCTGCTTTCCTAATTAGTGTTGCTCTTTTTATCTCCCTCCTTGGCCACTGTCTCAAGTTGAACCAAAGGCCGCGATTTTGTAAATAGATGCGGGTTGGGAGTGGGTCAGGTGGTTTCCGGCTTCCAGTCCTGCCCCCAACTGCATCCGGCCCACGGACGTGATTTTCCCTTGATTGACCTTGTTAAGCCCGCCCTGTGGGCTTGCCGGCCAATTAAGAGGAAGCCAGTCAGATGACATAATTTGATGACGCGTCATCTGCCGGTTTTCTAAAAGGGACCACGCACAATTTTTTTTTGACTGCTGATTTCGCAGTGTTTGACAGCATTGAGATGCTGCAAACACTGACAATCACTGTACAAAGGTGAGCTCTTGCACCCAGGCTCTCCAGTGACTCTCTCCTTAGGCTAGAACAGATGGCAGCTGCAGGTGAGGTGACAGAAGCGATCTGTCACTGGTGAGAGAGGTTCTCCCAATGAGGTGGGGCTAGACATCGATTTCAAAACTTGTTACCTACAGAAAAGTGTAAATGCATTAAAAATGGTTTCCCAACATTTTCTTACCTCTGAAAGTCACCAGTGCACCATTGGATCCTTCATCCCACTTCTGCAGTTGTCATCAATGCAGAAACATTACAGCAGACTCACAACACGCCACACTTACCTGGCGTGTTGTCCGGATGTCAGGAACCCCGAGGCAGAAGCGGCAAAATTGAATAAGAGCCTGTTAACTACTATCAAGTACCTGTTAACAGGCAGGTAATTGGCTTTAATCCTCTTCCCGCCGCTAGGTGTCGGGTCCATGCGCAAATCGGGGACCCACCACTTGGGAAAATTGTTTGGAGGCGGGATGACAGCGGGTTTCCTACCCACTGTCAATCTTTGCGATTTTGACAGCGGTCCCGCCTCCAAACCCGCACTCTGAGCACCGGCAAAATTCCGGCCAAAGTGTTTGCAACTTTGGCGTCGTATTTGACCCCAAGCTGAACTTTTGACACCCTATTCTCTCCATCACAAGGACTGCCTACTTCCACCTCTGTAACTTTGGCCATCTCTGGTCCTGCCTTAGCCATCTCCTGCTGAAACCCTCATCCATGCCTTTGTTACCTCTACACTTGACTATTCCAATGCTCTCCTGGCCAGCCTCATATCCACCAGCCTCTATTAACTTCAGCTCATCCAAAACTTTGCTGCCCCTATCTTACCTTCCACCAAGTCCCACTCAGCCATCACCCTACATCACCCTACATTGCCCTACAATGCAGCTCGCTGACCGACATTGGCTCTCTCAATGCCTCAAATTTAAAATTCTCATCCTCTTGTTTAAATCCCTTGATGTCCTCGCTCCTCCTTATCTTGGTAACCTTCTCCAGCCCTACAAACCTCTGAGAACTCTGAATTCCTGCAACTCTAGCCTCGTGCATCCCCTACTCCTTCATTGTCTAGCACCGAAGCTCTGAAATTCCCTCCTTAAACCTCTCTGCCTCTCCATCTCCCTACTCCTTTAAGACCCTCCTTAAAATCCAACTCTTTGACCAAGCATTTAGTCAACCATCCTAATATTTCCTTCTTTGACTCAACATCAATTTTTGTCTGATTATGCTTCCGTGAAGTATCTTTGGATATTTTTCTATTTTATAGGCGCTATATAAGTGCAAGTTGCTGTTGTTATAGATACCCAATTACTTCAAGATGCCATGATGCTGTTTGTGGCTAGCTTCTCTTCTGCTATCTTCTGTGTCTGCCTCATGGGCATCAAACACAATGACCCGTATTTTCAGATCGCAGGCCTCCCGCGGGCGGAGGCCTGCTATCTGGAAAAATCTGCGCCCTTACCTGAGGGCTCCCGGGACGCACACGCTTCCGCTCCTGGGCTTCTCCAAACTTGGTGTGCAGGGCCCACATATCCCAGAGGCGCATGTAGTTCGCAGCGTCCCTGGGATCACGTGGGCCATGGGGAGCCAATCACAGAAGGGAATCTCCCTTCATACATTTGACAGGAAGACCTGTCAAATATATGAATGGAGATCACCCCAAAAACATAGTAATGTTGAGGCTGCCGCAAAACACGAATGGAGGCTGAATCCATATGTGGAAAACAAGAAACTTTTATTCACTGCATGGCACACAAAATGGCTGAGAAAGCTGCTCCCACAATTCTCTGGAAAAACTCCCAGAATTCTCTGGGTAAAACCTGAGGCCCCGCCCCCTTCTGCCTTAAAGGTAAGGTGCCTTAAAGGGAAGGTGCTGGAAATTTGTCCACAGACGGAAGAGTGGATTATGCCCGTTTTAGGTGGCGATCCGCCACACAGCTCCCCCCAGAATCCGCTTAGGAGGTGTGGACGAGACGGTGCGGCGGTCTGATGGGCCGGCCGGAGCGGCTCTTGTAGGACGCCGGTGGACGTGGAACGGCCGGGCGTGGAGCAGCCGGGTGAACCGGCTTGAGGGCAGGTCAGCCGCGTGGAGGTGGACGAGCTACAGGGACCTGCTCCCCGGGCTCCGAGTGTGCTGGCTTGAGTCGGTCCACCGACACTTTTTCGGTCCTGTCGCCCACTTGCAGGGTGAAAAATTTGTCCCCAGCCTGTAGCACCTTGTAGGGCCCGTCGTACGGGGGTTGAAGGGGTCCGCGGTGGGCGTCGTGCCGGATGAAAACAAACCGTGCCTGGTGCAGGCTTAGTGGGACGTGTGAGGTGGATTCGCCGTGTCGGGCAATGGGCACCGGGGCGAACTGCAGCGCCGATGAGGCGAAGTCGTGGCGTTGCTGGTCGGCTGACCAGGGTGTCGTGGCGGTGGGCAGGAACTCGCCGGGTACGCGCAGCGGCTGACCGTACACGAGCTCTGCTGCCGATGCGTGGAGGTCTTCTTTAACCGCGGTGCGCAGGCCGAGGAGGACCCACGGAAGTCAGTCGGTCCAGGCGCCGTCTTGGAGGCTGGCTCGAAGAGATGCCTTCAAGGATCTGTGGAACCGCTCACACAGTCCGTTGGCTTGGGGGTGGTACGCTGTGGTGCGGTGGATGGTCACCCCGAGATTGCGTGCGACGGCGGTCCAGAGTTCAGAGGTAAATTGCGGACCTCTGTCCGACGTCATGTCGGAGGGGACGCCGAACCATGCGACCCAGGTGCTGACGAAGGCTCTGGTGATGTCGGCGGTGGTGGTAGAGGTCAGTGGAATTGCCTCAGGCCAGCGTGTGGTGCGGTCAATGATGGTCAGCAAATGCGTGTGGCCTTGTGACGGCGGCAGGGGCCCGACGATGTCCACGTGGATGTGGTCGAATCTCCGCGAGGGGACGGTAAACTCCTCGAGGGGTGCTTTCGTGTGTTGCTGTACCTTGGCCCGTTGGCAGGATAGGCAGGAGTTGGCCCAAGTACGCACATCCTTGCGAAGGCCGCGCCAGACAAAGCGGTTGGCTACCAATTTGATGGATGCGCGGGCGCCGGGGTGGGAGAGGTTGTGGAGAATGTCGAATACCCGGCGGCGCCAGGACGCTGGGACGACGGGCCGAGGTTGACATAGGGATATGTCGCACTTGACCGTGACTGCGGTCGGGCCACAGGCGACGTCGGCCAGGCGTAGCCCTGGTAGGTTGGTGGGAGCGGAGAGCAGATCCGGGTCGGTGATCTGGTCTGCTGCGAGTTGAGCGTAGTCGACTGCCAGGTGTGCGGCGTGGATGGCGGGGCGGGAGAGGCAGTCGACTACCACATTGTCTCGGCCGGAGACGTGTTGGATGTCCGTGGTGAACTCAGACACTGCCGCGAGCTGGCGCTGCTGCCTGGCGGACCAGGGGTCGGTTGTCTTTGCCATTGCGAATGTCAGGGGCTTGTGGTCGACAAACGCAGTGAAGGGGTGGCCCTCAAGCAAAAACCGAAAATGGCGGACCGCCAGGAACAGCGCGAGGAGCTCGCGGTCGAAGGTGCTGTACTTGACCTCCGGGGGGCGTAGTTGGCGGCTGAAGAAGGCAAGTGGTTGCCAGGCGCCGTCGACCCACTGCTCATACACGGCGCCGACCGCGTGGTCGGAGGCGTCCGTGATGAGCGCTACCCTGGCATTGGGCCGTGGGTGCGCAAGCAGGGTGGCGTTGGTGAGCGCGGTCTTGGTGGAATCGAAGGCGGCGGACGCGTCTGCCGTCCATTCGACCGCCATCTTGCCGCTCCTGCCCCGGAGGGCTTCATACAGGGGACTCATGAGGGACGCCGCTTTGGGGATGAAGCGGTTATAGAAATTCACCATCCCGAGGAACTCCTGGAGGCCTTTGATGGTGGTGTGGCGGGGAAATTGTTGGACGGCCTGCACCTTGGTGGGCAGGGGAATGGCCCCAGCATGGTTGATGTGGTGGCCAAGGAAGTCGATCTTGTCCAGGCCGAACTGGCATTTGGCTGGGCTGAGGATGAGCCCGTGGTCGCTGAGGCGCCCGAACAGGATGCGAAGGTGTTCGAGGTGTTCCTGCTTGGAGGAACTGGCTACCAGGATGTCGTCCAGGTAGACGAACAGGAACTTCAGGTCCCGAAGGACCGAGTCCATGAGCCGTTGGAATGCCTGGGCCGCGTTTTTGAGGCCGAAGGGCATCCGCAGGAACTCGAACAGGCCGAAGGGGGTGATTACGGCCGTCTTGGGGACGTCCGCGGGGTGGACGGGGACTTGGTGGTAGCCGCGCACCAGGTCGACCTTGGAAAAGACTGAGCGGCCGGCCAGTCTAGCCGAGAAGTCCTGAATGTGCGGCACGAGGTACCGATCAGGGGTGGTGGCGTCATTGAGGCGGCGGTAATCCCCGCAGGGGCGCCAACCTCCGCCTGGTTTGGGGGCGATGTGGAGTGGGGAGGCCCAGGGACTGTTGGAGCGACGGATGATGCCGAGCTGTTCCATGGGGGCAAACTCGGTCCGCGCGATCTCCAGTTTGGCCGGGTCCAGCCTGCGGGCGTGGGCATACACTGGGGGGCCTGTGGTGGGGATGAAGTGTTCCACCCCGTGTTTGGCGGCCTCCGTGGAGAAGGTCGGATTGGTAAGGGCCGGGAATTCGGCCAGGAGTGCCAAGTAGTCATCCATGGCCCGGGCGTGGCACTGTGACGCCATGTCGGCGGGTTGACGGGGGGCCATGGCGCCCAGGATGGGGGACATGGTGTTCATGTCCACGAGGCGGTGACAAGGGATGTCTACCAGTAGGCCGTGGGCGCACAGGAAATCTGCGCCGATGAGAGGGGAGAGCACCTTGGCAGTGATGAACTCCCATCGGTAGCGGTGACCAGCGAGGTCGAGGGTGACTGTCCGGGTGCCATACGTCCGGATTTCCGAGCCGTTAGCAGCAGCCAGCGCCGGTCCTCGTTCGCCCTTTTGGATGTCGAGGGAGGAGGCCGGGATGATGCTGTGCTGAGCCCCAGTGTCGCACAGGAACCGGCGGCCGGTTTTGTCATCCGTGACGAACAGCAGGGAGCCCGCGTGGCCCACGGCCATCGCAGGGGCTGGAACGGGGGCGGACTTGAAAGAGCAGGGAGGTGTGAACCGTTGTGCCCTGGCGCCGAACCGTGCGTGGTAGTAACTGTGGCCCGGGTTAGTGGGGCGCGAAGGCCCCGTGGACCTGGTGACAGGCCCTTGTGGCCGCGTGCTGGATGGTGAGGGGCGCGCCCAGGCATTGGCTGCCAGGTCCGGAGTGACGTCGCGGCTGGAGTGAGCGGACAGCAGTTTGTCGGCCTCATCGGCCAGGGCTTCCAGGTTCGTGAGGCCGGACGCCACGATCGCTGGGCGGATGCTGAGAGGGAGCTGGCGGATGAACAGCGTGCGGAAGAGGGATCCGGGTGGGCTCTCGTCGGTGAGGGAGAGCATGTGGGAGAGGAGTTCTGATGGTGAGGCATCACCGAGGCCTGGAAGGTCGAGGAGGTGGCAGTTTCGCTGATATGCCGAGGCCGTAAATTTTTTAAGGAGTGCTGTCCTGAGGTGTGCGTATTTGCCTTCCTCTGGTGGGTTCTGCAGCGTTGTCCAAACCTTGGAAACTGTGGCGCTACTGAGTGATGTGACGAGATAGTCGTACTTCGTCCCATCTGTGGTGATATTTCGCAGCCGGAAGCGAGATTCAGCTTGGAAAAACCAGGCTTCGGGCTGGTTTTCCCAAAACTCCGGCAGTTTCACGGAAACTGCGTTCGTGTCCGCCATTGCAGTGCTCGGAATACGTTCTGAGCGTCGGGGTCACCAATGTTGAGGCTTCCGCGAAACACGAATGGAGGCTGAATCCATATGTGGAAAACAAGAAACTTTTATTCACTGCATGGCACACAAAATGGCTGAGAAAGCTGCTCCCACAATTCTCTGGGAAAACTCCCAGAATTCTCTGGGTAAAACCTGAGGCCCTGCCCCCTTCTGCCTTAAAGGTAAGGTGCCTTAAAGGGGAAGGTGCTGGAAATTTGTCCACAGACGGAAGAGTGGATTATGCTCGTTTTAGGTGGCGATCCGCCACAGTAAAACTTTAAATAAATCTAAAAAAAAAAATCACATTTTTAAAATGACTTGAAATTACAATAAATTAAGTATTTTAAACAAAAATTTAATTTTTTGAAAAAAATAATTAAAGTTTTTTATGGGGCTAAAAGTAAACTCACCTTTTTAATAGTATTTTTAAATGATAAATCAGTGATTTTTTTTTTTTTTACTTTTTTCAACTCTTATCCTGGTAAAAGCAGGCCTCATGCCTGCTTTTACCAGGCGTAAGAATTGTAAGGGTTTTCTGTGGGCGGAGGGTCTCCAAAAAGCGGAATTATCCGCCCGCAGAGGCCCTTCTCCAGGGCAGCCACAGGATCTGTCAAGACCATTCTTGACAGATCGGAAATGCTGGTTTTCAGCGCATGCGTTGTGCATGCCTGAAACCGGCATTTCCGATGTCCCTACGGGTGGGTACACAGCTCGTACCCACCCGTAGGAATCGGAATATCTGGGCCATTATATCCATTAGACAAAGACTGACAAGGACCTCTTGCACTGATTCCCGCTTACTCATCTTGCTTTCCTTGAGGATAAGCATCTACTCCTCTCGTTTATTTTCTTCAAGTTTTGTTTAAAAATCAGTTTGGATGGACCAGGCACTCCCTAAATTTTAGACATGCCACCCTTTAAGGAAAGGTACTTATACAAATCCCAATGGGAATAGGCTTGCCGTACCCCACAATTTCACTGGCCTATTTGAAATAAGACCCTGTCATGTTACTTGAGTGGACAACAACTCCTTGAATATTTTCATGGTGTTGCATCTTTAAGGGAGGCACTTGAAGGAATTCCATGTGGTTAGGTTTGCCTGGTCTCACAATCACACTGGCCTATTTAAAATAGGACCCATTCAAAGTGTATTGACTCTCTGGATGTTGATGCCTTCTTTGACCGATGGATGTCACAAAGAATTTTTGTTTGGATTTCATCCAATTTCACTGCTTTGATTTGAGTTAGTTATTTGAGTTACTTTTGTTACTTTAATGTTGTTTAAACTAGTTTGACTGGGCCCAGTGAGACATATCAAATGCCTCCCATTTTATGTTATTTCCTTGAGGATTCCGCTGGTCTCCCACTATTTTTTGTTATTACCCTTGAGTTCACCATTTTAATTTAATTTTAGGAATTCCATTCCCTTTTCTCCATCTGTCCCAATCGATAAGTGGATAATTAAAATCTCCCAGAACAATAATTTTATTATTCCTGCTAATCTGATCTGACTGCAGATTTCCTTGACAAGATTTGAGATCTGTAGTACACCCTTATTAATGTAATAAGCTCTTTTTTTTATCTTTGCGCTCCAATCATATTCACTCCATCTGTACCCCTTGTGTACATCAACCATGTCTACAGCATATATTCCCTTCTAACAATATTGGCACACCGCCTCCTTTCTTATCTTTTCTATCCCTCCTAAATATATTATTTCCCATATGTTTATTTTCCATTCTTGTCTAGTTTGCAGCCAGGCCTCTGTTAATTACTACTAGCATGGTTGCCAAACAGCTGTGCAAAATTAAGGTAAATAAATCTCAGCGGCCAGATAAGGTGCATCCAAAGATCCTTAAGGAACGAAGGGAGGAAATTGGAGGAACTCAGGCTCAAATCTTCCAGAAATCACTGAATACTGGAGAGGTGCCTAGGGAATGGAGAAAGGCAGATGCTACTCCTATTTATAAAAAAGGTAGCAAAAGTGACTCAGGAAACTACAGACCAGTGAGTTTGATGTCCATTGTGGGTAAACCCTTATTAAAGATAAGGTCATAAAGCATTTGGATAGAAATAAAATCATAAAATATAACCAATATTAGTTAATGAAGGGGAGGTCTTGCCAATCTAGTTTATTGGTTTTCTTTGAGGGTGTGACAATGGAGCTTCATAAGGTTAAGGCAATGGATGTGGTGTACTTGGATTTCAGTAAGGCCTTTGATACAATTCCTCTGGAAAGGCTGGTACTGAAAATAAGGAAAGCGGGTAACAGTGGAAATATTTTACAATGGATACAACATTGATTGATTGATACAACCCAAAGGTTATTGGTACAGGGATTGTCATCAGCCTGGGAGAATGTTACCAATGAGGTTGAACAAGGGTCTGTTTTGAGATCTCTTTTGTTTAATAGCTTCATAAATGATCTGGAGCTAGGAGCTTCAAGCATGGTAGCCAAATTTTCATATGATACAAAGCTAATAAAGGTTGTAGATTGCAAACCTGAACAGAATGAGCTACTTGGGAATTGAGCAGACAAGTGGCAATGTGGAGAAATGCAAAGTGCTTCACATACAGACAAAAAAATCCAAGAAGGGACTATTACTTTAAAGGAAAAAAATAATATGTATGGCAAATTAAAGAGATCGTGTAGTCCTGATTAACAATAAATTGAAGCTACCACAACAATGCTCTGTGGCAGTGAGTAAAACAAATCAGATGTTGGGGATGTATTAAAAGGTCAATATTGAACTGAAATAGTAAAAACAATATTTTGGGATACAGTGTATGAGTAATTTTATGAACTTTATGAATTATGAATCCCCACAGTGCAGATAGAGGCCATTTCGGCCCATCGAGCCTGCACCGACACATATCCCACCCTATCCCCGTAACCCCACGTATTTAATCCCCCCAACACTAAGGGTCAATTTATCATAGCCAAATCAACCTAACCCGCACATCTTTGGACTGTGGGAGGAAACCGGAGCACCCGGAGGAAACCCACGCAGACACGGGGAGAATGTGCAAACTCCACACAGACAGTCACCCGTGGCCGGATTCGAACCCTGGTCTCTGGCGCTGTGAGGCAACAGTGCTAACCACTGACCTAATCTGAGACATGACATAGGGAAAGTGACGTATTGGACGAACAGCAGGGAGTTCTCATCGTGTCCCAACCCACATTTACCTCTCAAGCCATTTATCTCATTGCTGTTTGTGAGATCTTGCTGAGCAGAAATTGGCTGCATTATTGAAGTAACTTGTGCAAAAAGCTTTGGGATGTTTCTCAGAGATGTGACAAAGCACTAAAAAATGCAAGTTTTTCTTTCTTTCAATACCACAATAGCAGCCAGCTTTGCTCTAAGTTAAGAGTCAATTCTTGTATGTTTCACTCATTGTTAGAATTCAGCTGGTGTTGGTTGAAACCAAGTTACCCATTTTATTTGTCACTGGGCATACATATCCTCTTGATTCTTTGGTGTTATTCACCTGTGAGTCCTGATAAACTACCTGAAGTAGTCCCTGCTCAGATATGTTAGTCGAAAAAGATCTGTTTATTTGTATTCTGATGGAATGAAATTTCTGTCAAATAAAGCTGATTTAACAAAATGGTAATTATGGACTCTTTTCCCAGGGGTGACGGCTTTTTAGCAGATCATCCAAAGCTTTGTGAGTAGGGGCCTCAAACTAAAGGCCCACACATGCTGAAATATTTAGTAAAGAAAGGAGAATAAAACTAGATTGACAGATGTTCAGTAAATAAAAGACTAGATTCTCTGACTTTGGGGTTTTAACAGAATTTGCAGCAAATACAAGAATTAAAATTATTTAATTTCATCAGTTTGACTCAGCTGGCAGCGTTCCTGTTTCTGAATCAAAATATTCTGGACTCAAGCCCATACCTGGATTTGAAACCATAATACTGGCCTACACTTCAGTGCAACACTGAGGGAGCACTGCATTTAAAGGTGCAGCTCTTTCAATGAGACATCTAGCATCCTGTCTGTCTGTTCAGATGGATGGTAGAGTCATAGAGTCATAGAGTTATACAACACAGAAAGAGGCCCTTCAGCCCATCGTGTCCGCGCCGGTCATCAAGCCCTGTCTATTCTAATTCTAATCCCATTTTCCAGCACTTGGTCCGTAGCCTTGTATGCTATGGCGTTTCAAGTGCTCATCTAAATGCTTCTTGAATGTTGTGAGAGTTCCTGCCTCTACCATCCTTTCAGGCAGTGAGTTCCAGATTCCAACCACCCTCTGGGTGAAAAAGATTTTCCTCAAATCCCCTCTAAACCTCCTGCCCCTTACCTTGAAACTATGTTCGGAGTGCAGATCGGAACAGAGTGTTAAGCTGCGAGGTGAGTGAGTGAGTGAGTGAGTGAGTGAGTGAGTGGGTTCCTTTCTTTTTCCACCTTTGTCAGCTTCCAGGAGAGCAGGAGCTAAAAAGCTGCACAAGATGGGACAGAGAACCAGCGGTGAGTATTTCTACAGTATTTCTACATTCTAGTCATTAAAGTAAAAGTAAGGTCTCTAGTTTGGAGTAAGTAGTGTTTAAAGGGAAGTAAGGTCCCTAGTGTCTTTAATATTCTTTAATTTAAAGGGAGTAAATTAAGGGTAGGACATGGCAGGGCAGCTCGGCAGCATGGAGTGCTCCTCATGTGCTATGTTGGAAGTCAGGGACACTTTAGGTGTCCAGGATGAACACATGTGCAGGAAGTTTCTCCAGCTGCAGCTACTCAAAATCTGCGTTTTGGAGCTGGAGCTGCGGCTGGAGTCACTGTGGAGCATCCGCGAAGCTGAGATCTTCATGGATAGCACGTTTAACAAGGTGGTCACACCGCAGGTAAAGAGTGCACAGGCAGACAGGGAATGGGTGACCACCAGACAGAGTAAAAGAACTAGGAAGGTAGTGCAGAAGTCCTCTGGGTCCATCTCCCTCTCCGACAGATTTTCCGTTTTGGATACTGATGGGGGAGAGGGTTTCTCAGGGGAATGCAGCAAGAACCAAGTCCGTGGCACTACGACTGGCTCAGCTGCACAGGAGGGGAGGAAAAAGAGTGGGAGAGCAATAGTGATAGGCGATTCTATCGTAAGGGGAACAGATAGACGTTTCTGTGGCCGCAGACGTGACTCCAGGATGGTATGTTGCCTCCCTGGTGCCAGGGTCAAGGATGTCACTGAACGGCTGCAGGGCATTCTGAAGTGGGTGGGCGAACAGTCAGAGGTTGTGGTTCACATTGGTACCAACGACATGGGTAGAAAGAGGGATGAGGTCCTGCAACAAGAATTTAGGGAGCTAGGTAGCAGATTAAAAAGCAGGACCTCAAAGGTTGTAATCTCTGGATTACTCCCGGTGCCACGTGCTAGTGAGTATAGGAATAGGAGAATAGAGCAGATGAATGCGTGGCTAAAGAGTTGGTGCAGGAGGGAGGGCTTTAGTTTCCTGGATCACTGGGTCTGCTTCTGGGGAAGGTGGGACCTGTACAAGTCGGATGGGTTGCACCTGAACTGGAACGGGAACAACATCCTTGCGTTGAGGTTTGCTAGTACTGTTGGGGTGGGGGTGGGGGGGGCGCAGTTTAAACTAACTTGGCAGGGGGATGGGATATGGAGGTGGAGCTATAGTAGGGGATGATGCACAGCCAAATATAGAGGAAAAAACAAGTCAGCCTGGAAGGCAGAGCAAATATATAATGGCACAAAGGAGTATGGCAAGGCTGGATGGCATTTATTTTAATGCAAGGAGTCTTGCGAGTAAGGCAGATGAATTGAAGGTGTTGATGAACACATGGGTGTATGATATTGTTGCTCTCACAGAGACATGGTTGAGGGAGGGGCAGGACTGGCAGCTCAATATTCTGGGGTATAGAATCTTCAGGCGAGACAGAGGGGGGTGTAAAAGAGGAGGGGGTGTCACAATATTAATCAAGGAGTCAATTACTGCTGTAAGGAGGGATGATATCTTAGCAGGTTCCCCTAATGAGGCCATATGGGTAGAACTTAAAAACAAAAAGGGGGCAAGCACTTTGCTGGGAGTGAACTATAGGCCCCCAAACAGTCAGGGGGAGATAGAGGAACAGATATGTAGGCAAATCTCAGAGAAGTGTAGAAATAATAGGGTAATAATAGTAGGGGATTTCAACTTCCCCAATATTAACTGGGATAGTCAGAGTGTGAAAGGCTTAGAGGGTGCGGAATTCTTAAAATGCATCCAGGAGAGCTTTTTGAGCCAGCATGTAGAAAGTCCTACAAGAGAGGGGGCGGTACTGGACCTAATTCTAGGGAATGTAGCCGGGCAAGTGGTAGAAGTGTCAGTAGGAGAGCATTTTGGTGATAGTGACCATAATTCGGTAAGATTTAAGGTAGTCATGGAAAAGGACAAAGATGGACTGGAGATAAAGGTTCTAAATTGGGGGAAGGCTGATTTTAATATGATAAGGCAGGATCTGGCCAAAGTGGACTGGGATCAGCTACTTGTAGGAAAATCCACATCAGAGCAGTGGGAGTCTTTCAGAAAGGAAATAGAGAGAGTACAACGGCAACATGTTCCCGTAAAGGTCAAGGGTGGGACCAACAAGCCCAGGGAACCCTGGATGTCAAGGGATATACAAGAATGGATTAGGAAAAAAAGGGAGGCTTTTGGCAGATACAAAGGACTAAAAACAGTGGAAGCCCCAGAGGAGTATAGAAAGTGCAGGGGGGTACTTAAAAAAAGAATTTAGGAGAGCGAAGAGGGGGCATGAAAAAACACTGGCGGGCAAAATAAAGGAAAATCCCAAGGTGTTTTATAAGTATATTAAGGGCAAGAGGATAACCAGGGAAAGAGTAGGGCCCATTAGGGACCAAAGTGGCAATCTGTGTGTAGAGCCAGAAGATGTAGGTGAGGTTTTAAATGAATATTTTGCATCTGTGTTCACTATGGAGAAGGACGATGTAGGCATAGAAATCAGGCAGGGGGATTGTGATATACTTGAACAAATTAGTATTGAGAGGGAGGAGGTACTAGCGGTTTTAGCGGGCTTAAAAGTGGATAAATCCCCAGGCCCAGACGAGATGTATCCCAGGCTGCTGTGTGAGGCAAGGGAGGAGATTGCAGGGGCTCTGACACAAATTTTCAGAACCACTCTGGCCACAGGGGAGGTGCCAGAGGACTGGAGAACAGCTAACGTAGTACCATTATTCAAGAAGCGTAGTAGGGATAAACCAGGGAATTACAGGCCAGTGAGCCTAACATCAGTGGTAGGGAAATTATTGGAAAAAATTCTGAGGGACAGAATTAGTCTCCACTTGGAGAGGCAAGGATTAATCAAGGATAGTCAGCATAGCTTTGTCAGGGGGAGATCATGTCTGACCAATTTGATTGAATTTTTCGAGGGGGTGACTAGGTGTGTCGATGAGGGTAGTGCAGTTGATGTAGTCTACATGGACTTCAGTAAGACTTTTGACAAAGTCCCGCATGGGAGACTGGTCAAGAAGGTAAGAGCCCATGGGATCCAGGGCAACTTGGCACATTGGATCCAAAATTGGCTTAGTGGCAGGAGGCAGAGGATGATGGTCGAAGGTTGTTTTTGTGACTGGAAGCCTGTGTCCAGTGGTGTACCGCAGCGATCGGTAAGGGGCATAGATAGGGTAGATAGAAAGGAATTTTTCCCCTTAGTAGAGGGGTCAATAACCAGGGGGCATAGTTTCAAGGTAAGGGGCAGGAGGTTTAGAGGGGATTTGAGGAAAAACATTTTCACCCAGAGGGTGGTTGGAACCTGGAACTTACTGCCTGAATGGGTGGTAGAGGCAGGAACCCTCAAAACATTCAGAAGCATTTAGATGAGCACTTGAAACGCCATAGCATGCAAGGCTACGGACCAAGTGCTGGAAAATGGGATTAAAATAAACAGGGCTTGATGGCCAGCGCGGACACGATGGGCCGAAGGGCCTCTTTCTGTGCTGTATGACTCTATGGGCTGGATTTTCAATGACCCATGGAGTCGGGTTTGGAGGCGTGTGGGGGGTTAAAGTTGCGGGGTCGGGGGTCCCGACCCCATCCCGACTCTAACACGCCTCCAAGAGGCGGGAGAGGCCATTAAAGCCCTTAACAAGCCCTAAGTTGGCTCTGTAATGCCATTTTGAAATGTTTTAGCTAGTTTAACCCCTTTCCGACGTGAAGTACGCCTGATGTGAAACATTCCAGTGAAACCTGGCGGGAGCACAAGTGGATAGCTGACTATCAGCTGCAGGTCCACTATTACAATGGAGATGTGATGAACGTAGTAGTAGTATTAGGTCTGAAAGTCGCCTCTGATGCTGCTGCATTGAATGTCTTCAGAGACTGCCTGGCCTTGGTGTGAGAGGATCTCTCTCTCTCTCTCTCTCTCTCTGAGCTGCACATTTTGCATCCAGGTCCACTCACAGGAAAAGTCAGGCATGTCCACTTAGAGCAAAGGCTAAGCAGTTTCTGAGACCAGGCACTCAGTCTCAGACTGAAACCACTAATTGGTTCATGGGTTCCCACATGTTGGAACTCAATTGCCCAATTAAGTTAAAATTGCATCATTCATCCACATTACTCTGGAGTCGGGGGGGGGGGCGGGGGACACACGAAATGCGGGTAACACGACCCCAACCCGACCCCAAGACAAAATCCAGCCCTATGACTCTATGATGCCCCCTGGTTATTGACCCCTCTACTAAGGGGAAAAGTTCCTTTCTATCTACCCTATCCATGCCCCTCATAATTTTGTACACCTCAATCGGGTCCCCCCTCAGCCTTCTCTGCTCGAAGGAAAACAACCCCAGCCTGTCCAGTCTCTCTTCATAGCTGAAGCGCTCCAGCCCAGGTAACATCCTGGTGAACCTCCTCTGCACCCTCTCCAATGCAATCAGATCCTTCCTATAGTGTGGCGACCAGAACTGCACACAGTATTCCAGCTGTGGCCTAACTAACGTTTTGTACAGCTCCATCACAACCTTCCTGCTCTTATATTCTATGCCTCGGCTAATGAAGGCAAGTATCCCATATGCCTTTTTAACCACCTTATCTACCTGTCCTGCTGCCTTCAGGGATCTATGTACATGCACACCAAGGTCCCTCTGATCCTCTGTCCTTCCTAGGGTCCTACCATTCATTGTGTATTCCCTTGCCTTGTTAGTCCTCCCAAAATGCATCACCTCACACTTTTCAGGGTTAAATTCCATTGCCACTGTTCTGCCCATCTGACCAACCCATCTATATCGTCCTGTAGCCTGAGGCTTCCCTCCTCGCTATTTACCACTCCACAAATTTTTGTGTCATCTGCGAACTTACTGATCATACCTCCTACATTCATATCTAAATCATTAATGTACACTACAAACAGCAAAGGACCCAGCACCGATCCCTGCGGTACACCACTGGACACAGGCTTCCAGTCACAAAAACAACCTTCGACCATTACCCTCTGCCTCCTGCCACTAAGCCAATTTTGGATCCAATGTGCCAAATTGCCCTGGATCCCATGGGCTCTTACCTTCTTGACGAAGCCATGCTGACTGTCCTTGACTAATCCTTGCCTCCCCAAGTGGAGACTAATTCTGTCCCTCAGAATTTTTTCCAATAATTTCCCTACCATTGATGTTAGGTTCACTGGCCTGTAATTCCCTGGTTGATCCCTACTACCCTTCTTGAATAATGCTACTACATTAGCTGTTCTCCAGTCCTCTGGCACCTCCCCTGTGGCCAGAGTGGTTCTGAAAATTTGTGTCAGAGCCCCTGCAATCTCCTCCCTTGCCTCACACAGCAGCCTGGGATACATCTCGTCTGGGCCTGGGGATTTATCCACTTTTAAGCCCGCTAAAACCGCTAGTACCTCCTCCCTCTCAATACTAATTTGTTCAAGTATATCACAATCCCCCTGCCTGAT
The DNA here is from genome assembly GCA_030390025.1 of Squalus acanthias. Classification (NCBI taxonomy): domain Eukaryota; kingdom Metazoa; phylum Chordata; class Chondrichthyes; order Squaliformes; family Squalidae; genus Squalus; species Squalus acanthias. The sequence goes on from CM059433.1 coordinate 94,886,475, forward strand.
TCCTATGCCTACATTGTCCTTCTCCATAGTGAACACAGATGCAAAATATTCATTTAAAACCTCACCCACATCTTCCGGCTTTACACACAGATTGCCACTTTGGTCCCTAATGGGCCCTACTCTTTCCCTGGTTATCCTCTTGCCCTTAATATACTTATAAAACACCTTGGGATGTTCCTTTATTTTGCCCGCCAGTGTTTTTTTCATGTCCCCTCTTCGCTCTCCTAACTTCTTTTTTAAGTACCTCCCTGCACTTTCTATACTCCTCTGGGGCTTCCACTGTTTTTAGTCCTTTGTATCTGCCAAAAGCCTCCCTTTTTTTCCTAATCCATTCTCGTATATCCCTTGACAGCCAGGGTTCCCTGGGCTTGTTGGTCCCACCCTTGACCTTTACGGGAACATGTTGCCGTTGTACTCTCTCTATTTCCTTTCTGAAAGACTCCCACTGCTCTGATGTGGATTTTCCTACAAGTAGCTGATCCCAGTCCACTTTGGCCAGATCCTGCCTTATCATATTAAAATCAGCCTTCCCCCAATTTAGAACTTTTATCTCCAGTCCATCTTTGTCCTTTTCCATGACTACCTTAAATCTCACCGAATTATGGTCACTATCACCAAAATGCTCTCCTACTGACACTTCTACCACTTGCCCAGCTACATTCCCTAGAATTAGGTCCAGTACCGCCCCCTCTCTTGTAGGACTTTCTACATGCTGGCTCAAAAAGCTCTCCTGGATGCATTTTAAGAATTCCGCACCCTCTAAGCCTTTCACACTCTGACTATCCCAGTTAATATTGGGGAAGTTGAAATCCCCTACTATTATTACCCTATTATTTCTACACTTCTCTGAGATTTGCCTACATATCTGTTCCCCGCCTGGAATTTCCATAGATGTTCTCTGCTGGAAGAGTGGCAAATCCCTGGAGAAACGACGCAATGGCTAAAAAACAGTAATTTATGCTAAATTTTCCAGGTTTTTCTCTGACCTTGTGCCAGAGTTAAGACAGGCGATCTGGAGAACCCAGCAGAAATTTTATCTGCCCCTCCCATCATTATTTGAAGAAATTGGATCCATATTAACTTGCTGAAAGTGGCATTAACAGGTTGGAAACAGCCTCAAAATGGAGCCAGTTAGACCTATCACCTCGTTAAAGCTGATGATTGGCCCTGTGTTACTTTGACAGGGCCTACACCTTTGTCTGTTTCAGGCAGTAAGCACCTTTCAAGATGCAAATCGCGAACTTATAATGTACATTTGTTCATTCTTAGCTTTCCATTCGCATTATGCAGAATGCCATGATAGTACATTATCCCTGTATTTCCTCCTCTCCTTAGCACTTACGCTGTTGTTACGCCATCATTGCACCAAAAAGATCAAGGAGATTTGTGTTTTGGTGCATTACATTGCTTATGCTCCGTTACAGTGCTAAATGCAAATTTCCTCGATCTTTTTAACAATTCAAATCTTACATAGAAAAATAGGAGCAGGAGTAGGCCATTCGGCCCTTCGAGCCTGCTCCGCCATTCAATATGATCATGACTGATCCTCTATTAAAATACCATATTCCCGCTCTCTCCCCATACCCCTTGATGCCTTTTGTGTCTAGAAATCTATCTATCTCCTTCTTAAATATATTCAGTGACTTGGCTTCTCAGCCTTCTGTGGTAGAGAATTCCACAGGTTCACCACCCTCTGAGTGAAGAAATTTCTCCTCATCTCAGTCCTAAATGTCCTACCCCGTATCCTGAGACTGTGACCCCTCGTTCTAGAACCCCCAGCCAGGGAAAACATCCTCCCTGCATCCAGTCTGTCTAGCCCTGTCAGAATTTTATACATTTCAATGAGATTGCCCATCAAAGCCCCATAGAGCTCATTTACATCATTGCACTGTTCAAGTTTCCTGAGTTTAGGCTTATCCTGCAATTTGTGTAACTTTACACCCAAGCTACCCCTAGCATCTTGGTGTAAATAAGTTGGTGAGCTGAGGAGAACACCAACTTCACTTACTGATTACAGGCTTCAAAGAACTTTTTTTTAACTCCCCGTCACCCCCCCCCCCCACCCCCCTACACATTTTTTCATCATTGACACCTGCACTTTGTTTTACTGCAGTGCTTTGCTCTCTTCCCTCATCAAACAAATTCAGGGTCATGTTTCTAATTAACAACAGAAAACGCTGGAAAAACTCAGCAGGCCAGGCAGCATCCATGGAGAGAGAAACAGAGTTAACGTTTCAGGTCGAAAACCTTTTGTCAGAACTGGAAAAAAGCAAGAAATGAAATAGATTTGCATCCGCAGAATTTTGCTACCGTATTCATGTTTCTAATGTTGGGTGGATTCACATCCACTCCCAGGCCAGCTGGAAATTGTAATCCACATTGAAGTGAATGGAGTTTCTCTGGGACACAGGCAGTTCTCGCCCATCCAATCTCACCAATGCAGACTAGTGGGAAGGAAACCAATGTGGCAGGCCTCAACTAGGGTGAGGGGAAATGTGAAGTTTTGTTTCAAACAGCAGAGAATATATTTCTAAATTAAAAAAAAAAAAATCTAATCATTATGGGGAACGTTGAACAAAAACTCTCTGGCTTAGATTTTCTACATCCCCTGCCCATTTCATGGTATGATGTGGAGATGCCGGCGTTGGACTGGGGTGGACAAAAATGAGAAGTCGCACAACACCAGGTTATAGTCCAACAGATTTATTTAATTTTACAAGCTTTCGGAGCTATCGCTCCTTCGTCAGGTAAGTTAGCAATGAGAGAATCTCCCAGAATTCACAATTTAAACCCAGACAAAATCTATTCACATTATTCGCTACAACAAAGAGCACAGCCAAGACAATGAGATGTGTCCCAGGGGGTCCAGCGTGTCAAACCACCTGCTGGCTGCATATCCTGTCAATTTGTGTTCTTGTGTTTTTAAAAAAAAAAACAAAAAAAAAAAAACCCCTGGGAAGACCGGCCATGATGTCAAGTCACGTTCTGTATCGTGACATGAACCCGATATCGCGATTGAGGCCATCCTCATGAGTGCGGAACTTGGCTATCAGTTTCTGCTCTATGATTCACCTTCGACAACCATTTTTTCACCCAAACACACGGAACAGCCATGGGGACCAAATTCGCACCCCAATACGCCAACATCTTCATGCACAAGTTCGAGCAAGACTTCTTCGCTGCACAGGACCTCCAACCAACGCTGTACACCAGATACATCGACGACATCTTCTTCCTTTGGACCCACGGCGAAGGATCACTGAAAGGACTACACGATAGCATCAACAGGTTCCATCCCACCATCAAACTCACCATGGACTACTCCTCAGAATCGGTTTCATTCTTGGACACACGAATCTCCATCAAAGACGGACGCCTCAGCACTTCACTCTACCGCAAGCCCACGGATAACCTCACGATGCTCCACTTCTCCAGCTTCCACCCTAACCACGTTAAAGAAGCCATCCCCTATGGACAAGCCCTGCAAATACACAGGATCTGCTCAGACGAGGAGGAACGCGATGGACACCTACGGACACTGAAAGACGCTCTCGTAAGAACGGGATATGACGCTCGACTCGTCGATCGACAGTTCCGACGGGCCACAGCGAAAAACCGCATAGACCTCCTCAGAAGACGAACACGGGACACAACCAACAGAGTACCCTACGTCGTCCAGTACTTCCCCGGAGCGGAAAAACTACGCCATGTTCTTCGCAGCCTTCAACATGTCATCGATGACGACGAACACCTTGCTAAGGCCATCCCCACGCCTCCACTACTCGCCTTCAAGCAGCCGCCTAACCTCAAAAGTACCATCGTTCGCAGCAGATTACCCATCTTTCAGGAGAACAGCAACCAAGACACCACACAACCCTGCCACGGCAACCTCTGCAAGACATGCCAAATCATGGACACAGATACCATCATTACACGTGAGGACACTACCCACCAGGTACACGGTACATACTCATGTGACTCGGCCAACGTTGTCTACCTGATACGTTGCAGTAAAGGATGCTCCAGAGCATGGTACATCGGCGAGACCATGCAGACACTGCGACAACGTATGAACGGACACCGCGCAACAATCGCCAGGCAGGAGGGTTGCCTCCCAGTCGGGGAACACTTCAGCAGCCAGGGGCATTCAGCCTCGGATCTGCGGGTAAGCGTTCTCCAAGGCGGCCTTCGAGATACACGACAGCGCAAAATCATAGAGCAGAAACTGATAGCCAAGTTCCGCACTCATGAGGATGGCCTCAATCGCGATATCGGGTTCATGTCACGATACAGAACGTGACTTGACATCATGGCCGGTCTTCCCAGGGTTTTTTTTTTTTTTTTTTAAAAACACAAGAACACAAATTGACAGGATATGCAGCCAGCAGGTGGTTTGACACGCTGGACCCCCTGGGACACATCTCATTGTCTTGGCTGTGCTCTTTGTTGTAGCGAATAATGTGAATAGATTTTGTCTGGGTTTAAATTGTGAATTCTGGGAGATTCTCTCATTGCTAACTTACCTGACGAAGGAGCGATAGCTCCGAAAGCTTGTAAAATTAAATAAATCTGTTGGACTATAACCTGGTGTTGTGCGACTTCTCATTTCATGGTAGGCCTGAGAGGGCAGAAGAAATCAATCAGGAGTGTTTACCGCTGCGTTTCCATAACCCTATTGCTTTCTGGTGCTTGGTCCAGCCAGGCGAAACTGCACCCGTCCATACACAGACACACCATTATTAAAGACATGGGGGGGCGATTTTGCCAGCCCTGGGAAGGCGGGTTTGGAGGCGGGACTGCCGGGAAAATGCCAGAATCTGGGGGCGTGTACCCATCCTGCCCCCAACCCGCCTCCGTGCCATCTTCCCAGGAGGCGGGTACCTGACCCACGCTGGTAGTTAACAGGCAGTTAAGAGGATTATCCCCATTTTTCCAGCAGAGGTGTTGGCTTCCCGACTTCGGGAAACTCTGCCAGGGTCACCGAGGCGAGTGGTGGGTCTGCGGGGTCCAAAAATGTGCTGTGGAGGTAAGTGATGGGTGCAAGTGTGGAGAGGTAAGTATGTGAGGTGAGTTAAAAGTGATAGAAAAAGTTTCCTTACCTTGCAGGCTTCAATCGTTGGGGATGCGGAGGCTCCGGCATCTCATTGGCAGAGATGACAGAATGGCTGCTGCATTCTCCGATGCAACAGCCATCTGCTTTCTGCTCACAAAAGAGGTTTGGTGAGTCTTGAGTAAAAGAACTCACCAAACAACAGAGAATGTCAGTGTTTAACAACTTCTCAAATCTGTCAAACGATGATAATTCATCTGTCAAAAATTTTTGACAGATGAAACGTCATACGCTGACGTTCTCTGTAACCGGCTTCCCCTTAATGGGCCTGCTAAGCCCGCTGGGCGGGCTTAACAAGGTCAATCAAGGGAAAATAGCGTGGGTTGGCCACAAGGCGATGGAGGCGGGGCTAAAACCCAACAAGCAGCAGTCCCGCCTCCAACGCGCCCCCATTGGCAAAATCACCCCCATGTAAACTAGGGGAAAACAACCTCTGCTGTGTTTCCTGCCATTTTCACTCCAGTTAGGCCCTAGTGACCAGTGTTCAAAGGTCACTAGAGGGAGCACCAGGGCAAAATTTGAGGAAGGGTCTGTGCAAGGACTCTGAAAGCAGGACCCGCTGCAGGCCTCAACTGCTAAAAGAAGCCTTTTGATGCCAACATTTTTTTAATTAATCAGCAGTATGTTGGCCATTTCTTTTCCCACTACAGCAGGTCTTCTCCCATATATTAATGAACCCAGCGGCAGAATTAAGGCCAGGATCAGGGACAGATGGCAAACCAAGTCCGCCAGAGATGCATCCCAATCGAGAGGGGTGTGGGGGGAAGGGGCATATGAAAGGCCAAAGCCAAGTTCTACTTTAAAGACTTTGGTGAACCCATATAGACGCCCTCTATGTTTCTCATCACATTTGTTTTAGAAGTCGAAACAATCAAAGCATTTTGTTTTGTCAGTAATTTCAGACAAAGTAATATTCCGGAAATAACACAAAGGGATAAGGTGGAACAGGATTAGGAGGGGTCGTCTCCAAAATCCAGACAAAAACATGAGAAAATATTTTAGTTTTATTGCTTGAAATTATCAAAAATTTCAGCATGAAAATTTGTCTGTTGTAGTCACAGATCTGTCTTGAATAATATTTTGACAAAATTACACAATACAAAAGAAGTTTGAGATCATAAATACTTTGTGATTTGTTTATAAGATTATTGAGGATGAGTCACATCTTTTGCCTTATAATTTTTGAAATCAGCTCATAAAAAGTGATAGTGCAGGTTTAAAAAAACTTACAATTTAGGTAAAATAAATGAAGACACCACCCTTTAGGACATTTATAATGGTACTACACTTCATTTAATTGAGTTAAAAACAGGCACAATGTTTCATTTCCTCCTGCACAATATCAGTCAGTCATTTCTCTTTTACAATAGGCTGTTTCTTTCCTCCCACTGAGCAAATTAGTCTCTAAATACAGATTCAATTAGATGCTATTACAATGTGCTCTTGTAATTATTTTTTATCAGTAATTACTGGTCATTTATTGTTGCTTCAGTAAAGGTCTTGTTAACAGTGAGAAGCCATTTTTTTAATACATTGAGAGCGATATGAAGAGTGAGGTATTGTGAGAATGTGAAAAAAGCAACCTTAATTTACCCGTCCCATTTTGCACTTGATTTTTAGAAAGATTTTTTATATATATATGTATATGAACATTCTGCTCAAAGTAACAATCATTATTCTACTTCTTGAGACTCTGCCAGGCTTTAATTTTGTATTTTTTGTATTTATCTTGTTACATTGCCACTTACATTATTTTCAGTGCACTGGTGCATTGATATAAATTGGCAATCAACATGATTGTGTTGAATCCTTTGGTTAATGTATAAGACCTAAAAGATTTAGGAAATGGAATCACTTTTATCCGATATATTTAGAACTCCTTCTGTCTAATTATTGTGGTATACTTGGCTTTGATTTAATGGTAACTTTTACCTTTAAACTGAGCCTAGAAGGGGCGCTGACCTTTGTCCTCTACCTAACTGTGAGTTAGCCTGATCCTGAGAATTGTCCAGCTTGGGCAAACTTCTTCTTGTGCTCTTTAGGCCTTTAATGATCCATTAGAAAGTTGTACAAAATAATTTAATGTTTTGGTTTTGCTGAATAATCATTTTATGCGTCTTTGCTGCTTAAATATTTGTATAATAAAAACAGAAAATGCTGGAAATACTCAGCAGGTCAGGCAGCATCTGTGGAGAGAGAAACGGAGTTAACATTTCCGGTCGATGACCTTGTCGTCAGAATATTTGAATACTCTGACTTTTTCACAGAGATAGCTTTAATCCTTGTAGCACTTTGATATCTTCACAAAAAAGTTCTATTCCCACATTATTTTTTGATGAATTTTGTACTTGTGAATGTTGGGAAATGGAACACTTTCTCTTTTTGGCCACTTACAACATCATGGGCTTCCCACTTATCCAAGGGTGACAAAAGGGTGAACACCTAGTGTGTTGGAGATAGGAGTTACATGCTACAAGTCTAATTCATTATATCATTACCCAACCCCATAAACCTCAACAAAAAGCCTACACACAAAGCACATGCAAGAGGTAGGAATCTCGTTGAGCAGACATTTTCCATGCTGAAGCAGTTTTGGAACACAGTCAGATGCAGAGTAAGCTGTCCTTTATTATGCCCCAACAATTCACCTGAATGAACTGAAAGGATAGCACTCCATACTGCACCAGTGTATATTCTACTTCCCATCGTTATGTCCTTTTGGAGTGGAATTGCAAATTTTGTGACAATTTGTGCTGAATTTTAAACCGTTTGTGTTCTAGGTCTGTATTCATTAGGAACTAGGTTGAAACTGTCAAAACTCATTCCAATAAAGCCCTTAAAGGGAGAGCTACACTGGATTAGGATTCCACTGCACTTCTGGCGGAGTGGGAGCAGTTCTTGGACGTAGACCCTGGTGAGTGGGTATGAGCCTGTAGGGAAGAGACATAGAAACATAGAAGATAGGAGCAGGAGTAGGCCATTCGGCCCCTCGAGCCTGTTCCGCCATTTAATGAGATCATGGCTGATCATCCAAATTCAGTACCCTGTCCCTGCTTTCTCCCCATATCCCTTGATCCCTTTAGCCTTAAGAAATATATCTAACTCCTTCTTGAATATATTTAATGAATTGGCCTCAACTGCCTTCTGTGGTAAAGAATTCCACAGGTTCACCACTCTTTGGGTGAAGAAATTCCTCCTCATCTCAGTCCTAAATGGCTCACCACTTATCCTTAGACTGTGACCCCTGGTTCTGGACTCCCCCGCCATCGGGAACATCCTTCCTGCATCTAGTCTGTCTAGTCCTGTTAGAATTTTATAAGTTTTTTTATAAGTTTCAATGTTCTGCGATGACTCATTCTAAGAGCTTCCAATCAAGTTCTTCCATGCCCTCATCCTCTTCCTTCTCATAGTATAAGAATAATGGGATTCCTGCTGCCTTTGCTCAGGCTACGAATCTGTTTGGCACCTGTTCCGCTTCCTGTCATGTCAGCATCACACTCTGGTTTCCACTGCCTATGTTACACTTGGCATAGGCTAATTATATGCATATTAACTACATCTAAGTAAATCGTTTGCCAGTCATTCACAATGTACACTAAAGATCTCAGGAAAGGGAAATACAAATGCCATAATGCCTGAAACTGCAGAGGCTCTGGGCTGGATTTTGATTCAGGGGCGGGCTGGGGTCGTGTAATCCACATTTCGTGTTAGCCACCCGAATCTAAATCAATTGGGCAACACGGTGGCATAGTGGTTAGCACTGGTGCCTCACAGCGCCAGGGACCCGGGTTCGAATCTGACCTCGGGTGACTGTCTGTGTGGAGTTTGCACATTCTCCCCGTGTCTGCGTGGGTTTCCTCCGGGTGCTCCGGTTTCCTCCCACAGTCCAAAAATGTGCGGGTTAGGTTGATTTGGCTATGATAAATTGACCCTTAGTGTTAGGGGGGGATTAAATATGTGGGGTTATGGGGATAGGATGGGATATGTTAGGGGGAATTAAATACGTGGGGTTACGGGGGTAGGGTGGGATATGTGTACTGTGGGGATTAAAGCAGGGACAGGGTACTGGATTTGGATGATCAGCCATGATCGTATTGAATGGTGGAGCAGGCTCGACGGGCCGAATGGCCTACTCCTGCTCCTAGATTCTATGTTTCTATGTTTCTAAATGTGGGAGATTGATGCGATTTTAACATAATTGGCCAATTGAGTTCCAACGTGTAAGAACCCATGGCCAGTGAGTTTTTCCAGTCTGAAAGTCGCTTCTGATGACATCATCATTGCTGCAGCATTTAAGGTCTGCAACAAGCCTTGCTTCCTCTGCAGACTGCCTTTGCATGTTAGAGGCACCTGCAGGAAAAATGGCCAGCCAGAGACCTAGGTCTGCACCTCGATTTGATGACGTCGCCCTGCAAGCTTTAATTGAGGGAGCCAGAGCTAATAAGGAGGTGCTCTTCCCTTCTTCAGGGAGAAAGAAGCCTTCCCATCAAACCAAGGCTGTGTGGATCCAGGTGACAGAGGTCAACTGGTTGTCCATAACCCGCAGAACCTGGCTTCAGTGCAGGAAGAGGTTTCATGACCTGCTGCGCACTGGAAAAGTGAGTATGAATTTCCCATCACCCTCATTCTGATCCCCATTGCCTCTCCTCACCAGCACTCAGCTTTGACAACCTCTTCCTCCACATCCCACTTGACACTGACATCCCTGCACCCTTACCCATTCCCTCTCTCTGTATGGTCACATTCACCTAACTATTCGACTATGCAGCCCTCACACTCCCTATCGCTGTGATGCTATGAAAACAACTTACAACACACAGGGAGGGCCCATGGTCTTGCCACCTCAATCAGAATTTGTCTCCTTCTAACCATCAATGATATAGATTCTCTACACTCACTCCTTCATTCTCACTCAAACTCCACTTGTCTTCCTCATTGCAGGAAAAGAGAGCTCACAATAAGAGGGAAAGAGCATGGACAGGAGGAGGGCCACCCTCAGTAGCCCAGCTCACCACCTGGGAGGAGGCGGTCCTGGAGATCATGGGAGTGGAGGAGGAAGCGCAAGTGGGGGATGGACAGACGGGTGCATCAGAGCAAGCTGGTGACAGAATAGTTTATCATCTCTCTCATTGACATTGCATGAGTCACTGATAATGATTCTGATGCTCCAGCAGACTGACTTATGATCATCTGTAATATGCAATGTGCATGTAACCTTGGACTCACATCTCTGACTTTTTCCTTTACCCTCCCCCCCCCCCAGGACCATCGCGAGCAGCTGTCCCCACCATCCAGGAGGAAGAGCATGAGCCTCACCACTCCTCAGAGGAAGCTGCAACCTCTGAGGGCGCCACGTCAGCAGAATTCAGCGCACCCAGCACCAGCGCAGACACTCACACCTCGGAGGGAACATCGCGAGATAGAGTAGTGTTGTCACCTGGTGTATCACAGCTCACAAGTGAGCATCAGAAGATAGTGGAGACAGGGACAGCAGTGGAGAGTCCTAGTCGGAGGGTGCAGGACTCTCCTAGCTCGGCTCAGCTGCATGTCGACCCTCTGCCTCTGGGTCCATCCATAAGATCAGCGGTGCTGGAACTCCAGGAACAGATGCAGGAGTCTCTGGCGGGTTTTGTCTCCAGGGTCCCTGCGAGTGTGGAGCGAATGGAGGAGTCCATAGCGAACATGAGCAGAGCCTTTGTGGAGTCATTGGCGCATGAACGCATCACCACGGAAAGGATGGCAACCTCCGTGGAAAGGATGGCTACAGTAGAGGAGAGGATGGCTACGGCTATGGAGGAGATAAGTCGCCAGAGTGTAGAAAACATGGTCATTGTTCACAATAGACTGGCATCTCTTGAGGAGCGATGGTCATCTATTGAACACAGAAACCAGACCTTCATGGAAGTCCTTCTGAGTAGGACTTCCAGTGCAGATACGGGTCCCCATGGCCCCCCTGATGTGCAGCAAGGTGCTCTCAATCCACTTGCAAGCGCTGAGGTGGGGCTGACCCATGAGAGGGATGTTGGTGGCAGACAACAAGGAAGTGGGGGCTCCTCTCCAAGCGCTCACACGACCAAGCCACTGCAAAGCCCTCGGTCAGAGCCCCACCAGAGTCCTCACCCAACTGAGATGGGCGTCTCAACCCCTGCACAGCCACAGGAGCAGCAGACTGTTGCCGAGCCCTCACAGCCTCGCAACCCCAGAGGACATCCGCCAAAGGTGTCGAGGCAGGAGCAGCAACAAAGTGAGCAAGGGGCCTCCACATCTGCTGAAGCCACAGGGGAAGCACCACGTAGGAGCACTCGTAAAAGAAAAATAATGCGCAAGTAGTCACAAGGGTAGTCACTTGGGTGTAATGTTGTGTTTAATCTTGAAATGCCAGCACTTGCTTGGTGTTGTTGGTGAAAAATTAATTCACTCGAGTCTGTCTCAAAGCAAAAGATCAGTTTATTATTCAAAGTGCTCTGGGAGAAGGGTCATAGCCTCACGGTCTAGTGACCAGCTTTTCAATTTAATAGTGGCAGCCAAGCTTCTTTATACACTTCAAGAAGCAAGAAAATACAAACATCAGCACAGTTATTACATCATGAGCGACCCTTAGGGTCTCTAAAAACAACTTGATTAGAATCTTACAATGTTAGCGAAACCCATCCCCTACTTCTGCTTTTGTCTAATAGTGGTCCGCCACCTGCGCTGCAAGGTTTCATTCTTACGCCTATTCGAGGTTAGTTTATTATAGAAAACAATGATTCACGTTTTTGGTCTGCATTGTCTATACCGCAGACCAAGCAAGCTGGTCTTTATCTAATTATACCCCTGTCTCCATCGGCTTGTAGCCTTCGGGAGATACTTTGACCTTTACTATAGTCCTTTAAGCAGTTCAACTAATCTTAAACATTACAACTGATTTGCCCTTACATTATTACAATTAATTTTTTACCCTTACAGTGTGATTAAAAATTCTGCTGGCAAACTGCTGAAGTTGTGGCGTCTGTCATTTCGCAAATGGAACTTCCACATTGAGGGCTTAGGATGACTTGCAATTGTCAGTATGGTGGTCAGAGTGATAGAAATCCGCAGGTTCCTGGCCATTGTCGATGTTCTGATAAGAAGGTGCGAGGCAAAAGTGTTTGTGCAGGCTAAGCAAATCTGGTCAAGTGCGTCTCTTGCATCTCGGGCAGCAAAGTGGTCGCGTGCTGGCGCCTTCTGGCCTGTGCAGCTTCAGGTGGGTGAGGAGCAGCTTGGCACTCCTGTTGATGCTGCTGGTGGTGCTGTTGTTCAGGGTTCTGCTGCTGCCACGGCTGCTCCTCGTCCGAATCTGATGTCCAGGAGGAAAGGAAATAAATGGTTCCCATGCTTCTGGTATATGCCTCAGTTGAGGAAGCGCTCAGTCAAGGTGGCAAGAGGGGTTTCCCAGGAGGTCACACTGGAGATGGGTGTCAGGCTCCAAACTTCCACAGCTGTGGTTATGCCATATAAAAGTTCCCCCAGACCTCAGACAACAAAGTCCTGCCAACTGCAAATGATGGCTGATCACATCTCCTATTTCATGATTGAGCTGCAGCTGATAGTCAGCAATCCAAATGTGCTACCGCCAGGTTTCACATTCGTGGTTCAGAACAGGCGTGCTTCATGTGGAAAAAGGGTTAAAATCACAAAGGCCTTTCAAAATGGCATTATAGAGGCAATTTAGTGCTTGTTAAGGGCCTTAACGGCCTATCCCGCCTCTTGGAGGCGGCACGGAGTCAGGACCAACAGACACGATTTAATGAAAATTGCATGGAGGCGGGCTTGTGCCCGCCCGCCAGTTTTCACAATTTTAACCCCCCACACGCCTCCAAACCCGCCTCCATGGGTCAATGAAAATTCTGCCCTCTGTTTCTGACTCAGTGCCTGCTTCAAGTAATGATGATGCAGAGTGCTATGGTGAGACTTGTTACTGAGCGGGTCTAGCTTGCGGCTATTGAGGTGGTTCTGGCATATATCTGTAAGAAGGGCACATGATAAATACACGTGCAAAACTTTGGCAATTTATAGTTGCATAGACAATGCGTCGCACATTTTCTGGAATGCCACATGTATTGTTTCACACACGTTGGAGCACAATCGAACAGATAAGGTTTGTGATTTCAATTGTTTAAAATACAGAAGCATTTTGCTTTCCTGAAGTTTAAAGTACTCATCTTGTGCAGTGCCTCCCACCTTTTCAAAGGAGGCGGGGGGGGGGGGGGGGGGGGGGGAGGAGGTGAAGGTTTGGCTTGCTGAGACTATCTGCTTGTCTGCCTTCCATTGTATGCTGCCTTTTCTTGTAAAGACACAAATAATATGCATTGAATTTTTTGTGCTGTGCATCTTAGACTACAGAACAGTTTTATGAATAGCTTACTGTAAAGTACCTTGGCTACAGAATATTTGAAAAAAAGTTTGAGTGCTGACTGAATACATTGTTATGTGGGAATGATTCTTGTCAGTCTTTCTCAGCTGTATTTTTCTTGGTTATCCTCTCTTGGTTTACTGTGCTGGTTCTCACTCACCTTCATTACTTCCTTTACTGTTGCCATTGCAGTTAGTTACTGGATCAGTTTAGAACATGTCTATTAAGACTCCCAAGCAACATTGTCTGAGGCCTGCAACATACTCAATGGTAGGTTACAATTTTTCACTCATCCTCATTTCTCACCTTGGCACTTTTCTTCAAGTCAGATATTCCTACTGGATATCCCTCCAGCTTTGGAGGTACATGATCCAATGATCACAACCAGGCAATAACCGTCCATGCCTGTTTGATGCTATAGTAATTAGTGACTTGCTGCGTCACACTGCAGAGAACCGTTCTCTTAGCTCTCTTACCGTTGATTATGACTTACAGACCTTTGCCTGTAAATTGTGTTTTTCAACATCTCTGTTTCTCCCAAAAATTGCACACTCCATAACTGCATTGGCTCACAGAGCATTAATTATGTTGCTCACGTGGCTGCTTAGTTAGTTGACCAGCATTGAAGCACTGGAGGAAGTGCAGAAAAGATTTACAAGGACTCCATCCCTCTGCCTGCCAACTGTCTGATGTTGAATCGCAACAGAGGCTGTTCGCAACCTTGGTGTCATATTTGACTCCAAGATAAGGTTCCGACCGCATATCCACTCCATCAGCAAGACCGACTAGTTCCATCTCCATAACATCGCCCAGCTCCATCCCTGCCTCAGCTCATCTGCTGCTGAAACCCTCATCCATGCCTTTGTTACCTCTAGACTTGACAATTCCAATGCTCTCCTGGCTGGCCTCCCATCTTCTACCCTGCATAAACTTGAGCTCATCCAAAACTCTGCTGCCTGTATCCTAGCTTGCCCCAAGTCCTGTTCACCAATCACCCCTGTACTCACTGACCTACATTGGCTCTTGATCCGGCAACGCCTTGATTTTAAAATTCCCATCCTTGTTTTCAAATCCCTCCTTGGCCTCGCCCCTCCCTATCTCTGTAACCTCCTCTAGCCCTACAGCCCTCCGAGATCTCAGCGCTCCTCCAATTCTGGCCTCGTGCGCATCCATGATTTTAATCGTTCCACCATTGGCAGTTGTGCCTTCAGCTGCCTAGGCCCTAAGCTCTGGAATTCTCTTCCTTAAACCTCTCTGCCTCTCTACCTTTCTCTCCTCCTTTACGACTCTCCTTAAAACCTATCTTTGACCAAGCTTTTGGTCACCTGTCTTAATATCTCCTTATGTGGCTCGGTGTCAAATTTTGTTTGATAACGCTCCTGTGAAGCGCCTTGGGATGTTAAATACAAGTTGTTGTTGTTGTTATCAGAATGGAGAGGATGCAACTATCAGGAAAGATTGAGCAGGAAAAGAGAAGACTAAGAGGAGAACTGATAGAGGTCTTCAAAAATTAAAAGGGGTTTGATAGTGTGGATGTGGAGAAATTGTTTTCCCTTGTGGGTGAGTCTAGAGGAGGGGGCATAAATATAAGATAGCCACTAACTAATCAATTAAGAATTTATGAGGAATTTCTTTACACAGAGTGTGGTGGGAATGTTGAACTCACTGCCACATGGAGTGGTTGAAGCTGATAGCATTGACACATTTAAGGGGAGATTGATGCATACATGAGGGAGAAAGGATTAGAGGGATATGGGGGCAGGATGTGAAGAGGTAATTAGAATGGGAGGAGGCTGGAGTAGACCAGTTGGGCCAAATGGCCTGTTTCTATACTGTAGATTCTACGTAATTCTATGTAATGTAAATATTTTTGGATTGGCTACTCACTTTATTGTATCCTATTGCATCTGAGATTCCAGGAAATCATAGAGTTAAATTGTGCACTCCTGTATGTGCGCAAAAAAAAACCCAGACTAAGTTTAAAAATGTTTTCTCCATTTAATGTACAGTTTGTGCCGTAAGAAGAATTTCATCCCTTATTTAGCAATCTACTACAAGGATAACTATTGTGGGAAATGGAAATGTTACACTCATACAAAAGGGTGTGTGGGTTTAAGACACATTGTTGGGACAGAATAGATGAAGCTTTGCTCTACATCTAACCTATGCTATGTTTTCCAGCTCAGTGGGATTGCCGTCGCTTGGTTCCACTCTTATCTATCTGATAATATCCAAAGCATCTCCAGCAATGGCTTCTCTTGCCAATCCCGTTACCTCTGCAGTCCTCCAAGTATCTTCCATCCTCGTCCTCATTTACATGCTGCCTCTTGGTGACATCATCCACAGACATGGGGTCAGCTTGCATATGTATGCTGACTACACCACTCCACCAACTCGCTTGACCCCCCTCCACTGTCTCTGTTTTCAGACTGCTTGTCTAATATCCAGTCTTGGAGAAGCCGCAATTTCCTCCAGTTAAACACTGGGTAGTCTGAAGCCATTGCCTTTGGCAAATGCCATTAACTTTGTACTCTCGCTGATTCCATCCCCCTCCATTATCCCAGGCTGAACCAGACCATTTACAATCTTGCCGTCCTTGACCCTGAGCTTAGCTTCCGACCTTATATATTCTCCATCATAAAGACCACCTATTTCCACCTCCATAACATCATCTGCCTCCACCTCATTCGTTCCTTTGTTGCCTCCAGACTCGACTATTTCAATGCTTTTCTGGCCAGCCTTCTGTTCTCCACCCTTTGTAAACTGTACTGTCCTATCCTGCATCCTATCACCCATCACTCCTGTCCTTGCTGACCTATGTTGGCTTCCAGCGCCCCAACACTCCAATTTTAAGTTCACATCCTCATGTTTCAATCCCTTTGACGTAAGAAAACTACTAGGCACTTGGTCTAAGCGTTAAACAAAGCTTTAATCAACTGTTTTTCAACATGGAGATCTAGTTGTGTCCTTCACTAGTTCCTGTTGAGGAATGTCCTAAGCAAGCTGGGCCCATGCCCGAGTATTTATACTCTCCCTGGACAGCGCCACCAGCAGGTCGCCCAGTATTACTTTATACATGAATGACAAGATTCATGTCACCCTTCATACCCAAATTTGTCCCAATCTCTATAACCTCTTCTAGCCCTACTACCTCCCCAGCTGAACTCTGCGTTCCTCTGACTCTGGTATTTTGTACACCCCTCTTCTGTTGCCCCACCATTGGTGGCTGTGTCTTCAGCCATCTAGGCTCCATGCTCTGGAATTCCCTCCCCAGATCCTCTGCCTCTCCACCTCCCTCTCCTCCTTCAAGGGCCTCCTTAAAATCCATCTCTTTGACCAAGCCTTTGGTCACCGCTCCTAAAAGCTCCTTTGACTTAGCATCTATTTCTGTCTGATTACATCTCTTCCTTGCTCTCGTCTTCCATCTGGACATGCCCTGGTGTTCCATCCTGCCACCCAGGCAGGGGGCCCCAGTGGAGGGCTCTCTTTATGGGAGTCCACCCCTGTTCCATTGGCGATCTGTCATGGAGACTGTTGCACGGAGCAGTCCTGTCAGATTTTTAAGTCGGTTCACAGACTCCCAGACCGCCTGTAACTTTTGGGGCCTGGATGAGTCCGTGTTCCACATATACATGGAGTGTGAGAGGTTGCAGCCACTCTTCCGCTATTTGAAGAGGCTGCTGCTCAATTTCTGGCTGCACTTCAGTGCCACGCTCCTGATCTTTGGCCACCTGGTGCGGAGGGGGCGGGCAAGTCGCAGGACCTCCTTGTGGGTCTGCTCCTGGGCCTGGCCAAGGTGGCCATCAACAGGTCCAGGCTGGATGCGGCTGATGGGGTTGCCTCTCCTCCACAGCTATATCTGCACCCAGATGACCCTGGAGAGGGAGCATGCGGTGTCTGCCGGTATGCTTGAGGCCTTCTGCGACCAGTGGGCACTGGAGGAACTGGAGAGCGTTGCCGACACGGAACAATATGCTGATTTAATTTATTAAGTTTCCTTTGGGTTTATTTATAATTTGGATTTTATTGTTTGTGCCTCTGTAAAAAAAGGGGGCACTTTTGTTAATTTGATTTTGATTGCTGACACGTTTCATCCGGATCTGCCCGTCAGAAGAGTAGAACAAAATCCACGTTTTAGTACCTTGATTTTGAATGCACAACTAAAAAGAAAAGACAATTTCAAACAAAAGGCTTTAGGTTAGGAAAATGTTTTAAACAAGTCCACCATTCATAATATTTAATTGTAATAGTTTAAGATAATCTGAAAGGAAAGAATGGATAAAATATCTATAGCGAATTAGTATTTCTGGAAACATTTCCTGAATGTTATTTTAATGCAACCAGATACATGAATGCTGCCATTTTAGCCCGATAGATACACAACAACAACAACAACTTGTATTTATATCGCGCCTTCAACATAGTAAAACGTCTCAAGGCACTGCACAGGAGTATTATAACACAAAAAATTTGACACCCAGCCATATAAGGAGAAATTAGGGCAGGTGACCAAAAGCTTGGTCAAAGAGGTCGGTTTGAAGCAGCGTCTTAAAGGAGGAAAGAGAGGTAGAGAGGTGGAGAGGTTTAGGCAGGGAATTCCAGAGCTTAGGGCCTAGGCAACAGAAGGCATGGCCACCAATGGTTGAGCGATTATAATCAGGGATGCTCAAGAGGGCAGAATTAGATGAGTGCAGATATCTCAGGGGCTTGTGGGGCTGGAGGAGATTACAAAGATAGGGAGGGGCAAGGCCTTGGAGGGATTTGAAAACAAGGATGAGAATTTTGAAATCGAGGCGTTGCTTAACCAGGAGCCAGTGTAGGTCAGTGAGCACAGGGGAGATGGGCAAACGGGACTTGGTGCGAGTTAGGACACGGGCAGCCGAGTTTTGGATCACCTCAAGCTTATGTAGGGTAGAATATGGGAGGCCAGCCAGGAGTGCAATGGAATAGTCAAGTCTAGAGGTAACAAAGGCATGGATGAGGGTTTCAGCAGCAGATGAGCTGAGGCAAGGGCGGAGATGGGCGATGATCTATCTCAGGATAGATCATTTGCAAGGATGCTCGTCGATCAGTAATATATTACTTCCTGTATTGTCTTGGGTTGACTTTGTTAAATTTCTGAAATATTAGATTTTAAGTATTTTTATAGACTAATGTATGTTGGCACCCTGTTACAAAGGATACTGCTATAAAGAACACTACTGTAATGATTGCAGATGTACTGTACTAGATGTTGGCACCTTCTAGAGGAAAGCAGGCAAACAGCATGATTTGTTATTGTCATCTAGTTGCTAAAACTTAAGATTTCTCTGTCCTACTTCAGTTGAATGCCCAGTTACTCATTATGAAGTGCTTTGGGGGGGGGGGGGGTTGCTACTTTAAAGGCACTATATAAGGGCAAGTTATTGTTGAATCAAATCTCTTTACTTGTCAATGACAAGCCATCTACAAAGGTGAATCATTGTGATTATTTTCAGAATATTTTATTTATTGGATAAGTTGTATATTTTCTGATTTGATAGAACATATATGGCATGAGGTGACAATAAGGTTAGTTAATAATGCAGCAACCTTAAAAAGCTAGTGACAGAGCAAGATGGAGTTAAAATTTTTGACTTCACTAATTTTAGTAAAAGACTCTTCTTTACATTTTACAATTTTTTTCTCACTGTTGCTCAAGTTCTTGTAGTCATTGAAACAGAGTTTGCCATTGGTGTTATGCGATCCTGCCCTAGCCATCCTGTAGCCTCTCCACCAAAAATGTCCTTACAACAGTGATCAGAAGGACTTGTAGGGCCCAATGCTGGACCATGACTTTCTTTGCTGGTGTGGAAGTATTTTCTGATGCAAATGTACAATTCACAGCTCAATAAATGGACTTTTCAACATTCATGCCAGTTACATGGCTAGTTTACTCTTTGAGAATCATTATTGCAACACCTTATTTTTTCCCTATTATCACGAGTGAAATTGTATTCCCTAAGAAGTGCTTATTTCAAAATGTGTTTTATATATACTATATGCATTATCACAAATACCCTATAACTTCTTAATTTCATAAAGGTCTTGAGTAATCAGAAGTAAAGCTCGCAGAAGGAAAAAACATTGCATGTTTTTATTTACGTCACTATCTGCAATTCCCCCTCTGTTTTCTCTTTCCCCGTAAAATTCCCTCTTTTCATTGTCCTTAGATAATTTTTCTGTAACTTCCTGTTCTCACTTATGAAGAACATTTGGTAAATATTTATGTTCACCAAGGCAAGAGATCTTAGCATGGGATAGTGGAACATTTCTGCAGTTCAAACGCCCAGTATCAGCAACCCAGGTCGGGGATTAGAAAGTAAACCATCCTCCATTTTGCCCCATTTTGTGCTCTTTCTTAAAACTTTGGAGAGAATGTCCATAATGTACTAGGGTTATATTTTTATTTGCTACAACAATTGTCTCTGAATGAGATTGCCAAGTAGAGCCAGTTTTGTGCTGTAAGGCCCATATTCACTAGGAACTGGGCTGATACTGCCAAACTCATTTCAAAGTGGACCCTGAAAGGCGGCAGAGAAAGAAGACATTTCATCTTCAGTCCTAGTGGTGAAAGGACAATATGCCAATCCAGTGTGTTATCCAGACCCCCTCAATACCCTTTAAGTTTTAACTTAATTCTTATTATTCTTTATGTCATTTGTACCTTCTGTCTGCAGCCAGTATGGCCAATGTTTTGTTTTATTTTCACAGAGATACACTTCCTTTCATATCACTTACAGTGTTCTTAAAAATCTTCACTTCTCTTGTATTTTATTTTTTATTGGTGAATACTACTGCATTAGTAACTACTCGTTACCTCAAAGTTTTCTATTTTAAAGGATCGTGTATTTTGATTAATCATTTTGCCTAATTTATTTCTAAATGTTCAATTTTTTAGAATCATGAATGAACATTTTCCATCCTTGTAGTTCACTTCTGGCTCTGAAAGAATTGTAAAAAGCAAGGTCCATCGGATAGCCTTGATGGCCTCCACCAATGAAGCGAGAACAGGACAAAGCCCAGAGTATAGTGCACATACAAAACACATACAAAACACCTCTGTTCAGTCTGTAAGGGTGACCCTGAGCTTCCGGTCGCCTGTCACTTTAAATCTCTGCTTCACTCCAACTCGGATCTCTCTGTCCTTGGCCTCTTACATTGTTCCAATGAAGCTCAATGTAAGCTCGAGGAACAGCACCTCATCTTTCGATAGGCACTTTACAGCCTTCTGGACTCAACATTGAGTTCAACAATTTCAAACTATAACCCCTGCTCCCATTTTTCATGCTGTAAGATTTTGCCATCCCCATTTGCAACATTTTATCTTTCCTGCCTCTTACCTTAGCACAGTATATTCCTTCAATTCCTTCCTCCCCTCCGCCACCACGCACCCCCCCCCCCCCCCCCCCCCCCACCCCCGGCTGTCTCTGCACCTGCTTAATATCTGTTACAGCACCATCTTTTCCCAGTTCTGATGAAGGGTCCTAGACCTGAAACGTTAACTCTGTTTCTCTCTCCACGGATGCTGCCTGGCCTGCTGAGTGTTTCCAGCATTTTCTGTTGTTATTACAAAACTAAATTGGGGATGTGCAAATGTGACAAGAACTGTAAAAGACTGCATGGAGACATAGATAGGCTAGCTAGCAGGATGGGCAGATATGTAGTAGATGCAGTTGAATGTTGAAAAATAATAAATAAAACATTTTGGAAGTAAGAATTGGGAAAGGAAGTACACCTTAAATGGTAAGATTTTAATTGGAGTAGAGGAGCAAAGAAATCTTGGTGTGCTGGTCATTAAAAGTGCCAGCCCAAGTCAATAAGGCTGTAAAAAAGTGAACGATCCTTGATTTTGTATCTAGAAGCATAAAATACAAAAGCAAGGTGTTAATTTTGGAGACCTTAAGCCACAGTTGGAGTGTTACATGCATTTTTGGGATCTCTATTTTAGGAAGTATCTAAAAGCAATGGAAAAGGTGCTGAATGGATTCATTTGGATGTTACCAGAGAGGAGGGGTTACACTTATGAAAAGAGATTTGAAAAGTAGTTGAGAAGATTAAGGGGTGACCTGATTGAGGTTTTCAAGAAATGTTATGATAAGTTAAATGGTGATAAAAGTGGGATTGTATTCGGTGGCTTATGCGGAGAAAAAAACTGGAACAGACTTGATTGACTGGCCTATTTCTGTACTGTAACATTTTATAGTTCTATATGCCAACACAATCAGTTTTACTCCCCAATGGAAGAGTTGAGAGACATCAAATAAATTATTTTCCTGGCTACTAAAAAGAAGATAAAATCACTTTATCCCTCTCCTGAATGTATACCTTGTTGATATGGGTTCATAAGTAACCCTCCAGTGCCTTACTCAGTTAGCCATTATTCATATGTGAGTCTTGACAGGCTATTCAACCAAAGGGGGACTCAGAGCTGACCCTATAATGCCAACACATATGCATAGCCAGCAAGCATTGCTAAATCAGAAAAAGGAATCTTGTCTGATTTTCCACTCTCAGTATTTGGGTGCTGAGGCTAATTGTAATGCTCCTACCACTGCACATGCTGAGATCAGACGATTAAACACAGAATACAAATCAAACCTTGGACCTTTTGCTGTGTGTGGCTCAGCTACTCACAGACCTATCTGAAAATTTAAAATGATTTACATTTGAAATCATATGTATTGGAATGTATTCTTTAGGTAAGTATTTTAAAAACCATTAGAATTCATATCTTTTTATACTCATTTATGTGCAGAAAGACTCTAATATCAATAAGCATATAATTGATGTGGCACATGCAACGTACATTTGTAATTTTCAAGAAATATTTTTGAGCCAGACTAATTTTTTTTCAAGATTCAAATCCCATCATCTCAGCCTTCCTGGGGGGGGGTGGGCAGCTGTTGATTGTGGCTCTGGTGGCTCAGTCAAGTTCCTACGGGAGCGATGCACATTCCAGCAGGATAATATTGATGTGAAGTAGGACATCCTGAAGGAGTTGAAGAAGCTAAAGACCCAGCAGCTGTGTCAGCACGAGAAACAACTCATGCAGCAGTTGATGGAACAACGGGGACAAAACCTGCTGATGGTGATGGAGAGGGCACATATTTCAGTTCGATCTCAGGCTGCTGGCTTTCTGCAAACTACTTTAAAGCAGGATTAGAACCATTCAATTACCTTTATATTCCTCCTTTTGTGGAACTGAACTAGAAAGGCAAAGGAAGTCTGGAGAAAGGATTTCCTTCAATAGTCCTGGTCAAGTTTTCATTTCTATGTTTGTTTTTCAAGGTAGAAGTAATGATTTTTAATTAGATATGAAACCTTCATTTGTTTTTATTTAATAAGATTTGGGAAAGAAGTGAATTTCTGGGAGATGAAGAAGCAACCTTATCAGGGCAAACCATTATAGTTAAATGTACCACACATATTATGAACAGTTACTCAGATCCCCCAGCAATTTCAATGTTCTGGGGGCTATTTTCCCTGCTGTAGTGCCGGTAGTTTATGCGCTAAAGAGCCTCTGAGATGGCCAAGATGGGGGTCTTGAGCCGCAATGCTTGGTTAGCCCGCCTTTAGCGTAAGACACCAGCTTGGTAAAGGAGATTAAGCATGGACTAGGAACGGCCGCCCTGAGGATAATTAAGCCTCTGATAACTGGCTCCTAATGCTCATTAAAGAGGCTGTTTTTCTGGCTAGCGCTGCAATTACCGACCTCTCTTAACAGTGACCAGTTGAACAGGAGTTAAGAAGTCGGTGAGGATTGCGAGCGATACTTAAAGCCATGCTCAGTTATCACTGTTCTCTTGCTGCTGGAGAGCGACTGACTACACTGCGTTCGAAGAGGACTTTTGATACACATCGGGAGACTTTCCGGGATACTTTGTCAAGACTTCACCAACACTCTATTAATATTTTTTCTGGAATTTCTCTGAGGATTTCACCTAAAGAGATTGAGTGCTGTGCTACTGTACCTTATTGGAAACCTTATAGGAGTCAGCAGGAAAAAGGGAGTGCTTGGTCATGGGGATCTTGCTAGGGGTCCCCCTTGGTCTGGAGGAGGAACGGGAGAAGGAGATGAGGCCAGGCACCAGCTGCTGGAGGAGAGAGGGAGAGGAGGGACAGGATGGTGAGGAGGGCTTCAGATTCGTGGTGACTTGCTGCATGTTCCACAATCTGGCAATCATAAGAGACCAGCCATTACCACCAGCAATTGTACCAGAGGGTCAAGCTCAGGAGCCACAAGAGGAGGAAGAGGAGGAGGAGAAAGATGAGGAGGACCAGGGGAGCACCAGAGGGTTCCAGGTAGATGGCCCGCACCTGGGAGGGGCACTCACCACCATTTCATTGAAGACTGCTTTTGAGAGACATCCTCCACCATCAGACTTCGGAGCACTGTTGCCACATGGCTTATCTTCCACGACTGAGGATCCATTAAGAAGTTCACTATCTGCACTCAATCCTTTCAACCCCTTCCCCATGAACAACACAATAAAAAGACCACCAATTCCAGCACTACCCAATTACCAAAACCACTCTTTATCTAGAGCAAACACAAACAATGAAAACATGACATAACCAACAGCACTTACAAATATTAAACTATTCACCCTGGTGCTTACCCGCAGTGGCTATCCTATAAGTGCTTTTGCCCACTCTGGTGCTTCTACGAAGTGCAACCCGAGTGGCAGCAACACGCGAGGTGGATGGCTGCTGGGAATCTGAAGAGGGCAGCCCTCAAGAGTCTCTGGACTGTGATGGCCCTGCCTCAGACTGCACCATCTCAGCATGGGCTTGAGCAGTCTGGGCTGCCTGGCTGACAGGCAACTGTAAGGGCGATGGTGGAGTGCCGAGGGAGGGAGTAGTAATGCTGCCATCCGGAGAGAGGCCAGCAGGTTCCTGCTCCATGAATTTCCCACACCACTACCTCGGGGCATCTGTTCAGCCAGCCCAGTGGTCTGCTGGAGGACAGATTTCGGGGCAGCTGAGATACTCTGCAAACTCTTTTCAACTGAGGAGCTCAGAGCCACCATGGCAGCTGCCTGAGCTTCCATTGCAGCACTTTGCCGTTCCATGGAAGTTGCAACCTCAGTCATCAGACGCTGCATGATGTCAGGCTCCACAGGTCGCTGGATGGAATTGGCCAGCCTCTCCACGCTGGAGAGGATGGGTTCCAGGATCTGCGTCAAGCCACGGGCCAAGCTGGAGGCGGACTTCTCCATCCCCCTAACCACGACCCGTAAGCTTTCAGGCAGGTTGCCCATTGCACCAAACATTTGGTTTGTCAAACCCATCAGCCTTCTTCTGAAGCTTGGCCCTGCGAGGTCCTCATCTGACTCCTCTACAGTAGAACTAGCATGTGATCTTGCCCCCTGGCAAGGTGGCACCTGTGATGTCCCTTTCACCTGGCATGGCTGCTGCCCACTAGTGCCCATGTGTGTGAAACTGTGAGGATCTGTGTTCTATCCTAGCCTCTAAGTGGTGCGTGGTGCTGGTTTTTGAGTTGTTGCCTGCGACAGTGGTAGCGATTGATGCAGTGCCTTCTTCCTCGCTTTCCTCCTCCTCCTGATCCTCCGGGTGGGGGGCCGGGGGAGGGGCGAAGTGGCTCTTCCTCCTCTTCCAGTTCCTCCGGGAATGAGGTGGATCTTGCTCCTGGGAGCCTTCAATGATAAAGCTAGAATGGTTAGGGTTCAGCGTGTGTGGCCACTACAGGAGGATGTATGTGATGAGACCATATGGAGCTTGTGAATGAGGATAGGTTTGGGGGATTAGGGATCAGGAATAGTTGTGGATATGTAAGGAAGCTGAAGTGGCCACATACGTCTAGGCAATATGTCCCCAGCTCTGCTTGTGGCCACGGTGTCTGCCACACTCCTCCCGATTACCGCCAGCACTGACTCCTCAAGGGGAGGGATCTCGTGAAGTTGTGCTTCCCCTCTCCCAGTCAGGTCCTGCTGATGCCTGTTATGTATTATCTTGTCCTGGAAGAGAAAGAGTGGTGATTATGAATGAGTGTATTGGCCGGTGTGTTGTGTGTGTGTGATACCTCGCATGATTGAAGAGCTGTGAGGTGTGCCTGAGGTGTGAGTAGTGCCTGTGAAGGATGCAATAGTGTGGGTTGTGTGAAAGTCAGTGTGTAGTTAGATGGTGGATGCAGCCTGTTGAGGTTGTGCTGCTGGTGGTGGTGCAGTTATTGAGAAGTGTGCTTGTGAGATGGGAACTTACCTTGACCTATCGTGTCAAATCGTTAAATTGTTTGCGGCACTGGAGCCATGTCCTGGGGGCAGTGCTCCTGGCTGTGACCTCCTTGGCGATCTCCTCCCACATCCGCCGCATTATTTGCCTCTGTGGCCTCCTTCCTCCCTGCAGGTACAGAACATCCCTCCTCTGCTGTACCTCCTCCACCAGGACCTCCTGTACCACCTCTGAGAACCTGTGATCGCTCTCCCTCGGTCCCTGAGCCATCCTGATACGTGCCGTTGTGTGCCAGCCAGTGCACTCCACACCTTCAGTGGATGTGCATGCATGGGGGCTACATATAACGCTCCAGGAAAATTGCTCCTGATCAGCGCTTGAGTGCTAAGCATGCAGGTCTCCATTTTAGTGCCTGCAGCACGTTTAAATCATGGTAATCAGCAATCACCCCCAAAATTGCGGGCTAAAACCAGACATTTAAACAGGTGCGTCTTATTAGCACAGCACCTAACTAGCGCCTATTTTCACCCTTTCCCCAAAATAACCCCCTTTATGTTTTAAGATGACAAAGCAACATGCCTTTCTTAATTTTTATCAAAACAAAATCTTAACATTATCATTCAATGGGGCTTTAGATCCTGGGTTGTTGCTCAAATATCTATATATTATATAAACTTACATATCCAGTTAAGTTCACACAATTTTTGAAAGATACTGTAAGACAATTGAGCAAAATCCTCTATTGTATGAATATTTTGATCAATTAGGACTTTATGTTTGCATTTGAAACTTCATCATTTGAATTTTTGGTGTATGTGCAAGGAAAAGGTCATTTTAGGTCCCCAGGGAAATTGATCACATCCCTACCAAGCCACTTTCTCACCTCCACTGGATAGATTGACAGGGAAATTAGATATATCGTTGCCACTAGGCCACCAGGGATCAGAAGCTTGCCAACCTTCAAAGTTCTCAATAGCTGAACTTAATTCTCAGTCAGTCAGTACTAAAGTTCAGATTTGCAACTTTGTGGCAGGACTGTAATACCCCACTGCGAGATCTAATAGGCAGCCCAGAACCAAATGACTGTGGCAGGGAAATTCCTTGGAACTGCTCCTGCTCCATTATTTCGGAGTTTCCACCCCAATTCGGGCTAAGTAACACCGGCGGAGCGGGAGCAGCTCCGAGGAAATTTCCGGCCTTTATTTTCTGCTGGGTGTTGGAGTTAGCAAGCATGGAATATTGTGATGTGGTGGAAAACCAGGTACAATGCAACAACAGCTTCTTGGTGCATTAACACGAGTCAGAGTTTTCCATAATTTCCAAACACTCTTGTGTGAATATTTAAAAAAAGATCAGAGAAAAAAGTAAATATTTGGTGCCAAAGCAAAATACTGTGGATGCTGGAAATCTGAAATAAAAACAGAAAATTTTGGAAATGCTCAGCAGGTCAGGCAGCATCTGTGGAGAGAGAAAAAGAGTTAATGGCCCAGAAATTAAACAGTGAGTGTTCACGCGGGGGTAAGGCTTCCCCGCGATATCTCACTCCGCGCCTACCTTTTTCCTCCGGGCCCACACGAACTTTAGTTTCAAGGCTGCAGCTGTGCAGTGCTTGCGTGATCCAGAGACGCAATTAGTTCGTGCGAGCTCTGGGATCACGTGATTCAGTTAGAGCCAATGGCAGCACACCATCTTTCATTCATAGTTTTAACAGCAAGGGCTGTCAAAGCTATGAATCCTACACACCCCCAAAAGAACAGCTAAACCTCAATTAAATAAAAAAAAAGCCATCACATTAATAAAATAAGTATAGTTAAATAAATTAACCACTTTAAACAAAAAATTAAATTTTTGAAAAAATTTAAAATCTTTTTAAAAGTTATAAAAATAAACTTACCTTTCTTTAAAGTCTCTAAAAAAGATAAACCTGTTGAAAAAAATTTAAAATAATACTTAATTAACTACTTACCTTGTTAAAAGAGGGTCTTACGCCTCCTTTCTTTATGTGTAAAATCTTCCATGCTTACCTGCGCGTTCAAAGCACTAAGTGCACTGCGTGCGCGCAGCCTGTAGCGCGCACGCGGTTCACTTAGGAACCGCCCCCTTTTGAATTCACGAAGTGCCGGTTTCCCGCGCATGCGCAGTGCATGCAGGAAACCGGCAATTGGAGACCTAAAACGCGAGAGTACACAGTGTGTACTCTCGCGTATTAGGTCTAATTTTCGGGCCATTGTTTCAGGTTGATGATCTTTCGTCAGAACTGGAAAAAGTTAGAGATGTAACAGATTTTAAGCAAGTGCAGGGGCAGGGAAAGGGGGGAGGGGGACAAAAGGGAAGGTCGTGACAGGGTGGAAGGCAGGAGTGATTAAATGACAAAAGGTATAATTGTACAAAGCAAAAGAAGATGGTAATGAGACAAGTAAAGAAACAAAAGATGGGTCTAGAAGAGGTGTAAATGGGTATAGCAGAATCATCAACAACTGGCATCTGAAAAAAATAGGGGCAAAGGTTATGGCCTGAAATTGTTGAACTCGATGTTGAGTCCAGAAGGCTGTAATGTGCCTAATAGAAAGATGAGGTGCTGTTCCTCAAGCTTACGCTGAGCTTCGTTGGAACGTGTAAGAGGCCGAGGACGGTGAAGTCAGAGTGGGAGTGGAGCGGTGAATTAAGGTGACAGGCGACCGGAAGCTCGGGGTCACGCTTGTGGACTGAACAGAGGTGATCCGCAAAGCGGTCACCCAATCTGCGTTTGGTCTCCCAATGTAGAGGAGACCGCATCGTGAGCAGTGAATACAGTATACTAAATTGTAAGAAGTACAAGTAACTCGCTGTTTCACCTGGAAAGAGTGTTTGGGGCCCTGGACAGAGGGAAGGGAGGAGGTAAAAGGGCAGGTGTTGCATCTCCTGCGCTTGCACGAGAAGGTGCCGTGGGAAGGGGAGGGGGTGTTGGGGTGATTGAGGAGTGGACTAGGGTGTCGCGGAGGGAGCGGTCCCTTTGGAATGCTGAAAGGGGAGGGGAGGAGAAGGTGTGTTTGGTGGTGGGATCACGCTGGAGGTGGCGGAACTGGAGGATGATCTGTTGGAGATTGGTGAGTGAAAGGTGAGGACAAGGGAAACCCTGTCGTGGTTCTGGGAGGGAGGGGAAGGGGTGAGAGCAGAAGTGCAGGAAAGGGAATGGACACGGCTGAGGACCATGTCAACCACGGTAGAGGGGAATCCTCAGTTGAAGGAAAAGGAAGACATATCGGAAGCACTAGTATGGAAGGTGGCATCGTCAGAACAGATGCGACGGAGACGGAAAAACTGGGAGAATGGAATAGAGTCTTTAGAGGAAGCGGGGTGGGAGGAAGTGTAGTCCAGGTAGTTGTGGGAGTCAGTGGGCTTATAGTGAATTTTTGTCAATAGCCTATCCCCAGAAATGGAGACAGAGAAGTCGAGGAAGGGAAGAGTGGAGATGGACCATGTAAAGGTGAGGGAAGGGTGGAAATTCGAAGCAAAGTGAATGAAATTTTCCAGTTATGGGCAGGAGCAGGAAACAGCACTGATACAGTCATCAATGTACCAGAAAAAGAGGTGAGGGAGGGGACTTGAGTGCGACTCAGGCAGGCATAGCTGGGACTCATGCCGGTTCCCATAGCAACACCTTTATTTGGAGGAAGTGAGTGGAGTCAAAGGAGAAGTTGTTTAATGTGAGAACAAGTTCAGCCAGGCGGAGGAGGGTGGTGGTGGATAAGGGGACTGGTTGGGCCTCTGTTCAAGGAAGAAGTGGAGCGCAGTTTTGCACTGGGTGACATTATAATGACCAGGTTATTTTGTCCTTTCTCCCGCTCCTCCTCTCCCACTTCTTTCCCTGCCTCTGTACTTGCTTAAAAACTGTTAAATTTCCAACTTCTTCCAGTTCTGACAAAAGGTCATCGACCTGAAACGTTAACTCTGTTTCTCTCTCTACAGATGCTGCCTGACCTGCTGAGTATGTCCAGCATTTTCTGTTTTTATTTCAGAATAAACTTGTGCTCAGCTAGAATTAATGTAAGGAAAGAAAGAACTGGAGCTTGTATAGCTTCTTATCATGTCTTCAGCACACCCAAAGGGCTTCACAACCAATGGATTATGCCTTGAAGTGTAGAAGCTGCCACTTTACCTATTATGTGGCAGCTAATGTGCACATTGCAAAGCCCCAGAAACAGCAAATGAATGAATGACCAGATAATAGGACCAATTTTCCTCTTGAACTCCCTGCCAGATAACAGACAGGTGCAGCATATCAGAGGTGTGTTGTGCCTGATGAGGGAGCAGTGTAGGCAACTTTCCTGGCCTGGGTCATTACATGTGTCCTCGGGATGCAGGCCCTTCACCTGGGAGGGCCTTATGTTGAGAGGCCTACTGTTGCTACCCTGAGTGGCCTCCAGCTGCTCCGTTGGCCACTAGGCCCAAAGACCCACCTTTAGGAGGAAGAATGGGTAAGGAAATAAATGTATCTTCAGTCAGTTCTGTATTTAGGGAGCCTCCAGGACCCCCGCAGAACCTTGACTCTGAAGGGTCGCAACGCAAGCGCCACGGCCAGATTTTGGGTGTGCCCCTCAATGTGCATAAGTCTATATTGGAACTTGAACCTATAACTTTCTGGTGCAGAGGTGAGATTGCCAATCAGTAAACCAAGCTGACTGTGAGGGGGCAGCAAAAGCACTTAGGGCTTAAAATGTTGCTCCGTAGCACCCGATTTTTCGACGCTAAGTGTGCCGTTTTGTGATTAAAATGGCATCCATGCCGTGTGTGTGCATTTCTAGTGGGTGCCGTGCCGGATGCCATCTTGGTGAGGGCGGTAGGGTGGGCGTTAGGCGCGTGCGCCAGAAGTATGCAGAATAGGCAGATCGTGATGTCAATCAGCGTACAACGCTGATTTGACACCAGCGCTGCCATTTTTGTCTTCAATGCTGGAACTAATGCCCTGCCTTAACCTCACACAGCTGAACATGCATTCAACAGCAGCAAGGACGCCCTACTAGCGATATTTAAAGGGATCAACAACCACTCTCAGGTTATTTGCTGATTCAATTCTACTGGCTCTGTGTAAGTTTGTGGAAAAGTTTGGAGCTTCCTAGAGTTGTTTAAAGTTGGTGAGGTGACAGGGAGTGGTGCTGCAAGGGGTGAAGTTCTTGTTTCTAACTTCAAGGGTTCTGGTCAGACCACTTGCTCCCAGTCATGGGTGCTCTAGTTGTCATCCCCCTTGGCCTGCAGCATGATAGGGAGATGGAGCATAGGCAGTGAAGAAGAGGACAAGCTGCTCACAGAGGGAGGAAGAATGGGGGAGAAGAGTTCTCAGCAGGCAGCCTTACCAACCTAGGGTCTTCCGAGAGCAAGTCTCTTACCTCGGCCTGAGCCAGGAGCAGTGTGTGAGGCATCTGCGCTTTACGAAGAAGCTGCTCACAGAACTCTGTCACCTCTTGCAACCAGACCTGCAGCCTCACGCCAGGGCAAGGACAACACTGCCAGTGGCTGTGAAGGTGACCGTGGCCCTGAATTTCCTCGTGTTGGGATCCTTCCAGGCTGGAGCAGGTGACATCTGTAGTATCTCCCAGTTTGCTGCCCACTGCTGCATAAGAGAGGTGACAGACGCTCTTTATGCCAGGAGAGATGACTTCATTGTCTTCTCTCTGACCAGAGAGAAGCAGGCGGAGCATGCACGTGGCTTTGCCAGTATAGCGGGCTTCCCCATGGTGCAGGGCGCCATCGACTGCATGCATGTGGCTTTGTGGGCGCTGCATCTAAATGCTGAGATGTACCGCAACAGCAAAGGTTATCACTCGCTGAATGTGTAGTTGGTGAGCGACCAGGCTCAGCACATCATGATGATGAATGTCCAGTATCCTGGCAGCAGTCATGATGCTTTTATTCTGTGCCAGTCCGCTGTTCCTTCAGTCTTTGAGCCACCACGACAAACCAGAAGGTGTCTACTGGGCGACAAAGGCTCTCCACTGACCACCAGGCTCATGACTCCGCTCCGCAACCCAACCACATGTGGGCAGCATGCGTACAATAAGAGCCGTGCTGCCACACAGAATCCGATAGAGCAGACCATTGGCGTCCTTAAACAATGCTTACGCTACCTGGACTGCTCTGGAGGAGCCCTGCAATAGTCGCCAGAGCGCATCACATGATTCATTGTGGTCTGCTGCATGCTCCACAACCTCGCCATCATGAGGGTGAAGCCCTTGCCACCAGGCATACGGCGGCCAGCTGAGGAGGAGGAGGAGGAGGAGGAGGAGGAGGAGGAGGAGGAAAAGGAATAGGAAGAGGAGGAGCAGGAGGAGGAAGCAGAAAAGAAGAAGGAAGAGGAGAAGGAGGAAGTGGAAGAGGAGGAAGCGGAAGGGAGGAGGCCACCCAGACAGACTCTTTCTGCCCAGGCTGTCGTGATCGACTCATCCAACTGCAGTACCCGTGAAGGTGATCCCAATTACCCATTCTACAGTAGCCCCACATCTTACCTTCCCTCTGTTACTGACCATCACAGCGTCCTCTTGGCCACAATGCTGAAATAAAAACTACCACAAAAGAAACATTCCAATGTACCCAATATTACATAACAAAGTCAACTAATCACCCTTGTGCATTCAATTATGCGCTGACTTCAGTGTGCCTTTGCCTGTCCTAGTGCTCCTACGACATGCTATTCCAATGGCTGCAGCATGGCTAGTGGAAGGCTGCTGACTTTCAGTGGAGGAGACTGCAGATGGCCTTGCAGGATGACCTCAAGCAGCTCTGGGCCTCGAAGACCCGGCTGCGGACTGCACCATCTCAGCATGGGCGACAGCAGTCTGGGCGGGTTGGCTGACAGGCAGCAGCAAGGTTACTAGCGGAGTGGCAGTGGTGGGAGGACGGATGCTGTCATCCTGAGAGAGGACAGCAGGTTCGTGCTCCACGGAGCCACTGCCACTCCCCTGGGGCGGTGCCTCAGCAATCCTACTAATCTGCTGGAGGACAGATTGCTGGACTGCTGTGACACCCTGAAAGCCCCTTTCAACACTGGTAAACACAGCCATGATGGCAGCAGTCTGAGCTTGCGTGACAGCAAGCTGAGCCTGCGTGAGTGCAGTCTGAACTTGCATGACTTCAGTCTGAGCTTCCACTGCAGCACTCGGATGTTGGGTGGCTTGTGCTTGTGCTACAGTGGAAGCTGAGACATCAGCCATCAGATTTTGCATCATGGCTGGGTCCAAAAATGCGCTAATGGCGTTGGCCATCACTTCCATGCTGGAAATCATGGGCTCCAAGCTCTGCGTAAAGCCCTGTGCCGGACTCTTCCATAATCCTTAACATTGCACTCAGGCTTTCTGGCAGGCTTGCCAATGCACCAAGCAGTTCGTTGTGCATACCCATCAGCATTCTTCTGTAGGCCGCCCCATCGAAGTGCTCATCTGAGTCCTCTGCAGTAGAACTCGTGTGTGACCACACCCTCCGGGGAGCTGGCACCTGCACTACCCTTTCCCCCTGATCTGGCTGCAGGCCACTCGTACCTGGTGACTCACCACATGCAGACCCCGCCTCTAAGCTACCCTCTAAAGTCCGCGCAGTGCCAATATCTGAGCTGGTGGCTGTGAGTGTCAGATCGAGTGACGATGTTTCTTTTTCATCATCACTCTCCTCTTCCTCTTCTTCTTGCACCACTGGCTGGGCTGGTTGGTTTCCTTTGGTCTTTGAAATAAGAAAGGCACAAGGGTAGGGTTGTGGTGAAGGGAGTGGGGGAAAGCAAGAGGTGCATGCTTACACCATGTGCAGATTGTAAATCAGAAGAAATTGCAGGATGAGGGGGAAGTGGGATGTGAGAAGGATGAGGATACCGGCATCTTGTATTCTTTCAGCCCCGCCGCTGGCCACGGGCTCAGCAATGCCCCTCCCAAGAATGGCCAGCACCGTCTCCTTCATGAGGGTCAGGATATGCAGGCGCACCTGTCCTCCGCCAGTTAGTTCCTGCTGGCGACGGTTGTAAGCCACCTTTTCCTGCAAGAGAAAGGGAAGTGTGTCAGTGAGTGTGGTACAATGTGTTTGGCTGATGTGTGTCAGTGAGTGTGGTACAATGTGTTTGGGTGATGTGTGTCAGTGAGTGTGGTGCAATGTGTTTGGGTGATGTGTGTGTCAGTGAGTGTGGTACAATGTGTTTGGGTGATGTGTGTCAGTGAGTGTGGTGCAATGTGTTTGGGTGAAATGTGTCAGTGAGTGTGATACAATGTGTTTGGGTGATGTGTGTCAGTGAGTGTGGTGCAATGTGTTTGGGTGATGTGTGGTACAATGTGTTTGGGTGATGTGTGTGTCAGTGAGTGTGGTGCAATGTGTTTGGGTGAAGTGTGTCAGTGAGTGTGGTACAATGTGTTTGGGTGAAGTGTGTCAGTGAGTGTGGTACAATGTGTTTGGGTGATGTGTGTCAGTGAGTGTGGTGCAATGTGTTTGGGTGATGTGTGTCAGTGAGTGTGGTGCAATGTGTTTGGGTGAAGTGTGTCAGTGAGTGTGGTGCAATGTGTTTGGGTGAAGTGTGTCAGTGAGTGTGGTGCAATGTGTTTGGGTGATGTGTGGTGCAATGTGTTTGGGTGAAGTGTGTCAGTGAGTGTGGTGCAATGTGTTTGGGTGATGTGTGGTGCAATGTGTTTGGGTGAAGTGTGTCAGTGAGTGTGGTGTAATGTGTTTGGGTGATGTGTGGTACAATGTGTTTGGGTGAAGTGTGTCAGTGAGTGTGGTGTAATGTGTTTGGGTGATGTGTGTCAGTGAGTGTGGTGCAATGTGTTTGGGTGATGTGTGTGTCAGTGAGTGTGGTGCAATGTGTTTGGGTGATGTGTGTCAGTGAGTGTGGTGCAATGTGTTTGGGTGAAGTGTGTCAGTGAGTGTGGTGCAATGTGTTTGTGTGATGTGTGTCAGTGAGTGTGGTACAATGTGTTTGGGTGATGTGTGTCAGTGAGTGTGGTGCAATGTGTTTGGGTGATGTGTGGTACAATGTGTTTGGGTGATGTGTGTGTCAGTGAGTGTGGTGCAATGTGTTTGGGTGAAGTGTGTCAGTGAGTGTGGTACAATGTGTTTGGGTGATGTGTGTCAGTGAGTGTGGTGCAATGTGTTTGGGTGATGTGTGTCAGTGAGTGTGGTACAATGTGTTTGGGTGAAGTGTGTCAGTGAGTGTGGTGCAATGTGTTTGGGTGAAGTGTGTCAGTGAGTGTGGTGCAATGTGTTTGGGTGAAGTGTGTCAGTGAGTGTGGTGCAATGTGTTTGGGTGATGTGTGGTGCAATGTGTTTGGGTGAAGTGTGTCAGTGAGTGTGGTGCAATGTGTTTGGGTGATGTGTGGTGCAATGTGTTTGGGTGAAGTGTGTCAGTGAGTGTGGTGTAATGTGTTTGGGTGATGTGTGGTACAATGTGTTTGGGTGAAGTGTGTCAGTGAGTGTGGTGTAATGTGTTTGGGTGATGTGTGTCAGTGAGTGTGGTGCAATGTGTTTGGGTGATGTGTGTCAGTGAGTGTGGTGCAATGTGTTTGGGTGATGTGTGTGTCAGTGAGTGTGGTGCAATGTGTTTGGGTGATGTGTGTCAGTGAGTGTGGTGCAATGTGTTTGGGTGAAGTGTGTCAGTGAGTGTGGTGCAATGTGTTTGTGTGATGTGTGTCAGTGAGTGTGGTGCAATGTGTTTGGGTGAAGTGTGTCAGTGAGTGTGGTGCAATGTGTTTGGGTGATGGTTGAATAGCTGACATTGTGTGCAAGCTGTTAGATGTGGGTGTAAGGCTTGCAGCAGTGGTAAGTGTGTGAGGGTGAGGTGAAGCTATGATTGTGATGTATGAGTCGTGTTTGGTGGAGATTGTAGGTAGGTGAGTGATGGGGGTGTGGTGCATTGAGCAGTGTGTGAGGCTAGTGGTGCAGATGGTGGGATATGGCATTTGAAGATGAATTCACTGACGTTGACCACTTCTTCCTGCATTGCATCCAGTTCCTTGAGGTTAAACTGCTGGTATTCACCACAGCGGCTATCTGCTCCCATTGGACTTTACACCGTTGCCTGGAGGGCATCATGGCCCCCTGTGGAAACAGCACCTCTCTCCTCGAGTTGACCGCGCATGAACTTGGGCCCCCTGCTGAGCGATCAGCCACTCAGCAGCGTGTTCAGCACTGGGCTGAATGCCGCAATCACGCTAATCAGCAGGCAGCATGCCTGTTCGCGTGCTGCAAGCATTCCTTTGAACGGGCCCGGGTTGATCGCGCATTGCGATCCCCTCGCCTGTTTTCGGGGGCTAACAAATTTCTAGTCCTATGTATCATCAAAACATTAGTATGTATGGACTTTTGGAAAGCAGGCGAATTGTACCTTTTAGGCTACCTCACAATGTGGAATCAGTGGCAACAGAGAGCAGGTTAGCAGGTCAGCGTTCAATAAGTACAGAGAGCACAAACCTATGGCAGGGAATTGTTCCGTGGGGGCAGAGGCAGCTTCCTTGACCTCATGAAGGAGCAATGCCTGATGAGACTCAGAATCACACAGGCAGCTGTGACTGAATTGTACCATCTGGTGCACCAAGACCTGCAGGAACATCAACTATTTCCACCGCACATTCGGCAGCAGGAAAGGTCACCACTGCCCTCAGTGTCCGTGCCGCAGGATGTTTCCAGACAGGCACATGAGACATCATTCCAGTGAGCTGTTTTGACATCTACCATTAGGCGGTACTTTTTAAATATGCAAATCAGCATCTGATGACATACATAAGGCCCCATTTGCCATTTTAGGACTCAACTGGGCAGAAGGTGTGCCGTGCACACTCCGCACAGTTTCAGCTGGCGGTCCAGCGGTCGAGGAGCCCGAAAGGTTTCTCTTTTTTTAGTGAGGCCGGGAGGAGCAGGACTGCTCTTCTGGGTTCCACAAAAACATCCCGGGTCACTGCCGCAGCAGGATCCCCCCCTCCTGAGAATCGACCCTCCCCGACCTACTTTTTTCCCAAGCCCGGAGGCCAGCCAAGTCACTTGCTATTGAGTCGGCCTGGAGCCGGCGGGGTGCCTCAGGGAGCTCGTTTTCCGCCTGTAGCACGCCGGCTATATGTGAATGAGGCCCGGCTCTCAAAATGGACCGGGCCTCCTGCTGACACTATCAGCCGCCCAAATACCACACAGAGGGAAGATCTACCCCTCACGCTTTATTAACGTGCAAAGGACATGTGGCCACCAGCAAAAATCTTGTACAATGAACGTGAACATTAATGATGCTTACAGTCTAAAGCAACACAACATAAGAACATAAGAATTAGGAGCAGGAGTAGGCCATATGGCTCCTCGAGCCTGCTCCGCCATTCAATAAGATCATGGCTGATCTTTGACCTTAACTCCACTTTTCCGCCCAATCCCCATATCCCTTGATTCCCCTAGAGTCCAAAAATCTATCTATCTCAGCCTTGAATATACTCAACAATTCAGCATCCACAGCCCTTTAGGTTAGAGAATTCCAACGATTCACAACCTCCTGAGTGAAGAAATTCCTCCTCATTTCAGTCTTAAATGGCCGACTCCTTATCCTGAGACTATGGCTCATAGTTCTAGATTCTCCAGCCAGGGGAAACAACCTCTCAGCATCTACCCTGTCAATCCCCCTCAGAATCTTATATGTTTCAATGAGATCATCTCTCATTCTTCTAAACTCCAGAGAGTATAGGCCCAATCTAGTCAATCTCTCCTCATAGGACAACCCTCTCATCCCAGGGATCAATCTAGTGAACCTTCGTTGCACCGCCTCTAAGGCAAGTATGTCTTTTCTCAGATAAGGAGACCGAAACTGTGTACAGTACTCCAGGTGTGGTCTCACCAAAGCCCTGTACAATTGTAGTAAGACGTCCTTACTCTTGTACTCCAACCCCCTTGCAATAAAGACTAACATGCCATGTGCCTTCCTAATTGCTTGCTGTACTTGCATGCTAACTTTCTGTGTTTCCTGTACGAGGACACCTAAATCTCTCTCAACACCAATATTTAATAGTTTCTCACCATTTAAAAAAATTCTGTTTTTCTATTCTTCCTACCAAAGTGAATAACCTCACATTTCCCCACATTATACTCTATCTGCCACCTTATCGTTCACTCACTTAACCTGTTTATATCCCTTTGCAGGCTCTTTGTGTCCTCCTCACAGCTTACTTTCCCACCTAACTTTGTATCGTCAGTAAACTTGGATACATTGCACTCGGTCCCTTCATCTAAGTTATTAAGATAGGTTGTAAATAGCTGAGGCCCCAGCACTGATCCTTGCGGCACCCCACTAATTACAGCCTACCAACCGGAAAATGATCCATTTATCCCTACTCTCTGTTTTCTATCTGTTAACCAATCCTCACTCCATGCTAATATATTACCCCCAACCCCATGAGCCTTTACCTTGTGTAATAACCTTTTATGTGGCACCTTATCAAATGCCTTTTGGAAGTCCAAATATACTACATCCACTGCTCTGCCTTTATCTACCCTGCTAGTTACATCCTCAAAAAACACTAATAAATTTGTTAAACATGATTTCCCTTTCATAAAACCATGTCGACTCTGCCTAATTATATTATGATGTTCTAAGTGCCCTATTACCATTTCCTTAACAATGGATTCCAGCATTTTCCCAACGACTGATGTCAGGCTAACTGGCCTGTAGTTCCCTGTTTTCTCTCTCCCTCCTTTCTTGAATAGCAGTGTTACATTTGCAACCTTCCAATCCACTGTGACCATTCTAGAATCTAGGGAATTTTGGAAGATCACAACCAATGCATCCACTATCTCTGCAGCCACCTCTTTTAGAACCCTAGGATGTAGACCATCAGCTCCAGGGGATTTATTGGCTTTTAGTCCCATTATTTTCTCAAGTACTTTTTCTCTGCTGATATTAATTACTTTAAGTTCCTCACTCTTATTAGTCCCCTTGGTTTCTCACTATTTTTGGTAAACCTTTTGTGTCTTCTACTGTGAAGACAGATACAAAATACTTGTTTAAAGTGTCTGCCATTTCCTTATTCCCCATTATAATTTCACCTGTCTCAGCCTCTAAGGGACCAATGCTTATTTTTGCTACTCTCTTCCTTTTTACATATTTGTAGAAGCTCTTACAATCTGTTTTTATATTTCTTGCTAGTTTACCCTCATTCTATTTTCTTCCTTTTTATAAATTTTTTGGTTTCTAAAGCTCTCCCAATCTGCAGGCTTACTACAGTTCTTTGCAAAGTTATAAGCGTCTTCTTTTAATCTAATACTATCCTTAACTTCTTTAGTTAGCCAGTGATGGATCACTTTTCTCATGGAGTTTTTATTTGCTCTTCAAGCAAAGAGGAAGGATGTAAATCTCGCTTCTTGGCGACATGGACTAAATGATGCTATCAAGGCTCTTGACACCTCTGCACAACACCTATAACATGTCAGAGAGCAAATACAATGGGTGCTCAGGCAACTATTTAGTTGCCCGGATCATCAGGCAGCTCCTTACAATATGCTCCATAAAAGATGCTCCACAACACTGTTATTGGCAGAAGCAGCAGTAAACCATGAAAAGCAAGTAGGCAAAGGTGTAGAGCAACCAGTATAGCGGGGAGGACAGAGGCGTCAGGATTGAGTGACAGGATCTTCCAATGAACACCAATCATAGGGCATATGGCTTGGTATCAGACGTATGCATAATTTATGCAGAGCCTTCTGTCTAACTTGTGTTTTTAGATAAAGATTACCATCAGATCATACAAGTATCTGCCTGATTAACTGGTGAACACCTTTTGTACTTAAATAAGGAACATTTAACTTTGAAATATCTGAATGGTCAACCAGATATATTGGCCTAGAAGTTAGACTGCATTGCACCTGTGCCTTCTTCTACAAGAAAGAAGTAAGTATAGTGAAGTGTGGTGTAGTGATTGTAGGAGAGTGAAGAGAAATGGGGGAGAGGAGTGTTGTGAGTAGTGAGGCTGCATGTGGTGCACGTGTGAGGAGAGAGTAATTGATGTGAAAGGTAAGATTCTTACCTTGATAACTCTGGTGAGGTCATTGAACTTCTTTCTGCATTGAATTCAATGGATAGGAAAATTGGGTGGGGTGTATAACAGGTGTATGATCCACTAATGCCCATTTTATGCCCCCGTCAAAGTTCAATTTCACCCCAATGTTTCATTTTGGAGAATCATTCATCATGATATTTCTCCCACTGGTCTCGAGAAAATGGGTGTATGGCTCCACAAACCATGTTTGTGCTTACTGTTCACATGTACTGATAGCACTATTGATAGCCACATGTGAGCACCATCTGCAGAATGTCAGCTGCAACCTTTGAACAGTAAAAATGTTTAAGCCACATATCATTGTAGTAACAGGATGCAGACATTTCCATTAGCTAGTCATATGTGACAAACCTATTTGTATTTGTCTTTGATCCCTTATTTGGCTTACCCTGATGCTCTTCTTAAAACTTCTTATGCACTTCCTTCATTGATCATTGACCAAGATCATTGATCACCTCCGAAGCTTCCTTGTGATGGGTTTGAGTGATTAAGTGCCCATTAAGCTAATTTAGTTGTGATAAAACGGGATTTTTGCAGGTTTGCTAGATTTTCAGTGTTAAGAATTGCTAATTCAATTCCCACAAATTCAATCATTAAAAAACAGAGGTGAGTCACGTTTTCTGAAAGCACAACATAGAGCCAAAAATGTCAAATGAGCTACTTTCAGTTGAATTTCTAAATGTTAAGATTTTCCTGAATAGTAAAAAGGTTGCTACTTACGGAATGGGACTATTACCACAATCAAAGATTGTTGATTTGGACAACATTGAGCAATTATAAAAAATAATTTGGCTGGAGGAATCTGCAAAGTAAAGCATTCAGGAATTAAAGAATGTACTACACAACAGTAACAGCTTTGAAGTGGCAACGATGGGTGAATGACTTGTAACAACTTTATAAATCTTACAAAAAGCTTGCAGCTAAAAGACTGCGAGTCATTCATTTCATATATTATGCTCATATTATTAAATTGGAGATGTTCCAAGTGCCCTTTTAATGTCGAAGACAGGTGCAGCTCAAGTCCTGAAGATTTGAGAGTGATTTTTTGCAAATAAAGCATTTAATTAAAAAAGAATAATAAAACCAAGGTACTTGCCAGTGTTTGGGATTTACATTCATTTTTCTTTGGATGACATCAAAACAACAGACTGAAACACTGTTAAAGATAAGGAATATAAAAATGTTAGTTTGTAAATAGGCAATTTTTCAAGAACAATTTTGCTTTCACTGTTGTGTGGATAATTTTAATTTTCTCTCAAGGCTTTGCCTTTGTTGTTGTTGCATGCATTACTGATGAGCTTCATTAAAATGTAGCACTACAAACAAACATTATGAGGAATGTTTGTAAAGCAGCACCTATTAATGAGAAATGCAAATGGGAATTATATAGGAGTGCTGAAAATTCAGTGCAATGCCTAAAGACTAATTATTGCATGTCAATAGATACAAATCATATAATCACTACATGATTTAGTTATAGATTCAAATTCAACTTCATTAGACTCTTTTTAACATTGTCTTCAGGAACTATTATAAAGACGGTGGATTGTTTCTATAGCGCCACCACCAATCTGAATCATCAAAATTGGACCAAATATCAGATTGACACATTCAGGTGCCTGTCTAAATCTTTGAGGTGGATTTTAACTTGGAGTAAGTTTCTGGGGGAAACCACTCTACCAAGATGATTTCCCACCCAGCTGAGGCAGGAGTATGCCATGACAATTTTAACCACTGCCTCAGTTAAATGCCCCAGGTCCAATTCCCACCTGGAACAGGCATGAAGAAGGTGCAGAGCAGCTGCTGGCAGAGAAATATCAGGCAGCCCTCAGTTTCCAGGTACGTTGTGGCGAGGGGGTCTCGCGGTAGGGATGGGAGGATAGCCTAGGGGGAAAGGAGGTCGCAACTTTCCTGTGGGGTTGGGAGGAGCATTCCTGCTCCCGCAAAATAATGTTTGAGACTTACCAGAAGGGCCATTTCTCCTGGTGTTGTGCGACTTCTCATTTTTTTCCCCATAGAAAGACTCACGTGGTTCAATCAGATAACCATTTCATCATTCCAGCTGATCAAGCAAAGCAGTAAGAAAATATAGGAATTGTTAAATCCCCACCCCAAAAATTAACTATTCATTTTTTCCGATGATATTATTAGTCTAAGTTCATTAAAATCGGACAGATTCATTTGTCTTTTATATGAATTGAACCAAGTACATCATACAGTTAGTTATTAGATGATTATTTAAAGCTGCAAGACTGGGAGCTTTGATTTGCTTAATTCAAAATCCAGATTTTTGAAAATTGACCTAGTTGCATCTATGATGTGGTTAGGTCAATATTTGTTGTAAAAAAAACTTGTTAAAAATCAGGAAAAAACTCAATTTGAGGTCATAGAATAATGTTCAAGCTCACAGTCAACAGAGACAGAAAGATGACTCAAAGTGCTTTAGCGGATGGAGGAAAAGAGTGGACAATAAGTAGGGTTGGAAAAGAGAAAGAAAATAAGCTGTTGGGTTGAAGGTTTAGGAGGCTTTTGAAAGCAGAGATGCACCAAGGCAATGGGATTTATGGAGGGAATTCCAGGGATCACGGGAGTCGTGGCTGTAAGAACCACCACAGACAGTGGAGGGAATGGGGAATGAGGATTAAGCAAGTGTAGGAGGCGCATAGGATTTATGTAGGAAAATATAGCTGGACAAAATTGACAAGATAGAGTGTAGTGACGCCAGGGAGTGAAAGAGGAGTTTAAAGCCACAGGAAGCCAGTGGAACTAGGCAAGGAGGAGAGTGATGGGAGAATGGGACTTTATGAGGATGAAGATTTAAGCCATGGGGCCCTGAATGAGTTGACATTTGTGGATGCTGGAGTTGGGGAGGTAATCAAGGAGAGTATTGGAGAAGTCAAGCCTTGAGGTGATAAAAGCATAAACTTTTTTTGTCAATATTGGGAGAGTGGCAGGTGTGGAGACAGGCGATGTTTCAGATGTGGAAGAAGACGGATTTAGTGACAGATCAGATATAGGGAATGAAGCCACCTTGGGGTTAATTAGTACCCAGCATCAATACAGAGGTATGTAGGTGTAGGAGTCCCAGAGGAGCGGGAGCCTGATTTCAATGGCTTTAATTATGCTAACTTAAACTGGAGGAAATTACAGATCATAGTGGGATCATTTTCACCTTCATCGCCTGCGTGGTAATCTGGTGGAGCGGATCACCCACTCAGTGTAAAACCCACCTGTAGGGGGTGGTGTTTTTGTGTCAGCTTTACCTCTGACTTCTGAGCGGTTCAAATCGCTCCCACTCCCTTGGTTCTAGACCCTGGACTTATTTGGGGGTTGTGATACAAAGGTGCAGCAGACAACTGAGTTTGATGAAAGAACTTCAATCTTTATTCAAGAAAGTAAAACACAACACAAACACTCTTAACACTCTAAAGGTGGGGAACACTTCGGTACAAGCGAGGGAAATAACATTAGAAGAATACGTCACCCCTCCCAATCCCACTTCACTAGCTAGGTTGGACTCTGGAGAACCAGGGATAATGCTCACCAAACGAATCCTTGACAGTTGAGAGTTAGGGTTTAGAGTCTTTTGAGTAAAAAGTTTCGTAAGGACCTTGTTGCCGCGAGGAGTCCGATGGTCACTGAGGCGGTTGCTCTGGTTTCTTCTTGCGTGTCGGCCTGCTTCTGGAGCTGTTGGCCTTCTTTGTTGAACTGTTTCTGTTGAACTCTGCCTCTGTTTAAACTGCCTTCTTCTGAGCTGTGGAACTGCCTTCTTGCAGAACTGTAACTGTCTTCTTGCAGA
Organism: Squalus acanthias; assembly: GCA_030390025.1. NCBI lineage: Eukaryota > Metazoa > Chordata > Chondrichthyes > Squaliformes > Squalidae > Squalus > Squalus acanthias. The sequence goes on from CM059433.1 coordinate 94,929,998, forward strand.
ACAGGCTTTCAATTGAACTTCGAAACTGCAGAACTGCCTTCTGTTGAATTGAACTGTTGTTACTGGAGAACTCGAACTTGTAACTGTTGTAACTGCTGAACTGGAGAACTGCTGAGAACGGGCCTTTAATTATACCCATTGAAGCTTAACCAAATCAAATCCCGGTCTCGTTAACAGTAACAACTTTACTAGCGTGTTAACTGGTTTTGTAAATGTGTGAAGTGGTTTCAGGATAGCTCCATCCTGTCGATCTGTTGTTTAATCGGAGTTTGAATTGTCCTCATGTTTTGGGTTCCTAGGCTGATCTATAGCCTAGTCCTGGGTGCTCTGTATTATGCATATTTCTTGATGGGCCTTGTAATCGGTTTGATGGGACCTATTGTTTTGGGTGGGGCAGTCTTCTCCTAGGGTCTATTGTCAAAATGTTAATGCATGCTGGGGCTTTGAGTGAGGTCATCCCGATTCCCCAGACATTGCAATTAACTGCAATACCCAAACTGCTTTTACAGAGGTCGTCCCAACTTCCTTCACAGCCTTTTCTCCCTTTACAGGCCCAGACAAGTTTTTAAAATGCCAAAACTTGGTTTTTGGTCTTAAATTCCTTATGTTAGGCCCAAATGCATTTTTATCACTCTGAGGTAGTTCCAAAGTCCTTTTTCCTTAGGTTTTGGGGATCTGCACATTTTGGAAACCTTACACACACAATTTTCATCCCATTGGGAGGTCAGAGTTTTATAACAAAGACAGGGTCTGGAGAAGATATTTGAGTGGAATGAGGTTTGGGATTTGGCCTGGCAATGCTGGGAATGTGGCAGGTGTGGCCAAATGCAATAAATTTTGAAATCAAAGCCACTAATATTAAAGTAGAATTGGCAGAAGCAGCACTTTCCTGCTAAAAGTTCTACGGTAACTTTATGCGATCAAATAGGCTAAAGTTAAACCAAACAAAGGATGAAATGTGATCTCAGCGACAAGTTATGTTGTATGAATACTACAACAAAGAAAGGGTCACCTGGAGTTGTGTGCATTTGCAAAAGCACTACTACAAGTTACATTCTATGGCTCAGTGAGCATATGCATAATGAGTTGTGCTACTGAGACAAATAGACCTCCAAGGTCCCATTTCAATCTTTGCTCTGTACTGATCTCAATTAGGACAGTGGTGAGAGCATTACAATTGACCTCGGAGTCCTTGGGCTAGAGAGGGAAATAAATCAGCCAAGACTCCAACTCCTGAATGTTAGCCAGTGACTCTTGCCAGAAAGTACATGTATGTGGATGTTGTGTGGGGACTAGACTTACGGCACTTACGGTTTAGACTTGCACTTGAATAACACGCACTTGAACAAGGTGCCGGGTTACTGGGTGCCACTGAACCATGATTTACCAGCTGGAGAGGACAGCAACAAGACTGATCCCGAGTGATCGAGTTATAAAGACAACCTGAAGAAACTTGGGGGTGGAGGGAGGGGGGTGATATTCAACTTCAGCAAGGCACAAAAAGGACAGTAGCGGATTGGCCTCCCGTTATATACCCCACCTTATTTTTCCATTGACTTCATCTCTTTGGGGTTTTCAGCCTTGAAAGGAAATGGCTGAAAGATGACTTTATACTGTAAATAGGTTTATGTTGCACTTCTGATGAAGTTGCGATGGTGCAGCAGCAGAAGGTCTGACCAAATTCAGGGCTTATGTGGTCATTTATTTCATTTGCTGTTTGTGGGACCTTGCTGTGTGCAAATTTGCTGTTGCATTTCCCTACATTACAGCAGTGACTACACTTCAAAAGTACTTCATTGGCTGTGAAAGCGCTTTGGAACATTCTAAGATTATGAAAGGCGCTATACAAATTAAAACTCTTTCTTTACTAAGTTCCATGGGTTTCCATTGAAAAGGTATTTGTGTTTTTGGAGTGAGTTTGTGAGTATAGCTCAGCTCTGGAGGTGTGTTGTATCTCATATATATTGTGGCAGGAAGCATTCTCTTTCACATAGGGTGCATTTTTGTTGCACTGTAGACAATGTCATTAGAAGACTACAATGTTTAGAGGAAGCTTTTACTTAGACAAACATTTTTGTGATGTACAGTGTTTTAGAAATCTCCTGGTCAGTTTAAAATCTCCTGGTCAAGCTACATTGTGTATAACACATTATCCTGAAATTTCACTTCTTTTAAGCTCTGGTTTATTGACTTGTTACAGTGACCAACTGATGCAGGTTAGCCTGACAGTCAAAAGCTCTGTGTGGTACAGAATTAATCTAATTGCCTCTTCTTGTAGTAGCAGACTCAGATTAGCAGAAGAGCCTTGCTATCAAGCTCTGGTACTGGTAAGCAATAATTACATGTAATGAGGTTTTTGTCTTGTAGCATTCTGAAGATCTGCTTGAACTCCTTCACAATGTTTCTCCAAATAGACTGTCCTGTTGAATTCTTTTCTGCAAATTATTTTCATGGAGTATAATTATAGTCTCTTTAGTGGAGCTCCATTGAAGTCTCAATTTTCTTTGAGGGGCAAAGTCCTTATCAGAAGCGCCAGGTGTGTGATAATAGGCATGGTTAGTTCCTTCAGGACAAGACATAAACTCACTCCACAATCTGTTAGTCTTTCATTCCTGTTTTTCGCAAGAAGGCCCAGGATTCACGGTTGTAATGGCGGCAAAACTGTCAGCATTTGCTGTCATTACTGTGTAAAACTGACAACAACTTCTGGCATCCGCACATGCACAGTTAAACGCAGAAATCCGGAAGTTGTTGTCAGTGATACCCTGCTCCTCCACAGGGTGCGCTGTTGCAGTTTTTGCAGAAGAAATCAACACAGAATCAGTGATTTAACGTAAACTTCAACATTTTACGCACTATTCTCGCTGTAACCATTGAAAATGTTAAGCCTTGTTGAATGAGGTGTAACTGAGTTTTTAAGGGTGTACTACGTCATAATTACAGCTGAACAACCTCTCTGGCCCTGAAAAACTAATTTTATAAGTGTGGACTGTCATTTGCTCCATTCCATAATACAAATTCCATAGATTTTTAAAATAATAAAACATTTTTTTTTAAAGTTTGGTTATGATATTTCAGTTTCTACCTTAATCCCATGTGTATGTCCTAATATTTATTTTGCTTTATGTAAAATGATTAAAAAGTGATTTATAATCTGTAATTTTTACTTCCTGGTTTGCTGTCTGTGAGAATTCCTCAATCTGTTTGGCTGCTCAGCCTGCTTGTTGACTTCACTGTTCCTGGACACCACAAATCCCCTATAGATGGTGCCAGATTGAAAGTCTCATCGGAATGGGGAAAGTTGATGCCACAGAGCCCGCTAAATCTTTGTGGGCAGCCTTCTTCGAGGTCAGCAGTGAGCGCCGTCCCTTTGCTGCTGACTGTAAAATCCAGGCCAATATGTATACAGCATTAGAGTTCCTGCATCATAGACTGTAAATTATACTGAACCCTGAAAGGAGCATCATTACCATCACATTCAGAAATGTTTAGATAGCCTCAGTTCATGGAACAGAGCCTGGAATGGTCAGCATGGAAAGCTTTGCTCACGCATGCGATGGTGAACACTGAATTCAGGGCACACTATGGTAAATATTATATTGTCTGCAATGCAATTTCTTGAAATACGTTTTTATGTTATTATTTATTAGCTTATGCAAGATCAAAATGATAATCTTCAAATACTTGGTGGTAGACACAAGCAAGAATTCAATGACATTGGCCCAGAAATTCGGCCGAATACGGGAGAGTACGCACTGTGTACTCACCCGTATTCGGTCCCGAAGTGCCGGTTTCCTGCATGCACTGCGCATGCGCGGGAAACCGGCACTTCCGATATTGCGAAGGGGGCGGTTCCTAAGTGAACCGCGTGCGCACTACAGGCTGTGCGCACGCAGCACACTTAGGTTTTTTTTCAGGTTTGAACGCGAGGGTAAGTATGGAAGATTTTACACATGAAAAAAGGAGGCATAAGACCCCCTTTTAACAAGGTAAGTAGTTAATTAAGTATTTTAAATTTTTTTCAACAGGTTTATCTTTTTTAGAGACTTTAAAGAAAGGTAAGTTTATTTTTATAACTTTTAAAAAGAATTAAAATTTTTTCAAAAATTTATATTTTTGTTTAAAGTGGTTAATTTATTTAACTATAGTTATTTTATTAATGTGATGGTTTTTAAAAAAAATTTAATTGAGGTTTAGCTGTTCTTTTGGGGGCAAGTTGTATTCATAGTTTTGACAGCTCTTCCTGTCAAAACTATGAATGAAAGATGGTGTGCTGCCATTGGCTCTAACTGGCCCACGTGATCCCAGAAGTCGCATCGAACTAACTGCGCCTCTGGGACACGCACACACTGCGCGCCGGCACCAGGGAGAGGCCCAGGACCAGAAGTTCGTGTGGGCCCGAGCCATAAAGGCAGGCGCGGTAGGTAAGATCGCGCCGGATCCTTACCCCCGCGGCAACCATCTAAGTCTAATTTCTGGGCCAATGATACATTACCAATCAAATCATTGTGTCTTCCATTGTTGAAAAACTGGGTAAAATGTCTTCGAAGACCAATACTCAATAACCCTTTAATAATTTATATCGCACCCTCTTAGACAAAATGCATTGTGTGAGAATCCTATATTAATATAAAGTAACATTAAATAATGTAAACTGATGATAGCTCTGTTTAGACAAATATTCCTGTAACGTACAGCACTTTAGAAATCAGAGGGGTTCAATTGGTTAGCCCCCGAAAATAGGTGCAGGGATTGTGGTGTGCAGTTAACCCACACCTGTTCAGTGGAATGCACGCAGGACACCAACTTTGCTACACATTAGTTCTGCTGCAGAGGACTCAGATGAGGACTTCGATGGGCTAGGCTGCAGAAGGAGGCTGATGGGTGTACACACCCAAATGCTTGGTGCACTGGGAACCCTGCCAGAAAGTTGGGGGTGGAGGGAGGGGGGTGATATTCAACTTTGGCAAGGCACAAAAAGGACAGTAGTGGATTGGCCGCCCGTTCTCTGTCTCCATTGCATCTGTTCTGACGATGCCACCTTCCATACTAGTGCTTCCGCTATGTCTTCCTTTTTCCTCAATCGAGGATTCCCCTCTACCGTGGCTGACATGGCCCTTGACCGTGCCTGTTTCATTCCTGCACTTCTGCTCTCACCCTTTTCTCTCCCTCTGAGAACCACGATAGGGTTTCCCATGTCCTCACCTTTCACCCCACCAGCCTCAACATTCAACATATCATCCTCCGTCATTTCCGCCACCTTCAGCGTGATCCCACCACCAAACACATCTTCCCCTCCCCTTTCAGCATTCCGAAGGGACCGCTCCCTCCGCGACAACCTGGTCCACTCCTCAATCACTCCTAATAGCCCCTCCCCTTCCCATGGCACCTTCCCATGCAAGCGCAGGAGATGCAACACCTGCCCTTTTACCTCCTCCCTTCCCACTGTCCAGGGTCCCAAACACTCCTTCCAGGTGAAACAGCGATTTACTTGTACTTCTTGCAATTTAGGATACTGTATTCACTGCTCACGATGCGGTTTCTTCTACATTGGGGAGACCAAACGTAGATTAGGTGTCTGCTTTGCGGAACATCTCTGCTCAGTCCGTAAGCGTGACCCTGAGCTTCCGGTCGCCTGTCACTTTAATTCTACACTCCACTCCCACTCTGACCGCCACTGTTCCAATGAAGCTCAATGTAAGCTCGAGGAACAGCACCTCATCTTTCGATTAGGCACTTTACAGCCTTCGGTACTCAACGTCGAGTTCAACAATTTCAGACCAAAACCTCTGCCCCAATTTTTTTAAATGGCAGCCTTTGATGATTCTGCCATTCCCATTGACACCTCTTCTAGACTCATCTTTTGTTTCTTTACTTGTCCTATTACCATCTCCTTTTGCCTTGTTATATCATCCCTTTTGTCATTTAATCTCTTCTGCCTTCCACCCTATCACAGATCTTCCTTTTTGTTCTTTCCTCCCCTCCCCCCTCCCCCCTTTCCCTGCACTTGCTTAAAATCTGTTACATCTCTAACTTTTTCCAGTTCTGACAAAAGGTCATCGACCTGAAACGTTAACTCTGTTTCTCTCACAAATGCTCTGCCTGACCTGCTGAGTATTTCCAGCATTTTCTGTTTTTATTTCATGATGCACCAACTGATAGCCGATGTCTCAGCTTCCATTGCATCACAAGATGTATCCACCCAATGTCTGAGTGCTGCAGTGGAAGCTCAGATTGCTGTCATCATAGCTCTGGATACCAGTGTGTAAAGCAGCTTCCAAGGCATCACAGCATTCCAGCAATCTGTTCTCCAACAGATCTGCTCCCTAAAGACCCTCGGCAGATATGGCCTCCTGCTGAGAGCCCTTCTCCCCCTCCTCCACCTCCCTCTTCTAGCAGCTTATCCTGCTATGTGTGGCCTCTGCTCAATCTCCAAGTAATGGTCAATGCCAAGAGGAAGACCTACTGGTCCCCCCATGTTTGGGAGCAACTGATCTGTACATAAGCCTCTAAGTCACCATAAAACTACTTCAGCACCTGCCAGACCATTAGAACATAAGAACATAAGGGGTAGGAGCAGGAGTAGGCCATTTGACCCTTCGAGCCTGCTCCGCCATTCAATAAGATCATGGCTGATCTTCTACCTCATCTCCACTTTCCTGCACTATCCCCATTGCCCTTGATTCCCTTAATATTCACAAATCTATCGATCTCTGTCTTGAATATACTCAACGACTGAGCCTCCACAGCCCTCTGGGGTAGAGAATTCCAAAGATTCACCTCCCTCTGAGTGAAGAAATTTCTCCTCATCTCAGTCCTAAATGGCCGACCCCTTATTCTGAGACTGTGACCACTGTAGACTACTGAAACTTTAACCAACTACAGAAAGCACCCAAAACTCTTAGAGCTAGAAATTCATCTCGAGCCGTGGTGCAAAGCGATGGTATCGGATCGACCACCTGTTATACGCAGTGCCTGATATTCAGTTCTGTTGCAGTCAATGGAACTGAATATCAGGCGCTGTGTATAACGGGCGGCCGATCCAATACCGCCTGTTTTTTGCCACTGCTCGAGACGAATTTCTAGGCCTTAGAATTTCAGCAACAGTCAGAAGAAATAAATCATCAGCTAACCTGTATGTAGTTGATGATCCCTTTAAATAGCATTGGTTGGGCGGTCCTTCATGCTGCTTAATATGTGTTCAGTTGTGCAAGGTTAAGAGAGGGCGTAGGCTGGAGCATTGAATTCCAAAATGGTAGCGCTACCATTAAATCAGCGTTGCACGCTGATTGACATCATGATCTGCCTGCTCTGCATACTTCCAGCGGACATTACGTGCGCACGCACTAACCCCTTTACCAAGATGGCGTCCAGCGCACTTCGCCTCAGAAGTCTGCGTGTGTGCCGCGGAGGCCATTTTTGAACCTTAAGGGGCCTCGTAGCGGCCATAAAACAGGCGCTAACAAACCCAATTTCGTCCCTCCAGTTATCTCTTAGTCAAAGAACCTAATGAGCAACTGATGATCCTTTTAACTAACGGTGGAAATGATTCCCTACCAACTGTTCCCATCCATGATTTGTGGGTCTATTGCAGAACTGATCAATAGCACACTAAAGTTATTGAAAATTGCATTTTGTTCCTCAGACAAGTGGAAGATCCTCATTTGCATATATTAAATAGGCGCCCGCTGATTTCAGGCAAGCAGGCTGGACGCATAAGAGGAGGTCTGACTCAAAATGGTGTCAGGCGCAGTTCCGGCATGGAACAGAGGGGCGAAACAATCACCTAATTTTCAGGCCATGATGCGGAGATGCCGGTGTTGGACTGGGGTGGACAAAAATGAGAAGTCGCACAACACCAGGTTATAGTCCAACAGTTTTATTTGAAATCACGAGCTTTCGGAGTGCTCCGAAAGCTCGTGATTTCAAATAAAACTGTTGGACTATAACCTGGTGTTGTGCGACTTCTAATTTTCAGGGGCCTAGTGCCTATAGTATCATCATTAATCGAGCAGGCGCCTGTTGAAAATTGCCCCCCAGAAGTCTACCTAAGAATCTTATCAATCGAGGTGCTTATCATTAGTTCACACAGCTTGCTACTATATTCCTGAGCAGCCATTTTCAATGAAGACATGAAATCCCTTTATTTTTCACTCCTACTCCTTATGTTTTTGTTGGCAGACCTTGCACTTGCTGTGATTGACAAGGCAGAACCATAGCCATTGCCAACGCTGTACTGTACCAGCGAATAGGAGGTGTGCAGGAGTGTTCCAGGAATTATCCTCAATCTGATGGTTTAAAAAGATTTCCCTTTCTGTGGTTTGATCGCAAAGTAGCTTGAGTGGCAATTGCAAAAATGTCTTTAGTCACGACCGCTGATCTTCACAGAATGAGAACATTCTGTGGGGACAAGCGACACAGGGAGGCAGTTCAGTTGATACCATACAACACTGGAAAAGACTCTGCAGTCCATCTGTCCAGTCCCAAAATATCATGACCCTCAATTTCCCACTCCCTCAAATAACTATCAGGTTTAATTTTTTCTACAGTATCTGGCTACGCTGCATCCCTTGGCAGCCCATTCCACACATTCACCATCCTCTGCCTAAATTAATGAAACCTAAACCGAGTGTTCTTCCCTCTTCTAAGCTTGATTCCATATCCCCTGGTTCTACAGTTAGTGACAATCTTGAACATATTATTTATTGGGGGTTATTTTATCTATTCCCTTAAGAATCTTGAATAATTTTAATAATATCGCTCCTGAGCCTTCTCTTCTCTCAGTAAACAATCCCATGTTGAAGAATATTCTACAACATGAGGACAAGCAGAGGAAAATCAAGCATTCAATTGTTAAATCTGCATGAGTGGGGAAAAAGTAGGGGAATGCTGTGATAAACAGGAGAAAGAATGTGCCCCAGTCAATTTAAACAGTGATTAAGGATGAAGCAATGGATATTCCAGGTAAACAGTGGGCATGTTTGAACTCTCATTAAAGAGTGAAGGTAAAAGAAAAGGCCTGACTGATCAGTCCTGCAGCATGTTGTGGGGACTTGATTGTCTCTCAAAGCTGCGCTCGCATAATTTAATTTGGTGCAGAATGATCGAAGATCAGCTGAAACATTTTTTTTCGATTTTCAAAAGGAAGAGAATGTTTGGAATACTATATATGCTGGTTTGTGTGCAATTTGGCATGAATGAGGCCCCCCCCTGCCCCCGTGATGACTCTTTTATTTGTTTCCATCTGTGTGCTGTGTGTGAATCTCTCGAAAGCCAAGCACTGGTTTGTGCCTTCTGGCAGCCCTGCTCTGCAGTTGCTGCTTTCCCACACTCACTTACGCCAGTCTGCACACACACACACATAGAGCAGATGCCGGTGCCATGCTAGGCCTGAGCACTTCTCCGAGAGTGTCAGATACACTCGCACAGCCAGGTCCTTCAGATTGGCCGCTGGCTGAAATCAGTGTGTCGCTGAACTGACAGTGAATAATCAGGTACTGCATTTCCAAAACTCCATTCAAAGGCAAAGGTTAATACGTGGCACAAGTACTATGAGTCATGAAGGTCTGACATTAATATATGTTGCACTGAGAGTCAGCACAGTGAAACACTGCAAATTGATAAAAGCTCCAATATTCATCACACAATATTTTACCTTACTTTCATCATGTTACTTGTGTCAATTTATTTGGCTTTGTCAAAATGCAGCACCTTTGCACATGGTACTGACAGATGAATGGTTTATTATATATATTTATTCAAATGTTTCAGAAGACTTGAAAGGTTTTGCCAACCTCAAGAGCAGGATATATTCTTGCATCTATTTTATTTGCTTCTTTAAGCATTGGTTTCAATTGGCAACTAAGTGATTTTAAATGCAAGCAACAAAGTCACAGGCCTAGGAATTCGAAGGTGCTGTGTCAATTTTTCAGGTGCTAAATGGGTGCCTAAGCCTCCAATATGGCGGGCAGGGCGTGCGCTCTCATTATGAGCAGGAAGTGCGCCAGCTGCTATATTGGTGTAAGACAGAAAATAAGGGCTAGAAATTTGTCATAGCCAAGAAATGGGCAGTGTTTAGACTAAAAATGGTTAAGTAACACCAGTTGAAAATCATCTAGGCAGCACGTAAAATTCGTCCTCACTCCTCAATAGAATGATTGAAGCCACGATTCTCATCTAAAAACCCATGCGCATTGGTGTTACACTGAAAAGATGGACCAATATTGGGGGCAGTCTAAACACAAGTAATGATTGCCATAGGCTTTTTTCATGACTTAAAGAGGAGGTTCATTGATGCTGCAGCACCTCATTTTCAGTATTGTTGGGTGTGCAGCTGCCTCAACAACCATAAGAAGAAGGACAAGGAGAAGGAGTACTTACTTACAAATCCTGATGGCAGATCACCGCCCCAGGTGGTTTTCCGATGAAGCTTTGGAAGCATTGGTTTTAGCGGTGGAGAGAAGGCGGGTGGTCCTGTACCCACCAACTGGCAGGAGGCCCTCGCCACAAGTCTGCTGGACTATGTGACGGGAGGTAGCACACCACGTCATGGGCAGCACTGTGGTCCCCAGGACCCACACACAGTGCAGGAAGAAGTTTAATGAGCTCACTCAGGTGGTCAGGGTGAGTGAAAGCTTCAACAAATGCTACATACCACTATCTGTACCACAATCTTCACACACTGCTCAATGCATGACACCCCCAGCACTCACCCACCAACAATCTCTACCTAGCAACACTCACACCCACATCTCACACCTTGCACACAATGACAGCTATTCAACTATGGCAGGCACAAGGGTCATTGGTTATTATAATGTTTATCGATCAATTTAGTAATGGTGTTTTGAATATATTGTGGTCTCTCATTTCACCTCGGTGCCCAGGAGGACGCTGTGATATGGCGTGAGACAGGGATTGTATGATAGGGATGTGGTGAGCAACGGGGATCTGGGGTTTCATTCATGCGAATCGGAGTCTGATGAGCCGGTCACGGACAGCCCGTCCGGAAAGTCGATTGTCTCGCTGCCTCCACCCTCCCTCTTGTTCCTCCTCCTCCAACTCGTCCTTGTCCTCCTCATCCTCCTCCTCCTCATCCTCCTCTGCCTCATCGTCCTCCTGAGGTGGTCCCACAATCCCTGTTGGCCCTCATGCTGTCCAAGTTGTGGAACATGCAGTAGACCACCACAAAATGTGACACCCGCTCTAGCGAGTACTGGAGGGCTCCTCCCGAGCGGTCAAGGCAGCGGAACCGTTGCTTCAGCACCCCGATGGTCTGCTCGATGATGTTCCTGGTGGCAGCATGGCTCTCATTATATGAGTGCTGGGCACGAGTGTTGGGGTTGCGGAGGGGAGCCATGAGCCAGGTGGAGAGCGGATAGCCCTTGTCTCCGACCATCCAGCTGCCAGCCGCGAGCTTGATGTGGTGGCTGGAAGAGTGCTGGCACAGGATGAAGGCATCGTGGCTGTTGAGGTTTTGGTGTGTGTGGTCACACGCTGACTGCACATTAAGTGAGTGGTAGACTTTGCGGTTACGGAAGATCTCAGGATTGTTATGCGGTGCCCGCAAAGCCACGTGGGTGCAGTCAATGGCGCCCTGCACCATGGGGAAGCCCACTATCCTGGCAAGCCACAAGCACACCCATCTTGCTCCTCCCTGGTGACTGGGAAGCCAATGTAGTCCCTTCTCCTTCTGTAGAGAGCCTCTGTGACCTCCCGGATGCAGCGATGGACGGCGAACTGTGAGGTGTTAGATACGTCTCCTGCTGCAGACTGGATGGATCTGCTGGTGAAGAAATTGAGGGCCACGGTGACCTTGAGGGCCACTGGGAGAGCCGTGCTCTGAGGCTGCAGGTCTGGAATTCAATCCGGAGAAGTGTGAGGTAATGCATTTGGGGAGGGCTAACAAGGAAAGGGAATACACATTAAATGGTAGGACACTGAGTAGTGTAGAGGAACAAAGGGACCTTGGAGTGCATGTCCACAGATCCCTGAAGGTAGATAAGGTGGTTAAGAAGGCATACGGAATGCTTGCCTTTATTAGCTGTGGCATAGAATACAAGAGCAGGAGGGTTATGCTTCAACTGTATAAAACACTAGTTAGGCCTCAGCTAGAGTACTGCGTGCAGTTCTGGTCACCGCATTACAGGAAAGATGTGATTGCACTAGAGAGGGTGCAGAGGAGATTTACAAGGAGGTTGCCGTGAGTAGAGAATCTTAGCTATGAGGAAAGACTGGATAGGCTGGGTTTGTTTTCCTTGGAACAGAGGAGGCTGAGGGGAGACCTTATTGAGGTGTATAAAATTATGAGGGGCCTAGATAAAGTGGATAGAAAGTATCTATTTCCCTTAGCAGAGGGGTCAAAAACCAGGGGGCACAGATTTAAAGTAATTGATGGAAGGTTTAGAGGGGATTTGAGGGGAAATTTCTTCACCCAGAGGGTTGTGGGGGTCTGGAACTCACTGTCTGAAAGGGTGGTAGAGGCAGAAACCCTAACCACATTTAAAAAGTACTTGGATGTGCACTTGGGATGCTCTAACGTGTAGGGCTACGGACCAAGAGCTGGGAAGTGGGAATAGGCTGGATAGCTCTTTGTTGGCCGGCACGGACACGATGGGCCAAAATGGCCTCCTTCTGTACTGTAACTTTCTATGATTCTATGATTCTATGGTTGCAGGAGATGGCAGAGTTCTGTGACCACCTCCTTGGTGAAGCGGAGCCTCCTAATACACTGCTCCTCGCTTAATTGAAGGTAGGAGAAGTGATATCGGAAGACCCTAGGTGGGTAAGGCCTCTTGTTGAGAGCCCTGATGGCCCTCCTCCTCCCTCTGGCCAAATGTTCCCATCTTTCTCGCTGCCTCCGCTCCCTCTGCCGTAGATCCTGGAGGGCGAGGCCGACTGCCTGTACAGCCCCCATGACTTTTAGCAAGTGTTGTAGGTTGAAGCTTTTCAGAAATCAAGTGAGTGTTGCATACTCACTGACGTCACGATCTCTGTGATGGCGAGGTCCCCGGTGATCCACTTCAGCGGCAGCGCTACCGGCAAGACCGATCTGGCGTGCGGCGCTGGAACTGGCATCACGTGTCATTAGAGCTCACAATGGCATTTTAGCGTCATCTCATAGCGCAAACGTGTGGCGCAAACCATATGTATTTCTCCCTATAAGTGTCCAGGGCTTGTACCTGAAACAGGCATTAGGCCCCTTGCATTAGCAAATAAGGGGCCGAACGCCTGTTTGAAGCCCCCTGTGCAAAATTGGGTTGCCCTGAATGAAATGGCACCGGGACGACTGCTTTCAGATAAACCAGGTCTACATGCAGCCTAATTGGTGGTCCTTAAAGGGACACATACAGGCCGCCACTGAAAAGCTAAGTGTTTAAAAGATATTTACCTGAATGTGGAGCCGAGAGGAGCAGGAATGCTTCTCCTGACCTTAAAACCTTGGGCCACCTCTCACCCACCACCTCCCGACCGCTGCCTTGAACAAGCAACCCCCCCCACCCCCTACCCCCCACCGACCGCTATCCTGATGTCCCAATCGTTCATTGTCCCGATGTCCCAATTGTATTCTGTTCCTCTGACCCAATGTCCCGGTCACCCACCCTTTCCCGGTTGTCCTCCTTTTTCTGATTGTCATCTTCTCCCAGTCGCCCCCGCCTCCTGAAATCCTTCCCCTTTCAGCACTTACCCGAGAGCCGCTGCCGGTGATGCAGCGGCCTGAAATTTGAAGACTCTTCACCGGAGAGCTGCCTGGAGATGACCAGTAATTTAAATGAGACCTCGGGCCTACCCGTTGAGGCAGAGATCATTGCACAGCATTTTGTATCAGAGATTAGTGTCGATTGCAAAATAGAGAGAAAAAATAGTAAAGTGAAAGTGGAAGTTTAAGTGTGATTTAAGGGGTGATTCCACAATCTGGCACTCCTGGCGGAGAACAGTGCTCGTAGTAGGGAACAGTTTTTCATGGAGTACATTAGGAGCGCTGGATCATGGGCTCAACTCTTAGAGAACATATTTAGAAAATAGTAAAAGAAACCTTTAAAATCCTGTAAATCTGAACTAAAATCAAAAAATTTATATAAGGCACATCAGATCAGTCAGCATCTGAAAGTCAAAAAATAGGTTAACATTTTGGGTGTGGGCCTTCATCAGAATTAAGAAGACATTTCTTTCTAGGAGCAGAAGACAGAGGGGCTAGAAATTGCATTGTGCCACTAGGCCGATGCAAACTGGGCACAGGGAATGATCCCTGTGCAAGAACAGGTGCGTCTGAGGCCCGATCAATATTGGGCCTCGGGTCTCATTTTAATAAAACCAACGAGCTGCAGACGCCTACCACACATCCCCAGGCAACTCACTGGTGGAACTGTGACACCGGCAGCAGTTCTCAGGCAGGTCCTGTGGGAAAGGTGATCGGGAGTGGGGGATGAGCGAGCGGTGGTTGGCAGCGGCCTGCAGTTTCAATCTGGAGCCGAGGGGAGCACTAAGTTATACAGGTGCAACAAGGTCCAAATCACTCCCAGAATTTCTAATTTAGGAACAACTTGCTCTTTTGTTTCAAGCCTCCACTCTGATGATTTACTAATGATATCAGATGCATTAGTTATGCCATCTCTTCATTTCATAATTTTAGTGTGTGAGATGTTGCGATGTTGAAGGTGTGGTGCTCGGACTGAATACAGCTTCAGACTTTCTGAAACCTCTTGGCTGGAGGTTGACCAACCTATCCATCCTGGTACCAGATGTTTTCAATATGCAGATGATCTTTGTGTTACTGCTCAAAGCCAGACTTTTGATAGGATCAAAGTAACTCTGAGTGCTGGCCTGACACAATACTAAACCTTCAATCAACTGAGGGCCAATCCAGATAAGACACAGGTCTGTGCATTCCACCTCTAGAATAGTGAAACTAAACAGGAATTACACATTGAATGGTAGGGGAAAAGTCTTGATCATTGTTTCAACCCTGTCTACCTTGGTGTGACACTGGATCTTACTTTGAGATATGGGGAACACAAAGCTAA
Organism: Squalus acanthias; assembly: GCA_030390025.1. Lineage (NCBI taxonomy): Eukaryota > Metazoa > Chordata > Chondrichthyes > Squaliformes > Squalidae > Squalus > Squalus acanthias. The sequence goes on from CM059433.1 coordinate 94,945,021, forward strand.
AGGAGCTAGGAATAGCAACCTCTGGGCTAGAAATTCGTTACAGCCAAGGAATGGGCAGTGTTTAGACTAAAAATGGTGCATTAGCAGCAGGTGAAAATTGTTTAGGCTGCACGCAAAATTTGTCCTCACTGCTCAATAAAATGATTGGGGGTAAAAATTCAGTTGGTTGCGCCTCCCGTTAGCGCCTTAAGAGGGCGCTAATGGGGCGCAAAGCCGCTAACGCCCGGGTGCAGCGATATTTGCGCCGCTCGGGAACTTAACTAGAGATTGTGCGGCGGCGCTAAAACTTCCCGCTGCGACCACCTGCGCGCGCAGATTGTGACGTCATTCCATGGTGCAACGCCCTTGTGGCGCCCCGGAGCGGAAATTGAGTGGCGCCCCCTGCCTTACCGCCTGGCGCATCCAACGACCAGAAGACTGGAACGCTATCAATCGCTGTGGGGCTGGGGGGGGGCGCTATTTAAAGGGGGCCTCTTCCTGTCTTTTATTGTTGGTGGCATTTTTGAACTACGCATTCTGAGAGAGAGAGGGAGAGACTTCTGGAGAGATTCAACGTTGTGTGAAGGAGTTTTGGGTACCGAGCAGCACTTTGCAGGTTCATTTTGATTTGCCATTCCTTGTATCGATTTAGCAGAGACTGTGGGAGCTGCACTCTGAGCTCTTTGCCTGGTACTCTCCATTGTTCTTTCCAGCACATTTGATGTGCAAGTCTCTCCAGGCCGAGATTCAAGGCTGCAATGAACAGGATGTGGATGGAAAGCAAGATTAACCATCCCCTTTAAGAACTGGCCCGTGCCATTGTGTGTGTGTTCCATTGCTGACTGACATTACATGAGCTTCGCCAGCGCTCTGAGTTAGCGCCTCACTCCTTGGCCTTTGCGCCTTAAGACAGGTGTGCAGCGCCTGCTTTAGCGCTCCACTCACCTCCCGGGGCGGTAAAAGTGAAGTTTCCAGTCAGTGCCGATAATTAGCGCCAGGCGCTAATATTTGCGTCCAGACGATATTTGCGCCCCAAACGGGGCGCGACCTAATTTTTACCCCTTGGAGTCTTAAATCAAGTCTAAAAACCCAAGCTCATTGACATTACACTTAAAGGCTTGCCCAATATCGGGTGCAGTCTAATCGCAACTCATGATTGCCACAGGCTTTTTTCACTACTTAAAGGGGAGGTTCATTGATGCTACAGCATCTCGTTCTCAGCATTGTTGGTTGTGCAGCTGCCTCAACAACCATAAGAAGAAGTACAAAGAGAAGGAGCACTTATTTACAAATCCTCATGGCAGATTGCCAGGGAGAGAGCCCACAGGTTTTTCCATGAAGTCTTGGAGGCATTGGTTTTAGTGCTGGAGAGAAGACGGGCAGACCTGTACCCACCAACTGACAGGAGGCCCTCGCCGCAAGTCTGCCACACTAAGAACATAAGAACATAAGAAATAGGAGCAGGAGTAGGCCATTCGGCCCTTCGAGCCTACTCCGCCATTCAATAAGATCATGGCTGATCTTCTGCCTCAACTCCATTCACTGGCCCTATCGCCATATCCCTTGATGCCTTTACTAGTCAGAAATCTATCGACTTCTGTTTTGAATATACCCAATGACTGAGCCTCCACAGCCCTCTGGGGTAGAGAATTCCAAAGATTCACCACCCTCTGTGTGAAGAAATTTCTTCTCATCTCAGTCCTGAATGGCCTACCCTTTATCCTGAGGCTGTGGCCCCTGGTTCTAGACTCCCCAGCCAAGGGAAACATTCTCCCAGCATCCACCCTATCAAGCCCTGTAATAATTTTGTATGCTTCAATGAGATCCCCTCTCATTCTTCTGAATTCAAGAGAATACAGGCCTAGTTTACTCAATCTCTTCTCATACGACAGTCCCGCCATCCCAGGATCAATTTCGTGAACCTTTGTTGCACTCCCTCTATGGCAAGTATATCCTTCCTTAGGTAAGGAGACCAAAATTGTACACAGTACTCCAGGTGTGGTCTTAGCAAGGCCCTAAAAATTGGAGTAAAACTTCTTTACTCCTGTACTCAAATCCTCTTGTAATGAAGGCCAGCATACCATTTGCCTTCCTAATGGCTTGCTGCACCTGCACATTCACTTTCAGTGACTCATGTACAAGGACACCCAGGTCCCTTTGAGCATCTGCATTCCCCAATCAATCACCATTTAGGAAATACTCTGCCTTTCTGTTTTTTCTACCAAAGTGGATAACTTCACATTTATCCACATTATATTCCATCTGCCATGTTCTCGCCCACTCACTGAGCCTGTCGAGATCCCCTTGAAGTCTCTTCACATCCTCTTCATAACTGACACTGCCACCTAGCTTTGTATCATCAGCAAATTTGGAAATGTTACATCTAGTCCCCTCATCCAAATCATTGATATAGATTGTGAATAGCTGGGGCCCAAGCACCGATCCTTGCGGTACCCCACAGCCTGCCATCCTGAAAAAGACCTGAAAAAGCTGGCACACCACATCAGGACTGCACATCCGGAAGCCCGATTGTCCAGCTGCCTCCTCCCACCCTCCTGTTCCTCGTCTTCTTCCTCCTCGTCTTCTTGCTCCTCATTTTCTTCCTCCTCATCCTCGTACTCCTCCCTCTGCACACATGTTTCCGTCTTTCTCGCTGCCTACACTCCCTCCACTGTAGATCCTGGAGGGCGAGGTGGCATGCCAGTACAGCCCCCATTAATCTTACCAAGTGTTGCAGTTTGAATCTTTGAAGAATATATGTAGCTACTTTGTACTTGCCATAAGACTCCGGATACAAAAGAACCTTGAAATTACTCAATGAAACTGTTACAGTAGCTGAAGCTAACAAGAAGCCACTGAAACTGCACTAACCCGGACTGGTGTGAGTGATTACTGATGATCCCTTTAAATAACGTCCCTGCAGCCGGCTTCCTGGTGCTGCATACCAGCTCTCCCTGTTGGTGTTTACTCCAGGCAGTGAAGTAAGTGACTAAAATCAATTTGGGAAATCGGGCGTTCAGTGAGCGTTGCACACTCACTGACGTCATGATCACCCTGGCGTTGAGGGCCCCGGCAAGAGCTGTTACCAGCGGCACTACAGGGGGCTGGATTTGGCATGTGCTGCTGGATTCACCTCGCCCTGTTGGTACTGGTCTCAACGTCGCATTAGCACCATCTACTGGCACTAATGGACGGCGCTAAGGGGATGACATTTTCCCCCTACAAATCTTGGCAAACTCAAAGTGGGACACTGATCCAAACACTATTAGAACTACAGCTGTGGCACTCTGTTTTTCTGCAGCCCAATATGCTTGGGAATGCTCCACCCATGCAAAGAAATTGAACTCAGTTCTTAATGCCGGCTGTCATTGCATTACTGGCTGCCTTAAACCTACCCAGGTAGAATGGTCTTTACCTACTGTCGAGTATAGCACCTCCAGACATATGAAGAGCAGTCATAGCCAGAGCTGAAAGAAACAGACAATCTAGGCTCCGTGCCACCAATTGTTCCATAATATTCTGCTCAGAGTCTTTCCTTCTATTAAAAGCGACATGATGGGGGAAATTTTAACTTTTCCCGCTTGGCAGAAACCAGGCGGGGGGCAGTTAAAATGGAGTTGGTGAATTACTCACTCCATCCCCAATCTGTTGCAATTTTAACATGCCTGAGTCAGGAGAGAGTATCATACATCTATGCAAATCAAGGTCCTGTTATGCCACTGGGGCTCCGACACCATCTAAACCAGCAAGTCAGCAGGCAGCCCAACAGCAAGAACTGAGTCAGACCATCGAAGGTAAGTTTAAAACTTTCCTTTATACTTCTCTGGGTCCCACAAGGGAAATGCATGCCTCCCTTGCCCTGACTTACCTACCCCCGATCTTTCGCGAACTGCAGAACCCCCGTTCTCCCCTCCCATTCCCGCACTTACATTGTGCCCGGTGGGTGACCTTCACGCTACCCACCTTTCTGCCACTTTCCGCTGACTTCCTGGCCGTTTTGATCGAGAAGTCAGCCAGTGGCATGTTAAGGAGTCCCGGGCATTAGCATCAGCTGGGCCTCCAGCTACAGCTCTCAAATGGGCCGGCCAATCACTTGGCCGCTTTCCCACTTGGGAGTTAAAATTCCCACCATGAACTCTGCACCTCAGCAACACATTCTAATCTCACTTTCTCTTTCTCTTTTCTCCTCAGATGAAATGGCTGAGCAAAATTTTCCAATGAGTGGCTGAGTCACGCAGATCATGAGGGTCCCAGATTCAATTCCCTGTGCAAAGTTAGGTGATCTCAGCAGTAGAGTGCTAAGCCTTGAGTCAGCATTGTGAATTAATCAAGGAAAAATCATGGTAATGTTTTAAAAAAAATAAGACGAGGTAAAATAAGAAATAGGCAGCTCTGCTTCCAGCCCTGTCAGTACTTCAGCACACAAACCATCACTCACTCTTTCTCTCTCAAGGACCAGTCCAGAGACATATGCCCTGGGGACTTTATAAAAATAAATTATTTATTCATGGGATGTGGGCGTCCCTGGCCAGGCCAGCACTTATTGCCCATCCCTAATTGCTCTTGAGAAGGTGGTGGTGAGCCGCCTTCTTGAACCGCTGCAGTCCGTGTGGTGACCAGTAGGAAGTTCACTGGGTGACACCCAAGAGAATGAGCAAATGAGAGCAGCTGGGTATGGAACATAAGGTGGAAAATAATGCTGACTGGCGGGTGAGGAGATATCGCCCCTAGATTGAAGAGCCTGGTAACCAAGGTCTTATGGGTCCTGCTTTGAAAGCAGGATGTTTCCACTTGCCTGCCCGCTACCCATAACCCTTCACTTCCTTATCTTGCAAAAATCTGTCTATCTCCACTTTAAATGTATTTAATGACCGAGCCTCCACGACTCTCTGGGGCAGAGACTTCCACAGATTTACGACCCTCTGAGAGAAGAAATTCCTCCTCATCTCAGCTCTAAAAGGGCGACACTTTATTCTGAAACTATGCCCCCGAGTTCTAGATTTCCCCACAAGCGGAAGCATCCTTTCTGCATCTACCTTGTCGAGCCCCCTCAGTATCTTATATGTTTCAATAAGATCACCTCTCATTCTTCTAAATTCCAATGAGTATAGGCCCAGCCTGCTCAGCCTTTCTTCATAAGTCAAACCCCTCATCTCAGGAATCAACCGAGTGAATCATCTCTGAACTGCCTCCAATGCAAGTATATCCTTCCTTAAATAAGGAGACCAAAACTGTATGCAGTACTCAAGGTGTGGTCTCACCAATACCTTGTACAGTTGTAGCAGGACTTCCCTGCTTTTATACTCCAATCCCCTTGCAATAAAGGCCAACATTCCATTTGCCTTTTTGATTACTTGCTGTACCTGCATGCTAACTTTTTGTGTTTCATGCACAAGGACCCCCAGGTCCCTCTGAACTGTAGCATTTTGTAATCTCTCTCCATTTAAATAATAATTTGCTATTTTATTTTTCCTGCCAAAGTGGATAACCTCGCACTTTCCCACATTATACTCCATTTGCCAAATGTTTGCCCACTCACTTAGCCTGTCTATATCCTTTTGCAGATTCTTTGAGTCCTCTGCACAACTTGCTTTCCCACCCATCTTTGTATCATCCGCAAACTTGGCTACATTACATTCGGTCCCTTCATCCAAGTCATTAATGTAGATTGTAAATAGTTGAGGCCCCAGCACCGATCCCTGTGGTACCCCACTAGTTACTGTTTGCCAACCGGAAAATGACCCATTTATCCCGACTTTCTGCTTTCTGTTAGTTAGCCAATTCTCTATCCATGCTAATATATTACCCCCCAACTCCGTGAGCTCTTATCTTATGCAATAACCTTTTATGTGGCACGTTATCAAATGCCTTCTGGAAATCCAAATATACCACATCCACTGGCTCACCTTTGTCCACCCTGCTTGTTACATCCTCAAAGAATTCCAGCAAATTTGTTAAACATGATTTCCCTTTCCTAAAACCATGCTGACTCTGCTTGACTGCATTATGATTTTCCAAATGCTCTGCTACTGCTTCCTTAATGAAGGACTCCAGCATTTTCCCAATGACAGATGTTAGGCTAACTGGTCTATAGTTTCCTGCTTTCTGTCTCCCTCCTTTCTTAAATAGGTGTATTACATTTGCGGTTTTCCAATCTGCTGGGACCTCTCCAGAGTCCAGGGAATTTTGGTATATTGCAACCAATGCATCCACTATCTCTGCAGCCACTTCTTTTAAGAGCATGGGTTGCAAGCCATCTGGTCCAGGGGACTTGTCGTCTTTTAGTCCCATTATTTTACCAAGTACTTTTTCCTTAGTGATAGTGATTGTCTTTAGTTCCCCCTCCCTGTGGCCCCTTGATTAAAATGAGAGGTCGCACAACACCAGGTTATAGTCCAACAGTTTTATTTGAAATCACAAGCTTTCGGAGCTATCGATTGCTCCTTCCTCAGGTGAAGTAAATTAGATACAGAATCGCCAAAGCATATATAGATAGAAAACACTTCACCTGAGGAAGGAGCAATCGATAGCTCCGAAAGCTTGTGATTTCAAATAAAACTGTTGGACTATAACCTGGTGTTGTGCGACCTCTCATTTTTGTCCACCCCAGTCCAACACCGGCATCTCCGCATCATGGCCCCTTGATTATCCATTATTGGGATGTTGTTAGTGTCTTCTACTGTGAAGACAGATACAAAATATTTGTTCAGAGTCTCTGCCATTTCCCCGTTCCCCATTATTAATTCCCCAGTCTCATCCTCCAAGGGACCAACATTTACTTTAGCTACTCTCTTCCTTTTTATATACCTGTAGAAGCTCTTACTATCTATTTTAATATTTTTTGCCAGTTTACTCTCATAATTCATTTTCTCTCTCTTTATTATTTTTTTAATCATCCTTTGCTGGTTTTAAAAAAATTCCCAATCCTCTGGTCTCCCACCAATCTTGGCAACATTGTATGCCTTCGTTTTCAATTTGATACCATCCTTTACTTCCTTAGTTAGCCATGGATGATGCTCCCTTCTCTTAATTCATTCTTTCTCACTGGAATATATTTTTGTTGAGTTATGAAATATCTCCTTAAATGTCCGCCACTGCATTTCAACTGTCTTGCCCTTTAATTTATTTTTCCAGTCCACTTTAGCCAGTTCTGCCCTCATGCCATTATAATTGCCTTTGTTTAAGATCAGGACACTGGTTTGAGATACAACTTTCTCACCCTCCAACTGAATTTGAAATTTAATTATGCTATGATCACTCTTTCCTAGAGGATCCTTTAGAATGAGATAATTTATTAATTAATTCTGTCTCATTACAGCCATGCTGCCACCAGGAACATCATCGAGCAGACGATCGGGGCGCTGAAGCAACGATTCAGCTGCCTTGACCACTTGGGAGGAGCCCTGCAGTACTCGCCGGAGCAGGTTTTCCATTTCGTGGTGGTCTGCTGCATGTTCCACAACTGGGCCATCATGAGGGCGCAGCCCTTGCCACCAGGGATTGCGGGACCACCTCAGGAGGAGGAGGCGGGAGAGGAGGAGAAGGATGAGGATGAGGATGAGGACGAGGAGGGAGGGAGGAGGCAGGCAGCAAATCCCTGTTCCGGACGGGCTGTCCGTGAACGCCTCATCAGACTCCGATTCCAGTGAATGAAATCCCAGATCCCCATTGCTCACCACTTCCCCATCATATCATCCCTCTGTCACAAAATATCACAGCGTCCCCCTGGACACAAAGCTGAAATGAAAGACACCACAAAACACACATTCCAAACAAAAATCATAAATTTATCAGAATCCCATCAACATTACAATATCAACTAATCACCCTTGTGCAATCCCTTAGTGCCTGTCGTTCGTGTGCCTTTTCCTACTCAAGTGCTCCTACACAGTGCACCTCCAGTGGCTGCAGCATGGCTGGTGGAAGGCTGCTGACTTTCAGTAAGGGAGACTACAGATGGCCTTGTAGGACGACCTCGACCAGCTGTGGGCCCAGAAGACTGTAGACTGCACCACCTTGGCATGGGTGGCAGCAGTCTGGGCTGGCTGGCTGAAAGGCAGAGGCAAAGGAAATGGCGGAGTGGCAGTGGTGGGAGTAGGAATGCTGTTATCCTGAGAGAAGACAGCAAGTTCTTGCTTCACAGACCCACTGCCACTCCCCCGGGGCAGCGGCTCAGCATTCCTAGCAATCTGTTCAAGGACAGATTGCTGGACTGCTGTGATACCCTGCAAGCCCCTTTTGACACTCGTAACCCCAGCGATGATGGCAGCAGCCTGAGCTTGCGTGGCAGTAAGCTGAGACTGTACGACAGCAGTCTGCGCTAACACTGCAGCACTGAGACGTTGGGTCGCTTCCACTTGTGCTTCAATGGAAACCGCGACATCGCCCGTCACACACAGCATCATGGCTGGGTCCAACTCTCCTGGAGTTGTCCATCACTTCCATTCTGTAAATCATGGGCTCTAAGCTCTGCAAAAAAAAACATCCAATGTTGGAGCCAGACTACTCCATGCTCCTTGACACTGACAAGAGGCTCTCTGGCAGGCTTGCCATTGCACCTAGCATTTCCGTGTGCACGCCCATCACCCTTCTTCTAAAGGCCGCTCCATCAAGGTCTACATCTGATTCATGTGCAGCAGAACTCTTGTGTGTACTCGCCCTCCGGGGAGCTGGCCCCAGAGCTACCCTTTCCCTCTGGCCAGGCTGCAGCCCACTCGTGCCCAGTGCCTCACCCTGTGCAGATCTCGCCTCTATACTACCCTCTAAATTCCACGCAGTGCAATTTTCTCAGTTGGTGTCTGCGAGTGTCAGATGCAGTGACGGTGTGTCTTCTTGTTCTCCCGTATCACTCTCCTCCACAACATCAGGGACAGGCTGTATTGGTGGCACTTCTTGGGTATCTGAAAGCGGGTTGTGGTGAGGGGAGTGGGGGGAAAGCAAGATATCCATGCACACACCATCAGCAGCTTGTAAGTGAGAAGAGATTGTGGGATGAGGGGGAAAGTGGGATGTGAGAAGGAGGATTAGGAATGACCATACCGTCATTATCAGCAAAGGCTTCAACTTCTCCTGTTACCATGGCCTCCGTCACTGCCCCTCTAATGATGTCGAGCACGGATTCCTACAGGTCGCTAAGGTTCCTGTTCTGAGCCACCTTTGCCTGCAAGAAAAAGGGAAACGTGTCAGTGAGTGTAGTGCAATGTGTTTTGGTGATCTGCCTGCCATAGTTGAATAGCTGTCAGTGTGTGCAAGGTGTGAGATGTGGGTGTGAGTGTTGCAGCAGTGGTAAGGTTGCGAGGGTGAAGTGAAGCCATGATTTTGAGGTCTGAGTGGTGAAAGGTAGAGATTGTTGGTAGGTGAGTGCTGGGGGTGTGGTGCATTGAGCAGTGTGTGAGGCTTGTGGGGCAGATGCTGGGATATGGCATTTGCTGAAGCCTTCACTCACCTGCCTGTGAGGTCATTAACCTTTTTTCGACACTGAATCCATGTCCTGGGGACCACACTGCTTAGCTATCTCCTCCCAGAGCTTTCTGCAAGTGGCCTTGAATGGCTTCCTGCCACACTGCGGGAACAGTACAGCTCACCTTCTTTGAACGGCCACGACCAAGGCCTCCAGTGCAGCATCCGAGAACCTTCGTGCTCGCTTCCTAGGTTGCTGAGCCATGTCTTCAGCCTGACTGACAATGAAGCGCTGCTGCAACAAAGCACCTCCCCTTTAAGTAGTGCAGAGAGCCTGGGCCAAACATTACAGCCAGTAGACTGCACCCGACATTGGCCCAACTGTTCAGCTCTAAGCCAATCAGCAGCGCGTTTAGTGCTGAGATCAGTGCTGCAATCATTATAATGAGCAGGCAGCACAAATTTTGCGAGCTGCCTGTACCACTGCAGGCAAATAGGCTGGCCGATGACACCGCCCGTCTACGGGCCCAATCCAATTTCTAGGCCTTGATCTATTTATGGAAACTGCCATCTAGCCATGAACACAAAAGTAAGGTTTGGGGGGGAAACTGTAAGTGTCATGTGATTTGAGACAACAGCGATATTCTAATACAATATGTGAGTTTATCTGAATTTATTTAAATGGTCAATGGAGAGAAATAGCTTAACTTTTATGTAGTGCAGGGTATATTAATTTGTCAGTTACCTAAATGGATTAAGCTGCATACATACTAACTTCATAGGGTTTCACCTTTCAGTCAAGAATCCTCTCTTCTCTTCTTCTGGAACGTCAAAGATAGAAATTAGGGCATGAATATGGAAATACTTGTCACTTTTTCTTTTTTAATAATACATATCCTATGCTTTATGATTAAATAAGCATGTTTTAGGGGAGGAAATATGTTTCTAATGTTTGGAAGGAGAACTGTTAATATATGTTGCAATCAAACCATTCAAAACAGTATTTTTCTGGGCTTGTTGATATGTTGCACTCAGCAATAGATAGGTAAAGTGGCCCTTATAATGTCTCGATGATATGCTGCAGGATGGCAATATCCTCCCTTGTCCTTTGCCTCTTTATAAATTTCACTGTTTGCTATCATTTATTTTGAGAATGTGTAGGTTAAAAGAGAGATAGTTCACCATATGAGCATGTTCTCAGTACCCACTTAGTCTTTTAAAGTAATTTGCATGCTTTTGTGCCGAGATAAAGACCGCCTAAGCCCACCTATTCTCTGGTACAGACTTTACCAGCTGCTATCCACTGCTAGGTCTCATTATGGGCTTGCTGCTCTTCTGAGAACCACACCACATGCTGCACCCTCCCTTGGCTGCACATTACCCTGTTGCTGCTCGTTAAATTACCAGCTACAAAAGCTTGTTCTGCTCCACTACATTGACCTACCACTCTAATCCTGCTTGGAGAGGTTGTGTGTCATGATCTCGCTTCCTAATTAGGATGCACAGCTATAAAGGCTGCTGTTGTGCCTCCAGAGCACAGGTTGCTACAGAAAGCATCACAAACAGTGTTATCATAAAAGAGGAAGACATGGGTCAGTGACAAAAGTCTATCTTACGTGTTAATTTGTACGGAATATCATATTTTATGTCTCTTGTAACAGTGACCTTGTATGGCTTATAGCTTTTTGAAATTGGCCGGTATATGAGTATACCATTATAATATATATGGTGTTACAGTAATATTCTATCATGTGGTATGGTTACTGATTCTGCCACAAGCTTTGCCGATTTATTTTCAAGAGTATGTACACATCATCAAAATAATCCAATTATAATCAGAGGTTCTAATTAAAACCATATTTTGCGCATGGCTTTCATAATCTGAATAATCACCTTGGTATGATTTAGTTTCAGAAGTCCTCAGTATTTTAAAGTAATAAAAGTGTGATTAAAAATGAAACAGTGAGCAGCTCATGATTACAATAAAGTCTACTTCTGTTAATTCAGTCATTTTTGCACAAAAAAATTCAAACAATCCAGTAATTTGAATGATGTCCCTTAATTAAAATGGCACTTACCATTTTTTGTGCTTGAAAATTTTTGAATTAATGGCTAATTCAAATTAATGACTTTGAATTAACAGGAGACTTTTCTTGAAGATGTCGCCATGCTGTGCACACAGGTTTCATTACATATAAAATATATTGTGAATATATAAATCTATTAGAAATGCTGATTGAAAATCATTGAGCTTTGTTCCTGTATTGATCAAGAATGCAGTGCTGAATGCAATGGATAGCAGCTGATATATATATATATATATCAGGGCCGCCTGTTATTGCAATGCCCATAAGCCGATGGTCTGCCCCGGGATGCTCGTTTTCCAACTGCAGCCTGCCGGCTACATGCAAATGAGGCCCGGTCTTGAAAGGTGACTGGGCCTCATGGCAGAACTAGGCTGCCACCCAGATTCCGTTCTGGGGCAAAATCCAACCCCTGCGGGTAGTATATTAGCAGGTGTTTCCACCATGCTTCTTGGAGCACACTTCACCATTTCTTATGTGCAAATGTCTTGCGGCTGATTGGCTCACAACTGAATAGATAGGCATCGCACCAATCTGCAAGTGGGAATTACCAATGGATACAATCTATGAAGAAATTCAAAAACTATGGTTTTAACCTTGGCTGGCAGAAACTGGCCTGGTTACTTAACCACTGAAAGCCGGCAGGAGCTTATCATTCCAAATTTCAACCTGCTGAGCAGGCAGCCAGGACACCTGCTCAACACCACCTACTTTACATGTTAGGATCCAATGATGTCATTGGGACCAGACTGCAATTTTTACTGGTAATCTGAGCAGGGAAGCCACTGTGACTTTCCTAGCAGGTGAAGACAGCGGGAAGAGGAAGCAGGGTCAGAAGAGGCCAAAACGGGTACTTTAAAAAAAAACTTTCATGGTAAAACTCCTGCTCCTCCGGGCCCCAGAAGGAAAGCTCAGGCCTCTCCTGACTCACCCTGCTTCCTGAATGCGAGACATCCCCCTCCCACCCCACTCCCCCCCACCCCACCACGTGCGACGGCCGCAGAAGCCAATCCTGCTACCTACGGGTGGAAAATAGATTGCCGGGATTTAAATGAGGCCCGGGAGTTATAATAGCCCGAACCTCATTTCTAGAGTAGAGGGTGAGTTTCCAACTGACCCCGCTACCCACCTGCCCAAGGCCCACCATGAGCTAAAAACGAGGCCCATGAATCTAAAAGGGGCATTCAGCAACAATTACCGAGGCCTATATTCTCTAGAGTATAGAAGAATGTGAGGTACTGAAGGAATTGTTACTAGTCCTAACCCCTTTAGGGCTACTCCGGATCAGGCTTATTCCCCAGACGTTCACTTTCAACTAAAGTTAGAGGTAGCCGAATCCTAAAGATGCTTAATTGGGTCTAAAGGTCCAGACTATCTCTCCCTAAAGGAAAGGAACAGCCTGAAGATGTTACCGTCCTCCAGATAGCACTTTGGAATAAACGGGTCTTTTTCCGAGTGGCAGGCAGTGACTAGTGGGGTACCGCAGGGATCGGTGCTCGGACCCCAGTTATTCACAATATATATTAATGATCTAGACGAGGGAACTAGATGTAATATCTTCAAGTTTGCAGATGACACAAAGCTGGGTGGGCGTGTGTGCTGTGAGGAGGATGCAGAGAAACTCGAGTATGATTTGGACAGGTTGTGTGATTGGGCAGATGCATGGCAGATGCAGTATAATGTGGATAAATGCGAGGTTATCCACTTTGGTGGCAAAAACAGGAAGGCAGATTATTATCTGAACGGCAATAGATTGGGAAAAGGGGAAGTGCAGCGAGACCTGGGTGTCCTTGTGCACCAGTCGCTGAAGGAATGCATGCAGGTGCAGCAGGCGGTTAAGAAGGCAAATGGTATGTTGGCCTTCATAGCGAGAGGATTCGAGTACAGGAGCAAGGATGTCCGGAAAACTCCCCCAGAATTCTGCAACTCCTCACCAGAGCATACAGAGGTTGAGTTTGCGAGTTTGATACAGAAGTACTATGTGAGACAATTCTAAAAATATATAGATTTATTAAAGAACCGACATGTAATTTACAGTTGGTGATTCAATCGCAACATTAACAGTTCCAAATACAAAAAGCTTTTACAATTCTTATTATCAGAGATCCTTATTCTCAAATCTTAACTTCGTTACATTTTTACATTTCTTAATCTATTCCAGGATATCCACCAAAGTCAAATACAAGTACCTTGATCCCCGAGATACAAATAGTTGAAAACTTACAGAGCTTGCCTCTGAAGCCTGAGAATCGATTTGCCCCTTCAAGCGAATCTGTCTTCCCATTTGAAAGTTCAATTTTTATACCCTTTCTCAGTGGTATTTCCTTTGAAGTTTTCTGCTGATGTAAGTTAATTATCTCTAGTCATTTGTCTGCTGACCCCTGCTATTCTTACAGTCAGTTCAGCTTGTAGCATTAAGAATTATGTCTCCTGTGTAGGTGTCTCAAGCTTAACACAAAAACAATGTGATGGCTGGTGCATCTATTTGATGTCATTCTTACGAAGGTCTTCTGTTTGTATCTTTTGCATTTAGAACACCTCAACCGGTTGCACCATTGTCTTCTTAGTTACTTCAGTTGGTTGCAACACATAATCGTGTCTCCGTGTTTCATTTGATGTCATTTTTACAAAGGCATATGTTTCTTTAATTTTATGTGATTCTTTCCAAAGTGTTGGTTTAAGACACTTTAACTGGGTATTCCATTGTGTTCTTTCCAAGCTTCAGACTTCCAGGAACCTTTAGCCTTCTGTTTCATTAAGGCTATTGATTCAGTGTCAACAACTTATCTTATCTCAACAGCCTGTATGCTGTTTACAGCTTTTCCATTGTTAGGTTTTTAGATTTTCAAGCCCAGTTTGTCATGTTTTAATAAAATCAGAATTCTTTTATAGAATGGTGTATTTTTCTGAATAGGTATATTGCTTATTCCTTCACAGTGATCTCATTAAAACATACACAATTCTTACAGGGCTTGACAGGGTAGATACAGTGAGGATGTTGCCTCTTGGCTGGGGAGTCTAGAACCAGGGGTCACAGTCTCAGAATAAAGGGTCGGCCATTCAGGACTGAGATGAGGAGAAATTTCTTCACTCAGAGGGTGGTGAATCTTTGGAATTCTCTACCCCAGAGGGCTGTGGAGGCTCAGTCATTGAGTATATTCAAGACAGAGATCGATAGATTTTTGGACGTTAAGGGAATCAAGGGATATGGGGATAGTGCAGGAAAGTGGAGATGAGGTTGAAGATCAGCCATGAGCTTATTGAATGGCAGAGCAGGCTTGAGGGGCCAAATGTCCTACTCCTGCTCTTATTTCTAATGTTCTTATGTTCTTATAAGCCCCTTCCCTCTTCCTATTGGCTCCAGGTAGGCGTACCAAAACTTACTGGGCCGGATCTTGCTAGAAAAATAACGGCGTGTTAATGACGTATGCCATTAGTAATGCACAAATCGACCTACAAATTCTGGGGATTAAGTGCTACGCCGTGAGTTGCGAATCTCCAGATCCTTCTTGTTGATTTACGCCACTCTGCTCTTTGCTTCGCACAAACAGTATCTCGTCCTTAGCCTCCCCATTATTTTTAAGAATTTGCTGGATTTGTGCATTAATTGCCCATTAAACTTGCCGCAGAGTGTTAAGACTGGAACTTAACAGCTTAAGTACCTTTTTAACGATATGATAATTGTTAATGCAATGCCAATCAACTTCTGTGGCCCAGAAAGGGAACAATTTTAACTGTTTACTCTCATTCCTGCACGTAGAAAATTGTTGTTAGAGATTTTAAAAATCTCAAATTTAAAATTATTTTATTTTTCTTACTTTTCCTTTCTGTCTCTTTTTTCTCTATCTTAATCAAGTCTTTCTTTTCCTCTCTTTATTTCTTTTTCTGTACCTGATTTGACTCTAATTCACCCTCCTTCTCTGTCGTTCCTCTGTTTCTTTCTCAATCCATAAATCTCATTGTATAATCTCACTGTTGGTCCCACCGTTCACCAAGGTCCCAGATGACCTGTTGCCCTCGCCACGCTTTTATCAGCTCTCACTTCCAGCAAGTTGCGGCACAAAAAGTTTTTGAGCAGAAAATGTCTAACTAACGGCGCACGCCGTGAGATGCCCTGCTTCAGCAAAATCCAGGCCAAAGTTTCATTGTAAACATTGTCCCTTGCAGACCAGGTGTTAGCCATGGTCCAGTGGTAGTGCTCTCACTGTTGAGTCAGAAGGTCATGGGTTCAAATTGCACTTCAGTGACTTAAGCACATAATCTAGTTCTCAGGAATGCTGCACTATCGGAGGTGCCCTCTTTCAGATTCGACATTAAACCTAGACTTTGTCTGCCCTCTCAGGTGGACGTAAAAGATCTCATGTCACTATTAGAAGAAGAACAGGGGAAATCTCCTGATGTCCTGGCCAATGTTTATCCCTCACCCAACATCATTGAAACAGATTATGTGCTCATTATCATAGAATCATAGAACGGTTACAGCACTGAAGGAGTCCAATTCATCCCGTTGAGCCTGTGCCGGCTCTCTGCAAGAGCACTTCAGCTAGTCCCACTCCCCTGCCCTTTCTCCATAGCCCTGCAAATTTTTTTCCTTCAGGTACTTATCTAATTCCCTTTTGAAAGCCACGATTGAATCTGCCTCCACCACCCTTTCAGGCAGTGACTTCCAGATCCTAACCACTCGCTGTGTAAAAAAGTTTTTCCTTGTGTCGTTTTTGGATCTTCTGCCAATCATCTTAAATCTGTGTCCTCTGGTTCTTGACCTTTCTGCCCATTGGAACAGTTTCTCTCTATCTACTCCCCTCATGATTTTGAACACCTCTATCAAATTTCCTCTCAACCTTCTCTGCTTTAAGGAGAACAACCCCAGCTTCTCCAGTCTATCCACGTAACTGAAGTCCCTCATTCATGGAACCATTCTCGTAAATCTTTTCTGCACCGTCTCTAAGGCCTTCACATCCTTCCTAAAGTGCGGTGCCTAGAATTGGACACAATACTCCAGTTGAGGCTGAACCAGTGTTTTATAAAGGTTCATCATAACTTCCTTTATCTCCATTATCTCATTGCTGTTTGTGGGACCTTGCTGTGTGCTAATTGGCTGCTGTGCTGCAATGGTGACTACGTTTCAGATAGTAGTAAATTTGCTTTGGGAAGTTCTGAGGCTGGGCAAGGTGCCATATAAATGCAAATTCTTTCTTTTTCTTTTCTTTCAATTGAAAAGCCCAGAGGCTTGTTAAGGGGCTTGCTGTGATTAACATGGACAGCAGCCAATCAGCAGGAACAGTAAGCTAACTGATTATTTTTTGTATAAATACACATAAATAAACACTCTTTGGGCCTGAATTTGCGATCGGAGGCTTCCCGCGGGTGGATGCCTCCGATCATCAAAAAAAATCTACGCATTTCCCTGGTGGTCCGGGAGATACGGAGGCTTGCGATCCTGGGCCTCTCCGGGTACGTGTGGGCAGAGGCCCACGGATCCCAGGGGTGCATGCGGTTCACAAGCGCCCCAGGAATCACATGGGCCGGCCCAACCAATAAAAGAAGAGAATCCCCATTCATACTTATGGGAGTTCCGTACGTACAGAACTGCCATAAGTATGAATGGGGATCACTTAAAAAATACACGAACACATGAAATAAATAAAAAAGAAACATTACATGTAAAAAATTAATTAAAATGGCATTTATTTAAATATTTTAAACGAAAATTTAATTTCTTGGCAAAAAAATTATGGGGAAAAATTCGGTTGGTTTGCGCCTCCCGTTAGCGCCCTAAGTGGGCGCTAATGGGGCGCAAAGCAACTAGCGCCCGGGTGCGGCGATGTTTCATGCCGCTCACGAAATTGGCTAGTTTTTATGGCGGCGCAAATGTTTACCGCCCCGATTTCCTGCGCCCGCAGACTGTGACATCAGTCGAGCATGCAGCGCCCTGGTGGCGCCCCGGACCGGATATTGAGTGGCGCTCCCATCCTTTCCGCCTGCCGCAAGCAAGGACAGGGAGACTGGAACGTTTCCCAGTCGGTGAGGGGCTGGGGGTGGGGGGGGGGGGGCGCTATTTAAAGGCGCCCTCTTCCTGCCTTTTTCTGTGGTAGACATTTTTGCACCACTCATTCTGACAGAGAGAGAGAGAGATTCTGAGAGAGAGAAGGAGAGACTTCTGCAGAGTCAACGCTGTGTGAAGTAGTTTTGGCTACTGAGCATCACTTTGCAGGTACTTTTGGATTTGACCTTCATTACTTCGATTGTCAAGAGACTGTGGGGGCTGCACTGATTCGGGGCGTCGTCCTGTGCCTGCAGAATCGGAGGCAACAGAGACGCAGAGAGAGATTGGCAATCATGGCCAGATGGAGGAGGGCCAACAGGCCTCTGCAGAGGAGACCTTACTCTCCCAGAGTATTCCGGGAACAATTCTCCTACATTAATTTGTCTGAGGAGCAGTGTTTGCGCAGGCTGCGCTTCAGCAAGGAGGTGGTCACTGAGCTCTGCCACCTGCTGCAGCCAGATCTGCAGCCTCAACTGAGGACCAGGACGTCTCTGTCGGTGGCAGTGAAGGTCACAGTGGCTCTGAATTTTTATGCCACCGGCTCCTTTCAAGCAGCTGCTGGGGACATCGCCAATACCTCCCAGTTCGCGGTCCATTGCTGTATTTATCAGGTCACAAATGCCCTCTATAAAAGGAGTCGCCAGTACATCTCTTTCCCGATGACCTGGGCCAAACAGCATGAACGTGCATTGGGCATTGCGAGGATAGTGGGCTTCCCCATGGTGCAGGGCGCCATTGACTGCACGCATGTGGCATTGCGGGCACCGCATGAGAATGCAGAGATTTTCCGAAACTGCAAGGGGTTCCACTCCTTAAACGTCCAGTTGGTCTGTGACCACAGACAGCTGATACTCGCTGTCAATGCCCGCTATCCTGGCAGCAGCCACGATGCTTTCATCCTGCACCAGACTGCTGTGCCAGAACTTTTCCAGGCACCGCATCAGCTAAGTGGTTGGCTCCTCGGGGACAAGGGTTATCCACTCTGCAGCTGGCTGGTGACACCGCTTCATGACCCCAACACCCCTGCTGAGCGGCTGTACAATGAGAGCCATCTCGCCACCAGGAACATCATTGAGCAGACGATCGGCGTGCTCAAGCAACGGTTCCGCTGTCTGGACCACTCAGGAGGAGCCCTGCAGTACTCGCCTGAACGAATCTCCCTCTTCATAGTTGTGTGCTGCATGCTGCATAACCTGGCAATCCTCAGGACCCAGCCAATGCCACCAGGCCTTGGAGCACCACCGGAGGAGGAGGAAGAGGAGGAGGAAGAGGAGGAGGATGATCAGCAGCAGCACCAAGGTGGGAGGGAGGCCCACAATGTTGAAACTGCAAGGGTCATCTGTCAACGGCTGATAACAAGTTGCTTCTAGGCCCCTACTCAGGAAATGGCTTCTGGCATGGAGAACAACATAAGAACATAAGAACATAAGAAATAGGAGCAGGAGTAGGCCAATCGGCCCCTCGAGCCTGCTCCGCCATTCAATAAGATCATGGCTGATCTGATCCTAACCTCAAATCTAAAGAACACAAGAAGTAGGAGCAGGACCCGGCCACTCAGCCACAGGGCCTTGACCGATCCGAACTCAGCCTCATGTCCAATTTCCTGCCCGCTCCCCGTAACCCCTAATTCCCTTTACTTCTAGGAAACTGTCTATTTCTGTTTTAAATTTATTTAATGATGTAGCTTCCACAGCTTCCTGGGGCAGCAAATTCCACAGACCTACTACCCTCTGAGTGAAGAAGTTTCTCCTCATCTCAGTTTTGAAAGAGCAGCCCCTTATTCTAAGATTATGCCCCCTAGTTCTAGTTTCACCCATCCTTGGGAACATCCTTACCGCATCCACCCGATCAAGCCCCTTCACAATCTTTTTTTGTTTCAATAAGATCGCCTCTCATTCTTCTGAACTCCAATGAGTAGAGTCCCAATCTGCTCAACCTCTCCTCATATGTCCACCCCCTCATCCCCATGAATGAAAGCAACCCGCAACCCCAAAGCCAGCCAAGGCAGCAATGATTCCAAAGGCCAAACCTCTACATTTTGAATACAAAAACTCTTTTACTTTACAAACTCTGTGTGTGTCATTTCTTCATGACAAACTAATAGAAACAAACCCAAAAAATCATTAATTAACATAACTGTTTCTCACAACCTGGAGATAATGGCCAAAACACGAAACAAAAGTTTGAACATGAACCTCGGCCTTTAATAAAAAAATTCCCAACATTTCGTCACACCACTTACTTTTTGCCCTTCGAGGGTGATCTCCTTTCCTTGCGCATTTCCCCCCTTCCCACCCGATTGCTCCTCCATAATGGGGCCCCAGTGGCTGCAGCAAGGCTGGTGAAAGGCTGCTGATTGTCAGAACCTGAGACTACAGATGCCCTTGAGGACGGCCTCGACCAGCTCTGGGCCTGGAGGGCCCGGCTGCAGACTGCACCAACTCTGCATGGGCGGCAGCAGTCTGGGCTACAGGCGGTGGCAAGTGCAATGGGGAAGTGACAGTGGTGGCAGCAGGAATGTTGTCATCTTGAGAGAGGACAGCAACTCCCTGCTCGACTGACACACTGGCACTCCCACGGGGCAGCACCTCAGCATCCGGAGCAATCTGCTGGAGCACAGATTACTGGCCTGCTGCGGCGCCGTGAGAGCCCCGGGGAAATGTGTCCGAACCAGCGACAATGGCAGCAGTCAGTGCTTGCATGGCCTCAATCTGAGACTGCATGAGAGCAGTCTGAGATTGGATCATGGCAGCCAGTGACTGAATTGCAGCACTAAGCATTTGTGTGGCATCCGCCTGTGCTACAGCGTAGTGCTCTACACTCCTTGCCAGTGCATCAATGCTTTCGGGCACCCTTCCCACTGCACCCATGAGCTGAGTGTGCATGTCCACCGCCTGGGTGTTCATTTCAGCGATGAGCCGCTCCTCCTCTGCGTCCAGTACAGCAGGACTCGCTGGCCTACTCTCCCTCTGAGGAGATGGTCCCCGAGCTTCCCTAGCCACATTGCGTTGCTGCAGCCTGCTGGGTCCCGGAGCTTCACCCTCATCAGACCTTTCCCCCCTGCTCCCCTCCAGGGAAGACGTGGTTCCAGTGTGGGCATGGGCTTCCTCGGGAGAGGGTGGCGCTGATGCTCCGGCTTCCTCTTCCTCCTCGCCTGCAGCTTCGCTCCCACTGGCAGCTTCAGGGCCCGTCTCCTCAGCTGGTGAATCACCATCTGAAAGCAGGGAGGTACAAGTGTGGCTTTAGCGTGAGGACAGGGGGGCAATAAGGGAGGAAGGAGTGCAGCGATTTAGTAAGTTGGATTGAAAGTGTCAAAGGCTGGCGTTGTGAGGGACAAGTGGAATGAGAGAGGAGAGAAAGCTGATGACCTTACCATTGCTGTCCTGAACGGGGTCAACCTCTCCAGGGGCGACAGGACCGATCACCTGGCTTGCCACAATCCTGTGGACGCGCGCCTCAAGATCGCTGAGGGGTTGCAGCTGAGGCCGCCCTCCACCCGTCTGTTGCTGCTGTCTCCTGTTATGAGATAGCTTGGCCTGTAAGAAAAAGGATGGCGTCTGAGTAAATATACATCCATGGTCTTGCCTGATGTGCCTCCCATAGTTGAATAGCCCTTACAATATACAGCCATGGTCTTGCCTGATGTGCCTCCCATAGTTGAATAGCCCTTACTGTATGCAAGGTTTGGAATGTGCGTGTGTGTTTCATGAGAGGGCCATAGGTGTTGGATGAGTGTTGGGCATTGGGGTTTTAAGACCCTCTGGCCATAGAGTGAGGTTGAAATGGAGGGGTTGGAAAGGTATTGAAAAAAGCCACTTATCCTGATGACCCGAGTGAGGTCGTTGAACTTTTTGCGTCATTGTATATGGGTCCTGGGCACCATGCTCCTGGAGGAGACCTGCTGAGCCACCTCCCTCCACACTCTTCTGTAGTCTCGCGGCAATGGCCTCCTGCCACTCTCAGGGTAGAGTATAACTCTTCTGCGCTCCACCGTGCCAACCAGAGCCTCCAAGGCCCGCTCGCTGAAGCGCTGAGCTCGTTCTCTCACCCTCTCCATAGTCATTGGCTGGAAAATGTAGGCACAGGTCTCTCCAGGCCGAGATTCAAGGCTCCAATGAGCAGGGTGTGACTGGAAAGCAAGATCGACCCTCCCCTTTAAGAACTGGCTGGCGCCAGTGTGTCTGTGTTCCATCACTGACTGACATCACCTGCGCTGCCTTGCTCCTCGGCCTTTGCGCCTTAAGACAGGTGTGCAGCACCTGATTTAGCGCTCTAATCACCTCCGGGGCGATAAAAGCCAAGTTTGCAGTCGGAGGCGATAATTAGCGCCAGGCGCTAAACTTTGTGCCCGGCCGATAATTGCGCCCCAAACGG
Source organism: Squalus acanthias (assembly GCA_030390025.1). NCBI lineage: Eukaryota > Metazoa > Chordata > Chondrichthyes > Squaliformes > Squalidae > Squalus > Squalus acanthias. Next base: position 94,966,903 of record CM059433.1, read on the forward strand.
GGCGATACCGAATTTCTACCCCTATATGTTTTAACGGGGCTAAATATAAACTTACCTTATTGGACAGGGTTTTTAATGTATAAGTGAGTGATAACATTTTATTTTTCTATTTTTTTAAACTCTTATGCTGGTAAAAGTAGGCTTTACACCTGCTTTTACCAGGCGTAAGAATTCCACGGCCTTTCAGCGGGCGGAAGTTGGGCAAATAGCACAACCCTCCACCCGCAGAGGTCCATCTCCAAGGGAAGCAGAGGATCTGTCAAGAGGATTCTTGACAGATTGCATGTGCCGGGTTTCAGTGCATGCGCTGCGCATGCCTAAACCTGGAATTATGCGGCCCCTACTGGCGCGTGCGCACCTCATACGCACCCGTAGGGGTCGCAAAATACAGCCTAATGAGTTTTTCTGAGATAACATGTAAAACTGCTACATACAATGGGTCGTTTCGTTATACAATCTTATGTTTATTTCATGAGCCACGTGTTTAGTATTATTCCTCTCAGTCAATTTTGTTTTCTGAGGTGGTTTTACTGAAAAAAGTAGGTTACTTTATTCAAGGGATATTTGCATTATGCGTTACATGTGACAAACTTCAAGTGAAATCTTTAAATTGGGTATTGTATTCAAAACGCATATTGCGAAAATGCAAAAAAATGCCTTCATATAAATAGATTTATATCTGTAACCAACTGTGGCAGTTTTTTAATGCATCTGTAATGGGTAAGATAAACACTATTTTATGTATTTTCCAGAATCCAATCAAAAAATATTTGTTTCACTGTCTCCTGCCAGATTTCTTACAAATTTTCTTTCCAAATTCTCTCAGTGGAGAGGTGCACCCATCCCCCTCTCTTTCCCGTCTTCCCTCTTCCCCTCTCCCACTTCCACAGCTGATCTGTTTGCAATAACCTCTGATTCACAGGAGATCACAGGAGGAAAAGGCTAATTAAGTCCCTGTTCACTGGTTTATACAGATTGTGTTGTGTTCCTGGTAAATGACCTGCAGTTACTTACAAACTGTGGGAAGCAGCAGTTGTATATCAGCTGAAAGCAACAAACACCTGGGAAAGCGAATGTACTGCAAAGGTACTGTATTCATTGGCCAGACATTGAATAATTAACAGCAAGAGAAAATGAACACATTCATGAAAAAGCTGATCACACTTGAAAATTAACCATGAATAATCTAATGACAAGCTGATGTACCTTAATGCTTGCAGGCAGTGAACCTAATCCAGACATTTGTCCCTTAGTGGAGCTGTTGCAACTCCGAGCAATCTAGATGCATGTCAGTTTAATAATATTTACACTTTCTAATACAATATATTGAATTTGTGAATGCCAAGATTTTATAAATGATTAAGTGTGCAGGTGGTATTAAAAGCATTTGGCAATAGAAAGAACAGAATTTGGGGCATAGTTTTCAAAAGATGCAGAAAGCATCTTTTGACTCACGTAATACACTCTTAAATCACTCTCTCTTCATTTGGACAGCATTGCTATTATTAGCACAAAAACAGTTTGGCGTGGTTCGTCTGATTTTTAGCCGGTCAAGCTGAGGACTTTGTTCCGATCACACTGGCAGTCGTATTTGCCAGTACAGACTCGACAGCAGCAGATTAGGTATAGTGCTACTTGTGGGCAATGGCACTGTGGAGGATGAGATGGAAGAGACTGGAGCAAGGGAACATTAGGAGCATAGCTCAGTATTGTGCCAACCAACTACCCAAGGTAGGCACTGTTGGGAATGAATGGGTTAAGATCAATATGTGGCTTGCTGTAAAGAGTATATGCATGGTTCTCATGGGCACATAATGAAAAAGTATTCAGTACTGTTAGACAATAGTGGCTAGGAACCGTTAACTCTTATTTATAACAGGGCTGAAGCACCCCGTTATCTGTGAAGGATGGAGAGGTCAGCCAATGGAAAAGGGTTAAGAATGTGAAAAAGAAGATAAGGCTCAAGGACTGTGCAAGAAACAGATTTTAGAACCAGAATTGACTGGTTTTGGCAAAGGAGGAGACATAACATTCATGAGGGATTAGGTTATACCATAATAGCCAATCTTAATCAAAAAGCTAGTGTTTGTACTATAAACATGTAAAGCCTGTAAGGGACAGCAGCAGACCGTATTGTGAGGAACTTGGAAGAAGGCAGTCCTTGATTCTTGAAAAATTCCTGATGGGCATTCCATTTGTAAGTAACTGGACGTAGTGCTTGCATGTGTGTAAACTGCTAATGCTTAACTTAATAAAATCTTGTAGAAACACACTTTAGCCTCTGAACCTTTTTTGGAATTCCGCATTCCAGGAGGCTTAGTGAGTTTGTTACAAAGTCAGGGATTGTGACCTAGACTTATGTAGTAAATCAGTTTGGTTCAGGACATTGAGAAAGTTGGGGAGTTTCTGGATAAATATCTCGCCCGGCACAGGGGAGGCTCCCTGAAGGTGGAATCACTTGTAGGGGTAGGAAACCCCTGTCTGAATTAGTCCAGGTCCTTGAGAGGGATTTCTTTGGCAATCCCAAGGCAGGAAAGGACAATAAAAAGGCAGCAGTGATCCAGGGGTTGTTTGCAGTAGCCAAGACTTTGGCTGAGAGAACCTCCAGCTTGATAAAGTAGCACTGCAGGTTAAAAACTGAACTAAAGTCAGTTAAGGACAGTGAGATGCAAGAACTAAAGGACAAGAATATTGAGCTTAGGGCTCAGTGTAGTAGTACAGGACATGCCCGAATCAGAGAGGTACAGCAGCGCAACATCTAGAGAAGAAATGTGAGGAGCTTAGACATAGTCTAGAGGAATGGAGAATGCAAGTGGCAGAAATCAGAGACAAATTTAGTTCAAACCCTAAGTGCATTACACGATATGGAACCAGCAGGGAGAGAGGAATTCTTCTATAATTTTTTATCTCCGACGGGGCCTTCACGTGTGCAGCAGAAGTCGGTGGAGGTGGCGATGATGATTCCTCAGAGGAGCTGTGTCCTTCTGAGGGTGCACCATCACAGGACTCATGCTTACCATACACCAGCTCAGACATTCTCACTTCAGTGGGACCAGTTAGACAGATAGTTGGGTTTTCTCAAGGTGACTCACACTTCTCAAGTGAGCAAGAGCAGATGGTGGTGGCAGGGACAGCAGTGGAGATTCCACGTCGGAGGGCACAGCTCTCTCCAAGCTCTGCTTAGCTGGACACAGATGCTGCACCCTGGGGGCCGTCGATGAAATGGAGAATCATTGAGTAGCAGTGGACAATGTGTAATGCTCTGACAGCCCTTCAAAGTACACTGAGCACATTTTCAGAGAAAATGGAGGAGTCTGCTTCAAGCATGAGTGGTTTGATGTCAGAGGGCATTGCAATGATGTGTTCTTGCATGGATAGAGTGGCCAGCTCCGTGGAACATCAAACGCTCCAATCAAATGAGTTCATGCACGCCTTGACCATGGCCATGCAGACTGTGGATGCCAGCATGGCTGCTGCCTTAAATAGTTTGACAGGTACCTTATCCTTGGCCTTACAGTGCCACACTGATCTGCACCAAAGTCCTCTTCAGAACAGTGGTAGCAGTGAAAAGCAACTGGGCTATGAGAGGGATGATGGCGAAAGAGGACATGGAAGTGGGGACCCCACTCAAAGCGCTTCCACTTCTCACCCGTTGCCCCCCCACCGCCATCCCCCCCCCCGCCCCGCCACAATCAGTACCCGACATGCTGCCTCGTTTCCCAATGGCCGAGTCTACCCCTACACAGGTGCAGGTGGAGCAGTCTTTGGCGATGCCCTTTCGGGCTCCAAAACCCAGAGGTCATTGGCAAAGAGCTGCTCAGCAGTCAGAGCAGGGATCTGAGCCTCCTGCCTCCACCTCTGCTGAAGCCACAGGGGTTGCACCATGTAAGAGCAGTAGAAAAAGGAAGAACAAAGCTTTATATCTGCACAAGGGTATGCACATGGGTGTATGATAAAATATAATGTTGTTAAGTTTCTGTTGTCTAGTTAAAGCACATAAATTTTATTCTTTTGCACTACTTTCCCATCTTGCCCATTTTTGGGTGCTGGGTGACAAGTCGCCTTTTAAGTTGTTTGGTGATGAATGAGAAGACATGAATTGACGGGGACCAATGCAAGGGGTGATTGGTTGTTTGCAGGACTGCTTTGTGTCAGTGGCACTGGGGTGGGGGAAGCTGGAAGAGTAGCCATTGCATGTGCTTGTGACAATGGTCCACTGGTGCAACCAAGTGAACCTTGCATTAATAAGGGCATCCCTGGTGTACTGGGCAGCAATGTGCTGGGCATGCATTGCCATCATCACATTCCTCCTCCTTGTCTTCCTCCTCCTCTTCCCCCTCCGAATCATCCGAGGAGGAACTGAGCTCTTCGCCTTGTTCCTCCTGCAGGTCCAAACCTTGCTGCTGTGCAATGTTGTGCAGAACACAGCAAATCATGACCATTCTGGAGACCCCGGCTGGTGCGTACTGAAGGGCGCCTCCAGTTCTGTCTAGGCACCTGAAACATATCTTCAGCATGCTGATGGCTTGTTTTATCACACATCTGGTGGTCATATGGCATTCATTTTAATGCTATTGGGCTTCATTGGTCGTGTTTCTGATGGTGTCATCAGCAAAGTTTGAAGTGGGTATCCCTTGTCTCCTACCAGTCACCCTATAAGTCTGCTTGCACGTCCAAAGACATCAGGAAGCTTGGACTGCCGCAGGACAAAAGCATCATGGTAGCTCCCTGGGAATCTTGCAAACACCTACAGAAATATCTTTTTGTGGTTGCACACCAGCTGCACATTGATAGAGTGGAAGCTTTTCCAGTTGACGAATACTCTTGGTTGATCTGGGGGTGCTCAGATTGCCACATGTGTGCAGTCGATGACGCCTTGCGCCTGTGAGAAGCCAGCCAGAGATGCTCATTCTGACTTCCATCCTCCCAGGCGAAGTTTACATAATTGTTGGCCCTGCCGAAAGCTTGTGATTTCAAATAAAACTGTTGGACTATAACCTGGTGTTGTGCGACCTCTCAATTTTGTCCTGCCAAACAAGCCATCAGTCACCTGTCTTATGCATTTGTGGGCCACCAAATGTGAGATCCCGGATATGTCTTCGGCAGAGCCTTGGAAGAATCCAGAGGCAAAAAACTGAGGGCGGTGGTGACTTTGAAAGCCACTGGTAACGCATGGCCACCAGGTCCAGCAGGGAGCAGGTCTTCTTCTAGGAGGCTGCAGATGTCTGCCACCACCTGACATGACAACCTGAGCCTCCGGAAGCTCTGCTGTTCGGACATTTCAAGAAAACACAGCCTCTGCCTGTACACCCTGTGTTTCGGGCAGTGCCTCCTGTGAGCTGCATATGCTGGTCATATTGGTCCTTGTCCAAGGTCCACGTCAAAGTCACCACCACCCTCAACTTTTTTGCCTCTGGATCCTTCCAGCACTCTGTCCTCAGGGCGTTTCTAGGTATGACTTGATTTTGCAGGGACTTTATTCTCGATTACACTGAATTAATGGGCCCTGTGTTTGGTTTGTTCCAGAAGGGAACAAAGTGGTTGTGGACTGAGGCCCACACTGATGTATTTGTTCGACTTAAAGATTGCTTGTGTAACGGTGGGGTGCTCGCTGCTCCTGACTATGAGAAGGAGTTTCCTCTCTAGCCTCGATCCCGGAGCAATACCATTGTAGCTGCGCTTGCCAGGTACATCACGGGGAGACAAAGTCTTTGGCCTATGCCTCTCAGCACCTGCAGGGCCCTGAGCTTAAATTTACTGGCTGCGAATGTCAGGTCCTGACACTGTATTGGACAATTAGGCAATTTTAGTATACAGTATTTAGTATACTTAGTGGGGCTGAGTAAAGTTAAGTTATTTTCTCACCATAGTCCATTTGTCTTCTTTACCAAGGGGACAATTAAGGACGGAAATGTATTTAGCCTAAGGATCTCTTGATGGCTTGTAACCTTATCTGAGGAGCACATCAAGGCTATTGAGCTTCGAGATTGGGCTCCGGTCACGATTGGCTTAACTATCAAGGGATCCCCTCCTGAGAGCCTGCTGGAGGAGGCACTTTTGGTGACCCGACACGATTCTTTTAAAGCAATCCCTTTCCGAAGCCTTTGTGAGAAGGCCCATTTCATGTCATGCAAAGTTTATGAGATTGTAATTTTTAACTTATCAGCTGTAATTCGCCAAGAGGCCAATGTAATCCAGTGTACGAATGTTTTTATTCTGTTATGACTCTGGAAATTGTGCATGAAGTTAATCAAAGAAATGCAGGTGGAAATTTAGATGAATCATGACCTCCAATTTTGAATGGAAAAATAAATAAAAGGGATTTAGTAGGGTGGTTAGGTATAGTAGCTGCAGCAGGAACTGCAGCCTGGAACCGAGTAAGCATTGAATGGGAGCATGAACCCAAAAATCTTCTACCGGCATGTAAACAGTAAGCGGGTAGTAAGAGGCGGGGTGGGGCTTATTAGAGACAAAGAAGGTGATATATGCTTAGAGGCGCAGGGCAAGGCTAGAATACACAATGAGCACTTTGTATCGGTATTTACTAAGGAGGTGGATGCTGACAAAATATCGGTAGAAGTGGAAAAGGTAGAAGCAATGGAAGGGGTGAAAATTGATAGACAGGATATACGAAAAAGGCTGGGTATGCTTATGTGGACAAGTCACCTGGTCCAGATGGCTTGCATCCCAGGTTGCTAAGGGAACTGGGGGAGGAGATAGCGGAAGGGCTTGCCATAATTTTCCAATCTTCTCTAGATGCGGGGGAGGTGCCTGAGGATTGGAAAGTGGCAAATGTGACACCATTGTTCAAGAAAGGGTGTAAGGACAATCCTAGTAACTACAGGCTGGTCAGTTTAACATCAGTGGTGGGTAAAGTTTTAGAAACAATAATCAAGGAAAAAATTAACGGGCACTTGGAGAGATTTAAGCTAATTAAGGAGAGCCAACAAGGATTTGTAAAAGGCAGATCGTGTTTGACTAAACTAATTGAATTTTTTGATGAAGTAACAGAGATGATTGATGAAGGGAATGCAATGGATGTTGTCTACATGGATTTTCGGAAGGCATTAGACAAACTACCACATAGAAGACTGGTTAACAAAATTGAGGCTCATGGAATAGGTGGGTCAGTGGCAGCTTGGATAAGGAATTGGCTTAAGGACAGAAAACTGAGTTGTGGTAAATGGCAGTATTTCAAACTGGAGGATGGTAGACAGTGGTGTTCCCAAAGGGTCAGTGCTGGGGCCACTGCATTTTTTGATATATATATGTATAAATGACCTGGATATTGGGATACAGAGTAGAATTTCTAAATTTGCCGATGACACCAAACTTGGGGGTGTGACAAACAGTGATGATGATACCAATTGACTGCAACAGGACATAGAAAGGCTAGCAGAATGGGCAGACAAGTGGCAGATGGAATTTAATACAGAGAAGTGTGAGGTGATGCATTTTGGCAGAAGGAACAGGGAGAGGCAATATACACTTAATGGCACAGTTTTAAAGAGAGTGCAGGGACAGAGGGACCTTGGAGTTAATGTGCATGGGCTCCTGAAGGTGGCAGGAGATATTGAGAGAGTGGTTAACAAAGTATATGGGATCTTGGGCTTCATAAATAGAGGTATTGAGTACAAAAGTAGAGAGGTTATGCTGAACCTTTATAGAGCACTGGTTAGACCACAACTGGAGTATTGCGTCCAGTTCTGGTCACCACACTTTAGGAAGGATGTGAAGGCCCTTGAGAGGGTGCAGAGGAGATTTACCAGAATGGTTCCGGGGATGGGGGATCTTAGCTATAAGGACAGGTTGGAGAAGCTGGATTTGTTTTCTTTAGAGCAAAGGAAGTTGAGGGGTGATTTGATAGAGGTGTACAAGATTATGACGGGTTTGGATGGACTAGACGGGGAAAGGCTGTTCCCACTAGTTGATGGTAAAAGGACTAGGGGACACAGATTTAAGGTTTTGGGCAAGAGATACAGGGGGGATGTGAGGAAAAACTTTTTTATGCAGCGAGTGGTGATGACCTCGAACTCGCTGCCGACGGAAGTGATGGAAGCTGAGACACTCAATGTTTTCAAGGGAAGACTGGATAGGCACTTGAGGGAAATAAACTTGCAGGGCTACGGGGATAGAGTGAGGGAATGGGACTGACTGGGTTGCTCTACAGAAAGCCGGCACGGACTCGATGGGCCGAATGGCCTCCTTCTGTGCCATTATGACTCTAAGGGGCAATTTTCTGACGCCTCCGCGGGATTTTGCCGGTGCCGGTTTTGGAGGTCAGGAAACGGTCCCGCCTCCAGCTGGCCATAGCGCTGCTTAAGATCATTAAATGCTCGTTACGGGCCTCTCTAAGCCTCGTGATTTTTCGAGCATTTTGGCATGCTCCATGCACCTCCTAAACCACGCCAGGTAAACCTGGTGGGTTGACTCATGGGTGGTCTCCTCACAGCTGCAGGTCCAACAAGACATCATTTATTTCATCAAGGATTATTTGCAGGTGCCAGACCTTTGCTTTAAAAGGTCTCTGAGCACTTTTAGAAGGCCTTCCGAAGTCAGAGGTGCTGCAGCTTGAATCTTTCAACTGTGGGACCTCCTTGGAAGACCCTCTCCCCGCTTGCAATGAGCGCTTCCCCAAAGGAGGCACCTGCAAGCAGCATGGGAACCATTCGTTTTCTTTCTGCATGCTCCTCAGATGAGGATGAGGAGGAGGAGGAGGAGGATCTGGAGGAGGAGGAGGAGCAGTAGGAGGTCAAAGCGCCGGTGTATCGACCAGCAGCAGCGGCAGCACACGAGCACATGGCTGCCCGGGATGCAAGGGATGAATTTATCCTGGCCAGATTTGCACAGGTTACCCAAGTTGGCACATGTCCTTGGCTCCATCCTAAGACATCATTGACAATGGACATGACTCTCTGGCCTCCTTTCACTCAGGCCACCAACTTGACAACGCAAGTGTCGCGGTGCCCACAATGTGGAGTTGCCTAAGGCGAAAGAACAGATGCCATAACACCAACATTTTGTCATCAAATCATTTTAATGCTTTCCAACAGGGATGGCGTTTTATCAATACACAGAAACATTCTCCCAATCTGCAAACAGATCTGGAGGTTATATCCCTTGCCAGCTGTAACCACACAGCCTTGGTTTCTTTGGCAGATCTCTTCCTCCCAGATGAGTGGAAGAGCACCTCCCTGCTAGCTGTCAACCCCTCAAACAACATTTGCAGCGCCTCATCCGAGAGCCTCAGGGAGGCCCTTGCCTTGGAATTGGACATAGTGGTTTCTCAGAATATGTTGCAGGTGGTGCAGCATCGGCAGAAATCCTGTGGAATGAGCCAAGGCAGCAAGAAGCCATAAAATCAGACTGGAATAGTGATGTCAGCAGAGGCGAGTTTCAGTCCCAAAACACTAATTGACCAAGGGCATCCCACACCTCTGAAATCAAGTGGCCAATCAGGGGAAAATCGCAAATTTTTGAAAACTATCAGTGGAGGTGGGTTTCACACCCACCCAAACCGAAACCCGCCTCCATCTTGCCTCCAGTGAGAAAATCGCCCCCTATGACTCTATGATGAGGCAATGAGGAAACAGCTAAAGGGATTCTGAAGGGGATGAACACTCAAAGTGATGATAGTATTGGAGGACTAAAAACAGTGTTATCAATGCATGAAATAGTAGATGCTATGCATAAGGTGCAGGAGAATATTAATGATTAATCTGACCAATGCTGAATATAGGGACCAGAAGGTGTCAAAAGCAATTACATGCAGCATGCATCAAGTTTTTTTTAATTGAATCAGATCCAAAGGGGGCAAATAATAAACTACCTAGTTTGTGAAGGAAAGCCATTTAATCAGTTGGTATCTGGGCAGCAAAATTCAGATTGATGTAAAGTAAGACGCTACAGTTCAGTTTATTACACCAGAAAACCATGTAGCCAATCCGAGAATATAACAGGGAGTAATACTTGTTGTGGTGGCAATACCACAGTTGGAGGAACACAGACCTATGGAGGTTTTTAAGGTCGAGTCGATAGGAGTGATTGAGCATGATGACCAATCAAATATGCTGAAGGAATGTGTGAATTTTCCAAGAACTCTAGTAAGGAGAGAGAAGGGAGTCTGGAAAGCCCCAGAGACCTCATGTGGTTCCAGGAAAGGTGGAGCTATGTGTTGAAAAACCCATTAGCAGCTTGTGACTGCACAATGGATGAGGAATCTACAAATTGCACCAGCACAGGAAGCAACTGGCCTAACACAAGGACGAACTTTGTTTATCTGGAACAAGGAAAATACAGCATGACTTCCATGGCATCGGAGCACAAGCATGGCACTGCCATCTGCCATCTTCCAGACTTTATGGTATGCCTCACCCCAAGAGAGATAACATAATCTGGAGACAAAATTTTAATGCCAGTTTGGGCGCATAATATCACAGGTTCAGGTGAATATAACCCTCCAGACAGAGGCATTACAGTCAATGGTGAGGTTTAGGCATCCTATCCTGCCATTGTCTTTAACTTTATGGTCTATTTTGCAAAGGTCCATCACATCTCAAAAACACTTGATTACATGTAGCAGCAAAATGACAACATAGAGAAAGGTATAAATTGTATTAAAAAATCATGAATGTTGGGAGGTAGATTATAATGTGGGACTGCATCCTTGGATCAGAATCATGTCTATGGTGTTTATCATTGCCTAGAGAGTTAGAAACATAGAAACATAGAAACTAGGAGCAGGAGTAGGCCATTCGGCCCGTCGAGCCTGCTCCACCATTCAATACGATCATGGCTGATCATCCAAATCCAGTACCCTGTCCCTGCTTTCCCACACAGAATCCCCATCGAGCCTGCACCGACACATATCCCACCCTATCCCCGTAACCCCGCGTATTTAATCCCCCTAACACTAAGGGTCAATTTATCATAGCCAAATCAACCTAACCTGCACATTTTTGGACTGTGGGAGGAAACCGGAGCACCCGGAGGAAACCCACGCAGACACGGGGAGAATGTGCAAACTCCACACAGACAGTCACCCGAGGCCGGATTCGATAGTTATGATAGTGACCTTAACCCCCTTGATTTATCTGGTTAAACAGACCCTGAGATGCGTGAGGTACAGGAAGATTGTCATGGAAACTATAGTGTTAGTGAGGAATATGTAGGTCGTAGGGAACAGAACCATTAGGGTGGCAAGGGCCTGAGAACCGTGAGAGCGTCTTCAGATAAGTGGAAACCTTAGGAAGAATCCTAGAATTTCAAAGTGGGGAATGTTGGTAACAAATGGGCTAAAATCAATGTGCGGTTTGCTGTAATGAAGACATGCACATTTGGCATGCTAGGCACCGGATGGAAAGAAGGCAATCCTTGGTTGTTGCAAAATTCCTGATTGTAATTCTATTTGTTGGTAACTAGACACAGCTTGGATGTGTGTAAACTGCTACTGCTTAACAATAAAATCTTGCAGAAACTCACTTTAACCTCCAAACCTTATTTGAAATTCCATATTCCAATGGACACGTTAATGCAAACTATAGCTACCTGGGGCTTCCTGAAGAGCAGTTTACTGAGGCTGAACACAGAAGCAGTCAAGTGCTGCTCTGTGCAAGATGGTTTGCAGATGAGGTGATAAAGAACAGCAGTGGTAGTGACATCTACTGTCCTGACTATCAGTGGCAGTGACATCTACTGTCCTGACTATCAGTGGTAGTGACATCTACTGTCCTGACTATCAGTGGCAGTGACATCTACTGTCCTGACTATCAGTGGCAGTGACATCTACTGTCCTGACTATCAGTGGTAGTGACATCTACTGTCCTAAGCATCAAGTGTCCCACATCAGAGTTCGGCGTGACTATAACAGCGGGAGCCCAGGTGAACGTGAGAGTTCGGTGCTACTAAAGCAGCGGGAGCCCAGGAGAGAGCGAGAGTTCGGTGCTACTAAAGCAGCGGGAGCCCAGGTGAGCGGGAGCCCAGGTGAGCGGGAGACCAGGTGAGCGGGGGCCCAGGTGAGCGGGAGCCCAGGTGAGCGGGGGCCCAGGTGAGCGGGGGCCAAGGAGAGCGGGTGAGCGGGGGCCCAGGTGAGCGGGAGCCCAGGAGAGCGGGTGAGCGGGGGCCCAGGTGAGCGGGGGCCCAGGAGAGCGGGTGAGCGGGGGCCCAGGTGAGCGGGGGCCCAGGTGAGCGGGAGCCCAGGTGAGCGGGGGCCCAGGTGAGCGGGGGCCCAGGTGAGCGGGGGCCCAGGTGAGCGGGGGCCCAGGTGAGCGGGGGCCCAGGTGAGCAGGGGTCCGGGTGAGCGGGGGCCCAGGTGAGCGGGGGTCCGGGTGAGCAGGGGCCCGGGTGAGCGGGAGTCCAGGTGAGCGGGGGCCCAGGTGAGCGGGGGTCCGGGTGAGCGGTGGCCCAGGTGAGCGGGGGCCCAGGTGAGCGGGAGTCCAGGTGAGCGGGAGTCCAGGTGAGCGGGGGCCCAGGTGAGCGGGAGTCCAGGTGAGCGGGGGTCTGGGTGAGCGGGGGCCCAGGTGAGCGGGAGCCCAGGTGAGCGGGGGCCCAGGTGAGCGGGGGCCCGGGTGAGCGGGGGTCCGGGAGAGCGGGGGTCCGGGAGAGCGGGGGTCCGGGTGAGCAGGGGTCCGGGTGAGCGGGGGCTACAACGGTCCGGTGAGCGTAAAGAAGTAAAAAGTAATCCAAGTGTGACGTCACCAGAAAGCAGGTAAGTGATTGGTTGGTGAGTATTTCTATATTTCCCGCTTTTTTTCCAAACTTGGGCGTCTAAATTTAAGTGCCTTGGTGTAGATTAAAAGATATACGTGTTCCAAATTTTAAAACTAATTAATGAATTGAGATGGGAGATCAGGCAATGTGTTGTTGTTGTTGCATGTGGGAGCTGGTGGACACCATTGAGGTCCAAGGCGACCACATCTGCAGCAAATGTTGGCTGCTCGAGGAACTTCGGCTCAGAGTTGATGAGCTGGAGTCTGAGATTCAGACACTGCGACACATTAGGGTGGGGGAGCGTTACCTGGACACTAAGTTCCAGGAGGCAGTCACACCCACTAGAGTAATTACTTCCAATTTGGCCCATGGTCAGGGACAGGAGGGTGTGACTACAAGCGAGGCAGGAGGTAGTGATGGAGGAGCCTCAGCCCTTGGCCTTGTCTAACAGGTATGAGATTCTTGCTCCCTGTGTGGACAAGGGCAGGGACTGCAGGGAGGATGAGCAATCTGACCACAGCACCGTGGTACAGGAAGCCATTCAAATGGGGGGAGTAAAAAGAAATGTTGTAGTGATAGGGGATAGTATAGTTAGGGGGATAGACACTGTTCTCTGCAGCCGAGAGCGCGAGTCCCGAAGGCTGTGTTGCCTGCCTGGTGCCAGGGTTAAGGACATCTCCTCTGGGCTGGAGAGAAACTTGGAGTGGGAGGGGGAGGATCCAGTTGTGATGGTCCACGTAGGTACCAATGACATAGGTAGGACAAAGAAAGAGGTTCTGCTGAGAGAGTATGAGCAGCTAGGGGCTAAATTAGAAAGCAGAACCACAAAGGTAATAATCTCTGGATTACTACCTGAGCCACGAGTGAATTTGCATAAATGAACGAGTGGCTCAAAGACTGGTGTGGGAGAAATGGGTTTCGATTTGTGGGGCACTGGCACCAGTACTGGGATAAGAGAGAGCTGTTCCGTTTGGACAGACTTCACTTGAACCATGCTGGGGCTGTAGAGAGGACTTTAAACTAAACAGTGGGGGGGAGGATCCAGGTGAGCGGGAATTTAAAAAGTCAATGAGAAATGAGAAAGCAATAGAGCAGAATAGAGATGGGGGAAATAATAACCAGAGTGTGACAGGAAGGGACAGAATGTTTAAAAATAAGAGTGCAACAGAAAAAAAGGCCAAAACAAGGAGAAATGGTAAAAAGACAATGTTAAAAGCTCTATATCTGAATGCACGCAGCATTCGTAACAAGATAGATGAGTTGACGGCACAAATAGATACAAATGGGTATGATCTGATCGCCATTACAGAGATGTGGTTGCAAGGTGATCAGGGCTGGGAATTGAATATTCCAGGGTATTTGACAATTCGGAAGGATAGACAGAAAGGAAAGGGAGGTGGAGTGGCTTTGTTGGTAAAGGATGGGATCAGTGCAGTGGTGAGAAGTGATATTGGCTCAGAAGATCAAGATGTAGAATCGGTTTGGGTGGAGATAAAAAATAATAATGGGAAAAAGTCTCTGGTGGGCGTAGTCTACAGGTCTCCGAACAGTAGCAATACTGTTGGACAGAGTATAAATCAACAAATAATGGAGGCCTGTAAAAAAGGTACGGTAATAATCATGGGTGATTTTAATCTCCATATTGATAGGACAAATCAAATTGGCCATGGTAGCCCTGAGGAGGAGTTCATAGAGTGCATCCGGGATGGTTTCCTAGAACAGTATGTAATGGAACCAACCAGGGAGCAGGCTATCTTGAATTTGGTACTGTGTAATGAGACAGAATTAATAAATGATCTCATAGTAAAGGATCCTCTAGGAAAGAGTGATCATAGCATGGTTGAATTTCAAATTCAGTTGGAGGGTGAGAAAGTTGTATCTCAAACCAGTGTGAGAAGTGATATTGGCTCAGAAGTTTCGCTAGAGTTTCGAAGAATTAGAGGGGATCTCATAGAGGGCAACACGGTGGCATAGTGGTTAGCACTGGTGCCTCACAGCGCCAGAGACCCGGGTTCGAATCTGACCTCGGGTGACTGTCTGTGTGGAGTTTGCACATTCTCCCCGTGTCTGCGTGGGTTTCCTCCGGGTGCTCCGGTTTCCTCCCACAGTCCAAAAATGTGTGGGTTAGGTTGATTTGGCTATGATAAATTGACCCTTAGTGTTAGGGGGGATTAAATATGTGGGGTTATGGGGATAGGATGGGATATGTTAGGGGGAATTAAATACGTGGGGTTACGGGGGTAGGGTAGGATATGTGTACTGTGGGGATTAAAGCAGGGACAGGGTACTGGATTTGGATGATCAGCCATGATCGTATTGAATGGCGGAGCAGGCTCGACGGGCCGAATGGCCTACTCCTGCTCCTAGATTCTATGTTTCTATGTTTCTATGTTTCATTGAAACTTATAAAATTCTAACAGGACTAGACAGACTAGATGCAGGAAGGATGTTCCCGATGGCGGGGGAGTCCAGAACCAGAGGTCACAGTCTAAGTATAAGGGGTAAGCCATTTAGGACTAAGATGAGGAGAAATTTCTTCACCCAGAGAGTGGTGAACCTGTGGTATTCTCTGCCACAGAAGGCAGTTGAGGCCAATTCATTAAATATATTCAAAAAGAAGTTCGATATATTTCTTAAGGCTAAAGGGATCAAGGGATATGGGGAGAAAGCAGGGACAGGGTACTGAATTTGGATGATCAGCCATGATCTCATTAAACGGCGGAGCAGGCTCAAGGGACCGAATGGCTACTCCTGCTCCTATCTTCTATGCTTCTATGTGTCCTGATCTTGAACAAAGGCAATTACAATGGCATGAGGGCAGAACTGGCTAAAGTGGACTGGAAAAATAAATTAAAGGATAAGACAGTTGAAATGCAGTGGCGGACATTGAAGGAGATATTTCATAACTCTCAACAAAAATATATTCTAGTGAGAAAGAAAGATTTTAAGAGAAGGGAGCACCATCCATGGCTAACTAAGAAAGTACCTGAAGAAGAAGCAGCGCTCCGAAAGCTCGTAATTTTAAATAAAACTGTTGAGGGGAAAAATTAGGTCGCGCCCCGTTTGGGGCGCAAATATCGTCTGGACGCAAATATTAGCGCCTGGCGCTAATTATCACCACTGACTGGAAACTTCACTTTTACCGCCCCAGGAGGTGAGTGGAGCGCTAAATCAGGCGCTGCACACCTGTCTTAAGGCGCAAAGGCCGAGCAGTGAGGCGCTAACTCAGCGCGCGAGCGCAGCGCAGGTGCTGCCAGTTAGCGAGGGAACACAGACACACTGGCGCCGGCCAGTTCTTAAAGCGGGGGGGGGGGCAACTTGTTCCCCAGCCACACCCTGCTCATTGCAGCCTTGAATCTCGGCCTGGAGAGACCTGTGAATCTATTTTGCTGCCAAGGATGGAGAGGGTGAGAGAACGAGCTCATTGCTTCACCGAGCGGGCCTTGGATGCTCTGGTTGGCGCGGTGGAGCGCAGAAGATGTATACTCTTCCCTGAGAGTGGCAGGAGGCCTTTGCCACGCGAGTACAGAAGAGTGTGGAGGGAGGTGGCTCAGAGCGTCTCCCCCAGGAGCATGGTGCCCAGGAGCCATGTTCAATGCAGCAAAAAGTTCAACGACCTCACTCGGGTCGTCAGGGTGAGTGGCTTTTTCTCAATACCTCTCCATCCCTCCATCTCAACCTCACTCTATGGCCAGAGGGTCTTAAAACCCCAATGCACAACACTCATCCAACACCTATGGCCCTTTCATGAAACACACACACACATTCCACACTTTGCATACAGTAAGGGCTATTCAACTATGGGAGGCACATCAGGCAAGACCATGGCTGCACACAGTAAGGGCTATTCACCTATGGAAGGCACATCAGGCAAGACCATGGCTGTATATTTACTCAGATGCTGTCCTTTTTCTTGCAGGCCAAGCTGGCGCATAATAGGAGACAGCAGCAACGGACAGGTGGAGGGCGGCCTCAGCTGCAACCCCTCAGCGATCTTGAGGAGCGCGTCCACAGGATTGTGGCAAGCCGGGTGATCGGTCCCGTCGCCACTGGAGACGCCGACCCCGTTCTGGACAGCAATGGTAAGGTCATCACCTTTTTGTCCTCTGTCCTTCCACTTGTCCCTCACAACACCAGCCTTTGACACTTTCAATGCAACTTGCTAACTCGCTGCACTTATTCCTCCCTTACTGCCACCCTGTCCTCACGCTAAAGCCACTCTTGTACCTCCCTGCTTTCAGATGGTGATTCACCAGCTGAGGAGACGGGCCCTGAAGCTGCCACTGGGAGTGAAACTGCAGCTGAGGAGGAAGAGGAAGCCGGAGCATCAGTGCCACCCTCTCCCGAGGAAGCCCATGCCCACACTGGGAACACGCCTTCCCTGGAGGGGAGCAGGGGGGAAGGGTCTGATGAGGGTGAAGCTCCAGGACCCAGCGGGCTGCAGCAACGCCATGGGGGTAGGGAAGAACGGGGGCCTTCTCCCCAGAGGGAGAGTATGCCAGAGACTCCTACTGCAATGGACGCAGAGGAGGAGTGGCTGATCGCAGAAATGAACACCCAGGCGGTGGGCATGCACACTGAGCTCATGGGTGCAGTGGGAAGGGTGCCCGAATGCATTGAGTCACTGGCAAGGAGTGTGGAGCACTTCGCTGTAGCACAGGCGGATGCCACACTAACGCTTAGTGATGCAATTCAGTCACTGACTGCCGTGATCCCATCTCTGACTGCTCTCATGCAGACTCAGATTGAGGCCACGCGAGCACTGACTGCTGCCAACCTCGATGGTTCGTTCACATGTCCCCGGGGCTCTCACCGCGCCGCAGCAGGCCAGCAATCTGTGCTCCAGCAGATTGCTCCGGATGCTGAAGTGCTGCCCCGTGGGAGTGCCAGTGTGTCGGGCGAGCAGGGAGTTGCTGTCCTCTCTCACGATGACAGCATTCCTGCTGCCAACACTGTCACTTCTCCGCTGCACTTGCCACCGCCTGTAGGACAGACTGCTGCCGCCCATGCAGAGTTGGTGCAGTCTGCAGCCGGGCCCTCCAGGCCCAGAACTGGTCAAGGCCGTCCTTCAGGGGCATCTGCAGTGTCAGGGTCTGACGATCAGCAGCCTTCCACCAGCCTTGCTGCAGCCACTGAGGTCCCATTACGGAGGAGCAGTAGGGTTAGAAGGGGGGAAGTGCGCAAGGGAAGGAGATCACCCTCGAAGGGCAAAAAGTAGGAGGTGTGACAAAATGCTGGTCATTTTTTTATTAAAGGCCGAGGTTCGTGGTCCAACTTTTGTTTAGTGTTTTGGACATTATCTCCAGGTTGTGAGAACCAGTTATGTTATTGACTGTTTTTTTGTGTTTATTTCTATGAGTTTGTCATGAGGAAATGACACACACAGAGTTTGTAAAATAAATAAGTTTTTGTATTCAAAATATACATGTTTGGTGTTTGGAATTATTGGTGCCTTGGCCGGCTTAGGGGTTGCGTGCTGGGTTCATTGATGTTGTTAGCAATGGCAGAAGCCATTTCCACAGCAGGGGCCCTAGAAGCGGCTTGCTATCAGCCGTTGACGGACGGCCCTTGCAGTTTCACCATTGTGGGCCGCCCTCCCGCCTTGGTGCTGCTGATGATCATCCTCCTCGTCCTCTTCCTCCTCTTCCTCCTCCTCCTCTGGTGGTGCTCCAAGGCCTGGTGGCATTGGCTGGGTCCTGACGATTGCCATGTTATGCAACATGCAGCACACAACTACGAAGTTGGATACTCGCTCAGGCGAGTACTGCAGGGCCCCTCCAGAATGGTCGAGACAGCGGAACCATTGCTTCAGCACGCCGATTGTGCGCTCAATGATGTTCCTGGTAGCTTGATGGCTCTCATTGTACCGCAGCTCAGCAGGGGTGTTGGGCGTACGGAGCGGTGTCATCAGCCAGGTGCTCAATGGATACCCCTTGTCCCCGAGAAGCCAACCAACTGGCTGATGCGGTGCCTCAAAAAGTTCTGCCACAGTAGTCTGGTGCAGGATAAAAGCATCGTGGCAGCTGCCAGGATAGTGGGCATTGACAGCGAGTATCAGCTGTCTGTGGTCACAGACCAACTGAACATTCAAGGAATGGAACCCCTTTCTGTTCCGGAATTCCTCGGCATTCTCATGTGGAGCACGCAAAGCCACATGCGTGCAGTCAATGGCGCCCTGCACCATGGGGAAGCCCGCTATCCTCGCAAAGCCCAGAGCGCGGTCACGCTGCTTGTCTGGGGTCATGGGGAAAGAGATGAACTCTCGTCTCCTTTTAAAGAGGGCATTTGTGACCTGCCGGATGCAGCAATGCACCGCGAACTGGGAGATATTGGCGAGGTCCCCAGCAGCAGCTTGAAATGAGCCAGTAGCATAGAAGTTGAGAGCCACTGTGACCTTCACTGCCACCGACAGAGACGTCCTGGACCTCAGTTGAGGCTGCAGATCTGGCTGCAGCAGGTGGCAGAGCTCAGTGACCACCTCCTTGCTGAATCGCAGCCTTCGCAAACACAGCTCCTCAGACATATGAATGTAGGAGAGCTGTTCACGATATACCCTGGGAGGGTAAGCTCTCCTGTACATACGCCTGTTGGCCCTCCTCCGTCTGGCCATCATTGCCACTCTCTCTCTGCGTCTCTGTGTCCTCCGATTCAGCTGGAGCAGGACGACGCCCCCAATCAGTGCAGCCCCCATAGTCTCTTTGCAAGCAAAGTAATGAAGGACAGCAACCAAAGTAGCAGCGAAGTTAGGATCAGTAGGCAAAACTACCTCACAAAGCGTTGACTCAATGCAGAAGTCTCTCTCTCTCTCCGAATCTCTCTCTCTCTCTCAGAACGAGTGGTGCAAAAATGTCAACCACAGAAAAAGACAGGAAGAGGCCCCCTTTAAATAGCGCCCCCCCCCCAGCCCCACAGCGATTGATAGCGTTCCAGTCTTCCGGTCGTTGGATGCGCCAGGCGGTAAGGCAGGGGGCGCCACTCAATTTCCGCTCCGGGGCGCCACAAGGGCGTTGCACCATGGAATGACGTCACAATCTGCGCGCGCAGGTGGTCGCGGCGGTAAAGTTTAGCGCCGCCGCACAATGTCTAGTTAAGTTCCCGAGCGGCGCAAACATCACTGCGCCCGGGCGCTAGCGGCTTTGCGCCCATTAGCGCCCTCTTAAGGCGCTAACGGGAGGCGCAACCAACTGAATTTTTACCCCTTGGACTATAACCTGGTGTTGTGCGACTTCTAAGAAAGTAAAGGATGGCATCCAATTGAAAACAAAGGCATACAATGTTGCCAAGATTGGTGGAAGACCAGAGGATTGGGAAATTTAAAAAAACCAGCAAAGGATGACTAAAAAAATAATAAAGAGAGAGAAGATGAATTATGAGAGTAAACTAGCAAGAAACATTAAAACAGATAGTAAGAGCTTCTACAGGTATAGTAAAAGGAAGAGGATAGCTAAAGTAAGAACATAAGAACATAAGAAATAAGAGCAGGAATAGGCCACTTGGCCCCTCGAGCCTGCTCCGCCATTCAATAAGATCATGGCTGATCTTGGGCTGAAAGCCACTTCCCAGCCCGCTCCCCATAACCCTTCACTCCCTCATCTTGCAAAAATTTGTCTATCTCCACTTTAAATGTATTTAATGACACAGCCTCCACAGCTCTCTGGGGCAGAGAATTCCACAAATTTACGACCCTCTGAGAGAAGAAGTTCCTCCACATCTCAGTTCTAAAAGGGCAGCCCTTTATTCTGAGATTGTGCCCCCGAGTTCTAGATTTCCCCATGAGGGGAAACATCCTCTCTGCATCCACCCTGCCGAGTCCCCTCAGTATCTTATATGTTTCGATAAGATCACCTCTCATTCTTCTAAATTCCAATGAGTATAGGCCCAGCCTGCTCAACCTCTCCTCATAAGTCAAACCCCTCATCTCTGGAATTAACCTAGTGAATCGTCTCTGAACTGCCTCCAATGCAAGTATATCCTTCCTTAAATAAGGAGACCAAAACTGTACGCAGTACTCAAGGTGTGGTCTCACCAATAACTTGTACAGTTGTAGCAGGAATTCCCTGCTTTTATACTCCAACCCCCTTGAAATAAAGGCCAACATTCCATTTGATTACTTGCTGTACCTGCATGCTAACTTTTTGTGTTTCATGCACAAGGACCCCCAGGTCCCTCTGAATTGTAGCATTTTGTAATCTCTCTCCATTTAAATAATAGCTTGCTTTTTTATTTTTCCTGCCAAAGTGGATAACCTCGCACTTTCCCACGTTATACTCCATCTGCCAAATGTTTGCCCACTCACTTAGCCTGTCTATATCCCTTTGCAGGTTCTTTGAGTCCACTGCACAACTTGCTTTCCCACCCATCTTTGTATCATCCGCAAACTTGGCTACATTACACTCGATCCCTTCATCCAAGTCATTAATGTAGATTGTAAATAGTTAGGGCCCCAGCACCGATCCTTGCGGCACCCCACTAGTTACCATTTGCCAACCAGAAAATGACCCATTTATCCCGACTCTCTGCTTTCTGTTAGTTAGCCAATTCTCTATCAATGCTAATATATTACCCCCAACTCCGTGAGCTCTTATCTTATGCAGTAACCTTTTATGTGACACCTAATCGAATGCCTTCTGGAAATCCAAATACACCACATCCACTGGCTCACCCTTGTTCACCCTGCTTGTTACATCCTCAAAGAACTCCAGCAAATTTGTTAAACATGATTTCCCTTTCATAAAACCATGCTGACTCTGTTTGACTGCAGTATGTTTTTCTAAATGCCCTGCTACTGCTTCCTTAATGAAGGACTCCAGCATTTTCCCAACGACAGATGTTAGGCTAACTGGTCTATAGTTTCCTGCTTTCTGTCTCCCTCCTTTCTTAAATAGGGGTGTTACATTTTCAGTTTTCCAATCCGCTGGGACCTCTCCAGAGTCCAGGGAATTTTGGTATATTGCAACCAATGCATCCACTATCTCTGCAGCCACTTCTTTTAAGACCCTGGGATACAGGCCATCTGGTCCAGGAGACTTGTCGTCTTTTAGTCCCATTATTTTACCGAGTACTATTTTCTGAGTGATAGTGATTGTCTTTAGTTCCCCCCTCCCTGTGACCCCTTGATTATCCATTATTGGGATGTTGTTAGTGTCTTCTACAGTGAAGACAGATGCAAAATATTTATTCAGAGTCTCTGCCATTTCCCCGTTCCCCATTATTAATTCCCCAGTCTCATCCTCTAAGGGACCAACGTTTACTTTAGCTACCCTCTTCCTTTTTATATACCTGTAGAAGCTCTTACTATCTGTTTTAATATTTCTTGCCAGCTTACTCTCATAATTCATCTTCTCTCTCTTTATTATTTTTTTAGTCATCCTTTGCTGGTTTTTAAAAATTTCCCAATCCTCTGGTCTCCCACCAATCTTGGCAACATTGCATGCCTTTGTTTTCAATTTGATACCATCCTTTACTTCCTTAGTTAGCCATGGATGGTGCTCTCTTCTCTTAAAATCTTTCTTTCTCACTGGAATATATTTTTGTTGAGAATTATGAAATATCTCCTTAAATGTCCGC
The DNA here is from genome assembly GCA_030390025.1 of Squalus acanthias. Classification (NCBI taxonomy): domain Eukaryota; kingdom Metazoa; phylum Chordata; class Chondrichthyes; order Squaliformes; family Squalidae; genus Squalus; species Squalus acanthias. The sequence goes on from CM059433.1 coordinate 94,989,178, forward strand.
CACTGCATTTCAACTGTCTTACCCTTTAATTTGTTTTTCCAGTCCACTTTAGCCAGTTCTGCCCTCATGTCATTATAATTGCCGTTGTTTAAGATTAAGACACTGGTTTGGGATACAACTTTCTCACCCTCCAACTGGATTTGAAATTCAACCATGCTATGATCACTCTTTCCTAGAGGATCCTTTACTATGAGATCATTTATTAATTCTGTCTCATTACATAGTACCAGATCCAAGATAGCCTGCTCCCTGGTTGGTTCCATCACATACTGTTCTAGGAAAACATGCCAGATGCACTCTATGAACTCCTCCTCCAGGCTACCATGGCCAATTTGGTTTGTCCAATCAATATGGAGATTAAAATCACCCATGACTATTACCATACCTTTTTTACAGTCCTCCATTATTTGTTGATTTATACTCTGTCCAACAACATTGCTATTGTTCAGGGGCCTGTAGACTATGCCCACCAGAGACTTTTTCCCATTATTATTTTTTATCTCCACCCAAACCAATTCTACATCTTGATCGTCTGAGCCAATATCACTTCTCACCACTGCACTGATCCCATCTTTTACCAACAAAGCCACCCCACCTCCCTTTCCTTTCTTTCTATCCTTCCAAATTATCACATACCCTGGAATATTCAGTTCCCAGCCCTGGTCGCCTTGCAACCACGTCTCTCTAATGACGATCCGATCATACCCATTTGTAACTATTTGTGCCGTCAACTCATCTATCTTGTTACGAATGCTGCGTGCATTCAGATATAGAGCTTTTAACTTTGTCTTTTTACCATTTCTCCTTGTTTTGGCCTTTTTTTCTGTTACACTCTTATTTTTAAACATTCTGTCCCTTCCTGTCACACTCTGGTTATTATTTCCCCCATCTCTATTCTGTTCTATTGCTTTCTCATTTCTCATTGACTTTTTATTTTCTCGCTCACCTGGATCCTCCCCCCCACTATTTAGTTGAAAGCCCTCTCTACAGCCCTAGTTATTCGATTTGCCAGGACTCTAGCCCCAGCATGGTTCAAGTGAAGCCCGTCCAAACGGAACAGCTCCCACTTGCTGCCAGTGCCCCACAAATCGAAACCCATTTCTCCCACACCAGTCTTTGAGCCACTCGTTCATTTCTCTGATCTTATTTACCCTATGCAAATTCGCTCGTGTCTCAGGTAGTAATCCAGAGATTATTACCTTTGTGGTTCTGCTTTCTAATTTAGCCCCTAGCTGCTCATACTCTCTCAGCAGAACCTCTTTCTTTGTCCTACCTATGTCATTGGTACCTACGTGGACCATCACAACTGGACCTTCCCCCTCCCACTCCAAGTTTCTCTCCAGCCCAGAGGAGATGTCCTTAACCCTGGCACCGGGCAGGCAACACAACCTTTGGGACTCACGCTCTCGGCTGCAGAGAACAGTATCTATCCCCCTCACTATACTGTCCCCAATCACAACAACATTTCCTTTTGCTCTCCCCACTTGAATGGCTCCCTGTACCACGGTACTGTGGTCAGTTTGCTCATCCTCCCTGCAGTCCCTGGCCTCGTCCACACAGGGAGCAAGACTCTCGTACCTGTTGGACAAGGCCAAGGGCTGAGGCTCCTCCACCACTACCTCCTGGATCCCAATACCTGCCTCGCTTGAAGTCACACCCTCCTGTCCCTGACCATGGGCCAAATTGGAAGTAATTATTCTAGTGGACGTGACTGCCTCCTGGAACATAGTGTCCAGGTAATGATCCCCCTCCCTAATGTATCGCAGTGTCTGAAGCTCAGACTCCAGCTCATCAATTCCTCAAGCAGCCATCATTTACTGCAGATGAGGTCGCCATGGACCTCAATGGTGTCCACGAGCTCCCACATGCAACAACAACAACATATTGCCTACTCTCCCATCTCAATTAATTAATTAGTTTTAAAATTTGGAACACTTATATCTTTTAATCTACACCAAGGCACTTAATTTTAGATGCTCAAGTTTGGAAAAAAAGTGAGAAATACTCACCAACCAATCACTTACCTGCTTTCTGGTGACATCACACTTCGACTACTTTATTACTTCTTTACACTCACCGGACTTTTGTATCGCAGCCTGCTCCCGCTGGTTTTGAACTCTCCCGGGTTTTAACGCTCTTGCTCTGCTCCCGCTGGTTTTGAACTCTCCCGGGTAAACGTTGGTCCCTTAGAGGATGAGACTGGGGAATTAATAATGGGGAACGGGGAAATGGCAGAGACTCTGAACAAATATTTTGTATCTGTCTTCACGGTAGAAGACACTAACAACATCCCAATAATGGATAATCAAGGGGCTACAGGGAGGGGGGAACTAAAGACAATCACTATCACTAAGGAAATACTACTTGGTAAAATAATGGGACTAAAAGATGACAAGTCCCCTGGACCAGATGGCCTGCATCCCAGGGTCTTAAAAGAAGTGGCTGCAGAGAAAGTGGATGCATTGGTTGCAATATACTAAAATTCCCTGGACTCTGGAGAGGTCCCAGCGGATTGGAAAACTCCAAATGTAACACCCCTATTTAAGAAAGGAGGGAGACAGAAAGCAGGAAACTATAGACCAGTTAGCCTAACATCTGTCATTGGGAAAATGCTGGAGTCCTTCATTAAGGAAGCAGTAGCAGGGCATTTGGAAAATCATAATGCAGTCAGGCAGAGTCAGCATGGTTTTATGAAAGGGAAATCATGTTTAACAAATTTGCTGGAGTTCTTTGAGGAGGTAACGAGCAGGGTGGACAAAGGTAAACCAGTGGATGTGGTGTATTTGGATTTCCAGAAGGCATTCGATAAGGTGCCACATAAAAGGTTACTGCATAAGATAAGAGCTCACGGAATTGGGGTAATATATTAGCATGGATAGAGAATTGGCTAAATAACAGAATGCAGAGAGTCGGGATAAAGGGGTCATTTTCTGGTTGGCAAACGGTAACTAGTGGGGTGCCACAGGGATCGGTGCTGGGGCCTCAACTATTTACAATCTACATTAATGACTTGGATGAAGGGACCGAATATAATGGCCCAAAAATTCATCCCGGTGCGCGAGAGTACGCACTGCGTACTCTCGCGTATTCCCTCTGCAATTGCCGGTTTTCTGCATGCCCTGCGCATGCGCTGAAAACCGGCAATTGCTCTTTTGAAAAGGGGGCGGTTCCTCGGTGCATCGCGTGCGCGCTACAGGCTGCGCGCACGCTGTGCACTTCATGCTTTGGACGCGCAGGTAAGTACTGAAGATTTTAGAAATGGAAAAAGGAGGAGTAAGACCCACTTTTAACAAGGTAAGTAGTGAATTAAGTATTTTTTTGAATTTTTTTAAATTTTTTATTTAAAATGGTTAATTTATTTAACTATACTTATTTTATTAATGTGATGGGTTTTTTTTTAAATTTAATTGAGGTTTAGCTGTTATTTTGGGGGGTGTAAGATTCATAGATTTCACAGCACGTATGTGAAACTTATGAATGGAAGATGGTGTGCTGCCATTGGCTCTAACTGAGTCACGTGATCCCACAGCTCGCACGAATTCACTACGCCGGTGGGATACGCAAGCACTGCCCGGCTGATGTCTGGAACATCAAGTTCGTGCGAGCTGGATCTGAAAAGCACAAGCGAGGTGAGAGATCGCGGGGAAGGCTTAGCCCCGCGGGAACAGAGCGAGATCAATTTCTGGGCCATTGTAGCCAGGTTTGCGGATAATACAAAGATGGGTGGGAAAGCAAGTTGTGCAGAGGACTCAAAGAACCTGCAAAGGGATATAGACAGGCTAAGTGAGTGGGCAAACATTTGGCAGATGGAGTATAATGTGGGAAAGTGCGAGGTTATCCACTTTGGCAGGAAAAATAAAAAAGCAAATTATTATTTAAATGGAGAAAGATTACAAAATGCTACAGTTCAGAGGGACCTGGGGGTCCTTGTGCATGAAACACAAAAAGTTAGCATGCAGGTACAGCAAGTAATCAAAAAGGCAAATGGAATGTTGGCCTTTATTTCAAAGGGGTTGGAGTATAAAAGCAGGGAAGTCCTGCTACAACTGTACAGGGTATTGGTGAGACCACACCTTGAGTACTGCGAACAGTTTTGGTCTCCTTATTTAAGGAAGGATATACTTGCTTTGGAGGCAGTTCAGAGACGATTCACTAGGTTAATTCCAGAGATGAGGGGTTTGACTTATGAGGAAAGTTTGAGTAGGCTGGGCCTGTACTCATTGGAATTTATAAGAATGAGAGGTGATCTTATTGAAACATATAAGATACTGAGGGGGCTCGATAAGGTAGATGCAGAGAGGATGTTTCCCCTCGTGGGGAAATCTAGCGGGGGCACAGTTTTAGAATAAGGGGTGGCCCTTTAAGAACTGAGATGAGGAGGAATTTCTTCTCTCAGAGGGTCGTAAATCTGTGGAATTCTCTGCCCCAGAGAGCTGTGGAGGCTGGCTCATTAAATACATTTAAGGTGGAGATAGACAGATTTTTGCAAGATAAGGGAGTGAAGGGTTATGGGGAGTGAGCGGGGAAGTGGCTTTGAGCCCAAGATCAGCCATGATCTTATTGAATGGCGGAGCAGGCTCGAGGGGCCAAGTGGCCTATTCCTGCTACTATTTCTTATGTTCTTATGTTCTTATATGTACCTTGAAAGTGTCACTGGGCACTGAGTGACTGGAGTGCTGCTTAGGTACACTAGCTAGACTATGGACTGCTGCCTCATTGAAATAAAACTCAGAGGCTTAATTAGCTTAATGCTCAACTTGTATGCAGGTTTCTAGTTCCCTTTGCACTCATTGCCAGTATTGATGTATTTTAAATGCTTCGGGCACATTGTAAGTCTCAAGCGTCAGTACCCATTATCTTCCATTATTGATCCCCGAAGTATCTCAGAAACCTTTTGAAGTACCCAAAAGATATTGCATAAAATGTGATTTTCATGATGATCAGCAGCTCATTACATGAGTTGTCCTCGTCTTAAGGGTGATTAGATCCTTAAAAGTTTGTTGGTTAAAGATAAACATAATGTGGGTGGCGCAGGTTTTCTTGCACCAGCTATAGTGTTTGATGGTATGGATGGAGTTAATTTATTGTTGTGTGCTATTGTGGATCTCTTGCTCAGCTTGCACAGGCGTCTGAAAGACATGTCCAATCTGTGCTTTGTTAAACATTGCTTCAGTACCAGTTGTACTAGCTTGTGACAGGATTTTCCCACAGGTGATCTTCTGAAAGGATTATTACTGGTCCTAGCCCTTTTCGGGCTACCCCGGATCAGGCGTATTCCCCAGACGTTCACCTTCAACTAAAGTTAGAGGTAGCCGAATCCTAAAGATGCTTAATTGGGTCTAAAGGTCCGGACTATCTCTCCCTAAAGGAAAGGAACGACCTGAAGAGGTTACCGTCCTCCAGATAGCACTTTTAATAAGTTTAGCTAGACTGTAACCTTCTGGATATTATGAGGGTCCGGAAAACTCCCCCAGAATTCTGCAACTCCTCACCAAAGAGTGTACAGAGATTCAATTTGTTAGTTTGATACAGAAGTATTATTTGAGACAATTCTAAAAATATATATAGATTTATTAAAGAACCGACATATAATTACAATTGGTGATTCAGTCGCAACTTTAACAATTCCAAAAACAAAAAGCTTACAATTTTTATTATCAGAGATCCTTATTCTCAAATCTTAACTTTGTTACATTTTTACATTTCTTAGTTTATTCTTATTCCAGAATATCCACCAAAATCAAATACCTTTGATACCCGAGTCTTAAAGAGTTGAAAACTTACAGAGCTTGCCTCTGAAGTCTGAGAATTGCTTTGCCCCTTCCAACGAATTCTGTCTTCCTATTTGAAAGTCCAATCTTTTATACTCTTTCTCAGTGGTATATCCTTTGAAGTTTTCTGCTGATGTAAGCTAATTATCTCTAGTCATTTTTCTGTTGACCCCTTCTATTCTTACAATTAGTTCAGCTTGTAGCATTCAGAATTATGTCTGCTGTGTAGGTGTTTCAAGTTCATCATAAAAAATGGTTGTAACAGATGTATCTATTTGATGCCATTCTTACGAAGGTCTTCTATTCAATTCTTAAGTCACCTCAGCTGGTTGTATTACAGACTTCGTGTCTCCTAGGTGCTCCAAGTTCAACACAAAAACATGTAAATTAAAAACACTTCAACCGGGTACACCATTGTCCACCTAGCCACCTCAACTGGTTGCATTAAGAATTATGGGGGACAAATTGAGTCATGCCCCCTTTGGGGCGCTAACTTCGCTGGGGCACTACTTTTAGTGCCCCATAAAAATTAGCGCCCCTGCGCCGGAAATTGAGTGGTTGCGCCCCAAGAGGGAAGTGGGGCGCTACTGGAAGCGGCCCGCATCCCTCTTGGGGCGCTGTGAGTCAATATCGTGGCGCTATGTGCTGCAGTGCCAGGCGCTGCGGCACGTCGCACCGCAGTATTGCAGGCCTTCCTCCCCTTCTTAAAGGGGAGGGGCCTTGCACAGCGCGAACCGGGGCCCAGCTGGGCCCCCGGGGATCGGGAGTGCCGGCAAAAGAGCCCGGCACTCAAGAGAAGTGCCGGGCTCTTGGAGTGCAGCTGGCACTTAGCGGGGGCGGGGGGGCTTCACAGGGGCTGGGGACAGCAACGGGGGCAGGTGCTGGCAGGTGGCCAGCAACAAAAATGGCCGCCCGCCACCTCCCCTTTAACTAGCACCGGCCCGGCCGCAGGTAGGCCCCCCTGACCCCGTTGGACATAGCGTCTGGTGGTAAGTCAAGGGGCGCTAACGAAGATCACGGCCGGAGCGCGAGCGGGGCACTGTGCACGGCGATGACATCATCACCGGCGGCGCAGCGCCACAGGGCGCTACTGGTTAGCGCCGCCGCTAACCTCCTGCTGAATTTCGCAGGAGGCGTGGGCGGTGCCGCACCCGGGCGCTAGTTGCTTTGCGCCCAATTAGCGCCCTCTTAAGGCGCTAATGGGAGGCGTAAACCAACTGAATTTTTCCCCCTAGGTCTCCTGTCTTTCATTTGATATTATATTTACGAAGGCATATGTTTCTTTAATTTATGTGATTCATTTCGAAGTGTTGGTTTAAGACACTTTAACTAGGGTATGGTATTGTCTTTTTCCCAAGCTGCAGACTTTCGGGAACCTCCAACCTCCTGATTCAATGAGGCAATTGTTTCAGTGTCAACAACTTATCTTATCTCAAAAGCCTGTATGGTGTTTACAGCTTTTCCTTGTTGAGGCTTTCAGATTTCCAAGCCCAGTTTGTCATGTTTAATAAAGTCAGAATTCTTTCATAGGATGGTGTATTTTTCTGAATATGGCTATTCCTTCACACTTCCCTTGCCATTTGATGCAGACTATCAATCACAAAAGCTTCGTGTGGAATTTGTTGAGTTCTTTTATGTCTCACAACTAAACAAAAGTGCCAGCCTTATTCACGATTAGATGATCCCAAGGCACATGGGTGAGAATCTTTCAGAGATTGTTAACAGTAAGACGGTCTGAAAGAATCAGTGAAGTTGCTTAAGAAGCCCGCTCGCGCTACACTTGTAGATTGCTGCCAGCATTCCATTGGGATTGGACGCTTTTCTGTTTTTCAGCTTGTGTGATGGTCTTTCCCATCTCATCAGAGGTGGCTGAACATTGCATGCTGTTAGAAACCATATGATGTAGAACACACAGAATCACACAGAATCCCCACAGTGCAGATAGAGGCCATTTCGGCCCATCGAGCCTGCACCGACACATATCCCACCCGATCCCCGTAACCCCACGTATTTAATCCCCCTAACACTAAGGGTCAATTTATCATAGCCAAATCAAACCTAACCCGCACATCTTTGGACTGTGGGAGGAAACCGGGGGAGAACACAACTGAGGTAAGAATTCCTCTGCTCTTTGTGTAGCAACATTGTAAACTCATTTGTGATATTATTAGTAAAATCGTAAGCATGTTCTTTTGAATATGTTTATGATTTCACTAGAAACAGCGCATGGGAGAAATCTTCACAAATGCATTCATAATGTTGTTACACAATAACTAGAGGAATTATTACTCTCCTCCTTTGTCAGTGTGCTCAAATATTTGTCTTTAGCAATATGGGGGCAAATTGTATTTGTGCGTGCTCCTGTCCCAGAGCCCCTCTCGATCAGAGGAAAGTGCAGATGGATCTCCACACTCTATTATCTGATCTGCTTTCCTTTCAAATTAGGTACTATTCTCGGAGCATTAACTTGCAAGAATTTACCACATCATCTATCATATCAGACACTTTTCGCCCTTTACTATATGTTTTGAAGATGTCAGTTTGGTTAGCAGAGGTTTAAACCAGCTTACCCGTCTGGGTTATGGCAAGATTCACTTTTTTAAAGGAGCCACAAATGTAAATGTTCATGGAACCCCTCAAGCATTGGGTCCAGTACAAATGCCACAGTTGTCTCTTCAAAATCCAGTATTGATGAGGATAAGTTAACTTTAATAGATCAAATGATTTAAAGACAATTCTGCTGAAAACGTTTATTTTTTATGATTCACATTATTACTGGAACTTTGATGAAATGTTCAGGCACCAGGACCGTGAGGCCTCTCTGCTGTATCACTGATCTTGATGTTAAGACTGACTGAAGCCGACTCTCTGTAAATCTTTTCTGATTCAATCTTACTGGAGACTGGTGACCTTGCAGGAACAGTCTTCTGGGGCCAGCATAGGGTCGGGGGTAAAGTAAGGATGTACTGTATTAGGTTTACAACTTCAACTCGTTTTGAACCTAACAAGCTTCATGAGAGAAAAAAAAATGTGTGTATTTTTCTATGACTTAATCCTGCTTATATATTTCCTTTAATAATATTTGAGCCATTAGGCATGTTTCGCAACTAGTTAACCATTTCTCGTCAGTAAGAGATGTACTGTAAATTAAAGAGGCCTTGTCTTCATGGAAAGCCTCTCTCTCTTTGGTGAGGGAGGAGAGCCATAGATTATTTTCATCATGAAGATTTACATGCAAGTGACATGATGATACTTTTCATCCATCTTTTGGATGAGATGTTAAACCAAGGCTCCGTCTATCCTCTCAGATGGACGTAAAATATCACATGAAACTGTTTCGAAGGAGAACAAGGGAGCTATCCTGGCCAATATTTCTCACTCAACCAACATCACTAAAACAGATTATCTGGTCATTTGTCTTATTGTTGTTTCCTACATAAAAATAGTGACTATACTTCAAAAGTATTTCATTGGCTGTAAAGTACTTTGGGATGTCCTAAATGTTGTGAATGGTGCTTTATGAATGCCAGTTCTTTCTTTTTTCTTTCATTCCTTCTTTCTATCTTTCTTTTATTCATGTTATCATGTTACATGTTTACCAACTTAAACAACAATAAACATAAGAACATAAGACATAAGACATAGGAGCAGGAGTAGGTCATTTGGCCCCTCGAGCCTGCTCCGCCATTCAATAAGATCATGGCTGATCTGATCTTGGCCTCAACTCCACTTCACTGCCCGCTCCCCATAACCCTTGACTCCCTTACCTTTCAAAAATCTGTCTATCTCCATCATAAATATATTCAATGACCCAGCCTCCACAGCTCTCTGGGGAAGAGAATTCTAAAGATTCACCACCCTCTGAGAGAAGAAAAAGGTTCATCTAATACCTCCATGAAGATTGTGACCTCTAATATTATATTATTTGCAGCAGACATCAGACATATTTTGCTTTATGCAAATGGTGCAATTGCTTAGAAATAAAGCTTTGAATTTTATATGAACATTTTAAAAATAATTAGTCTACTTTACCAAAAGCTGTGTGAGTGGAAAAGACGTATCTAATATATGCACCCATGAAAATTTCACAACCAGGCACACCAGCAACACATGAAGTGGTCGTGAGTTGAATAAGACAGCCAAGAAAAGAGTAATCGATTAAAACAAAAGAAATATGAAACTGAAAGAAGAGGAAATGTAACAAAGGAAGAAAATGGAGCAATAGAAATACAAAATAAACCAGTGGAATATTATTAAAACAAGATGCAGAAATAGGGAGAGGCACATGGAAAAAGAAAGCAGAAGAAAAAAAAATAACGGTAGTGATTTTATAGAAAATGGGAAGAAAAACAAGACAGCAAATGGAGTGCAGAAGAATTAAAAATTGAAAGGGATAGCAAATTAAAAGTAGATGGAGGAAAGCAATATAAGATAAAATAAGAAAGGAAAGAAAACAAAGTTTTAAAGAAAATGAAAGGAATAATTATCAGCCCTGCAGTAACTCTGAGGTGACTATTTACACAGCTAGTCTTAGTTCTCATTTAAAAAAAATCAATTTCTCTCATTGCAGCTCCCCAATGAAAATATACTACAAAAAGCAGTGCAGCCATCAGTTGCTGAGTCACAAAAATTCTTAGCAATATCTCTTTACACTTGACATATGATAAATATTTTTACATATAGACCCAATTCAAAATTCAGTACATCAGTCATTTGCATCCTGTTGTTATTTAATTCTTGTATAAGAATCATTGAAAGTTAACATGCAGGTACAGCAAGCAATTAGGAAAGCAAATGGTATGTTGGCCTTTATTACAAGAGGATTTGAGTATAAGAGTAAAGACGTCTTACTGCAATTATATAGGGCCCTGGTGAGACCACACCTGGCGTATTGTGTACAGTTTTGGTCTCCTTACCTGAGGAAGGATATACTTGCCATAGAGGAAGTGCAACAAAGGTTCACCAGACTGATTCCTGGGATGGGGGGATTGTCCTATGAGGAGAGATTGAGTAGACTCGGCCTATATTCTGCAGAGTTTAGAAGAATGAGAGGTGAACTCATTGAAACATACAAAATTCTTACAGGACTTGACAGGGTAGATGCAGGGAGGATGTTTCCCCTGGCTGGGGAGTCTAGAACCAGGAGTCACAGTCTCAGAATAAGGAGTCGGCCATTTAGGACTGAGATGAGGAGAAATTTCTTTACGCAGAGGGTGATGAATCTTTGGAATTCTCTACCCCAGAGGGCTGTGGAGGCTCAGTTGTTAAGTATATTCATAGAGTCATAGAGTCATAATGGCACAGAAGGAGGCCATTCGGCCCATTGAGTCTGCACCAGCTCTCTGTAGAGCAATCCAGTCAGTCCCATTCCCCTGCTCTATCCCCGTAGCCCTGCAAGTTTATTTCCTTCAAGTGCCTATCCAGTCTCCCCTTGAAAACATTGAGTGTCTTCGCTTCCACCAATTCCATTGGCAGCGAGTTCCAGGTCCTCATCACTCGCTGTGTAAAAAAGTTTTTCCTCACATTCCCCTTGTATCCCTTGCCCAAAACCTTAAATCTGTGTCCCCTAGTCCTTGTACCATCAACTAGTGGGAACAGCCTTTCCCCGTCTAGCCTATCCAAACCCGTCATACTCTTGTACACCGCTATCAAATCACCCCTCAACCGCCTTTGCTCTAATGAAAACAAATCTAGCTTCTCCAACCTGTCCTTGTAGCTAAGATCCCCCATCCCCGGAACCATTCTGGTAAATCTCCTCTGCACCCTCACAAGGGCCTTCACATCCTCCCTAAAGTGTGGTGACCAGAACTGGATGCAATACTCCAGTTGTGGCCTAACCAGTGCTTTATAAAGGTTCAGCATAACCTCTCTACTTTTGTACTCAATACCTCTATTTATGAAGCTCAAGATCCCATATGCTTTGCTAACCATTCTCTCAATATGTCCTGCCACCTTCAGGGACCTATGCACATTAACTCCCAGGTCTCTCTGTCCCTGCACACTCTTTAAATCAAGACAGAGATCGATAGATTTTTGAATATTAAGGGAATCAAGGGATATGGAGATAGTGCAAGAAAGTGGAGGAGGTAGAAGATCAGCCATGATCTTATTGAATGGCGGAGCAGGCTCGAAGGGCCAAATGGCCTACTCCTGCTCCTATTTCTTATATTCTTGGCTGCACACATCAGCAGGGGGTGCAAAATCCTGAGAGGCTCGCACCAGTTAAAGCTAGCCTGCACTGTTTAAAGCTAGCCTGCACCTCTTAAAGGGGAGGTGCATTGTAGCTGGAGCAGGTGCTGGAAGTGGTTCTACAATTAAATCTGACCTGAGAAACAGTGAAGAAAGGCACAACATGGGAGAGCGCGGGCTCCAACGTTTTCCGACGCTGCACTGGAGGCCTTGGCAGAGAAGCTGGAAAGGAAAGAGAGATGTACTGTATCCGCAAGGGTCCAGGAAGTCCTCCAGATACACACTCAGAAGACAGTGGGAGCAGATAGCCATGGCGGTTAATGCCAGGAGTCAAGCCCCAAGGACCTGGATGTAGTGCTGTAAGAAGTTCAATGACTTCACATAAGTGGTCAAGGTCAGTGAATGCATTTTCAAATGCAATATCCTACCAATTGCACCACTAGCTTCAGCCACTGCTCAATGCACCACATGCCCATTACTCACCTACCAACAATCTCTATCAAACAGGACTCCTGCCTAACATTCATAGCTTCACCTCACCCTCACACACTTACTACTGCTGCAAGCCTAACATCCACATCTCACAGCTTGCATACACTGGCAGCTATTCAACCATGACAGCTACATCACCCAAACAGATTGCACAACACTCACTGACCCACTTCCCTCTCTTGCAGGACAAGGTGGCGCACAACCAGAGGCAGCAGGAGCTAACCAGCGGGTGACAGGCTCGCCTGCATCTACTAACCCCCATGGAGGAGATGGTGCTGGCCATTATTGGAATGGCCATTGCTGAGGCTGAGGCCAGCGGTGGGTCTGAAACCATCAAAGATGATGCTATCCTCCTACCTAATCCTCCTTCTCACATCCCACTTCCCCCTCATCTCACAATCTCTTCTGATTTACAAGCTGCAGATGATGTAAGCATGCACCTCTTGCTTCTCCCCCACCCCGCACCACCCCCCCACCGCCCCGATCACCACAACCTTACCCTTGTGTCTTTCTCATTTCAGATACCCAGGAACTGCAACCTGGCCAGGTAATGATGGAAGAGCAACAAGACCAAGACCGTGATGATGAAGATACACCATCACTCGATTTCACCCTCGCAGCCACCAGCTCAGATACTGACACTGCACATAATTTAGATGATAGCATAGAGGCAGGATCTGCACATGGTGAGACACTGGGCAAGAGTGGCCTGCAGCCAGGGCAGGGGGCAAGGATAGCGAAGGTGCCTGCTCCCCGGAGGGCGAGATCACACATGAGTTCTGCTGCAGAGGACTCAGATGAGCACTTCGCAGGCTACAGAAGAAGGCTGATGGGTATGCACAATGAAATGCTTGGTGCATTGGCCGGCCTGCCAGAAAGCCTGTGTGCAATGTCTAGGAGCATGGAGGAGTCCGGCACCAACATGACACAGCACTTTGCGCAGAGCTTGGATCGAATCCTTTCCAGTATGGACATGGTGGCCAACTCCATTAGCACACTTTTGGACCCAACCATCTGATGGCCGATGTCTCAGCTTCCATTGCAGCACAAACAGCAGCCAGCCAACATCTGACTGCTGCAGTGGAAGCTCAGACTGCTGTCATGCAATCTCAGCTTGCTCTCATGGACGCTCAGACTGGTGCCATCATGGATCTGGAAAGGGGCTTGCAGGGTGTCACAGCAGTCCAGCAATCTGTCCTCTAACAGAGTTCTAGGATTGCTGAGGTGTGCCCGGGGGGAGTGGCAGTGGTTCCGTGGAGCAGGAACCTGCTGTCCTCTCTCAGGATGACAGCATTCATCGTCCCACTCTTGCCACAACGCCAGTGCTCTTGCTGTTGCCTGTCAACCAGCCAGCCCAGATTGCTGCCGCCCATGCCGAGATGGTGCAGTCCGAAGCCAGGCTTCCTAGGCCCAGAGTTGCTTGAGGTCATTCTCCAAGGCCATCTGCAGTCTCCTCCACTGAAAGTCAGCAGCCTTCCATCAGCCATGCTGCAGCCACTGAGGTAGCATTGCATAGGAGCACTAGAACAGGCAAAGGTACATGGAAGACAAGCAATAAGGGAATGCTCAAGGGTGATTAGTTGACGTTCGTGTGCAATACGCCATTATTTGATTTATAAATTTGGTTTGGAATGTTTATTTTGTGGAGGCTTTTATGTTTGCATTGTGGCCAAGCGGACGCTGTGATGGACAGTGACAGAGGAAAGGTAAGGTGTTGGACTGCTGGTGAATGGGGTATTAGGTTTGCGGTTATCGGTATCACACTCGGATGAGTTCGTCACGGACAGCCCAGCCAGAAAGGGGCTGTCTAGGTTGCCTTTACCATTAATCTTCCTCCTCTCCCTCAGCTGCTCGCTCTATAGCTGGTGACAAGAGTTGTGCTACATGATGGTGAGGTTGTGCAGCATGCAGTAGACCACCACAAATCTTGACACCTGCTCTGACGAGTACTGCAGGGCTCCTCCAGAGCGGTCCAGGCGGCGGAAGTGTTGTTTCCGCACGCCAATGGCCTACTCTATCACATTTCGTGTGATAGCATGGCTTTCGTTATATGCATGTTGCGCACGTGTGCTGGAATCATCAGCCATGTCGTCAGCGGATAGCCCTTATCACCCAGTAGCCACCCTTTGGTTGGCTGTGGTGACTCAAATGCAGATGGCACAGCGGTCTGCTGCAGAATGAAGGCATCCTGACTGCTGCCAGGACACCGGGCATTGACCTGCAAGATTCGCTGCCTGTGGTCACACATCAGCTGGGCATTGAGGGAGTGGAATCCCTTTCGGTTCCGGTACATCTCAGAGTTGGCATGTGGCACCCGCAAAGCGATGTGCGTGCTGTCAATGGCACCCTGCACCATGGGGAAGCCTGTAACCTTTGCGAAGCTGAGTGCTCGCTCTACCTGCTGCTCTCTGGCAAGGGAGAATGAAATGTAGTCAGCTCTCTTTGAATAGAGAGTGACAGTGACCTCCCTTATGCAACAATGGATGGCAAACTGCAGGATGTTGCAAATATCTCCAGCTCTAGCCTGGAAGGAGCCCGATGCATAAAGGTTCATCGCCACGGTTACCTTCGTAGCTACTTGCCCTGCTCTGAGGTTTCACTTGTGGCTGCAGCAGGTGGCAGATTTCAGTGAGGATGTCCTTACTGAAGCGCAGATGTCTCACACATTGTTCCTTGCTGAGGTTTAGGTAGGAGAATTGCTCCCTGAAGACCCTGGGCGGACATGGCCTCCTGCTGAGAGCCCTTCTCCCCCTCCTTCTCCTCACTCTTCCAACAGCTTGTCCTGCTCTGCGTGTCCTCCAATCATTCTCCAAGTCATGTTGTATTCCAAGGGGAATTCTTACTAGTGCACCCATGTCTGGCAGCAAGTGGTTTGTGCAGAAGCATTGAACACAGGAAAAATTTCTTCAGCACCTGCCACTCCACTCCCTGTAGACTTTGGCAACTTTAAACAACTATAGAAAGCATCAAACACTTACAGAATCTTATCAACAGCCAGAAGAAATCAACCAGCAACTAACCAGTAAGTAGTTGATGATCCTTTTAAATTGCGCTGGTGGGGAGACCTTCCTGCTGCTGAATGCATGTTCAGCTGTGCGAGCTTAAGAGAGGGTATTAGCTGGAGCGTTGAGCTCCAAATTGGCAGCGCTGTCATCAAATCAGCGTTGCACGCTAATTGACATCATGATCTGCCTGCTCTGCTTCCAGTGGGCATTCACTCCGCACGCGCCAACGCCCTCACCGATATGGCGTCTGGCGCAATTCGCCGCACAAATGTGCGTACGTGCCGTGGTCGCCATTTTGGACCTCTAAGGGCACTCATAGCTCCCAAAAAACAGGCCCTACGGATCTTAATTTTGCAATGATTATGTCTTCTCATGAAAACTATGTCCCAATGTAAACTAATCATGTATGTTCCCCGTTGGTAGAACAATAGAGGGTTTTTCAGTCAACAAGATATATTAAAATGAGTACTAAATTATAATAAATGTCTCTGTGGATTCAATTTCAAATAGTTTCTACTTTACAATAGTGTGAAATTGGAAATACCATATCAACTAGAATTTTACCTTTTACCTGAACTAGAGCCAAATAGCAACTGAAAGCAAAGATTATATTAAAAATTGCTCAGGAAGGCAACAGATTACTGCAGTGAGATAATCTGGCTGGGGAAAATGGTAGGTACAGGTATAGGGAAAAAGCCACAGAAAATTAGCAGATAAAAGGAAGCAAAGAAGAAAATAAGATCTGTCAAGATCTTAAAAATAGTTTAAGTGTCAGCCATGGCACTATTCAAAGAAGAGCAGGGGAGTTCTCCAGATGTCTCAGCCAGTATTTATCCCTCAGCCAACACCAAAAACAGATGATCTTGTAATTTATTTCACTGCTGTTTGTGGGAGCTTGCTGTGCTCAATTTGGCTGCCGCATTTCCTACATTACAACAGTGACTACAGTACAAAAGCACTTCAATGATTGTAACGCACTTTGGGATGTCCTGAGGTCATGAAAGGTGCAATATAAATGTTTTGTTTAGCCATTGTTTCGCCATCTGATACCTTTAAGGCTGTTAAGGGTTTAATAAGTAAGCAAAAAGTACAGGAAGCACAGGACTTGCTTCAATGTTCAAAAATGTAGATTGCTCCACTTCATTGATTAGTGGAGTTAATTGTTGAATTCAGGAACATTTGATAAGAACTGAAAGTCTTATGCAGTCCTTCCGTCATTCTGCATATTCATTTCAAACAGAGAAATATTGATGGGCCTTATGAATTCCAATTGCTTATGTTGTGCACTACATCAGCAGCCTAATTGGATTTTTCCAAGCAGAACATTTGACCTCAATGTTTGACCCAGCACTCGATTGGTATAACCAACCACAATTCATTAAATTGACGTGATTCTCTGTATATCACTAATTAGAAACATACCGTGTTGGTCTATTCATTCAACTTTCCAAAGTTCAAGTAAGTGGAGAGGACCTGCAATCAAAGTATTGGAGGTGCCGAGATATTCTGGTTTTAATTAGAGGTTTATTAATGGTGAAAGCTGACATCACAGCGGCTGACCATGGGGCATTCTCAAACTAAATTTTGTAGTTACAAATACTGAATTTTGTTCCAAAAGATTAAAGATTAATAATCACAAAAGGTGTAAGTGTAGTTGATGTTGAAGACTGACATTTGTGCTTCATTCTCAGTCCATTATTACAATCCATGAATATTCACAAAGAGTAATGTTATGGGCTTTGACCGTTGTCACAATATGAACATGGCATTTAGTAACAGAGTAATTTCAGCCCTGTACTGAAAAAAAAATTATCTAATTGAATCTGCCTTTACAGGAATTGGCCTGCAACTACTAGAGCTTGTAGTAATTACTTTAATGATGGTCTCACATTGTAAAATCCATGCCACGATTAGTCAAAGACTGAAAAAAAAGTTAGAAACATAGGAGACAGGCTGAAAATCTCGTTAGGAGCCAAGGAATAAATGAACTCACCTCTTATTTGTTGTAATATGCAGTGAAATGATGATGTCATTAGTGGGACTTGCAGCATTTTAATATGGCATAACACAGTATAGGCATGACTGAAGTCCTAAAAAATAAACATTCTTGAGCTGGTTAGATTCTGAAACAAGGTATTTTCTTCCTGAATTCATTTCTCTGGCTTGGTCAGTTTCAAATCTCTATTTTCATAATAAATAATAGATTGAAAGCTGGTTACAATTGAACGTGCATCCACTTAGTTACCTACATGATTGTACAGTCCGTTCAATTTTCTACCATTTTATGGACCAAATCATTTTCAATTCAGGATCCACCCTTCATCTTAATTGAATATCAATTGCTTGGCGCATAAATTTTATTTTACCTCATTTAGTCATGAAAATGATACAAATGTTCAAATTTTGGAGAATTTTTCAAATGTTACAGGGTTGTTAAATTTGACACCAAATACAAAAGTCATCATGTCACCAACGTTGAGTGCATCAAACAACCTATGTATTTCTGTGCACGTTTCTGTAATGACATAATTTCCTTTGTCCAATGGGGTATGCATATAAGGGGAGGGGGCACACCATGGTAGGTATGCTGTTATTTGCATCTCCAATCTGCATAATGAGTTCCAAAAACCCAATGAGTGTAGCTCATGAAAAAGACAGGGTGGCATCTTTTCAGTTTTAATGGGAATACTCAGAAAACTTCAAATTTTTCTTGACATTTCTTATAGCAAAATAATCGTGGTCTAGGTTGGAGTGTCTATTATGAAAATAAGAGAAGAGCAAGTCAATTATACCTCAATGACTGAATAGCCAGGGGTCCTCATTAAAATGATCAGGAATGCTGCAGTGTTCTCTTTTGCTTTTCTGTATGTAGCCACTGATTAAGTTGTATAAGAATGACATGGCCTTTTGGAAAGAAAATAGAACATGCCTCAATATCAAGTCAGCCAGCCAGAAATTGTTGACGCTTTCAAATGTGAGATGCACACTGCATCAAGAAGGGACGCTTAATAGTGATAGGGTCATGGACTTCTGATGTATTTAAAAATAGTTGTGGTCACATTACTTCAGTCCAATCAGACTTAGTCTTGGTTTTGCATTTTAGTTTTCGGCTGCAAAATGGTGTAGATCCAGCAGTGTGGTGGCAATATAACCCATTTATTTCATATAGTGATAAAAATAAAATGTACCAAACTAAATGACAAGAATAATATTGGCACAGTGATCATTTTTTGTGTGATATGGTCAGACTTGCCCTACTGTTCTATTATAAAATAGGACTTATCAACACTGCATGTTTGCTAGGGCTATAGGAGACTATTTCTGAACTGGTTCCGACCATATTTAAGTGTTGCCTGGATACGACAGGCTGATGTTAGGGCTCATGTGTCACGGTATTAGTTCAACAAAAACATTGCAACAGCAAGAAATTTTAAATCTACATAGAGAACATTATGACCTTTCTGACTGAAAATCTTACCACATGTTTCAGTCATGTTTGATTCCTATTTACATTTGCCTCACAGCTAAGTCTGTCAGATGTGTTTGCTGCTACTGAGGATCTAGTCTAACTCATTGCAGTCACTGCTTTTGTCCTGACCAGGTCCAGTCTTTCAACTACGTGGAATACACACACCGTCCTTTCAAATACAGGGTTTCCCTCCAAACCCTCTCAGGCATATTTGCCCACTCAGCTTCCTTGGGTCCTCTTTCAGATGAAAGCTTTCTTGCACTTTCTCAGACCTCCAAGAAGCAGAGTCCCATATTTACCCCAGACCTCCTACACTGGGGTAGGTGGAGGGGGGTTCTGCTAGATTAGTGTTCTTATCCTGTTGTGGGAATGATGAGGACAGTTCTAGACACACAGGCTCACACTCCTTCATCATATCACTCCTAAAAGTTAGAGGTTGGTGGAATAAATTCCCTTCTTGACAATTCGGGGGTTGGGAGGGGAAGCGTGATTTTAACTTTGCTGCCCGTAAGAAAGCGGGAGGGGGCAGTTAAAATTGAATGGGAGACTTAGCCGATGGCCTTCCATCCCGATCCCTGCCGACTGCAATTTTAAATTGCAGGCGCCAATGACACCCTCTGAAGCCAGTGGGGTCCTTGTTTAAATATGCAGATCAGGCTCCGAAGATGTAATCGGGGCCCAACAGAAATTTTAACCCCAAGGCTGCACGGTGAAGCCCTGGTGATCTTCCCACCAAGCCAAACCTGTCGGGAAGCGGATCTAAGGTCCGAAGAGGCCCTGGCAAGGTAAGTCATTTTTAATTTTTTGTAGTTTCCTTGTGGAAGAGCAGGAATGCTCCTCTGGGACCCACAAGGAAATCTTGGGCCTCACCTGCCCCAGGCTTCCTGCCCCTACCCTGGACTGTGATCCCCCCGATTCCCCCATCTTGATCACTTACCTCACATTCCTTCTGGTCCCCGCCGGCGGCCTCCTGCCACCAACTTCCCAGGAGTTTTGGTCAGGAAGTCGGCTAGTGAAATATTAATGAGGCCGTTCAATTGTCTGGGCTTCCCCGCTGCTGCTCCCGGACAGGCCCTCGACTCGTTAAGCTGTATTCCCACTTGGGAGTTAAAATTGACCCCATCTTCTCTACTGACTCTCCAGTTATGAGGTGTCTGACACAAAGAGGGCTAAATTCGTAAGCCCCCGAAAATGGGCACAGGGATCACGATGCGCGATTAACCCGTGTCCGTTGCTTCTGATGCAGGAAGCACGTAAGTGGCAGTGGCTCCGTGGAGCATGAATCTGCTGTGCTGTCTCAGGATGACAGCATTCGTCCTCCCACCCGTCACTCCCCCAGTGCCCTTACTGTTGCCTGCCAGCCAGCCAGCCCAGAGTGCTGCCACCCATGTCGAGATGGTGCAGTCTGAAGCTGGGCCTTCTAGGCCCAGAGCTGCTCGAGGTCCTCCAATGTCATCTGCAGTCTCCTCCACTGAAAGTCAGCAGCTTTCAACCAGCCATGCTGCAGCCACTGGGGTAGCACTGCGTAAGAGCACTAGGACAGGCAAAGGCAGACGGAAGGCAGGCACTAAGGGAATGCACAACGGTGATTAGTTGATGTTTGTATGCAATATGACCTGATTATCATTTATAAATTTGGTTTGGAATGTTTATTTTGTGGAGGCTTTTATTTTTGCATTGTGGCCAAGTAGAAACTGTGATGGTCAGTGACAGAGGGAAGATAAGGTGTGGGACTGTTGGTGAATGGGGAATTAGGGTTGCATTTACTGGTATCGCAGCCAGATGAGTCGGTCACGGACAGCCTGGCCAGAAAGGGGCTGTCTGGGTTTCCTCCTCTCTTTCTCTTCCTCCTCCTGTTCCTCTTCCTCCTCCTGTTCTTCCTGCTCCTCCTCCTCAGCTGGTCGCCGTATGGCTGGTGGCAAGGGCTGTGCCCTCATGATGGCGAGGTTGTGCAGCCTGCAGCAGACCACCACGGATCTCCACACCCGCTCTGCCGAGTACTGCAGGGCTCCTCCAGGGCGGGCCAGGCAGCGGAAATGTTGCTTCAGCACGCCAATGGTCTGCTCGATGATATTCCATGTGGCAGCATGGCTTTCGTTGTATGAATGCTGGCCACGTGTACGTGGGTTGCGCACTGGAGTCATGAGCCATGTTGTTAACGGATAGCCCTTATCGCCCAGCAGCCACCCTTTGGTTTGTCGTGGTGGCTCAAATGCAGATGGCACTGCAGACTGTCGCAGAATGTAGGCATCATGACTGTTGCCAGGATACCGGATATTCACCTGCATGATTCACTGAGTATGGTCGCACATCAGCTGGACGTTGAGGGAGTGGAATCCCTTTCGGTTGCGGTATATCTCAGAGTTTACGTGCGACACTCGCAAAACGACGTGTATGCAGTCAATGGCACCCTGCACCATGGGGAAGCCTGCAATCCTCGCGAAGCCACCTGCTCACTCTGCCTGCTATTCTTTGGCCAGAGGGAAGAAAATGTGTTCAGCTCTCTTAGAATACAGGGCCTCAGTTACCTCCCTTATGCAACAGTGGATGGCAAACTGGGAAATGTTGCAAATGCCTCCTGCTCCAGCCTGGAAGGAGTCCGACGCATAAAGGTGCATGGTCACCGTGGCCTTCACAGCCACAGGCAAAACGGTCCTCGCCCTGCTCTGAGGTTGCGGTTGTGGCTATAGCAGGTAGCAGATTTCAGTGAGGACGTCCTTGGTGAAGTGCAGATGTCTGACACACTTTTCCTCGCTGGGGTTCAGGTCGGAGTATTACTCCCTGAACACCCTGGGTGGATATGGCCTCCTGCTGAGAGCCCTTCTACCCCTCCTCCTCCTCCCTCTGCCAGCAGCTTGTCCTGCTCGGTGTCGACTCTGCTCATTCTCCCTGTCATGCTGTAGGCCAAGTAAAATGCCTACTACTACACCCATGCCTTGAAGCAAGTGGTCTGTGCAGAATCCTTGAAGTCAGGACAAAGTCCTTCAGCACCTGTCACACCACTCCCTGCTGACTTTAGCAACTTGAAATAACTGTCCAAACCACCAAACACTTCTGCAAACTCAGCAACAGCCAGTAGAAATCAGTCAGCAACTAACCTTCAAGTAGTTGATACCTTTAAACAGCGCTGGTGGGGAGTCCTTCCTGCTGCTGAATGAGTGTTCAGCTGTGCAAGCTTAAGCGACGGCGTCAGCTGGAGCTTTGAGATCCAAAATGGCAGCGCTGGCAACAAATCAGCATTGTACGCTGAATGACATCATGCTCTGCCTTCTCTGCATAATTCCGGTGCACGCTCTCTGTGCCTGTGCGAATGCCCTCACCAATATGGCATCCAGTGTGGCCCATACTAGAGGTGTGCGTGTGCGCCGTGGACACCATTTTGAAACCAAATCGGCACTCGTAGCGCCCAAACAACAGGCGCTACAGAGCCGAATTTTGCAGCCAAAGGACTCTAAATCACTGTATCAATATCATAGAATCATAGAATTATATAGCACAGAAGGAGGCCATTCAGCCAATCATGCCTTTGCCAGCTCTTTTAAAGAGCTATCCAATTAGTCCCACACCCCTGCTCTTTCCCCATAGCCTTGCAAATTTCCCCCAATTCCCTTCTCAAAGTTATTATTGAATCTACTTCCACCATCCTTTCAGGCAGTGCATCCAGATCATAACAACTTGATGCATATATTTTTTTCCCTCAGGTTACCTCTGTTTTTTTTGCCAATTACCTTAAATCTGTGTTCTCTGGTTACTGACCCTTCTGCCAATGGAAACAGTTTCTCCTGATTTTCTCTATCAAAATACTTCATGATTTTGAACACCTTTATCAAATCTCCTCTTAACCTTCTCTGCTCTAAGGAGAACAATCCCAGCTTCTCTAATCTCTCCACGAAACTGAAATCATGCAACACTAGTACCATTCTAATAAATCTCCTCTGCCTCCTCTCCAAGGCCGTGACATTCTACCTAAAGTGTGTTGCCCAGAATTGGCCACAATACTCCATCTAGGGCCTAACCAGTGTGTTGTAAAGGTTTAGCATAACTTCCTTGTTTTTGTACTCTATTTCTCTATTTATAAAGCCAAGGTTCCCGTGTGCCTTTTTAACAACTTGTCCAGCCACCTTCAAAAGTTTGTGTACATACACCCCCAGGTCTCTCTGTTCCTGAACCCCCTGTAAAATTGTATCAGGTACTTTATATTGCCTCTCCTCTTTCTTATTAACAAAATGAATCACTTCACATTTCTCTTTGTTAAATTTCATCTGCCGTGTGTCTGCCCATTTCACCAGTCTGTCTATATCCACCTGAAGTCTGCTTTATTTGGAAATTTGGAGAGAGTGGGAATTCGCGGAAGAGGGGGAAGGAGTTGCTGCTTTTTGCCTCCACTACTTTTAGTGCTTTGTGTTACAGGTAGATATTTAATTTCATTTACCCATAACTTAATCTGGATCAAGTAAGTAGTCAAGAAACTAAACTGTAAACTAAGTTACTTAAATAAAAATTTAATTAAATAAAACAATGTTATATAGGGATGGCAGTGCAGGTGGTGTGCCACAACTGCAGCATGTGAGAGTTTGTGGAGAGCATTATGATCCCGGACAACCACGTTTGCAGTAAGTGCCCGCATCTTGAGGAACTTCAGCTCAGAGTTGTTGAGCTGGAGTCTGAGGTGCAGACATTGCAGGGCATCAGGGAGGGGGAGAGTTACCGGGACACTTGATCCAGGAGGCAGTCACACCCCTTAGGTTAGGTAGTGGTACAGGTCTGGTTAGTGGTCAGGGACAGGAGGGTGTGACTGCAACTCAGGCAGGTACGGGGACCCCAGGTGCAGTGCTGGAGGAGCCTCGGCCTTTGCCCTTATCCAACAGGTATGAGGTTCTTGCTGCCTGTGTGGGTGAGGGAAAAGCCTGCAGGATGGTTGAGCAAGCTGACCATGGCACCATGGTGCAGGAGGATATTCAAGTGGGGGGAGTGAAAGGGAATGTGGTTGTGGTAGGTGACAGTATAGTCAGAGGGGTAGATACTGTTCTCTGCAGCCGCTGTTCTCTGAGTTCCGAAGGTTGTGTTGCCTGCCCGGTGCCAGGGTTAAAAACATCTCCTCGCGGCTGGAGAAGAACTTGGAGTGGGAAGGGGAGGATCCAGTTGTCGTGGTCCATGTAGGAACCAACGACATAGGTAGAACTAGGAATGAGGTTCTGCTGAGAGAGTTTGAGGAGTTGGGGTCCAAATTAAAAAGCAGAACCTCAAAAGTAATAATCTCTGGATTGTTACCTGAACCACACGCCAATTAGCATAGGGACAAACAGATTAGAGGTTTAAATGCGTGGCTCAAAGAGTGGTGTGGGAGGCAGGGGTTTCACTTCATGAGCCACTGGCACCAGTATTGGGGAAAGAGGGAGCTGTTCCATTGGGACGGGCTCCACTTAAGCCAGGCTGGAACCAGTGTCCTGGCGAATTGAATAACTAGGGCAGTAGACAGAGCTTTAAACTAATGAAGGAGGGATGGGAGGATTCAGGAAAGAGTAAATTTAAAAGCAGCAAGAGAAATGTCAAGGCTCTAGAGTAGGGCAGAGTTTTGGATAAAAATAAGCAGCATGTGTCAGGAAGGGACAGAGAGAGTAACAAAGGTAATAAGGCATCAGTGACTGAGGTGACATCAGGGAAAAATAGAAAAAAGTCAAAGCTAAAGGCACTATATCTGAATGCGCGAAGCATTCGCAACAAAATAGATGAATTAATAGCACAGATAGAAATTAATAGGTTCCATCTAATGGCTGTTAGGAGATGTGGCTACAAAGTGACCAAGGTTGGGAACTATATATTCCAGGATACTTAACTTTTAGAAGAGATAGGCAAAATGGAAAAGGAGGAGGGGTAGCCCTGATAATCAAGGATGCGATAAAGACAGTAGAGAGAAAGGATCTTAGCTCAGAAAATCAAGAAGTAGAATCAGTTTGGGTGGAGCTAAGAAACAGTAAGGGGCAGAAAACATTGGTGGGAGTTGTTTATAGGCCCCCAAATAGTAGTTGTAATGTAGGGCAGAGTATAAATCAGGAAATTGGAGGCGCATGTAACAAGGGTAATACAGTAATCATGGGGGACTTTAATCTACATATAGACTGGGCAAACCAAATATGCAGTAATAGTGTGGGGGACGAGTTCATGGAATGTATACACGATAGTTTTCTAGATCAGTATGTTGAGGAACCAACTAGGGAACAAGCTATTTTAGATCTAGTATTGTGCAATGAGAAAGGGTTAATTAATAACCTTGTAGTAAAGAGGCCTTTAGAGAAGAGTGACCATAATATGATAGAATTTTATATTGAGTTTGAGTGGTTTAGTGAAGTCTGAAACTAGGGTCTTAAATCTAAACAAAGCAAACTACGTAGGTATGAGGGGCGAGTTGGCTAAGATAGATTGGGAAACTACATTAAAAGATATGAAGGTAGACAATCAATGGCTAGCAGTTAAAGAATTAATACATAATATACAACAAATATACATTCCTTTAAGGCACAAAAACCCCACAGGAAAAGTGGTCCAACCATGGCTAACAAGAGAAGTTAAAGATAGGATTGGATCAAAGGAAGAGGCTTATAATGTTGCCAAAAAGAATAGTAAGCCTGAGGATTGGGAGGATTTTAGAATTCAGCAAAGGAGGACCAAGAAATTGATAAGGAAAGAGAAAAAAGAATATGAGAGTAAATTAGCAAGATACATAAAAACAGATTGTAAACATTTCTATATGTATGTAAATAGGAAGAGATTAGTGAAAGTAAATGTAGGCCCATTAGAGGCAGAGACAGGAGAAATTATAATGGCCAATAAGGAAATGGCAGAGACATTAAACAAATACTTTGGGCTGGATTTTACCAGCCCTGAGGAGGCGGGTCTGGAGGTGGGACTGTTGGGAAAATCACGAACCCGCTCCCAACCCGCCTCCAAGCAATCTTCCCGAGAGTCGGGTACCCGATTTGCGCAGGGACCCGACTCCTAGCAGTGGGAAGAGGATTATAGCCACTTAACTGCCTGTTAACAGGTAGTTAACAGGCAGTTAACAGGCTTTTTCCCATTTTGAGACTTCTGCTGCGGGCTTCCCGACGTCGGGGAAATCCGCCATGGTAAGTGAGGCATGCTGTGGGTCTGTTGTTATGTTGGTGTACAGATGACAGCTGCAGAAGTGATGTGAAGGATGCAATGGGACACTGGTGAGTATCAGAGGTAAGGAAATGTTGGGAAAGTCATTTTTAATGTGTTTAGATTTTTCTGTAGGTGACAAGCTTTGAAGTGTTTGCGTAGCCTCACCTCATTGGGAGAAGTGACAGATCGCTTCTGTACCCTCACCTGCAGCTGCAGGAGAGAGTCATTGGGGAGCCTGGGTACAAGGGCTCACCTTTGTACAGTGATTGTCAGTGTTTGACAGCACCTCAATGCTGTCAAACACTGTCAAATCATCTGTCAAAAATAAATGGTTCATGTCCCTTTAAGAAAACTGGCAGATGAAGCGTTATCAACTGACGTCATCTGACACCGGCTTTCCCTTAATTGGCCAGCAAGCCCGCAGGGCGGGCTTAACAAGGCCAATCAGGGGAAAATAGCGTCTGTGCGTCGGACGTCGCTGGGGGCGGGACTAGAACCCAGAAGGCAGCAGTCCCGCCACCAACTCGTCTCGGCAGGTAAAATCCAGTCCAAAGTATCTGTCTTCACGGTAGAAGACACAAAAAACATTCCAGAAATAATGGGGAACCAAGGGTCTAGAGAGAAAGAGGAACTTAAAGAATAAGTAAAGACATAGTACTGGAGAAATTATTGTGACTAAGTGGTGAAAAATCCCCTGGACCTGACGACCTGCATCCTAGGGTTTTAAAAGAGGTAGCTGCAGAGATAGTGGATGCACTGGTATTAATCTTCCAGAATTCCCTAGATTCTAGAACAGTCCCCAAGTATTGGAAGGTAGCAAACATAACCCTGCTATTTAAGAAAGGAGGAAGAGAAAAAACAGGAAACTATGAGCCAGTTAGCCTGACATCAGTAGTAGGCAAAATGCTAGAATCTACTATTAGGGACGTGGTAAAAGGGCACTTAGAAAATCGTAATATGGTTAGGCAGTGTCAACATGGTTTTATGAAAGGGAAATCGTGTTTGACAAATCTGTTAAGAGTTTTTTGAAGATGTAACCAGTAGGATGGATAAGGGGGAACCAGTGGATGCAGTGTATTTGGATTTTGAAAAAAGCATTAAATAAGGTGCCACACAAGAGGTTATTACACAAAATTAGGACTCATGGGATTGGGGGTAATATATTAGCATGGATTGAGGATTGCTTAATGGACAGAAAACAGAGAGTAGGAATAAACAGGACTTTTTCAGTTTGGCAGCCTGTAACTAGTGGGGTATTGCAAGGATCAGTGCTTGGGCATCAGCTAATTACAATCTATATTAATGACTTGGATGAAGGGACTGAGTGTAACATATCCAAGTTTGCTGATGATACAAAGTTAGGTGGGAAAGTAATCTGTGAGGAGGACACAAAGAGGCTGCAGAGAGATATAGACAGGTTGACTGAGTGGGCAAGAACATGGCAAATAGAATACAATGTGGAGAAGCGTGAAGTTATCCACTTTGGTAGGAAAAACAAAACAGCAGAATATTTTTTGAATGGTGAGAGACAGGGAAATGTTTGCATTCAGAGGGAACTGGGTGTCCTTGTACATGAATCGCAGAAAGTTAACATGCAGGTACAGCAAGCAATTAAGAAAGCAAATGGTATGTTAGCTTTTGTTACAAAGAGATTAGAATATAAGAGTAAATAAGTCTTACTAC
The DNA here is from genome assembly GCA_030390025.1 of Squalus acanthias. Lineage (NCBI taxonomy): Eukaryota > Metazoa > Chordata > Chondrichthyes > Squaliformes > Squalidae > Squalus > Squalus acanthias. Next base: position 95,016,930 of record CM059433.1, read on the forward strand.
AGTTATACAGGGCATTGGTGAAGCCACACATAGTGTATAGTTCTGGTCTCCTTATCTAAGGAAAGACATACTTGCCTTAGAGGGACTGCAACGGAGGTTCACTAGACTGGTTCCTGGGATGAGGGGATTGCCCTATGAGGAGAGATTGAATAGACTAGGCCTATATTCCCTAGAGTTTAGAAGAATGAGAGGTGATCTAATTGAAACATATAAAATTCTTAAGGGGCTTGACAGGGTGAATGCTGGACTGGGGAATCTAGAACACGGGGTCACAGTCTCAGAATAAGGGCTAGGCCATTTAGGACTGAGATGAGGAGAAATTTCTTCACTCAAAGAGTTGTGAATCTTTGGAATTCTCTACCCCAGGGAGCTGTTTTGCTCAGTCATTGAGTATATTCAAGACAGAGGTCGATAAATTTTTGGGAACTAAGGGAATTTAGGGTAATGGGTATAGTGCGGGAAGGTGGAGTTAAGGTAGAAGATCAGCCATGATCTTGTTGAATGGTGGAACAGGCTCGAAGGGCCAAATGGCCTACTCCAGCTCCTATTTCTTATGTTCTTACTATCCTCCTCGCTGTTTAGTACATTTCCGATTTTCGTGTCATCTGCAAACTTTGAAATGATGCCCTGTATACCCAAGTCCAGGCCATTAATATATATCGAAAATAGCAGTGATCCTAATACCAACCCCTGGGGGACACCACGGTATACTTCACTCCAATCTGAAAAACAACCATTCACCACTACTCTCTGCTTTCTAACCTTTAGCCAATTTTGTATCCGCGCTGCCACTGCCCATTAATCCCATGGGATTCAATTTTGCTAACAAGTTTATTATGTGGTACTTTATCAAACACAAAATATTAGTGCTGATGTTTAGTACTAGATTTATTAATCACCACGTTAATGAATAACAAATTACTGTGGGCAATATTAGCATCTAAACATTTCAAATAAATGGGTTATTCTCTGTGTTAAAATAGCACATAGAGGAATCACATACGAATGCCTTAACTGTTGATTTGCAAATATCATAGAATCATAGAATGGTTACAGCACAGAAGGAGGCCATTTGGCTTGTCAAGCCCGTGCCGGGTCTCTGCAAGAGCACTTCAGCTAGTCCCACTCCCCCGCCCTCTCCCCGTAGCCCTGCAAATATTTTTTCTTCAGGTCCTTATCCAGTTTCCTTTTGAAAGCCATGATTGAGTCTGCCTCCACCACCCTTTCAGGCAGTGCATCCTACCCACTCGCTACGTAAAAAAGTTTCTCCTCATGTTGCCTTTGGTTCTTCTGCCAAACACTTTAAATCTGTGTCCTCTGGTTCTCGACCCTTCCGCCAATGGGAACAGTTTCTCTCTATCTACTCTGTCTAGACCCCTCATAATTTTGAACACCTCTATCAAATCTCCTCTCAACCTTCTCTGCTCTAAGGAGAACAACTCCAGCTTCTCCAGTCTATCCACGTAACTGAAATCCCTCATCCCTGGAACCATTCTTGTAAATTTTTTCTGCACCCTCTCTAAGGGTGGTGCCCAGAATTGAACACAATACTCCAGTTGAGGCCGAATCAGTGTTTTATAAAGGTTCATCATAACTTCCTTGCTTTTGTACTCTTTGGGCTCGATTTTGCCAGTGTGGGCGGGCTGGGGCGTGTCAGGTGGCATTCGTGTCAGGACCCCGACTCTGAAGAGAAGTGGGGAAAAAGTGCGATTTTCCCCTAATTGGGCACTTGATTTCCAGCGTGTGGGAACCCCTGGCCCAATGAGTCTTTTCATACAGAAAGTCGACTCCGATGACGTCATCAATGCTGCTGGATTTAAGGCCTGCAAGCAGCCTTGCTTCTTCTGGAGACTGCAAACTTTATGGTGATTGTAGTAAGGAATTAATTGATCGACTATGTCCACCAGCAGGCAAAAGTGTGCTCCACGCTTCGATGAGCCCTCCCTCCAAGCTCTGGTGGAGGGAGCAAGATCGAATAAGGAGGTGCTCTTCCCTTCCTCAGGGAGAAAAAAGCCACCCCAGCAGACTAAAGCTGTGTGGCTGCAAGTGGCCCAGGAGATCAACTCCATATCGATGAGCCACAGAACCTGGCTGCAATGCAGGAAGAGGTTTCATGACCTTCTCCGCACAGGAAAAGTGAGTATGACTTTCCCATCACCCTCAATCTGATCCCCATCGCCTCTCCTCACCAGCACTCTGCTTTGCTAACCTCTTCCTCCACATCCCACTTGACACTTACATCCCTGCACCCTTACCCATTCCCTCTCTCTCTATGGTCACATTCACTTAACTATGTAGCCCTCACACTCCCTATCACTGTGATGCAACAACAACAACAACTTACAACACACAGGGAGGGCCCTTTGTCTCCTTCTAAGCATCTGTGCTATGCATTCTCCACACTCACTCCTTCATTCTCACTCAAACTCCACTTGTGTCCCTCATTGCAGGAAAAGAGAGCCCACAATAAGAGGGAAAGAGCCATGACAGGAGGAGGGCCACTCTCAGTAGTCTAGCTCACCACCTGGGAGGAGGCGGCCCTGGAAATTGCTGGGATTGAGGACGATTCCCAAGTGGGGGACGGACAGACGAGCGTATCACAGCAAGCTGGTGACAGAATAGTTTGGCATCTCTCTCATTGACATTGCATGAGTCACTGATAATGATTCTGATGCTCCAACAGATTGACTTATGATCATCTGCACTATTCAATGTGCATGTAACCTTGACCTCACATCTCTAACTCTTTCCTTTACTCCCCCACAGGACCATCGAAAGCCCCCACCCCCACTGTCCAGGAGGAACAGCCTGAGCTTCCAGGCTCCTCAGAGGAAGCTGCAACCTCTGAGGGCGCAGCGTCAGCAGAATTCAGTGTACCCAGCAACAGCGCAGACACTCACACCTCAGTGGGACCTTCGCGAGATAGCGTAGTGTTGTCACCTGGTGTATCACAGCTCACAAGTGAGCATCAGCAGATGGTGGAGACAGGGACAGTAGTGGAGAGTCCTCATCGGAGGGTGCAGGACTCTGCCAGCTCAGCTCAGCTGCATGTCGACCCTGTGCCTCCGGGTCCATCCTGAAGGAGAGCGGTGCTGGAACTCCAGGAACAGATGCAGGAGTCTCTGGTAGATTTTGTCTCCAGGGTCGCTGTGAGTGTGGAACGAATGGAGGAGTCCATCGCGAACATGCGCAGAGCCTTTGTGGAGGCATTGGCGCATGAACGCATCACCGCGGAAAGGATGGCAACCTCCGTGGAAAGGCTGGCTACCTCCGTGGTAAGGCTGGCTACCGTAGAGGAGAGGATGGCTACGGTAGAGGAGAGGATGGCTACGGCCATGGAGGAGCTTAGTCGCCAGGGTCTTGAAAACATGGTTATCGTTCAGAATAGAATGACATCTCTTGAGGAGCGATGGTCAGCTATTGAGCATACAAACCAGACCTTCATGCAAGTCCTCTGGAGTAGGACTTCCAGTGCAGAAACGGGTCCTCATGGCCCCCCTGAAGTGCAGCAAGGTGCTCTCAAGCCACTTGCTAGCTCTGAAGTGGGGCTGACCCATGAGAGGGATGTTGGTGGCAGACAACAAGGAAGTGGAGCCTCCTCTCCAAGCGCTCACACGACCATGCCACTGCAAAGCCCTCGGTCAGAGCCCCACCAGAGTCTTCACCCAACTGAGATTGGCGTCTCAGCCCCTGCACAGCCGCAGGAACAGCAGACTGTTGGCGAGCCCTCACAAGTTCGCAACCCCAGAGGACGCCCGCCAAAGGCGTCGAGACAGGAGCAGCAAGAAAGTGAGCAAGGGGCCTCCACATCTGCTGAAGCCACAGGGGAAGCACCACGTAGGAGCACGCGTAAGAGGAAGATAAAGCACAAGTAGTCACAAGGGTAGTCACTTGGGTGCTGTGATATATTGTATTTGGACCAGCCATTCTTGTCATGGTATCATAAACAGATTTGATGGCAAACTGTTGCTGCTGTGGCCTGTATCATTTTGCAAATGGGACTTTCACATTGAGGGCTTAGAGCGACTTGCAATTGTCAGTATGGTGGTCAGAGTGATAGGAATCCATAGGTTCTTGTCCATTGTCGATGCTCTGGTAAGAAGGTGCGAGACAAAAGTGTTTGATTGTGCAGGCTAAGCAAATCTGGCCAACATGAGTGCGTCCCTTGCATCCTGGGCAGCAATGTAGTCGCACGCTGGTGCCTTCTGGCCTGTGCAGCTTCAGGTGGGTGAGCAGTTGTTGCTCCTGCTGTTGGTGCTGCTGTTGTTCAGGGTTCTGCTGCTGCCATGGCTGGTCTTCGTTCGAATCTGATATCCAGGAGGAAAGGAAATAAATGGTTCCCATGCTTCTGCTATATACCTCTGTTGAGGAAGCGCTCAGTCAAAGTGGGGAGAGGGGTTTCCCAGGAGGTCACACTGGAGATGGGTGTCAGGCTCCAAACTTCCAGAACACTGAGTATGCCTGCTAAAAGTTCCCCCAGACCTGAGACAACAAAGTTCTGCCACCTGCAAATGATGATTACTGAAAACTCCTTTTTAATGGTGGAGCTGCAGCTGTTAGTAAGCAATCCACTTGTGAGGCCGCCAGGATTACCTGGCGTGTTCCAGAGGAGGCGTGTAGGATGGGGGAAATGTCTAAAAATCAGAAAGGCCTCTCAAAATGGGATTATAGAGGCAATTAAGTGGTTGTTAAGGGCCTTAATGGCCTATCCCGCCTCTTGGAGGTGGGATGGAAACAGGGTCTGAAACCCCGATTCTGGGAAAATTGCTCGGAGGCAGGTTGGATGCGGGATCGGGCCCACACGCCTCCAAACCCGCCTCGTCGTGCCTGGCAAAATCCAGCCCTATGCCTCTAATTATGAAGCCCAGGATCCCGTATGCTTTTTTAACCGCTTTCTCAACCTGCTCTGCCACCTTCAACGATTTGTGCACATATACCCCCAGGTCTCTCTGTTTATGCACCCCCTTTAGGATTGTACCCTTTAGTTTATATTGCTTCTCCTCATTCTTCCTACCAAAATGTATCACTTTGCACTTTTCTGCGTTAAAATTCATCTGCCACGTGTCCATCCATTCCACCAGCCTGTCTATGTTCTCTTGAAGTCTATCACTATCCTCCTCACTGTTCACTATACTTCCAAGTTTTGTGTCATCTGCAAATTTTAAAATTGTGCCCTGTACACCCAAGTCCAAGTCATTAATATATATCAAGAAAAGCAGTGGTCCTAGTACTGACCCCAGGGGAACACCACTGTATACCTTCCTCCTGTCCGAAAAACAACCGTTCACCACTACTCTCTGTTTTCTGTCACTTAGCCAATTTCATATCCATGCTGCCTCTGTCCTTTTTATTCCATGGGCTTCAACTTTGCTGGCAAGCCTACTATGTGGCACTTTATCAAACACCTTTTGGAAGTCCATGTACACCACATCAACCGCATTGCCCTCATCAATCCTTTCTGTTACCTCATCAAAAACTCAATCAAGTTAGTTAAACACGATTTACCTTTGACAAATCCATGTTGGCTTTCCTAAATTAATCCATACATGTCCAGTGACTGTTAATTTTGTCCCGGATTATCGTTTCTAAAAGCTTCCCCACTACCGAGGTTAAAGTGAGTGGTCTGTAGTTGCTGGGTTTATCCTTACACCATTTTTTGAACAAGGGTGTAACATTTGCAATTCTCCATTCCTCTGGCACCACCCCTGTATCTAAGGAGGATTGGAAGATTATGGCCAGTAGCTCCGCGATTTCCTCCCTTACCTCCCTCAGCAAGCTAGGATGCATCCCATCCGGTCCTGGTGACCTATTTACTTTAAGTACAGCCAGCCTTTCTAGTACCTCCTCCTTATCAATTTTTATCCCATCCAGTATCTCAACGACCTCCTCTTTCACTATGACTTTGGCAGCATCTTCTTCCTTGTTAAAGACAGATGCAAAGTACTCATTTAATACCTCAGCTGTGCCCTCTGCCTCCATGCGTAGGTCTCCTTTTTGGTCCCTAATCGGCCCCACCGCTCCTCTTACTACCCGTTTATTATTTATATGCCTATAGAAGACTTTTGGATTCCCTTTTATGTTAGCTACCAGTCTATTCTCATACTCTCTCTTTGCCCCTCTTATTTCCATTTTCACTTCCCCTCTGGACTTTCTGTATTCAGCCTAGATCTCACTTGTATTCTCAACCTGACATCTATCATACTCCCCTTTTTTCTGCTTTATCTTACTCTCTATCTCTTTTGTCATCCAGGGAACTCTGGCTTTAGTTGCCCTACCTTTCCCCCTCGTGGGAATGTACCTCGACTGTACCCGAACCATCCCTTTTTTAAAGGCAGCCCATTGTCCGATTACAGTTTTTCCTGCCAATCTTTGATTCCAATTTACCCGGGCCAGATCCATTCTCAATACAATTAAATTGGTCCTCCTCCAATTAAGTATTTTTACTCTAGATTGCTCCTTATCCTTTTCCATAGCTAATCTAAACCTTATGATACTATGATCACTGTTCCCTAAATGTTCACCTACTGACACTTGCACCACTTGACTCACCTCATTCCCCAGAACCAGATCCAGCAATGCCTCCTTCCTCATTGGGCCAGAAACGTACTGATCAAGAAAGTTCTACTGAACACACTTCAGAAATTCTTCCCCCCTCTGCCCTTTACACTATTACAATCCCAGTCTATATTAGCATAATTGAAGTCCCCCATTATCACTACTCTATAGGTCTTGCACCTCTCTGTAATTTCCCTGCAAATTTGCTCCTCTATATCTTTCCCACTAGTTGGTAGCCTATAGAATACACCTGGTAGTGTAATGGCACCTCTATTGTTTCTTAACTCGAACCAAATAGATTCTGTCCTTGACCCCTCCTGGACATCGTCTCTCTCCAGCACTGTAATATTCTCCTTAATCAATACTGCCACCCCACCTCCTTTCTTTCATTCCCTATCTTTCCTGAACACCTTATATCCAGGAATAATTAGTACTCAATCCTGACCTTTTTTGAGCCAGGTCTCTGTTATTGCCATGACATCATATTCCCATGTGGCTATTTGCACCTGCAGCTCACCAACCTTATTTACCACGCTTTGTGCGTTTACACACATGCACTGTAAACCTATCTTAGACCTTCTTGTATTCTCTCTCTAGTCTGACCCCACTTAATATCATACGATTTCTTACTATAGTGCTATCTGTCTCTCCCAATCCTTTGTGCACCTTGTTTCTCCTTTCTAATGCTACATCATGGTGCCCATCCCCCTGCCAAATTAGTTTAAACCCTTCCCAACAGCACTAGCAACACCCCCCCTCAAGGATATTGGTCCCTACTCTGTTGAAGTGCAACCCGTCTGGCCTGTACGGGTCCCACCTCCCCCAAAACCAGTCACAATGTCCCAGGGACATCCTGCACCATATCTTCAGCCATGCATTCATCTGCTCTATCCTCCTATTTCTATACTCACTAGCTCGTGGCACCGGGAGTAATCCAGAGATGACTTCCTTTGAGGTCCTGCTTTTTAATCTCTTTCCTAGATCCCTAAAATCTGCCTGCAGGACCTCATCCCTATTTCTACCTATGACGTTGATATTAATATGGACCACGACCTCTGGTTGTTCACCCTCCCCCCTCAGGATATTCTGCAGCCTCTCAGTGACATCCTGGACCCTGGCACCAGGGAGGCAACATACCAGCCTGGAATCACGCAGAAACGCCTGTCTGCTCCCCCAACTATTAAATCCCCTATCACTATTGCTTTCCTGATCTTCTTCCTCCCCCTTTGTCCAGCTGAGCTAACCATGGTGCCGTGGACTTGGCTTTGGCTGTACTCCACAGAGGAACTATCGCCTTCACCCTACCAGTTAGAGAGTGAGATGCCATCAGGGGACTCCTGCACTACCTGCGTGGTCCTCCCTGTCTGTCTGACGGGCGCTCACCCATTCCCTCTCCACCTTCACACTCTTACGCTGCGGGGTGCACACCTCCTGAAACGTGCTATCCATGTAGGTCTCAGCCTCACCGATGCACCGCAGTGACACCAGATGTTGCTCAGGCTCTGAAATCCGGAGCTCGAGCTCCTCCAGCTGACGACACTTCCTGCACATGTGGTTGTCCAGGACATGGGAAGCGTCCTGGAGTTCCCACATGGCACAAGATGTGCATTCCACGGAACTGAGGTGCCCTGCCATGCCTCTATTTAATAGACCATTAACTAACTTAACAGAAATAAACTCAAGACTTTAAAAAAAAATCACCAGCTACTCACCAATTTTTTCTTCTTTTCAGCTCCTTCCCTTGTGCTGACATCACGTTAAGTCTTTATTTACCTCGTTCCCTGAAACCCGGGCTTCTGGCTCTCAGGCCTATCTTTATCTCCGGCCACTCCTCTCGTTCTCTCCTCCTTTCCCCTCTGCTCCGAATTCCCACTCTTTCCAAATTGCCAACTTTAGCACTCTGTTTAGAAGCACTCTGTTTAAGATCACTCTGCATATCACCAACAATAATTTCTAGTCTTTAATGTTTCAACAGTTTATGTTTCATTTACCTTTTCATTACTTGAAGGTTCTTCAAATATATTAATGCTTACCATGTGGTATGTTATAATTCAATACACTCTACTAGCTGAATGCACATTGTTAAAACTATTTCCTGACTATATTTTTAAATCATATTTCCTCCCCCCCCACCCCATTATACTCTTATTGATATCACAAACTATTGCTCTTTCAGGTAGCAGGCTGAGACAGTCTTATTCCCACAGAATCCCCACAATGCAGATAGAGGCCATTTCGGCCCATCGAGCCTGCACCGACACATATCCCACCCTATCCCCGTAACCCCACGTATTTAATCCCCCTAACACTAAGGGTCAATTTATCATAGCCAAATCAACCTAACCCGCACATCTTTGGACTGTGGGAGGAAACCGGAGCACCCGGAGGAAACCCATGCAGACACGGGGAGAATGTGCAAACTCCACACAGACAGTCACCCGAGGCCGGATTCGAACCCGGGTCCCTGGCGCTGTGAGGCAACAGTGCTAACCACTATGCCACCGTGTTGCCCAGAATACACAACAACTGCACCAAGAAGACAAGCAAGTTAATTCCAGGTGTCTTACAATGACATTTCAGGTTTTTGATAGAGGCGCAAAGAAATTTCCTCCTTTCACTGTGAGGAGCGGCCTCTATTGTCATTTGGCCATAGAAACCCAATGATTGGTGTCTGGAAATTTGTTATGACCCATTTCAGGTGCATAACTGATGGTGCACTTCAATATTCCCCCTTTTTCTGTGTGCACAGTCCTTTTAACGGGCTGTGCGGCCCATTCAAAGTTTCTCGCATGCGCAAAATTTCACATTTGAGCAGTCGGTCCTGGGCTGTGCGGGACCACAGACAGCTGTGCGCCCACACAGCCACGCACTTTAGAACGAACGTTGGCGCACTTCCAATGCGCACCTGAAACAGGAGGTTTGAGGCGCAACAGAAATTAGGGCTCGGGCCTCATTTTAATATTACCGGCGAACTCTTGGTGCCTGTCGCCCCTCCAGAGGCAGCTCATACTCCTGCTCCTCCCAGCTCCATAAAAAGTTTACCTACCTATTATTTGGCAGCATCCAGTGGTCCTTTTAAGGAGTGCTGGTTAGACCATTTGTTGATCTGGAATAAAACTAGTTTTGTACCAATTTCTGGGAGGAGGCCTAAAACAGGTGTTAGGCCCGTGATTCACTTATGCAGGGGGCCTAATGTCTGTTTCATGGACGCCTGGGAAGCTGCCTTTACCAATATGGTGGCGCTTATACCCCGGCGCAGATCGGGCACAGGACATTGTGCCCGAAATTGGTCCTCATTGTCCCTGTTTTACACCCAGAAGTGGGCGTAACGAGGACTAATTCCCCTCCCTCCCCTCCCCCTGTGTTTCAATGCTCTCTAATACTCTGTGCCACTGAGCTGTCCTAGTCTGGCATACAGACTTATGACCAGACCTGTTTACTATCACCCAATGAATATCCAACAGGAGGTACATTTCAGTGAGGTGGTACTGGTCATGTTAACTTTTCTTGATGCTAAGATGAAGTAATTTAAAATCACAATAATGGTAAAAACTGGCCAATTTCTCTCATTGTGGTGAACTGATTTAAAGAGTTGAAATTTGTGCTTGAGCTCTAATCTGCTGAACGGAAGTGTATTGCTCTTTATCAGGCTGGCTAAAGATAAATACAAATTGAGATTTTGAACAGAATTATTTTGATAACATACTAATGGATCTCCCCTGGCATTGTTAATGGGTTAAAAAAAAGACTAATTGTGTGCATAAATAATTAAATCTGTGTCCCTCATCTAGCCTACTTGCATACCCTTAAACAACTCAGTTATGTACATAAAACAATCAATCTGTGCCACTCACCCACATATATATATATATATATATATAATATATCACATTATTAGATATAAATGTATATATCTATTAAAATGCCAATTCTAAATCGAGCTTTAATAATGTGTATCTATAATATCTGTGTAATTGTACATTATTATTATGAACATACCTAATACGTATTGACTGACAGCTTTCCTGCAGTATTGCACACGGGTAGCTAGGACCTGGAGGATAGTTTCTGATAGTTACTGTAGTCCTACTGCAACCAAAATATGACAGCAGTTTGCCTGTTGTAATACTAAAATTAGCTGAAGCAAAATCACGATTGATATGAAATATAAATGTTGCACATTATTGATACAGAAGATACAGCTCACAGATATAACTTTTGTAATGCTCATAAAAAATGTCTCCTCCCTTACTGCCCACAGTGGATTTGTAGTTCTTGTTCAGGTTGTCATTTGCATAGTGCAACACCACAGAGGTGTTTTCTACCATTGATTATTCAATAACCAGCACTTTGAACAGCTGATCAGTCACCGTGCTTAGGGCCTGGCTGATTGACTAACTTTGGGCACACTGTTCGAACTCAACACCAAAGCACCTCACAAGAATCTCTTTTAGTCACCACATGAACATCAGGCCCTTCAATGACACACAAACCTTTAATCCCAAACACAACTTTCAGCTCAGAGTTTTGTTTAATGGCTTAAAATTGTATAAAACCTGAACAAAAATTATTTTAACTGCTCATGCCTCACGTTATTATTTGTAAATTCTTTGCCTGGTTTTCATGGGTAATTAAGGTGCATTGTGGGTATTGTAGGTCCCAGGAGCAGTGTGGAAAGTCTATTTCCTACTCACAAATAATTTGTTAACTTGAGCTGGAACTCTCTGACACCCAAAGGCCCAGGTAAAAATTCCAAAAAATTGGACTGGATCAGAACTGCTGCATGCTCAATTGATCTCTTATACTTTTTTGTCTGCCTTCACCTTCAATTAGCCCAGCCACAAATTGTTTTAAGATGAAGACATCAAGAATTCCAAGCAAGCAGGAATTGACCTGCATGATTCTGTGTTGCTGGTCACTGACCACCTACACACAGAGGGAGTGGAATCTTTGTGGTTCATGAAGCTGTGGATTGTTTGGAGGAGCTCAGATGTCCACATGGATGCCATCAATAACACCCTAGATTTTGGGGCATCCTATAATGTGAAAAAAATTGTAGACCCTTACATTCTGCTGCCAGGTTGTCTTGGAAAAATAACTTTGCCTTGTTAACAGCAGATCAGTGACTTGCTTGAGACATCTGTGACTGCAGAATGACTGATGTTGCTGATCTCCCCTGTGGTAACTTGGAATCAATGTGAGGCATAAACTTTCAGAGCTGTGGTGCCCTTGACTGCTATTGGTAGTGCTGTCCCTGTGGTGGAGGGTGGAGGATGTCTGAAGGCTGGATTTGAGTCGATTGCATGACTGCGTCTATAGACACGACTGCATAGGCAAGGTGAGTAAGGACTATCCTTTGAGCTTCCTTACTTTCACCACCTTCCTCTTCCATCAAATAGCACAAGAAGAGAGGAATAACCATTAACATTTGAATTTCCAGTTTTTGATACTAGAAATTAAAATCTACCTACCAGAAATCTGGGACAAAAAAACTCCAAAATAGGTTACCTGCTAAATAAAACAAACACTGGAAAATTCAGCTCTCACAAACCCCAAATTAGAGTCCACTTTCATGTATGCTCCAAATAAAAATACGGCTGGTCCCACTTTAAATGCTAGCATCCTGTCAGTCCAGAACATACCTAACCCTGATTGCCCATTTTCTATGGTGATCTAAGCACGCAATGCAATCGCCATGAGCAAATGGAGGAATCAGGCCTGCATTGATTTCTGTATGATTATTATGCATTATAATATGAAAATGAAACTCTTGCATGTTAGTGTGAAAGCACTTCAGGCTGGCCTAAAAAAGTCTGGCTGGTTAAGCATGCATGGCTCACAATGGGCACAGACTGAGCAAGAGCAACCTCGGCCAAATTTCCGAGCCCCCAATCGCCCATTCCTCTCCAGCACCATTGGCCATGGTGACTGGAAACATATCCTTGAAATCTCTCAGGGCAGCATTTGCCACTTAAGCAAAAAACAAGGGGGTAAAATATATTCCCACCCACTGTGCGAGAAGTGGCTTGATCCCACTGAATTTTCCAGGCTTAGCTCGTTTTAATATTTTAGGCTAGCTTCTGGCACTAGTACTGCCTCCGATTGGGAATGCGCCATGGAGGGGGAGGGGAGCGAGTGATTGCATACTGCTGTTAGATTTAAAGGCCTGTAGCAACTTAAACAGGCAACAGCATCAAAAAGGTTTTGACAACACTACTTCCATTTACTTATTTCAAGGATGTCCATGAAGTCTGCAGGAAGGCCGATTTTCAGAAAGCCTTCTATAAAATGCTGCACAGATGCCAATCGAAAAAAAATTTCAATATTTGAAATTGATAGTCAGCTATTAGACTGAATAGGAGACTGGTTGTAAGCTTGAAGAAGCAAAATGTTTAGCTGAAATCAATAATGAGAAAATGTAATCAGAGGAGAAAGAGACAGAAAGAAGATTTTAGGTAGTGAATGATAAAAGCATTCGCCTGGAATTTCCACAGATTTACTCTAACTTCAGCAGTTACCCCAGAGTAACAGTTAATGTCCGTTTATGTCATTTCTCTGAGTTTTCCACCAATCTACTGCTGAAGTTACGGCCAATTGCTCCTTGAGCACACAGCGCCTCTGCTCCGGAGACTCAGTTTTACTGACAACTAGTATAAATGTGCTGCCTCTGGATAAGCTGAGAATTCATGATGGCCTGCATATCGCAATCCGCACACATCACAAAGGTTCCCTGCACTGCCCTAACCCACTGTGTCTAACTTAAAACATGTCGATAGTTGGAGCTTGAACTCCTGCTAGCATCAAAGTCTCAGAAAATGTAAATTCTGCTTACTCAGTTCACACATGTATTAATTGCAGAACAAACTCCTGCCCAATTGCACCTCAATGCTGTACTCTCTCAAAGGCTGAACTCTCGCTGAGGCTAAACTCAACACTCTTCTGGCCTTTCACAATCCACTGGCCTCTCAATGGAAAGTAAATGAATAGATGGCTTCTGAATGACAACATTCTGTTATCATGATAAACTGGGAATTCTTCAATTGAACTGATGGAACAGAATCAGAACTAGCAAATCTGGTACGTGATTAATTTTTCAATACTATGTCAAGGATCTCACTGGGTTAACTCAATCTGTTTCTTGCAAATCAGAATATTATCCATAATATAGGAGTATCAGTGAACCACAATATAATTAAATGTAAATTATATGGCAATCAACACCATTGAGGACTAGGACAAAAGAATATTGGCCTAGAAATTGCGGTCGGAGGCGTACCTCCGGAGTACGCCTCCAACCGGTGAAACAATTCTGAAAGTGCCTCCTGGCACCCAGGCTGCGAAAAGTTGCGGTCTCAGGCCTCGAGGCGAAGGGCAGCGTAAAGGCCCATGAATCCCAGGGACGCAGGCGGTTCAGATGCGTACCTGGGATCACGTGGGCCCAGTCCTCCAATGACAAAGGAGGATTCCATTTCAATCATTTATGAAGGTAATCCCCTAATGATATACAATGGAATCCTGAAATCTATAATATACAACTTACAGAAATGGAATTTTATTCATAAGCACCTTCATTGCACCAACCTCAATAAAAATTTAACTTTTTGATAGTAATTTTAAACATTAAAACTGTAATCTGGGCCAATATTTGCATAAACTCATTTAATACAGTGTATGTGCATAATTTTGGACATGAAAATGTTTAATTTAAACCTTAGATATCCCCTTAAGCTGATGCAAACAGGCCCTATGCCTGCTTGCATCAACTGTAAGACTTACATGGGCAATTGCTGGCCAGTCGCTGGGCAAATAGCCCAACTCTGTGCCAGCAATTGCTTTATCGGGGCCCCCGTGGATGGCCTGTCAATACATATGTTGACTGGCTGCAAGTCCCAGATTTCGCACATGCGGAAATCTGGAACTTGCGGGGCATTTCAACGGGAATACGACGGTGTACTCCGAGAGTACGCCTACACAGACAACGCAATTTCAGGGCTATTGTGGTTTTAAAAGGGCACAATTTTAATGAATTGGTGATTGCAATTGCACGACTCCATATCCCGGGTCCCTAGCCATTTTAGTAACCCCAAAATCTTGGGATTTACAGCTGAAAATCCCAGGATTTCAGGATTGCAGAAGTGACAAAACAATAAGAACAAAGTTCACCGAATTGCTGAGGCAGTGTCGCCTGCTGTGTTTCTAATGATTGGGCAAAGAGGAGGGGAAGCCAGATGGGGCACAGAGGGATTGAGCTATAGATGAATGTGTAAAAGGGGCCACAATTCAAGAGAACAGTGGGTGAAGGAGAACGAAAGAAATCCTGGCCTGAGAACAGAGAGCCAGAACCAGAGAGATATTGCGGGACTGATTGGAGAAAGACAAAGATGAGAGAATAAGTGAGGGGAATATAAAGGTGTCCTTAAAGAGAACCAAGTGTAAAGGAGATGAGCGATGATGAAAGATTATAGAGGCTTATACCTTACCAGCTAGAAGGCAATTAAGGGGACCTTAGTAAATGACATCAGCTGTACAACCTCTCCTCCCAATGTGCAGCTCAGAACATAAGTGCTCTTAATTCTGTATCAGTGCCTTTTTATTTCCTTCATTCAGTCTCAGACTGGTACTTTGAGCAGAATACTGCCTAGCGTTTGCTGCCACTTTATAAAGCTGAACGGCTTAGAGTGCTAGTTTGGGACTGAAAGAAGGGCACCATTATGCATCAAATGCATCTTGGAGTGAGCTGGTAGTCAATATCCACCATGTCGGCTATTGCTATCAAAACATATGAAATACATTTTTTTTCTTCTCTCCCACATGGTAGCTGCCTTTCATTCCGCCAGCGCAATTTACACTTCATCTAGAGCCATCCTTTGTTTCTTAACCTGTCCCATTACCATCTCCTTTTGCCTTGAATATCTCTCAATGTCTCTTAACCTCTCCTGCCTTCTATCCTATCACAGACCTTCCCTTTTGTTCTTTCGTCCCCTCCCCCCTTTCCCAGCCCCTACACTTGCTTAAAAATCTGTTCCATTTCCTGCTTTTTTCCAGTTCTGATGAAACATCATCGACCTGAAACGTTAACTCTGTTTCTCTCTTCACAGATGCTGCCTGACCTGCTGAGTAGCTCCAGCATTTTCTGTTTTTATTTCAGATTTCCAGCATCTGCAGTATTTTCTTTTTGCAATACATTACTTTAGTTCTGCTATGTATATATTCTGAAAATAAAAAATATGGAGGTGATTGTGAGGCTGTTGCTTGGATTCAGTGCTACAGTTTATGATGTCAACTGAACACCTCAATGACTTTACTAAACTATTTATTATTCTCTCTGTAATAACTAGACTAATAATCTTAGCATTTCTAATAACCGTTAAATTCCATTTTATGAGAAATGAAAAGTAAGCTGACTGACTTTAGTAGGAACCTTGCTTATTTGACTATTGAGTCACTTATGGAATAGCAAGATGCAATTAGTGTGTCGTCATTTGGGTCTTGCCTGTCCAAAATTTGCTAAGCTATATTGCTGTGATGGTTGAAGAAGCTACATTAGTAAAGTAGGTTACAGAATCAAATGTAGAGCACAGCAGCATTTGGACTCATTTTGTGGCGTGTCAACAATTTTAAGCGGGGGAAGGAAAGCGAGGAATGGAAGGACATCACATTAATTTAATTGTTGCTGTCTTAAGGATTGTTGTGACACTATTTACCAACAGTAACAGTAAGGTACCCACAAGGACAGGCGTCTATGTCATCTGAGTTAAAATATGACAGCATTAGGAAAACAAAGCAGGTATGGGAACTGCAGTAAATGAGAAAAAAAGTGAATGAAATGCGCACTCTGTAATGCAGAGTAATTGGTGTGTTTTGATAATGCCACCTTCCTTAGGTTTTCTGAGCTAAAGTCTTGAAATATAGGGCTTACTCTGTAAAATAAGCCCAATGAGCATATATTTCATTTGCTGTAATCTTTATTAACAGTTAAAGACTATCACTGCATTTCTTCTGTTACATGTGGATTATTTTTTGAAGGAAATCTTTCTGGCACTTCTCTATTACATTTTGTTGTTGTTGCATATTCAAATGCATTACTGTCTGGGATCAGTCATTCTGTATAACACAAATCAATGCCTAGTTGTCCATTTAAACTATTGCATTTAGTTTAATTGGTTGCACTCAACAGAGAGCTGAAATTCATATGCCTTGCTCAAATTAGTAATGAATTGTGGGAGTGAAATTAGATGTTGTTTCCGCTCGGAAAACAGGTGCAAAGAGGCCCAATCCAACCCAAGGGGCTAATCACCTGCGCCCAAACTGTGTTGGAAACACTCCCAACGCCATATTTGTTTGGGCACTGTAGAGGCATCCCTGGTGGCCACCTTAAACAGGCGTTACGCTCTTTGACTACGCTAATAAGGGGCCTAACAATCTGTTTAAGGATCCAAACCCGGAACTGGTTTGCCCTGGACATGAGCAGCCACCCACCTTCTGTGATGCTGGCACACAAGTGTCACCTAGAGAAGCACAAGAATGGGTTCAAAAGAATGCACATGTAGGTACCCAGGGGACGCATGGTGTTAAGGAAGAATAGTTTGATTGTGTCTGCTTTGGATTTCCTTCTAATAAAATAGATTGCGCACTGATGTGATGCATGTAAGGGCAAACAAGGCTGGATGTGTTGTCATGTTGTAGGATGGGTAGTGGATTGAGGGAAAGTGGGGAGAAGGAATTAAGGCTCTGGTATCAAAGGTAGGCTGTGTCACGCAAAAGAGAACATTTGAGTGATGGACTGTGCCCTGATGCCCCTTGCAGCAGTCACTGAGGAGTCCTCTGAATGTAAGTCAACGTGATTGTCTCTCTATGTAGACCTGGCGTCAACAGATCAAGGGCCTCATCATAAGCAATGTCAAAGTTCAGCCCTTCTTGAATGACAATGTTGTGAAGGGTACATCAGGCTGTAACTACTCATGACACATGATCTGGAGAATACTATAAAGCCACACCCAAACTGTCCACAGAAAAAAATGTGCCTTTAAGATCTTGATGGTCCTCTCGATGACCAATCTAGTAGAAGCATATGACTCATTGTAACACTCCTCTGCTGTTGTTTGGGCCACTTTTACGGGGGTCATTAACTATGGGAGCAGGGGATAGGCTTTGTCACTCAGAAGCCATTGGCTGACATGATTTTCTTCCCTGAGAGTGCTAAATTTTGAAAGAAGAAGGCATCATGATGACTTCCAGCACACCGGGTGCTGCCATGTAGGATCCCTTGCATGTTGTCACACACAATCTGTACATTAGTGTAATAGAGCCACCTGGTGGACTACTGATGTATATAATAATAAAGCCATATACAGTACAGTTCTTACCGAAGTCATGTTGTGCTGTTGTACATATATATGCTTTGTCTCAAGAATTGGCGATGAGGATGCGATTGCGGATTCCCTAGCTGAAATTTTTGTTGAAGGATAATCCTGCCAACCGACGAAGGGACTGTTAGAGGCTCTTCGTTTTGTAGAAAAACATAAAATTCCGAGGTAAATTTTGAGCACACGTGGCTGAACTGTCGACATTGCCAGAATCCAGATGGCCGCACCTATGGGAATAATAGGGCGCTTGGGTGAGTTCCATTGTGACCGAGAGACTTTCGGAGCGTATGTGGAGCAGCTAGAAATGTTTTTCACAGCGAATAGTATCGTCGACGTCCCCGATGATGTAAACTGTAACCGGGCGGTTTTAGAAATGAAACAGGCTATTTTTTTGACTGAAGCAGGCCCCGAGGTGTATGAAACCCTGAATAATTTGCTTATTCCCACCAAGCCAAAGGACCCGCCACTGAAGGAGATCCTAACCAAGTTAGAACAGCACAACAGTCCTGAGCCCCTGGAAATTGCTGAAAGTTATCGTTTTGGAACACATGATCAATTAAATGACGAGGGTATCAATGAGTACATTGTAGCTTTAAAAAAGCTATCCATTCACTGTCATTTTGGAAACTTTCAGGACCGAGCTTTGTGTGACCACTTTGCTTGTGGGTTGAAAAATGAATGTATCAGAAGTAAATTGTTGACAACCCCTAACTTAACTTTTGACTTAGCTTGTCAGACAACTACGTCGATGGATATGGTTAACCGATACTCCCGAGAGTTCTGCGCCATTTTCAGTCGTCAGACAACCGAGGTGAATCGGCTGCAGGTTAAAAGTAAAAGGCAGTTGGGCCCCAAGGCCTCAGCAACTGGCCAAGGTAACAGTGCATTGAAGTCGTGCTATCGGTGCTTGGGACAACGCATTGCTCAAAGCTGTCCATATGTGAAAGCAGAGTGTTTCTACTGCAAGAAAACTGGGCATCTAGCGAAGGCATGCCGACAAAAGAGTAAACCGATTGGCAATGCTAGAAGTAGAAATTGCCAGACACTACATACCATTGAAGAGAAGCAGCAGGATGAGGAGTTTCTGGAGATTCACGTCAGCAGCAGCACGAAGGTATCTAACAGCGATTCGCGAGGTATCGTCATCCAAGTAGATGTCGCAGGAACCAGGATACCCATGGAAATCGACACTGGTGCATCCGTGAGCATAGTACCGGAATCACTATATTGCGTGATTATCGACTAGAGAAATCGAAGGTAGAGCTGCGAGGCTACTCAGGAAAGCAAATCCCTGTAGTAGGAAATGTCACCATACCAGTGAAATACAAGGATCAGTGTCAGAGCTTGCCTCTGCCGTGACAGGTAGAAATTCGTTGGGATCACTGAAGCTGGATTGGAATGAGATTTTTCACATGGAAGCGAAATTTGCATCGAAAGATGATGTCATCAAGCAGTATCTGAAGGTGTTCAGCAAAACGAGCAGTCCAATCAAAGACTTCAAGGCGAGTGTCAGAGTGCAGAAGGACGCAAGACCAGTTTACTGCAAACCACGTCCCGTACCATATGCACTCAAGGAGAAAGTTGAGCAAGAACTCAAAAGATTAGAAACTGAGAACATTGGCCCAAAATTTGCGATCGGAGGCTTCCCCCAGGCAGATGCCTCCGACCTGTACAAAATCTACGAATTTACCTGGTGGCCCGGGAGGTACGGAGACTTGCGCTCCTGGGCCTCTCCGGGTACGCGCGGGCAGAGGCCCAGGCATCCCAGGGACGCAGGCGGTTCACAAGCGCCCCAGGGATCACATGGGCCGGCCCAACCAATAAAAGAAGGGAATCCCCTTCCATACTTATGGGAGTTCTGTACGTATGGAATCCCCATAAGTATGAATGGTGATCACTTAAAAAATACACGAACACATGAAATAAAATAAAAAATTACATATTTAAAATGAATTAAAATGCCATTTAATTAAATATTTTAAACAAAAATTTAATTTTTTGAAGTTTTCTTTTAATGTTTTAACGGGGCTAAAAATAAACTGTTATTGGACAGGGTTTTTAATGAATAAATGAGTGATAACATTTTATTTTTCTATTTTTTAAAACTCTTATGCTGGTAAAAGCTGGCCTTATGCCTGCTTTTAGAACATAATAAGAACATAAGAAATAGGAGCAGGAGTAGGCCAATCGGCCCCTCGAGCCTGCTCCGCCATTCAATAAGATCATGGCTGATCTGATCCTAACCGCCAATCTACTATCTATCACAGAACCATCTCCTGCATCTAACAGAATTGCACACACAAAATAGGAGCAGAATCAGGCTACACAGTCCCTGGGCCCGCTCCACTACCCACAGGGCCATGACCGATCCGAACCTAGACTCATGTCCAAATTCCTGCCCGCTCCCCGTAACCCTTAATGCCCTTTACTTCCAGGAAACTGTCTATTTCTGTTTTAAATTTAATTAATGTTGTAGCTTCTACAGCTTTTTGTGGCAGCATATTCCATGGACCTACCACCCTCTGAGTGAAGTAGTTCCTCCTCATCTCAGTTTTGAAAGAGCAGCCCCTTATTCTAAGACTATGTCCCCTAGTTCTCGTCTCACCCGTCATCGGGAACATCCTCCCCGCATCCACCCGATCCAACCCCTTCACAATCTTATATGTTTCAATAAGATCGCCTCTCATTCTTCTGAACTCCAATGAGTAGAGTCCCAATCTACCCAACCTCTCCTCATATGACCACCCCCTCATCCCCGGGATTAACCGAGTGAACCTTTTTTGCACTGCCTCGAGAGCAAGGATGTCTTTCCTTAAGTAAGGACACCAAAACTGTATGCAGTATTCCAGGTGCGGTCTCACCAATACCTTGTACAACTGAAGCAATACCTCCCTATTTTTATATTCTATCCCCCTAGCAATGAAAGCCAACATTCCATTTGCCTTCTTAATCACTTGCTGCACCTGCATACTAACCTTTTGAGTTTTGTGCACCAGGACCCCCAGATCCCTTTGCACTTCAGTACTCTCCAGTTTCTTGCCATTAAGATAATAAATTGCTCTAGGATTTTTCCTGCCAAAGTGCATCACCTCACACTTTCCAGTGTTGTATTCCATCTGCCAAATCTCTGCCCACTTACTTAGCCTGTCTATGTCCCCTTGCAGGTTTTTTATGTCCTCCTCACTCACTACTTTCCCTCCCATCTTAGTATCATCTGCAAATTTTGATATGTTACACTTGGTCCCTTCCTCCAAATCGTTAATATAGATTGTAAAGAGTTGGGGACCCAGCACTGACCCCTGTGGAACACCACTAGTTACTGATTGCCAGTCTGAGAATGAACCATTTATCCCAACTCTTTGCTTTCTGTTAGATAGCCAATCCTCTATCCATGCCAGAATATTACCCCCAATCCCGTGATTTTTTACCTTAAGCAATAATCTTTTGTGTGGCACCTTGTCAAATGCCTTTTGGAAGTCTAAATACACTACGTCCAGGCGTAAGAATTTCATGGGCATTCAGCGGGCGGAAGTTGGGCAAATAGCGCAACTCACCACCCGCGGAGGCCCTTCTCCTGGGGATGCGGATGATCTGTCTAAACCCGGTACTTGCGGGGCCCCTACGGGCACGTACTCACCTCGTACGCACCCGTAGGGGTCGCAAAATACGGCCCATTAGCTCCAAGGTAGAGCTGAGTAATTGGGCTACACCCATTGTTGTTGTACCTAAGTCAGATGGTAAGGTAAGGTTGTGTGGTGATTATAAGGTAACTGTAAACCAGGTTCTAGAGTGTAATCTACCCAATACGTTGCCAAATGTGGAAGATTTGTTCACAACACTGACAGGTGGCCAGATCTTTTCGAAGTTAGATCTAACAAACGCCTATCTACAACTTGAGTTAGATGAAGAGTCCAAGTCATGCTTGACTATAAATACTCACCGAGGCCTATATCAGTTCAATAGGCTACCATTTGGAGTGTACTTCTGCCCCCGACATATTCCAGGGGGTGATGAACCAAATTTTGCAAGGGATTGAAGGGGTAATGTGTTATTTGGATGACATACTCATTTCAGCACCAAACAGGCAAATCCATGATGAGGTGTTGAATGAAGTGCTCAAACGGCTAGAGAAGCACGGAGTATGAGTGACAGCTCACAAGTGTGAGTTGTTTCAAAACTCAGTGGAGTAAATAGGGCACAGAGTAGATAAAGATGGTTTACATCCAATCAAGGGAAAGCTGGATACAATCAGAAATGCACCCACTCCCAAGAATATCTCTGAACTTGGATCATTTTTGGATCTTTTGAATTATTATGGAAACTTCCTCCCAAACTTGGCTACATTGTTAAATCCACTGAATGAGCTGTTGAGAAAAAAAGTCCCTTGGAAGTGGTCAAAAGAATGCGACACAGCATTCAAAGAGTGTAAAAAAGA
Source organism: Squalus acanthias (assembly GCA_030390025.1). NCBI lineage: Eukaryota > Metazoa > Chordata > Chondrichthyes > Squaliformes > Squalidae > Squalus > Squalus acanthias. The sequence goes on from CM059433.1 coordinate 95,039,286, forward strand.
CAATTAGTAGAGAGTACCATGTTAGTTCACTATGATGTATCTAAGGAGATCAAGCTAGCGTGTGACGCCACTCCGTACAAAGTTGGGGCAGTGATCTCTCGTACTAGATAGTGGGGAAGAGAGACCAATTGCTTTAGCTCCACACACACTCAGTGCCAGTGAGCGGAATTATGCACAGATCGAAAGGGAAGCTTTGTCATTGATTTTTGGGGTCAAGAAGTTTCACAAATACTTGTTTGGTCATAAGTTTATCATAATTACTGACAATAAGCCCCTGACAGCAATCCTCCATCCAAAGTCCCTAGTTCCAACCTTAGCTGCAGCCCGAATGCAGAGATGGGCTTTGATTTTGTCAGCGTATACGTATGACATTGAGTACAGATGATCAGCTGATCACAGTAATGCTGATGCTATGTCCAGTTGCCATTCCCATCACAACTTACACCCAATAAGGAAGAAGTGTTCTATTTCTCATACACTGATTTGCTGCCAGTCACAACCAAACGTGACCTAATTATGACAAAGGTGTATGATTACATAGCAAATGGATGGCCAATCCAGCTATCAGAGGAAGATAACCATCCATACTTCATTCGTAGGAATGTGGATAAAGATTGTGGGGAGCAAGAGTGGTTATCCCAAATAGGTTTAAATTGTTAAGAGATCTTCATGACCAGCACCTGGGAATGTACTTGACCAAGAACTTTGCACACAGTTACTTATGGTGGCCGTGTTTAGATAAAGAGATAGAGTACATAGCCAGTCAGTGTACAACATGTCAATTGGTGAGCAGGAAACCACCATCAGTAACATTACAACCATGGAAATAGCCTCCCAGAGTGTGGCAAAGGTTACATGTAGATTTTGCTGCGCTAGAAGGACAGCAATTGTTCATAGTGATGGATAGTCACTCGAAGTGGGTAGAGGTGTTTCTGATACGGATAATAACAACAAGCAAAACACGAGACAATTTGCAAAGATTGTTTTCTTCATATGGCCTCCCAGAAGAAATTGTGTCTGATAATGGGCCGCAATTTTGTTCAGAAGAGTTCACACAGTTCATGAACAGAAACGGTGTGAAACTTACCAAATTTCCACCGTACCACCCTGCTTCAAATGGTGCAGCAGAGCGCACAGTACAAATTGTCAAACATGCCCTCATCAAGCAAATGTTGGATCCAAATCCAAAGAAACATCAGTTGTCGTTGGACCATAAACTGGCAAATTTTCTGATTACCTATTGGAATACTCCTCATACCACTACTGGTAGAAAACCAGCAGAGTTATTTCTAAAATGACAGCCACGAACCAGGTTCTCGTTGTTAAAGCCAAACTTGGCACAGTCCGTAGAAGAGAAAAAAATCAAGGCAGAAAGAGAGTCATGATAAAGGTAGAGTTAGAGAGAAAAGTGTGAAGTTAAACCAGAAGGTTAGAGTGAAGAACCATCACCATAAATGGTTAAAGTGGTTACCAGGAAGAGTAGTGAAGATATGTGGCTCTCGCAGATATTTGGTCAAGACGGTGGCATAGTGGTTAGCACTGGTGCCTCACAGCGCCAGAGACCCGGGTTCGAATCTGGCCTCGGGTGACTGTCTGTGTGGAGTTTGCACATTCTCCCCGTGTCTGCGTGGGTTTCCTCCGGGTGCTCCGGTTTCCTCCCACAGTCCAAAAATGTGCGGGTTAGGTTGATTTGGCTATGATAAATTGACCCTTAGTGTTAGGGGGGGATTAAATATGTGGGGTTACAGGGATAGGATGGGATATGTTAGGGGGAATTAAATACGTGGGGTTACGGGGATAGGTGGGATATGTGTCGGTGCAGGCTCGATGGGGATTCTGTGTGAGAAAGCAGGGACAGGGTACTGGATTTGGATGATCAGCCATGATCGTATTGAATGGTGGAGCAGGCTCGACGGGCCGAATGGCCTACTCCTGCTCCTAGTTTCTATGTTTCTATGTTTCTATGTTTGATCATGGAAAGTTTCGGTTTGTTCACATTGATCATATCTTACCTACAGATGTGGAAGGAGTTGAAAGCTGAGTTGATTCAATTTATTCTGATGTGTCATATAGTCTTGTTAAAAGTAGAGTACCAGTAGCAAATCCTACATCAGACATACCAGAAACAAGTCCAAGACAAAGTCAGAATATAAGTCTGAGCCCTAGTCAGGCAGACAAACAGTCTGAAAGTGTAGAGAGTCCAAATGTAGATCAAGGTCAGCCCTTGGAGAAAAATTCTCTGCAGGCTTAGCCTAGAATGAGTCAAAGTCCTACAACAAGATCTGAAAGGTCTGTTCAAGAAAGAAGGTATCCTCTACAAAACAGAAAACCAGTGGTTAAGTTTAATCTGTAAATATGGAAAAGAAATTCTTATCTTTTGTTTGTGTTACAGAATTCTACAGTAGAAATTGGAAACGTAAAATGGGTTCCATTTGAGAGATGTATACCAAGAGTTGTATATCAGTCTTAGGCAGTCCCTCGGAACCGAGGATGACTTGCTTCCACATTAAAAATGAGTTCTCAGGTGACTGATGAGTCCAATGCGGGACCTACAGTCTCTGTCACAGGTGGGACAGACGGTGGTTGAAGGGGCGGGTGGGTGGGGTGCTTGGGTTGACGTGCGCTCCTTGCGCTTGGCTTCCGCTTGCTCCCGGCAAAGAGACTCGAGGTGTTCGGCGCCTACCCGGATGCTTCTCTTCTACTTTGTGCGGTCTTGGGCCAGGGATTCCCAGGTGTCAGTGGGGATGTTGCACTTTTTCAAGGAGGTCTTTGAGGGTGTCCTTGAAGCGTTTCCTCTGCCCACCTGGGGCTCTCTTGCGTGCCAGAGCTCCGAGTAGAGCGCTTGTTTTGGGAGTATCGTATCGAGCATGCGGACGATGTGACCCGTCCATCGGAGCTGATCAAGCGTGGTCAAAGCTTCGATGCTGGGGATGTTGACCTGAGCGAGAACACTGACGTTGGTGCGCCTATCCTGCCAATGGATTTACAGGATCTTGCGGAGGCAGCGTTGGTGGTACCTCTCCAGTGCTTTGAGATGCCTGCTGTACATGGTCCGTGTCTCTGAGGCTTACAGCAGGGCGGGTATCACTGATGCTCTGTAGACCATGAGCTTAGTGCCGGGTTTGAGGTCCTGGTCTTCAAACACTCTCTTCCTCAGGTGACCGAAGGCTGCACTGGCACACTGAAGGCGGTGTTGGACTTCGTCATTGACGTCATACCTTGTTGACAGTAGGCTCCCGAGGTATGGAAAGTGGTCCACGTTGTCCAAGGCCTTGTCATGGATTTTGATAATCGGGGGGCAGTACTGTGTGGCGGGGGCAGGTTGGTAGAGGACCTTTGTCTTACGGATGTTTAGTGTAAGGCCTATGCTCTCGTATGCTTCGATGAAGGTGCTGACGATGGTTTGGAGTTCGACCTCCGAGTGAGTGCAGACGCAAGCCTGCTTCACGATGACATGCAAGCCGTGATCCTGACCAACAGTTCCACCACAGACCCAATTCACATACGGACCGGGGTCAAGCAAGGCTGTGTCATCGCACCAACGCTCTTCTCGATCTTCCTTGCTGCAATGCTCCATCTCACCCTCAGTAAGCTCCCTGCTGGAGTGGAGCTAATTTACAGAACAAACGGGAAACTGTTCAACCTCCGTCGCCTCCAGTCCAGATCCAAGGTCGTCCCATCCTCTGTCGTCGAATTACAGTATGCAGACGACGCTTGCGTCTGCGCTCACTCGGAGGTCGAACTCCAAACCAAGAGTTGTATATACCATGCAAGTCATGTACAATGATTATTTGCTATGATGAACTTCTTCAATATAAGGAGCGAGAAGTGTAATAGAGCCACCTGGTGGACTAATGATGTATATAATAATAAAGCCATGTGCTACAGTTCTTACTAGAAGCCATGTTGTGCTGTTGTACATATATGCTGTGTCTCAAGATATCACAATTAGGAGGCTGAAAGCCCTTCCTGTTGAGGTAGTTGAGGGGAGTTTTCTGCGAGTTTGCACAGCAACGTGTAGGCCATCAATTTAACACTGGACCTGGCAGAAGCCAGCAACCCCATAAATCTGGATGGCCCTCTCTCACTGCTGCATTGCTGTGATACTAAAGGTGATGAATTTGCTAGCTCTCCTGTAACCACCTGATGAATACATGGCCATACTGCATACCCCATTCATCCCATTTTCCAACTACCCACCAGAATTACCCTGGAATTGCACTGGGAAGATTGCGCAACTTCTGGGCTCTTGAAGCTCTGATGTCTTTTGTAATTTGTCACTAATCAAAACTCAATAATAAATGCCACATGGTGTTAGAATAAAAATAACTCACTCTGAATCTACAACAAGGAGAAATGGAAGAAAGAAGGAGAACATTTGAAGCCCAAAAAGTAGCTTCCTACAGCAATGTGTACTTTTAGCTAAGCAGTGGAAACTCACTCTAACCTAATAAAATCCAGATCCTAGCATCATTCTCATAATCAATATCTTCTTCCTCCTCTTCATCATCCTCCCTGCCACCTCCCTTCACATGACACCCGAGACACTTTTCTGAGGTTTCTTCCCACGTGGCATTCTTTCTTTTCTTTGCTGTATCCCATCCAGGAGTGTCTGAAGATCGGTCTCATTGAAACGTTGTGCCATTTCTGCCATTTCCCTGAGAGTTCCGCTGATCTCCTGCTAAACTCACATTGTGAGACCAGTGGAATTTTAGCCCCACGCTTTAAAAGTGGCACAAAATCACACAAGAGTCGTCTGTTCCAGCTAGCTGACAATCTATTCACTGTGCCAAACACTTTCCTACACACCTGCTGCTCTCTCAGCCAGCAGATGCAATCTCCAGCCATTCTTGTTTTTTTGCAGGAAATAATCCCAATTTCCAAGCTCCTTATTCCAGCGCAATACTTCCATGCTACGCAGGAATTGTGTTACTGAACCGCCGACATTGATTTAAATGAGCTGACCCCACGTGTTCAGCATCGGCAGGAGCAAGTCCCAGCTCAGGGCTGCAACACCCGTATAAATGGCCCTGTGGAATTTCGGGGCCTAGGTCTCTAACTGGGATGGAGATAAGCTTTTTTCAGATTGAAAACAGCTCTTAGGCACTGTATGTGGTTTGGAAAAGTTTGAGTGGTATATCTTTCGAAAGAAAGTCAATGTGGAAAGTGGATATAAAGTATTTGAAGCCATTTTGAAAAACAATCTCTGGTATGCCCAAAAGTCTCCAAGAGAATGATTTTATGTCTTCAAAAGTTCAAATTTAATGTTCCTTTGTTGAGCAACCTATATGACCAGAAAAGTAAACAATGAGAAGGCCATTTCAACTGATGTACATTCAGATGGAAGAGTAAGAGATCAAAAGCTTCAATTTTCGGCAATATTTACCCCTATCTGTAGATGGAATAAACAAGATTAATCAAGCTACTGGGGTTAATGAAGATCTCCAGATTGCTGTGTACTTCAACTTTAGAAAGGATCTCACCATGCAACAGGCTACGAAAGGCAGACGTGCAAAGTTGTTGTTGTTTTCATATCTTCACACTCTTCCCTTGGAGAACAGTGTGAAGTAGTGGAAGGATTCACAGACTGATGAACAGTCTAACAAGCCGCAACACGAACTCTCCCTCCATGGCTGGAACCATCTTCATAAGCAGTCGACGGGGTGGTTCGTCTTATATGGCAAGAGGGTTTTGTGGGCTCCCACAACCCATACTCATGAGGATGACAAAAGTATTTCTGTACTAAATAAGACTGCACTGGAGTTACATGTGGTACTGTGAATTTCATTAAGCCTACTTGTAGTAAGCTGGGGAAATTTATAGAAAATTAACGTGCTGTGATTAGTTAGTTAGTAGAAAGTCTGCACATTTTCAAGATAGCAACTAAAATTCTACACTGAAATTCTGTCCAAAATATTGTTAATGAATTCTTAAAGATAAATAAATAAAAAGAGCCATCATTTTCAATGCTTTTGCTGCCTTGTTGAAAAATAAATCACCTTCTTATGCATGATGAGCAATAAAGAACAAAGCATGATGCTGATAGCTCTTATGTCTAGCTTCTTTTTATTAACATTATTTAAACTAACTCAAAGAAAGTCTTCCAAGACAGATATTGCTCTTCAAATAAAGTAAAATGCTTCATCTTTTAAATTAGTCCAACAGTGTTAGTTTTTGATTTTCTAATTTTCATATTGCCTCGAAGCAATCATTTTTCTTTCAAATGCTGAGGGTAAATCCAGCTTCACATTGTCTGTCTGTTAGGCTCTCGTTTGTACAAAAATGTAAAAAAAAGATTAGGTCAGGCAGAACAGGTAAGGACAAATGAATGTGTGTACCCATATGCATGCAAAATGCAATAGGCCTTTATTATACTAATTGGCTCTGTGATACTGTAGAAATTCCAGTCACTGGACAGGGTTAATGTCAGTACTGAAATCTACTCTAACCAGCTTTACAACCTGTGTATCATCAGAATAATTGGTCTTTTAGTTGATCTGACTAACTGACAGCTTGGCCATTGATAATTACTTATGGCAGCATTTTCCTATTTTTTTCCTGATCTCAGAAAGACCATACTAATGAACTAAGGTATTTTACAGCAGAATGGGTTTTCAGTAACAAGAATATCATTTAAATAATCTTGCTAGGAGTTTGTAAGCCATTCACCTACAGTTTATGATAATGAGGATGATGGTGATTATACATAATGAAAAGACTATTGCATGATGGTTACATCCTCTTCAAATTTCTAGTAATTTATTAATTTTAGCAATTTGGAAATACCTTTTGAACTTGATGACAGAGTGAAATTTTATTCACATGAAATGGTAACATAAAATTAGGCCCTTTCAAGCAATTTCTATTCATTGTGGGACAGCTACAGCATGGAGATTATTCAAAGTACACTTCTTGTTCCCCTGTTGTAGTGCATTGTAATGATTAGTTGTAATTTACAGGAAACCATGTTAGACAATAGCACAACATTTCACATGCGTCAGTATGTTGTATGTCCAGTGTAACTCTGATGGATGGCAATGTGAAGAGAAACAAAAAACAATCATGTCCGATATCCCAGGACGAGAGGTAAGTTAATGCAAACTTTATCAAAATCAATCAAAATAATTAGAATTATATAATGATATTTATGATTTATTTAATGTGCGTGTTGAAGTAAAGTAACACATAGTGCGAATTGTTGAGCGGACCAATTCAGAGTGAGAAATCAAGGTCACTGGAGAATACGTGGAAAAATCACAGCAAGGCGATTGTTTTTATAATCCATGTTAGCCAGTTTTGGTCAGTGCTTTCCACTGATCTGTAGGCTGTTACAATAGGATTGAGAGAATGTTTATAATATTTAATATTTTTTTTAAATTACATAAACTGAAAAGGGGACACAAAGTTCAGTCTACAACATGACTAGTCTTAAACCAAAATGTCTAATAAAAAATTGGATCAAGAATTTTATGGATTTTTATTGGCAGTTTATAGCTTTACTTTCCAATTATGGCAATTAGTTTATTTGTCTTACATTGAATTATAGATGACAATACCACTAAACATCTCATCACATTTTTAAGGAGTTTTCAATATTAATATTGAATGTTCAAACTGAAAATATAGCAACCTTTCTGCAGTAAAGTATGTTAAAAGTTTGCTAGTGACTTTAATTTTTAATTACAATTTCATTGGATGACTTCAAGGATGTATTGTTTCTTCAAATTGCTATGATATTACAAAATATGCTTTCCTCTCCTTCCATGGGTTGCACATATATATATGTGTGCTTATCTATACTTGCACAGAGAAGAATGGAGAAATAGGTGTACCTTGTCAAAATTATACCTGGACATCATCACATTAGCACACTTAGTTCAGATTTGATGTTATACGATATATTCATTGAAAGAAATATAGATACGTTGCTCGTGATATATGATGCTGAAGAACATGATGATATAAAATCCCATCAAAGTTCATAATCCATAATGGATCTTTAAAAATAATAGATTTGAGACTTAAGCAGAAGATTACAAACTGAACAGGACACCAAAAAAAAGGAAATATTGACAATTCCATTGTAAATCTAGCTTTCTTAGGAGCAGAGTGAATTTGCAGTTGAACATCCTGTTTTACCTCGTCATTATCTTCCATTTTATCTGTATTTATCTATGGCATACAGTTCTATATATGATGCATGATTGAGGGCCTTTTTGCTCTGCTGAGTTCTGCTTGCTAACCATAGAGGGAAGAGTAGAATTAAAATTCTAGCTATGTTAATGTTATTCATTTATTTATTCTTCCCTAGTGCTTTCCTTGGTCCAAAATGGGTTACGTTGAGATACTTAGTTACAGTTTTTACAGCCATTTGCAGTAAAGATGCAAAACTCACTTCTGTACCTAAACCCTAAATGGCAGAGAAATGACTTATTCCTCTCGAACAACAACAAAAATCAAATAAGAAAATGTTATAACACCTCTAACGTCATATAGATGTGTTCATGAAAATAAGGAAATATTTATCATTAATTATGTACTTGAATAAATAACAATTATATACATAAGGACTAAATGTCTGGTTTAAACACAGTTATCATCATTCAAGATTTGATAATTTAAATCATTATCTTCAGATAACATACTTACTTAACTAACCTAAAATGGACTGATAGATGGATTATCCCTGTCTGGTTCCATAACTAATGAAAAATATTTTAAATGTGCAATTCATTTAAAAATGCGTTGTCCTTTTCTGTTCCATTATCTTATGTATTCAGCTTTAGCAAAAATTGCTGATTAAGTCTTTTTTGTGTAAATTATAGTATAAATTTTACATTAATGTTTGAGGATACAATCAATATTCCCTAATATTTAACTATATTTTTGAGAATTGTTAGCTTAAATGATCAGATTTCATAAATAAAAATTGTTAATTATAAAATGTATTAATTATAAAATAACATTAGTTGCTTTTGTAATAAGAAATTATTTTGATTCTTGATAATTAAACATTGAAATGTGCTTGGTACTTGAGGTACGGAAGTGTTCATCCTATTGTAAAATGTAAGAAATCTGTATTATATAAAGTACATAACCATATTTAATCATAATTTGGAATCATTTTATTTCTTTGATGTTTTCATAGTATCCAGGTTTTTTTAAAAAGAGAAATGGTGAGCAAAATGAAACAAACAGTGCAAGATGTGGAAAAATCAAAATTACTGTAATTTGCAAATAGAAGTGAATTTAAAATATGGAATGGGAGATGTGAAAATGTACTGTTAATTCCAATTTGTCGAATTAACCAGCATTCATTGCATCACTAAAATCAGAATTGGAATATTTGAAATGAGTTCCACACATTGCAGGGTGAAAACTATATGCTTCAATGTCAGTATATTTCTGGTTTATTCTGACATAATGGTGACTTAGAAAAACACAAATAGTTAGAAAGAATAATACAGGTACAGTAAGGTTAATTGTATTAACGTCATTCCTGAAAGTGTCATACTACACACGTAAACAGGACGTAGACCTTATATACCATAATCATTATTGTCAGCAACAAATCAGATTGACTTTTTACTCTGGTTTGCTGTATTGATTTGCTGTGTATTTCACAAAACCAATGACTTCTCACAAATCAGCAAGAACATACCATTAACGAAATACATAAATTTATTTATTATGCCATTTTGCTGAATTGCAGTCCTTACAGAGAAATAATTGATAGATTAGCATTTACAACACACAAATTTGAGTTAGTAATCTGCTGCTTACGTGTGCATTGCATGTGTGAACGATTAAACTACACTGAAAATTCCCTTTAATAAGGATAATTCCATATTAATGAATGACAAGAAATGTAATTCTGGATTTTTGAGAAATAGATACAATAAAACAGTGAAGTCGCCTAACAGGGTGTTAACAGACTAGACTCATCAGACTGTACCACCTCTTTTTGCCTGTTATTTCATTATTTACAGTTACAAGGGATTGTCTTGGGTTAGGAGAGTGGTATGAGATTTTGTAGATGCCAGGCATTAAACATTTAGAGTAAAAATATTGTTAGATATTTGGCTAAATTTCAATGTAAGACTGCTAAAATGTGTTATGTGCTGGAATAAATGCTGATGTAGGTAATATGATTAATAAACCATATATGTACAAAGAATATCAACTTTTACATTTTTGTGCATTCAAAATTAGTATTACCCGGGCATTATAACAAATAAATTTGCTCTGAATTATTTCTAAATCTACAATAAATTGTTGTATTTTTCTTCAATTGCTGTTGTTTAAACCTTTAAAACACTCTTTAAGTAGATTTGCTCTTATAAGTTTTAATTAAACTTAAAAAAAAACTTTGTTAGGAGAGAATATGGTTTTAGATGCTAGGACATTTGTTGTGCACAGCACTTACAAGGAGATATACATTTTAATAGAATTTGTTTTAAAAGTCTTTGGGGGTAATTTTGTCTTTGGGTGATAGTGTAAAATGGGCGATGTCGATTCAGCCGCCCGTTATACACTTCTCCCGACTTTCATTTCCTTTCAAGTCAATGGAAATGAAAATCGGGAGAGATGCATACTGGGCGACGGAATCAGTATCGGCGGTTTTACACTATCGCCCAAAGTAAAAATTACGCTCTATTTTGAGCAGTATTATTTAATAGATTGTTACAGTTTTTCAATAAATATTGTTTCAATTAACCAAAAAATAAAGATTGCATCTGCGGCTTAAAATGAAGGAAGGCTTCATGGACTTATCAAAATCATAATGCATTCAGAATGTAGCCAATGTATCACATACATGGTCTGAAGCTGAGAATATATAACACACATTTCTGAAGCCATAAAAGGATATGTATTTGTTGAAAAATGTATTGAATGTGCAGTGTAAATATAATTATGTCATAAAATAAATTAGTTATGGTATATATTAGTATTTGTAAGTATGGTAGCACAGTGGTTATGTTACTGGACTAGTAATCCAGAGGCCTGGACTAATGATCCAGAGACACGAGTTCAAATCCCACCACGGCAGCTGGGGAGAGTAGACGAGCATGCCAGGAGTAGCACTAGGTGTACCTAAAACGAGGTGCCAACCTGGTGAAGCTACAACGCATGCTAAACAGCAGAAGCAGCATGCTATAGACAGAGCTAAGCGATTCCACAACCAACAGATCAGATCAAAGCTCTGCAGTCCTGCCACATCCGGTCATGAATGGTGGTGGACCATTAAACAACTAACAGGAGGAGGAGGCTCCATGAACATTCCTATCCTCAATGATGGTGGAGCCCAGCACATGAGAGCAAAAGACAAGGCTGAAGCATTTGCTACCATCTTCAGCCAGAAGTGCCAAGTGGATGATCGATCTTGACCTCCTCCTGAAGTCCCACCATCACAGAAGCCACTCTTCAGCCAATTTGATTCACTCCACGTGATATCAAGAAATGGCTGAACGCACTAGATACAGCAAAGGCTATGGGCCTGACAACATCCCGGCTGTAGTGCTGAAGACTTGTGCTCCAGAACTAGCCGCGCCTCTAGCCAAGCTGTTCCAGCACAGCTACAACACTGGCATCTGCCCAAAAATTGCCCAGGTATGTCCTGTCCACAAAAAGCAGAACAAATCCAATCCGGCCCATCAGCCTACTCAATCATAAGCAAAGTGATGGAAGGTGTCGTCGACAGTGCTATCAAGCGACACTTACTTACCAATTACCTGCTCACCAATGCTCAGTTTGGGATCCGACAAGAACACATGGCTACAGACCTCATTACATCCCTGGTCCACACAGAGACAAAAGAGCTGAATTCCAATGGTGAGTTAAGAGTGACTGCCCTTAACATCAAGGCAGCATTTGACCGAGTGTGGCATCAAGGAGCCCTAGTAAAACTGAAGTCAATGGAATCAGGGGGAAAACTCTCCACTGGCTGGAGTCATACCTAGCACAAAGGAAGATGGTTGTGGTTGTTGGAGGCCAATCATCTCAGCCCCAGGACATCGCTGCAGGAGTTCCTCAGGGAGTGTCTTAGGCCCAACCATCTTCAGCTGCTTCATCAATGACCTTCCCTCCAACATAAAGTTAGAAGTGGGGCTGTTCGTTGATGACTGCACAGTGTTCAGTTCCATTCGCAACTTCTCAGATAATGAAGCAGTCCATGCCCGCATGCAGCAAGACCTGGACAACATTCAGGTTTGGGCTGATAAGTGGCAAGTAACATTTCCGCCACACAAGTGCCAGGCAATGACCATCTCCAACAAGAGAGAGTCTAACCACCTCCCCTTGACATTCAATGGCATTACCATTGTCAAACCCCACGATCAACATCCTGGGGGTCACCATTGACCAGAACCTTAACTGGATCAGCCACATAAATACTGTTGGTACAAGAGCAGGTCAGAGGCTGGGTATTCTGCGGCGAGTGACTCACCTCCTGACTCCACAAAGCCTTCCCACCATCTACAAGGCACAAGTTAGGAGTGTGATGGAATACTCTCCACTTGCCTGGATGAGTGCAGCTCCAACAACACTCAAGAAGCTCGAGACCATCCAGGACAAAGTAGCCTGCTTGATTGCCACCCCATCCACCACCTTAAACATTCACTCCCATGGCTGCAGTGTGTACCATCGACAAGATGCACTGCAGCAACTTGCCAAGGCTTCTTCGACAGCACCTCTAAAACCCACGACCTCTATGATCTAGAAGGACAAGGGCAGCAAGTGCATGGGAACACCATGACCTCCAAGTTCCACACCATACTGACTTGGAAATATATCACCGTTCCTTCATTGTCACGTCTCACCACCACCTTCTCAAGGGCGATTAGGGATGGGGAATAAATGCTGGCCTTGCCAGCAATGCTCACATCCCATGAATGAATTTTTAAAAATCTGTTATTCACTTATGGAAATATTTGCCTTATCTTGTTTCTGCCCCCGAGAGACATTTTGTATATATACAGAACTTGATCCTTTACTGTTATTACAGTCACATTCTTTTGTCTTCATAATGATTTTACTGCAACTTTTTAAACTATTATTGAAGTGATGTCTACAATTATGTGTACAGTGGAATATTTACAAAAATAATCATAAATAATTGAACCGAAGATATATTCAAAGGTGTTATTGTGCATCTATTCCATATTTATAATCTATCCTTCTGTCTTTACGCCTATCTACATCTATAGATCGAGATGTATCGACACAGGTGATTATTTGTGCAAACAGTGTAAATAATATATCTCAATTGTAATATTAAGATGATACGATAAGGCTATTGGGTTTATCTCAAGGAACTGTTGTTTGAAATCCTTCAGAAACTATAGCAGTAGTGACAATGTATTTTGACATTAAAAATCATTGTCATATAAAACAAACAATAAAATTGAATAGCAAATATTTTACATTTCTGGCAAATGACAATGAAATGTCCCCCAAGATTTTTGTTGAATCATTCAAAGATACAATTGTGTTCAATTATTTTCTCAGAAGCCATGATCACTGTCATGGATAAAAATCAGATCTCTGATCTAAAACACTACTTTGTTAATAATATTTTCATATAGTACAGGTTTAATATAGTGTGAAAATAATACCAATGTAAATTACAGAGTAAAAAATATAAATGCTGAATTATTTTTTTTTTTTAAATTATATCTATCTGTAAATCTATTTGTCATACTAGCAAATCTCCTGTGGTGTTGCTCAGAGTTATGCTGTCACAAGGGGGAAGGTGCTGGAGTGTGGAAGGTGGACGATGCACATGTCCAACAAAAGAATTTGTAAGAGGTTGGTAAGATAGTTCCCCAGCGACAGTGAACTCTTTTTGATTGGTTCCTATCAAATAAATAAAAGAATAGTATTTTCCTTACAGGTAGATAAATAAATAATTGTTCAGCTCAATCACCAGTCCTCTGTTAATGAAGCAGCTCATGCCAGCCTATAGCAGGACCTGGAAAAGACTCAGGCTCACACTCCTGACTCGAGCCTTGTAGACGGTGGATAGGCTTTGAGGGGTCAGGTGGTGATCTACTCATTGCAGAGTGCGCAGCCTCTCTCCGGCTCTTGTAGCCATGGTGTTGGTTTGGCTGATCCAGTTTAGCTTCTGGTCAATGGTCAGGATGTTGATAGTGGGAGAACAGGTGATGGTGGCACTGTTGAAGGTCAAGCGGAAGTGGCTAAGCTTCCCCTTCTTTGAGATGGTCATGGCCTGGCACTTTTGTTGCATGAATGTTACTAGCCATTTGTCAGCCCGTTCCTGCGTGTTATCCAAGTCCTGCTGTAGGCTGGCATTATTGAAGGAGTGGTGAATGGAGTTGAACATTGTGGAATCATCAGCGAATAGCCCCAGTCTTGATCTTATGGCAGCGGAAAGGTAATTGATGAGTCAGCTGAAGATGAGCAGGCCAAGGACACTTCTCTGAGGAACTCCTGCTATGATGACTGGCCCCTGACAACCACAACCATTTTCCTTTGCATCAGGTATGACTCCAGCCCCCAGAAGGTTTCTCTTTGACCCCAACTGAATTCAGTTTTGCTAGGGCACCTTGGTGCCATACTCAGTAAAATGTTGCCTTGATGTTGAAGGCAATTACTCTCTCCTCTCCTCTAGCATTCACCTCCTGTATCAATGTCTGGATCAAGGCCGAAATGAGGTCTGGAGCTCAGTGGTTTTGGTTAAGTCCAAACTGAGTGTTAGTGAACAGGTTATTGGTGTATCTCAATGGCACTATTCATGACTCCTTCTATCACTTTACTGATGATCAGGAAAAGGCTGATAGGCTAGTAATTGGCAGGGTTAGATTTGTTTTGTGGTCAGGACATATTTTGGCTATCTTCCACATTGTCAGATAGATACAACAACAACAACTTGCAATAAAATGTCCCAAGGCGCTTAACAAGAGTGTTATCAATAAATATTTTTGACATTGAGCCACAGAAGGAGTTATCAGGACAGCTGAACAAAAGCTTGGTCCTAAGGAGCGTCTTAAAGGAGGAGAGAGAGATAGAGAGGTGGACAGGTTTAGGGAGGGAATTCCAGAGCTTAGGGCCAAGGCAGCTGAAAGCAAGGTCGCCAATGGTGGAGCCATTAAAATTGGGGATGCACAAGAGGCCAGAATTGGAGGAGCGCAGAGATCTCGAAGGCTTGTAGGGCTGGAGTAGGTTACAGCGGTAGGGAGGGGCGAGGCCTTGGAGGGATTCGAAAAATTGAGGTGATGTTGGACCAGGCGCCAATGTAGGTCAGCAAGCACAGGGGTGATGGGTGAGCGAGACTTGGTGCAAGTTAAGATACGGGCAGCAGAGTTTTGGATCGGCTCAAGTTTATGTAGGGTGGAAGATAGGAGGCCGGCCAGGAGAGCATTGGAGTAGTCAAATCTAGAGATAACAAAGGCATAGATGAGAGTTTCAGCAGCAGATGAGCTGAGGCAAGGGTGGAGTCAGGCGATGTTACGGAGGTGGAAGTAGGCAATCTTAGTGATGGATACCTGTGTCCTGGCTATACTAGGACAGCTTGGCTAGGGAAGTGGATGGTCCTAGAGCACAGGTCTTCAGTGCTACAGCCAGGATGTTGTTAGAGCCCATAGCCTTTGCAGTGTCCAGTGCACTCAGCCGCCTCTTAATTCAAATTGGCTTGACATTGGCATCTATGATGGTGGAGATCTCAAAAGGCGGCCTGGTAGGATCAACCCCTCAGCATTTTTGGCTGAAGACACTTGCAACCAACTTCAGCTTGGTTTCTTGCACTCACGTGCTGGGCTCCATCATAGTTGAAGATGGGGATGTTCATGGAGTCTCTTCCTCCTGTTAGTTATCAGGTTGTCCATCATTCTTAACCGGATGTGGTGGGGCTTACAGAGCTTTTCCCTGATCCTTTGGTTGTGGCACCACTTAGCTCTGCTCATAGCCTGCTTCTTTAGGTGCTTAGCATGCAGGTAGATCTGTGTAGTTTCTTCGCTAAGTTTGTAGTTAGGTTCATGATGGCCTAAAACAATCAGTAGACATAGGGATATATGACTACTGATTATTTTAGGCCATCATGAACCAAAGTATAAACCTAGTGAAGAAACTGCACAGATAAATGTGACCTTGCTGACAGGGTTACTCACATCCCAAGAACATATAAGAAAAAGGCATACTGCCAATACTGCTATGTGTGACAAGCATCAGGTCGACATGCAAAAAAGTTCTTAATATTTCATTCTTTCATGCTGTAAAATATTAAGCTGTAACGGGAAGTTACCCAAATTCAGTCCTGTCATAGGAGGAGCAGGCCAAGGAATGCAATGTATGAATGAGGACACTTAGGATGCATGGTCTACGTACAATTACCAAGTGCTTATGGAAACATTTGTGCACAATCTTTACAGGGGCTTCATACAGGAATCATAAAGTTCTTGCATTATGCCCCGAGAGTTCTGCAGCTGTCTGACATTCTTACTACTCTATGTAGGTCTCGATATCTGCTTGCAGGACAACTTTGCATATGATCAGCAGGAATGGTCTCACACAGGTGGAGGCCCCAAATATTTTAAGCTCTGACTGCTTGCAAGGAGGTAACCATGGAAAACATATGGGGAGTAGGAGATGGTGAAGCCAGAGGCATCCTCTGAACTCATGGCTAGTACCATAGTACCATTTAATGTTGTCCTGCAGTTGACTGCCACACAGGCACACATCCAACTTCAGTAATATCACAGAGAACATCATTCAATGGAATCAATAAAGATGTTTACGTGAGGCAGCTATTTGACTTTTGTTTTCTTCTGTTTTCTTAGAAAAGGAAGACCAGACTCCTGCTACACAGTGGACCCAAGAAAACCTGCACCTCACCAAACCTTGGGTCACCATCACTTCTTCCAAGCACCAATACATTTAACACACACCAGAGGATGCAGATAGCCAGGTTGAAGAAGTCGCGCAGGGCGAGTAATGTTGCACGGGTGAGGAGGTTGCTGAAGGTCAGGTACCTGCTGTCCAGAAGCACAGCACAGCTTCTGCCTGTGTTGCAGCATCTAGGGATTCTGACCTTACAAACAGAGATTGTTGTCTGAGAAGGATTGTCTATGTGAGTCACTTGTTCAATGCAGAATATAGTGCAAGGTTTGGTGAGTAGTATGGAGAAGTTCACTCGCTGGATCTGCGCATTCATTGATGAACAATTGTCTGCCCTGTAGTCTGCCATGGAGTACATGATAACTCCTGTGTTATACACAGCAGAACCCTCAGTGGTTCAGATGATAAGCGCAGTAGAATCCTCTCTCATTAATGCAAACATTGTTGCTACAGAGCTCTTGGGCTCAAATCTGAAAGATGCTCCATCAGGCAGCTTTGATGTTCTAGGAGACGACAGAGAAACAATCATCAGGGAGGGATTTATGGCCCTTTTTCAGACCTCTGCAAAGAAATGCTTTGACAGTCGCTTGTGCAGGCGAAAGGGCAAAGGATGCAAGAAGAGGCAAGAGGCGGAGCACATCCCAGCTCAATTTTCCAGCCTCCAGCCACTCCAAATTTACTGAAAGATTGGCAGGGGACAGGTGCAAGATCTAGGCCCACTTTTTCAGAGGTTGTACAACATGCATACTTTGCCTATTTGGAAAATTGATAATGACTTTCAATACTTCAAGGGTTAATTATTTTTCATGGCCATTCACCTCCCCTAGAGGCCACACAAGAAATAGTTCCCTCACTGGGATACCAGGGATATAATGTTTTGATTTACCAGACACCAGTCTGACCTAAATTAATGTAAATATTTTGATCAGAACATTACACCCTGGAGCTAAACTAGCTGTCAAAATTTGGCAGAATGGTCACTGATTGTCAGTAACTGTTGTGACTAGGTTTAATGAGGTCAAGCTGCAATATTTCTAGCTCTCCAATATCAGAGGTTAAATACGACTCAATTGTTACCATATGGAAGGTAATTAGCAACCTGAGGACAAGCGTGTGTTCAGGTATATAATATGCTCTGCTGTAAAGCTCACACCTGGCACTCATTGAGTAGTTACTGAGTATACAGTCTATTCACACTGCTGCACCTTCCAAATCAGTCTATTATCCAGAGTCCATTCGGAGGATACGCTGGTCCTCATTTTGACATATGCAAATGAAGTCAGCAGGGAGTCGGTGGGTGGATTGCAGGAAGGTTCAATAAGAACAAGGGAACATTGTGGGTGGGGGTGGGGAGACAGCGTTTAAATGATGAATATCAAGCAGATATAGCCTGATTTTAATGCCTTAAAAAATTTCCTGTGCCGTTTAAGCATTTCTAAAGCATTGAAAATGGTGAGGAGGTTCACCCCCAATGTGAGGGGGAGCTAATTGTGAGTGCCATGCATGTTTACTACACTGCATTAATGGGAGCTCATGGTGGGTTCTTCTAGTTTGGCTGAGCTGGTAAGGCCCCTTGATTTGTTTCCCTCCATCCATGTGCAGGGTGTTGTGATGTTATTCAACTGCTGAGGGCCCTTCTCCAGTGCCTCACTACCTTGAGAAAAATCTCCATGGCCCCATTGGAGAACCAAGTCACTCTATGGTCTACTCCACGCCATATACACATTAGGGGTAATGAGATTACACTCCTGGCTCAAAGCCTTGCCCACAAGGAGGGCCTATCAGAAATGAAAGGATGGAAAATTGTGAGGGGAGGGGCATGCGCCTGAATTACCGGTACGCACTTCTGGTGGGAGAGGCTCCACACGGGGAGTGTGAAGTCACAAAATATATTTTTTTTAAATCTGAGTCTGGTCTGCTCTGCAACTTGCAAAACAGTGGATGCATAATTTTCAGTTTAGGTTCACAAAGGGTCTTCTTCTTAGGCAGTCCCTCGGAACCGAGGATGACTTGCTTTCACATTAAAAATGAGTTCTCAGGTGACTGATGAGTCCAATGCGGGACCTACAGTCTCTGTCACAGGTGGGGCAGACGGCGGGTGGGTGGGGTGCTTGGGTTGACGTGCACTCCTTGAGCTGCTTGCGCTTGGCTTCCGCTTGCTCCCGGTGAAGAGACTCGAGGTGTTCAGTGCCTCCCCGGATGCTTCTCCTCCACTTTGTGCAGTCTTGGGCCAGAGATTCCCAGGTATCAGTGGGGATATTGCACTTTTTCAAGAAGGCTTTCAGGTTGTCCTTAAAGCATTTCCTCTGCCCACCTGGGGCTCTCTTGCCGTGTCGGAGCTCTGAGTAGAGCGCTTGTTTTGGGAGTCTCGTATCGGGCATGCGGACGATGTGATCTGTCCATCGGAGCTGATCGAGCGTGGTCAAAGCTTCGATGCTGGGGATGTTGGCCTGAGCGAGAACACTGACGTTGGTGCGCCTATCCTGCCAATGGATTTGCAGGATCTTGCAGAGGCAGCGATGGTGGTACCTCTCCAGTGCTTTGAGGTGCCTGCTGTACATGGTCCATGTCTCTGAGGCATACAGGAGGGCAGGTATCACTACTGCTCTGTAGACCATGAGCTTGGTGCCGGGTTTGAGGTCCTGGTCTTCAAACACTCTCTTCCTCAGGCAACCGAAGGCTGCACTGGCACACTGAAGGCGGTGTTGGACTTCGTCATCGACATCTGCCCTTGTTGACAGTAGGCTCCCGAGGTATGGAAAGTGGTCCACGTTGTCCAAGGCCTCGTCGTGGATTTTGATAATCAGGGAGCAGTACTGTGTGGTGGGGGCAGGTTGGTAGAGGACCTTTTGTCTTGCGGATGTTTAGTGTAAGGCCCATGCTCTCATACGCTTCGGTGAAGGTGTTGACGACGGTTTGGAGTTCGACCTCCGGGTGTGCGCAGACGCAAGAGTCGTCTGCATACTGTAATTCAACGACAGAGGATAGGACGACCTTGGATCTGGACTGGAGGCGACAGAGGTCACAAAGGGTGGTGGGTGAGTAGATCATGTCTGCCGCCTGCCCCTCATAACCACTATGAGACCTGAGCTATTTTGAAGCATTTGCATGAACTGCATGCACCACACCAGTGCTCCCAGGCAACTTACCGGCTGGGGAGGACAGAAATCGTCCAGCTCCTACGTGGACCTAGCCGACAGTCAGAGCTTAAGATGGTGGGATGGGAGGGAGTGGGGGCCAACAGCAGATGGGAATATTCTTGAGGGACCGGGAGATGCATTCCTTCTCTACTGATACAACAATAACAACAACTTATATTTATATAGGGCCTTTAACATAATAAAACATCCCAAGGCACTTAACAGTAGTGTTATAAAAACAATTTGACACCAACAACAACAACAACTTGTATTTATGTAGCGCCTTTAATGTAGTAAAATGTCCCAAGGCGCTGCACAGATGTATTATAAGACAAAAAAATTGACACTGAGCCACATAAGGAGAAATTAGGGCAGGTGACCAAAAGCTTGGTCAAAGAGGTAGGTTTTAAGAAGCGTCTTAAAGGAGGAAAGAGAGGTAGAGAGGCGGAGAGGTTTAGACAGGGAATTCCAGAGCTTAGGGCCTAGGCAACAGAAGGCACGGCCAGCAATGGTTGAGCGATTATAATCAGGGATGCTCAAGAGGGCAGAATTAGCAGAGCGCAGATATCTCGGAGGGGTTGTGGGGCTGAAGGAGATTACAGAGATAGGGAGGGGCGAGGCCATGGAGGGATTGGAAAACAAGGATGAGAATTTTGAAAATGAGGCGCTGCTTAACCGGGAGCCAGTGTAGGTCAGCGAGCACAGGGGTGATGGGCGAACGGGACTTGGTGCGAGTTTGGACACAGGCAGCCGAGTTTTGAATAACCTCAAGTTCATGGAGGGTAGAACTAGGGAGGCCGGCCAGGAGTGCATAAGAATAGTCAAGTCTAGAGGTGATGAAAGCATGGATGAGGGTTTTGGCAGCAGATAAGTTGAGGTAAGGGCGGAGACGGGCAATATTACAAAGGTGGAAATGGGCAGTTCTTAGTGATAGAACGGATATGAGGTAGGAAGCGCAATTCATGATCAAATATGACACCAAAGTTGCGAACAGACTTGGTCAGCATTTGACAGTTGCTGGGGAGAGAGATTGAATCCGAAATAAAAAAATGAAAAAATAAAAATAAAAGTAAGCCATTTTTAGGGGCTGTGTTTAGGACCCCTGCTTAGGCCGCTCAACACCGATACAATTGGCGGGGCATGCACGGCGTACTCTCCGCCCTTTGTATCTCATAATTACAACTGAGGTCCTACGTACATCACAGGACACCAATTTGCATGTTAAAAGTGGTCTTCCGCCTGAACCAGGTGGTGCTCTGGCCACCATTCTTAGAACCCGACCCAAAATGGCAGCCGCTGAAGCGCCAGCATACATGGGGTGGTAAGTGAGCTGATGCCATTTTTATGCCACTATCATCATGTTGACATTGGGCAGAGGCAGTTTAAAATGGCCCCTGGACATCGATCCCTTTAAGCTGCTGCAAGCTTTTAAATCTTAAAGCTGGATATGATTTATGATCCCCTTCCACCCCCACCCCACGAGAAGTGTTACAAATGAAATTTGTTTTCCACACCTGGAGTTGGCCCATCATATTCCGATTAGGCATGTTGAGCGGCCGTGATTCACACATTGCCCACCTTCCAGTCAGGTTGATGCCCAATTGGAAAATCTGCACTCATTACAGTAAACTGAACTGGAAGTTTCAAATCTAATGATGGTTATGAACCTTTCAAATTCTCTTTCATGGTATAGGATACTCCCAAATATAAAATTATCCTCTCTCCAATCATTTTGTTTCCTTACCCAGTGTAAAGCATGCTTTTACATGGTGTTCATGCAAAAGAAATTCAGTACCAGTAGCTACCCCAGGACAAAACAGGATCAGCCATTTTACGGCAATTTGATTAAAGGTCAAACTACATAAATGCACGGCAAGCTCCTTAATCTTTGACAGCTGTAGTAGCCTTTTTTGCCATCCTGCACACGTTACATTTTAACCTAACAAATTCAGATCTAAACAATGTTCCCGAATGACATATGCGTATACCTGTTAAGATAGTTAACTGGATTTTATCAGGTCAGTAATTTTTGTGATTTATTCCAGGAGACAAAATCCCAGGGTTTCCCCACTGCTGTGGCCTTCTCCTAGATTCACTTCACCAAAGTCAAACCTAAATGAATAAACAGCTGCGTGATTTATTATATAAACTAATCACAAAGGTGATATAAATTCAGTCTGATTAAGCCATCTTAAAGAACACTGAACTTTCAATTATTTCAAAAACAGCACTGAAACACATCTTCCCAAAATTTAAGAATATTTGTAAAGCCAAACTTGTGCTGGTGTCACGTTCAATCACTGTACCAATGAAACAACAGGATGACTATTGGTAACTGAACCCGCAAAATAATATTAATGGGGCCACATCCTTGGAGACATGATTGAACATGACACCAGTACTAATTTAACTGTTATCAAACCTTGGACAAGTTGTATAGTGACACTCTTTACTTGCTTGTGCATTTTGTAGGTGGAAGGTTTTAATTGCATCGTTGGAAGTATTAATTTCATATGCATGACACCTTCTGGGGTGATGAGGATGAAGTTGTCCGTGGCATTTTGAAGATTAGTTAACAAAAGATGTATGCAGGTCTTTGTACAAGTTATTAGGTATGTAAATAACATTAGTTGTGCTGTCTAAGAATATAATTTGGGTTGCTGAAACGACATGATGCATTGGCTGAGGTCTTAAGCAGCAGTTACACACATCTCACCAGCATTATTTTTAATCAAACAATATAAACCTGGAAATGGATTTAACTGCATTATTTATCAACTCCATTTCTAGTCAGTGTAGTAACAGTGAGGTATTGGTTTGTAGAAGTGATGCTGTCTCTATGAAACCTGGATAATTCTGTCCGGTGTGAACGTGTGTTTTTTTTCAGTTGGTGCGCCCTGGCCAGTGAGCAATTACAGAGGAGTATAGGAAAGAAAACGCTGCCATGTAAACAAATACCCTGAGTCACAGGAGACACAACACTGTTTTCATCATGCAGTACAGGTCATGAATATCACTCCTCCATGTATTTTGTAAAAACAAGCGGAGGATTTGCTTAGTTAATGGCTCAAAGATTTGAAGAGTGATTTGAATAGCCAGCTAACCTCAAACACTGTCAATTTCTGTTGCAACCTGACAAGTTGGACCCTTAGGGTTCTTTGCTGTCTTCCCAGTTCAGACCAGATGAGTGGATCTTAAACAGGACTCCGTGCATGTGACAAATTTGCCACGGAAACTTCAACTTTATTTCCATGTGTCAAGAAACTATGTTCGAAAGGTTTTTTCTTTTATCAATAAAATAATTAAATTCCTATTCAAGCAGGTACAATTTCTGTCATGACAGACTTAATGCAGCTACTGTCAGTTGAGATGGGCTCCGCATCCACATCTGTTTCCAATGTCGCTACATCCTGCCCACTATGTAGTTTAGCGTCGATTTTGTTACTTTAAGTTCAAGCTCAAGCAATTGTTGTTGCAGACAGTCCATACTGGGTAATATGTCACTCACATCTGGTAGTGTGCATCTAATCTTTCAGTTTTAAATCCTGTGTTTATGTGCAGCAAAACTGGGTAAGCTGTCTCTCCACTACTGCAGTCAACCAGTATTGGTGGAGCAGTCAGCATTCATTTCTCCAGCATCATATCACTTGCTTCTCACCCACAATTACAGCAGATAACTTCATGCCGAGAAATTTAAAATGTTTCTGCTGAGGCACAAATATATATTATATACACAGTATTTACAGCACAGAAACAGGCAACTCCATGCCAGTGTTTATGCTCCACACGAGCCTCCTCCCACCCTTCTTCATCTAACCCCATCAACATATCCTTCTATTCTTTTCACCCTCATGTGTTTATTTAGCTTCTCCTTAAATGCATCTATGCTATTTGCCTCAAATACTCTTTGTGGTCGTGAGTTCCACATTCTAATCACTCTCTGAACATAAGAACATAAGAATAAGAATTAGGAGCAGAATCTGGGTAAAGAAGTTTCTTTTGAATTCCCTATTGGATTTATTAGTGATTATCTTATATTTACGGCCCCTAGTTCTAGTCTCACCTGCAAGTGGTAACATCTTTTCTACATCTACCCTATAAAACCCTTTCATAATCTTAAAGACCTCTATCAGGTCACCCCTCAGTCTTTTTTTTCTAGAGAAAAGAGCCCCAGCCTGTTCAATCTTTCCTGATAGGTATAATCTCTCAGTTCTGGTATCATTCTAGTGAATCCTTTTTGCATCTTCTCCAGTACCCTGTATCCTTTTCTATAATGTGGAGACCAGAACTGTTCACAGTACTCAAAGTGTGGCCTAACCAAAGTTCTATACAAGTTTTGCATGACTTTTCTGCTTTTCAATTCTATCCCTCTAGAAATGAACCCAGTGCTTTGATTGCTTTTTTTATGGCCTAATTAACCTGTGTTGCTACTTTTTGTGATCTGTGTATTCTTAAAAAATACACTCTGAAGGAGCTGTTAGAATCTTCTCTTTGCATGGGGCAACAGTACAGGTGTAACAGGTTGAGAGGAAACAGCATACATGGCCCACCTACTTGGGGTAAGGCTTTTCGGGTTATGTTCATAGCTTCCCTTCAAGCCTGACACCCTCTTACTCATTTGAATCCAGGTTCTGCAGGTACTGGAGGCTCCCTTGTGATAACTCCTCCCAGGTATTGCACATGTCTGTCCTCTGAGAGAGAGGGCACTGCCTTGGAGATCCAAACAGGGAAGTCCGCCCTGCACGCACCTCCACTGCTGCACCACAGAATCTGGCTGTTCTGCTGTGGCATTCAATCTTACTTATGTTGCACTTTCAAAATCTTTAGTGACTTAACCTTGCAAGCCAGTGGCACAAACTTGAACGTACCTGATACACAATTAGCTTAACCATCTATCACCAAATCTGGCTTGACCACATCAAGCTATATCAGGCCTTGCCCAACTCTGCTAACCCACCCCCACGCCCCCCCCACTACTCTAGAATCATCCTGGAAGGCAAAGGTAGCCCCAGACTCCATTTCTCTACTGCCAATTGCCTCCTTTTATACTTCTCCCCTCCACCCTCACTTCTAACAGCAACTGTGAGGAGCTCATGGATTTCTTTATCATCAAGGTGGAAATGATAGACCCTCATTTCCGGTGACCTTCTTGCACACTTCCACTGTAAGTCTGGCAGAAGACACAGGAAATTAGGATCCAGCATATCCGGATGTTTTTCTGCCCCCTCACTGCACTCCCTGATGCCTTAAGCTGGGAGTGCATTGCTGGACCTGCAGAAATCAGGGCCTGAGTCTTTTTAAATAAACTTAAAACTGACCTAATTTAATTATTTGAACTCATAATTCAATCATTGGTGCCAATTTTGGGATGCGACTGCTCCTCCAAAGCTAACGTTGATGCCATTCATCCCCATTATGAGATGGTTACCTTTGCTTCAGTCATGGAAGGTTCACTGACAGCCAGTATTGCTTGTCCCTTCTATCCCTGGTGGTTCCTTCAAAGAAGCACAGGACAGTTTTAGGTTTGAATCACAGAAGTTCAATGTTCTCAACCAGGTAGAAACTGTTCAGAAATTCACTTGTCTTCTTTTTTGACAAAGGCACCATCAGGGAGAGAGGAACACCTCAGAGAGTTATTGACCGCATGCTGAGTAAAATCAGTGAATTCAAATTTCCTGCCCTCTGGGAACCACCCCTAGTGGACTGAGAGTTAGGGCTGATTCTGTTATTAAAGGAAATTGGAATAAACAAATTATCCATCAGGAAAAACTAAAAATAAGGATCAAACTAACACTAAAAACAAAATGTTAGCAACTAAAGAGGATAAGATATGTTTTTGTAAATGTGGGCAGTTAATGAGCTCACTTCAGTCCTGCTCCCCCAATATTTCTTGCAAATCTGCACCTAGGAATACGAAGACTATGCAGCTCATGCAGCTCTTCCCATCACCTATTAAGACCTGTTCTGTTCTCTGTTGAGCCAGAGATTGGGCTGAATACCAGGCTGTCTCGCATCAGCGTGGCTGAGTTGGGAGCAGTCTTGCCTCTAAGTCAGAAGGCTGTGGGTTTAAGTTCCATGCCAGGACCTGAGCAAATAAGTTAAGCTGGAACTTCGGTGATGAACTGAGGGAATGCTGTATTGCTGGAGTTTTCAGCTTTTGAATGAAAAGTTATACTCAGACCCCATCTGTCTGTTCCAGTGGGTGTAAAAGATCCAAAGACACTATTTGAAGAAGAGCAGGGTGTTCTCCCAGTGTCCTGGCTAATATCCCCCACTCAACCAATACTACCAAAAAACAGATTATCTGGTCATTCATCTTATTTGCTGCCTCCTATTTTTTGCTCTGTGCAAATTAGCTATTGTGTTTGCCTACACAACAACAGTGACTGCACTTCAAAAGTAATGCAGTTGATGACATCCTGAAGATGTGACCAGGTGCTGTAGAAATGCAAGTTTCTTCTCAAATCTTCTATTTTTCATTTTACAAAATTGTGATCATGGCAGTCATAAAATCATCTTCTTTTATGTCAGCTTGGCTCAGTTGGAATCTATTTGTCTCGGAGTCACAAGATTATGAGTTCAAGCCCCACTTGAGTATATAACTGAGCTGACAGTACTGAGGGGTCCTTCAGATGAGATATAAAACCAAGTTGCAGTCTGCCTGTTTCACTGGTTCAGATGTGCATTGAAGAGCAGGAGATTTCCTGGTGCCTTGGTCAATGTTGATCCCTCAGTCAAAATCCCCCAAAACAGATTGCCTACTCAATCATCTCATTATTGTGAGTGGGATCCTGCTATGTGTAAAATAACTGATATTTTATTTATATGACAACAGTTACTACACTTCAACCATAATTCATTGTACCTGAAGTGCTTTGGTTAATTTTCGAGAGACATAATAAGATACTGCACAAATATACGTCTCTCCCTTTTTGAATGTTCCAACTTAGTTTGGTCTCAGAGCCATTCTTTCCCATAAGCTAACAATGCTCTTTTTCCTGGTGTCTCCTTCATTTCCTAATTTTTATTTGTATTCTACAGAAGCCAAGAAAGCAATGAGGCTCATCTGGTGAAAATAGATGAAAATACTTATTTATTCTGACAAACAAGAGATTAGAGGGATGAGCTTTAGTGTACGCTTCTTGAATCCAGGTGCAATAAAATGAGTTAGCAGAGGGGATACCTCTTAGTATAAAAACCCATTATTCTGACACAAGCTAATGAGAGGTAAACAAATCTCAAACTCCGATCTACCTTCTCTTCAACCAAGTGATTACATTTATTAGATTCTCTGACACTTCGAATACAAAAGTATCAACATAAACATAAGACGTAGGAGCAGGAGTAGGTCATTTGGCCCCTCGAGCCTGCTCCGCCATTCAATAAGATCATGGCTGATCTGATCTTGGCCTCAACTCCACTTCCCTGCCCACTCCCCATAACCCTTGACTCCCTTACCTTTCAAAAATCTGTCTATCTCCACCTTAAATATATTCAATGACCCAGCCTCCACAGCTCTCTGGGGAAGAGAATTCCAAAGATTCATGGTCCTCTGAGAGAAGAAATTCCTCCTCATTTCCGATTTAAAAGGATGCCCCCTTATTCTGAAATTATGCACCCTAGTTCTAGATTCCTCCACGAGGGGAAACATCCTCCCTGCATCTACCTTTTCAAGTCCCTTCAGAATCTTATGTTTCAATAAGATCCCCTCTCATTCTTCTAAACTCCAATGAATATAGGCCCAACCTGCTCAACCTTTCTTCATAAGATAACCCCTTCATCTCTGGAATCAACCTCGTGAACCTTCTCTTAACTGCCTCCAATGCAAGTATATCCTTCCTTAAATAAGGAGACCAAAACTGTACGCAGTACTCCAGGTGTGGTCTCGCCAACGCCCTGTACAGCTGTAACAGGACTTCCCTACTTTTATACTCATTCCCTTTGCAATAAAGGCTAACACTCCAGTTGTCTTCCTAATTACTTGCTGTACCTGCATGCTAACTTTTTTGTGATTCATGTACAAAGACCCCCAGATCCCTCTGTCCCTCAGCATTTTGTAATCTCTCCCCATTTAAATAATAATTTGCTTTTTTATTTTTCTTACCAAAGTGGATAACCTCACATTTTCCCACATTAAACTTCATCTGCCAGATTTTTGCCCACTCACTTAGCCTATCTATATCCCTTTGGAGATTCTTTGCATCCTCCACACAATTTGCTCCACAAAAATCAAGGTTTGACATAATGAGTAAGGAGAAAACAGGTACTTGCAAACACTCGAGTTATACCATCACTTCTGTGCAGTTTGGAAACATACATCATCCTAGAGCTAGGAGGTATTAACTCCCTTTCCACTAGTTAACTAGGGAAAGTAGATGCATACCATCATATGCCCCTCCCACCCTCCCCCCATCTTGCCCCCCGCAAACATACATAAACATAAAATACAGACTAGACTGCTAAGGAAATATGAACACATGAAAAGTACCCAACTAAATCCAAACTAGGATAAAATAAGAAAGAAACATTAAAATATCATGACACAATGACTCCCCCTCCAATAAAATAACAATCTATATTTATTAAAATCAGACTGCATGCTGAGCCTTCCATTGACAACTCCTATGTAAAAACCTCCCTCTGAGATTTCCCATTTAAAATGTGTTCATATCTACCTGTAGCGTTTATATGTAGCCCCTTTCCTATGATGCCCGTCACCTTTTTAATGAGACTTTCCTGTTAAATATGTCCATCGTCAACCTGTCGGACCACACCCTTCAACCAGACGAAATCGAAGTTCTCGCCCTAGGGCTCAAGTTCTGCCCCACCACCAAAATGGACCCCATCGGTCTCGCGGCGGACACAGAGGAATTCATCAGGAGAATGAGGATCCGGGAATACTACCACAAATCCCAAGACGTCAGCAACATTCCTAATGGGACAATCAATGATCCGGAACAGCAGACAGAGGGAACCGCAGTGCTGCAACCGAGGAAGAAAGAGTCAAATTGGACCCCTCCGGAGGGTCGCAACCCTAAGCTTGACATGTATGCTCAAGCTGTCAGGAAATGCATCAACGCCAGATTCATCAGCCGTACTCACAAGACAGTCCAGAATGTCACCCGAGCACAACGCAACGCCATCCACGCACTCAAGACCAACCGCAACATCGTCATCAAACCAGCGGACAAAGGAGGAGCCATCGTCATACAGAACAGAACGGACTATTGCAAAGAAGCATACCGACAACTGGACAACCAGGAACACTACAGATAGCTACCCGCAGATCCGACCAAAGAACACACCCGCCAACTCAATAGACTGATCAAGACCTTCGATCCAGACCTTCAAAACATCCTACGCGCTCTCATCCCACGTACTCCCCGCGTAGGAGACTTTTACTGCCTCCCAAAGATACACAAAGCCAACACACCCGGACGTCCTATCGTATCAGGCAACGGAACCCTGTGTGAGAACCTCTCTGGGTACGTCGAGGGCATCCTGAAACCCATCGTACAGGGAACCCCCAGCTTCTGTCGCGACACTACAGACTTCTTGCAGAAACTCAGCACCCATGGACCAGTTGAACCAGGAACACTCCTCGTCACAATGGACGTATCGGCACTCTACACCAATATCCCCCACAATGACGGCATCGCTGCGACAGCCTCAGTACTCAACACCAACAACAGCCAATCTCCGGACGCCATCTTACAACTCATCCGCTTCATCCTTGACCACAATGTCTTCACCTTCGACAACCATTTTTTCACCCAAACACACGGAACAGCCATGGGGACCAAATTCGCACCCCAATACGCCAACACCTTCATGCACAAGTTCGAGCAAGACTTCTTCGCTGCACAGGACCTCCAACCAACGCTGTACACCAGATACATCGACGACATCTTCTTCCTTTGGACCCACGGCGAAGGATCACTGAAAGGACTACACGATAGCATCAACAGGTTCCATCCCACCATCAAACTCACCATGGACTACTCCTCAGAATCGGTTTCATTCTTGGACACACGAATCTCCATCAAAGACGGACGCCTCAGCACTTCACTCTACCGCAAGCCCACGGACAACCTCACGATGCTCCACTTCTCCAGCTTCCACCCTAACCACGTTAAAGAAGCCATCCCCTATGGACAAGCCCTGCGAATACACAGGATCTGCTCAGACGAGGAGGAACGCGATGGACACCTACGGACACTGAAAGACGCTCTCGTAAGAACGGGATATGACGCTCGACTCGTCGATCGACAGTTCCGACGGGCCACAGCGAAAAACCGCATAGACCTCCTCAGAAGACGAACACGGGACACAACCAACAGAGTACCCTACGTCGTCCAGTACTTCCCCGGAGCGGAAAAACTACGCCATGTTCTTCGCAGCCTTCAACATGTCATCGATGACGACGAACACCTTGCTAAGGCCATCCCCACGCCTCCACTACTCGCCTTCAAGCAGCCGCCTAACCTCAAAAGTACCATCGTTCGCAGCAGATTACCCATCTTTCAGGAGAACAGCAACCAAGACACCACACAACCCTGCCACGGCAACCTCTGCAAGACATGCCAAATCATGGACACAGATACCATCATTACACGTGAGGACACTACCCACCAGGTACACGGTACATACTCATGTGACTCGGCCAACGTTGTCTACCTGATACGTTGCAGTAAAGGATGCTCCAGAGCATGGTACATCGGCGAGACCATGCAGACACTGAGACAACGTATGAACGGACACCGCGCAACAATCGCCAGGCAGGAGGGTTGCCTCCCAGTCGGGGAACACTTCAGCAGCCAGGGGCATTCAGCCTCGGATCTGCGGGTAAGCGTTCTCCAAGGCGGCCTTCGAGATACACGACAGCGCAAAATCATAGAGCAGAAACTGATAGCCAAGTTCCGCACTCATGAGGATGGCCTCAATCGCGATATCGGGTTCATGTCACGATACAGAACGTGACTTGACATCATGGCCGGTCTTCCCAGGTGTTTTTTTTTTAAAACACAAGAACACAAATTGACAGGATATGCAGCCAGCAGGTGGTTTGACACGCTGGACCCCCTGGGACACATCTCATTGTCTTGGCTGTGCTCTTTGTTGTAGCGAATAATGTGAATAGATTTTGTCTGGGTTTAAATTGTGAATTCTGGGAGATTCTCTCATTGCTAACTTACCTGACGAAGGAGCGATAGCTCCGAAAGCTTGTAAAATTAAATAAATCTGTTGGACTATAACCTGGTGTTGTGCGACTTCTCATTTCTGTTAAATATGATGAGAGTCAGTGAGGTGAAATCACCCTGCAATTGACTAACTTGGCCACCGGGTGGCATTTCCCCACAAATTGCTCAAAATGATTTGTGAAAAATTTTCAGCTGAGTATTTTTGTTAGGCCATTTTTTTCCTCAGTAGTTGAAACTGCTAATATCCAAAATAAGGATTTAATCAGAATTTAAAAAATAAAAAATGCATAAATTCACAATAACATGATTACATTTATCCATTGAATTGTCTTGTCTAATAATGACTTCATTGAAGTTTTACTTGAAGGTCTCTCCTTCTCACAAAAGCTTGGGCTTGGACTTGACACGTTTACCCAGAGCTGTGATGCTCTCTCCTGAATTTGGATTGTGCAGTCTGAGCATTACAGTGCTTCCAACTCCCAGGATGCAACAAAACTGTTTAGTTTGCTGTACTGTTGGAATATTTTTCTTTAAATTTGAGCAGTTTCTGCCTGGTTGTTTTTCAAAATTATTTTAAGAAAAAATAAGGCAATTTTCAAGAGCCTTATAAAGATTATAGTCCTTTAAAAAAAACAAAGTTGTGTGTCTATTTATATATATATATATATATGTGAAATAACAACAGAAAGCGCTGGAAAAACTCAGCAGGCCAGGCAACATCCGTGGAGAGAGAAACAGAGTTAACGTTTCAGGTCGAAGACCCTTCGTCAGAACTGAGAAAAAAGCAGGAAATGAAAACTATATATGTGTGTGTGTGTGTGTATATGTGTAGGTGTAGGAGAGTGTGAAAAACAGCACTGTACAGATTGCACACCTGTTGTAGCCTTTGTTTTGTGTTCTATAAACTTCAGAAACTGTATTAAGCAGAAATGAGAAGTCGCACAACACCAGGTTATAGTCCAACAGTTTTATTTGAATTATTAAGCAGAGGAAGAGAATGTGACATTGAGAGAGAGACTTGATGAAAGAGAAAGTGAATGAGGAAAGGGGAAAGAGAAACTTTTTTTCTTCAGGGTAATGTTAGTTCAATCACCTGTGTTTTTTGTCAGTTGATAAAGATAACTGCTAATTGTTTACACCTGTGTGACAATTGCTAGCATGTATGAATCAGAAAGACCGAGGTAGGTGGAAGGGGGAAGAGGAGATAGAGATACACAGACAGAGAGAGACAACGTTTAATTTTTAAGCAAACAAAACCTCTTTAAAGGAAACAGAGTGTGAGGCCTAAATGGCTGAAGACACGCCAACGGTGGGGCGAAGGGAGTGGGGATGTGGAAGAGGCCAGAGTTGGAGGAATGTATAGTTCTCAGTGGGTTGTAGGGCTTGAGGAGGTTACAGAGATAGAGAGGGGTGAGGACACGACGGCTTTGAAAACAAGGATGAAAGTTTTAAATTGGAGACATTGGGGAACCGGGGGCCAATGAAGGTCAGTAAGCACAGGGGTGATCGGTGACCAGGGATTGGTGCGGGTTAGGATACGGCAGCAGAGTTTTGGATGAGCTGAAGTTTATGCAGGGTGGAGAATGAGAGGGTGTCCAGAATAGACAAGTCTGGAGGTAATAAAGACATGGATGAGGGTTTTAGCAGCAGATGAGCTGAGACGATGCAGAGACAGACGATGTTACGGAGGTGGAGGTAAGTGGTCTTTGTAATGTGGTGGATATGGGGTTGGAAGGTTGGGGTCAAATAGGACATTAAGTTTGCGGAAAGTTGGCTTCACCCTGAGACAGTGTCTGGGGAGTGAGGTGGAATGGGTGGCTAGGGAACAGAGATTGTGGCACAGGCACATCTCTGCATTAGTGGTCATTTTGGGGGTGGCTGGAGGCTCAGCCCCCAAACAAGACCACGGGAAACTCCGGTATAGGGCCGCAACCTGGTGTTTACTGGACTGAGTGGAGTTTACCGCTATTCCACCAAGCTCCTATCACCATGGGAGTCCGCAGGAATTTTGGACAATTTTGAGCGCCTTGTCTTGTTTTTCTTTTTCTCTTCCCCTCTCTCTCACACATACAAATACTGCCTCTCCGTTTAGGATAAAGCACTCTATAAATTTAACTTGAATAAAGTTTTTGAAATTTGTCCTGCAGCTTTTCCTGAAGTAATTTTGTAAAATGACTGAACTGAAACGATTAGATGCTGAAGAAAAATATTCTAGCAGTTTAGCCAACTGACACAGCCTGAAAAATTGCAAACAATGCAAATACTCAGACACCACAATCTGCATTCAGCGAACAGAACCGCAGCTCTGGAGAAGTTTTGCAAGAGCCTCATCCAGTTGGGAGAGGCAGATCATGAAACCACCCATCAAATTTCATGAACAGATGTGCCACCATATTGCAACAAAATTTAAAGTATAAAAGAACTAAAAGCTACCTTTCAGGGTCTCACTATTATCCCAGCAGTCAAGCTCAGGAACAACCAAAGTTAAAAAAAATTGTTCTTTACCAAGTGTCACAAGTTGTTCCAATTAAATTTGTAATGTATATTTAAAAAGCAGCATTTGTCCAACCATGGGTTAAAAGCAGGTTACTGTGTTTACTTTAATGTGGGTTGCTCACTTTAGTTCTAGGGAAACTAGCTTTGTTAATTATGTTAACTCCCTAAGTGCAAATGACAGGTTCTGTGTTTTGTGAGTGTTAATGGAATGAGGCTCTGTAAATTGGTCCCAGACGTTCAATTTAGAATTAAGAAATGTTTATATGAATTTTTTCATTGCATAACATCAGATTCAAATGTAGTTTTCACATGTGGTTGCATATTAAAACTTGGTAATGGTGTACATGAATGTGGCTGTGAACTACCCTAAAGCTATGAAGTGTTGTACTTTTGCATTCAATATCTTTAAGACTAATCTGCTTTAGTTCTTCAAAAATTTTATGGCATAAAAACAGAATCTGTCTACTAAATCATTAATACTTGCTGGATTCTAGAGAATATTCAGACCAGAAGGAATTGTGCGCATGTGGCTCATGTGCTTCATGTGAAACTCCCTACCTTGTTGTATTTTATAAATCTACCTGATTTTTGTAAATAAATTAAATTTTGGGCCATAATTTGCTATCAAAATAATGGCAGGGCTAATAGTGTTAGTCATTATTTATGCGCAAATGGTACAGTTAAATGCGGAAATCCAAAAGTTGCTGTCCGAGATGCATCGCTCCACCGTTAACTTACGAAAACATCATGGGCCAGAAATTCGGGTCGGAGGCTTCCCGCGGGTGCAAGCCCCCGACCTTCACTTACCTAGCGCGCCTGCTGTTGTGCTGCGGGCCCGCGTGGGATTCCAATCCTGGGCCTCCTCCAGCTGCCGATTATCTGGTCATAATCTCATTGCTGTTAGTGGGAGCTTGCTGTGCTCGCGTATCCCAGCGGCGCAGTTAGTTCGAAGCATCCCCTGGGATCACGTGGGCCATGGAGAGCCAATCGGAGCAGGGAATCTCCATTCATAGATTTGACAGGAAGACCTGTCAAATCTATGAATAGAGATCGGCCCCAAAACCTAACTAAAACTTCAAATAATTTTTTTTTAAAAACATCACATTTTTAAAATAACTATAAATGACATAAATAAACTATTTTAAACAAAAATTTAAATTTTTGAAAAAATTAATTACAGTTTTTAACGGGGCTAAAAATAAACTTACCTTTCTT
This sequence comes from Squalus acanthias, assembly GCA_030390025.1. NCBI lineage: Eukaryota > Metazoa > Chordata > Chondrichthyes > Squaliformes > Squalidae > Squalus > Squalus acanthias. Next base: position 95,074,189 of record CM059433.1, read on the forward strand.
TAAAGTATTTAAAAAAGATAAACCTGTGGAAAAAATGTTTAAATTTCACTTAATTCACCACTTACCTTGTTAAAAGCAGGCCTTGCGCCTGCTTTTTCCCCGCGCAGCTGCCAGGGACTTACCCTCACGGGGAAACCTGAAAAAAAAACGGAAGTTTGCTGCGTGCGTGCTGCCTCTCCGGCGCACGCGTTTGACCTCCGAACCCCTTCCTTCAAGGGAACGGAAGTTCCGGTTTCCAGCGCATGCGCAGTACATGCGCGAAACCGTCACTTTCGTTGGGTCTACGGGAGAGTACACAGCGCGTACTCACCCATGGAGACCCGAATTTCTGCCCCCATCTCTCTGTCTGCCTCACCATTGAAATGCATTGAACGGCATGAAGTTGCTGTATTTGCGCGGTAAATACAAACTAAACTCACCACAAAATGTTAAGTCCTGTTCGTTTCAGTCTATGTACACTTTTTAACGATGTGATAAGTGTTAATTACTGCCAAACAACTTCTCTGGCACTGAAAATTAACTATTAAAATTAATTAATCTAGGCTGACACTCCAGTGCAGTGCTGAGGGAGTGCTGAACTGTCAGAGGTGCCGTCTTTCGGATGAGACGTTAAACCAAGGCCCCGTCTGCCCTCTCAAGTGGACATAAAAGATCCCTTGGCACTATTTCAAAGAAGAGCAGGGGAGTTATCCTCGGTGCCCTGGCCAATATTTATCCCTCAATCAACATCACAAAAACAGATTATCTGGTCATAATCTCATTGCTGTTAGTGGGAGCTTGCTGTGCGCCAATTGGCTGCCGCGTTTCCTACATTACAGGAGCAGTGGCGAGAGGAGTGGACCTGGGATAAACCGGCAAGAGTGGTGGCGATGGCGGCGGCGCTATAAAGAGAGGGGCAGCGCGAGGAACCATCAAAACAGAAAAAAATCAAGCAGTGACATCACAGGGCAGCAGGTAGGTGATTGGTTGGTGAGTATTACAGGTTCTTTTAGCCTCTAAGCTAGGGAAGTAGGTTTAAACTCAGAGCTAGGAAACTGTAACTTGCTATTACTTTACATTACTGAATTAGTAACTTAAACTAGATAAACCAATTAATTAATAAAATTAAAATAATTGATAGAAAAAATAATAAAAATAATTAATTAACGAATCAAATTAATAAAGAAGGTTAGATTGACAGGGCAGGGCTGGTGGTGAGCTGTTACTGCAGCATGTAGGAGTTTGTGGAGACCAGCGAGATCCTGAGCAACCACATCTGCGGTAAGTGTCTGCAGCTCGAGGAACTTCGGCTCAGAGTTGTTGAGCTGGAGTCTGAGGTGCAGACATTGCGGGGCATCAGGGAGGGGGAGAGTTACCTGGATACTTTGTTCCAGGAGGCAGTCACACCCCTTAGATTAAGTAGTACATAAGAACATAAGACGTAGGAGCAGGGGTAGGTCATTTGGCCCCTCGAGCCTGCTCCGCCATTCAATAAGATCATGGCTGATCTGATCTTGGCCTCAACTCCACTTCCCTGTCCGCTCCCCATAACCCTTGACTCCCTTACCTTTCAAAAATCTGTCTATCTCCACCTTAAATATATTCAATGACCCAGCCTCCACAGCTCTCTGGGGAAGAGAATTCCAAAGACTCACGACCCTCTGAGAGAAGAAATTCCTCCTCATTTCCGATTTAAATGGGTGCCCCCTTATTCTGAAATTATGCCCCCTAGTTCTAGATTCCCCCACGAGGGGAAACATCTCTCTGCAACTACCCTGTCAAGTCCCTTCAGAATCTTATATGTTTCAATAAGATCCCCTCTCATTCTTCTAAACTCCAATGAGTATAGGCCCAACCTGCTCAGCCTTTCTTCATAAGACAACCCCTTCAACTCCGGAATTAACCTCGTGAACCTTCTCTGAACTGCCTCCAATGCAAGTATATCCTTCCTTAAATAAGGAGACCAAAACTGTATGCAGTACTCCAGGTGTGGTCTCGCCAACGCCCTGTACAGTTGTAACAGGACTTCCCTACTTTTATACTCCATTCCCTTTGAAATAAAGGCCAACACTCCATTTACCTTCCTAATTACTTGCTGTACCTGCATGCTAACTTTTTGTGATTCATGTACAAGGACCCCCCAGATCCCTCTGTACCTCAGCATTTTGTAATCTCTCCCCATTTAAATAATAATTTGCTTTTTTATTTTTCCTACCAAAGTGGATAACCTTGCATTTTCTCACATTAAACTCCATCTGCCAGATTTTTGCCCACTCTCTTAGCCTATCTAAATCCCTTTGGAGATTCTTTGTGTCCTCCACACAATTTGCTTTCCCACCTATAGAAACATAGAAGATAGGAGCAGGAGTACGCCATTCGATGAGATCATGGCTGATCATCCAAACTCAGTACCCTGTATCTGCCTTCTTCCCATATCCCTTGATACCTTTATCTTTAAGAAATATATCTAACTCGTTCTTGAATATATTTAATGACTTGGCCTCAACTACCTTCTGTGGTAGAGAATTCCACAGGTTCACCACTCTCTGGTGAAGAAATTCTTCCTCATTTCAGTCCTAAATGGCTTACCCGTTATCCTTAGATTATGACCCATGGTTCTGGACTCTCCGACCATCGGGAACATTCTTCCTGCATCTAGTTTGTCCAGACCTGTCAGAATTTTATATGTTTTGATGAGATCCCCTCTCATTCTTCTATACTCCAGCGAGTATAAGCCCAATCGACCCAATCTCTCCTCATATGTCATTCCTGCCATCCCAGGTATCAGCCTTGTGAATCTTCGCTGAACTCCTTCCATGGCAAGAACATCCTTCCTCAGATAAAGCGACCAAAACTGCACACAGTACTCAAGGTGTGGTCTCACCAAGGCCCTGTACAACTGCAGCAGGACATCCCTGTTCCTATACTCAAACCCTTTCGCTATGAAGGCCAACATACCATTTGCCTTCTTCACTGCCTGCTGCACCTGCATGCTTACCTTCAGCGACTGGTGCACAAGGACACCCAGGTCTCGTTGCACTTCCCCTTCTCCCAATCTATTGCCATTCAGATAATAGTCTGCCTTTCTGTTTTTGACACCAAAGTGGATAACCTCGCATTTATCCACGTTATATTGCATCTGCCCCGCTTCTGCCCACTCACCCAACCTGTCCAAATCATCCTGGAGTTTCTCGGTATCCTCCTCGCAGCACATACGCCCACCCAGCTTTGTGTCATCTGCAAACTTGGAGATATTACATTTAGTTCCCTTATCTAGATCATTAATGTATATTGTGAATAGCTGGGGTCCAAGGACCGATCCCTGCGGTACCCCACTAGTCACTGCCTGCCACTCGGAAAAAGACCCATTAATTCCTACTCTCTGCTTTCTGTCCGCCAACCAGTTCTCTATCCAAGTCAATACCTTGCCCCCAATCCCATGTGCCTTAACTTTACATGCTAATCTCTTATGCGGGACCTTTTCGAAAGCCTTTTGAAAGTCCAAATACACCACATCTACTGGTTCTCCCTTATCTATTTTCCCAGTTACATCCTCAAAAAATTCCAGTAGATTAGTCAAGCACGATTTACCTTTTGTAAATCCATGTTGACTTTGTCCGATCCTGTCACTGTTTTTCAAGTGCTCAGCTATTACATCCTTTATAATGGACTCTAGCATTTTCCCCACTACCGATGTCAGGCTTACCGGTCTGTAATTCCCCGCTTTCTCTCTACCACCCTTTTTGAATAGTGGGGTAACATTAGCTACCCTCCAATCCATGGGAACTGTTCCAGAGTCTATAGAATTTTGGAAGATGACCAGCAATGCATCTACTATTTCTAGGGCCACTTCCTTAAGTACCCTAGGATGTAGATTATCAGGGCCTGGGGATTTATCGGCCTTCAATCCCATCAATTTCCCTAACAACATTTCCCTAAAAATACTGATTTCATTCAATTCCTCCCTTTCATCAGACCCTATGTTCTCCAACATCTCTGGGAGGTTATTTGTGTCCTCCTTTGTGAAGACAGAACCAAAATATGCATTTAATTGGTCTGCCATTTCTTTGTTCCCCATTATAACTTCCCCCGCTTCTGACTGCAAGGGACCTACACTTGATTTCACTAATCTTTTTCTCTTCACATATCTATAAAAGCTCTTACAGTCAGTTTTTATGTTCCCTGCAAGCTTACTTTCATATTCTATTTTCCCCTTCTTAATTAATCCCTTTGTCCTCCTTTGTTGAATCCTAAACTGCTCCCAATCCTCAGGGTTACCGCTTTTTCTGGCCAATTTATATGCCCTCTCCTTGGATCTTATGCTATCCCTAATTTCCCTTGTTAGCCACGGTTGAGTCACCCTTTTGGTTTTATTCTTATGCCACACTGGGATGAACAAATTCTGTAGTTAATCCATGCAGTCTTTGAATGTTTGCCATTGCTTATCCACCGTCAACCCGTTGAGTGACATTCCCCAATCAATCCTACCCAATTCGCGCCTCATACCATCGCAGTTTCCTTTATTTAAATTCAGGACCCTAGTCTCTGATTCAACTACTTCACTCTCCATCCTACTGAAGAATTCTATCATATTATAATCACTCTGACCCAAGGGGCCTCGTACAACAAGATTGCTAATTAATCCTTTCTTGTTACACAATACCCAGTCTAAGATGGCCTGATCTCTGGTTGGTTCCTCGACATATTGTTCCAGAAAACCATCCCGTAAACATTCTAGGAATTCCTCCTCCACAGTATTTTTACTAATTTGGTTAGCCCAATCTATATGTAAATTAAAGTCACCCATGATGACTGCTGTGCCCTTACTGCATGCTTCTCTAATTTCCCTTTTATTGCCGTCCCCAACCTCTGTATTACTGTTTGGAGGTGTATATACCACTCCCACTAACGTTTTCTGCCCCTTGTTATTTCTCAGTTCTACCCATACAGATTCCGCATCATCAGAGCTAATATCCTTCCTTTGAATTGTGTTAATCCCCTCTTTAACCAGCAATGCTACCCCACCTCCCTTTCTTTTTTGCCTATCTTTCCTAAATATTGAATACCTCTGGATGTTGAGTTCCCAGCCTTAGCCACCCTGGAGCCATGTTTCTGTAATCCCAATCAAATCGTATTCATTTACCTCTATTGGAGCCTCTATCTTTGCATCATCAGCAAATTTGGCTATATTACATTCAGTCCCTTCATCCAAGTCATTAATATAGATTGTAAATAGTTGAGTCCCCAGCACTGATCCTTGCGGCACCCCACTAGTCACAGTTTGCCAACCTGAAATGACCCATTTATCCCGACTCTCTGTTTCCTGTTAGTTAGCCAATCCTCTATCCATGCTAATATATTACCCCCAACCCCGTGAGCTCTTATCTTGTGTAGTAACCTTTTATGTGGCACCTTATCGAATGCCTTCTGGAAATCCAAATACACGACATCTACTGGTTCCCCATTATCCACCCTGCTCGTTACATCCTCAAAGAACTCCAGCAAATTTGTCAAACACGATTTCCCTTTCATAAAACCATGCTGACTCTGCTCAACAGAGATCGATAGATTTTTGGATATTAAGGGAATCAAGGGATATGGGGATAGTGCAGGAAAGTGGAGTTGAGGTAGAAGATCAGCCATGATCTTATTGAATGGCGGAGCAGGCTCGAGGGGCCGAATGGCCTACTCCTGCTCCTATTTCTTATGTTCTTATTACAACAGTGACTACACTTCAAAAGTACTTCATTGGCTGTAAAACGCTTTGGGACGTCCGGTGGTCGTGAAAGGGGCTATATAAATGCAATTCTTTCTTTTATTACATGCGTGGAGTCTCATTTTTTCAGGGTTTTATTTTTTTTTACTTTTCCTTTCTGACTCTTTTTTTCCTCTCTCTCTTAATCCAATTTTTCTTTCCCTCTCTTTCTGTACCTGGTTTGACATTGAATTTAGCTACTCTAATTTACACTTCCTTCTCAGTCCTTGCGCTGTTTATTTCACAATCCTTCAATCTGTTTGGTTAAAGAGATACACAGTTGCTTGTCCTGCTCACTCAGGTCCCAGATGCCTGGTTTCTCTCGCAGTGACGCTATCAGCTCGTACTTTCAGCAACTTGCCACGCAAAAAATTTAAAAATCTAAACATGCAAGGACAAGTTCAACTAATGGCAGATGCTGTTAGATTCACTCCTACAGAAAATTATGGCCCAAGTTGTTTTGGCTTGTCAAATCTCTCGTCTATTTGCTTGAATGGACGAAAGATGTACTGGGATTCTCCAAGTCTGGTGAGCTAGAAAGCAAAAAGATGCAGATTTCAGATTGAAAGGGCCACTGCATGCTTACAGAAACTGTTATTAGACCATTGAATGAGAAAATGGTGCAAAAGAACCTGAAGCCATAACACGATGCAACTAATAAAGTTGATTTAAACATATGCAGAACATAACAAAAAAATGCTCCGTGTGCATGTGTGATTTGATTTCCTCAACGGGATAACTCAAAATCTAAATAGTTCAATGTGACTGAAAATTCAGTTTGCTCAACTATCTAAATTTTGATCTCGTTTCAATTTTAAAACAATTCACTACTCATCCATACGAATTATAATAGCAATAATTGTCATAACACATCTAATTGTGTAAGCACATTATTACACGTGTTCCTGATAATTATATAATTGACATAATTTTATCTCTGCTTTTATTCACTGAACCACAATATTTGTTTATTCTTTTGTTCCGTATGTATTTCAATCCTGCACCTAAACAATAGGATGTTTCTCGATGAACATTAATTACAGTGGTACTCTTTGCTGAATCATTGTTTGAAGACTTACACAGAGCTCAGCATTGATCCTAAAGATGACAGTATATTGTGGCAATTTTTCATACTCTGTACCTGGCTACACTGAACATTTTAATATCTGATAATTATGTGCTGTAATACAATTAGTCTATGTAATCTATTTAGATCCAATGTACTGTGTTGCGCCCATCAATATCAGCATTACGATCAGCTATCTCAGCATTGTTAAAGCTCTGATGTGCTTGAGCATGAAGATTCTCTCCTTTGCTGGCACAACTAATTTGATTTCTGTGACCATTCAGGTTGAAATCAGTTTTAATTAAATATGTGCAATGTTTTTATTTTAAAGTAATAATTAATATGTGCTTAGAGAGCAATAAACCGGGTAAAACACCTTATGAATGCTTAAGGTGTGCACATATCAATATTTGCTTACTAAATCAGAGTAAAATTTGGTAATCTCATGTCAAACAAATTACTTGTGTAATAATCCTACCCTCAATGTACAAACACTTCCCCTTTGAAATGTTGATTCACCTTTTCTGCATTTTTCCCTTATTTTTCTTTACTGCCTATATAAATAAAGTAGTTTAAATAAATATGACTTTTTATACATAGGCAACTAGGGATGGCAATAAATGTCAGCCTTGCCAGCGATGTCCACATTCTGAGAATGAATTTAAAAAAAATTATGGTAGCTGTGTTCCAAATAGTTTCATAATTGCTCCCCTTATACTTTGTAACAACTGAATTGCTTGAATTCATAAAACCATAAGTAATCAGAAGAATAGATAATGGATAAAATAATATTATTTAGAATTCCAAAAGAACAACCAAGTTTAAAATATTATTAATCGGGTTGCATATTTTATTGTATTATTAATTTCAAGAACAAAATTATCTGCTTACTTTTTGAAACAAAATTGTGGATTGTCTTTTCTTACATGAAAGGGAGTTCTGAAACAATACGGCCTGTTGTTTGTGTCACTTGGTGCTTTTGTGTGCCTGTAAAAACCCAGCAAGCACATCAAACAAACTGATTGTGAGGCAACACATGAGTAAAACCCTAGTCTTAAACACTATTAAAAGACAATTTTACAACTATTATGAGTGAAAAAAAGAGTCAATGTAGCAACAATCAAATACTTGAAACACCTGGCTGGATTTTCCTTCCTGAAAATGCCTCTGTTTGGACACTTCTGCAATTGAAAAAAAGAGTAAAATGGGGCGGTTCGGTTTACCAGTACAATCGCACCCGAAAACAAATTCTCACCCGAATTTCCGTTGGTAAAATCCGCCAATCTCCTTTCTGCAGTGTAGGTTCTAGAACGGCACGCCAGGGGTGGTCTGACCAATGCTTTATATAATTACAGGATTACTTCCTCTGATCTACATTCCAGTCTTCTTTTTATATAAACAAATAGCCAATTAGTTTTTTGACAGCGCCAGACATTGGCTTGATCTCTTCAGAGACCTATCTGCTATATGACTCCCATATTTCTTTCCTGATCAATCTTGGTCAGCATTTTCCCATTAATCTATACTTCTTTTTTTAAACAGCATGCCCCTGAAATTCCAGAGGGGTTTTCCTGGTCTTCCACCGTAATATATGTGGGTAGAACAAATGAAGGACAGAGACACGATGAGTTGCTGGTCGAGGTGCTTGTTTACTAGGCCAGAGCGAACTGAGCATGCTCATACTAAACCATGTGACAAAACATGTGATAATACATTACACTGCTTTCCCCTTAAAACAGATGTACATATTCCCTCTCAAATACAACAAAACTATGGTCCCACCTTTCCCAGCATTACATGTACCACATAACAAAAACTCCTGGCTTTTTTAGTCTTTTAAATGAACTACAAATGCTACAAATGAACTACAAATCCAGTTTAATAGCAGGTTTACGGAGCCTTCCTGATCTCCTTACAAAAGGTTTTGATGTCAAACGAGTTTTCAGGCTGTTTTGTTTTGGTTCCGAACTCAAAGATGATCCTGTTTCTATCTCAGATTTGTTTGAACCTGGTACTTCAGTTTCTGAAGTCTGAACGGAGTACTTTTGAGTCTCATCAGCAATCTCAGTTGCATTCATGGGAAAGTCTTTGTCAACAGCACAGTGTGAAAATCTCACCTTCACTCCCAACACATGATTCCTCATGTGGCAACCTGGACAAGGCATCTGCGATTGCGTTTTGCTTTGCAGTGCGATATTCAATCGTGTAGTCATACTGTGACAACAACACTGCCCAACATTGCATTCTTGATGCGGCCATTGCAGGGATGGCAGATATGGGCCCCAATATTGCTAGGAGTGGTTTGTGATCAGTTATCAGGGTGAACTTTCTGCTGATCAGGAACTGTTGGAATTTCTTGATTCCAAACACTATGGCGAATGTTTTCTTTTCAATTTGCGCATAGTTTCTTTCGCTCTTTGTGAGGGTTCGCGATGCGAACACGATTGGTTTCTCTTGGCCGTCATCCATTACGTGGCTTATGACAGCTCCCACAGCACAGCTGGAAGCATCACACGCTAACTTAACCTCACGTGTCATCGTACACAAGTACAGCATCGCTAGAGAGACTTCTCTTACAAGCGTCGTAAACTTCCTGTTGCACTTTTGTCCACTTCCACTGGACATCCTTCTTGAGGAGCTCGTGCAATGGAGCTAACATAGTCATTAACTCAGGTAAGAAACGTACGTAGTACTGGACCATTCCAAGGAAAGATCTTAACTCAGACACATTCTGTGGCTTTGGAGCATTGATGACAGCATCAACCTTTTCCTTCACTGGTCGCAAACCATTTGCATCAACTTTCAGACCAAGGAACACAAGCTCGGGCTGCACAAAAGCACATTTGCTCCTTTTCAATTTTACATTGTGGGAATTCAACCTTTGAAGCACTAAATCTAACACTTCTAGATTTTCTTCCTCGCTGCTTGTTGCGATCAGCACGTCATCTTGATTGCATAAGCAATTTGGAATTCCTTGCAAAATCTTATCCATCGTAGCCTGGAAGATTTTGGGGGAGGACTTTACACCATATGGCAGCTTGGTGTATGAGATCAAATGTTTTGTACGGAAATCTTTCTCATGACTGCTAGCATTGCCACTAGTGGCATAGATACTGTAGATGCCTAGTTCTTCAACATCAGGTGTGTTCACTTCAATGTTGTGAACTCCTCCATTTTGGTGTCGCTGCTTTGCATTGGCACTAGAATGGTCCTTACTTCCTGCTTTCGATCTAGCTCTGCAAGCTGTTGAAATATTGCCTTGCTTCTGGCGGTGAAAACACTTTGCATTTCTGTATTGGCAGGACTGTGGTGAGTGATTTCCATTACAGCGACAATTCACTGAACTGATCTCACCGACATGCTTTTGACTTGGTCTTACAACTTTAGGTTTGGCGGTGGCTTTGTGACTGTAGACCTCAGCTGCACTAGTCACTTGAGTTGGACGGAGCTCCCTAGCATTCTTAGATGCCATCTCCATAGATAGGGCAATTTTGCATGCTATGTCAAATGTTAGGTTCAGAGTGTTCAGTAACTTGGACTGTGTGCGCTCATCCACCAGTCCACACACAAACTTATCTTGCAACGCATAATCCAAAAATATGTCGAAGTTACATTGCAAAGACAGGTTTTTAAGAGCTACAATGTACTCACTGATGGTTTCACTTTGTTTTTGATTTCTGGTACCAAACTTATAGCTCTCTGCTATTTCTAACGGCTTTGGGTCAAAATGGTCCTAGAGTTTCTCAACAATGTTTGCAAACGACGCATCCTTCGCTTTCCCTGGCGTGAGTAGGTTTGTCAACATTCCGTAGACATCTGGCCCGATCTCCGTTGGAAAAATTGCTTTTCTCCGTTCATGAATTACTTTATTTTGAACTTAAACATTCTCATCTGCACCTTTGGTCTCAATAATGTTATTCACCTTAAAAAAATCTCCATCCGCTCAATGTATGAACTGAATGGTTGGCGAGCTCGGTTACACATGCCGAGACTACCGATAAATCCCGTAGGCGTGGTCATGATTGTCCCAATCTCGTTGAACAGTGACTCAGCACGCTACCTGTGTACCTTAAACTTTTCCACTCGAAGGTTGAACACTATGTCCTTCCATGATCCCTAAAAATGGCTTTGGGATCCCATTCTCATTGCCAAAAATGTAATATATGTGGGTAGAACAAATGAAGGACAGAGACACGATGAGTTGCTAGTCAAGGTGCTTCTTTAGTAGGCCAGAGTGAAATGAGCATGCTCATACTAAACCATGTGATAATGAAGGGATATTTACTAGTCCTAGCCCCTGTAGGGCTACCCCGGATCAGGCGTATTTCTCAGACGTTCACTTTCAACTAAAGTTTGAGGTAGCCGAATCCTAAAGATGCTTAATTGGGTCTAAAGGTCTGGGCTATCTCTCCCTAAAGGAAAGGAACAACCCGAGAATGTTACCATCCTCCAGATAGCGCTTTTAATAAGTTTAGCTAGACTGTAATGTTCCGGATATTATGAGGGTCCAGAAAACTCCCTCAGAATTCTCCAACACTTCACCAAAGAGTGTACAGAGATTGATTTCGTGAGTTTTTGATACAGAAGTCTTATGTGAGACAATTCTAAAAATATATAGATTTATTAAAGAACTGACATGCAATTTACAGTTGGTGAATCAGTCAATCGCAACATTAACCGTTCTAAAAAGAGAAAAAATGCTATCTTATAATTAAGAGAATCTTACTTTTAAATCTTAACTTCGTTACAGTATTACAGTTCTTAAAGTTCTCTATACAGGATATCCATCAATATCAAATACCTTTGATCCCCGAGGTACAAAGAGTGGTAGACTACAGAGCCACCTCTGAAGCCGAGAATCGCTTTGCCCGATTAAAGTGAGTCTGTTAACCCATTTGAGAGTTCAATATTTATACCCTTTTCCAGTGGTATTTCCTTTAAGGTTGTCTGCTGATGCAAGCTAATTATCTCTAGTCATTTTTCTGCCAACCTCTGCAACTCTTACTGCCACCTCAGCCAGAATCTTGTCTCATCTCTAGGTGTTCTAAGTTTACCCTATAAAAACAGTGTGACGGCAGGTGTTCCTTACTTTATGTCATCTTTACGAGGGCAGATGTTCCTTATCTTATGTGCTATCTTTACGAAGTTTAAATTTGAACACCTTATCCAGGGTGAACCATTGTTTTTTTCCCAAAAGGTCAGCCTGTCAGAGCCCTTCACCTTCTGTTATTTATTCAGGGTCAACAACTGTCTTATCCCAATAGCCAGAATGCTTTCATAGCTATTTCATAGTTAGGGTTCTAAATTTCCAAACCCAGTTTGTCATGTTTTAATAAGGCCAGAATTCTTTCATAAGAGAGTGTATTTTTCTGAATAGGTTATATGGCTTATTCCTTTACAATAATACATTACATCCACCATAACTATGATGGCATGGCAGACTGATGGAACCTCAGGGAAATGGAGTGCACAGCCATTTTTGCCATTTCCCTGAGGGTTTTGCTCGTTTCCTGCTGAAGTTATGATGGGAGAACCCCCATGCAAATCTCAGGCTCTATATATTTTCTTTATAATTTTGTATCATTATCTTAAATATTTTTGTAATGTTGCTTTATTTTTACATAAGGTTTCCTAATTAATATTGCCCATAACTCTTGTGCAATTGATTAAATTACATAACTAAAATGAGGAGATATACTAAATGTAACCCCACTATTTAAGGAAGGAGGGAGAGAGAAAACGGGGAACTACAGACCTGTTAGCCTCACATCAGTAGTTGGGAAAATGCTGGAATCTATTATAAAGGATGCAATAACTGGGCACTTAGAAACTAATAGTAAGATTGGGCACAGTCAACATGGATTTATGAAAGGGAAATCCTGTTTCACAAACCTATTGGAGTTCTTTGAGGATGTATCTAGTGGAGTAGGCAAAGGGGAACTGGTAGATGTGGCGTGTTTGGATTTTCAAAAGGCCTTCGATAAGGTCCCACACAAGAGGTTGGTGAACAAAATTAGGGCACATGGAATTGGGGGTAATATACTAGCATGGATTGAGAATTGGTTAACAGACAGAAAACAAAGAGTAGAGATAAACGGGTCTTTTTCAGGATGGCAGGCTGTGACTAGTCGGGTACCAGCAAGGATCAGTGCTTGGGCCCCAGCTATTCACAATCTATATCAATGATTTGGATGAGGGGACTAAATGTAACATTTCCAAATTTGCTGATGATACAAAGCTAGGTGGCAGTGTCAGTTGTGAAGAGGATGTGAAGAGGCTTCAAGGGGATCTCGACAGGCTCAGTGAGTGGGCGAGAACATGCGAGATGGAATATAATGTGGATAAATGTTAAGTTATCCACTTTGGTAGAAAAAATAGAAAGGCAGAGTATTTCCTAAATGGTGAAAGATTGGGGAATGCAGATGCTCAAAGGGACCTGGGTGTCCATGTACATGAGTCACTGAAAGTGAATGTGCAGGTGCAGCAAGCCATTAGGAAGGCAAATGGTATGCTGGCCTTCATTACAAGAGGATTTGAGTACAGGAGTAAAGAAGTCTTACTCCAACTGAAACGTTAACTCTCTTTCTCTCTCCACGGATGTTGCCTGGCCTGCTGAGTTTTTCCAGCGTTTTCTGTTGTTATTTCCAATTATATAGAGCCTTGGTGAGACCACACCTGGAGTACTGTATACAATTTTGGTCTCCTTACCTAAGGAAGGATATACTTGCCATAGAGGGAGTGCAACGAAGGTTCACAAGATTGATTCCTGGGATGGCGGGACTGTCGTATGAGAAGCGATTGAATAAACTAGGCCTGTATTCTCTTGAATTCAGAAGAATGCGAGGGGATCTCATTGAAGCATACAAAATTATTACAGGGTTTGATAGGGTGGATGCTGGGAGAATGTTTCCCTTGGCTGGGGAGTCTAGAACCAGGGGCCACAGCCTCAGGATAAAGGGTAGGCCATTCAGGACTGAGATGAGAAGAAATTTCTTCACACAGAGTGTGGTGAATCTTTGGAATTCTCTACCCCAGAGGGCTGTGGAGGCTCAGTCATTGGGTATATTCAAAACAGATGTCGATAGATTTCTGACTAGTAAGGGCATCAAGGGATATGGCGATAGGCTGGTGAATGGAGTTGAGGCAAAGGATCAGCCATGATCTCATTGAATGGCAGAGCAGGCTCGAGGGGCCAAATGGCCTGCTCCTGCTCCTATTTCTTACGTTCTTATGTTCTTATATAAACTAATGGAACTCAAAGAGGATAAAACCCCTGTTCAGGACGGATTACATCAGTGCATTTTAAAAGAATCTAGGAAAGAAATAGCAGAGGCATTACTACACATATTTAGTAATTCATTCGAAAAAAGTATAGTGCCAGAGGACTGGCGGATAACTAATGTAATACCTTTATTTAAGAAGGGGGATAGAACATGTCCAGGGAACTATAGGCTAGTCAGCTTAACATTGGTGGTAGGAAAAATAATGGAATCCCTACTAAAGGAGAAAATAGTAGAACATCCAGAAACAAAAAATATAATAATAAATAGTCAGCATGGATTTCCAAAGGGAAAGTCTTGCTTGACCAACCTAATTGAATTTTTTGAAGAGGTAATAGAGTAGACATGGATAATGCAGTAGATGTAATTTATTTAGATTTTCAAAAGGCCTTCGATAAGGAACCGCATAATAGACTGATGAATAAGGTCAGAGAATGCGGAGTCAGGGGACAAGTAGCAGAATGGATAGCTAGCTGGCTTTAAGACAGAAAGCAGAGAGTACGGGTAAAGGGTAGCTATTCACAGTGGCAGAAGGTGGGTAGTGGTGTTCCACAAGTATCAGTGCTGGGACCACTGTTGTTCACAATTTATATTAATGATTTAGACTTTGGAATCAAAACACAATTTCTAAATTTGCGGATGACACTAAATATGGGGGCATAGCCAATACTGAGGAGGACTGCAACAAGTTACAAGAAGACATTAATAAACTTGCAGAATGGCCATATAATTGGCAAGTGAAATTCAACACAGATACGTGTGAGGTATTACATTTTGGTAAGAAAAATAGGGAGGTCACGTATTACTTGGAAAATAAGAATCTAACTGGGGTAGAGGAGCTAAGGGATCTAGGAGTACAAATGCACAAATCACTAAAAGTATTGACACAGGTTAACCAGGCCATTAAAAAGGCAAACCAAGCGCTAGGGTTTATTTCTAGAGGGATAGAATTGAAAAATAGTGAAGTTATGCTAAACTTGTATTGAACCTTGGTTAGACCATACTTGGAGTACTGTGTACAATTCTGGTCACCATATTATAAAAAGGATATAGAGGCCCTGGAGAGGTTGCAGAGAAGATTTACAATGATGATACCAGAAATGCGAGGGTATACCTATCAGGAAAGGATAAACAGGCTGGGTCTCTTTTCTCTTGAAAAGAGAACGCTGAGGGGTGACCTAATAGAGATCTTTAAAATCATCAAAGGATACAGAGAGAGTGGCCGCGATTTTGCCGGCACTCAGAGGGCGGGTTTGGAGGCGGGTCAGAGGTTAAAGTCGTTTTGATTGACCGCGGGTTCTGCAGCCACCATCAACCCACCTCCACACAGCCTTCCGAAGTGTTAGGTCCCTGATTTGTGAATGGACCTGACACCTAGTGGCGGGAAATGGATTAAAGCCAATTAACTGCCTATTAACAGGTACTTGTCAGTAGTTTTCAGGCTGTTTTTCGATTTTCCAGCTTCTGGGTCGGGTTTCACGACGTCCGAACAACACGCCAGGTAAGTGTGGCGTGTTGTGAGTCTGGTCTAATGTTTGTGAAAAGATGACAGCTACAGAAGTGATGTCAAGGATGCAATGTTGCACATGTTGAGTTTCAGAGCAAAGAAAATGTTGGTTACTGCATTTTTAATACATATACAGATTTCTTTAGCTTACAAGTTTTTAAATCCAACTGTATGTCCAGTGCCACCTCATTGGGAGAACCTCTCTCACCAGTGACAGTTCGCTTCTGTCATCTCACCTGCAGCTGCCATCTATTGCAGCAACATCGGAGCCAATGAAACAATCAGATCTTGGTCCTCCGAATCCTTCCACGATCATCCCCAACACCAACATCACCAACCTCATCACCAACCTTCTCCGCCATCACCTGATGCTGCACTGGACACAGGGCATCAGCCCCTGATAAAATTGCTGCCTGGGATGCCAGCGATGGCATCACCACGGCCAGACTTTCTTCACTTGACGCTGTAAACCCTGGCTGCCACATGATGCGCCAGGTTGACACCATCCCACACCAACACCATGAAGCATCCCTTTAATGTCCAAGCCATTCCATGCACACACATCACTATAGCGGGGGGGCGGGGTGGGGGGGTGGGCGGGGGGGGAGTTATGACTGAACAATCACTGGAACTCAGTAAGACACTTCTCAATTTGTGCTCAGATCTGTCCAATAAGGGGCACTTTTTGAAAAAGAGATTTCACTGCATGACAACACATTACCAGAAACTTCACATGGACATTGGCTAAACCTCTCAAGTGCCCACCCTTGGGTGTTGTTAGTTGGTATGCTTGCAGTAGAATGAGGGTGAGTGTGAGGGGTGACTAGTGAGATGGGGAAGTGATTAAGTAGATAGAGAGGGTTGGGTGGAGGTGCAAGGTAAGTTGGTGTCCTGGGGAGGTCTCTTCCACCCTTGGAAGGGAAGATAACCTCCCTGCGTACTGTGACTAAGCATATGGAGGGAGTCAGTGGAGAGCCTGGGTGCAAGAGTTCACCTTTGTGCAGTGATTGTCAGTGTTTTCAGCACCTCAATGCTGTCAAACACTGAAAAATCAACTGTCAAAATAAAATAGAGCACGGCCCCTTTAAGGAAACCGGCAGATGACGCGTCATCAAATGATGTCATCAGACCCGCTTCCTGTTAATTGGCCGGCTTAACAAGGCCAATCAAGGGAAAATCACATCTGTAGAGCGTAGGGAGCTGGGGGCGGGACTGAAACCCGGAAACCAGCTGACCCGCACCCATTCCGACACCGAGGAGAAAATCGCAGCCAGTGATTGCACTTGTGGGGAAGAGCAAAACTAGAGGCCATCAATATAAGATAGTCACCAAGAAATCAAATAGGGAATTCAGAAGAAACTTCTTTACCCAGAGAGTGGTGAGAATGTGGAACTCGCTACCACAGGGAGTGATTGAAGCGAATAGTATAGATGCATTTAAGGGGCGGTTAGATAAGCATATGAGGGAGAAGGGAATAGAGGGTTATGCTGATAGAGTTAGATGAGGAAAGATGGGAGGTGGCTCGAGTGGAGCATAAACACCGGCACAGACTGGTTGGGCTAAATGGCCTGTTTCTGTGCCGTATATCCTATGTAATCCTATGGAGAAAAAATAAATGAAGTTCAGTGTTAGAGCAGTACCTTTTCACCTCTAGAACCTGGATTTGAAAATATAAATTAAAAACAAAATTTAAAAAGCCTTAGGCTGAACAATGTGTCAGTGGAGTTCATGGAGGTGAATTTCCTTATAGTTTTTGTTTTAATAACTCTGAATTTAGCACAATTATCCCTCCCTTTTGCACCCATTGACATTTCTGACCCACTTGGACAATTGCATGCTATCGTGGGACTGATGTTTGCAACATCAGTCCCACGTTTGTGCCCTTAGCAACACCTGTGTGTCCCTGGCGTCCAGTGTTGCTCGGGCATCCGGGGCATTTCAAATTTAAAAGGCCAATCAATTGCAGTAGAGGAGCCAGTCTGTCAAGAAAATGGGGCATTTTTTTAATGGCCCAAAAATTCGGCCGAATACGGGAGAGTACCCGCTGCGTACTCACCCGTATTCGGTCCTGAAGTGCCGGTTTCCTGCATGCACTGCGCATGCGCGGGAAACCGGCACTTCCGGTATGGCGAAGGGGGCGGTTCCTAGGTGAACCGCGTGCGCACTAGAGGCTGCGTGCACGCAGCACACTTAGATTTTTTTCAGGTTTCAACGCGAGGGTAAATATGGAAGATTCTACACAAGTAAAAAGGAGGCGTAAGACCCCTTTTGAACAAGGTAAGTCGTTAATTAAGTATAATTTTTAATTTTTTTCAACAGGTTTATCTTTTTTAGAGACTTTAAAGAAAGGTAAGTTTATTTTTATAACTTTTAAAATTTTTTTTAATTTTTTCAAAAATGTTAATTTTTGTTTAAAGTGGTTAATTTATTTAACTATAGTTATTTTATTAATGTGATGGGTTTTTTATTAAATTTATTTGAGGTTTAGCTGTTCTTTTGGGGTATCTTTCAATTCACAGATTTGACAGGTCTCCTGTCAAATCTATGAATGAAAGATGGTCTGCTGCCATTGGCTCGCCATGGCCCACGTGATCCCAGAGGTCGCATCACACTAACTGCGCCTCTGGGACACGCACACACTGCGCGCCGGCACCAGGGAGAGGCCCGGGACCCGAAGTTCCTGTGGGCCCAAAACACAACGGCAGGCGCGGTGTGTGATATCGCGCGCAATCCTTACCCCCGCAGCAAGCCTCCGAGTCAAATTTCTGGGCCATTATCTTTGTGCTGGTAGCATTACACTGTGGCTGGGCCCGGCAGCATGTTTTCTGAGATGGGAACCCCCGGGTTGAACTAATAATGGCGTGGGCACCTGTCGGTTCATGTGTATGTTTCTGACCCTGGAAAGTGGGACACAAATAGTAGTTATACGAATGTTTTGCCCTACTCCAGATCTGCCCCAAAAGGCATCGTGGGAAAATTCAGCCGCCATTTTCCCGAACATAGGAGAATGAGGGTAACTTTTCCACTTGCGTGCTCCTAGCATGAAGCTTCACCTGGTGCGATATTGGAAAATCATACAGGCACAGCCCATGATCAATGGCTGGAAGATCGTTACTGCAAATGCATAATTTTCAGCCACGCACACATGAAGGGCAAGGCTCCATTCTAATGGTTGTTAATATCAGCTTCTATTAATTTAGTTACCAGAGTATATTTTGCAAGACCCTTCCTGCTTTTGCCAGTTACTATGCACACAGCTATTAGGGATCATAAAGTCATCAGCAGAGCTACCACCCACTTGCTTCTGAGTCAGAAGGTTGTGGGTTTGAGTCCCATTGACAAAGCAGACTCACTCAGGATAGCATTAAACATTCATTATAGATCCAGGCCAAAACTCCAGTGTAGAACTGAGGGAGTGCTGCTTTGTCAGAGGCACCGTCCTTTGGATGACATATTATACTGAGCCCCTGTGTGCCTCTTCAGATGGACATTCAAGCCGCAGTAGGAAGATGTTCTGGAAGGATGAGATCAAATATGCCAAAGGGCCTTCTCCATCTAAAAATGATCTTGTGAGCCAACTAAAAACTAAAATATAATTATGCAGTTCCGGCTGCACCTTTTGTTTAATATCCAGCTTAGTCAGTAGACTGTCAATGGTAAGCAGAAGTGTCATACTGCAAATGCTTTATTACAAAATTAATTAACATATGAAGTGGGGCAAAATGATTTATATATTAAAAAGTAGTACATGTACTTCAATAATGATTCAGTCGAATGTGGTAGCTTCCACTTAGGCCAGATGATGGTGGTAGCTGGGAACAACTTCAAAGTAACAATGCACATCCAGCTATTGATGACATTTGATTTTTTTTTTGTTCATACAGTTATTCATGACAAAAGCCTGGTAGGTTTGGTCTGTTTTTCAATTAAACTGGCTGTTATTTACAGGTATTGTGTGGAGCTGTTATATACATATTGCAAGCTCACTGTGCTATTTTGCTGGTCACTGCTACAGAAAAGCTCATGGATAAAAGACTTTCTCGAAGCAGTGGATGAGACTGTCACAATACAGACTGAGCACAATAGGCAAGAGGCAATCATCAGTGCAATCATTTTCTGCTGGGGTTCGGAATAGTGAAATTAGCCTGAGTATTGTACTGCCTTTGAAGTCTTTTTTTCCTCCCATTTAGACATCAAATAATACTGCACATTTATTCTTCACAGTTTTGAAGTGTAAATTTGCACCAATTCTGAAAGCAAGGTAGAAGGACTATAGATTGTTTGTGGGCAAAGAAATAATAATAAAAGCACAGCTATGAGACTAAATGAAATATATTTTTTGAACTATTTATGATAACGGTATAATGTCATTGACATTTGTTATTTTGTATGCATCATATATATTATTATCTCATCTTGCTTGCAGAAAGCATAGTTTGCACATTCTTATAGCACGTGCAATGTATATATTTTCTGAACATTGCTTAGTGATGTTCCTTTAACACATGATTGCATTAAAGATCTGTAGCACTGTTTAAGGGGCATTTTATTAAATGTGCCAGAACATATTTATATAGGAATAATTCTCAAATGTGAATATTCTACAGACTTCTCATTTCTAACATTGCACAATGTAACTAAAAGATTTATGCTGAAAATAGATAGCTTGTCAAAAGTGTCTGATTCTCCCACATATAAAGAAGAGTATGACTTGCATTTTGCATAGCCTCTCAGAAACATGCCAAAGCGCATCACATACAATGAATTACTTTGAAGTGTTGTTATGTAGCAAGCACAGCAGCCATTTTGTGCACAGCAAGACCCAGCAAAAAGCAATGACCTTAATAATCTGTTAAACTGGTTTTTGTGGTGTTGGCAAAGGGAGGAATGTTGGCCTATACACCAGGAAAACTTACTCCTCTTCTTCAAATAATGCCACAGGATATTTAAAGTGCACTTGAGCAGGTAGGTGGTACCTCAGTTTTAACATCTCATTCAACGAATGGCACTTCTGAAAATGCAGCACTGCCCCAGTACTGTACTTGGGTAGCAGCCTAGATAATGTGTTCAAATTCCGGTTTGCAGTTTGACCACCTGACCTTCTGACACAGAGGACTGGATTTTACTTACTGAGACGAGTTAGGGGCGGGACTGCTGCCTTCCGGGTTCTAGTCCCACCCCCAGCGACGTCCGACACACAGACGCTATTTTCCCCTGATTGGCCTTGTTAAGCCCGCCCTGTGGGCTTGCTGGCCAATTAAGGGAAAGCCAGTGTCAGATGACGTCAGTTGATGACGCTTCATCTGCCGGTTTTCTTAAAGGGTCATGAATCATTTATTTTTGACAGATGATTTGACAGTGTTTGACAGCATTGAGGAGCTGTCAAACACTGACAATTACTGTACAAAGGTGAGCCCTTGCTCCCAGGCTCTCCAATGACTCTCTCCTTAGGATAAAACAGATGGCAGCTGCAGGTGAGGGTACAGAAGCGATCTGTCACTTCTCCCAATGAGGTGAGGCCACGCAAACACTTCAAAGCTTGTCACATACAGAAAAAACTAAACACATTAAAAATGACTTTCCCAACATTTCCTTACCTCTGATACTCACCAGTGTCCCATTGCATCCTTCACACCACTCCTGCAGCTGTCATCTATACACAAACATTACAACAGACCCACAGCATGCCTCACTTACCCTGGCGGGGTTCCCCGACTTCAGGAAGCCTGCAGCAGAAGTCTCAAAATGGGAAAAAGCCTGTTAACTGCCTGTTAACTACCTGTTAACAGGCAGTTAAATGGCTATAATCCTCTTCCCGCCACTAGGAGTCAGGTCCCTGCGCAAATCAGGGACCCGACTCCCAGGCAGATTGGTTGGCGGTGTGTTGGGAGCGGGTTCGGGACCTGCTCCCATTCTTTTTGATTTTCCAAGCAGTCCCGCCTCCAACCCCACCTCCTCAGGGCTGGTAAAATCCAGCCCAGAGTTATGGGTGCTAACAACTGAACCAAGGGGCTGGATTTTGTCAATGGGGGCGCGTTGGGGGCGGGACTGCTGGTTTTCGGGTTTCAGTCCCACCCCCAACGATGTCTGGCCAACCCACGTTATTTTCCCTTGATTGACCTTGTTGAGCTCGCCCTGCGGGCTTAGCCGGCCAATTAAGGAAAAGCCGGTGACAGAGGACATCAGCATATGACATTTCATCTGTCGAAAAATTTTTGACAGATGAATTATCAGCGTTTGACAGCTTTGAGAAGCTGTCAAACACTGACAATCTCTGTTCTAAGGTGAGCCCTTGCACAGAACGTTCACCAAGACCTCTCTCCTCAGCAGAAAGCAGATGGCTGCTGCATCTGAGAATGCAGCAGCCATTCTGTCATCTCTGCCATTGAGATGAGGCACCTCCGGATCCCCAAGGGTTGAAGCCTGCAGGAAGAAGCAAAGGTAAGTAAACTTTTTCTAACACTTTACACTCACCTCTCATACTTACCTCTCCACAGTTGCACCCATCACTCACCTCTACAGCGGATATTTGGATCCCTCTCACCCCTGCAGACCCACTGCTCGCCTCGCTGACCCGGGCGAGGTTCGCAGCCGTCGGGAAGCCTGCACTTGCAGGGGTAAAATGGGGATAAGCCTCAAAACTGCCTGTTAACAGGTAGTTAATTGGCTCAAATCCCCTTCCTGCCTCAAGGAGACGGGTCCCTGCGCGAGTCGGGGACCCGCCTCCCAGGAAGATGGCATGGAGGCGGGTTAGGAGCGGGGTCGGTACCCGCTCCCAGTTTCTGCCATTTTCCTGGCAGTCCCACCTCCATACCCGCCTCCCCAGAGCTGGCAAAATTCCCCCAAAGGTGACACTCAAATATGTACTTTTCCTGAAATTCTGGGAAATAACAACCAGATAGGTGATAGTATACTCTAAAAACTTCGAGTACTGCAGAGTATTGAAAAGTTATAAAGGTCATTTTTAAAATCGCCATGTGAAGTACTTACTTATCCAATTCCAATATAACAGCCAATTTTCCACTCCAGGCTAAGTTTAGGCTTTTCCAACTAGCTGTTGGTGCAAAACTATTCAACAGTGCAGTGATTTAATAAATAATCTCCCTATGCAGTTTTCCTGTGCTCAGGGAGCGTTCAGTCACGTGCAGTGGTGGGGAATCCAGAGTGCCATGGCTTTTACAGGACTACTGAACTTTTAAAGGGATGCTACATTTTTTTTTCTGGAGGCTACAGGAGCTCACAGAACTGCCCTAATGTACAACATTGGCTACAGGAGCTCACAGAACTGATCTAATGTACAGCATTGGCTACAGGAGGTCACAGAACTGATCTAATGTATAGCATTGGCTACAGGAGCTCACAGAACTGATCTAATGTACAGCATTGGCTACAGGAGCTCACAGAACTGCCCTAATGTACAGCATAGCTACAGAAGCTCACAGAACTGCCCTAATGTACAGCATAGCTACAGAAGCTCACAGAACTGCCCTAATGTACAGCATAGCTACAGAAGCTCACAGAACTGTCCTAATGTACAACATTGGCTACAGGAGCTCACAGCTACAGAAGCTCACAGAACTGATCTAATGTACAACATTGGCTACAGAAGCTCACAGAACTGCCCTAATGTATAGCATTGGCTACAGGAGCTCACAGAACTGCCCTAATGTATAACATTGGCTACAGGAGGTCACAGAACTGATCTAATGTACAACATTGGCTACAGAAGCTCACAGAACTGATCTAATGTACAGCATTGGCTACAGGAGCTCACAGAACTGCCCTAATGTACAGCATTGGCTACAGAAGCTCACAGAACTGATCTAATGTACAGCATTGGCTACAGAAGCTCACAGAACTGATCTAATGTACAGCATTGGCTACAGAAGCTCACAGAACTGATCTAATGTACAGCATTGGCTACAGAAGCTCACAGAACTGATCTAATGTACAGCATTGGCTACAGAAGCTCACAGAACTGATCTAATGTACAGCATTGGCTACAGGATCTCACAGAACTGCCCTAATGTACAACATTGGCTACAGGAGCTCACAGAACTGATCTAATGTATAGCATTGGCTACAGGAGCTCACAGAACTGCCCTAATGTACAGCATTGGCTACAGAAGCTCACAGAACTGATCTAATGTACAGCATTGGCTACAGAAGCTCACAGAACTGATCTAATGTACAACATTGGCTACAGAAGCTCACAGAACTGATCTAATGTACAACATTGGCTACAGGAGCTCACAGAACTGATCTAATGTACAGCATTGGCTACAGGAGCTCACAGAACTGATCTAACGTACAACATTGGCTACAGGAGCTCACAGAACTGCCCTAATGTATAGCATTGGCTACAGGAGCTCACAGAACTGATCTAATGTATAACATTGGCTACAGGAGGTCACAGAACTGATCTAATGTACAACATTGGCTACAGAAGCTCACAGAACTGCCCTAATGTATAGCATTGGCTACAGGAGCTCACAGAACTGCCCTAATGTATAACATTGGCTACAGGAGGTCACAGAACTGATCTAATGTACAACATTGGCTACAGAAGCTCACAGAACTGCCCTAATGTACAGCATAGGCTACAGGAGCTCACAGAACTGATCTAATGTACAGCATTGGCTACAGGAGCTCACAGAACTGCCCCCTTCAGCAAAGAGAACCTGGAGAATTTATTGGAGGAGGTGGCCCCCAGAAATATGGGACAGAGGGAAATCCTTCAAATAGTTCAAGCGTACAGAAAGCACGGCTGGGGGTGACCTATCGGGTAAATGCCGTCTCTTCAGTGCATTGCTCATGAAAGAAACTGAGAAAAAAGTTCTCCAGACTGAGCGAGAGTGCCAGGGTAGCGAATACTAATAGGTGCCCACTAAAATTGTTGTACAATGCATGCCACAAGCACTCTGCCCACAGTATGCTGCCACATCTGCAATGTATCCTGTGAAGCACTGTCCCCACCCCTCACTGGTTAAGCCTCCTAAATATCTGAAGGTGCATCTCCAGCCAACCTGTAATGTCTCAGCCACTATAAGCAGCAGGCTCTCCAACTAAATGAGGGGGAGGCCATTGAGGGAGTGGGCGAGAGACAGCTTGATGGTTTTGTACCAGCCCAACAAGGTAAGTGGTTGCTCCAATTCTGTTGTCTTCCTAACACCAAGCACTCAATCAGTGCTCTCTTGGCCGGTCTCCCATCTTCCAACCTCCATAAACTTGAACTCATCCAAAACTGCTGCCCGTGTCCTAACTTGCACCAAGTTCCGTTCACTCATTACCCCTGTCCTCGCTGAGCCACATTGGCTCCCAGTCTGACAATGCTTTTAATTAAAAATTCTCATCCTGGTTTTCAAATCCCTCCATGGTCTCGCCCCTCCCTATCTCTGTAACCTCCTCCAGCCTTACAAACCTCCAAGATCGCTGCACTCCTCCAATTCTGGCCTCTAGCGCAGCCCTGAATTTAATTGCTCCACCATTGGCCATCATGCCTTCTGCTGCTTTGGCCCTAAATTCTGGAATTCCCTACTTAATCCTCTCCGCCTCTCTACCTCTCTTTCCTCCTTTAAGACGCTCCTTAAAACCTACCTCTTTGACCAAGTTTTTGGTCACCTGTCCTAATAGCTCCTTATGTGGCTCGGTGTCAAATATTGTTTAATAATACTCTTGTGAAGTGCCTTGGGTCATTTTACTACGTTAGAGGTACTATATAGAAGCAAATTGTTGTTGTTATTGAATAATAGGCAGCCTCCTCTGTTGCAAGGCACCGTAATGACCTTACCACTCTGAATACCTTATGTAAACATGATTCCTTTCTCTTTGAGTAAGGGTCTCCCAAGATGAGGAAACTGGCACCAGGGAGGAGGAGGAGGGGGGCAGAGGAGGAATAGGAAGTATCCAAAACCATCACAGGATTACCCGTTAAGCACACCAGACCCCACAAGCACCAGCCCTGATACATCCACTTTGGGGGTATTAGATAGGGGAGTCACGAGGGAGCACTGGGCCAAGCACCAAGCACCAGTGAAGCGGTGGAGGTGGCAGCAAACAAGTAGCAACAGGAAGAGAGGAGGGTTAAGAGCAGACAGACAACTGCTACAGGCCCTTTGAATTCATAATTACAGGGCAGCATACCGAGCTGCACTCATTAATAAGCAAAAGCTCTTTGAGAATTTCCACAATTCCCTGGATGAAGTGTCAGAGAACATACAGTGGTGTTATCCTAACATCGCTGTAGGCATGTGAGAGGGTTTTGGGAACCTGCAGAGCAACATGGACCATGTGGCAATTCCAGGGTACCAGTGGTGGAGCGCCCAAGGATAGAAAGCCCAAGTGCTGATGCACTTTTTGAGACCGTGGTCTTCAACTGACAGAAAGCTCTTACTTCTACAAAGGCCAGGAGATCACTCAGGCAGAAAGGGTTCTTTCAACTGGTACTTACAGTTCTAGTGCCTTTCAGCAAATCATGTACATTGAAAGAGAGCGAGAGATGCATTATGGAAGTTGTAACTTTTAGCCTTTTTCTGTAAAGCCATAATACCCAGAGTGTACCACAACAAACTGTGTCACATTGGAAGTAAGGAGAAAACCTGCAATAATACTGTAAGGCATTAGTGGTGGAAAAAAGTTAAAATATATCACTTTTTGGGTGTTTCATACAGCTCAAGCTGTTAAATAATATTACTGCTCAAAGGGTGTTTTCTTTTAATTCGTTCTGGGATGTGGGCATTGCTGGCAAGGCCAGCATTTATTGCCCATCCCTAATTGCCCTTGAGAAGGGGGTGGTGAGCCGTCTTCTTAAACCGCTGCAGTCCTTGTGGTGAAGGTACTCCCACAGTGCTGTTAGGTAGGGAGTTCCAGGATTTTGACCCAGCGACGATGAAGGATCGGCAATATATTTCCAAGTCAGGATGGTGTGTAACTTGGAGGGGAACTTGGAGGTGATGGTATTCCCATGCGCCTGCTGCCCTTGTCCTTCTAGGTGGTAGAGGTCATGGGTTTGGGAGGTGCTGCCGAAGAAGCCTTGGTGAGTTGCTGCAGTGCATCTTGTAGATGGTACACTCTGCAGCCACGGTACGCCAGTGGAGGAGGAAGTGAATGTTTAAAGTGGTGGATGGGATGCCAATCAAGCGGACTGCTTTGTCCTGGATGGTGTCGAGCTTCTTGAGTGTTGTTGGAGCTGCACTCATCCAGGCAAGTGGAAAGTATTCTATTACACTCCTTGTAGATGGAGGAAAGGCTTTGCGGAGTCAAGAGGTGAGACACTCACCACAGAGTACCCAGCCTCTGACCCATGATTGTTGCCACAGTATTTATGTGGCTGGTCCAGTTAAGCACTGAGTGCAGTGAGCACAGAGTGAGCAGCTGGCAGTTTGGTAAGTGTGGGAGTTTGGTAAAGTCACAGAGTCACAGAGTTATACAGCACAGAAAGAGGCCCTTCGGCCCATCGAGTCCACGCTGGCCATCAAGCTCTGTCTATTCTAAACCCATTTTCCAGCACTTGGTCCATAGCCTTGTATGTTATGGCATTTCAAGTGCTCATCTAAATGCTTCTTGAATGTAGTGAGGGTTCCTGCCTCCACCACCCTTTCAGGCAGTGAGTTCCAGATTCCAACCACCCTCTGGGTGAAAAGGTTTTTCCTCAAATCCCCTCTAAACCTCCTGCCCCTTATCTTGAAACTATGCCCCCTGGTTATTGACCCCTCTACTAAGGGGAATAGTTCCTTTCTATCTACCCTATCTATGCTCCTCATAATTTTGTACACCTCAATCAGGTCCCCCCTCAGCCTTCTCTGCTCTAAGGAAAACAACCCAAGCCTGTCCAGTCTCTCTTCGTAGCTGAAGCTGAAGTGGAGGAAGGAGGTGCTTGCTTTTCCTAACTTCTCCTGCAGAGCGGCGGCGAACCTGAGCGGGAGCAGACCGAGGCCTGAGAGCGGGGATAAAAGCAGCAGCAGACCTGCATCGACAAGAGAAAATGGCAGTGTGACGCCACAGGTAAGGCAGGTAAGTGATTGATAGTGACTGTGGGCCAAGTTTTAAGATAACATAAAAATAAATTTTAAAAACTAAACTTAATTTAATTAATTTAATAAACTAAATGAGGTCAATAATTTGATTAACACTAAACTAATTAATTAAATAAATAAAATAATGGGCAAACAGGAGATGTGTTGCTGCTGCTAGTAAACAAGGGCCCTTGAGTATATCATTTAATTGTAGTGTAATTAGTGGTATTGATTTAATTTTTAATTTATTTTAAATTAATTAAAGGGTAAGTCATGGCAGCACAGCTCGGCCCCGTGGCATGCTCCTCCTGCACTATGTGGGAAATCAGGGACACTTCCTGTGTCCCTGATGACCATGTGTGCGGGAAGCGTATCCAGCTGCAGCTACTGGCAGACCGCATTGCGGCGCTGGAGCTGTGAATGGATACATACTGGAGCATTTGCGATGCTGAGGATATCGTGGATAGCACGTTTAGGGAGTTGGTCACACCGCAGGTAAAGGCTGCACAGGCAGGAAGGGAATGGGTGACCGCCAGGCAGAGTAGTAGGCGCAGGCAGGTAGTGCAGGGGTCCCCTGTGGCCATCCCCCTCTCAAACAGATATACTGCTTTGGATATTGTTGGGGGAGATGGCTTATCGGGGGAAGGCAGCAGCAGCCAACTTCCTGGCACCATGGGTGGTTCTGCTGCACAGGATGGGAGGAAAAAGAGCAGGAGAGCTATAGTGATAGGGGATTCTATTGTAAGGGGAATAGATAGGCATTTCTGCGGCCATAAACGAGACTCCAGGATGGTATGTTGCCTCCCTGGTGCAAGGGTCAAGGATGTCTCGGAGTGGCTGCAGGGCATTCTGGAGTGGGAGGGTGAACAGCCAGTTGTCGTGGTGCATATAGGTACCAACGATATAGGTAAAAAATGGGATGAGGTCCTAAAAGCTGAATATAGGGAGTTAGGAGGTAAATTAAAAAATAGGACCTCAAAGGTAGTAATCTCAGGATTGCTACCAGTGCCACGTGCTAGTCAGAGTAGAAATAGAAGGATATTTCAGATGAATACATGGCTAGAGGAATGGTGCAAGGGGGAGGGATTCAAATTCCTGGGACATTGGAACCAGTTCTGGGGGAGGTGGGACCAGTACAAACTGGATGGTTTGCACCTGGGCAGGACCGGGACCGATGTCCTAGGGGGAGTGTTTGCGAGTGCTGTTGGGGAGGGTTTAAACTAAAATGGCAGGGGGTTGGGAACCTGTGCAGGGAGACAGAGGAAAGGGAAGCAAGGATAGAAGCAAAAGACAGGAAGGAGAAAAGCAAAAGTGGAAGGCAGAGAAATCAAGGGTGTAAATGAAACAGGGCCACAGTAAATAATAATGCTAAAAGGACTGAGAGTGTTAAAGAAACAAGCCTGAAGGCTTTGTGTCTTAATGCGTGGAGCATTCATAATAAGGTGGATGAATTAGCTGCACAAATGGACGTAAACGGATATGATATAATTGGGATTATGGAGACATGGCTCCAGGGTGACCAAGGCTGGAAATTCAACATCCAGGGGTATTCAATATTCAGGAAGGACAGGCAAAAAGGAAAAGGGGTAGCATTGCTGGTTAAAGAGGGGATTAACACAATAGTAAGGAAGGATATTAGCTCTGATGATGTGGAATCAATATGGGTAGAGCTGAGAAATACCAAGGGGCAGAAAACATTAGTGGGAGTTGTATACAGACCCCCAAACAGTAATGCTGAGGTTGGGGATGGCATTAAATGGGAAAGTAGAGACGCGTGCAATAAGGGTACAGCAGTCATCATGGGTGACTTCAATCTACATATAGATTGGGCTAACCAAGTTAGTAACAATACTGTGGAGGAGGAATTCCTAGAGTGTATACGGGATGGTTTCCTGGACCAATATGTCGAGGAACCAACTAGAGATCAGGCCCTCTTAGACTGGGTATTATGTAATGAGAAAGGATTAATTAGCAATCTTGTTGTGCGAGGCCCCTTGGGAAGGAGCGATCATAATATGATAGAATTCTTCATTAAGATGGAGAGTGAAGTAGTTGACTCAGAGACTACGGTCCTGAACTTAAATAAAGGAAACTACGATGGTATGAGGCGCGAGTTGGCTCGGATGGATTGGGGAGCGTTACTTAAAGGGTTGACGGTGGATAGGCAATGGCAAACATTTAAAGATCACATGGATGAACTACAGAATTTGTTCATCCCTGTTTGGCATAAAAATAAAACAGAAAAGTTGACTCAACCGTGGTTAACAAGGGAAATTAGGGATAGCATAAGATCCAAGGAGAGGACATATAAATTGGCCAGAAAAAGCAGCAAACCTGAGGATTGGGAGTAGTTTAGGATTCAGCAAAGGAGGACAAAGGGATTAATTAAGAGGGGGAAAATAGAATATGAGAGTAAGCTTGCAGGGAACATAAAAACTGACTGTAAAAGCTTCTATAGATATGTGAAGAGCTAAGATTGGTGAAGTCATGCATAGGTCCCTTGCAGTCAGAATCAGGGGAATTTATAATGGGGAACAAAGAAATGGCAGACCAATTAAATACATACTTTGGTTCTGTCTTCACAAAGGAGGACACAAATAACCTCCCAGAGATGTCGGGGAACATTGGGTCTAATGAGAGGGAGGAATTGAATGAAATCAGTATTTTTAGGGAAATGTTGTTAGGGAAATTGATGGGATTGAAGGCCGATAAATCCCCAGGGCCGGATAATCTACATCCTAGGGTACTTAAGGAAGTGGCCCTAGAAATAGTAGATGCATTGCTGGTCATCTTCCAAAATTCTATAGACTCTGGAACAGTTCCCATGGATTGGAGGGTAGCTAATATAACCCCACTATTTAAAAAAGGTGGTAGAGAGAAAACGGGGAATTATAGATCGGTAAGCCTGACATCGGTAGTGGGGAAAATGCTAGAGTTCATTATTAAAGATGTAATAGCAGAGCACTTGGAAAACAGTGACAGGATCGGACAAAGTCAACATGGATTTACAAAAGGTAAATCATGCTTGACTAATCTACTGGAATTTTTTGAGGATGTAACTGATAGAATAGATAAGGGAGAACCAGTGGATGTGGTGTATTTGGACTTTCAGAAGGCGTTCGATAAGGTCCCGCATAAGAGATTGGCATGCAATGTTAAAGCACATGGGATTGGGGGTAAGGTACTGACTTGGATAGAGAACTGGTTGGCAGACAGGAAGCAAAGTGTTGGAATAAACGGATCTTTTTCCGAGTGGCAGGCAGTGACTAGTGGGGTACCGCAGGGATCGGTGCTAGGACCCCAGCTATTCACAATATATATTAATGATCTAGACGAGGGAACTAGATGTAATATCTCCAAGTTTGCAGACAACACAAAGCTGGGTGGGCGTGTGTGCTGTGAGGAGGATGCAGAGAAACTCCAGTATGATTTGGATAGGTTGGGTGATTGGGCAGATGCATGGCAGATGCAGTATAATGTGGATAAATGCGAGGTTATCCACTTTGGTGGCAAAAACAGGAAGACAGATTATTATCTGAACGGCAATAGATTGGGAAAAGGGGAAGTGCAACGAGACCTGGGTGTCCTTGTGCACCAGTCGCTGAAGGTAAGCATGCAGGTGCAGCAGGCGATTAAGAAGGCAAATGGTATGTTGGCCTTCATAGCGAGAGGATTCGAGTACAGGAGCAAGGATGTCTTGCTGCAGTTGTACAGGGCCTTGGTGAGACCACACCTTGAGTATTGTGTGTAGTTTTGGTTGCCTTATCTGAGGAAGGATGTTCTTGCCATGGAGGGAGTGCTGCAAAGATTTACCAGACTGATTCCTGGGATGGCAGGAATGACATATGAAGAGAGATTGGGTCGATTAGGCTTATATTCACTCGAGTTTAGATGAATGAGAGGGGATCTCATTGAAACTTATAAAATTCGAACAGGACTAGACAGACTAGATGCAGGAAGGATGTTCCTGATGGCGGGGGAGTCCAGAACCAGAGGTCACAGTCTAAGGATAAGGGGTAAGCCATTTAGGACTGAGACGAGGAGGAATTTCTTCACCCAGGGAGTGGTGAACCTGTGGAATTCTCTACCACAGAAGGCAGTTGAGGCCAATTCATTAAATATATTCAAGAAGGAGTTAGATATATTTCGTAAGGCTAAAGGGACCAAGGTTATGGGGAGAAAACAGGGACAGGGTACTGAATTTGGATGATCAGCCATGATCTCATTAAATGGCGGAACTGGCTCGAGGGGCCGAATGGCCTACTCCTGCTCCTATCTTCTATGTTTCTATGTTTCTATGTTTAATATGTGGGAGCTTGTGGACATTTTTGTCCAGGGTGACTACATCTGTGGTAAGTGTCTGTGGCTTGAGAAACTTCGGCTCCGAGTTGAGGAGCTGGAGTCCGCGCTGCAGACATTGTGAGACATCAGGGAGGCAGAAAGTTACCTGGACTTTTTGCTTCAGGAGGCAGCCACACCCCTTAGATTAAATACTTTAGAATTGACACGTGGTCAGGGACAGGAGGGTGTGACTGCGAGTGGGGCAGGTACGGGGATCCAGGAGGTAATATTGCAGGAGACTCAGTCCCTGCACTTGTCCAATAGATTCGAGGTTCTTGCAACCCTTGTGGACAAGTGGAGGGACTGCGGGGCGAACGAGCAAACTGACCATGGCACCATGGTACAGGAAGCCATTCAAGTGGGGCGAGGTTAAAGGAAGGTGGTTGTAGTAAGCAACAGTATAGTTAGAGGGATAGACACTGTTCTCTGCAGCCAGGAGCGTGAGTCCTGAAGGCTATGTTGCCTACCCTGTGCCAGGGTAAAGGACATCTCCTCCAGGCTGGAGAAGAACTTGGAGTGGGAGGGGGAGGATCCAGTTGTCGTGGTCCACGTAGGTACCAACGACATAGGTAAGACAAAGAAAGAGGTTCTGGTGAGAGAGTTTGAGCAGCTAGGGACTAAATTAAAAAGCAGAACCACAAAGGTCATAATCTCTGGATCATTACCGGAGCCACGAGTAAATTGGCACAGGGTCAATAGGATCAGGGAGATGAATGCGTGGCTCAAAGATTGGTGTGGGAGAAGTGGGTTTCAAATCGAAGGCACTGGCACCAGTACTGGGGAAAGAGAGAGCTGTTCCGTTGGGACGGACTACACCTGAACCATGCTGGGACCAGAGTTCTAGCGAATCGAATAACTAGGGAGGTAGATAGGGCTTTAAACTAAATAAGGGGAGGGAGGGTCCCGGTGGAGAGAAATCTAGAATGTTAAAGAGAAAAGACAAGGAAGCAGAGCCGGAAAGTGATTGGGGTAAGGATAACCAGATTGTGTCAGGAAGGGACAGAGCGTACAAACAAAGGAGTGCACTAACAAATAGGGTCCGGGTAAGAAGAATGGTAATAAGACATATAGGGGGAAAAATTCAGTATCGCCCCGTTTGGGGCGCAATTATCGGCCGGGCGCAAAGATTAGCGCCTGGCGCTAATTATCGCTTCTGACTGCAAAATTGACTTTTATCGCCCCTGGAGGTGATTGGAGCGCTAAATCAGGCGCTACACATCTGTCTTAAGGCGCAAAGGCCAAGGAGCGAGGTGCTAACTCAGAGCGCTGGCAAAGCTCATGTGATGTCAGTCAGCAATGGAATACAGACACAATGGCCCCGGCCAGTTCTTAAAGGGGAGGGTTGATCTTGCTTTCCATCCACATCCTGCTCATTGCAGCCTTGAATCTCGGCCTGGAGAGACCTGTACATCAAATCTGCTGGAAAGAACAATAGAGAGGCCCAGGGAAAGAGCTCAGAGTGCAGCCCCCACAGTCTCTTCTAAATCGATACAAGGAAGGTCAAATCAAAATGAACCTGCAAAGTGCTGCTCAGTACCCAAAACTCCTTCACACAGCGTTGAATCTCTCCAGAAGTCCCTCTCTCTCTCTCTCTCTCTCTCTCTCAGAATGCGTGGTTCAAAAATGTCGCCAACAAAAAAAGGCAGGAAGCGGACGCCTTTAAATAGCGCTCGCCCAGTCCCTTCCTGACTGCAAAATGCTCCCCTCAACCTGTCGTTGCTAGCGGCAGGCAGTAAGGCAGGGGGCGCCACTCAATATCCACTCTGGGGCGCTACCGCGGCGTTGCGCACTCGACTGACGTCACGATCGGCTGGCGCAGGAGATCGTGGCGGTACGGTTTAGCGCCACCGCAAAATGTCTAGTTAATTTCGCGAGCGGCGCAAACATCGCTGCGCCCGGGCGCTAGTTGCTTTGCACCCCATTAGCGCCCTCTTAAGGCGCTAACGGGAGGCACAACCAACTGAATTTTTCCCCCATAGGGCCATAGTAAAAAAAAATGTTAAAATGTTAAAAAGACAAATCTAAAGGCACTGTATCTGAATGCACGAAGCATTCGTAATAAGGTAAATGAATTAACAGCGCAAATAGATGTAAACGGATACAATATAATTGTGATTACGGAGACATGGCTGCAGGGTGACCAAGGCTGGGAGCTGAATATCCAAGGATATTCGATATTTAGGAAGGACTGGCAAAAAGGAAAAGGAGGTGGGGTGGCCTTGTTAGTAAAGGATGAAATCAGAGCAATAGTGAGAAAGGATATTGGCTCAGAAAATCAAGATGTAGAATCAGTCTGGGTGGGGCTAAGAAGCACCAAGGGGCAGAAAACATTGGAGGGAGTTGTCTATAGGCCTCCAAACAGTAGCGGTAATGTAGGGGATGGCATCAAACAGGAAATTAGAGATACATGTAACAAGGGTACTACAGTAATCATGGGTGACTTTAATCTACATATAGACTGGCCAAACCAAATTAGCAATAATACTGTGGAGGATGAATTCCTGGAGTGTGTACGAGATGTTTTTTTAGACCAGTACATTGAGGAGCCAACTAGGGAACAGGTTATCCTAGATTGGGTATTGTGCAATGAGAAGAGGTTAATTAATAATCTTGTTGTGCGGGGTCCTTTAGGGAAGAGTGACCATAACATGATAGAATTCTTCATTAAGATGGAAAGTGAAGAAGTCCAATCCGAAACTAGGGTCCTAAATTTAAACAAAGAAACTACAAAGGTATGAGGAGAGAGTTGGCTATGATAGATTGGGGAGCTTCATTAAAAGGCATGGCGGTGGATAGGCAATGGCTAACATTTAAGGAACGAATGCATGAATTGCAACAGTTATACGTTCCTTTCTGGCGCAAAAACACAAAAGGAAAAGCGGCCCAACCATGGCTAACCAAAGAAATTAAGGATAGTATTAGATCCAAAGAGGAGTCATATAAAGTTGCTAGAAAAAGTAGCAAGCCTGAGGATTGAGAGCAATTTAGATTTCAGCAAAAAAGGACCAAGAGATTGATTAAGAGGGGAAAAATAGAGTATGAGAGTAAACTTGCAAGGAACATAAAAGTGGATTGCAAAAGCTTCTACACGTATGTGAAAAGAAAAAGATTAGTGAAGACAAATATAGGTCCCTTACAGTCAGAAACAGGAGAATTTATAATGAGGACAAGGAAATGGCAGAGCAATTAAATACATACTTTGGTTCTGTCTTCACGGAAGAGGACACAAATAACTTCCCAGAAATGCTAGGGAACCAAGTGAGATGGAGGAATTAAAGGAAATTAGTATTAGTAAAAAAATAGTGCTGGAGAAATTAATGAGACTGAAAGCTGATAAATCCCGAGGGCCTGATAATCTGCATCCCAGAGTACTAAAAGAGGTAGCCATGAAAATAGTGGATGCATTGGTTGTCATCTTCCAAAATTCTATAGATTATGGAACAGTTCCTGCAGATTGGAGGGTGGCAAATGTAACCCCACTATTTAAAAAAGGAGGGAGCGAGAAAACAGGAAACTACAGACCGGTTAGCCTAACATCAGTAGTAGGGAAAATGCTAGAGTCCATTATAAAGGATGTGATAACAGGACACTTAGAAAATATCAACGGGATTAGACAAAGTCAGCATGGATTTATGAATGGGAAATCGTGTTTGACAACCTACTGGAGTTTTTTGAGGATGTAACTAGTAGAATAGTTAAGGGAGAACCAGTGGATGTGGTGTATTTGGATTTTCAGAAGGCCTTTGATAAAGCCCCACATAAGAGATTAGTGTGCAAAATTAAAGCACATGGGATTGGGGGTAATATACTGGCATGGATTGAAAATTGGTTAACAGACAGGAAACAGAGAGTAGGAATAAATGGGTCTTTTTCGGGGTGGCAGGCGGTGACTAGTGGGGAACCGCAGGGATCAGTGCTTGAGCCCCAGCTATTCACAATATATACCAATGATTTGGATGAGGGAACCAAATGTAATATTTCCAAGTTTGCTGACGATACGAAACTAGGTGGGATTGTGAGTTGTGAGGAGGATGCAAAGAGGCTTCAAGGTGATTTAGACAAGTTGAGTGAGTGGGTAAATACATGACAGATGCAGTATAACGTGGATAAATCTGAAGTTATCCACTTCGGTAGGAAAAACAGAAAGGTAGAGTATTATTTAAATGGTGGTAGATTGGGAAATGTTGATGTACAGAGGGACCTGGGTGTCCTTGTACACCAGTCACTGAAAGCAAACATGCAGGTGCAGCAAGCAGTTAGGAAGGCAAATGGTATGTTGGCCTTCATTGCAAGAGGATTTGAGTACAGGAGCAAGGATGTCTTACTACAGTTATACAGGGCTTTGGTGAGACCACACCTGGAGTACTGTGTGCAGTTTTGGTCTCCTTACCTAAGAAAGGATATACTTGCCATAGAGGGAGTGCAGCGAAGGTTCACCAGACTGATTCCTGGGATGGCAGGACTGTCGTATGAGGAGAGATTGGGTCGACTAGGCCTGTATTCACTAGTGTTTAGAAGAATGAAAGGGGATCTCATTGAAACGTATAAAATTCTGACAGGACTAGACAGACTGGATGCAGGGAGGATGTTTCCCCTGGCTGGGAGTTCTAGAACGAGGGGTCACAGTCTCAGGATACGGGGTAGGACATTTAGGACTGAGATGAGGAGAAATTTCTTCACTCAGAGGGTGGTGAACCTGTGGAATTCTCTACCACAGAAGGCTGTGGAGGCCAAGTCACTGAATATATTTAAGAAGGAGATAGATAGATTTCTAGTCACAAAAGGCATTAAGGGGTATGGGGAGAGAGTGGGAATATGGTATTGAGATAGAGGATCAGCAATGGCGTAGCAGGCTTGAAGGGCCGAATGGCCTACTCCTGCTCCTATTTTTCTATGTGTCTATCTTTCTATGTTTCAGGTCAATGGTAACCTCCAGGATATTGATGGTGGGGTTTTGGCGATGGTAATGCTGTTGAATGCCGTTTGAAGTTTGATGTCGCTGAGGGACTCTGCATTTTCCACCAGGGAATTGCTTATGAGATGCCACGACGCTGATATCAGACACTGGGGCCAGAGTCAGTCAGTCGTGGAGAATATCCATCTGATCAAGGTGCTGGTCATTGAAGGTTCAGTAGTGGGAAAAACCTGCCAATGGCAGCTTCAGCAAGAACTATAAATCCACCAAAGGAAATAAGAGAAAAATACCTTTTATAATTCTGTAATTAACAGAAGAAAAATGGGAGAGGAAGAAGGTTACTTGCATTTTAACAAAATACCGTAAATCTTCCATACGAGGCCGGACAAATATATAAATATTTTATAACTGGGAACTTTACCATCATGCTACTCCAAGTGAATGATGTTTGTATCTGTTTTATTCTGTATGTGAGTTCTCTGTCTTTAGTGTCCTCCAGAAATATCTCGTGTGTGCTTGCTGCTGATGTTTGTTTATGTCTGTTGATATTTGTGTGTGATGAATCCTTAGCTTTGATATCAGTAATTGTATTTGATATTATCTCTCACCTTATATCTTTCAATGAGGTAAATTTTGTGGCCTCCCGCCCAGCGGAAGCTGCGTGGTGGTAGCCCATAAACGGTGCGGAATGACTCACCACATCGTTCCCACCATCACTGTGACCGGCACATTCTTCCCCCGGGCCTACTGCCGGGTGACTGGAGTGCCAGCCTGAGTCAGGCCTTAGGCCCATTTAAAATGCAAATCAAGGTCCCATGAGATACCAAGGACTCCATTTTCTATTTTAGGACAGGACTAGGCGGCGTGTGTGCTGGGCATGTCCTCCCCACTATTAGCTGGCAGTCAAGCCAAAGAGAGGCCGACAGGTACATTTGTGAATATATTTGTGGGGCCGGGAGGAGCAGGAGTGCCCTTCCAGGCTCCACAAAACCAACCTGGGCTGCTGCCCCTCTCTGTCAACATAT
The DNA here is from genome assembly GCA_030390025.1 of Squalus acanthias. NCBI lineage: Eukaryota > Metazoa > Chordata > Chondrichthyes > Squaliformes > Squalidae > Squalus > Squalus acanthias. Next base: position 95,112,071 of record CM059433.1, read on the forward strand.
TAATTTATTTCCTGTAAATTAGTTATTGTTTTAACTTGTTATGATATATAGGGGGAAAAATTCAGTCGCGCTCCATTTGGGGCGCAAATATCGTCCGGGCGCAAAAATTAGCGCCTGGCACTAATTATCGCCACTGACTGGAAACTTCACTTTTAACGCCCCGGGAGGTGAGTGGAGCGCTAAATCAGGCGCTGCACACCTGTCTTAAGGCGCAAAGGCCGAGGAGTGAGGCGCTAACTCAGAGCGCTGACGAAGCTTATGTAATGTCAGTCAGCAATGGAACACACACACAATGGCACGGGCCAGTTCTTAAAGGGGATGGTTAATCTTGCTTTCCATCCACATCCTACTCATTGCAGCCTTGAATCTCGGCCTGGAGAGACTTGCACATCAAATGTGCTGGAAAGAACAATGGAGAGTACCAGGCAAAGAGCTCAGAGTGCAGCTCCCACAGTCTCTGCTAAATCAATACAAGGAATGGAAAATCAAAATGAACCTGCAAAGTGCTGCTCAGTACCCAAAACTCCTTCACACAACGTTGAATCTCTCCAGAAGTCTCTCCCTCTCTCTCTCAGAATGCGTAGTTCAAAAATGGCACCAACAATAAAAGGCAGGAAGCGGTCACCTTTAAATAGCGCTCCCCCTTTCCCTTCATGACTGCAGAACGCTCCCCTCAACCTGTCGTTGCTAGCATCAGGCGGTAAGGCAGGGGGCGCCACTCAATATCCGCTCTGGGGCGATACCGGGGCGTTGCACACTCGAGTGACGTCATGATCTGCCGGCGCAGGAGATCGTGGCGGTAGTGTTTCGCGCCGCCGCAAAATGTCTAGTTAATTTTGCGAGCGGCGCAAACTTCGCCGCGCCCGGGCGCTAGATGCTTTGCGCCCCATTAGCGCCCTCTTAAGGCGCTAATGGGAGGCGCAACCAACTGAATTTTTCCCCCATACTGCCTACTATTTTCTGATATTCAACTGTGGGTTATTTCTTGATAAATTACACTGATTATATCACACTTCTTAATCCTTCATTGTGGGTATTAGTTGCATCAATTATGTACTGGCCTCTACGGCCACAACACCCTCTACTGTTGCCAAATTATACTGGCCTAAAAGAAGAACAGCCCAAAAACTCCACAAATGTATGTTATATAGCATCACGGCTACATGAAAGTGATTTCCAGGTTCTAAGCTCAGCTCAGAGCTCTGATAACGGTCCTGAATTACTGCAGTTTTTCCCCAAGTTTTATATCTTCTCTATGAGGTTATTCGCTTGGAATTACACAGGGGAATCTTACATTTATATCTATATATCATTGACTCAGGCTTAATTGCTACAAAATCCAAGTTTGCGACTGATTTTTTTTCCCGTGTTGCCGAGGAGTATTCAGGAATATTAATATGTTGTGTATGATCCTCTGGATTTGTCACCACTTCACGATGAAGTGGGGTAAGAATTATTGAGCTGCTTTGAAGATCTATTTGTGCACCTGATATGCTGTAATTGTTGCTTTGTGTGCAAGGCAGGATCTGACGCATTTTAGAAAAATGCTGTGTCTGCAAATCTCCTTTTAACGTGATCTTTGAAGGGCAGCGTGTTGTCTCACCATAGCTCAGCATTTTCTGACACTTCTGACAAAGAGCCCACGATTGAACTGCTAACCTGTCTTTTCTCTTTTAAGATGGACCTGCTGTGTATTTCGGTTTTATTTTCAATTTCTAGCATCTGCAGCTTGTTTTTATATCACTTTTAATGGTGTTATCATTCACAAGGTTAGTGTTACTTATGTTCATTATTTAAGGTAATTTCTTTGGCAAGAATGTGAAGACAGGAATCTGCACTGAACTGAAGTTGGCCACGTTGTAAATGTTCAAATAAGGCTTGTTTTTTTCCCCAATGTTTTGAATTCCATTTTTGATTGATCTGTCTGTTTTAATATTAAAATAGGTACACACTAACATATGGCGACTAATCTCTTCTATTTGAAGGTTGTGGGAAGGTTCTATGGGCTGCTGCTTGCATTGAATGGAAGGATGTTACTGTTAATAGGAGTTAATTGGTTGCTTTTTATTCTAAATTAATAATATCTGCCCAAAGTCCTGTAGGTCCACATGGGGTGGGGAAGGGAATATGTATTTCACACATTTGACTTGTTAAGATTTCTGTGGCTCATTTAAGCTTGTAGTAGCAAAAATACAGCAAAAAATATCATAAGAGAGAGCTGTCAAATCTAAAACAGAGACTAATACAATAGCAAAATACTGCGGATACTGGAAATCTGAAATAACAACAGAAAATGCTGGAAACACTCAGCAGGCCAGGCAGCATCCGTGGAGAGAGAAACAGAGTGAACGTTTCAGGTCTGGGACCCTTCATCAGAACTGGAAAAAGCTGGAGATGTAACAGGTTTTAAGCAGGTGCAGAGGCGGGGAGAGGCGGAGGGGAGGGGAGGAAGGAACATTCTGTGCTAGAGTACGAGGCAGGAGAGATTAAATGTTGCAAATGGGGATGGCAGAATCATAAACAGCCTGAAAAATGGGGGCAGGGGTTATAGTCTGAAATTGTTGAACTTAATGTTGAGTCCAGAAGGATGTAAAGTGCCTAATCGAAAGATGAGGTGCTGTTCCTCGAGCTTACGTTGAGCTTCATTGGAACAGTGTAAGAGGCCAAGGACAGAGAGATCAGAGTGGGAGTGGAGCGGAGAATTAAAGTGACAGGCAACCAGAAGCTCGGGGTCACCCTTACGGACTGAACGGAGGTGTTCCGCAAAGCGGTCGCCCAATCTGCGTTTGGTCTCCCCAATGTAGAGGAGACCGCATCGTGAGCAGTGAATACAGTATACTAAATTGCAAGAAGTACAAGTAAATCGCTGTTTCACCTGGAAGGGGTGTTTGGGTCCCTGGACAGTGGGAAGGGAGGAGGTAAAAGGGCATGTGTTGCATCTCCTGCGCTTGCACGGGAAGGTGCTGGGCGAAGGGGAAGGGCGGTTGGGGGTGATTGAGGAGTGGACCAGGGTGTCGTGGGGGGAGCGGTCCCTTCGGAATGCTGAAAGGGGAGGTGAGGGGAAGATGCGTTTGGTGGTGGGATCACGTTGGAGGTGGCGGAAATGGCAGCGGATGATCCGTTGAATGTGGAGGCTGGGGGTGAAAGGTGAGGACAAGGGGAACCTTATCGTGGTTCCAGGAGGGAGGGGAAGGGGTGAGAGCAGAAGTGCGGGAAATGGAATGGACACGGTCAAGGGCCATGTCAACCACAGTAGAGGGGAATCCTCGGTTGAGGAAAATGGAAGACATATCGGAAGCACTGGTATGGAAGGTGGCATCATCAGAACAGATGCGGTGGAGACGGAGAAACTGGGAGAATGGAATAGAGTCCTTACAGGAAGCGGGGTGGGAGGAAGTGTAGTCCAGGTAGCTGTGGGAGTCAGTGGGCTTGTAGTGGATGTTTGTTGATAGCCTATCGCCAGAAATGGAGACAGAGAAGTCAAGGAAGGGAAGGGAAGAGTTGGAAATGGACCATGTGAAGGTGAGGGAAGGGTGGAAATTGGAAGTAAATGAACTTTTCTAGTTCAGGGCGAGAGCAGGAAACGGCACCGATACAGTCATCGATGTACCAGAAAAAGAGGTGAGGGAGGGGACCTGAGTAGGACTGGAACAAAGAATGTTCCACATATCCCATGAAAGGCAGGCATAGCTGGGGCCCATGCGGGTTCCCATAGCAACACCTTTAATTTGGAGGAAGTGAGTGTAGTCAAAGGAGAAGTTGTTCAATGTGAGAACAAGTTCAGCCAGGTGGAGGAGGGTGGTGATGGATGGGGACTGGTTGGACCTCTGTTCAAGGAAGAAGCAGAGCACCCTCAGGCTGTCCTGGTGGGGGATGGAGGTGTAGAGGGATTGGGCGTCCATAATGAAAAGGAGACGGTTGGGGCCAGGAAACTGGAAACTGTTAAAGTGGCGGAGGGCGTCGGAAGAGTCGCGAATGTAGGTGGGAAGAGACTGGACAAGGGGAGAAAAAATAGAGTTGAGATAGGAAGAGATAAATTCCGTGGGGCAAGAACAGGCTGAAATGATGGGTCTACCAGGGCAGTCCTGTTTGTAGATCTTGGGAAGGAGGTAGAAGAGGTAGAAGGAGGTAGAAGGAGGTAGAACAGAGACTGTTGACTTGACTGATGCCTACCCAAAGTGATGAGTCATTGGAGCAGATAGAACATTTAATAATGTAGATCATGATACAATGATATATGTTTGAGCCACCATTTATATCTACCAACTAGTTTGAGTTGGCAAAGATCCGGCTCAGCCTCAGTGCCTCTAGGGTCAGATAAGCTGTCGACACCCATTGCCTACATTTAGAAATGAGTGCACAAAGAGTGATTTTAGCCCAGAGATTCCAGTTGGGCAGCCATACTACCATCAGTCTGCCATGGTGACAACTAACTAAAGAGCTGCTTCTTTGTTGTTTAGCCACTTTATTAATCCATCGCCCTGAGATTGTTGTTGGGAAATGACATTGTGGACCCCACTAATGACATCTGCAAGTACATCTGCATCATACAGGCATACTTTCTGTTGGCCCTACGGTATGACATCAACATGGGAAGATGTGACGGGAAAGAGATATAGAAAAAATGTTTAAATGGTCTTTTTTGTTACAGAATTATTGATATTACTTTATCCCATCACTGGAGTGTTTGTGTGAAACTCCTATTTTACACTGTTTTAATAAAGATGTTACCCCATCTCTTTCAAACAGCTCAATGTCTTTGTTAAGATTGTTGACAGAAGAATTTCATCTGAGTGGATTGATGGTATTTATCCCAGAGTACTAAGTGAGAGCGGGGGGAAGATTTGTGAGGCACTGGCAATGATTATGAAGGAGTTAAGGTGTCAGCCGTGGCTCAGTGGTAGCACTCTCGCCTCTGAGTCAGAAGGTTGTAGGTTGTAGGGGATCTCATTGAAACGTATAAAATTCTGACAGGGCTAGACAGACTGGATACAGGGAGGATGTTTCCCCTGGCTGGGGGGTCTAGAACGAGGGGTCACAGTCTCAAGATATGGGGTAGGATATTTAGGACTGAGATGAGGAGAAATTTCTTCACTCAGAGGGTGGTGAACCTGTGGAATTCTCTACCACAGAAGGCTGTGGAGGCCAAGTCACTGAATATATTTAAGAAGGAGATAGATAGATTTCTAGATGCAAAAGGCGTCAAGGGGTATGGGGAGAGAGTGGGAATATGGTATTGAGATAGAGGATCAGCCATGATCATGTTGAATGGCGGAGCAGGCTCGAAGGGCCGAATGGCCTACTCCTGCTCCTATTTTCCTATGTTTCTATGTTCCACTGTCCCAATCTAGAGACTTGAGAACACAATTCTAGCCTGATACTCCAGTGCAGTACTGAGGGAGTGCTGCACTGTCATAGGTGTCGTCTTTCAGATGAAACATTAAACCGAGGCCCTGTCTGCTCTGTCAGGTGGACGTAAAAGATCCCACGGCACTATATCGAAGAAGAGCAGTGGAGTTATCCTGACCAATATTTATCCTTCAATCAACATCACTAAAAAAAACAGATTATCTGGTCATTATCACATTGCTGTCTGTGGGAGCTTGCTGTGTGCAAATTGGCTGCCGCATTTCCTACATTACAACAGTAACTACACTTCAAAAGTACTTAATTGGCTGTAAAGCACTTTGGTACGTCTTAAGGTCGTGAAAGGCGTTATATAAATGCAAGTCTTTTTCTTTCTTTAATAAACACTGGGTGATACAAGTAGATTGGAAGCAGTCTAATGTGTAACCCATTTTCAACACAAGCAACAAAGCAGACACAGTAGAATAACTACAAATCAATTGGCTTTACTTCAATACTGTATAAAATAATGCAATCAATTTTCAAGGATAAAATTAAGGATTATCTGCACAATAATAATGGCCCATAATTTGCTGTCAAAATAACAGCAAGTGCTACCTATCGCGGGAGGGGGGTCGGGGGGTCGGCATTCGGGATCGTGGGGGGGGCGTTCAGCGGGATTTGGGGCGGGGAGAGAGAGGATTGGGTCCGGCCACCGGAGGATTGTGGCCGGCCTCAGCATCATCGGTGGTGTTGGGGTTGAGGCCTCATGGTGAGGATCGGAGGCCTGGGAAGGAGATTGGAGGTCTCTTGAGGGGGTCTCCGATCGCGGGGAGTGGGTTAGGCAGGGACCCTGGATCCAGGAGGTAGGTACCTCCTGAATGCACCAGTCTCTACCTCAGTTTAACTGCCGGGTTTCACGAATTGTGTGAAACCCGTCCATATGCAGTTAATTTCAAAATGGAGGTGAAAAAGAGGCTTCCAGCCTCATTATAATATTTAAATTGATGGACCCCCCCGCCGGGAGTGGGTTGGTCGTCCGCCCCCCCACCCCCCATCCCGCCTCTGTTAAAACCTGAAGTGGTCCGGTTGGATGCGGGATCAGTTCAGGAATCCCATCTTTAACAATTTAACTGCCCCCACGCTCCAAACCCACCCATTTTTTTAGGGGACAATACTGGCCGCAGTCTCATTGTCTATCTTACCATTGATATGCATTCAATCTGATTGGTTAAGGAGATACACAGTTGCTTGCCCTGTTCACTCAGATCTCAGATGCCCTGTAGAGGCCGCCGCACTGTTTCCATCTCGCAAATCCAGTAACCTGCAGCACCAAATAGCATGGAGGTTAAACAGGCAAGTGCAAGTCTAACTAATCCACCATTCGTTCACCGGCTACAGAAAATTCTCAGCCAATATAGTAAATAGCACATACGGATTCAGAAGGGGAAGATCTACACTCTTTGACCTTTTTTGAGGAAATGACATCCCAAATGAACAGTGGAAAACCCTACAATATGATATATCCAGAATTCCAAAAAATAAGGGCCTGCAGAAATAGCTATTGGGCCAGAAATTCGGGTCGGAGGCTTCCCGCGGGTGCAAGCCCCCGACCTTCACTTACCTAGCGTGCCTGCCGTTGTGCTGCGGGCCCGCGTGGGATTCCGATCCTGGGCCTCCTCCAGCTGCCGGTGCGCAGTGCTTGCGTATCCCAGCGGCGCAGTTAGTTCGAAGCGTCCCCTGGGATCACGTGGGCCATGGAGAGCCAATCGGAGCAGGGAATCTCCATTTATAGATTTGACAGGAAGACCTGTCAAATCTATGAATAGAGATCAGCCCCAAAACCTCACTAAAACTTCAAATAATGTTTTTTTTAAAATCACATTTTTAAAATAACTATAAATTACATAAAATAACTATTTTAAACAATAATTTAAATTTTTGAAAAAAATAATTACAGTTTTTAACAGGGCTAAAAATAAACTTACCTTTCTTTAAAGTATTTAAAAATAATAAACCTGTGGAAAAAATGTTTTAATTTTAGTTAATTCACCACTTACCTTGTTAAAAGTAGGCCTTGCACCTGCTTTTTCCCCGCGCAGCTGCCAGGGACTTACCCTCACTCCAAAACCTGTAAAAAAAACGGAAGTTCGCTGCGTGCGCGCTGCCTCTCCCATGCACGCGGTTGACCCTTGAACCCCTTCCTTCACGAGACCGGAAGTTCCGGTTTCCCGTGCATGTGCAGTGCATGCGCGAAACCGGCACTTCCGGTGGCCCTACGGGTGAGTACACAGCGCGTACTCACCCGTGGGGACCCGAATTTCTGCCCCATTATTTCAGCTCAAAGCAATGAGATTTCAGGATAAATCTTGGGAGTGAATAAGAAATTGGTAGAAGGGTAGAAACCAATAGGTAATTGTAGAGGACTGATGTTGGGAAGCGCTTAGTGATTTACCCTTGGGAACAGCATTGCAACCAGCATTATTTCTACTTTACATTATCGACTTGGATTCAGAAACTCAAAGTAAATTGGTCAAATTTGCAGTTGATACCAAATTAAGAGAAGTATTTGATTCTCAGGAGGTAGCTTGAGAACTACAAAATGAGTTCAACAAGGTATGTAAGTGGGCAAAATAATGGCAGATGAAATTTAATGCTAAAAGTGTAGAGTACTGCACATGGGAAGAGAAAATGTGAAACTGCCCCGAGCTACCCTACTTCTGTGATCGCGACCGCTCCTGGACTTGCCAAGTTGCCGGCTGGGCGACCTCTGGGACGCCTGATATTGCACTGGCCTGAATCCAACAAGCTGCATTGGGATGCCTGCCTGATACTCAAAAGCTCACTGGTTCTATTTAAATGGTGCCTGGGCCTCAGAATGGCTCGAGACTCTTTGCTGCCAGAACGAGCAGGCTGCTGGCTGCCCAAAAGTTAAAATCGACCCCATGGGCTTTAGTCAATTCCTGAAGGAACCTGAACTAGCATTGCTAGCAAGCATATCCGAGCCCAAATCATCTGAGCCAAGCCAAAACTTGGTATTTCTTCCAAATAAATCAGCCCATATCATATTGTCTTTTATTTGAAAAATACCTCGTTCACCATGCCTCACGTGCAATAATCACATTTATAATTGCATGAGTTTTCACATTCATTTCCGTTTAATTTTCTTTTGGCCCTCGTTCAAGATAAATCCTCTCTTGTCAAGCAGGATGATGGTGGGGATATGCTGAGGTCACTGCACACAATGTTTGAGCTGCTGCAGCTATGCAGGATGAGATGAAGATTCGTCTGTCGAAACAATCCGCTCCTTTATCTTGCATTCTGTTGCGATCAACAGACAGGGCAGAACTGCTGAAACCAGCACTCTCATCACATTTCATAAAACTTAAACAAGGCTGGTACTGCACACTATCAGTGTACTGATAAATATATCATGGTTTCCAATGTATTTCCTGATTAAAATGAATGTTGAAAAGGTTTCATACTTGAAGAGATAAAGTATAACGCTACATTACATTTATAGCTGTATGTGATTTGATGATTGCTCATATCTTTTTAAAAAACATGGATCATATTTTGGCTAGTGGGAATAGGGAGACTGTCTCTGTGAGTTAATGGGCCAGAATTTGCTGTCAAAATAACGGTGAGGCTAATGGCGCTCACCGTTATCTATGTGCAAATGAGACAGCACTTCAGGCGAGGAGCAGATGCGCGGTTAAATGCAAATATCCAAAAGTTGCTGTCCGAGTAGTGCCACTCCACCATTAGCTTTGAGAAAACGGCATTTTGCTGTTTGCCTCACCATTGAAATGCATTGAATGCCATGAAGTTGCTGTGTGTGCACGGTAAATACGAACTAAACTCACCACAGAAAGTTAAGTCTTGTCATTTTATGTCTAAGTACCATTTTGACAACATGATAAGTGTAAATTACTGCCAAACAACCTCTCTGGCACTGAAAATTAACTATTACATGTTTGGAGTCTCATTCCTTCAGGTATTAATTGTTGATTTTAAAAATGTAAAATTTTTATATTTTTCATTTACTTTTGCTTTCTGGCTCTTTTTTCTGGTGCTTTTTTCTCTCCCTTTTAATCCAATCTTTCTTTCCCTCTCTTTATTTCTTTCTGTACCTGATTTGACATTGAATTCACCCACTCTAAGGGCTGAATTTTGCCGGCACTCAGAGTACGGGTTTGGAGGCGGGTCCGCTGTCAAAATCACAAAGATTGACAGCGGGTCGGTATCCCGCTGTAAACCCACCTCCTTGTCAGTTTCCCAAGCATCAGGTCTGCCATCCCTGAACAGACCCGACACCAAGTAGCAGGTCAGCGAATTTAGATACTTAAAAGCTTATTAAAAGGTAGTTAAGAACCATTTTCCCATGTATTTACCATTTTACCAGGTTTTCAACGTGGTTTCTGGAGAGTGGCTATCACGTCAGGTAAGTGTGTCAGGTTCTCAATGACTGTGGATTGCTGTGAATAGGTGAAAGCTGCAAAAGTGGTATAAAACTTACCATTTCACACTTCCCAATCTTAGAAGCTGGAGCACTAATGATTTGGAACCCACTTTTGAGCTTTATGCACTTTTGAAGTGTTTGGAGTAATCTCTCTATCCAGTGTCACCTCATTGGAACAACCTATCTCAACACTGACAGATTACTTCTGTCATCTCAACCTCACCAGCCAACTATTCCATCAGCATCAGTGCCCTTGAAAAAATCTCACCTTGGTCCTCAGAATCCCAACACGATCAGCCCCAACACCAGCATCACCGGGCACACCAGCAGCACCAACATCCACACCAACCTTCTCCGCAATCAACTGATCCTGCACTGGACACAGGGCATCATCACCCATGCATATTGCTGCCTGGGATGCCAGCGATGGCCTCACCATGTCCAGATTTGCTTCACTTAACACTGTACACCCTAGCTGCCACATGATGCACCAGGTCGGCACACCCCACACCAGCACCATAAAGCATCCCTACAATGTCCAAGCCATTCCTTACACACTCATGACCATTGAGGTTGTTGGGGGGGGAACATTATGTCTCACCATTCACTGGAACTCACTAAGACACTTTCAAAGGTGCACACGAATCTGTCCAAGAAGGCAAAGTGGTGAAAATAAGGATTTCAGTGCTTGACAACACAATAACGGAAAGTTTACACGAACATTGGCTAAAACACCCAAGTGCCTACCCTTGTGTGTTGTTAGTTGGTATGATTGGACTAGGATGAGGGTGAGTGTGAGGTGTGTCTAGTGAGATGGAGAAGTGATAATGTAGATAGAGAGGGATGGGTGGAGGTGCAAGGCAAGTTGGTGTGAGTAAGGATGTGCAGGAGTGGGGTAGGGATGGCAGAGTGATGGGGATGTGATGAGTGGGACAGGAGGATGAGGTTGAGTGTGGCTTTGCAGTAGCAATTTGTGATCTACTGAGATCATTGAAAGGTTTGCGCCACTGCAGCCTGGTTCTCCTGACAACATCCCTGCTTGTGTCCTCCTGTGCAATGTGCAACCAGGCTGCGTTGGTGTCCTAGAGATGTGTCCTCCGCCCATTGGAAGGGAAGAGAACCTCCTTGTGTGCTGTGACTCCCTCCATAAGCATATGGAGGAAGTCAAGGGAAAGCCTGGGTGCAGCTGTGCACCTCTGTGCATTGCTTGTCCATGTTTGCTGCACCTCAATGCTGCAGAACACTGACAGCACAACTGTCAAAAACAATTTGGACATGGCCCCCTTAAAGAAACCGGCTGATGACGCGTCATTAAATGACAGTTGTGCTGTCAGTGTTCTGCAGCATTGAAGTGCTGCAAACACTGCCCCTTGACATTCAATGGCATTACCATCACCGAATCCCCCAGTATCAACTTCCTGGGGGTCACCATTGACCAGAAACTTAACTGGACCAGCCACATAAATACTATGGCAATAAGAGCAGGTCAGAGGCTAGGTATTCTATGGTGAGTGTCTCACCTCCTGACTCCCCAAAGCCGTTCCACCATCTACAAGGCACAAGTAAGGAATGTGATGGAATACTCTCCACTTGCCTGGATGTGTGCAGCTCCAACAACACTCAAGAAGCTCGACACCATCCAGGACAAAGCAACCCGCTTGATTGGCACCCCCTCCACCACCTTAAATATCCAGTCTATCCACCACCGGCATACCGTGGCTGCAGTGTGTACCATCTACAAGATGCACTGCAGCAACTCGTCAAGGCTTCTTCGGCAGCACCTCCCAAACCCGCGACCTCTTCCACCTGGAAGGACAAGGGCAGCAGACGCATGGGAACACCACCACCTCCACGTTCCCCTCCAAGTCACGCATCATCCTGACTTAGAAGAATATCGCCGATCTTTCATCATCGCTGGGTCAAAATCCTGGAACTCCCTCCCTAACAGCACTGTGGGAGCACCTTCACCAGACAGACTACAGCGGTTTAAGAAGGTGGCTCAGCACCACCTTCTCAAGGGCAATTAGGGATGGGCAATAAATGGTGGCCTTGTCAGCAACACCCACATCCCATAAAAACGAATAATAAAAATGTTTTAAAAATATTTTATTACCCGATTCACGGCACACCTCCACTACACGTATTTGCTAGTCTGTTGAATAAGACAAGTTAATGAAGTGATAATGAATGTATAATGAATGCAGATGACGCACATGGCACAATAAATGGGCACTGTTAGCCGTAAACCATCAGAGTACCTCAAAAAGGAGAGATTTCCCAGTTTGTGAGATAGAATTGATTATTGCTGAATTGAATACAAAAACTGGCTTTAGTTCAGAAAAGAAGAAAGATTCAGTCAAAAGTAACTTCCAAAATTTGGCAGAACGCCATCAATAACTGAATGTTAGTCCCACACAGAGGAAAACAGGATAATATAAAAAAAATAGCAGAATGACTTGAAGTGGAGCTGGCTACATTTGATGAAACCCCATATAAACTGAGTTGGCCAATATCCCCCAAAATAATAAACAATGGAGGGGAAAGAGCAGGCACTATCGGTTCTTGCTCCAGATCAAAATGAACAGAATTTGAATACATATTGCCGGGAATTTCCTTGGGGCTTCCCTTTCAACGTCATAACTTCAGCGGAAACCCTGCTCACATGCGTAAATGTGCCTTTTTGCTGATCCTCCATCAAAGTTCCAGTGGCGGAGTGGGAGAAGCCCCATGAAATTAATTTTCCCTATAATGGTTGGTGGCTGAAATTTTGTCATGTAAAAAACAATTTTGCAGGTAACAAACTATCTCATGTATAAAAACAGAAATATTGGAAAACTTAATAGGATGATGAGCATTTGAAAGGGAAAGACAGCTTAATAAAGAAAGAAAAGAAAGAAAGACTTGCATTTATATAGCGCCCTTCACGACCACCAGATGTCTCAAAGCGCTTTACCACCAATGAAGTACTTTTGGAGTGTAGTCACTGTTGTAATGTAGGAAATGCGGCAACCAATTTGCACACAGCAAGCTCCTACAAACAGCAATGAGATTATGGCCAGATAATTTGTTTTTGTGATGTTGATTGAGGGATAAATATTGGCCAGGACACCGGGGATAACTCTCCTGCTCTTCTTTGAAATAGTGCCATGGGATCTTTTACGTCCACCTGAGAGAGCAAACGGGGCCTCGGCTTAATGTCTCATCTGAAAGACGGCACCTCCGACAGTGCAGCACTCCCTCAGCACTGCACTAGAGTGTCAGCCTAGCTTTTGTGCTCAAGTCCCTGGAGTGTCTTGGAACCCTTTAGCAGAACCTGAAACTTTGACCTGCCTTACCTGACTGACGCAGTGTGCAGTTCACCACTTTCTCACTTTTCTTTCTGATTTAAAGCCTGTGCTTTTAATTTTACCTTTGATTCACATTTTCAGCGCGAGACTGGCAGAATCCCTAAAGAAACGGGGAGACCCCATCACGTCAGGTCCCCACCATTTCTGCCAGTTTACAACTTAACTCATGAGGGGTGGAGTTTCCAATAGCCCTTTGCAGGGTAACTGATCAGCTGGGGCGTGGTCAGAGATGAAGACTCCCTAAGCTGGAAGTTCCCACTCCTGGCCCTAGCTGGGGAGCCACGCATTAGGAAGATGAGGTGTACTGTCCTCCACAATGCTGCATATGAGCTCCACCAGTGGGGTCTCAACTTGGCAAGTGGCCTGGATCCTCAAGAGAGGCAAAATTATATTTTCAGAGCTCGGGCGGAGAGGTGGCAGGGTCAGGGGAGAGGGGATCAGAACCACCCCCCTCCCCCACCCCACTCGAATGGGTTGGTGCCCTCCTACTGATACTGCAAACTCCAGCACAATGTGGTGGTTAGAGAGCACTGGTGCGTGCGTGGAACTTCAGGACCTCTACATTTGTTTGAATGAGGTATCTAAGGTGCAATTTCACCTGCCTTTTATGCCTCCTATGATTTTAAAAAATTCATTCATGGGATCTGGGCGTCGCTGGCAAGGCCAGCATTTATTGCCCATCCCTAGTTGCCCTTCAGAAGGTGATGGTGAGCCGCCTTCTTGAACTGCTGCAGTCCGTGTGGTGAAGGTACTCTCACAGTGTTGTTAGGGAGGGAGTTCCAGGATTTTGACCCAGCGACGATGAAGGAATGACGATATACTTCCAAGTCAGGATGGTGTGTAACTTGGAGGGGAACTTGGAGGTGGTGGTGTTCCCATGCGCCTGCTGCCCTTATCCTTCTAGGTGGTAGAGGTCGCGGGTTTGGGAGGTGCTGCCGAAGAAGCCTTGGCGAGTTGCTGCAGTGCATCTTGTAGATGGTACACACTGCAGCCACGGTACGCCGGTGGTGGAGGGAGTGAATGTTTAAGGTGGTGGATGGGGTGCCAATCAAGCGGACTGCTTTGTCCTGGATGGTGTCGAGCTTCTTGAGTGTTGTTGGAGCTGCACTCATCCAGGCAAGTGGAGAGTATTCCATCACACTCCTTACTTGTGCCTTGTAGATGGTGGAAAGGCTTTGGGGAGTCAGAAGGTGAGACACTCGCCGCAGAATATCTAGCCTCTGACCTGCTCTTGTTGCCATAGTATTTATGTGGCTTGTCCAGTTATGTTTCTGGTCAATGGTAACCCCCAGGATGTTGATGGTGGTGGATTTGGCGATGGTAATGCCGTTGAATGTCAAGGGGCAGTGGTTAGACTCTCGCTTGTTGGAGATAGTTATTGCCTGGCTCTTGTGTGGTGCGAATATTACCTGCCACTTACATACAACCTTAGATGTATACAGCATAGAATGAAACAACCTGGCCTAACACGTCTGTGCTGGCTGTTTGCTAGAGAGATCCAAAACAAATCCCACTGCCCTACTCTCTCTCTACAGGCCTATATCTTCTTTACTTATGATTCTCAATCTCCTCCTCCAGAAGCTGCAAATAGAGAGGTATGCCCATAGGAATACCCATTCCTGGAAGATAACGAGCTCTCTAACAGTGGCAAAAGATGCAGTACAGCTTTATGTAGCTATCAGCAGCTTTCCAATAAGTTTGAAATACATACATTGTGTTATAGACCAAAACACTACATAAGCAATCAGTTCTTCAGAGCTACACAGCACTAACAGCAATATTCCTTTAAGAACAAGAATCCAACTGAAGGGAACAGGCCTTCCAAGCAGCATCCGATCATATTATGGAGAGACCCCCTCATTGAAATAAATGTCTAAGTAATAATGAGCTTTGTGCAGTTAATGTGAAGGCAGCAAGCACACACTACTCATGTCCACTACATTATGGCACACTAGACACATTGGCCCTGAAATTTGGTGAGTGTTCTTTCAGTCTCCTAGCATAATAGAGCTACCCAGTTATTCCTACGCCCCTTGCTCTTTCTCAATAGACCTGGAAATGTTTTTTTGCTTTCAAGTATTTATCCAATTTCCATTTGAAAGTTACTATTGAATCTGCTTCCACCACCCTTTCAGGAAGTGCATTCCGGATCACAACAACTCGCTGCGTAAAAACTGTTTCCTCATGTCGCTTCTGCTTCTTTTGCCAATCACTTTAAATCTGTGTCCTCTGGTTACTGACCCTTCTGCCACTGGAAACAGTTTCTCCTTATTTACTCTATCAAAACCCTTCATGGTTTTGAACACGTCTACCAAATCTCCTCTGAACCTTCTCTGCTCTAAGGAGAACAACACCAGCTTCTCCAGTCTCTCCACATAGCTGAAGTTCCTCATCTCTGGTACCATTCCAGAATCTCCTCTGCACCCTCTCTGGGCCTTGACATTCTTCCTAAAATGTGGTGTCCAGAATTGAACACAATACTCCAGCTGAAGCCTAACCAGTGTTTTATAAGGGTTTAACATAACCTCCTTTCTATTGTACTCTATGCCTCTATTAAATAACAAGCTTTCGGAGCTATCTTCTTGCTCCTTCCTCAGGTGAACTTCACCTGAGGAAGGAGCAAGAAGATAGCTCCGAAAGCTTGTGATTTCAAATAAAACTGTTGGACTATAACCTGGTGTTGTGCAACCTCTCTATTAAATAAGCCAAGGATCCCATATGTTTTTTAACAGCCTTCTCAACTTGTCCTGCCACCTTCAAAGATTTGTGTACATACACCCCCAGGTCTCTCTGTTCCTGCACTCCCATTTAAATTGTACCATTTAGTTTATATTGCCTCTCAGAGAGTCATAGATTTAGAGTCATAGATTTATACACCCGTGCCCCCAAGCCCCACCCTGAGTTTTTCACTGTGATATCCTCACTCCTTTCCTCCCTCAGCCTCTGCACTGAGCGACTCCTCGTCATAGAGTCAGAGTTATACAGCACAGAAAGAGGCCCTTCGTCCCATCGTGTCCGCACCGGCCATCAAGCCCTATCTATTCTAATCCCATTTTCCAGCACTTGGTCCATAGCCTTGTATGCTATGGCATTTCAAGTGCTCATCTAAATGCTTCTTGAATGTTGTGAGGGTTCCTGCCTCTACCACCCTTTCAGGCAGTGAGTTCCAGATTCCAACCACCCTTTGGGTGAAAAAGTTTTTCCTCAAATCCCCTCTAAACCTCCTGCCCCTTACCTTGAAACTATGCCCCCTGGTTATTGACCCCTCTACTAAGCGGAATAGTTCCTTTCTATCTACCCTATCTATGCCCTTCATAATTTTGTACACCTCAATCAGGTCCCCCCTCAGCCTTCTCCGCTCTAAGGAAAACAACCCCAGCCTGTCCAGTCTCTCTTCATAGCTGAAGCGCTCCAGCCCAGGTAACATCCTGGTGAATCTCCTCTGCACCCTCTCCAATGCAATCACATCCTTCCTATAGTGTGGCGACCAGAACTGCACACAGTATTCCAGCTGTGGCCTAACTAGTGTTTTGTACAGCTCCATCATAACCTCCCTGCTCTTATATTCTATGCCTCGGCTAATGAAGGCAAGTATCCCATATGCCTTTTTAACCACCTTATCTACCTGTCCTGCTGCCTTCAGGGATCTATGTACATGCACACCAAGGTCCCTCTGATCCTCTGTCCTCCCTAGGATCCTACCATTCATTGTGTATTCCCTTGCCTTGTTAGACCTCCCAAAATGCATCACCTCACACTTTTCAGGGTTAAATTCCATTTGCCACTGTTCTGCCCATCTGACCAACCCGTCTATATCGTCCTGTAGCCTGAGGCTTCCCTCCTCGCTATTTACCACTCCACAAATTTTCGTGTCATCTGCGAACTTGCTGATCATACCTCCTACATTCATATCTAAATCATTAATGTACACTACAAACAGCAAAGGACCCAGCACCGATCCCTGCGGTACACCACTGGACACAGGCTTCCAGTCACAAAAACAACCTTCGACCATCACTCTCTGCCTCCTGCCACTAAGCCAATTTTGGATCCAATGTGCCAAATTGCCCTGGATCCCATGGGCTCTTACCTTCTTGACCAGTCTCCCATGCGGGACTTTGTTAAAAGCCTTAATGAAGTCCATGTAGACTACATCAACTGCACTATCCTCATCCACACACCTAGTCACCCCCTCGAAAAATTCAATCAAATTGGTCAGACATGATCTCCCCCTGACAAAGCCATGCTGACTATCCTTGATTAAGCCTTGCCTCTCCAAGTGGAGACTAATTCTGTCCCTCAGAATTTTTTCCAATAATTTCCCTACCACTGATGTTAGGCTCACTGGCCTGTAATTCCCTGGTTTATCCCTACTACCCTTCTTGAATAATGGTACTATGTTAGCTGTCCTCCAGTCCTCTGGCACCTCCCCTGTGGCCAGAGAGGTTCTGAAAATTTGTGTCAGAGCCCTTGCAATCTCCTCCCTTGCCTCACACAGCAGCCTGGGATACATCTCGTCTGGGCCTAGGGATTTATCCACTTTTAAGCCCACTAAAACCGCTTATATCTCCTCCCTCTCAATACTAATTTGTTCAAGGATATCACAATCCTCCTGCCTGATTTCTATGCCTACATTGTCCTTCTCCATAGTGAACACAGATGCAAAATATTAATTTAAAACCTCACCCACATCTTCCGGCTCTACACACAGATTGCCACTTTGGTCCCCAATGGGCCCTACTCTTTCCCTGGTTATCCTCTTGCCCTTAATATACTTATAACACACCTTGGGATTTTCCTTTATTTTGCCCGCCAGTGTTTTTTCATGCCCCCTCTTCGCTTTCCTGATTCCTTTTTTAAGTACCCCCCTGCACTTTCTATACTCCTCTAGGGCTTCCACTGTTTTTAGTCCTTTGTATCTGCCAAAAGCCTCCCTTTTTTTCCTAATCCATTCTTGTATATCCCTTGACATCCAGGGTTCCCTGGGCTTGTTGGTCCCACCCTTGGCCTTTACGGGAACATGTTGGCGTTGTACTCTCTCTATTTCCTTTCTGAAAGACTCCCACTGCTCTGATGTGGATTTTCCTACAAGTAGCTTATCCCAATCCACTTTGGCCAGATCCTGCCTTATCATATTAAAATCGGCCTTGCCCCAATTTAGAACCTTTATTTCCGGTCCATCTTTGTCCTTTTCCATGACTACCTTAAATCTCACCGAATTATGGTCACTGTCACCAAAATGCTCTCCTACTAACACTTCTACCACTTGCCCGGCTACATTCCCTAGAATTAGGTCCAGTACCGCCTCCTCTCTTGTAGGACTTTCTACATGCTGGCTCAAAAAGCTCTCCTGGATGTACTTTAAGAATTCCGCACCCTCTAAGCCTTTCACACTCTGACTATCCCAGTTAATATTGCGGAAATTGAAATCCCCTACTATTATTACCCTATTATTTCTACACTTCTCTGAGATTTGCCTACATATCTGTTCCTCTATCTCCCCCTGACTGTTTGGGGGCCTATACTACACTCCCAGCAAAGTGCTTGCCCCCTTTTTGTTTTTAAGTTCTACCCATATAGCCTCATTAGAGGAACCTGCTAAGATATCATACCTCCTTACAGCAGTAATTGACTCCTTGATTAATATTGCGAAACCCCCTCCTCTTTTACACCCCCCTCTGTCTCGCCTGAAGATTCGATACCCCGGAATATTGAGCTGCCAGTCCTGCCACTCCCTCAACCATGTCTCTGTGATAGCAACAATATCATACTCCCATGTGTTCATCAACACCTTCAATTCATCTGCTTTACTCGCAAGACTCCTTGCATTAAAATAAATGCCATCCAGCCTTGCCATGCTTCCTTGTGCCGTTACATATTTGCTCTGCCTTCCAGGCTGACTTGTTTTTTCCTCTGTATTTGGCTGTGCAGCACCCCCTACTATAGCTCCACTCCGTATCCCATCCCCCTGCCAAGTTACTTTAAACCCACCCCAACAGTACCAGCAAACCTCCCCGCAAGGATGTTGGTCTCGTCCGGTTCAGGTGCAACCCGTCCGACTTGTACAGGTCCCACCTTCCCCAGAAGCAGACCCAGTGATCCAGGAAACTAAAGCCCTCCCTCCTGCACCAACTCTTTAGCCACACATTCATCTGCTCTCTCCTCCTATTCCTATACTCGCTCGCACGTGGCACCGGGAGTAATCCAGAGATTACAACCTTTGAGGTCCTGCTTTTTAATCTGCTACCTAGCTCCCTAAATTCTTGTTGCAGGGCCTCATCCCTCTTTCTACCCATGTCGTTGGTACCAATGTGAACCACGACCTCTGACTGTTCGCCCTCCCCCTTCAGAATGCCCTGTAGCCATTCAGTGACATCCTTGACCCTGGCACCAGGGAGGCAACATACCATCCTGGAGTCATGTCTGCGGCCACAGAAACGTCTATCTGTTCCCCTTACGATAGAATCCCCTATCACTATTGCTCTCCCACTCTTTTTCCTCCCCTCCTGTGCAGCTGAGCCACTCGTAATGCCACGGACTTGGCTCTTGCTGCATTCCCCTGAGAAACCATCTCCCCCAGCAGTATCCAAAACAGAAAATCTGTTGGAGAGGGAGATGGACCCAGGGGACTCCTGCATTACCTTCCTAGTTCTTTTACTCTGTCTGGCGGTCACCCATTCCCTGTCTGCCTGTGCACTCTTTACTTGCTGTGTGACCACCTCGTTAAACGTGCTATCCACGAAGATCTCAGCTTCGTGGATGCTCCACAGTAACTCCAGCTGCAGCTCCAGCTCCGAAACGCGGATTTCGAGTAGCTGCAGCTGGAGACACTTCCTGCACATGTGTTCGCCCTGGACACCGAAAGTGTCCCTGACTTCCCACATAGCACAGGAGGAACACTCCACGCTGCCGAGCTGCCCTGCTATATCCTAACCTTAACTTACTCCCTTTAAATTAAAGAATATTAAATGCACTAGGGACCTTACTTCACTTTAAACACTACTTACTCTAAACTGGAGACCTTACTTTTACTTCAACGACTGAACTGTAGAAATACTCACCCGGTCCTACTTACCAATCACCTCCTTCCCTGGTTGTGACGTCGCTTTAGCGGTTTCGCAGTTGTTGTTGTTTGACTGCTCCCGCTCTCGGACTCTTTCCCAACTCACAGCACTCCTCTGCAGCGCTCCTTTATGGCCACTCCGCCCTCTCTCAGGTCCCGCTGCCGCTCCCACACAGGTCCGCCTCCTCCGGTGTCGGGCCTCCTCTGCAGCGATCCTTTATGGCCGCTCCGCCTTCTCTCAGGTCCTACTGCCGCTCCCACACAGGTCCGCCTCTCCTTATTTTTCTTACCAAAATGTATCACTTCACACTTCTCTGCGTTAAATTTCATCTGTGTCTGCCCATTTTGGCGAGGTTAGACTGTGCAAATTGATGTTAACGGATATGATGTGATTGGGATTACAGAGACGTGGCTCCAGAACAATCAAGGCTGGGAACTGAATATCCAGGGGTATTCAACATTCAGGAAGGATAGAATAAAAGGAAAAGGGGGTGGGGTAGCATTGCTGGTTAAAAAGGAGATTAATGCAATAGCTAGGAAGGACATTAGCTTGGAGGATGTGGAATCAATATGGGTTGAGCTGCAGAACACCAAAGGGCAGAAAACGTTAGTGGGGGTTGTGTACAGACCTCCAAACAGTAGTAGTGAGGTGGGGGAGGGTATGAAACAGGAAATCAGAGGTGCATGCAAAAAAGGCGCAGCAGTTATCATGGGTGACTTTAATATGCATATAGATTGGGCTACTCAAACTGGAAGCAATACGATGGAGGAGGATTTCCTGGAGTGTTTAAGGGATGGTTTCCTAAACCAATATGTTGCGGAACCAACTAGAGGGGAGGCCATCCTGGACTGGGTGTTGTGTAATGAGGAAGGACTAATCAGCAATCTTGTGGTGCGAGGCCCCTTGGGGAAGAGTGACCATAGTATGGTGGAGTTCTACATTAGGATGGAGAAGGAAACAGTTAATTCAGAGACCATGGTCCAGAACTTAAATAAGGGCAACTTTGAGGGTATGAGGCGTGAATTGGCGAGGTTAGATTGGCAAGCGATATTTAAGGGGTTATCAGTGGAAGGGCAATGGCAGACATTTAGAGATCGCATGGATGAACTACAGCAATTGTACATCCCTGTCTGGCGTAAAAATAAAAAAGGGAAGGTGGCTCAACCATGGCTAACAAGGGAAATCAGGGATAGTATTAAAAGCAAGGAAGTGGCATACAAATTGGCCAGAAGTAGCAGCAAACCCGGGGACTGGGAGAACTTTAAAACTCAGCAGAGGAGGACGAAGGGTTTGATTAGGGCAGGGAAAATAAAATATGAAAGGAAGCTTGTGGAGAACATTAAAACGGACTGCAAAAGCTTCTATAAATATGTAAAAAGAAAGAGGTTAGTAAAAACAAACGTAGGTCCCCTGCAGTCAGAAACAGGGGAAGTCATAATGGGGAACAAAGAAATGGCAGATCAATTGAACAAGTACTTTGGTTCGGTGTTTACTGTGGAGGACACAAACAACCTTCCGGAAATAAAAGAGATCAAAGGATCTGGTAAGAGGGAGGAGCTGAGGGAAATCCTTATCAGTCGGGAAAAGGTGTTGGGGAAATTGATGGGACTGAAGGCTGATAAATCCCCAGGGCCTGATGGTCTGCATCCCAGAGTACTTAAGGAGGTAGCCTTGGAAATAGTGGATGCATTGACGATCATTTTCCAACATTCCTTAGGCTCTGGATCAGTTCCGAAGGAGTGGAGGGTGGCTAATGTAACCCCTCTTTTTAAAAAAGGAGGGAGGGAGAAAGCAGGGAATTATAGACCGGTCAGCCTGACATTGGTGGTGGGTAAAATGATGGAATCAATTATTAAAGATGTCATAACAGACCATTTGGAAAGTGGCGACATGATAGGTCCAAGTCAGCATGGATTTGTGAAAGGGAAATCATGCTTGACAAATCTTCTGGAATTTTTTGAGGATGTTTCCAATAGGGTGGACGGGGGGGAACCAGTAGATGTGGTGTATTTGGACTTTCAGAAGGCCTTTGACAAGGTCCCACACAAGAGATTGGTGTGCAAAGTTAAAGCACATGGGATTGGGGGTAATGTGTTGACGTGGATTGAGAACTGGTTGGCACACAGGAAACAAAGAGTAGGAGTAAATGGGTACTTTTCAGAATGGCAGGCAGTGACCAGCGGGGTACCGCAGGGTTCGGTGCTGGGGCCCCAGCTGTTTACATTATATATTAATGATTTGCACAAAGGGATTAATTGTAATATCTCCAAATTTGCGGATGACGCTAAATTGGGAGGCAGTGTGAACAATGAGGAGGATGCTAGGAGGCTACAGAGTGACTTGGACAGGTTGGGTGAATGGGCAAATGTATGGCAGACGAAGTACAATGTGGATAAATGTGAGGTTATCCACTTTGGTGGTAAAAATAGGGAGGCAGACTATTACCTGAATGGTGGCAGATTAGGGAAAGGGGAGGTGCAACGAGACCTGGGCGTCATGGTACATCAGTCACTGAAGGTGGGAAGGCAAGTGCAGCAGGCAGTCAAGAAAGCAAATGGCATGATGGCCTTCATAGCAAGGGGATTTGAGTACAGGAGTAGGGAGGTGATGCTGCAGTTGTACAGGGCCTTGGTGAGGCCACACCTGGAGTATTGTGTGCAGTTTTGGTCTCCTAACTTGAGGAAGGACATTCTTGCTATTGAGGGAGTGCAACGAAGGTTCACTAGATTGATTCCTGCGCTGGCCAGACTGACATATCAAGAAAGACTGGATCAACTGAACTTGTATCCTCTGGAGTTCAGAAGAATGAGGGGGGATCTTATAGAGACGTTTAAAATCCTGACTGGTTTAGACAAATTAGATGCGGGCAGAATGTTTCCAATGTTAGGGAAAACTAAAACCAGGGGTCACAGTCTAAGGATAAAGGGGAAGCCATTTAAGACTGAGATGAGGAGGAACTTCTTCACCCAGAGAGTGGTAAATCTGTGGAATTCTCTACCACAGAAGGTTGTTGAGGCCAGTTCGCTAAATATATTCAAAAGGGAGTTAGATATAATACTCACAACTAGGGGGATCAAGGGGTATGGCGAGAAAGCAGGAATGGGGTACTGAGGTAGCATGTTCAGCCATGAACGCATTAAATGGCGGTGCAGGCTCGAAGGACCGAATGGTTTACTCCTGCACCTATTTTCTATGTTTCTATGTTTCTATGTTTTGCCAGTCTGTCTATGCCCTCCTGAAGTCTGTTACTATCCTCCTCATTATTTACTACATTTCCGAATTTCGTGTCATCTGCAAACTTTGAAATTATGCCCTGTATATACCCAAGTCCAGGTCAGAGGACCGGTTCCTGACTGGGGCAGAGATTGCATCATATGGAATTAAAATGTCTTAATAGGTAACACTTGGTCCAAGTGATCTCCTGGAATGGTTTTGATTGCCTAAGGGGTTCGGAGAGGATTGTGGTAGTTGTAGGGGACAGTATAGTCAGGGGGAATAGATACTGTTCTCTGCAGCCACGACCGGGAGTCCCGAAGGCTGTGTTGCCTGCCCGGCGCAGGCAGAGTGGTATGGGAGGCAGGGGTTTCAATTCATGGGGTGCTGGCACCAGTACTGGGGAAAGAGGGAGCTGTTCTGCTGGGATGGACTCCACTTAAACCATGCTGGGACCAGTGTCCTGGTGAATCGAATAACTAGGGTAGTGGATAGGGATTTAAACTAATAAGGGGGAGGGGAGGTTTCAGGTAAGTCTGAAGAGAAAAGTCAAGAGTAGCAATTTGGGTAAAATCAAGCAGATTGTGTCAGGAAGGGACAGGGAGTTTAACAATGGTAATAGGACATTATCGACTGAGACCACATCAGGGAAAAATTGTAAAAAGTTCAAATTAAAGGTGCTATATATGAATGCACGAAGCATTCGTAACAAGATAGATGAATTAATGGCACAAATAAAGATAAATGGGTTTGATCTAGTAGCCATTGCTGAGACGTGGTTGCAGGGAGACCAAAGTTGGGAACCAAATATTCCAGCATACTTGGGGGAGAAATTCACGTTAGCCAGTGGAGTTAACGGCCACTGAAAATGGCCACAAATGAAGTGGGGGCACTGCAAATGTCCTTGCTGGTTGGCCTTGAGGAGCTGATGGCTGGGAGTGTCAAATCAATCTTCCTCTTCTTGTTCCTCTTCACTCTCCTCTCCCTCTTCTTTGTCAACCACTGGCTGGGCAGGCTGCATTTCTTGGGTGTGTGAAATGAGGAAGGTACAAGGGTAGAGTTGTGGTGACGGGAGGGCGGGAAAGCATGAGGTGCATGTGAGAAGGAGGATAACGTATGAGGATACCAGCATCTTGTATCCTTTCAGCCCCGCCGCTGGCCAAGGGCTCAGCCATGCTCCTGCCAAGAATGGCCTGGACCGTCTCCTCCAAGGAGGTGAGGTGAGGCTAGGAATGGGAGATGCGCCTCGTGATTAGTGCAGATTGTTGGTAGGTGAGTGATTGGGGGTCGTGCATTGAGCAGTGTGTGAGGCTAGTGGTGCAGTTGTTAGGAGACGGCTTTTGAAGATGCATTCACTGACCTTGACCAATAGACTGAAGTCATGAAGCTTCTTTGGGGACTGGAGCCAAGTGGTGGGGACAACACTGCTGGCAGTGATGGCCTCGGTGATGTGCACCCACATCATTCTTTCTGGAGAGCCTCCTGGCCTCCGTGGGTAGAGGGCCTGTCTTGCAGTGTTGACTCCCTGCACAAAGCTGGAGTGCTGCGTGCGAGACCCTGGGTGCCCCTTCCCTGGCTTGCTGAGCCATTTGTGTTGGTGCGGAAGCACTTTTTCCATTTTTTTTAGGTGCGGAAGGGAATGCAGCTTTAAGAGCTGAAGACTCCCATTTGGGAATTCTTTTTAATGTTAATTTTTTTTCAGAAGGCAGTTGAGCTGTAAGGGCTAAAAACGGGCTATTTTTACATAATTTTTATTTTTTTTATTTGTGAAGGCATTTCCCTTTTAAGAATCCCACAATGCTTTCTGAAATCAACAGAAGGCTGTTGTAGGTGCAATGCCACATTGGAGCCTCCTGCCGGGGCTAATGCCACCAGAACGACCTTCCATGGTGAGTTAAGTGCTGGGCTTATGATAATTAGTCCAGCGCCAATTTTTCGGTCCTGCCAGCGCCACCATTTTCGGCGGCCGTTAAACCCCGGCCACGGTGGCACTGGCAGCTTTCGTGGTGGCCACAAATTTCTAGGCCCTTCATGGTAGAAGACAAAAAAAATTCCAGAAATAGTGGGGAAACAAGTGTCTAGTGAGAATTAGGAACTTAAAGAAATTAATATTAGTAAAGAAATAGTACTGGAGAAATTAATGGAACTGAAAGTCGACAAATCCCCTGGACCTGATGGCCTACATCCTAAGGTTTTAAAAGAGGTGTCTATCGAGATAGTGGGTACATTGGTTTTGATCTTCTAGAATTCCCTAGATTTTAGAACGGTCCCCGTGCATTGGAAGATAGCAAATGAACGGTGATATATTTCCAAGTCAGGATGATGTGTGACTTGGAGGGGAATATGGAGGTGATGGTGTTCCCA
The DNA here is from genome assembly GCA_030390025.1 of Squalus acanthias. Taxonomy (NCBI): domain Eukaryota; kingdom Metazoa; phylum Chordata; class Chondrichthyes; order Squaliformes; family Squalidae; genus Squalus; species Squalus acanthias. Next base: position 95,137,867 of record CM059433.1, read on the forward strand.
TGAGCCTGCTGCCCTTGTCCTTCTACGTGATGGGGGTCATGGGTTTGGGAGGTATTGTCGAAGAAGCTTTGGCGAGTTGCTGCAGTGCGTCTTGTAGATGGTACACACTGTAGCCACGGTGCGCCGGTGGTGGAGGGAGTGAATGCTGAAGGTGGTGGATGGGGTGCCAATCAAGCGGGCTGCTTTGTCCTTCTTGAGTGTTGTTGGAGCTGCACTCATCCAGGCAAGTGGAGAGTATTCCATCATACTCCTGGCTTTTGCCTTGTAGATGGTGGAAAGGCTTTGGGGAGTCAGGAGGTGAGACACTCGCCGCAGAATACCCAGCCTCTGACCTGCTCTTGTAGCCACAGTATTTTTATGTGGCATGTCCACTTAATTTTCTGGTCAATGGTGACCCCCCAGGATGTTGATGGTGGGGGATTCGGTGATGGTAATGCTGTTGAATGTCAAGGAGCGATGGTTAGACTCTCATTTGTTGGAGATAGTCATTGCCTGGCACTTGTGTGGCCTGAATATTACTTGCCACTTATCAGCCCAAGCCTGAATTTTGTCCAGGTCTTGCTGCATGCGGGCATGGACTGCTTCATTTTCTGAGGAACTGTGAATGGAACTGAACACTGTGCAATCATCAGCGAACATCCCCACTTCTGACCTTATGATGGAGAGAAGGTCATTGATGAAGCAGCTGAAGAAAGTTGGGCCTAGGACACTGCCCTGAGGAACCCCAGCAGCGTTGTCCAGGGGCTGAAATGATTGACCTCCAACAATCATCAAGTGATTGGGCAAGAAGTTGGCAGATGGAGTATGATGTGGGGAAGTGTGAAATTATCCACTTTATTAGGAAGAATGGAAACAAAGACTATTTTTTAAAAGATAAGAGACTAGTAAATGTTGGGATTCAGAGGGATTTGGGTGTCCTTGTACATGAATCACAGAAAGTTAACATGCAGGTACAGCCAGCAATTAGGAGGGCTTGACAGGTTAAATGCTGAGAGGCTGTTTCCCCTGGCTGAAGAGTCTAGAACTGGGGTTGGGGGCGGCGGGGGGCATAGTCTCAGGATTCGGGGTCGGCCATTTAGGACTGAAATGAGGAGAACTCTCTACCCCAAAAGGCCGTGGATGCTCAGTCATTGAGTATATTCAAGACTGAGATTGATTGATTTTTTGACACTAAGGGAATCAAGGGATATGGAGATCGGGTGGGAAAGTGGAGTTGAGGTCAAAGATCAGCCATGATCTTATTAAATGGTGGACCAAGCTCGGGGGGCCATGTGGCCTATTCCTGCTCATATTTCTTATGTTGTTAGGTTCTTATGTTCTTATTTTGTCCCTTATTGGCCCTGGGTTTTTTTTTCTGTTAATGCAAAGGCACATTTTACCAGGAAGCTTTAGTTTCGGATGCCCTTCCTTTCCCCCACATGGGAATTTGTCTACTCTGTACCCGAACCATTTCCTCTTTGAAGGCCTCCCATTGTACAATTACCATTTTATCTACTAATTTTTGATTCCAATCCACCTGGGCCAGATCCCTTTTCAACTCAGTGAAATTAGCCGTCCTCCAATTAAGTATTTTTACGCTTGATTGTTCCTTGTCCTTTTCCATAACTATTCTAAACCTGATGATATTATGATCACTGTTCCTCAAATGCTCCACCACTGAAACCTGCTCCACTTGCACCACTTCATTCCACAGAACTAGATCCAGCACTGCTTCCTGCCTCATTGGGCTGGAAACACACTGATCAAGAAAGTTCTCTTGTACACATTTCAGGACTTCCTCCCCTTCTTTACCTTTTACACTGATACTATCCCAGTCTAAATTAGGATAATTGAAGTCCCCCATTATCACTATATAGTTCTTCTATCTTTCTGTAACTTTCCTGCAAATTTGATCCTCTATCTGCTTCCCACTGTTTGGTGACCTATAGTATACACCCAGTAGCGTACTAGCTCCTCTATTGTTCCTTAATTCTAACCAAATAGGTTCTGTCTTTGACCCCTCAACTACATCAACCCTCTCCAGTGCTATAATAGCTTCTTTAATCACTACTGCCACTCTTTTTTTTCCTTTCCTATCTTTCCTGAATAGCTCCTAGTCAGGAATATTACGTTCCCAATTCTCCCCTTCTTTGAGCCAGGTCTCTGTTATTGCCACTATATCATAGTCCCGTGTGGCAACTTGTGCCTGCAGCTCACCAACCTTATTTACCACACTATGTGTGTTTATGCACATGCACTCCTAACCCATATAAGACTGCCTCACATTTGCCCCCTGTCTGGTCCTTCCTATTTCTGAACTATTCTTTACTCTAGTGCTATTTGTCTCTCCCAGTCCTAGATTCATAGAATAGATTCATAGAAACTCAGAGCACAGAAGGAGGCCATTTGGCCCATCATGCCTGTGCTGGCTCTTTGAAAGAGCAGTCGTGCTTAGTCCCACATCCCCGCTTTTTGTCCGTAACCCTGTAAGTTCCTCATCCTCAAGTACCTGTCCAACTCCCTTTTAAAACTATTTATGGAATCAGTTCCCCCACCTTTTCAGGTAGTGTGTTCCAGATCCTGACAACTCTGAGTGAAAAAATTTCCCCTCATTTCCCCTCATTTCCCCTTGAGACTTTTTCCAATCATTTTGAATCTGTGACCTTTGGTTATTGACCCACTCACCAGAGGGAATATTTTTTCCCTATTTACTCTATCAAAACTTCTCATCATCTTGAAAACCTCCATTAGGTCACATCTTAACCTTCTCTGTTCCAAGGAGAACAGTCCTAACTTTTCCAACCTCTCCTCATAACTGAAGTCCCTCATCCCTGGTAACATCCTGGTAAACCTCCTCTGGACCCTTTCTAATGCCTTTACATCTTTCCTCAAATGTGGTGCTCAGAATTGTCCACAATACTCCAGCTGAGGTGTAACCAATGATTTATAAAGTTCTAACATGATCTCTTTGCTTTTATATTCTATTCCTCTATTAATACAAACAAGTAACCCATATGCTTTTTTGACCACCTTATCAACTTGCCCTGCCACCTTTAAGGATTTGTGTATATGGACACCAAGGTCTCTTTGCTCATCTACACTTTTCAATTCATGCCATTTATAATCTACTGTCTTTCCATATTCGTCCTCCCAATGTGCAGCACTTCACACTTCTCTGCATTGAACTCCATTTGCCATGCTTCTGCCCATTTCACCATCCTGTCTATGTCAGCCTGAAGCCTATAACTATCCTTATCATGATCTACTACTTTGCCAAGTTTCATATCATCTGCAAACTTTATAATGCTGCTCCCTACACCCAAGTCTAGGTAGTTTATAAAAATTGCAGGGAGTAATGGGTCCAAAACTGACTCTTGGGGGACACCACTGAAAACCACCCCCCAGTCTAAAAAACATCCATCCACCATCACCCTCTGCTTCCTGTCACTGAGCAAATTTGGTATCCATACCGCCACATTCCCCTTAATTCCATGGACTGCCATCTTCTTAATAAGCCTCCTGTGTGACACTTTGTCGCATGCCTTCTGAAAGTCCATATTTTCAACATCTACTGCACTACCTTGATCAACCTTCTCTGTTACCTCATTAAAGAATCCAATCAAGTTCGTCAGACATGATTTGCATTTAACAAATCCATGTCCTTGATTAACCCATGCCTTTCCAAATGAAAATTTATTTTGTCACTGATAATGTTTTCCAATAACTTCCCCACCACTGATGTTAGGCTGGCTGGCCTGTAGTTTGCTGGTTTATCCCTCTCCTCTTTCTTGAATAGTGGTATAACATTAGTAACCCTCCAGTCCTCCGGCACTACTCCTGTATCCAATGAGGATTGAAAGATTGTGACCAATGCCTCTGCTATTTCTAACTTTGCTTTTTTCGGCAGCCTAGGATGCATTCCATCTGGACCAGGTGACTTATCAACTTTCAGTAATGCAAATCTTTTTAGTACGTCTTCTCTAACTATTATTATCCTGTCTATAACTTCCCTCTCCTCTTTTAGTGTAACCTTCACATCATCCGCTTCCTTTTTGAAAGTACTTATTTAATATTTTTGCCATGTCCTCTGCCTTCACATGAAGATTTCCCTTTGGGTCTTTAATAGGCCCAACTTTTTCCCTAGCAAATAGTTTACACTTTATATATTCATAAAATGTTTTAGGATTCAATTTAATGTTGCCTGCTAATCTTTTCTCGCAACCTCTCTTTCCCTCCCATATTAACTTTTTCAATTCCCTCCTGAACTTTCCATAATCTTCCTGGTTATTAACTGTGCACCTTGTTTCTCTTCTCTAATGTTTCATTATGGTGCCCATAACAAAGACCAGGATCCATGCCTTTCAGAGCCTTCTTCCTAATAATCCCACAATTCCTTGTTTACTTTACTTAAAGGCTTCTTCTGGTAGGGTCCATCACTGGTTCTGGTCTTTCCCACCTGTTTATGATTTTTGCATTTAAATATAAAGGTAAAACATGGTGATTTGTTCCATGGAAAATCCTTTTTGCAATAAATTCTCTTTGCCATCAAGATATGTATGTTACATTAGCCTGCAATTTTCACTTGCACTATTTTCCTCAATACTTCAATGTTTTTTTTTCTTTGTGTAAATACAGCCATTCTGCATCTATCTGTGTTTATCACTCTCTTTCATTTCTATATTAGTTCTGTGCTGCAACTTTGCATTCTGATTCTTGCTTTTTTCTTAAATTATGCAAATTGTTCTGGAGCTGCCTCTAGATCTGCGGAGTATTTGACTCTGAGTTGATTGGGCAGAATATCCACAGTGGTTGCCTCCTTGCCAGGATGTGCCTGCCTGAGACCTCCAGTATTTCATTAATACATGAATGGCAGGCGCCCATGCCATTCGGGGCACATGTAAGGTGCCAAGCTCCCCCAAAGACTGAAAAATTAGCTGTCCGCTGCCAGATGTGGAGGGGTGCCAGCCTCTTCCCCCACCCCCAGGAAAGAAAACCAATGCTCCTAATCACATCCCTTTGCATTAAAAACAAAATTAAAATTATGACCTTTTTTTCTTCTGGGGTCCAGGCCATGATCCAGACCAATGTCTGTTGACTATTTACAATTACATTGTGATTAATTGATTACCTGCTCATGAAATCCTGTTGCATGAAGTCACCCAACTCATTGTAAAATCATGCCCACACCAGTTTATTTGTGGGTTCTAAAAATCCACGAATAAAGGGCATTCAACACTATTAAAAAAAAAGAAAATATGGTCCTTAATGTCTATCAAATTGTACTTATGTCCCTACCAACTTTAAAGTGGTTTGCTTTGACCTAATGAATACATTAATGCTATTTTTCATGTAATGAATAAATAATACCTGGAATCATCAAGGCAAAAAAAAGAAATGCATGTTTCACAACCTCAGGAAGTCCCAAAATGCTTTACAGCCAATGAAGTACTTTCAAAGTGTAGTCACTGTTGCAATGCAAGGAAACACAGCAGCCAATTTGTGCACAGCCAGGTTTCACAAACAATATCGTCTGTTTTAGTGATATTGGTTGAGAGATAAATATTGGCCATGGCACTGATGAGAACTCTCATGCTCTTCTTTGAATAGTGCCATGAGATCTTTTACATCCACTTGAGAGGGCAGACAGGTCCTCAGTTTAACATTACATCCAAAAGACAGCACCTCCAACAGTGTAGCACTCTCTCAGTACTGCACTGAAGTGTCAGCCTAGACTATGATCTCAAGTCTCTGGAGTGGGGTTTCAACCCACAACCTTCTGACTCAGAGGTGAGAGTGGTACCACTGAGCCAAGGCTGACACATATGGCAGGCATCAATACAATTTAAACAGGAAAAGATGATGCTACTGTTCTGTACATAATGAGACCAACAATAAGATGTTATGCAACTGTCAAATTTTCAGAACTTTTGTTATATAACATTTAAGATATAGCTTCTCTTCAAAATACTTTTATTATCTATGTCACCATTTCTGGTTAAAATGTCAAGACCTGCAATTTTTTCAGTGCAGAACACAAGGGGATAAAATTCAGTTGGTTGCGTCTCCCGTTAGCGCCTTAAGAGGGCGCTAATGGGGCGCAAAGCATCTAGTGCCCAGGCGCGGCGAAGTTTGCGCCGCTCGCGAAATTAACTAGACATTTTGCGGCGGCGATAAACACTACCGTCACGATCTCCTGCGCCGGCAGATCGTGACGTCACTCGAGTGCGCAATGCCCCAGTATCGCCCCGGAGCGGATATTGAGTGGCGCCCCCTGCCTTACCGCCTGACGCTAGCAACGACAGGTTGAGGGGAGCGTTCTGCAGTCATGTAGGGAATGGGGGAGCGCTATTTAAAGGTGACCACTTCCTGCCTTTTATTGTTGGTGCCATTTTTGAACTACGCATTCTGAGAGAGAGAGGCAGAGACTTCTGGAGAGATTCAACGTTGTGTGAAGGAGTTTTGGGTACTGAGCAGCACTTTGCAGGTTCATTTTGATTTGCCATTCCTTGTATCGATTTAGCAGAGACTGTGGGGCTGCACTCTGAGCTCTTTGCCTGGTACTCTCCATTGTTCTTTCCAGCACATTTGATGTGCAGGTCTCTCCAGGCCGAGATTCAAGGCTGCAATGAGCAGGATGTGGATGGAAAGCAAGATTAACCATCCCCTTTAAGAACTGGCCCGTGCCATTGTGTGTGTGTTCCATTGCTGACTGACATCACATGAGCTTCGGCAGCACTCTGAGGTAGCGCCTCGCTCCTCGGCCTTTGCGCCTTAAGACAGGTGTGAAGCGCCTGATTTAGCGCTGCAATCACCTCCAGGGGCGATAAAAGTCAAGTTTGCAGTCGGTGGCGATAATTAGCGCCAGGCGCTAATCTTTGCGCCCGGCCGATAATTGCGCCCCAAATGGGGCGATACTGAATTTCTCCCCCCAACTCTATCCAGTAACAGTCTGACAGCCACCCTTACATTCTATTCCTGAATGGTTATGTGCATACTCTTCAAACTGATTTCATAAACATTCAAACCGGCACAAAAGAATGCATTAATATTTTATGCATCTCTCTAATTCTCCTCCACAGTATCCAGATCAATGATTGCACTTTTTTTTTTACAGTTTTGCAAATGTACCTAAGTGCATCTCAGGAGTGCTAATTTCTCATTTGCATCGTGTTCTGTAAACAGGCCGACTGCTGATGGCACACTTTCTCGGGGCTCTCGAGCAGGTAAGGACATAAAATACAGTAGGCACTTACGTGCCACAAGTGAAGCAAAGAAAGAAGCCACCGTGCATAAAGCAGCAAGATGAAAGCAGGTCTGTCTATTAACTGAAACTAAAGTGCACTACACAGTGCATTTCCATCTCAGACTGAGTCTCGCTGACTGAAGACAAGCCCATGCAAGTATTTTTATGTTGCATTTTTGCATTTTCCTGCTAATGTTGGCTCTTTTTTTCTAAACCATCTCTATTCATTGGCTTGATTTTCAGATGTAAGATCCTTGATGCATATTAATTTAATAGGTATTGTTTTTAAACTGTCTTTGATGTTCAGAATAATAGCAGATGCATTGTGTCTTAAAATCATGAACAAATACCAGCTTAAAATTAATGAGGGTACCTACGCCAAAAAATAGATTGCATTGTTTAAATAAATTCATGTTAATGTTTGTGTTTTGATTAACTTAAAAGACATTTAAAATATGGGCAGAATAAAGTGAATGAGTCATATAGTTTCCTAAATTTCTACTCATTTAGCTAAAGCTGGTGAACTTAAACTGACCCCAGATTTCTCAGACTTATCAGGGCCAACTTTCCTTTTATCTTGCGCCTGGGTACCGGGCAAGGGGAGTGCACCTGAGGCATGCTCTCTGACAGGGACTTATGCTGGAAAATGGATGGTAATACTGCTCTTGCTGAAAACCTGAGCAACCTGCAGCAGCAGGATTGGCCACCAGCGCCAAAACCTTCTGGCTGCTGTTTCTGGATTGCTGCCAGCACTGATCCTATCCCTGGAAGAACAAAATGGAATTACCATGGGTCCTCTCGTCTTTGCTGCCTGCCCCTCTCTGATCCTCCAATCGGAGAGGGATTGGATGCAGGGCCTATTCTTTTGCCTGAAGATTATACGAGGAAGGAAAGACTGAAGGTGGTAAGGAGTCCCACAGTTCTGAGGTCCTGAGAAAGAATGATTTAGAGTATCAGAATGTTGATTGTCTTAAATTGAACACAGTTTGATGTAGGGCAGAGGAAAAGTATGTAGGATGACATATTGGGCACTTAGAAAGAACAAGGGAAGAAAGTTCAGAGGAGCATGACCACAGTGGCATTGATAAAATAGAGAAAGATAAGAAGGGTTTGGATAGAGAGAGTGAGGTATAGGCTAGAGGTCAGAGAGAGATCGCAGATCATGTAACAAGCTGATGGAAGCCGATCAGTAGTTCTGGGAGCAGTATTCAAGTCTTGGACTCGGGCATTAGAGAAAGAGAAAAGAAGTATTTGGAACAAAAGAGAAAACTGGCCTTGATGGAGCACAGCGCAGATTCACCAGAATTATACCAGGGATTAAAGGGTTAGATTATAAGGACAGGTTTCACAATTTGGCTTGTATTCCCTTTATTTAGAAGGTTGAGGGGGTGATCTAACCAAAGTCTTTAAAATAATCAAGAGATTTGATAAGGTAGGCACAGAGAAATTAGTTCCTCTGGTGGGGGAATCCAGAACAAGAGGCCATAATCTTAAAATTAGAGCTAGACTTTTTAGGAGTGTAATCAGGGAGCAATTTTTCACATAAAGGATAGTGGGAATCTGGAAATCTCTCTTCCAACAGAATGAGAATGCTAGGTCAATTGATATTTTCAAGACTGAGATTGATAGATTTTTGTTAGGGAAGGATATCAAGGGATATGGAACAAAGTTGGACAAAATGGATTTGAGGTACAGATCAGCCATTATCTAACGGAATGGCGGAACAGGCTCAGCTCACCTCAGCATAGCACTACAATGTCTTGCCATGCAAAATTCTGTTTAAAGTGGGTGTCTTACTACCAGCAGTCTAAAATATGTTCTCCTGTTCTTCTAGGTATCCAAGGGAAGGAGGTGTTTGAGTCAAATGTACAGATTCAACTCACCTCCTTCTATCACCCACTCCTGCAGTGGCAAGCATCAGCACAGATATATACATACCTGAGGGGGGGAGGGGGGGTTGCGGGGAGGGGGTAGTCATTTAGTGAATAGCTGAAGAGGTCAGTTGGTGAAGCACAGAGCAAGAGTGAAGAGGAGAAAATGCATGGAGATTTGCAGGAGCTGAAACCTGCTGGGCAGAAGGCCAGCTCGAGGGTTCAAAAAGTACTTCATTGATTGTAAAGTGCTTTGAGGCGTCCGGTAGTCATGAAAGGTGCTATATAAATGCAAGTCTTTCTTTTTTTTAACTGCTGATCCTAGGAATTCAGACCTCACAGTGCCTGCCTACAAATGCACTTTGGTAGTTTATCATTTCAGAGGCCAGAATTTTGTCGGCACTCAGAGTGCGGGTTTGGAGGCGGGTCCACTGTCAAAATCAGTAAGATTGACAGCGGGTCGGTATGCCACTGTAAACCCGCCTCCTTGTCAATTTCCCAAGTGTCGGGTCTGTCATTCCTGAACAGACCCGACACCAAGCGGCAGGTCAGCCAATTTAGATACTTTAAAGGTAGTTAAGCAGGATTTTGCCATGTACTTACTGTTTTACCAGGTTTTTAACGAGTTTCCCAGAGCACGGGGATCAGGTCAGGTAAGTAGGCCGGGAGTTGTGTCAGTATGGGATGATTTACTAACCTGACAGCTGCAATTGGTCTGTGAAAGCTCCCATTTCTTAGGTCATCACTTTCCAAGGTTAGAAGCTGTTACTTACTGCATTTAGAAAACAGATTGAGCTTTATGCAGGTTGCAAATGTTTGGAGCAAACTCTCTATCCAGTGTCACCTCATTGGAACAACCCCTCACCATTGACAGATCGTTTCTGTCATCTCAACCTCACCTGCCATCTATTCCATCAGCATCGGTGCCCTTGAAAAAATCTCACCTTGGTCCTCAGAATCCCAACACGATCAGCCCCAACACCAGCATCACCGGGCACACCAGCACCAACATCCACACCAATCAACTTCTCCGCAATCAATTGATGCTGCATTGGACACAGGGCATCATCACCCATGCACATTGCTGCCCGGAACGCCAGCGATGGCCTCACTATGTCCAGATTTACTTCACTTAACACTGTATACCCTGGCTGCCACATGATACACCAGGTTGGCACCACCCCACACCAGCACTATAAAGCATCTCTACAATGCCCAAGCCATTCCTTTCACATTCATCACCATTGTGGGGGAGGGAACTCAATGCTTGACAACACATCGACAGATACTTTACACGAACATTGGCTAAAGCACCCAAGTGCCTACACTTGTGTGTTGTTAGTTTGAATGATTGGACAAGGATGAGGGTGAGTGTGAGGGGTGGCTAGTGAGATGGAGATGTGATAATCTAGCTAGAGAGGGATGGGTGGAGGTGCAAGGTAAGTTGCTGTGAGTAAGGATGTGCAGGAGTAGGGTTAGGAAGGCAGAGTGATGGGGATGTGATGAGTGGCACAGGAGGATGAGTTGAGTGTGGCTTTGCAGTAACGTTTTGTGATCTACTGAGATCATTGAATGGAACTGAACACTGTGCAATCATCAGCGAGCATCCCCACTTCTGACCTTATGATGGAGGGAAGGTCATTGATGAAGCAGCTGAAGATGGTTGGGCCTAGGACACTGCCCTGAAGAACTCCTGCAGTGATGTCCTGGGGCTGAGATGATTGGCCTCCAACAACCCCAACCAGCTTCCTTTGTGCTAGGTATGACTCCAGCCAGTGGAGAGTTTTCCCCCCCAATTCCCATTGACTTCAGTTTTACTAGGGCTCCTTAATGCCACACTCGGTCAAATGCTGCCTTGACGTCAAGGGCAGTCACTCTCACCTCTGCAGTGGCTGTCCTTTTGGTCAAAGTTCGAAACACTAGCTTCCTTAATGATTGCTATGACTGGACCTCTAATGATCTTGGCTTCAGAACCCCATAAGGCAGGGCATGAGTACATGATTTATAGCAGCATTACAGGCATCAAACATCACACTATCAACCCCATCATTTCCAAAGCATTTTAAGAACAATGCAGGTTATCTGATCATTATTATACAAAATATAGCTGAAAAGTGCAAGTTTAATAGCAAAGAAAAGCATCAATTATTTTTGGATTAACCTTTTTCCTCTTATAAGAACATAAGAAATAGGAGCAGGAGTAGGCCATTTGTTTTCATCTTAAGCCCTTTCATTAACACATTAGTGATTTTCACAAGGCTGTTTAATTATTCCAAATGCTCAAAGATCGTTCACAAATAGTCAACTCTTATTAGGGATGATTATGTGCAAACTATCAGGAACAACATTTTGCATTTATCTAACTCCGTTAACATAGAAAAGCCTCCCAAGGCACTTCAGAGGCATAAGGGATGCAAACCCAAAGAAGTATCACAACAATAATGGTTTCCAAATCATCAATTTTTGCTTTAGAAATATCACGAAGATGGAAAAAATAGAAAAAAATGTATCTTTTTATTTTCAAGAGAAGTCATGTACATGAGCTAAAAATGATTCTGGACTGGTGTAAGGCATTTGTTTACATTGCACCACAGAAAATTTGGATGTTGGTTCAGGCCTGCTACTGTTAATTTCAACGGAGCCATCAGGAACTTGTGATTAACAGGGAAAAGCCCAACAATCAAGGAGTAAGAGAAAATGGGGCTGATTTTGGTCCTTCTGCCGTCCGGGGTCACGGAGCAGTACCAAGACCAAAATCAAAGTGTAGGACTTACCACTCCATTCCCACCGACATTCAGCCCGCCATGATCTTGGAGCAGGCCAGGAAATAGGATCCCACTGGAAACAGGTGGGAGACTGATTAATGTATGCAAATTGGGGTCCTATGATGTATGTAGAACCCAAATGCAATTATGGAACTCAAACACATTCCTACGCTGTGCAAGCCCTACTGGGATTTTACGTAAACAGGGGTGGACTGCCTCCCCCAAAAGGGGGCAGAATTCTTTGGAATTTTCCCAGGAAAAGGGGGCGCTGATAATACAGTGCTAAGGAACCATTCACGGGGGCACTCGGGAAATCTCCTGATTTCCCATATGGCAAGTGCGGCCTGTACATAAAGCAGCCTCACCAATGGTCTACTGGAGGCTGCTCTTAAAGTGTTGTAGGTGAGTGTTTTTAAGAATTTTGTGGGGCCAGAAAGAGCATGACCCTGCACCTCCACAAAAATATTCCTGTCTACTATTGGACCTTCCATTCCCTTCCCCGAACACCTGGCCCTCCCCTTTAAATCACAACAGCCAGCTTGGCTCCGTGGCTGCAGAAATCCCCCCCGCCCCGATCGGCAATCTGCCGTTCAGCACTTGTTTAGCTCTGGCAACTCGTCAATTTTATTTTAATGAGGCCTGACCATTAAAATGGCTCGGGCCTCCGGGGAACTTCATCAGACGGGCAGTGAGTGGGCTCTCTTTGCCCAGCACCTGCCCGATTAAAGGGGTCACATGGAAATCAACCCCAACGATAGCACATGTCTATTGTTAGTTCCCAACGATTGGCTCAAGAATGTCGTAGAGTCATAAGCTATCTGCAAAATCTCTCAGGCAGTGAATAGTACAGAAATGGGGGTAAAAAAACCTAATAAATTCATATTTAGGAATCTAAACTTAATTTTTACGAAGATTATATTCCATGTAATATGCAAACACTGAATTATTTGGAACCCTGTGTGTAATAAGTTATATTTTTGCTGCATGTAATGCCAAGTTGTTTCAACAGAGGGGGTAGTAGAAGAATGTCCCAATTGCTGAGTATACTCTGAAAATGTCCTAGATTACTTCTTAATCATCATATAAATTATTTCTTTTCTTCCACTTTCATCAGTTGCAGGCCATAATTCAGCACAAAAACCAGAAATGTTTGCAGGTGTTGCACTGATTCATTTTGTGAGCGGAAACTGTTGGTAAATCTGTGGTAGGATGACTTTGACAGTTTAGATGTAGAGTGCTTGCCATTAGTGTGACATCCTAGCTGAAGTGGTAGGTTATCCCATAACTCTTCTGGTGTTACTGATGTATTGACATGTATTCTACATTTTGACACTAGAGCATTGTAACATTGCCATACACTTTTGTTCTTAACTGATAACCTTGTGCTTTATTTCAAATAAATTAACCTGCAAGTTTTGCCTCTTGAATATGCAATGTGGCTGCCTATCGTCAGGTTGGATTGTTTGTGCATTTGCTTGCTGTCCCACAGCACCATCTGCTGTGAACTCCTGGAATAATGCAGCAGTCCTCAGAAATATCCAGCTGTTCTCACAGCAATCATGTTAAATAGATGTGATACCAGGAACCAAAGTAGTTGGATCAGGAATTTTGTGTGTCAGTGGTACTCCCAACACACTCTCTTGAAGTAACTTTTACCTATAAGATAGTGAAATCATAATTGATTTGGAATTAAAGAAATTCAAACAGTTTTGATTTTTTATGTCAGCCACGCACAGCCTCACTTTTTCTTTCCATAGCAATACCTTACAGTAGGTTTGATGTTTAAGATAACTTACGAACACACAGAACACAAAAAGACTATTTAGCCAACAAGCTCGCTCCTTCCGCAGAGATATGTGCACTCCACCTCATCATGGACCATACCCCATTAATTTCTTCTGTAGAGTTTCGCAATTATCGCGATTCAAAATAACATGAGAGAAGCAGATTCAATTGATCATTTTTATTAAACGAAATGCTGTCCTGATAATAAAGGACACAGAAGCCTGTAAAATGGCCGCCGCACATCGTGGCAGAAGCTTCCAGAGACACAGTGGGCAGACAAGATGGCGTCGAATATACATTCAGTATGAGATCGGATCATACTCGGTACACATTGATAAGACAGGATGCAACCCGTTTGCATCTTGAACAATAGCAATGATATAAGTGCTGGAATCGTTTCCTACGCACAGTAAGGATCATTGAACGGGGCCATCGAGAACCCATCTAGACACATCAATACACAAATACCCCCCCGGCTCAACAATGAGAGAGACATTGGCGGGTGATTAAGCCAGTATTCGGGGGGCCCCAAAACCAGTCGAGGAGATGATTCATACACATCCTGGCTGGCTCAACAATGGAGAAGGTATTAACGGATAGTTGGCCAGTTTCAGGTGCTACCGAAACCCGTTAAGAAGATAATCGCCCCATGCTGGGAGTTTTGAGCGCCAAAATCACACAAAGGATAACATTTAGATTTGAGCGGGAGATAAGGCTGACATAACAGTATAACTATAGGGGACAAATGTCCCTCGGTCTCTTGACTCGCTCTCTCGCTTCCTGGCCTCTTCCTTGACTCTTGACTCTTCCTGAAGCTCTTGCTAGACTTTTTTTGACTCTTGACTCTTAGCCGTGCTGGTCGGTTATTCGAGTGTTGGGTGGAGCTCAATCGGAACGAGCCGCCTCGATAGGGCAAGTAACAGGGTACACCATCCCGAGTGTCGGTAAACGGTGTCCGGACCCGGAGGCCCGAGTGACGAGAAGAAAGACGAGAAAAAAACGAGAAGAAATTCCACGTGCCGCCACGGTCAGTAAACCCCGACCGCGCCCGAAAATATAACGACAGAACTCATCTTTGAATTCTACCGACTACTACATGTACCGTTTCTTTTGAATTCTACGGATTACTGCACGATCCGGTCTGAAATCCATCAACTGCTTCATGACATCAGGGAGTCTGGCTTGCCTTTCACGGCAGCGAGAGTAAACAAGTGGGGTGCAGAAACCCTCACAACCACGTGACAGTCAGGCGCTGCAGCAAAACGAGCTGAGTGCCCCACTTTAAATTTCCGAAGTAAGCCGAGTGGTGAGCATGTTTTCCGATCCTACAAATCCAGACGTAGTTTAGGTATTGTTAAGGGAGGGTGGTTTTTAATAAGTTTAAGGTATAATGTGTTCCCCTTTTTACGATGTGCCGTGTGTTCTCCATTTCAATAGACCAAGTTTTATGAACGTGTGTATACTTGTACTCTCTTTGATCTGCGCCTATGACATGTATTTCATGATTTTAGACGCCAAGCAATAAAGATATTCATTTCGTGCTATTCAACCGGGTCTATTTGAGTTTTCTCTGCATTACTGCTCCTTGCATCTAAGTCCAGGTGTCAGAACCGTAAGGGCGAGTGGGTCGAACCACTCACAGGTGCTTATTGCAAAAGGCTGGCCGGAGACCAGAGCAAGCAATAGTATAGGCAACGAAGGCCTCACCTCGCACCAGTACCGTTGACCCCCTTACACTTCTTTTGACAGAAAGTTGTTCATAAATACTCCATAATCCACAAACAATATCAGGCAACATTATAGAATATTCATTCAACCCCACATCCCTACGATTCAACCTTAGCCTACTGTCTAGCACATTCAATATTTCTTCTCCAACTCCCCTTCCTTGGCCCAACAATATTAGAACAATCATATCCTGTGAAATTGTAAGGATCTTGTCTATACCAATTTCACAATCTCCAATCCTAACTTCTTTTGCTGGGGATCTGTTCCATATATCAATTAATGTGTGGAAAAAATGTGTTTTAGGTGGCGAATAGTGCAGGCTTGGCAGTGTGGTGACAGGACAGCATGTATGGAAGTGGCTGAAGGAGTGAATGATGTCTCACCTGTGCACCAATTCTGGGAGCAGGTCAGGAAGCAATCTGCAGCTCTCAGGAAATTCTACCTACATTTAGCTTAACAGGACTTCAGTTTAAGTTTGGGGCAGCATCACAGAGGCAAACTCGCAGCACTCTGGCATATATTTTACCAGGATGTTGTTTATTGCTGCCATGGCGACGTATTTACTCTGTCGACCATTACACGTGGCAAGCAATAAATGCCAAGCACACTGTCAACACAAGATACCTGCATGTTGCAAGTTCACTGATGTATAAGATTGCTGCTGACCTGGACTTGTGTGGTACACATCTTCTCTCAGATTCCTCTTTTCAATATATGCCATTCATTTGTCTGCTTGAAGGAGTAGGCTGCATATAACATGGCAACACTTGGAGACTGGAGGGATGGGTCACCTAACATATAACCCTTGGTAAGGAGGCAATAAAAGAAGTCAGGGAGAAATGAGGTAAGAGACATCTCGCAAGTATCATTCTTTGCTTTTCATTCTTTAACTCCTTGCTGAATCACACTGCAATATAACACACTGGAATGTCTTGCCAAGCTCTTTATCAAGGGATGTCTTTTAGATTTAAAGTCCTGAAACCCTGTTCAGTTGATCATAGGGCAATTAATTCCACTTTGTTTCAATTGTTAAACATGTTAATTTTCTTTCACATCATCAGTTGGTTGTACAGAGGCTGACAGCCACATTATGATGCAGCAGGCCTTCATTCCCATCAAAATTATTTAAATGGCACCAAGGCTGGAAAATCCACCAGGGTCAGAGTGCCATCTTTCATACCGCAGATATGCTCAAATGCTACAATAGCAGAATATCTAGCCTGATATATTTTTCCTGACCCTGTTTGAAATGAAATTGGCATCATCTTTTACAACATAAAAGCATAGAAAGTAGCCTTTATGATTCACAACGTATGATGCTTTTTAGGAGTGCATTTGTATTCTCCTTACGAGTCTATCAAATCAATGATAACAACAGTTCTTCACCTTCCTCTATCTCAGAATCATTAAAATCTTCACAAAGGGTTTTGACATGCAGAAAATCCTCAAGATGGCACTCTATAACAAGAGCTAAGACTATCCAACAAACTTTATTATATTCATATAGTTTTTATACTGCAGAACTTTCATAAGTTTGACCTGTTTTTCACAACACACCGACTCAGAATCTGGAGCATAACTCCAGTTCAACACTTATATGGTGTTCAGGGAAATTTTCCTCTTCCTGGGTTGACAGTTTAATTCGTTTTCAACTCATACACTGTGATGCTCAAGATAAATAAAATAATATAGCCATGAAAAAGCTACACCAGCATCAGAAATAGTTTTACTAAATTACCGAATTAAACACGGAAAACTCAATTTCATGAAAACATGGAAATAAACGCCATTAAACACTTTATTAACCGATATTAACCTAACCCGCCCATCGGGAACAGGGCGAGTTAGGGTCAGCTACCCCTTTTACACCTGTCTGATTTTACTCTCCATTGAAGTCGGGTTAGGTTGAAATCAGGATTTTTAACCTGTGTTTGGCCTAACTTCTTAGTTTACCTCCTACTGTCTCTTCATCCCTATGGTCTCTCGATCCTATTTTTATTTTTATTTAACTTTTTTACCTATTAATATGTCTCCTTCTCCTCCTTGGCTACTCCACAGCTTTTGATACCATTGACCATTTGGTCTGCCTTCATCTCCTCTTCTCTGTAGCATCATTCTCTCCTGGTTCCATTTCTACCTCATCTGGTATAGTCGCTATTTCTCCTACCCTGCCCATATGGTCACCTCGAGGATGTCAAAGGACTCCATTCAGCTCCCTCATGTTCTTCATCTATTTATTGTCTCATGGCAACATCGTTTGAAAACATGTGAAAATAGGTGCACCAATGATACTCAATTATACCTCTCTGCTGCTTTCCTTGATTCCATGACTGTCAATGTGGTGTCTGACTGTCTGTGTAACATCAAATTTTGTATTCCTGGATGAACAATCATTTTCTTCAGCTCAACATCAGCAAGGCTGAAGCCATCCTACTTGTCTCTGTTCAGAAACTTTGCACCTCAGACATTGTTACCATTTTTTACCTTGGCTGTTCAGGCTAAACCTGAAAGTACACACCACAATGTCCTGTTTGACACTTAGCTGAGCTTCAAACCCCATATCTGGCCCTTAGATGCAATCAGATGGGTCCTTGATGTGTGAAAATACATCCAAACTCAGAAAGCTACTGATGATAAAAAATACTCATCCATCTGCTTTTCTTATTCCACAACTCTATTGCCTTTCTTAATATTCAGAATAATCTGATTCTACTATTCTCTATTGCTCTCATTAATGGCAACATGTGTCTGGTGACATGAGTGGGGAGCCACAATTTCAGTTGCTTACATTGTTATGAAGTGAAGGCCAGCAAAACTTTATGCAGGCACACTTAAAAATATAGATCGAGCTGTTTCCTGGCCTCTGACTGCCAGTGGGACTTTTGAGTTGAGAAGAGCGGATGGAAAAGTTGCTAAAATAGATGATGGTGTAGAAGGCCACCATAGTTTCAACATTTTATCCCACACAAAGGAAGATGGGCTTCGCAATGTCTGATAAAGTGTAAACTGTCTGGCACAATACTAAACTGCACAAATAGGGGATAACTCTTCCCTCTAGTAATGGAATCTAGAGCAAGGGGACAACATTGTAAAATTCAAACTAAGCCAATTAAAAGTGAAACCAGAAAAGAATCTTCACACAGATTATCTGTGACCACCTCTTTGGTGAAGCGGAGCCTCTGAATGCACTGGTCCTCATTAGGTGTAGGTAGGAGAAGTGCTCCCTGAAGACCCTAGGTGGGTAAGGCCTCCTGCTGAGAGCCCTCCTCCTCCCCCTCCTCCTCCTCCCTCTGTGAACAGCTTGTTTTTGCTGCCTCTGCTCTATCTTCCTGTCATGCTGCAGCTTGGGAAGGACTGCAAGTAGAGCAAGTAGAGACTGGGAGCAAGTGGTGTAGTCAGAGGCCTTCCAGGTGCAGCCAACGCCTTCACAATACTGGCTTACTGGAAGACATTTATAACTTTGTCGAACTTGAGGTCTTTGTGGCAATAAGGAACTGGCAGTAGGAATATCAAAACCATGTCTAATCCCAGAGAATGGTACAGGGGTACAAAATGTACAGAAAAGATAGAATAGATGAGAAAGAAGGCGGTGTGTTCCGACTTGGGAGATTAATAAAATTGATCACATGGTGTGTGGAAAGTTACATAATAAACTATTCTGGTTGGATATTTTTACAATAAACAGGAAAAACCTAAGAATAGGAGTATGTTACAGTCTACCAGGTCAGAATAAGAAGGAAGATAGTTTACTGTATGAAGAGATAAAAATGAAATATGATAACAAGAGGGTGATTTTAGGAAGTGGGAGGCAAAAACCAAATAGAAATTGGGGATATCCAAGTAGTTCAGAGTCCAAGCTGGTAAATATAATGCATAACTGCTTCCAAACCCAGTATGTCATGGAATCCACAAGAGGCAATGCACATTTGGTAATAGTAAGTGACCCGGATAATATACATGAAATAAAATCATGGCATCCATTTGGAGTACAGTGATCACAGAATAATATTTCAAATCCTGCAGGGAGAAAGTGGAGAACATTCACTCGATGAATAAAGAAACATTCAGGAACATATTAAAAGGGTGGAACGAAGAGCATCGCTGAACCTGGTAATGAGCTTAGCTGCAGATGCAAAACAAAATACTCTTGAGCAGTACAACAGAAGAGGTGAGAGCCCTCAGGGATGCTAATGGGGCAGAAAAGTACCTGGAGCCTGAGACTTCATTTGGAGCAGTTGGCTGGATTTGGATTATTGAGTTATACTTTGTGAACTTCATTTCTGCAAATGCTTAGGTCCCTCCTGATTAGCTGCAGTCCATATCAATGACAGCAAGCCACTCCCCTCTTAATTTTGACTCCAGATTACAGATTAAGGCTAGTTCCCGTCTTACTTTAATGAATGCCATTGAAAGTAACACTAACCATTTACACAGCAGGCACCATGGAATCTGTTACATAGCATATATTCTGTTAGTCTGCATCATATATTAACTTGACAAAATGTTGTTAAAAATTGTCAAATTTTTGTGCAATTCAATAATAAAATAAAACATTTTTTTTTTAAAAGGCACAGAGCAAATATTAGCAATATTCTTTTAGCAATCACACAAACAGTTGAGTGATTTGCGGCTTACTTTATTCATTGCCCACTCCCACACCGCCACACAGCAGTTCAAGTCTTCCAGCTGTGCATTGAACTATTTCACACATGATGTGACTCATACTGTGATATTATTATTTCGAATATTTTTATTTCAAAACCAGTCATAGCTTGACATGTAACGGCAATTAATTAATAATTGTTTCAAAATGAAAGTTCACATTCACTATAGAAGCACACTTACTGTCTATCAATGTGAGCATATAGGCGTGTGTTTGTAACTTCCTGCAGTGTTCTGATTTCAGACTTAGGGGGAAAAATTCAGTTGGTTGCGCCTCCCGTTAGTGCCTTAAGAGGGCGTTAATGGGGCGCAAAGCAACTAGCGCCCGGGCGCGGCGATGTTTGCGCCGCTCGTGAAATTAACTAGACATTTTGCGGCGGCACTAAACACTACCGCCACGATCTCCTGCACCGGCAGATCGTGACGTCAGTCGAGTGCGCAACGCACCGGTAGCGCCCTGGAGTGGATATTGAGTGGCGCCCCCTGCCTTACCGCCTGCCGCTAGCAACGGCAGGTTGAGGGGAGCGTTTTGCAGTCAGGAAGGGACTGGGGGAGCGCTATTTAAAGGCGACCGCTTCCTGCCCTTTTTTGTTGGTGACATTTTTGAACCACGCATTCTGAGAGAGAGAGAGAGAGACTTCTGGAGAGATTCAACGCTTTGTGAAGGAGTTTTGGGTACTGAGCAGCACTTTGCAGGTTCATTTTGATTTGCCCTTCCTTGTATCGATTTAGAAGAGACAGTGGGGGTTGCACTCTGAGCTCTTTCCCTGGTACTCTCCATTGTTCTTTCCAGCAGATTTGATGTACAGGTCTCTCCAGGCCGAGATTCAAGGCTGCAATAAGCAGGATGTGGATGGAAAGCAAGATCAACCCTCCCCTTTAAGAACTGACCAGCGCCATTGTGTCTGCGTTCCATTGCTGACTGACATCACATGAGCTTCGCCAGCGCTCTGAGTTAGCACCTCGCTCCTCGGCCTTTGCACCTTAAGACAGATGTGTAGCGCCTGATTTAACGCTCCAATCACCTCCAGGGGCGATAAAAGTCAAGTTTGCAGTCGGAGGCGATAATTAGCGCCAGCCGCTAATCTTTGCACCCGGCCGATAATTGTGCCCCAAACGGGGCGATACTGAATTTTTCCCCCTTAGAGTTCAACCTTTTTGTTGCAAATCAGAAATATAGCCATTCTTCAGAAATTTATCCGCGAAACTCGGCACCTTAGTGCCGGCAGTTAAGACCGGTTTTGGGAAAAAAATGGCAGCCGCCTTGTTTCCGCCCACTTCCGGCGTGGCCGCACTGGTCGCCATCTTGGTGAGACCGATAGCGCGGGTGGGATGTGCTTGTGCAGACAGTATGCAAAGTAGGCAGATTGTGATTTCAATCAGCGTGCAATGCTGATTTGATGCACGACAAGCCATTTTAGACATGGCCGTTCCACGCAATGCCCTCTCCCAAACACACACAGCTGAACGTGCATTCAGCTGCATGAGGGACCCCCCACCAGCGCTATTTAAAGGGTTAGATCCAACTTGCAGGTAAGTTGATTATTTCTCTTGTACTGGCTCTTGCAGAGTTTATATCAATACTGGCTTGCTGGAAGACATTTATAACTTTGTTAAAGTGTGCAGCTAGTGCTGCTGAAGGTTGTGAAGGCATTGGCTGCAACTGGAAGGCCTCTGACTACACCACTTGCTCCCAGTCTCTACTTGCTCTACTTGCAGTCCTTCCCAAGCTGCAGCATGACAGGAAGATAGAGCAGAGGCAGCAAAAACAAGCTGTTCACAGAGGGAGGAGGAGGAGGGGGAGGAGGGCTCTCAGCAGGAGGCCTTACCCACCTAGGGTCTTCAGGGAGCACTTCTCCTACCTACACCTAATGAGGACCAGTGCATTCAAAGGTTCCGCTTCACCAAAGTGGTGGTCATAGAAATCTGCCACCTCTTGGAACCAGAGCTGCAGCCTCAGAGCAGGGCAATGACGGTTCTGCCAGTGGCCCTCAAAGTGACTGTGGCCCTGAATTTTTCGGCAATGGATCCTTCCAGGCTGGAACAGGCGACATAGCAAACATCTCGCAGTTTGCCATCCATCGCTTCAGCCGGGAGGTCACAGAGGCTCTGTACTCCAGGACAAAGGACTTCATTGTATTCTCTCTAAACAGGGAGAAGCAGGAGGAGTGTGCACGTGGCTTTGTCAGGATATTGGGTTTCCTCATGGTGCAGGGCGCCATCGACTGCACACACGTGGCTTTGCGGGTGCCGCATAT
This sequence comes from Squalus acanthias, assembly GCA_030390025.1. Lineage (NCBI taxonomy): Eukaryota > Metazoa > Chordata > Chondrichthyes > Squaliformes > Squalidae > Squalus > Squalus acanthias. The sequence continues at coordinate 95,160,158 of CM059433.1, forward strand.
CAATCTTGAGATGTACCGCAACCACAAAAGCTACCACTCTCTGAATGTGTAGTCGGTGTGCAACCACGCCCAGCACATCATGATGGTGAATGCCCGGTATCCTGGCAGCAGTCATGATGCCTTCATCCTGTGCCAGTCTGCTGTGCCAGCAATTTTGCAGCCACCATGATGAACCTGAGGGTGGCTGCTCGGAGACAAGGGCTATCCACTCTACATCTGCCTGATGACTCCCTTCCACAAACTCACCACTTGTGGCCAGCAATCATATAATGACAGCCATGCTACCACGAGGAAACTCATCGAGAAGACCATCAGGGTGCTCAAGCAAATGTTCTGCTGCCTTGACTGCTCGGGAGGAGCTTTCCAGTACTCGCCGGAGCAAGTGTCCCTATTCGTGGTGGTCTGCTGCATGCTCCACAACTTGGCCATCATGAGGGCGCAGCCCTTCCCACCACGGTTTCCGCGACCACCTCAGGAGGAAAAGGAGGAAGAGGAAGAGGAGGAAAAGAAGGAAGAAGAGGAAATGAGGAGGCAGCCTGCAAATCTCTGTTCTGGACGAGTTGTCTGTGAGCACATCATAGACTCCGGTTCCCCTGAATTAAATCCCAGATCCCCATTGCTCAACACTTCCCCATCTTACCATCACTCTGTCACGGAACATCACAGAATCCTCTTGGGCACAAAGCTGAAATGAAAGCTACCACAAAACAACATTCCAAATATAATTTATAAATGATTAATTTGAATATTACATTACAAAGTCAACTAATCACCCTTGTACATTCCCTTTTGTGCTCCTTTGCCTATACTAGTGCTCTATGCAGTGCTACCCCAGTGGCTGCAGCATGGTTGGTGGAAGGCTGCTGACTTTTAGTGGGGGATACTGCAGATGACCTTGCAGGACAGCCTCGAGCAGTTCTGGGCCTAGAAGGCCCGGCTGTAGACTGTACCACCTTGGCCTGGGCGTCAGCAGTCTGGACTAGCTGGCTGACAGGCAGCTGCAATCGCACTGGCGGAGAGGCAGTGCTGGAAGTACGAATGCTGTCATCCTGAGAGAGAACAGCAAGTTCTTGCTCCACGGAGCCACACTCCTCCAGGGCGGTGCCTCAGCATTCCCAGCCATCTGTTGGAGGACAGATTGCTGGACTGCTGTGAGACCCTGCAAGCCCCTTTCCACACTCGTAAACCCAGCCACGATGGCAGCAGTCTGATCTTGCGTGGCAGCAAACTAAACCTGCATGAGAGCAGTCTGAGCTTGCATGGCAGAAAGCTGAGCCCGCATGACAGAAGTCTGAGCTTCCACTAAAGCACTCAGATGTTGGGTCGCTTCCGCTTGTGCTGCAGTGGAAGCTGCGACATTACCCATCAGACTCAGGATTGGGGTTGGGTCCACAAGTGCTCTAATGGAGTTGCCCATCACTTTCATCCTGGAAATCATGGGCTCCAAGCTCTGCACAAAGCTCCGTGCAAGGTTGGAGCCAGGCTCCTCCATGCTCCTTGACAGTGGATCTCTGGCAGGCCTGCCATTGTACCAAGCATTTCTGTGTGCATGCCCATCACCCTTCTTCTGAAGGCCGCCCCATCTAAGTCCTCATCTGAGTCCTGTGCAATAGAACTCGTGAACGATCTTGCCCTCCGGGGAGCTGGCACCTGCGTTACCCTTTCCCCCTGGCCTGGCTGCAGCCCACTCATGCCCGGTGACTCACCACGTGCAGTGAGAACAGATTGTAGGATGAGGGGGAAGTGGAATGTGAGAAGGATTAGGTATGAGCATACTGTCATCATCAATACTTGCAGCCTCGCCGATCACCGCGGCATCAGTGACGGCCCCTCCAATTATCTCCAGCACTGTCTCCTCCAGCTGGGTCATGTTCTGTAGCTGTGCTTGCGCCCCCCACCCCCCCACCCCCCGCCCACCTGTTTGCTCTTGCTCACGCCGGTTGTGAGCCACCTTGGCCTGCAAGAGAAAGGGAAGTGTGTCAGTGAGTGTGGTGTAATGTGTTTGGGTGATGTGCCTGCCATGGTTGAATAGCTGGCATTGTGTGCAAGGTGTAAGATGTGGGTGTGAGGCTTGCAGCAGTGGTAAGTGTGTGAGGGTGAGGTGAAGCTATGATTGTGAGGTATGAGTTGTGATTGCTAGAGATTGTTGGTAGGTGAGTGATGGGGGTGTGGTGCATTGAGCAGTGTGTGAGGCTAGTGGTGCAGTTGGTGGGAGATGACATTTGAAGATGCATTCACTGACCTTGACCACTCGAGTGAGGTCATTAAAGTGCTTCCGGCACTGGACCCATGTTCTGGGGGATAGACTGGTGGCTTCAGCGATCTCCTCCCACTGTCTTTGAACAGTGTGTCTGGAAGGCCTCCTGCCCCCCTGTCTCCTATCGACCCCTGCACCAAGGCCTCCAGTGCTGCATCGGAAAACCGAGGTGCCCTTTCTCTGCCCTGTTGAGACATTGCTCCAGCTGCAGTCACAATGAGGTGCTGCTCTCACAAAGCACCTCCACTTTAAAAAGAGCAGACAGCCTTTCGCTCTGCAGGTAACCTTTAACTAGAGAGCAAACTCCACACGATATTGGGCCCCCTGTTGAGCGCTGAGCCAACCAGTAGCGCGTTCAGCGCTGAGCTCAGCGCTGCAATCATGTTAATTAGCAGGCAGCATGAATTTCGTGTGTCACGTGCACTACTTTCAACGGGCGCAGGCAGATCGCGCATCGCAATCCCCGCACCCGGTTTCAGGCCATATCCAGTTTAGCCCCCAGCATTTCTTTTGTTGCTGGCAGCTCCATGAAAATGTGCATGACCTTGACACAGGCAAGTTCTCTATATGTACATACACATTAAATGTCATATCTATCTCTTATTGTAGAAGTCTTGCATTCGCACACATCTGTCATAAAAACTGTCAAAGTATAAAAAAGGAGAAAAAAAGGAACATTTCATACAATGCTGTTTTTTCTTCTCTTCTGGAGGTAGAAATTTCCAAGCACTTCTCAATTTGTAAACTTCCCGTACCAATGATTAACCTCTACTTGGCCTCAGCGCAGTGGAAGCAAGGGAGCATTTGGGATCTCGTGATCATAATGTTCTGACATTCAGGGTAGACAACAAAAGGAAGTAAATTAAAAGGCCAAATTTTAAGGATATGAGAGAATGCATGGGAATGATAAAATGGGATGAGATACTGGAAGGAAAAGATGTGGAAGGAAAGATGAATAGTTTCAAAGGGATAGAAATAAATGGAATTTATCCCTGAAATAGGTAAGGGACAGAATAAAAAAGTAAGACCAGTTTGGATTACTAACATAGCTGTGAAAGGCATTAGATAGAAAAGGAAAGCATACATTGGGCCAAAAATTAGTGCCGCTACGCGAGAGTACGCACTGTGTACTCTCGCGTATTCTGTCTCCAATTGCCGGTTTTCTGCATGCACTGCGCATGCGCTGAAAACCGGCACTTGGTGAATTCAAAAGGGGGCGGTTCCTAGGTGAACCGCGTGCGCGCTACAGGCTGCGCGCATGCAGTGCACTTAGTGCTTTGAACGCGCAGGTAAGCATGGAACATTTTAGACATAAAGAAAGGAGGCGTAAGACCCTCTTTTAACAAGGTAAGTAGTTAATTAAGTATTATTTTGATTTTTTTTTAACAGGTATATCTTTTTTAGAGACTTTAAAGACAGGTAAGTTTATTTTATAACTTTTTAAAAGATTTTAAATTTTTTCAAAAATTTAAATTTTTGTTTAAAATGGTTAATTTATTTAACTATACTTATTTTATTAATGTGATGGTTTTTTAAAAAAATTTAATTGAGGTTTAGCTGTTCTTCTGGGGGGTATAGATTCATAGCTTTCACAGCACTTATGTGAAAGCTATGAATGAAAGATGGTGTGCTGCCATTGGCTCTAACTGAGTCACGTGATCCCACAGCGCGCACGAATTAACTACGCCTGTGGGATACGGAAGCCCTGCACAGCTGCTGTCCAGAACATCAAGTTCGTGCGAGCTCGGACTGAAAAAGCCAGCGCGCAGTGAGAGATCGCGGGGAAGCCTTACCCTCGCACGAAGGCTCACTCACGAATTTTTGGGCCAAAATGTTTAAGTATTCAGGAAAGTAACAGGATAGGGAGACCTATAAAGAAGCTGCTTTGACTAATTTATTGGATTTCTTTGAGGAGATGACAGACCCAGTAGGTAGCAGTGAGACAGTGGATGTTATCTCCCTGGATTTCAGGAAGGCATTTGACACAGTTCCCACATAATAGGTTACTGCATAAGGTCCAAGCCCATGGGATAGATAGAAATGTATTCAAGTGGATTGGCAAATGGTTGGTTGGTAGAAACCAACAAGTAGTGGTGCATGGGCAGGTATCTGGTTGGCAGCCAATTACCAGTGTTGGGGCCACTGTTAACAATTTTTTGTAAATAATTTAGATGAAGGAATTGCGTCCAAAATTTGCAGACAATGCCAAATTAGGAGCAGTGTCAAATAATGAATATAAATGCGTACAAATTCAAAAGGATCTTCACAAGCTCGAACAGTTGGCAGATGCAATTTAATACAGAGAAATGTGAGGGTGTGCGATTATGGCAGAGGGAAGGTTGATGTGGATTATGCGCTAAATGGGAATGAACTTGAGGTATTGGAGCAGGAGAGAGACCTTGGAGTTTTAGTGAACAGGTTACTACAACCATCAACACACTGTTCCCAGGCTATTAAAAAAGCAAACAGAATATTGGGATACATAGCAAGGGGTATAACCTGTAAATCCAGAGAGCTCATTTTAAAACTGTATTTGGCCCTGGTGAAACCACATCTGGAGTACTGTGTGCAGTTTTGGCCTCCCTATATGATAGAAGTGTTTAAAACTATGAAAGAACAAATTGGATCCAAGTAAGCATTCCTGCCATGTACGGAATTTAAGCACAAGGGGTCAAATTTACAAATTAAGGACAACTAAAGAAAATAGGAAATGCAGGAGGAACCTTTTTACTAGAAGGGTGGTAAGTATATGGATCAGGTTATTGGCATGCGTGGTGGAAGCAACTAGACAGGTTCTTGTCAACAAATGAGATTCAAGGTTATTAGAAATGCACCAATGGATACCGTAGATAGGTGAGTCAGATAGACCAACGGTCTTCTTCTGTCTGACATTGTTACTATATTACTATGTAAGCTAGTTGTTCATCTGCAGATCCTGGGGTCAATTAGAGGTCAGACCAGCTTTCCTTTCATCATGATTTTTTTAAGTGTTAATCCTAAAGACAATTAAAAGCTACTTACTGTTGTTGGGAAAGTGGGGGGTAATTTTGACTTTGTGCGATAGTGTAAAACGGGTGATAGAGAGTCAGCAGCCCATTTTACATCTCTCCTGATTTTTATTTCTATTGAAGTCAATCGAAATAAAAATCGGGAGTGATCTAAAATGGGCCGTTGATTGGCTATCACCCGTTTTACACTATCGCACAGTCAAAATTACCGTTCCCCCCCCCCGCCCCATGTCTCTGCATATTGTAAAAGATTGAATCCCTTCCTCTTCTTAAAAAAAATGTGAAGTCGCACAACACCAGGTTATAGTCCAACAGATTTATTTAATTTTACAAGCTTTCGGAGCGGTTCGCTCCTTCCTCAGGTAAGTTAGCAGTGAGAGAATCTCCCAGAATTCACAATTTAAACACAGACAAAATCTATTCAAATCTTTCCCTACATCAAAGACACACTAAGAGTACAGCCAAGACAATGAGATGTGTCCCAGGGGGTCCAACGTGTCAAACCACCTGCTAGCTGCATATCCTGTCAATTTGTGTTGGTTCTTGTGTTAGTCTTTTTTAAAAAAAAACACCTGGGAAGACCGGCCATGATGTCAAGTCACGTTCTGTATCGTGACATGAACCCGATATCGCGATTGAGGCCATCCTCATGAGTGCGGAACTTGGCTATCAGTTTCTGCTCTATGATTTTGCGCTGTCGTGTATCCCGAAGGCCGCCTTGGAGAACGCTTACCCGCAGATCCGAGGCTGAATGCCCCTGGCTGCTGAAGTGTTCCCCGACTGGGAGGCAACCCTCCTGCCTGGCGATTGTTGCGCGGTGTCCGTTCATACGTTGTCTCAGTGTCTGCATGGTCTCGCCGATGTACCATGCTCTGGAGCATCCTTTACTGCAACGTATCAGGTAGACAACGTTGGCCGAGTCACATGAGTATGTACCGTGTGACACCCGAGCTATGATGGATGCATCACAAAACAGCCTGGCAAAAGAAAAAGGCGTTAGTGGTGTCAAATTCCCAGTATATCCAGTAACTACACACCAAAGCATGTTGGATGGCATACTGAATGCTCACTATGGAATTACAGGCATGGACTAGCCAGGCAGACCCTCTCAAAGTGACAGTGACCAGTAACTTAGTGAATACATGAAGGACAAGAGACAGTGGTTCCTGCTTACTATGTACTTCCTTTAACTAATCCCTGCCTGCAACAAACAGATTGAAATGTCCTATATTGAATCTAAAGGGATTCTATGGTAACACCGCTCATATGATGAATGGATTACTTCTTGATACAAATAAAATCTAAGGGCAATTACAAAGAGATACGACCAACACCTCCCAATTGTTTATTTACATAAATTGCTTTATTCTAAATGTGCTCCTGCTTCTGTTAAAATAGAGAACAAAGGAATTTGATATGAACACTAAGCAGCAAAGTTACAATCCCATTGCCAGCAATAATTTCCAGCCCTTTGTTTCTGCAAAACAGAATTTACCTTGCAGTCCCATTTTATTTTATTTTGAGCCGGGGTGCTTGGTTTACAAGCTCCCTTTGTATGAGTCACATCCCTTATGTTGCCACTGCCGGGAACCCTATATCCAACTGGTCTTAGACAAAAAAACTGAATTACTTCTCATCCCCTGTTAAATCTGCTCTGTTTGTGGATGAATAGAACATTTTGAATACAATGGCCTCCGACAACAGAAAGGGAGGGAGAAAACTTGGAGGAGTATAGGAATTGCCTAAAGTAGGTTAAAAAGAATATGTTGTAAAGAACCCTTTGGAGATGAGCATAGGTAAAGATGTTAAAATAATATGAAAACAGTTCTGCCAGTAAAAGAATAGAGATATTAGTACCATCAAAGAAAGAGGCAATGAAGCTGAATAGTTAGTTGAATAATATATGAAATATTAAATGAATATTCTGCAGGGCAACTGGTAGATATCCCAGATTGCTGAATTGTAAAGCACTGACAGTAGTCATGGAAGACGTGCTAAGCATTCATAGGGTTCTGTAGAACTGGAAAACGGCAAATATACCAGCTATAATTAAAAAAAAAGTGACATAACTACCCCAGCAATTACAGGCTCATACCATTTGAAGTTGTGGCATGCATTTGATATATAATATCATTATTAAATATAATAAAAGCAAAAGGATAGTTCAAGGTTGATTTCAATGTATAATTTATTTAGGCTTAATTAAGAGAATAGTTATTCGAAAAGCTACAAAAGTCTAGAATGCGCAATGAGGAAATCCAAATGCAACCAAAATCAGTATTTCAGCTAAAAACTCTCCATAATTATGTTCCATTATGTTCAGTGTTCAAGCTTGATTCTAAAGAGCAATCAGATGTCTTAATTTAGGGGGAGTTTGGAGGTGGAATACTTGATTTTGGTTATATTTGGATTTCCTCATTGTGCATTCTAGATTTTTGGAGCTTTTGGAATAACTCAATTTGGTATCCACCTAAGGGATACCCGATTACAGCCCATATTGCCAATTATACAATGGTACTGCAAGGTATGACAACGTATTTACAGCACAGAAACAGGCTATTCGGCCCAACGGGTCCATGCTGGTGTTTATGCTCCACTTGAGTTTCCTCCCATCCTTCTTCATCTCACCCCATCAACATATCCTTCTATTCCTTTCTCCCTCATGTGCTTATCTAGCTTCCCCTTAAATGCATCTATGTTATTCACCTCAACTATTCCCTGTGACAGTGTGTTCCACATTATCACAACTTTCTGGGTGAAGAAGTTTCTCCTGAATTCCCTATTGGATTTATTAGTGACTATCTTATATTTATGGCCCCCAGTTCTGGGTTCACCCACAAGTGGAAACATCTTCTCTACATCTACCCTATCAAACCCTTTCATAATCTTAAAGACCTCTATCAGGTCACACCTCAGTCTTGTCTTTTCTAGAGAAAAGAGCCCCAACCTGTTCAATCTTTGCTGATAGGTATAATCTCTCAGTTCTGGTACCATTCTAGTAAATCTTTTTTGCACCTTCTCCAGTGCCTTTATATCTTTTTATAATATGGAGAACAGAACTGTTCACAGTATTCCAAGTGTGGTCTAACCAAGGTTCTATACAAGTTTAACATAACTTCACTATTTTTCAATTCTATCCCTCTTGAAATGAACCCAGTGCTTTGTTTGCATTTTTTATGGCCTCATTAACCTGCATCACTACTTTTAGTGATTTGTGTATCTGTACCCCCAGATCCCTCTGTTCCTCTACTACATTATTTTCTAAGGAGGATGTGGCCTCCTTATTCTTCCTACCAAAATGTATTACATCAGACTTATCTATATTGAAGTTCATTTGCCAATTTATTAATGTCTTCCTGTATTTTTTTAGCAGTCCTCCTCTGTATTAACTACATCCCCCCAATTTGGTGTCATCCGTAAATTTTGAAATTGTACTTCTGCTTCCCGAGTCCAAATCATTTATGTAAATGGTGAACAACACTGGTCCCAGCACCGATTCTTGAGGAACACCGCTTCACACCATTTGTCAATCTGAGTAACTACCTTTAACCCCTATGCTCTGTTTTCTGTCTTGTAATCATTTTGCTATCCATCCTACTACTTGTCCCCTGACTCCACGTGTTCTGACCTTAGTCATGAGTACCTTATCAAAGGCTTTTTGGAAATCCAAATACATTGGGCCAAAAATTCGGCCCTTCCCGGGTGAGTACGCACTGTGTACTCACCCGTAAGGCGTCCTGAAGTGCCGGTTTCCTGCATGCACTGCACATGCGCGGGAAACCGGAACTTCCGGTCTGGTGAAGGGGGCGGTTCATAGGTGAACCGCATGCGTGGGAGAGGCTGCGCGCACGCAGCAAACTTAGTTTTTTGTTCAGGTTTCTACGGGAGGGTAAGTATTGAAGAACCTGCACATTTAAAAAGCAGGCGCAGGAGCCGTTTTCAACAAGGTAAGTGGTTAATTAAGTATAATTTTAAAAAAATTTCAACAGGTTTATCTTTTTTAGATACTTTAAAGAAAGGTAAGTTTATTTTTAGCACTGTTGAAAAGTATTTTAATTTTTTCAAAATTTAAATTTTTGTTTAAAGTAGTTAATTTATTTAACTATAGTTATTTTATAAATGTGATGGGTTTTTAAAAATTTATTTTAAGTTTAGCTGTTCTTTTGGGGCCGATTTCAATTCACAGATTTGACAGGTCTTCCTGTCAAATCTATGAATGAAAGATGGTCTGCTGCCATTGGCTCTCCATGGCCCACGTGATCCCAGGGGACGCATCGCACTAACTACGCCCCTGGGACACGCAAGCACTGCGCGCCGGCACTTGGAGCAGGCCCAGGAGCTGAAGTTCCCGTGGGCCCAAAACACAATGGCAGGCGCGGTAGGTAAGTGCGCACGCGATCCTTACCCCCGCGGCAAGCCGGAGAGGTGAATTTCAGGGCCATTACGTCTACTGCAATAACCTTATTACAACCTCACCATTATCTATATGTTGTTCACAATTTACATTAACAATTTAAACTCGGGAATCGGAAGTAGTAATTATTTGGAGGCAGATTTGGGGTGGAAGTTAGGGGAAGTGGGTGAGAAAGGTTAGCCGTGCCCCCTTGACGCCATTTAGATGCAACCTAAAGGGGTCTCAGCAGGCCTTGAAGGGGATTTTTGGAAATGTAGGCCGGAGGTTTCTGAGGTGTCAGTGGGCGGGATCAGTGGCGGGTCAGGTGGGAAAGCGTTTTTTTAACAGTTGTTTTTACCTTACTTTTTAACTTTAACTTCATGGCCATGGGAACCAACCTCGGCAGGTCCGTGGTGGGCGACGTCGGTGGCGGGACCCAGCCTCACTGCTGGCTCCAGCCCGCTGTCCAAAATGATTTTCCCCTAATTGGAATTGTTAAGCCCGCCCAGCGCGTTTGCCAGCCAATTGAAGGAAGCGGGTCTGATGATATCATTTAATGACGCGTCATCAGCCGGTTTCCTTAAAGGGACCATGTGCAAATCGATTGACAGTTGTGCTGTCAGTGTTCTACAGCATTGAGATGCTGCAAACACTGACAAGCACTGCACAGAGGTGCACGGCTGCACCCAGGTTCATGTATGACTCCCTCCATATGCTAATAGAGGGAGTCACAACACGCAGGGAGGTTCTCTTCCCTTCCAATGGAAGGAAGAGACCTCCCCAGGAGACCAACGCAGCCTGGTTGCACATTGCACAGGAGGACACAAGAAGGGATGTCATCAGGAGGACCAGGCTGCAGTGGCACAAACCTTTCAATGATCCCAGTAGATCACAAAATGTCACTGCAAAGCCACACTCAACCTCATCCTGCTGTGCCACTCATCATATCCCCATCACTCTGCCTTCCCTACCGTACTCCTGTACATCCTTACTCACACCAACTTACCTTGCGCCTCCACCCATCCCCCTCTATCTACATTATCACTTCCCCATCTCACTAGCCACCCCTCACAATCACCCTCATCCTAGTGCAATCATACCAACTAACAACACACAAGAGTAGGCACTTGTGTATTTTAGCCAATGTTCGGGGCTGATCGTGGTGGGATTCTGAGGACCAAGGTGAGATAGTTTCAAGGGCACCGATGCTGATATAATAGATGGCAGGTGAACTTGAGATGACAGAAGCGATCTGTCAATGGTGAGAGAGTTTGTTCCAATGAGGTGACACTGGATAGAGAGTTTACTCCAAACACTTGCAACCTGCATAAAGCTCAATCTGTCTTCCAAATGCAGTAAACAACAGCTTTTGAGCTTGGAAAGTGAACAGCTGTGAGATGGGAGCTTTTATAGCACAGTTGCAGCTGTCAAATAAAGAGATGATTCCATGGCCATTCAACTCCCGCCCTGCTTACCTGACATGATCCCCGAGCAGCGTGGACCCCGTGGACGACCTGGTAAACTCTAAAGGTGAGCTCAAAATAGTTCTGAATGCTTTGTTAACAAGGTCATAATGACCTGAATTGCCTCCCCCGCCGCTGCGTGTCGGGTTTGCTAAGCACTGACAGGCTCAACATTTGGGAAAGGCGCATGGTGGCGGGATGACAGCGGGGTCCCGACCTGCTGTCAAAAAAAACTGACCCCCTGAAAAATTCCCCCCCATGTCTGTCAACCTGAGGTGGGAGTTCAGTGGCCATTGCTCCAGCTGATTGCTTGACAGCTTCAAATGTACAGTAAAAGCTCCCGCCTGACAGAGATCACTTTCCTCAGCCACAAGCTGTTCCACACTGCATTTCCACAACAGATTCAGCATACTGCAAGTCTTTCCACAAGTCTTCATCCAGTCTCACCTCATTACCTCTCTCACCATTGACAGATTGCTTCATCATCTGTACTTCACCTGCCATCTATTCCATCAGCATGGGTGCCGTTTATACTGTCTCACCTTGGTCCTCAGAATCGGACCACGATGAGCCCCAACACCAGCAGCACCAGGCACACCAGCAACACCAACCTTCTCTGAAATCACCTGATGCTTCACAGTACAGAGCGCATCAGCACCTGAGCACATTGCTGCCCAGGAGGCCAGGGATGGCCTCATCATGGCCAGATTTAATTAACTTTACACTATACATCCTGGCTGCCAAATGATGCGCCAGGTTGGCACCACCCCACACCAAAACCATAAACCATCCCTACAATGACCAAGCCATTCCTTTCACACTCATCATCATTGCGGGGAGTACCGTTATGTCTCACCATTCACTGTAACTCACTAAGCCACTGCCAAAGGTGCACACAAATCTGTCCAAGAGCACAAAGTGTTGAAAATAAAGACTTTAATGTTTGACAGCACATTAACAGAAACTTTACATAAGCATTGGATAAAACACCCAAGTGGCTACTTTTGTGTGTTGTTAGTGGTATGGTTGCACTAGGATGAGGGTGAGTCTGAGGGGTGGCTAGTAAGATGGGGAAGTGATAATGTAGATAGAGAGGGATGGGTGGAGGTGCAAGGTAAGTTGGTGTGAGTAAAGATGTTCAGGACTAGGGTAGGGAAGGCAGAGTGATGGGGATGTAATGAGAGGCATAGTAGGATGAAGGTGAGTGTGGCTTTGCAGTAACGTTTCGTGATCTAATGAGATCATTGAAAGGTTTGCGCCACTTCACCCAGGTCCTCCTGACCACATCCCTGCTTGTGACCTCCTGTTTAATGTGCAACCAGACTGTTTTGGTCTCCTGGGGAGGTGTCTTTCACCCATTGGAAGGGAAGAGGACCTTCCTGCGTGCTCTGACTCTCTCCATAAGCATATGGAGGGAGTCATGGGAGAACCTGAGTGCAGCCCTGCACCTCTGTGCAGTACTTGTCAGTGTTTGCAGCACTTCAATGCTGTAGAACACTGACAGCACAAATGCCAAAAGAAATGTGGCCATTGTCCCCTTAAGGAAACCGGCTGATGACGCATCATGAATGACATCATCAGACTCGCTTCCTCTAATTGGGCCGGGAGGCACGCTGGGCGGGCTTAACAAGCCCTATCAACGTAAATTTATTTTAGGCAGCGGGATGGAGCCAGCAGCAGGGCCACGATCCGCCACCGACATCACCCGCCCCGAGGTAAGGAAAATCTCGGCCGTAGTGTTTCAGGAACAGACTTGAGGTGGTAGCCTTTAAGAATCCATTTCACTCTAAAATGGGCAGCAATTTAAAGGAGCATCCAGCCCTGAGATAAGCCAAATGGCCCGCAATGATATTTTCAGTCCGGTACACTCCTGTGTTCCTATGAATATATCTTTTAAAAATATAATTAAAAAAATGGCAAGCGAAGAATTTTATATATCATGGCATACAATATTCTTTTGATTCTTATATAACATTTGAAGTAAGCACAGTCCCATTTAGCTATTCTCTGAATGAACTGGGTATGTCTGTTTGAGTTTAAAGAAAGCAGTATTGTACTAGTCTGAACGTACCTCCATGAAATGGACCTTTCTTTCATAGGATTGCTAGGGATTGATATGTGATGAAAGAAGTCATTCCTATACTAAAAAATAATTATTAAATTGGCTGGCCTAACTTGAAGGTATAATAGCAAACTACCAAAAAGCAGAGCAATTGATTTTTCTGTGTTGCAGAGAAAGATAATTCATAAGCCTCCCCATTTCCCCCTTTGATAGTTAGCAATGTCAACGTAGAAAAGAAAGGGAGGGGTTTTATGACATTTCTACACTTGCTTAATACGGCGAATTTGCCGTGCAGCGCGGGATTCACCCTGCAGCGGCGCTACGACCTGAGCGCCCCATTAGCGCCCCCGCCAGGCGCTAACAGGAGGTGCTAACCGACTGAATTTCACCCCTAAATCTTTCGGCTGAATTTTCCGCCCGGAGGCGGGATGGTTGCGGGTTGGCTGTTCTGCGGGTCCTGGTCCCGCTCCCGGTTGCAGCCGCCCTCCATTAGTGATTTTCCCTAGATTGGCCTCATTAAGGCCCACGTGCGCACTAACCGGCCCAATCGGTGGTTGCGGGTTGGCTGGTCACACTTGATGACGCGCTAGGAGCCTGTATATTTAAGGAGGCCATGTCCCCTTTGATTTTCACTTGCTTTCTTCTGCTTCTGATTGCTGGTTGCTGCAAGAATGGCAGCTCAACGATCCAAGGCTGCTCCCCGTTTCGATGATGACTCCCTCCATGCTCTTGTGGAGGGAGTAAGAGGACAAAAGGAGGTCCTCTTCCCCTCCGATGGACGGAGGGAGCCTCCACAGCACACAAAGGTAGCCTGGCTGCAAATTGCTGAAGAGGTAAATGCTTGGTCTGTGTGTACACGCACCTGGGTGCAGTGTAGAAAAAGGTTCAATGATCTGATGTGCTCAGCAAAAGTGAGTATAACATCACACTTACCTTCAGTCTGCTTCCCATCTCTTCTCATTCCCATCACTCTGCATTGTCAACCTACTCCTGCACATCCCAACTTACCCTAACATCCCTTGCACCCTCACCCATCCCTCTCTCTCTATGTACATAATCACTTCACCATCCTATTAAGCACCCCTCACACTCAATCTCACTGTTATGCAATGACAACAACTAACAACGCACAGGGAGGGACCGTGGTATTGGCACCTCACTCCATCTTTGTCCCCCTCTAAACATCTATGTTATCCATTCTTTACACTCACTCCATCAATCTCGCTGAAACTCCACTTGTGTCCCTCATTGCAGGAAAAGAGAGCCCACAATAAGAGGGAGAGAGGGAGGACAGGAGGAGGCCCACCATCTCTGGCGCATCTAACAAACGCTGAGGAGGCAGCTCTGGAGATCGTCAGAGGTGCAGAAGAGCTGGAAGTGGGGGACGGAGAGCCAGGCACAGTACAGCAAGCTGGTGACAGAATTGATTTGCAACCCTATGATTTTGCTTTCATGAATGACTGATATGGCATCTGATGCTCATAGAAATTGAGTTCTGATCATCTGCACAATGGGATGTGTCTGCTATCTAAATATCACTTGTCTAACTCATGCCTTTACTCCCCCACAGGACCATCGAGAGCCCCCCTCCCCACTGTCCATGAGGAAGAGCCGGAGGACTCCTCAGAGGAACCTGCAGCCTCTGAGGGAACAGCATCAGCAGAAATGAGTGCTCCCAGCACCAGCACAGAGACACAAACCTTGGTGGGTAGTTTGCGAGATAGAGTAGTACATGAGAACATAAGAAATAGGAGCAGGAGCAGGCCATTCGGCCCTTCGAGCCTGCTCCGCCATTCAATGAGATCATGGCTGATCTTCTGCCTCAACTCCATTCATCGGCCCTATCGCCATATCCCTTGATGCCCTTACTAGTCAGAAATCTATCGACTTCTGTTTTGAATATACCCAATGACTGAGCCTCCACAGCCCTCTGGGGTAGAGAATTCCAAAGAATCACCACCCTATGTGTGAAGAAATTTCTTCTCATCTCAGTCCTGAATGGCCTACCCTTTATCCTGAGGCTGTGGCCCCTGGTTCTAGACTCCCCAGCCAAGGGAAACATTCTCCCAGCATCCACCCTATCAAGCCCTGTAATAATTTTGTATGCTTCAATGAGATCCCCTCTCATTCTTCTGAATACAAGAGAATACAGGCCTAGTTTACTCAATCTCTTCTCATACGACAGTCCCGCTATCCCAGGAATCAATCTCGTGAACCTTCGTTGCACTCCCTCTATGGCAAGTATATCCTTCCTTAGGTAAGGAGACCAAAATTGTACACAGTACTCCAGGTGTGGTCTCACCAAGGCTCTATATAATCGGAGTAAGACTTCTTTACTCCTGTACTCAAATCCTCTTGTAATGAAGGCCAGCATACCATTTGCCTTCCTAATGGCTTGCTGCACCTGCACATTCACTTTCAGTGACTCATGTACAAGGACACCCAGGCCCCTTTGAGCATCTGCATTCCCCAATCAATCACCATTTAGGAAATACTCTGCCTTTCTGTTTTTTCTACCAAAGTGGATAACTTCACATTTATCCGCATTATATTCCATCTGCCATGTTCTTGCCCACTCACTGAGCCTGTTGAGATCCCCTTGAAACCTCTTCACATCCTCTTCACAACTGACACTGCCACCTAGCTTTGTATCATCAGCAAATTTGGAAATGTTACATTTAGTCCCCTCATCCAAATCATTGATGTAGATTGTGAATAGCTGGGGCCCAAGCACCGATCCTTGCGGTACCCCACTAGTCACAGCCTACCATCCTGAAAAAGACCCGTTTATCCCTACTCTTTGTTTTCTGTCTGTTAACCATTCTCAATCCAAGCTAGCATATTACCCCCAATTCCATGTGCCCTAATTTTGTTCACCAACCTCTTGTGTGGGACCTTATCGAAGGCCTTCTGAAAATCCAAATACACCACATCTACCGGTTCCCCTTTGTCTACTCCACTAGTTACATCCTCAAAGAACTCCAATAGGTTTGTTAAACAGGATTTTCCTTTCATAAATCCATGTTGACTCTGCCCAATCTTAATATTAGTTTCTAAGTGCCCAGTTATTGTATCCTTTATAATAGATTCCAGCATTTTCCCAACTACTGATGTGAGGCTAACAGGTCTGTAGTTCTCCGTTTTCTCTCTCCCTCCTTTCTTCAATAGCGGAGTTACATTTGCTATCCTCCAATCAGCAGGAACCGTTCCAGAATCTATAGAATTTTGGAAGATGACAACCAATGTGTCCACTGTCCCAATGGCCACCTCTTTCAAAACCCTAGGATGTAGGTCATCCAGTCCTTGAGATTTATCGATTTTTAGTCCCATTAATTTTGCTAGTACTGTTTTTTTACTAATTAATAATTTCTTTCAGTTCTTCATTCTTGCCACACCCTTGGTTTTCTCGTATTTCTGGGAGGTTTTTTGTGTCTTCCTCCGTGAAGACAGAAACAAAGTATTTATTTAATTTCTCAGCCATTTCCTCATTCCCCATTATAAATTCTCCCGTCTCTGACTGTAAAGGACCTACATTTACCTTTGCCAGTCTTTTTACTTTTCACATACCTATAGAAGCTTTTACAATCCGTTTTTATATTTTTCGCTAGTTTGTGCTCATATTCCATTTTCCCTTTCTTTATCAATTTCTTGGTCCCCCTTTGCTGATTTCTAAAAAGATCCCAATCCTCAGGCTGACCGCTTTTTCTGGCAACTTTATATGCTTCCTCCTTTGACTTAATACTAGCTTTAATTTCTTTTGTTAGCCCTGGTTGAATCACTTTTCCTTTTGGGTTTTTATGCCCTAGAGGAATATATGTTTGTTGCAAATTATGCATTATTTCCTTGAATGTTAGCCATTGTATGTCCACCTTCATACCTTTTAGTGTAGTCTCCCAATCTACCATGGCCAACTTGTCCCTCATACCCTTGTAGTTTCCTCTGTTTAGATTGAAGACCTTAGTTTCAGATTGGACTACATCACTCTCAAACTTAAGGTAAAATTCAATCATATTATGGTCACTTGTCCCTAAAGGCCCCTTTACCACAAGATTATTGATTAGCCCTTTCTCATTACACAGTACCAGATCCAGAATAGCCTGTTCCCTGGTTGGTTCCTCCACATACTGATCCAGGAAACCATCTCACATGCATTCCAAGAATAGTGTTGTCACCTGGTGTATCATAGCTCACAAGTGAGCATGAGCAGATGGTGGAGACAGGGACAGCAGTGGAGAGTCCTCGTTGGAGGCCGCAGGGCGCTCCCAGCTCTGCTCAACTGCAGGCAAATGTTGTGCCTCTGGGTGCTGGAACTCCAGGAACAAGTGCAGGAGGCTCTGACTGGATTTGCAACCATGGTAACTGCAAGTGTGCAGAGAATGGAGGAATCCATGTCAAACATGAGCAAAGCCGAGGTGCACGCATTGGCGAATGTGGGTTCTGCCATGGAAAGGATGGCAACCTCCATGGAGGACATAAATTGCCAGACTCAGGAGAACATGGTAATACTTCTAAGTAGATGGTCATCTATGGAGGATAGATGTGCATCTATTGAGGAGAGAAATCAGAAGTTCATGGATATCCTTGTCATGAGGAATGTCAGCACAGAAATGGTTCCTCATGGCCCCACTGATGTGCAGCAAGGTGCTCTCCAGCTACTTGCTAGCAGTGAAGTGCGGGTGACCCATGAGAGGGATGGTGCTGGTCGACAACAATGAAGTGGGGGCTCCTCTCCAAGTGCTCACACTCCCATGCCACTGTGGAGCCCTCGGTCAGAGCCCCACATGCCTCACCCAACTGAGATGGCCATCTCTGCCCCTGAAGAGGCGCAGAAGGAGCAGACTTTTGTGGTTCCCTCCAAGGCTTCCAAACCCAGAGGATGACCGCCAAAGGGTACTAAGCAGGAACAGCACATTGTCTCTACATTGCAGTTTGGGTTCTGCCAAGACCACTTGGCTCCCGACCTCATTACAGCCTTGGTCCAAAGATGCACAAAGGAGCTGAATTCCATAGGTTAGGTTAAGTCAATAGGAATTGGGGGGAAAACTCTCCACTGGCTGGAGTCATACCTAGCACAAAGGAAGATGGTTGTGGTGATTAAAGGTCAATCATCACAGCCCCAGGACATCGCTGCAGGAGTTCCTCAGGGCAGTGTCCTAGGCCCAACCATCTTCAGCTGCTTCATCAATGACCTTCCCTCCAACATAAGGTCAGAAATGGGAATATTCGCTGATGACTGCACAGTGTTCACTGCCATTCACAACTCCTCAGATAATGAAGCAGTCCATGCCCGCATGCAACAAGACCTGGACGACCTTCAGGCTTGGGCTGATAAGTGGCAGGTAACATTCGCGCCACAGAAGTGCCAGGCAATGATTATATCCAACAAGTGAGAGTCTAACCACCGTCCCTTGACATTCAATGGTATTACCATCGCCGAATTCCCCACCATCAACATCCTGGGGGTCACCATTGACCAGAAACTTAACTGGACCAGCCACATAAATACTGTGGCAACAAGAGCAGGTCAGAGGCTAGGTATTCTGCGGCGAGTGTCTCACCACCTGACTCCCCAGAGCCTTTCCACCATCTACAAGGCACAAGTAAAGAGTGTGATGGAATACTCTCCACTTGCCTGGATGAGTGCAGCTCCAACAACACTCAAGAAGCTCGACACCATCCAGGACAAAGCAGTCCACTTGATTGGCACCCCATCCACCACCTTAAACATTCACTTCCTCCACCACTGGCATACTGTGGCTGCAGTGTGTACCATCTACAAGATGCACTGTAGCATCTCGCCAAGGCTTCTTCGGCAGCACCTCCCAAACCTGTGATCTCTTCCATTTAGAAGGACAAGGACAGCAGGCACATCGGAACACCACCACCTCCAAGTTCCCCTCCAAGTCACACACCCTCCTGACTTAGAACTATATCGGCGATCCTTCATTGTAGCTGGGTCAAAATCCTGGAACTCCCTTCCTAACTGCACTGTGGGAGTACCTTCACCACACCGACAACAGCGATTCAAGAAGACGGCTCACCACCACCTTCTCAAGGGCAATTAAGGATGGGCAATAAATGTTGGACTTGCCAGTGACACCCACATCCCGGAACGAAAAAAAAAACCATCTGCTGTAACCACAGGGGAAGCACCACGTAGAAGCACGCGTAAGAGAAAGCTAAAACACAAATAGTCACAAGAGTAGTCACTTGGGTGATTTCATATTATACCATTTAACGTTTGTGATCTTTATTTATAATGTATTAAAGTAATGCGATGTCAATGATTCAATGTGTTGCCCTATGTGTGCTCAGAATTGAAAGTGGCACAGTGAGGGGTGAGGCCGCCTTTCATCTGCAGTGATGGTGGGAATAGTGATAGGAATGCACAGTTCATTGTTTAGATGCTGTATTGTGTGGAATGGAGATCCTGCCAACCCTCACGGGCATGTGCCAGCCACATGTATGTGCAGTGTAAAGTTACGCGAATCTGACATGGATTAGTCCATCCCTTGCCTGACGGCCAGCAATGTGCTCACATGCTGGTACCATTGGGACAGCCGCCTCCACCAGGTGTTCCTCTTCTGCAGCCTCATTCGGCTCTTCCTCCTCCTCCTCCTCTGAGGAGGGTGTGTTCTGTGCCACTTGTTCCTCAGGGCATGCTGCAGTGCGATGTTGTGCAGGGCACAGCAGACCATGATGATTCTGGACACCCTGGCTGGTGTGTACTGTAGGGCTCCACCAGATCTGTCCAGGCATCTGAAGTGCATTTTGAGCAATCCTATGGTTTGCTGTATGATGCATCTGGTGGAAATGTGGCTCTCATTGTAGCACTCCTCAGTTTTGTTTGATGGCCTCCTCATTGGTGTCATTAGCCACGTCTTCAGGGGATAGCCCTTGTCTCCAAGTAGCCATCTGGAAAGTTGGGTTGGCAGATTGAAGAGCTGAGGCACAGTAGACTGCCGCAGGATGAACGAGTCATGGCAACTGCCAGGGAACTTGGTGCAAACATGCATAATGTTCTTCCTGTGGTTACACACCAGCTGCACTTTAAGGGAGTAGAAGCCCTTGTGGTTCATAAATACAGCTGGGTTGTGATGGGGTGCCCTGATGGCCACATGTGTGCAGTCAATGATGCCCTGCACCCTTGGGAAGCCTGCCATATTGGCAAACTCAACCGCCCGCGAGGTAACACTTGCTTCATCTGTTGAGAAGTGGATGTAATTGGCCAACTTGCCAAACAGGGCATCGGTACCCTGCATTATGCATCTGTGTACGGCCGACTGGGAGATGCCGCTGATGTTTGCAGATGATCCCTGGAAGGACCCTGACACAAAGAAGTTAAGGGTGGTGGTGACTTTGACAGCCACTGGTAAGGGGTGTCCACCCGTTACTCTGGGCTGCAGGTCTTGGTGCAGCATTGCGCAGATGTCAGCGACCACCTCTCGCGAAAGTCTCAGCCTCCTTTGGCTCTGCTGCTCAGTCATGTTGAGGAAGCTCATCCTCTGCCTGTAAACTCTGTGTTGGGGGTATCTCCTGCAGCGCGGTGCAGCCCTGTGCTGACGGCCTCTGCCCTGTGCAACATCAGGTGGTTCAGGAGAAGGTTGACGCTCTTGTTGGTGCTGCTGGTATGCCTGGTTCTGCTGCTGCCGCGGCTGCTCATCCTCCGAATCGGAGGACCTGAGGATCTGAAAATGTCGCTTGAGGATGAAATGTTATGAGCACTCAGTCAAAGTGGAGAGAGGTTATTCCAAGGAGGTCACAGTGCATATAGATCTCACAACACACATTTACAACCACAAAACACCTGAAAAATGTCTTCCAAATCCTGAAATCAGAATGTTCTGGCATTTGCCATTGAACTGAAGTGACAGGTTAGCTTTAATGCTGCACTTACAGCTGTGAATTATTCAGCTTGTTGGATCACCCGACACAATCAGCTGGCGTGTTTCTGGAACGCCGTGCAACACGCTGAAAATACGGCAAAATTGAAAAGCCCTCTCAAAATAGCATTAAACAGGTAGTTAAGAAGCTGTTAACTACCTTAACTGCCTCTCCCGCTGATCTGGCGTCGCAGACCCGACACTTTGGAAAGTTGCGTGGAGGCAAGTCCCCGCCGTCAATCATTTTGGATTTACCTGCCTCCAAACCTGCCCTCTGAGCGCCGGCAAAATCGCGGCCT
Organism: Squalus acanthias; assembly: GCA_030390025.1. NCBI lineage: Eukaryota > Metazoa > Chordata > Chondrichthyes > Squaliformes > Squalidae > Squalus > Squalus acanthias. The sequence continues at coordinate 95,181,523 of CM059433.1, forward strand.
TTAATTATGCAGATTCAACGGCAGAAAGCAGCCCCCAGATTTAGTGATGCCTCCTTGGACATATTACTCCATGGAGTGAGGGCCCGCAGGGACATCCTCTTCCCTGCTGATGGGAGGAAGAGGCCAGCTGGACAGACAAAGAACGCATGGCTGGAGATTGCATAAGAAGTGAGCAGCAGGAGTGTTGTTCAGAGGACAGGGAGCCATTGTAGGAAACGCTTAAACGACCGCATGAGGTCAGGAAAGGTGAGTGCAATGCCACATTGCCCTACATCCTGATGTGCGTGTCACCCCAACCCCCTCACTCTGCCTTCCCAATTCTACTCCTGCACATCACTCATCACACCAAGCTACCTTGCAGGTGCACCCATCCCTCACTTTCTATGCACCTACTCACATCCCCATCTGACCATCCACCACTGACACTCACCCTCACCTTAATGCAATGTTACGCCTCTCCCTCATAGTCACTCTCAACAGATGTTACCCATCCATCCCTTACATTAATTCTATCACTCTCACTCAAAGGTCTCTTGTTTCCCTTCTTGCAGGAGAAGAGAGTGCAGAACACTCGGGAGAGGCAGCAAACCGGTGGTGGCCCTCCAGTAACCACACCGCTGACTTCAGCAGAGGAGGAGGCCCTGGAGCTGAGCCGCATTGCGGAGCTGCTGGCGGTGGGAGATGGAGAGAGGGGCACCTCCCAGCAACCTGGTGATAGAATGAAATATCTTACAGCCACATGGCAGGCAAGAGTAACTCATGTTGACTTGATGTCAGCAGCCAGTGAAATATGATCATGTGCCTAATGGTAACTTAAAACATTCTTATCATAACAGTTCTAATTCATGTCTTTACTCTCCCGCAGGCCCATCAAGTGTCCCGCCCACAGTCCAGCCAGAGGAGGAAGACAACTCCTCAGAGGAGGTCGCGCACTCTGAGGGTGCACCGTCACATGACCCATGCACACCAAGCACGAGCACAGAGACACACACATCGGTGGGTCCAGTAAGAGAGAAATTAGTGTTGTCATCTGGTGTCTCACAGATCACATGTGAGCAAGAGCAGATGGTGAAGACAGGAACAACAGTGGAGACTCCTCGTTGGAGGGCATAGGACACTCCAAGCAGTCCTTAGCTGGACAAAGATCCTGAACCTCGGGGTCTGTTGGCAAAGCGAATGATTCTTGAGGAGCAACAGAAAATGCGGGAGGCTCTGGCAGCTTTTCCAGCTGTGTTGTGCTTGATGGTAGGGAGAATGGAGGAGTCCATCTCCAATATGAGTAGCATGATGTCACAGGCCATGGCTATGATGTGTTCGTCCATGGAAAGGATGGCCACCTGCATGGAGCATCAAATGCACCAGTCAAATGAGTCCATGCTTACTGTGAACAACAGCTTGCAGACTCTGATTGCAGCCATATCTAGGATGGATAGAAACCTAGAGTGGGCGTTAATTGCCCCACTGATGTGCAGCAAAGTGCTCTCCAGCTCCTTGCTAGCAGGGAAGTGCGGGTGGCCCATGAGAGGGTTTGATGGTGAGAGGGGACATGGAAGTGGGGGCTTTGCTTAAAGCGCTCCCACTTCTCCCCCATTGCCCCGCGCCCCGCTCAGTCAGAGCCCCACATGCTGCCTCATGTCCCGATGGCCAAGTCTGCCCCTGCACAGGTGCAGGAGGAGTAGTCTTTGGTGGGGCCCTCACAGGCTCCAAAACCCAGAGGACGTCCGCCAAAAGTGTCTAAGCAGTCAGAGCAGGGAAGTGAGTAGCCTGCCTCTACCTCTACTGAAGCCACAGCGGTTGCACGGCGTAGGAGTTGTACAGAGAGAAAGAAGACACTGTGCCTCTGTGCAGTGCTTGTCAGTGTTTGCAGCACTTCAATGCTATAGAACATTGACAGCACAAATGTCAAAAGAAATGTGGCCATTGTCCCTTTAAGGAAACCGGTTGATGACGCGTCACGAATGACGTCATCAGACTCGCTTCCTCTAATTGGGCCGGGAGGCACGCTGTGCGGGCTTAACAAGCCCTATCAACGTAAATTCATTTTAGGCAGCGGGACGGAGCCAGCAGCAGGGCCACGACCCGACATCGCCCGCCACGGACCTGCCGAGGTGAGGAAAATCTCGGCCGTGGTGTTTCAGGAGCAGACTTGAGGTGGTAGCCTTCAAGAATCCATTTCACTCTAAAATGGGCAGCAATTTAAAGGAGCATCCAGCCCTGAGATCAGCCAAATGGACCGCAATGATATTTTCAGTCCGGTACACGCCTGTGTCCTTATGAATATATCTTTTTAAAACATAATCTAAAAAATGGCCAGCTAAGAATTTTATACATCATGGCATACAATATTCTTTTGATTCTTGTATATCATTTGAAGTAAGCACAGTCCCATTTAGCTATTCTCTGAATGAACTGGGTATGTCTGTTTGAGTTCTAAAGAAAGCAGTATTGTACTAGACTGAACGTACCTCCATGAAATGGACCTTTCTTTCATAGGATTGCTAGGGATTGATATGTGATGAAAGAAGTCATTCCTATACTAAAAAATAATTATTAAATTGGCTGGCCTAACTTGAAGGTATAATAGCAAACTACCAAAAAGCAGAGCAATTGATTTTTCTGTGTTGCAGAGAAAGATAATTCACAATCCTCCGTATTTTTCTCCTTTGATAGTTAGCAATGTCAACGTAGAAAAGAAAGGGAGGGGTTTTATGACATTTCTACACTTGCTTAATACGGCAAATTTGCCGTGCGGCGCGGGATTCACCCTGCCGCGGCGCTACAACCTGAGCGCCCCGTTAACACCCCCGCCAGGCACTAACGGGGGGTGCTAACCTACTGAATGTCGCCCCCTAAATCTTTAATTCTGCAGAGTCAAAGGCAGAAAGCAAAGAGTTGTTTAAAGGACAGGGATCGGGTATAGGAAATGCTTAAACGACAGCAGAGAAGGAGGTCCTGGAGTTGAGCTGCGTTGCAGGAGGAGCAATCTTTGGTGGGGCCCTCACAGGCTCCAAAACCCAGAGGACATTTGCCAAAAGTGTCTAAGCAGTCAGGGCAGGGAAGTGAGCAGCCTGCCTATATCTCTGCTGAAGCCACAGGGGTTGCATGGCGTAGGAGTTGTACAGAGAGAAAGAAGACACAATTGTAGGTGCACAAGTGAATGCGCATGGGTGGAACATAGGAACATCGGTTCCTACATGGGTGTGTTATAGAATGTTAGATGGTTAAGTTTCTGATGAAGTTATGAGCCACATAAAATTATTTCTTTGCACCACTCTCCCATCTTGTCCATTTTTGCCTGCGGCTTGGCAAGTGGCCTTGCCAGTTGGAGCGAATGGTAAGACGTTACTTAACCTCGAGCAATGGGTGTATGTGAATGGTTTGGCAATTTTAAGACTGCTTTGTGGTGGTGGTGGTGGGGGGTGGGTGCGGGTGGGGGGGGGAGGTGGTGAAGTTGACAGCAATGTGCGCCGCTGCTGGTGCCATGTCCACTGCAGGTTCCTCCTCCTCCTCTTGTGTTCCTCCTGCTCCTCCTCCTCATCCCCTTTATCCTCCTCCTCTTCTTAAGAGGCCCTGCGCTCTGCGCCTTTCTCCTCCTGCAGCTCCAATCCTCGCTGCTGTGCAATGTTGTGCAGAGTGCAGCATACCACGATCATTCAGGAGACCCTGGCTGGTGCATATTGAAGGGCTCCTCCAGATCTGTCCAGGCATCTGAAGTGCATCTTCAGCATCCTGATTGCTTGCTCTATTACACACCTCATCGTCACCTGGCTTTGATTGTAGCGCACTTTGGCCTCATTGCTTGGTCTCCTCAAGGGCGTCATCAGCCACGTCTTCAGTGGATAGCCCTTGTCTCCAAGCAGCCAGCCGATAAGTCTGTTTGGAGGTGTGAAGAGCTGAGGGAGGGTGGACTGGCGCAGAACGAAAGAGTCATGACAGCTGCCAGGGAATCTGGCACACACATTATCTATTTGTGATTGCCGTCAAGCTGCACACTGATGGAGTGGAAGCCCTTACAGTTCACGAACATTCCTGGGTGATCGGGGGGGGGGGGGATACCTTGATGGGCACATGTGTGCAGTCGATGACGTCCTGCACCTGTGGGAAGCCACCCAGAGCCGCAAAGCCGAGCGCCCGCTGAGTCTGACTGGCTTCATCAGTGGCAAAGTGTACATAAGTACCTGACTTGTCAAACATGGCATCGGTCACCTGGGTGATGCATTTGTGTGTGGCCAAATGCAAGATCCTGCAAATGTCTCCTGCAGATTCCTGGAAGGAGCCTGAGGCAAAGAATTTGAGGGTGGTGGTGACTTTTGACAGCCCCTGGTAACGTGTGTCCATCAGGTCCACTTGGCAGCAGGTCTTCTTCCAGCAAGCTACAAATGTCTGCCACAACCTGACGCGATAGCCTGAGCCTCCTGAGGCACTGGTGTTCAGTCATGTCCAGGAAGCTGATCCTCTGCCTATATACCCTGTGTTGGGGTTTATCGCCTCCTGTGAGGTGCACCCCTGTGCTCATCCCCTCTCTCCTATGGAGTGGCAGTTCGGTGAGGAGAAGGCTGCTGCTGCTGCTGCTGGTGTTGTTACTGGGGCCCATCTTGGTCCGAAGCTGAGGTCCAAGGTGAAACAGCGTAAGCGGCACCCATGCTGATCTGATATTTGACAGAAGTAAAGTGGAGATCAGAGGTATAATCCTCCAATGTAGTGAGTGAGTTCCAATGTAGTGAGTGACTTCCAAAGTTGTAGAAATCACCTGCAAACACCTGAAGGCTAAATCTCTGCACAAATTGGAGTCAGCAGGAACCTTTCCCTTAGGCAAGGAAGCAGGTGTGAGGTGTGAGTATTTATGTGATTTTTTTAACTGTCAATTGTTCAACTCCCACAATGCCCGCTCTGCCCTTGCCTTGCTTTCACTGATGAGGTTCAGCAAGCCCGGGAATCCCATGGACAGCCAGTAAAAGCTGCAACATCAAGTTAAAAAGGCTCTTAACGAGCTCTCAACGACTTTAATTAGCTCACCTACCCCTCCCGAGCTGGTCTCTGGTCCACTGACTGATGTGCCCGAGTTAAAGGTGGAAGCCGGCGGGTTGAAGCTGGCTTCCCGACTCATTGTCAATGTCAGCGCTTGTAACTGCCCACCTGCTCAAAACCTGCACACTTTTCCAAGTAAAAATTCAGCCCCATGAGTGGGTGGTACGGCTCATGCCCAGAGTTAATTTTGAAAATTCAAATTCGTCTGTCCCCGAAAATTGTAGCACTTCACATCGGGAGGGTGAAAACTGTGCCCAACTTCGGCTCAAGAGTTTGCGAAAGCAGAAAATCCAGGCCAAAGCATTTCCTGTCAACTGTGGCCCATTTACTGCTGGCCCATTCCAAGCCCTCACACAACTTCTTTCCTTGATGATTATGCATACCCATACTCCAGCTAGGCACACATTTTAGCTGTAGCTTACAATTGAAAGTCTTGGCACACACTCACCCTCAAAGGGCTTTACATATAAAAGCACTGCAACACAACCCAGTGGCATGATGCGTGGTGAATTACTGATACAGGATGGACTGCAGGTCGGGCACCTGTCTGTCACTGTGTCTGCACTTCTTGAACAGCAGTATTTATTTTAAATAATACAGCTTTCACTATTCACTGCTTGGGAAACGCTTCTAAAAATCCTCTCCCTGCCAGGACCAAACTGGCTGTGCTGCTCCTTGCAACTCCACCTTGAGCACCTATAGCTGTTCCCCCTCTCCACACCCTCCTTTGACTTCTTGCCAATCTCACCCACCCTTTTTAAAAATAGAACCAGCGAAATGTATAACACAGAAGGAGGTTATGGATGTGCCAGCTCTTTGCTGAAGCAATCCAAAACTTGTCCCACTGCCATGCTTTCTGCATCATCTTCTGCTTCAAATATTTATCCACTTTTCCCTTAAAAGATCCAATGGTCCCTTACACAACCACTCCCTATAGCAGATCATTCGATGCTCCAACAACCCTCTGCATAAAGGAATTTCTCCTAACCTCTGATCTCACTCTTTTAAATTGATGAGATATAAGATCCTGAGGGGTCTGGACAGGGTGGATGTGGAGAGGATGTTTCCTCTTCTGGGAGAATCTAGAACTAGGGGTCACTGTTTAAAAATAAGGGGTCGCCCATTTAAGACAGAGGTGAGGAGACATTTTTTCTCACAGAGGGTCGTGAGTCTTTGGAACTCTCTTCCTCAGAGGGCGGTGGAAGCAGAGTCTTTGAATATTTTTAAGGAAGATGTAGATAGATTCTTGATAAGCAAGGGCGTGAAAGGTTATCGGGGGTAGGCGGGAATGTAGAGTAATCAGATCAGCCATGATCTTATTGAATGGCGGAACAGGCTCGGGGGGCCGAGTGGCCTACTCCTGCTCCTAATTCGTATGTTCGTATATGATTCCTCATCGCTGATTCCCCAACCAGAGGAAGTAATTTTTCCCCATTTACCCTATCAAAACCCTTCAGAATTTTAAAACCCTCTATCAAATCTCCTCTTTGCCCTCCCTGCTCCAGTGGAAATAGTCCCAGTATCTTTAGTATAGTCCTAGTATCTCAAAATACCAGACAAAGCACATGCGAATGTGCTAACACCTTTGTTACAAATATCACACAATGCTATCTCAAGGCACTTTTGTTGAACAAATAAATGAATCTTAGTTGAGTCATCACAACAGAAGCATAGACACAATTAAGAATCTATTGTGCTGGAGCTGCAGGAGCAGAAAATGTATGAATCATTTAATCAGTCCCAAAGCTGATTGCAAAAGCCAGTATGGTAGATCATTTTCCACTAGAGCTTTAAATCACAAATTCCTAATTTCCAACTTCACACTTTCAGTAGCAACCTCACACATAGTCAGAATGAAGTTGGAAAATGTCCTGTTCTGTCATCATGTTAATAAGCCATCAAAGTTGCTTTTCTTTTAAAAGACACAGAAGTTAAGATTCCAAGGCCTAGAAATTGGATAAGGCCCAAAAACGGGTACGGGCTAATTGTGCATCGCGGTACCTGATGCAAACTTTGTGCTGCCTGCTAATTAAAATGATCGTAGCGGTAAGGAAGCGCTAAACGTGCTGTTCAGAGGCTTAGCGCCTCAGCAGGGGGCCCAAGTTCGTGCGAGGCTAACACCAATTAAAGCAGGAACACCACCTCATCTTCCGATTAGGCACTTTACAGCCTTCCGGACTCAATATCGAGTTCAACAATTTCAGATCATAACCTCGGCCCCTACCACATATATATATATATATATATATATACATTTTATCCACCCTTTTGGTTTGTGCCTTTTCCCTTTTTTGTCTCTCTCTCCCCCCTACGGCAGCTGTCTCTCATTCTGCCAGCATTTCACACTTCACACTTCTGAGCCACCTTTTGTTTCTTAACCTGTCCCATTACCATCTCGTCTTGCCTTGAGCATCTCTTAATGTCTCTACCTACCATAGACCACCCCTTTTATTCTTTTATTCCGCCCCCCAGCCTCCCCCTTGCTTTTTTATCTGTTTCATTTCCTGCTTTTTTCTCAGTTCTGACGAAGGGTTTCGACCTGAAATGTTAACTCTGTTCCTCTCTCCACGGATGTTGCCTGGCCTGCTGAGTTTTTCCAGTGTTTTCTGTTGTTGTACCAATTAAAGCTAGCCTGCACTTCTTAAGGCAGCCTGCAGCTCTTACAGGGGAGGTGCATTCTGCCTTCAGCAGTTGGTGGAAGTGGCTGGGAAAGAGACTGAGGATCAAGAAAACTGCGTGATAGCGCAACATGGCAGAGAGAGAGCTCCCAGATTTTCAGACGCAGCACTGGAGGCCTTGGTGTGGGAGGTGGATGGGAGAAGAGAGGTCCTCTAGCCATAGAGGGCCAGGAGGCCAGGCAGATAAACTATGAGAAGGCATTGGGACCAGATAGCGGTCGCGGTCAATGCGAGCAGTGTAGCCCCGAGGACCTGGATGCAGTGCCGCAAGAAGTTTAATGAGCTCACATGATTGGTCAGGGTCAGTGAATTCATCTTCAAATGCCATATCCCACAAACTGCACCACTAGCCTCACACACTGATCAATTCACCACACTCCCATCTCTCACCTACTAACAATCACTATCAATCACGACTTATACCTTACATTCATATGCTGCATCTCACCCTCAGACACTTACCACTGCTGCAAGCCTCACACCCACATCTCATAGCTTGCACACACTGCCAGCTAATCAACCATGACAGTTACATCAGTCAAACACAGTGAAGCACACTCTCTGACACACTTCCCTCTCGCTTGCAGTGCAAGGTGGCGCACAATTGGAGGCAGCAGCAGTTAACTGGAGGGGGACAAGCGGCCTCCATATCCTGACCCCGCTTGAGGAGACGGTTCTTGCCATAATTGGAGTGGCCGTGACTGAGGCCGGTCAAGCGGCGGCTCTGAAAGCATTGAAGATGACGGTATGCTCATACCTAATCCTCCTTTTCACATCTCACTTCCCCCTCGTCTCACAATCTCTTCTGACTTACAAGCTGCACCTGTTGCTTCTCCACCCCCTCACCACAACCCTACTCTTGTGCCTTTCTCATTTAAGACACCCAAGAAATCCAACCTGCCCAGCCAGTGGGACAAGCGTAAGAGGAGAGTGATGATGAAGAAGAAACACGGTCACTCGATCTGACACTCGCAGCCACCAGCTCAGATACTGGCACTGCGCGAACTTTAGAGGGTAGCTTAGAGGCGTGATCTGCACGCGGTGAGTCACCGGGCACGAGTGGGCTGCAGCCAGGTCAGGGGGAAAGCATAGCGCAGGTGCCAGCTCTCCAGAGGGTGAGGTCGCACACGAGTTCTGCTGCACAGGACTCAGATGACCACTTCGATGGTGCAGCCTACAGAAGAATGCTGATGGGTATGCACAATGAAATGCTTGGTGCATTGGCAGGCCTGCCAGAAAGCCTGAATGCAATGTCAATGAGCATGGAGGAGTCCAGCACCAACCTTGCAAAGCGCTTTGCGCAGAGCATGGAGCCCACCCTTTCCAGCACGGAAGGGGTGGGCAGATCCATTAGAGCACTTGTGGACCCAACCATCATGTAGCGTCTGCTGGCTGATGTCTCAGCTTCCATTGCAGCACAAGCAGAAGCCACCCAACGTCTGAGTGCTGCAGTGGAAGCTCAGACTGAAGTCATGCAAGCTCAGACTCTGCCAACATGGCTGGGTTTACCTGTGTTGAAAGGGGCTTGCAGGGTGTCACAACAGTCCAGCAAACTGTCCTCCAGCAGATTATTAGGATTGCTGAGGCACCACCCCAAGGGAGTAGCAGTGGCTCCATGGAGCACGAACCTGTTGTCCTCTCTCAGGATGACAGCATTCGTCCTCCCACCCCTGCCACTCCGCCAGTGTCCTTGCTGTTGCCTGTCAGCCAGCCAGCCCAGAGTGCTGTCACCCATGCTGAGGTGGTGCAGTCCAAAGCCAGGCCTACTAGGCCCAGAGCAGCTTTTGGTTGTCCTGCAAGGCTGTATCCCCCACTGAAAGTCAGCAGCCTTCCACCAGCCATGCTGCAGCCACTGGGGTAGCACTGCGTAAGAGCACTAGGACAGGCAAAGGCACACTGAAGACAGGCACAAGGGTGATTAGTTGACTTTTGGTTGAAATATTGTAATGATTTGATTCATAAAAGTGGTTTGGAATGTTTGTTTTGTATGGCTTTTACTGTAGCATTGTGGCCTAGAGGACAGTGTGATGGTCAGTAACAGAGGGAAGGTAATGTGTGGGTCTAATGTTGAATGGGGAATTGGGGTTGCATTCATTGGTACTGCAGTCAGATGATTCGATCACGGACAGCCTGGGCAGAAAGGGACTGTCTAGGTTGCCTCCTCCCTTCCAATCACTCCTCTTCCGCTTCCTCCTCTTCCTCTTCCTCCTCCTCCTCCTCTTCCTCCTCCTCCTCCTCAGCTGGTCACCGTATGCCTGGTGGCAAGGGCTGAGCCCTCATGATGGCGAGGCTGTGTCTCAATATCTGCTTATGTAGCTCATGTCAAATTTTTGTTCAGTAACGATCCTGTGAAGCACCTAGGGACGTTTCACTATATTAAAGCCAATATATAAATGGGTTTATCTTGTATTGGGGTTCAAAGCTGTATTTCTTGTTTGATACAGTGATCATCACTGGTCTGTTGTGATTCGTTCATAAAGCTTTATTCAATGCAGCATTTCAAGATGCTTACATGTCGTTCATTTTGTATGATGAATTCATTGTTTAAAAAGCTCTGTTGGCCAACAGCTAAAAAATTCCCCCCATTCGAAACTTGCTCCCCTTAGCATAAGTTGATGTAGAAGACTATATCTGCTCTTCTTATGAGGATTTCAGAGTGTCTTTATTCTTTTCAAAAGACTGCAGCAAACTGGAAATTTAATTCCCAAAGCTTTATTTTAGGCAAGTTATGACATTTAAATTTATTAGTGACTTCTGTTTTTTATTGTGTACTATTCATTGACACACAATAGCAATTTCCCAAGTATTCAATCATTCACTAGTGATCCATCTAGTATGAGGTCAGGATGGCTGAAATATTTGAAGGGGGGCGGGGGTGGGGGGGGAGCGGTCGATGATCTTGAGGTGGGGGGGGTCAGCGATCTTGAGGTTGGGGGGAGCGGTCGGCGATCTTAAGGTGGGGGGGCGTTCAGCGATCTTGGGGAGAGGGGATTGGCGATTCTGGAGGAGAGGTTGGCGATCTTGGAGAGGGGTAGCAGGTTAGCTTTGGGGGCCAGGGGGAAGCACTCCTGCTGCTCCTGGCACACAAGCAATGCTGGAAAGGCACTTACCTCTTCCACGCAGCAGTCCTCGTCTCCCTTTAGCTGCCGAGGCCCGGGAAACCCAGCCAGACAGGGTTAAAGCTGGAAGGCAGATAAAATATGAGGCATGCAGCCTCATTATAATATTTAAATGAGCCACCCACCTCCTGGGAGCAGGATGATTGCCCAACCCCCATCCCGCCTCCATTAGAACCAGAAATGGGCAGGTTCGAGTCAGGTTGGGGTCGGGTTTGAGATTTTTAAAATTTTCACATCCTACCCAACCCCAACCCAACTTATTTGGGGGCTAAAATTCCCCTCATTGGGGTGCAGTTTCCACTTTGGGCGCTTTGACTTTTAAAAAATTATACAGAACCATTTGCTAGTTATATTGGGTTACAGTAGTCAGTTTCTTAGTAAATTAAAGTAAATTGCATTCAAAAGCTTTTAAATCGTGCATATTAGTCTCCTTGCACCCAAAAGAACCAGCTTAATTTTTGGAGCCTCCTCGAAGGCCTGATAACGAACGCAATTAGCGGAAACTCACAATGGTGATTAATTCATCAATTTTGTGGGCGGGGCCGGCTTCTACAGTTAATTTTGAAAAATTAGCCCAAAAATCGCAGAAACTCAAGTTGCGCTGAATGTAATTTGCGCTTAACATTCCGTGATCTTTTGCGTGGGTTACGCCGATTTTGGGTGAATTGCGCCGAAAAAATCAGGCAACCGAGTGGAAACTCTACCCCATCAACTGGATCCTCCAGGGTGTGTGCAGCAATTGGTCCAATTAATGCAGGGTATTGTATTGTTTTGGGCCACTGGTAGCTCTAGTAGGCTTTTCCAGGCCTACACTATCAGAAGAGGAACATACGTTATAATGATGGCTCCAAAAGACACTTTCTAACCGTCACAGAATCATAGAATGATACAGCACAGAAGGAGACCATTCGGCTTATTGTGCCTGTGTTGGCACTTTGAAAGAGCTATCCAATTAATCCCACTCCCCTGTTCTTTTCCCATAGCCCTGTAATTCTTTTCCCTTCAAGTATTCTCCAATTCCCTTTTGAAAGTTATTATTGAATCTGCTTCCACCACCCTTTCAGGCAGTGCATTCCTGATCACAACAATTTGCTGTGTAAAAAAAAAAAATCCTTATGTCTCCTCTGGTTCTTTTGCCAATCACCTTACATCTGTGTCCTCTGGTTACCAATCCTTCTGCCACAGTTTCTCCTTATTTACTCTATCAAAACCCTTCATGATTTTGAACACCTCTATCAAATGTCCTCTTAAGCTTCTCTGCTCTAAGGAGAAAAAACCCAACTTCTCTAGTCCTTCCACATAACTGAAATCCCTCATCCCTGGTACCATTCTAGTAAATCTCTTCTGCACCCTCTCCAAGGCCTTGACATCCTTCCTAAAGTGTGGTGCCTAGAATTGAATACAATACTCGAGCTGAGGCCTAACCAGTGTTTTATAACATTTTTACCATAACTTCCCTGCTTTTTGTACTCTATGGGCTGGATTTTCATTGACCCGTGGAGTCGGGTTTGGAGGCGTGTGGGGGGTTAAAGTTGCAGATTCGGGGGTCCCGACCCCATCCCGACTCCATTCCGCCTCCATGCAATTTTGACAAAATCGGTCACGGGGTTCCCAACTCCGTCCAGCCTCCAAGAGGCGGGAGAGGCCATTAAAGCCCTTAACAAGCCTGAAATTGGCTCTGTAATGCCATTTTGAAACGTTTTAGCTAGTTTAACCCTTTTCCGACATGAAGTACGCCTGATGTGAAACACGCCAGTGAAACCTGACGGGAGCACAAGTGGATAGCTGACTATCAGCTGCAGGTCCACTATTACAATGGAGATGTGATGAAGGTAATAGTAGTATTGTGATGAAGGTAGTAGTAGTATTAGGTCTGAAAGTCGCCTCTGATGCTGCTGCATTGAATGTCTTCAGAGACTGCCTAGGAGGACTTGGTTGCAAAAAAAATTCTCTCTCTCTCTCTCTCTCTCTGTCTCTCTCTCTGTCTCTCTCTCTCTCTCTGAGATGCTGCTCATTTTGCATCCAGGTCCTCTCACAGCAAAGGCCAGGCAATCTCTGAGACCAGGCAGTCTCTGACCTGCAATGATGACATCATCAGAGGCGACTTTCAGACTGAAACCACTAATTGGTTCATGGTTTCCCACATGCTGGAACTCAATTGCCCAATTAAGTGAAAATTGCATCAATCTCCCACATCCAATTGCAGGCGGGTGGATAACACGAAATGCGGATGACACAACCCCAACCCGCCCAGTATCAAAATCCAGCCTATGCCTCTATTGATAAAGCCAAGGATCCCATATGCTTTTTTAACAGGCTTCTCAACTTGTCCTCCTGCCACCTTCAAAGATTAGTGTACATATACCTCCCAGGTCTCTCTGTTCCTGCACCTGCTTTAAAATTGCACCATTTCGTTTATATTGCCTCTCCTCATTCTTCCTACCAAAATCTATCACTTTATACTTTTCTGCGTTAAATTGAATCTGCCACGTGTCTGCTTATTTCCCCAGTCTGTCTATGCCCTCCTCAAGCCTGTTACCATCCTCCTCATTGTTTACTATATCTCCGAGTATCGTGTCATCTGCAAACTTTGAAATGATGCCCTATATACCCAAGTCCAGGTCATTAAGGTATTGTGATGTATTAATAGAACCATTCAGTATAAATCAAAGGACACCATTTTGACACTGTACAGCTCGTGGGTCAGACCACATCTAGAGTACTGTGCCCAGTTTTGGTCCCCCCACATGGTGGGTGATATAGTGGCCTTGGAAAAGATCCAGAGGAGAGCTACAAAAATGATTCCTAGCTTAAAGAACCTCAGCTACACAGATAGGCTCAATGACCTGGGCCTGTATATCCAAGTCCAGGTCATTAATATATATCAAAAAGAGCTATATACTTTGTGTGATATTATTGTGGTAGAGTGTGTGTCTGTGTGTCAGTGAGTGAGATGGGGGACATGACATAACAATAGTAGGTTAATATTATCTCTCAGCATGGGGGAGGCTTCTGACTTCCCCTTACCTTACTCCCCTGATCTTATTTTTTACTGAGTCCTTCTGGCTGCCAGCTTCAGGAAATCTTGCAAGTTTATCTTGGTGTTGTCACTGGATGTGCGAGACTGAAGAATCAGGTGCAAAGGACACAAGCATAGCACTGGACAAAATAAATGCAGCTTATATCACATACGGCTTCCTATTCTACGGCCTCCATTATGGCCACTGTAGAATTCGCAAAATTATCGCGATTTCGAAAGAATGAGATAGAGACATATGTTTTCGTATAAACAGATTTTATTTCAGCAAAATGCTGTCAGGTTTCAAAACGGACACAAGCAGCTTGTAAGATGGCTGCCACGCCTCGTGGCAGAAGGTTCTAGACTTTCAGTAGGCAGACAAGATGGCGTTTTCAATAAACATTTCAGCAAGATCGGACAGTACTCAGCATATTGAGATAATGACAAGACGCGATGGGTTTGCATTTTACACATAAATACTGGAATCGGTCTTCCAGGTACAAACGAGGGCTATTGTAATGGGCAATCAAGGGCCCATCCAAAGACATTGATACGCAAAATTCCCCACGGCTCTACGATGAGAGAGCCGTTCGCGGGTACTCACAGCAAGAATTTGGAAGCCCCCAAAACCCCTCCAGGGAGACTCCTAGCCGGTTCCACAATGGGAGAAATATTAACGGGTACTCAGACAGTTACAAGTGTCACCGAAACCCATTAACGACAAGTACCACCCCATACAAGAAGTTTGAGCGCCAAAACATGACAAAGATGAACATTAAGATTGGGCGGGAGATTAGGAATTACAGTACTATAACTGTAGTGTCTAAACGTCCATCTTTCTCTTATCCTCTGGCTGTTCATCGTGCTCTTATCCCTGACGACTTTTATTCTTTACCACCGACTGGGACTCTTGACTCTCATTCTCTGATCCGCTGATTTTCCGGGAGTCAACCTCGTGGCTTGCCGCGAAGAGCTGGTCTGTGAAGGCCTGTAAGCGGGCGCACCATCCCGAGAAGTCGGTAAACGGTGTTGGACTCGAAGGCCCGAGAGGAGATGAGATGAGATGAGATGAGAAGAGAAGAAGACGACTACACGTGTCGCCGCGGTCAGTGAACCCCGACCGCGCTCGATAAATCGGTCGACTGCTTCCCAACTGGCCCTGGAAGACCTTTCTTCGAGTTCTACCGACAACCGGTGTAGGGCACAGGAAGACTCTTTTTCGAGGGGTGTCCGAAACCCGAGGCCGGGAAAATCTTCATGACAGCAGACGGTCCAGCCTGCTAGCCGGAGCAGAAGCGAGTAAACAAGTGGGGTACAGAGACCCCTGATCAACACGTGAATAGTCAGGTGCTGTGGCGAAAACATCCGAGCAGCGTTTCGGAATTCTCCGAGTTATTACGAGTGGTGAGCATGAGTCTCGATCCTACAGATCTATATTAGGACAGGCATTGATAGGGGAGGGTTTCGTATTAAGGATAAATATAATGTGTGTCCCCTTTTACGATGTGTCGTGCGCTCCCTGTTTCCCTAAAATTAGTTTCATAACTGTGTGTAAGATTGTACTGTCATTAATCTGTGCTTATGACATGTATTTCGTTACCTTGAACAATATGCAATAAAGATTTTCCATTTCGTACTATTCAACCGGGTCTACCTGAGTTTTCTCTGCATTATTGCTCTCGCACCTAAGTCCAGTGTCAGAACCGTAAGGGCGAGTGGGTCGAACCACTCACAGGGGTCTAGTGTTATCAGGCTGGCTGGAGACCAGAACAGGCAACAAGGCCTAACCCCGCACTAGCACCCAGGCTAAGCACAGAGCAGCCTTCGGCACCGAGCACGAATCCCTTACACCGCTTTGAAGTGCGTGAGTCTTTTCATTTTCTGTATCCCACTGATGTTTCACCTAGGCTCTTTCTATATATTTTTTGGCAACCTTCTACTGCAAGGAGAACATGGAATGAACAGATATCTTATACTGAGTATTTTAGGCAGCAACACAGTTTGTGGTTTTAAGCGTAGTTTACCTGAATATTACGATGCTGCACCAAAATGCTTAACAGTGAAGTCACAATCTCACAGTTATTTTTCTTTTCACAGACCCAGTGTGAATCCACGAGTGTCAGACGAATTGATTACAAATTGAGTGCATTGAAATTGTAGCTGTACGTGTGAATAATGATAGGCTTTATGCTTTCTCCTTGAATCTTTTGAAATTATACTTTTTTAGCCAGCTTAATGAATGTCCAACAGTCTTCCATTTGTGTTGGAATTTAGCAGTTACTTGAGAAAATCTCAGTTGTCGACAAATGGAATACTTTAAAATATATTCTATTGAGCCTGCACAATAAGTAAATGTAGAAATGTGACCCCAAAAATTAATAAGACAATACAAAGTGAAATCAGTAAGAAACACAAGCTCTGTAAGGCCTCTAGGAAGTAAATAAGAAAACCGCTGGAAAGTATACAAAAGCCTCTAAAAAAAATTACATAAAGTTAATTATAGAGGCAATCCAGAAACAAATGTACCTATAGAAGCCAAACACATCAATAAGATATTCAGCCAGTCTTACTACATCTTGCATTTATATATTGTGCATCACATGCAGAAGATCTTTCAAAGTACTTTACAATAAGGAGAAAAGGGAAAGGTGGATATGAAGCGCAGGGAAACTGAAGGGGAATAGAGGGCTAGAAATTCGGCTCCTTTGCGCCTGCCGTTAGTGCGTCCGGAGGGCTCAAACGGGACGCAAAGGGCTTATTGCCCAGGGTGGGGCGAAAAAAGCACCTCCCGAGAAATTCGGTGGGGCGTTGCTGAAGCGCTACCCGATAGCGTCGTGCCCCCGCCAGTAACGCCTCGGGCCACTGTGCTGCAATCGCCGTGCGCCGCAACTACGTAACACCCCACCGTGGTCCCTTACCATCCCGCGGCAGAAATTCGGCTGTGCTCCACGAGGCTGGCGCAAGCAGTGTCAGCACCAACCTCGCGGGTCACGAGCCGGGCCAACCTCCACTCGCAGGGCAGTATTTAAAGGGAAGGAGCAGCCGCGACTCGCGCCGCAATTTTCTTTTTTTGGCCGACCTCTAAGTCGGCCCTCCGTAATGGGCCGTGACATGGTCCTGGCTGCCATCGCGCAGTCCGACACCACGCCTCGGCGTCGGGCTGCTGCCATGGCACCACGCCGCCCTGGTGGCCTAGTGTGCACCATAGGAGGCCCTGCAGAGTGCGCAGTGGCCATCCCCTTTAACTGAAGGGGAGGGGCGTTGAAACGCGGAGCGCTGCCAATCGCACCCCGACATCACTTCAGGCAGGGAAATGGTTTTGAGCCCAAGATCAGCCATGATCTTATTGAATGGCGGAGCAGGCTCAAGGGGCCAAGTGGCCTACTCCTGCTCCTAGTTTTATGTTCTTATGTTCTTATGTTACCACCTCACCAGGAAGTGGAGCGCCCGAGATTGCGCTCCACTTCCTGTGCGGGGCGGTAAGCCGAATTTAGCGGCCAGGACGGTACTTCCGCGCTGGTACTAAATGTCCGGCCTTAACTCAGTTGCCGCCCCCAAACGGGGCGTAACCAAATTTCGCGCCCAGTGAGTTTAAATTGGGCATGGATGAAGAACAGAGTTTTAAGGAAGTTCCTGAAAGCAGGGATGAAACTTGCAAGGTGGAGTGTACTAGGCTGAGAATTCCAGATTGGCAGGGGTGTTATGGCTGAATGAATAGCTGCCACTGGTGGAGTACTGGGTCCAATGTTAGAAGTGTGGAGCCTGCATGCAGGAAATTATGGTAGGAGATGGTCACTCAGATAGGAGGGAAGGCCATCAAATAATTGGAAAACAAGCCAAGGACACAACTTTTGAAATCAACATACTGAGCCACAGGGAGGCAGTGGAGCTTGGAGAGGCCAGATAGGGTAATGGGACTGAGTCTGCAATCTGGCACTCCTAGTGGGGAGTGAAGCTCGCAAAGATCACTATGTACATTTTCAACTTGACGTCCGAGCATAAATCTGGCATAGCGGATCGTCCACCCAATATAGGAACCACCTGATTTTCACTTCCAATGAAATCAATAGAAATGAAAATTGGGCAGTTTCTATTATGAATAGTCAACCCGCAATGCTAGATTTACACCCATTGGCAAGGTCAAAATCTAACCCCACATCTGAAGAAATTGCAGCCCATGATTTTCTATCCATTAAATGGACAAGGCTGATGTGTAACCATGAAGACTGGACTTTCACTTAAAATCAACACTTGTTGCCCAGTTTCATTGTTATCTTTTCTCTGCCTAATCACCTCTACCTCTTCTATCATCCTTTACATGATTGCCACCACATGTAACATTAATATGTCCCTTCTGACTGTAGGATCGATTCCTCCCCCCCAACGGTAAAAATATTGGACTATGAAAGATAAAAACCCAGAAGTGCACAGCCCGCAAAAAGAGCTGGGCAATAAAGGGTTAATTCAAACAGAGGAGCCGAAACTACGAACCTTCAAGAGACTGGATCACAGACAATCTAATATACGAATCTAAAGGGAAGATACAAGAACATTCGCATATTCATGTACCTTAAGGGGTTACATTGTCCACCTTAGACCATGGCCCCCAAATAACAAGTTTCAGTGCAGGCCTAGACAATGGGCTGGGCCTCGAACCTTTTGAATACGAATGCTAACAGAAACCAACAACTTCGCACATGCAGTCACTTTGGGAGGGTTGCATTGTCAAAAAGATATCTCAAATCAATGGACAATACCAGGAAGAATTCACACATTTTGATATGGCCATCATATGCTCAGGAAGGGGCCAGGAAATACTGAAGGTTGGTTTTGGTTTAAAGTAAGATCACTTCGAAGACAGTGTGGGGGGAAGCCGATGGCAGAACAGCGAACAGAAAGATTCGGGCCTACAATCAACTCCAAGAGACAGCCGATCGGGAGTGGTGATTGTATGTTTCAGCCAAATCATTTTTTATGATTGAGCCTGAGTAAGTTTGTGAGTTTCAGTCAGATCACAATAAGGGTTTTGTGATTGAGTCTGGGTAACTTTATATGTAACAGTCAAATCGCGGACGGGTTTAACTGTGCCATATTGTATCGATGCAAATGACCCTTACGTAGGGGTTTGTATTTTGGGGTTGTTAGCCTGATATAAATCGTAGGGATTTATACTGGGGAAGTAATTGTGTGTGTGTGTGTTCAATAAACAAACGAATCAAAGGTTGAGCCAAAACCCTGTGCCGTGTGTATTTGGTTCTTATAAATCCTGACGTCCAAGAACTGTGTGTAACGGGGGACCGGTATCGGAGAAAATCCCTTACATGACATAAATGTATACAGTACATCTCAAAAATGTGCACTCTGTTTACTTCCCTTCTCAAGTTTGGTATCTGTGCTTCACTGTTTACTTCCCCAGTCCTTGCCCTTGGAGACAGTGTAGGGTTAATAACATTTAGTATCTAATCTTGCACTCCTCAGTGGGAGGAGTAAGTGTGGTAGCACCTACTGAGATGGCCCTGCTAATACTGCCAGCACTTAAGTCTTTGCATTGGCGGTTCCTATCTGCTACCAGCCTCTTCTTCAGTGCTCTGAGGGTTAGATGGATGGGGCATCACCCTGAGATCCATGCCTCTTCCTTGATCATCATTGTCTCTTCCTGTCATGTCCCAGCTGCTGAGTGCTTTAACAAGCACTAAATTGCCTCTATTATGCCATTTTGAAAGGCCTTTGTGATTTTAACCCTTTTTCTACGTGAAGCACGCCTGTTCTGAACCATGAATGTGAAACTGGGCTGGGCTGGGCTGGGCCATCTGGGAGTAGTGGTGATGGATGGATGAGACATATCTGGGAGTGGTGGTGCAAAAATATCTGGGAGCAGACTTAGGGCTGCTGCTGCTGCTCATTTTGCATCCAGGTCCTCTCACAGCAAAGGCCAGGCAGTCTTTGCAGACCTTCAATGCAGCAGCAGTGATGACATCATCAGAGGCGATTTTTAGACTGAAAACACTAATTGGGTCATGGGTTCCCACATGCTGGAACTCAATTGCCCAATTAGATGAAAATCGCATCAATCTCCCACATCCAATTGCAGCCGGGTGGATAACACGAAAAGTGGATGACACGACCCCAACCCGCCCCAGTATCAAAATTCAGCCCATATTCTCTGTGTCTACTCTATCAAACCCTTTCATAATTTTAAATACCTCTATTAGGTCACCCCTCAGCTTGTTCATCCTTTCCTGATAGGTATAACCTCGCAATTCTTGTATCATGCTTGTAAATATTTTTTGCAGCCTTTCCAGTGCCTCTATATCTTTTTTATAATATGGCGACCAGAACTGCACACAGAACTCCACAAGCTTGTTATATGCATGCACAGATATTGGAGTTGCACTCTGCATGAATTTGGGTGAATGGGTGAATTCAATGCCAAATCAGGTACAGAAAGAGAAATAAAGAGAGGAAAAGAAAGATTTGACATTTTTAAAATCTCCAACAACAATTTAGCACCTGAAGGAATGAGGAATTTCTACTATTACTTACACTATTAATTATGAGAATTAACTTCCTATGGTGAGTTTAATGGGCAATTAATGTGCAAATGCAGCAACTTCGTGAAACTCACGGTGGTTAAGTGCGAGATGCCGTTTTCACAAAGCTAACAGCGGATTTGCAATTCACGGGGTAACTCTTCCTTGCACATTAATCATGACATGCATCATTGCAGGAAATGGTTCTGTAAAGTGTAGCAAGGCCAATACAGTACCATACAGCTATTGGCCAGATATGCTTGAGTGAGCATCGAAGGCACGTAAGAAGAAGTCGAAGAGAACATTTATCTTGTTGGTATAGCATGAAGCCACCAAGCTCACCATCACCCATACCCTCTATGGCCTCCACCCCAACAATTTGTAGCACTGCTTCTTTCTGTGAGTTGGCCTAGATTGGCAGGACTGCAACCAGTCTGATGATTGTACACAGTCTCTCCTATAAAAACGGACAAAACATATACTTTCATCATTTGGGTGTGACATGTGATGTACCCCAATACCCAGCCAAGATTCCGTCAGAAATTTCAATGTTGAGAAAAGGGTGCAAGAACCAAAATCCTGCACTAAATTCTATTCCCATCTGCCAAGATGGCAGCCTGGATCTGGCCAAAACATCATGGATTTTCAGGTAGGCATTTTATCAAATACACTCAAACTGCAGTAATAAAAAAATGAGATTCTTTTGTAATGGATTGACTATTCACTTTGAATAAGGCAGGCTGAAAAATATTTTACAAAAAATAATCGGCGCTAACAAAATTTGTCTCTAAAAACAAAAGGTACTACCAATAAAACCCAAAAGATGCTTGTATTTGAATTGAATTGCTTGGTCCCTTCCTTGAACTGCTGGTGGCGAACTGGCCTATACTGCTGGTGGAGAGCTTCACCCATGAGCACATCATATCAAAAACTTCAAGTGCAGGCTGCCCATGCAGCAGTACAGATTCATATAATTATCCCACCATTTATATTCCAGGGCTATTTTAGTCATTTTCTGTGAATGAATCTGGTTGTTCAGTCTACCCAATATGCATTATTATCCTCTCCAAAAGTCTGCAGTATAAGTAAAGAAAATATCATGCTGTCAGATTTTTCCTTCAGGCTAACACTTCTACTTATCTGAAAGATTTATAATAACACAGAAGCTAAAGGAATAATCTGAATAATCACCAAATCAATATTTGACTGAAGCACTATTTTAAACTGTATCAAGAATATTGGTGTCCATAACTTTAGAGTTATTTTCAGAATCTTTTAGCTGAAGAATGTGGCATGAGTGTGCTTCTGCCACAGTAATTTCTAACTGCTGTGATGTGGAAACAAATGGTTTAAGCAAAGGAAGTGGAGATTAAGGAAAAACAATCACATTTATACTACACAAAGCCAGCTTTTGACACACCAAATCAAAGCAGTCCTTTTACACTAGGTATATTTTGTTGAGCTGATTGAGATTCTTGCTCAATAGGTAGGTTATTAATGTACCTGTCACTCAAGGTCGGTGTCATATGAATGGATAGCAGATAGGAACATAGGAACAGGAATATCGAGCCTGTTCCGCCATTCAATGAGATCATGGCTGATCTGTACCCTAACTCCATCTACCCGCCTAGGCTCCATATCCTTTAATACCCTAGGCTAGCAAAAATCTATCAATCTCAGATTTTAAATTATTAATTGAGCTAACGTCTACTGCTTTTTGTGGGAGAGAGTTCCACACTTCTACCACCCTTTGCATGAAGGAGTCTTTCCTAACTTCTCTCTTGAATGGTCTGGCTCTAATTTTAAGGTTATGTCCCCTTATCCTGGACTCCCCCACCAGCGGAAAACATTGAGGTAAAAATTCAGTTGGTTGCGCCTCCCGTTAGCGCCTTAAGAGGGCGCTAATGGGGCGCAAAGCCGCTAACGCCCGGGCGCAGCGATGTTTGCGCCGCTCGGGAACTTAACTTGACATTGTGCGGCGGCGCTAAAACTTACCGCTGCGACCACCTGTGCGCGCAGATTGTGACGTCATTCCATGGTGCAACGCCCTTGTGGCGCCCCGGCGCGGAAATTGAGTGGCGCCCCCTGCCTTACCGCCTGGCGCTTCCAACGACCAGAAGACTGGAACGCTATCAATCGCTGTGGGGCTGGGGGGGGCGCTATTTAAAGGGGGCCTCTTCCTGTCTTTTATTGTTGGTGGCATTTTTGAACTACGCATTCTGAGAGAGAGAGGGAGAGACTTCTGGAGAGATTCAATGTTGTGTGAAGGAGTTTTGGGTACTGAGCAGCACTTTGCAGGTTCATTTTGATTTGCCATTCCTTGTATCGATTTAGCAGAGTCTGTGGGAGCTGCACTCTGAGCTCTTTGCCTGGTACTCTCCATTGTTCTTTCCAGCACATTTGATGTGCAAGTCTCTCCAGGCCGAGATTCAAGGCTGCAATGAACAGGATGTGGATGGAAAGCAAGATTAACCATCCCCTT
This sequence comes from Squalus acanthias, assembly GCA_030390025.1. NCBI lineage: Eukaryota > Metazoa > Chordata > Chondrichthyes > Squaliformes > Squalidae > Squalus > Squalus acanthias. Next base: position 95,204,379 of record CM059433.1, read on the forward strand.
TAAGAACTGGCCCGTGCCATTGTGTGTGTGTTCCATTGCTGACTGACATTACATGAGCTTCGCCAGCGCTCTGAGTTAGCGCCTCACTGCTCGGCCTTTGCGCCTTAAGACAGGTGTGCAGCGCCTGCTTTAGCGCTCCACTCACCTCCCGGGGCGGTAAAAGTGAAGTTTCCAGTCAGTGCTGATAATTAGCGCCAGGCGCTAATATTTGCGTCCAGACGATATTTGCGCCCCAAATGGGGCGCGACCTAATTTCTACCCCATTATCTCTATCGACCCTATCAATTCATTTCAAAATCCTAAAACCTCAATCAAATCACCCCTTAACCTAATTCCAGGGAATACAAACCTAGTTTATGTAATCTCGCTTCATAATTTAACCCTTGGAGCCTTGCTAACATTCTAGTGAATCTGTGCTGCACTCCTTCCAAGGCCAATATATCCTTTCTAAGGTGCGGTGCCCAGAACTGTACACAGTGCTCCAGATGTGGTCGAACCAGGGCTTTGTATAGCTCTAGCAAAACTTCCTCCCCTTTATATTCCAACCTTCTAGATATAAAGGCTAACATTCCATTTGCCTTTTTGATTATTTTTTGTAGCTGACCACTACATTTTAGTGATCTGTGTACATGGACCCCTAAATCTCTTTGGACCGCCACTGTTCCTAGGTTTTCACCATCTAAAAAATACTCGTATTTATCCTTTTTTGGTCCAAAATGGATGGCCTCACACTTACCTGCGTTGAAATCCATCTATCACAGTTTTACCCACTCACTTAATCTATCAATGTCTCTTAGTATTTTAACACTCCTGTCTACACTACTTACTATGCCGCCAATCTTTGCCGAGGTGTGATAAAAGGCTGTCAGAAAGATTAACTGTAGTCGTCTGGCATTGTTCTCTGCACGGGCATTGTTCTCTGTCTACATATGCTTTGCCGATTTGTATTTCTTCACTTCACCTGACAAAGGAGCAGCAGCTCCGAAAGCTTGTGTTTTCAAATAAAACTGTTGGACTATAACCTGGTGTTGTGCGACTTCTCACTTTTGTCCACCCCAGTCCACCACCGGCATCTCCGCATCATGGCCAATCTTTATGTCATTGGCAAACTTGGATAAGTGACTCTCTATTAAGTTATCTAAGCCATTAATAAATATAGTGAATAGTAGAGGCTCCAGCACAGATCCTTGTGGGACACCACTAGTCCCTTCCTTCACTATCTGGAGAGTTGTTTATTAGGATAAGTATGGAACAAAGGCTTTTGGAATTTTCATCTGGCATGACACTCCCTTAATGGTTGAACAATCATAGTCGATGAGTTCCTGTATTTTCACAGTGGCAAACATATATACATTATCATTTCAACAATCTGAGCAATTAGCCCAACAAACGTGATCTGATTAAAATCTGATTACAAGAAGTTCTGTTAACCAAGGCGGGCTGCCTCCCTCTGGATCGAGTTTTATAAAAAAAATTAATTATAGAAACAAAATAATGTAATAGCAATATTTTATTAAGCATGCAATGCAATTTTTATCGGGGCAATTTTAACCCTGTCCGCTAGGCAGAAACCAAGTGAACGAGCAGTTGAATTCACCCAGGGGATCGACATGGTTCTTCTTTAAATATGCAGATCGGAGCCTGTCATCAGGATGCAACTACTGTTTTAGCTATGGGCCTGAGTGAAGCAGCAGCTGTGGCTTTACCACCTAGCAGGAAGAGGAGTCAGGGCCAGAAGAGGCCCAAAAGGTCAATCTTTTTACTTTTATTTACCTTCCTTGTGAGGCCAAGAGGAGCAGGGGTATTCCTCCGAGCTACACAAGGAAAGTTTAGGAATCCCCTGTCCCAGGTTCCCCCCTGTGCCACCTACACACACACCCCCACCCCGATTGATATACTTGAGTGTCAGGGACCATTCCTCTAGTTCCCAGCGGTGGCCTCCTGTGCTCCCACTTGCTAGTCAGCTGTCGCTTTCAGCCAGTGTCAGGCGGGAAACTGGCTGGAGGCATGTAGATGAGGCCAAGGAGTTAAAATCTCCCAGACTTCACGCTGCGAAGTCTGGTCGGTTTGCCCGCCCAATTCCTGTCCCGAGTTAAAATCTTGGCTTCTATGAATGTTGTATCATAAAAATTTCAATTATAGTTGGAAGAAAATGTATAACTGAAATGTAACTGTCTTTTTCTAAGACTGTCTGATTCTGACTTACTGGAACACCAAAGCTTAATTCTTCCTGTTTATATTTATTCATGTTGTTATTTTAGATAGGCTTTATGCTCCATCATATCTCAGATGGATTATGGTTTGGTTTTGAGTCTCTCAATTTTGGAAAATATATTGCATAAAATGTTTTAAATATTTATAAAAGTGTACCTATGTTTTGTAAGTCTTGTTTCCGAAACTGCAATAAAAGCTACATTAAAAAACATATATGTAATCACTTTATCTCAATCTCCCAGTATATAAATGTATGGAAATGTACATCAGTTCTTAAATACGACTTTTTTTGTTGGCTCCCTGACGACTGCCGACTATAAAACAAAGTTGTCACTTCTGTAACCATGGCAACAGTTGCTGCCATTTGGCTAAGATTTCTTTATATGGACAGCTTGTGAAGTTATTTTAATGAATTAATTTGCATACATAGAACAATAACGGATATATAGTCCCTATAATTATCTGAGTTCTGAATTTTTACCGAGTGTCTTGGTACTGGCATTAACTCCTTTATAAAAGTTACATAACTGAGACTATTCACACAGTAACTACTACATGTGTAGCGCGATTCACTGACCATAAAGAATTTTCTATTTCTATTAATCGAATAGCTTAAAGTTCGAAAAGCACAACAATAACAGATGGAGCATTATATTTGACTAGTACTGTGCATATGGCACAACTAATGCCTAACTTGTTGTAGAGAGCTTGTATTTCCTCCAGTTTGAATGGGCAATATGCCCAAAATTCAAATTTTTTTGGCATAGGGGTACAGTAGCATAGTGGTTATGTTCACTGGACTAGTAATCCAGAAGCCTGAACTAATGATCCAGAGACAGGAGTACAGATCCCACTATGTCAGCTGGGAAATTTAATTTCAATTAAATAAATCTGGAATAATACCAACTGTCGGATTGTTAAAAACCCATCTGGTTCACTAATGTCCATTAGAAAGGAAATCTACTGTCCTTACCTGGTCTGGCCTATATGTGACTCCAGACCCACAGCAATGTGGTTGACTCTTAACTGCCTTCTGAATTGACCTAACAAGCCACTCAGTTGTATATCACCACTTTCTCAAGGACAATTAGGGATGGGCAATAAATGCTTGCCTTGCCATCTGCATCCAGTGAATGAATAAAAGAACAAAACGAAGGGTCATCAACCTGAAACGTTAACTCTGTTTCTCTCTCCACAGATGCTGCCTGACCTGCTGAATATTTCCAGCATTTTCTGTTTTTATTTCAGATTTCCAGCATCCGCAGTATTTTGCTTTTGAATAAAAAAACAATATGGAGCAATGTATGCAGGTTAAACTTATTTTTTTAAATTAAAAGACACAATCAAAGTTGTTTTATACCGCAGCAGAATTAATAAAGATTTGAAAAAATAAATTAGCAAAGATCATAATTCAAAAACGGGCACCTGTAGAATTCTTTCATATCAGCTACCTTTACAGATCACCAGGTCAGCATAAGAAGGAGGACAATGTGCTTTACAAAGAGATGGCAAGAGTATCTGAGAACAGGAAAGTTATTTTTATGGGAAACTTCAACCAACCAAATATGAACTGACAAAACCTAAGCTGTTTAGAGTCAGAGTTGGTCGATGTAGTTCATGACTGCTTCTTGATGTCAAGGAAGCCAAGAGGGTCAGTGCTCATCTTGATCTGGTATTCGTAAATAGCCCATAAAATGTACATAGCAAGCCATAGTACCTCTAGAGGACAGTGACCACAGAATGTTAAAGTTTAACATGATCTGGGAGTCAGAAAGACTTGGAGCAAGGTACATAATTTTAAAAGGGCTGAATTCAATGAAATGAGGGAACAGCTAAAGCAAGTAGATTGGGGGAGGTTATCCAACAAGATAAATGGAACACATTGGAAGGTACAATGCTGAGATTTCAGGATAAATACATTCCCAAAACAAACAAGCTCTCATTAAGCAAATGTGACCCTAATTTGATCAGCAAACAAATTAAAAGTGAGATAAAGAGGAATAATGGCATATACAAATCCTGCAAGGAGAAAGGAGAAGGGACCCATTGGGATGAGTACAGAATTTGCAGAAATATGTTAACAGGTGATCGGAGAGGCAAAGAAGGACCTGGGGGGGAAAAGCATAGCAGCTGAAACTAAGCATAACAGTTTGAGATGAGGTGAAAACCATAAGGATTCAAATGGGCTTGAAACTGAGGATGAGCACAAAATGAACATTCTGAATACTTCCTCCAAGTATTCACAAGTGAAGACATGAGCAACATGCCCTCTCCAAACAAAGATAACCTAAATAAACTCAATGGGGGAAAAATTCGGTTGTTTTCCGCCTCCTGTTAGCGCCCTAAGAGGGCGCTAACGGGGCGCAAAGCAACTAGCGCCCGGGCGCGGCGCCGCCAACGCCTCCCGTGAAATTCAGCGGGAGGTTAGCGGCGGCGGTAACCGGTAGCGCCCCGCGGTGCTGTGCCGCCGGCGATGACGTCATCACTATGCGCAGTGCCCCGCTCACACCCCGGTCGCGATCTTTGGGAGCGCCCCCTGACTTACCGCCAGACGTTATGTCCGACGGGGTCAGGGGGGCCTACCTGCGGCCGGGGAGGCGCTATTTAAAGGCGAGGTGTGGGGCGGCCATTTTTGTTGCTGGCCACCTGCCAGCACCTGCCTCCGCTCCCATCCCCGGCCTCCTTACCCGCACACCCCGTGGAGTGCCGGCTGCGCTCCATGAGCCCGGCACTTCTATTAAGTGCCAGGCTCTTTTGCCGGCATTCCCGATCCCCGGGGGCCCAGCTGGGCCTCGGGTTGCGCTGCGCAAGGCCCCTCCCCTTTAAGAAGGGGAGGAAGGCCTGCAATACCGCGGCGTGACTGCGCTGCGGCATGTAGCGCCATTATATTCCCTCGCAGCGCCCCAAGAGGGAGGTGGGGCCCTTCTAGTGGCGCCCCGCTTCCCTCTTGGGGCGCTACCACTCAATTTCCGTCGCGGGGGCGCTAATTTTTCCGGGGCGCTAATTTTTCCGGTGCACTAAATGTAGCGCTCCGGTGAAGTTAGCACCCCAAAGGGGGCGCTACTCAATTTTTAGCCCAATGACTTGTATGAGACATAAGTCTTAGATTGACTAATTGGGCTCAAAGTAAATAAATCCCATGGGATAGATGGTATTTATCCTAGCCTGCTGAAAGAGACTAGGAAAGACTCGGTAATAATCAAACTGTATCATGCTCTGGTCAGACTGCACATTGAATACTACGTCCAGCTCTGGTTGCCCAGAAACTAGAAAGACATACAGTGCTGGGTGCAGAGCAGAGAAGAGGCATGAGGCTAATCTTCAGTGTCAGTGTATGCTGAAGAAACTTGGGCTTTTCAGCCTGTAAAGGAGGCATCTGAGAAGTGATCTTATAGAGTTATGTAAGATTGTTAAGGGTATAGAAAAAGGTAACCCAGAATATTACTTACAATTAAACTGCATGGGTAGAACAAGGGGACACAGGCTCAAACTAGAGAATGGTACTTTTAGGACAGATATCAGGAAATTCTTCTTTACACAGAGTGATCGACATGTTGAATAAACTTCCAGGTACAGTATTAAGGCAAAAATCCTGGAATAATTTAAGAAACAATTCGATGCAACAATGTGGGGGTGGGGTGGGGGGGGGGCCATTAGAATCTCTGGCTAAATCAATCAAGAGCAGCCGAATGACCTTCCTAATCCATAATTATGTTTGATCTTGAGAACAAAGCAACTATTCTTGCAAACTGAGCAAAATCTAGTACTAAATACACTGTAGTGGGTGGTGGTTTGTGTCAGCTTCACCTCTGACTTCTGAGCGGTTCGAATCGCTCCCAGTCCCTTGGTTCTAGACCTTGGACTTATTTGGGGGTTGTGACAAAAGTGCAGCAGACAACTGGTTTTGGTGCAAGAACTTTGATCTTTATTCAAGAGAGTAAAACACAACACAAACACTCTTAACACACTAATAAAGTGGGGAACACTTCGGTACAAACGAGGGAAATAACATTAGAAGTATACTTCACCCCTCCCAATCCCACTTCCCGAGCTAGGTTGGACTCTAGAGGACCAGGGATGATACTCACTAGAATCCTTGACAGTTGGGCTGGTTCGCGGTTTTGGGGTTCGCTCTATATGTTGGTTGGTGTCTGCCGTACCCCATATGCGGTAGAGGACTTCAACTGCATAGCTGGTCAGTCTTCGCGAGTCCGCTGATGCGGTAGGGTGCGTATTGGATCTATCAGGTGAGTACCCACTTTTCTTTGGTTTAGAAATAGGGTTTAGAGTTTTTTAGGGAAAATCTTACCCAGGGGTAAGTCAGGAGTAGATTGTAGAGTGGAAACTTTGCGGATCTTCGGTTTTTCTCCGAGTTGGTTTTCTTTGGTCGCGGTCGCCCAATATTGGTGGTGATGTTCGGTCGGTTGTTTTTCGTGAGGCCCTTGTTGCCGCGAGGTGTCCGATGGTCACTGAGGCGGTCGCTCTGGTTTCTTCCACGTGTTGGCCTACTTCGGGAGCTGTTGGCCTCCTTTGTTGAATGGTCTGGTTTTCGAGCTGTCGATCTCCTGGCTGGACACGGAACGTTGAACGGTGGTGCTGGAGAACTGTGTTGCGGTGAATGCCTCCGTGGATGGACTTGTCCTTCTTCCTTCTTCTTTTTCAGGTTGAGAACGGGCCTTCAATTATACTAATTGAAGCTTCCTTATCTGCACGCCAAATCATTGTTAGATTTTGGCGGGCTCGTTAACGGTAACTTGTTTGCTAATGTGTGAAGTGGTTTCAGGATGGCTCCATCCTGTCGATTTGCCATTTAATCGTAGTTGATTGTTCCCAAGTTTTGAGTTTCTTGACTGGGCCTGGGATTTCTATAGAGTAGGCTAAAGTGATCTGTTTTATGCATGTTTTTAATGGGCTCTGTAAATTTGGGTGGAGACTGTTTTCCTTGGGTTTATTGTAAGGATGTTAATGTCTGATAGGGGCCGATTTAACTCCCAGTGAGGTCATGCGGTTCCCCAGACAGTTTCCATTAACTCCAATACCCAAACTGTTTTTACAGAGGTTGAACCCACCTTCCTTTACAGCCTTTTCTCCCTTACAAGTCCAGACATGTCTTTTAAAATACCAAATCTTGGGTTTTGCTCTAAAATGTCCTTCAGTTAGGCCCAATGCATTCCACCACCCTGTAATAGTTAGAAAAGAGTCCAAAGTCTTTTTCCTTAGGGTTTGTCTTCGAGTTTTGGGGGGTCTGTGAATTTTGAGAATTTTACAACACATAGGGGTAGAAATTAGGTCGCGCCCCATTTGGGGCGCAAATATCGTCCGCGCGCAAATATTAGCGCCTGGCGCTAATTATCGGCACTGACAGGAAACTTCACTTTTACCGCCCCGGGAGGTGAGTGGAGCGCTAAATTAGGCGCTGCACACCTCTCTTAAGGCGCAAAGGCCTAGGAGTGAGGCGCTAACTCAGCGCACGAGCGCAGCGCAGCTGCTGCCAGTTAGCGCGGGAACACAGACACACTGACGCCGGACACTTCTTAAAGCGGGGGGGGCCACTTGCTCCCCAGCCACACCCTGCTCATTGCAGCCTTGAATCTCAGCCTGGAGAGACCTGTAATCCATTTTGCTGCCAAGAATGGAGAGGGTGAGAGAACGCGCTCATCGCTTCACCGAGCGGGCCTTGGATGCTCTGGTTGACGCAGTGGAGCGCAGACGATGCATGCTGTTCCCAGAGAGTGGCAGGAGGCCTTTGCCACGCGAGTTCAGAAGAGTGTGGAGGGAGGTGGCTCAGAGCGTCTCCTCCAGGAGCATGGTGCCCAGGACCCATGTCCAGTGCCGCAAGAAGTTCAACGACCTCACTCGGGTCGTCAGGGTGAGTGGCTTTTTCTCAATACCTCTCCATCCCTCCATCTCAACCTCACTCTATGGCCAGAGGGTCTTAAAACCCCAATGCACAACACTCATCCAACACCTATGGCCCTTTCATCAAACACACACACACATTCCACACTTTGCATACAGTAAGGGCTATTCACCTATGGGAGGCACATCAGGCAAGACCATGGCTGCATATTGTAAGGGCTATTCACCTATGGGAGGCACATCAGGCAAGACCATGGCTGCATATTGTAAGGGCTATTCACCTATGGGAGGCACATCAGGCAAGACCATGGCTGCATATTGACTCAGATGCTGTCCTTTTTCTTGCAGGCTAAGCTGGCTCATAATCGGAGACAGCAGCAACGGACGGGTGGAGGGCGGCTTCAGCTGCAACCCCTCAGCGATCTGGAGGAGCGCGTCCACAGGATTGTGGCAAGCCGGGTGATCGGTCCCGTCGCCACTGGAGACGCCGACCCCGTTGTGGACAGCAATGGTAAGGTCATCACCTTTTTGTCCTCTGTCCTTCCACTTGTCCCTCACAATACCAGCCTTTGACACTTTCAATCCAACTTGCTAACTCGCTGCACTTATTCCTCCCTTACTGCCACCCTGTCCTCACGCTAAAGCCACTCTTGTACCTCCCTGCTTTCAGATGGTGATTCACCAGCTGAGGAGATGGTCCCTGAAGCTGCCACTGGGAGTGATGCTGCAGCTGAGGAGGAAGAGGAAGCCGGAGCATCAGTGCCACCCTCTCCCGAGGAAGCCCATGGCCACACTGGGAACACGCCTTCCCCGAAGGGGAGCAGGGGGGAAGGGGCTGATGATGGTGAAGTTCCAGGACCCAGCGGGCTGCAGCAACGCCATGGGGGGGGGAGGGAAGAACGGGGGAGCAGGGGGGAAGGGGCTGATGATGGTGAAGTTCCAGGACCCAGCGGGCTGCAGCAACGCCATGGGGGGGGGAGGGAAGAACGGGAGCCTTCTCCCCAGAGGGAGAGTATGCCAGACACTCCTAATGCAATGGACGCAGAGGAGGAGCGGATGATTGCAGAAATGAACAGCCAGGCGGTGGTCATGCACACTGAGCTCATGGGTGCAGTGGGAAGGGTGCCCGAATGCATTGAGGCACTGGCAAGGAGTGTGGAGCACTTCGCTGTAGCACAGGCGGATGCCACACTAAAGCTTACTGCTGCAATTCAGTCACTGGCCGCCAGGAACCCATCTGAGCCTGCTCTCATGCAGACTCAGATTGAGGCCACGCGAGCACTGACTGCTGCCATCCTCGATGGTTCGTGCACATGTCCCCGGGGCTGTCACCGCGCCGCAGCAGGCCAGCAATCTGTTCTCAGGCAAATTGCTCCGGATGCTGAAGTGCTGCCCCGTGGGAGTGCCAGTGTGTCGGGCGAGCAGGGAGTTGCTGTCCTCTCTCACGATGACAGCATTCCTGCTGCCAACACTGTCACTTCTCCACTGCACTTGCCACCGCCTGTAGGACAGACTGCTGCCGCCCATGCAGAGTTGGTGCAGTCTGCAGCCGGGCCCTCCAGGCCCAGAAGTGGTCGAGGCCGGCCTTCAGGGGCATCTGCAGTGTCAGGGTCTGACAAGCAGCAGCCTTCCACCAGCCTTGCTGCAGCCACTGAGGTCCCATTACGGAGGAGCAGTAGGGTTAGAAGGGGGGAAGTGCGCAAGGGAAGGAGATCACCCTCGAAGGGCAAAAAGTAGGATGTGTGCCAAAATGCTGGTCATTTTTTTATTAAAGGCCGAGGTTCATGGCCCAACTTTTGTTTAGTGTTTTGGACATTATCTCCAGGTTGTGAGAACCAGTTATGTTATTGACTGTTTTTTGGTGTTTATTTCTATGAGTTTCTCATGAGGAATTGACACACACAGAGTTTGTACAATAAATAAGTTTCTGTATTCAAAATATACATGGCTGGTGGTTGGAATTATTGGTGCCTTGGCCGGCTTAGGGGTTGCGTGCTGGGTTGATTCGTGTTTGTAGCACTGGCAGGGGTCCTAGAAGCGGCTTGCTATTAGTCGTTGACGGACGGCCCTTGCAGTTTGACCATTGTGGGCCGCCCTCCTGCCTTGGTGCTGCTGCTGATCATCGTCCTCGGCCTGTTCCTCCTCTTCCTCCTCCTCCTCTTGTGGTGCTGCAAGGCCTGGTGGCATTGGCTGCGTCCTGAGGATTGCCATGTTGTGCAACATGCAGCACACCACTACGAATTTGGAAACTTGCTCAGGCGAGTACTGCAGGGCTCCTCCGGAATGGTCCAGACAGCGGAATCGTTGTTTGAGCACGCCGATTGTGCGCTCAATAATGTTCCTCGTTGCTTGTTGGCTTTCCTGGTACCGCAGCTCAGCAGGGGTGTTTGGCGCACGGAGCGGTGTCATCAGCCAGGTGCTCAATGCGTACCCCTTGTCCCCCAGAGGCCAACCAACTGGCTGATGCGGTGCCTCGAAAATTTCTGCCACAGTACTCTGGCGCAGGATGAAAGCATCGTGGCAGCTGCCCGGATAGTGGGCATTGACAGCGAGAATCACCTGTCTGTGGTCACAGACCAACTGCACATTCAAGGAATGGAACCCCTTTCTGTTCCGGAACTCCTCTGCATTCTCTCGCGGAGCACGCAAAGCCACATGCGTGCAGTCAATGGCGCCCTGCACCATGGGGAAGCCCGCTACCCTCGCAAAGCCCATAGCACGGTCATGCTGCTTGTCTGGGGTCATAGGGAAGGAGATGAAGTCTCGTCTCCTTGTGAAGAGGGCATTGGTGACCTGCCGAATGCAGCGATGCACCGCAAACTGGGAGATATTGGCGAGGTCCCCAACAGCAGCTTGGAATGAGCCAGTGGCGTAGAAGTTCAAGGCCACTGTGACCTTCACTGCCACCGACAGAGACGTCCTGGACCTCAGCTGAGGCTGCAGATCTGGCTGCAGCAGGTGGCAGAGCTCAGTGACCACCTCCTTGCTGAATCGCAGCCTTCGCAAACACAGCTCCTCGGACATGTGGATGTAGGAGAGCTGTTCACGATATACCCTGGGAGGGTAAGCTCTCCTGTACATGCGCCTGATGGGCCTCCTCCGTCTGGCCATCATTGCCACTCTCTGTCTGCGTCTCACTCTGCTCCGATTGAGCTGGAGCAGGACGACGCCCCCAATCATTGCAGCCCCCATCTTCTCTTTGCCAGAAAAGTAATGAGGTACAGCAACGAAAGTAGCAGCAAAGTTAGGATGAACTAGGCAAAACTACCTCACAAAGCGTTGAGTCAATGTAGAAGTCTCTCTCTCTCTCTCTCCGAATCTCTCTCTCTCTCTCAGAACGAGTGGTGCATAAATGTCGACCACAGAAAAAGACAGGAAGAGGCCCCCTTTAAATAGCGCCCCCCCCAGCCCCAGACCAATTGATAACGTTCCAGTCTTCCGGTCGTTGGAAGCGCCAGGCGGTAAGGCAGGGGGCGCCACTCAATTTCCGCTCCGGGGCGCCCCAAGGGCGTTGCACCACAGAATGACGTCACAATCTGCGCGCGCAGGTGGTCGCAGCGGTAAGTTTTAGCGCCGCCGCACAATCTCAAGTTAAGTTCTCGAGCGGCGCAAACAGCGCTGCGCCCAGGCGTTAGCGCCTTAACGCCCCATTAGCGCCCATTTAAGGCGCTAACGGGAGGCGCAACCAACTGAATTTTTACCCCATATTGTATTTCCTTTATATGACCATCTGTAAGATCTAAATGCACCATAATGCACTGTTCAGACTTGTAGAGCCTTTAAACAATTCTCAATAGTCCTGTATCAGTTATCAATTATACTTGAGAATAGAGTGACTAAAACACCAATCAATAATATATACCAGTTGTAGATTCCAAGCAAATGCCAGAGATTCAAACAAAGTGCTCTGTGTACTGGAATCCATTTAGATGCAGAACCATTAGTAAATAGATAATTTTGATAAACATTAATAACTTATAGATGTAATAGTTTGGTGAAACTGTTACAGATTTCATAAAGCACCATTGTTCTACTGTCTCGCCACCAAAACCTGGGAATTACAAACAACGCTTACTATTCCGAGCCCCATAGCTTTTGTCAGCGGTTGATTCATTGACAAATGGCCGTGTGAGTAAATCCAGATTTTCATGGAGCTATTACACATAAACATTGCTGAATTACTGAATGTTTCATCAGTTCCGCCTCTTAAGTGGCAATTTAGCTACATAACAAGTGTGAAAGGTAAATTATTGCAGTTGCCTCGTAATTGGTTGGTTTCCCTTGTTCCCTCTAACAGATTTAATGGTCCAGATTTTCTGATTTATTTTGGCCAAGTTACGTCACTGAGGAAGGGGATCGGGGTGGGTTAAAACCATCCCCACTTTTTTGAAACTGGTGTTTTCCTTCTAAATAATATTCTATCAATATTGCGGCACCAAGGAAAATTGTTGAACGAGTAAACATTACGGCCCCAAAAATCTGCTGGGTGCAAACCCAGCAGTTACACAAGGATTGCACCCATGAGGGCTCCTCAGCCCTCAGCCCTCCTCACCCCGGATTTTCCAGGGTTAGTGAGATGGCAGCTAATTAGCATGGGGCCGGTGGGTGCACGTGCCAATCCAAGCATATCTCTGCTAGCCGCTGCCTTGTGCTGCCAGGAAATATAAGAACATAAGAACATAAGAAATAGGAGCAGGAGTAGGCCAATAGGCCCCTCGAGCCTGCTCCGCCATTCAATAAGATCATGGCTGATCTGATCCTAACCGCCAATCTACTATCTACTATCACAGAACCATCTCCTGCATCTAACAGAATTGCACACACGAAATAGGAGCAGAATCAGGCTACACGGTCCCTGGGCCCGCTCCACTACCCACAGGGCCATGACCGATCCGAACCTAGACTCATGTCCAAATTCCTGCCCGCTCCCCGTAACCCTTAATGCCCTTTACTTCTAGGAAACTGTCTATTTCTGTTTTAAATTTATTTAATGATGTAGCTTCTACAGCTTTTTGTGGCAGCATATTCCATGGACCTACCACCCTCTGAGTGAAGTAGTTCCTCCTCATCTCAGTTTTGAAAGAGCAGCCCCTTATTCTAAGACTATGTCCCCTAGTTCTAGTCTCACCCGTCATCGGGAACATCCTCCCCGCATCCACCCGATCCAACCCCTTCACAATCTTATATGTTTCAATAAGATCGCCTCTCATTCTTCTGAACTCCAATGAGTAGAGTCCCAATCTACCCAACCTCTCCTCATATGACCACCCCCTCATCCCCGGGATTAACCGAGTGAACCTTTTTTGCACTGCCTCGAGAGCAAGGATGTCTTTCCTTAAGTAAGGACACCAAAACTGTATGCAGTATTCCAGGTGCGGTCTCACCAATACCTTGTACAACTGAAGCAATACCTCCCTATTTTTATATTCTATCCCCCTAGCAATGAAAGCCAACATTCCATTTGCCTTCTTAATCACTTGCTGCACCTGCATACTAACCTTTTGAGTTTCGTGCACCAGGACCCCCAGATCCCTTTGCACTTCAGTACTCTCCAGTTTCTTGCCATTAAGATAATAAATTGCTCTAGGATTTTTCCTGCCAAAGTGCATCACCTCACACTTTCCAGTGTTGTATTCCATCTGCCAAATCTCTGCCCACTTACTTAGCCTGTCTATGTCCCCTTGCAGGTTTTTTATGTCCTCCTCACTCACTACTTTCCCTCCCATCTTAGTATCATCTGCAAATTTTGATATGTTACACTTGGTCCCTTCCTCCAAATCGTTAATATAGATTGTAAAGAGTTGGGGACCCAGCACTGACCCCTGTGGAACACCACTAGTTACTGATTGCCAGTCTGAGAATGAACCATTTATCCCAACTCTTTGCTTTCTGTTAGATAGCCAATCCTCTATCCATGCCAGAATATTACCCCCAATCCCGTGATTTTTTACCTTAAGCAATAATCTTTTGTGTGGCACCTTGTCAAATGCCTTTTGGAAGTCTAAATACACTACGTCCACTGGTTCCCCTTTATCCACTCTATATGTTACTTCCTCAAAGAACTCCAGCAAATTTGTCAAACATGACTTCCCCTTCGTAAAACCATGCTGACTTTGTCCTATTAAATTATGATTATCCAAATGTCCTGTTACTGTTTCCTTAATAATGGACTCCAAAATTTTACCTACCACAGATGTTAGGCTAACCGGTCTATAGTTACCAGCCTTCTGTCTACTGCCCTTTTTAAATAAGGGTGTTACATTAGCAGTTTTCCAGTCTGCCGGGACCTTAGCGGAATCCAGGGAGTTTTGAAAAATTATTACCAATGCATCTACAATCCCTACCGCCAAATATGGTGCCTTTCCACCAGCGAGGGAAGGATGCTCAAGCTCCTCCCTCTCCCCAGACACCCAACTGTGTCCTGCTCGGAGCCTTGTGTATGGGGGCTGATTCCAATTAGTTTTAATTAAAAAATTTCCCCTTATCTTCACAAGTCCAATCCACATTCCAAATCTGCACACCGCACCCCCTCACCGGAGGGGCTCACTTGCACCCTTCGAGAGGGCGTTTGCCTCAACTTTCTTGGGTACCTTCTGGACTGGAAAAGACTGCAACTCCCATTGTAGGGAGTCCCATCCCTGGTTCCACTCCCTTGGTGTGATTGGCACAGGTCCTGCCCCTGACAAGGCCAACAAGTAACTCCTATAATTGGCAGGATCCAGTGTACCCCTGTCTGTTTCTGGGACTGCTGGTGGATTCTAGCCGGACTTACAATGGGAGTCCTATTGAACTGACGAGAGAATTTGGGGACTGAGTTTGGCGCAGTTTACCTGAGCAAGCAGTTGAAGATTGTGAATGCTTCCTACCCCAACACATTTGCCACATCTCAGAGCGGCTGCAAGGAAATCAGATAATGTTGTAGGACTGCAAAAAATATTGTTACTTGCCCAAAAGTCAAAATCAACCCATCGACCTCAAGCGGTCTCTTTAAGGACCACAGGTTAGATTGCTCGGTGCTGGTACAACTGGGCAGGGAATGCACAATGCACAATCTGTCCAGTTGTAACTCAAAATTGCAGTTGTGGTCTTATGTACATCATGGGACCCCAATTTGCATATTACAAGTATCCTCCCGTCTGAAACAGGTGGTTACTCCAGCTGCACATCTAAAGGCCCGAGCCAAACTATAGCACCAGCACCAACAGCGCAGTAAGTGACCCAATGTCATTTTCTGTTGATGCTGGGCAGCTGCAGTTAAAATCGGCCCTATTATATGCTTCCCATTGTATAATTGTGCCATCTAATGTGAGTTATTCCAATCACTGGCAGGAAGAAGTGTTGATATGTCTGGTGGTTTAGCATAATCATGCAAATTATATTCTACAATTTTATTAAACTGTGGATTACAGTGCAAAGTGATTCATATACTGTCCTTTCACTTTATGACCTAGTTCAAATTCAAACCAATCCAGATTAAAGTGATAGGTTAAATATCTCCTCTTACTGCTGGCTTTAAGAATCACATAAAACTCATTTGAGCTGTCTCAATCCAGATCCTAGTGAGTGCAGACCCAGGGCACAAAACTCCCCATCATTTCATACTAAATTAGCCACCTTATTCAAACAGCATGCACATACCTGGTATAGGAATGGGAAAATTCACATTGGTTGAGTAGAAGGTGTTTGTTACAGTTCAGGTTTTTTCAACAGCTTGTTCTCATGTAAATAACTTGACAATGTTTATTTAAAGTGACTGCAGCTATTACAAAAGTAGGGAAGTCTTGCTACAACTGTACAGGGCATTGGTGAGACCACACCTAGAGTACTGCGTACAGTTTTGGTCTCCTTATTTAAGGAGGGATATACTTGCATTGGAGGCAGTTCAGAAAAGGTTCACTAGGTTGATTCAGTTGTCTTATGAGGAAAGGTTGAGCAGGTTGGGCCTATACTCATTCGAGTTTAGAAGAATGAGAGGTGATCTTATTGAAACATATAAGATTCTGAGGGGGTTTGTCAGGGTGGATGCTGAGAGGATGTTTCCCCTCGTGGGGGAATCTAGAACTAGTTTCAGAATAAGGGGTCGCCCATTTAAGATGGAGATGAGGAGGACATTTTTTTTTCTCTCAAAGGATCGTGAATCTTTGGAATTCTCTACCCCAGAGAGCTGTGGAGGCTGAGTCATTGAATATATTCAAGGCTGAGATAGACAGATTTTTGAACTACAGGGGAGTCAAGGGTTATGGGGAACAGGCAGAAAAGTGGAGTTGAGGCCAAGATCAGATCAGCCATGATCTTATTGAATGGCAGAGCAGGCTCGAGTAGGCCGAATTCCTGCTCCTAATTCTTATGTTCTTATGTTCTTAAACTAGAGCCTGTGCTTTTGCTCTTTTCTGCATTGAGTTAACAAAGCCCAGGTTGAACAATTTACACCAATTATGGTAAATTAGTTACTGAAAAACATGTAGGATGTCCTTTATGGCTCCTGACACTCTGGAAGGTGGAAATCATTTGCAATTCTAAACCACTATGTAGACTAAACTATTGTCCAGATCTATTTACAACTGAAATGATTCACAGAAGCAAAAACATTGGCAAAATATCATTGGTAATTTGTAATACAAACAACTGGGATGCCTTTTCAAAAGGGTCTGTTGTTCTTCCAGCTGCTCTCAGTAAACTTTTGAAAAGACATAAAGCTGGAAATTACTGTTGGCAATATTAAAATAAACAGGTTTATACATCTGTTAAAAAGCAGATACAGCATTAAGCTTTCAGCCGCTGGTATCAGCAACAGTCTCTAATGTATTAACACTGCTAACAGAGCTCTGTACACTTATAATGGTAATGATGAAAATAAACTGCCGAACCTAGAAGATTCTCAAGTTTTAAGGTTATTTTCCCCCTTTGAAATTCAAGCAATTTCTCTGAAGGAAACAAAAAGTTATCAGTCTTCACATCTTAGTAAACATTGGCTTATAACAATTGAATTTTTTCCTTAGATTTTCTGCATCTCCACTAGACTATCTTAAGACATGATAATAATCAAAAATTACATATTAGGCTGCTGAATTCTCATGCATTAACATTTTAATCAAGTTACCCCATCAAAGGAAACCCTTATTTATTAATCATGTATAAGTAATCCTACCTGTTTCTCACATAGAGAGCATTTCAGTTCTCCTATTGTTTATTTAGTGGAAGAGCAGTCTTAATTTAAAGTTTTGCCAAAGTTTAAAGTCCCACCATCACAGGGGTGATGGGTGAACGGGACGTGATGCGAGTTAGGACATGAGCAGCAGAGTTTTGGATGACCTCAAGTTGACGGAGGGTAGAACGTGGGAGGCCGGCCAGGAGTGTGTTGGAACAGTCAAGTCTAGAGGTAACAATGGCATGGACGAGGGTATCAGCAGCAGATGAGCTGAGGCAGGGGCGGAGTCAAAAGATATTTTGGAGATGGAAATAGGCGGTCTTAGTGATGGAGTGGATATGTGGTCAGAAGCTCATCTCGGGGTCAACTATGGCAACAAGGTTGCGAACAGTCTGGAGCAGCCTCAGACAGTTGCTAGGCAGAGGGATGGAGTCGGTGGCTAGGGAACGGAGTTTGTGGCAGGAACTGAAGAGAATGGCTTTGGCCTTCCCAATATTTAGTTGGAGGAAATGTCTGCTCATCCAGTACTGGATGTTGGACATTCAGTCTGACAATTTAGAGACAGTGTAGGGGTCGAGAAAGGTGGTGGTGAGGTAGAGCTGAGTGTCGTCAGCGTACATGTAGAAACTGACACTGTGTAACAAATGCAATTCTCTTATCACAAATAAAGAAAATGCTTTGCTCTTATGAACCTACTGATGCTGATTGTAATGTAAAAACAGTATTATATGAATTCAGCCTCTTGTCCATTTTCTTATTCAATTCCCACCTATATCGGTTTGGTATCAGTTAAGGTCAAGCAACCAGTCCAGCTTTAACTTGCCCTTTTGTGAAGAAAACTTTGTTCTGAAAATAGTTGGTGGTCTTTTTGTTAATATTTTCATTGCTTTCCAGTTTTGAAAAAGGTTAAAGCTGCAACATCAAAGGACTTGGCACTTAGAGCAGAAGTCAAATCTGAATTATTCAGTCATCTTCAATACAATACCATCAAAGCTCATTGTTATACAGTGTGTGTATTGAAATCCATTGGTCAGGATAGAGGTGACCTTAAGGAACTACTTGAATGGCATGTTATACCATTATTTATCAACAAAACAGGAAAGAGCAGCCTTTAAATCATTTACTAGAAAGCCAACCATTTTAAAATCGATCACTACTTTGTCAAAACATTAAAAGATTTGTATATAAAGGAAGAGAGTTTTGGGTGTTTACAGGGTCTCTCACTGCTGTGCTTTATTCTAGTACATGAAGCTTCTTAATCCATCCGTTCTGTGATTTTTGTGAGTTCTTTCCCTTTATTTTGTCCTGTTGTTTTTGTCAGCGAACCTGTGTTGGTTCTTGTTGTCCACAGCTTCTCATTAATAATCTTCTATTCATGCAACTGTTTCTTGCTGCTAG
Organism: Squalus acanthias; assembly: GCA_030390025.1. Classification (NCBI taxonomy): domain Eukaryota; kingdom Metazoa; phylum Chordata; class Chondrichthyes; order Squaliformes; family Squalidae; genus Squalus; species Squalus acanthias. The sequence goes on from CM059433.1 coordinate 95,222,998, forward strand.
TGGCAACCAGATTATTCTCAGACCCCAGTTTTTTATAATCAGTCTCATTTGAAGTTTCCTACAGTGATCCTTCTCTCTTTATGCATTTTCTTGTTAATGCTCCTACTCTTGTTCAATGGTTTCTCATCAGCCGTGATTATGATTCACTAATTGATCTGATTAGAGTTTCTTGCTAACAGTGAATTTTATTGCCTCTAACAGTCTCACCCTTGCTCCTCAGTTTCTTGCTTTCAGACCTACACTTAATGTTCTCATCTCAGAATTTCTTTCATGGGGTGGTGGGGGAGGGGGGGGGGATGGTTGGTGGCGGGGGAGCGCTGTATTTTATTAAAAATGTAAATGCAACTCCCTCACAAAGGAGGGCACTGGAGGCAGTTTCCTTTTGTTTCTGAGGGGGATCCCAACAACCCCGCCCCTCGAACTGGCAGCCTCCACTGGACCTTTCTGCCTCTAATTGCATCCCTAATGGTGTGGGCACTTGCCATTGGCATAATAAACAGGAAATCACCCCGCCCACACCCTCTCCCGTGATGTTTGGTGGTGTTTGTAGTTGAGTTCTCAGCTTGGCGCACCTAGGTGTTTACGCTGGGATGTGCTGCAGATTAATACTTCTAGAGACCCAAGCTTGGAGCTGTTGTCTCTGTGCTGGAAATTAAAGTCTTAGATGCTGAGTCTCTGCTTTGTATATTTTGTTAGCGGGAATGATCCTCACAGACAACACACATAATGGTGTGAAGACTGCGGGAGACCTCAGTTGCAAGGACGTTATCCTTTGGGTCTTCCATAACTCTTTTACACAGGTCTCTCTTTTTATCCTATAGCTAAAAAGCAATTACATCATATGTAAAAAGCCCAACAAGGGAGGATTTGCTATTGGATCCAGTAATGGGGAATGAACCAGAGCAGATAAGAGAAATAAAAGTAGGGGAACATCTAGGCAATAGTGACCATAATACTTTAAAATAATAATTGAGAAAGACATAAGTATGACGAAGACCAGGGTAATACATTGGAGAAAAGCTGATTTTGAGGGGCTGAGAATGGAACTTGGGAAAATAAAATGGACAACAATATTGGCAAACAATGATATAGAACAGCAATGGGAAACATTTAAAACAGTGTTCAACAGAGTCCAGGAAAAATATATTCCGCTAAAAAACAAGAACAAGCTAAACACTAATGAGACACCATGGATGAATAAAGTCATAAGGGAAAAATTGAGGGTAAGGAAAGAGGCATACATGAAATACATGGACAGCAGGGAGAGCATGATAAGGGAAAATACAAAGAGATTAGGAAACAAGTCAGAAAAACAATTAGGAAGGCAAAGAGGAACTATGAAATTAAATTATCAAGGAACATAAAACAAAATAGTAAAATATTTTACAGGCACATCAATAAAAAAAGGAAGGTCAGGATGGGAATATGGCCACTAAGGGATGAACAGGATAATACCTCAGGCAGTGATAGAGAGATGGTAGAAATATTAAATAATTACTTTGTCTCAGTATTTACCAGGGAGATAGAACAGGTGGACCTGACATTGGATCATGAGATTAGTAATGAAATAGCTGCATTTAAAATAAAAAGAGGAGATATATTAAATAAACTAATCAAACTCAAAGATGAAAAAAAAAACCTGGTCCAGATGGATTACATCCGCACATTTTAAAAGAATCTAGGGAAGAGATAGCAGAGGCATTACTACACATATTTAATAATTCATTAGAAAAAGGTGTAGTGCCAGAGGACTGGTGAATAGCTAACATAATACCTATATTTAAGAAGGGAGATAGAGCATGTCCATGGAACTATAGACCAGACAGCTTAACATCGGTGGTAGTAAAAATAATGGAATCCCTACTAAAGGAGAAAATAGAAGAACATCTAGAAGCCAAAAATATAATAATGAATAGTCAGCATGGATTTCAAAAGGGAAAGTCTTGCTTGATCAACCTCATTGAATTTTTTGAAGAGGTAACAGAGAGAATAGACAAGGGTATTGTAGTAGATGTAATTCATTTGGATTTTCAAAAGGCCTTCGATAAAGTACCACATAATAGACTAATAAATAAGGTCAGAAAATGCAGTGTCAGGGGAAAAGTAGCAGAATGGATAGCTAGCTGGCTTCAAGACAGAAAGCAGAGAGTAGGTGTAAAGGGTAGCTATTCACAGTGACAGAGGGTGGGTAGTGGTGTTCCATAAGGATCAGTGCTAGGACCACTGCTGTTCACAATTTATATTAACGATTTAGACTTTGGAAGCAAAAACACAATTTCTAAATTTGCGGATGACACCAAATGGGGGGGATAGTCAATACTGAGGAGGACTGCAACAAATTACAAGAGAACATTAATAAACTTGCAGAACGGGCAAATAATTGGCAAATGAAGTTCAACACAGACAAATGTGAGGTATTACATTTTGGTAGGAAGAATAGGGAGGTCACTTATTACTTGGAGGGCGTGAGTCTAGGTGGGGTAAAGAAACAAAGGGATCTCAGAGTACAAATACACAAATCACTAAAAGTTGCGCCACAGGTTAGCAAGGCCATAAAAAAAAGCAAACCAGGCACTCGGGTTTATTTCTAGAGGGATAGAATTGAAAAGTAGTGAAGTTATGCTAAACTTGTATTGAATCTTAGTTAGGCCACATTTGGAGTACTGCATACAATTCTGGTCGCCATATTATAAAAAGGATATAGAGGCACTGGAGAGGGTACAGAGAAGATTTACAAGGATGATACCAGAAATGCGAGGGTACTGCTATCAGAAAAGGATGAACAGGCTCGGTCTCTTTTCGCTTGAAAAAAGAAGGCTGAGGGGTGACCTAATTGAGGTCTTTAAAATTATGAAAGGTTTTGATAGAGTAGATACAGAGAGAGTGTTTCCACTTGTGGGGAAGAGCATAACTAAAGGCCATCAATATAAGATAGTCACCAAGAAATCCAATAGGGAATTCAGAAGAAACTTCTTTACCCAGAGAATGGTGAGAATATGGAACTCACTACCACAGGGAGTGGTTGAGGCAAATAATATAGATGCATTTAACCCGAGGCTAGATAAGCATATCAGGGAGAAGGGAATAGAGAGTAATGCTGACAGAGTTAGATGAGGAAAGACAGGAGGAGGCTCGGGTGGAGCATAAACGCCAGCATGGACTGGTTGGGCCGAACGGCCTGTTTCTGCTGCCGTATATCCTATGTAATCATAGAGTCATAGGGGAAAAAATTGAGTCGCGCCCCCTTTGGGGCGCTAACTTCGCCGAACTTTTAGCGCCCCGAAGGAATTAGCGCCCCCGCGGCCTAAATTCATCGGTAGCGCCCCAAGAGGGAAGTGGGGCGCTACTGGAAGTGGCCCGCCTCCCTCTTGGGCATTGCAAGGGAATATCACGGCACGTCGCTCCGCGGTACTGCAGGCCTTCCTCCCCAGCTGGGCCACCAGGGAGAGAAGTGCCGGGCTCATGGAGCGCAGCCGGCACTCCGCGGGGGAGCAGCTCAGGAGGCCGGAGACTCGGGGACTGCAACGGGGGCAGGTGCTGGCAGACGGCCAGCAACAAAAATGGCCGCCCGGCACCTCGCCTTTAATTAGCGCCGCCCCGGCCGCAGGTAGGCCCCCCTGACCCTGTCGGACATAGCGTCCGGCGGTAAGTCAGGGGGCGCTACCGAAGATCGCAGCTGGGGTGCGAGCGGGGTGCTGCGCATGGTGATGACATCATCGCCGGCGGCGCAGCGCCGCAGGGCGCTAACGGTTACCACTGCCGCTAAACTCCCGCTGAATTTTGTGGGAGGCGTTGGAGGTACCGCGCCCGGGCGCTAGTTGCTTTGCGCCCCGTTAGCGCCCTCTTAGGGCAAAGCAACCGAATTTTCCCCCCATAGAGTCATAACGGCACAGAAGGAGGCCATTTGGCCCATCGGGTCCATGCCAACTCTCTGCAGAGCAATCCAGTCAGTCCCATTCCCCTGCTCTATCCCCGTAGCCCTGCAAGTTTATTTCCGTCAAGTGCCTATCCAGTCTCCCCTTGAAAACATTGAGGGCTCGATTTTGCCAGGCCCGAGGAGGCGGGATTGGAGGCGTGTGAGGTGTTAAAATCGCAAAAAATGGCGGGCGGCTCCGATCCCGCCTCCATCCCACCTCCGAGCAATTTTCCCACATTCGTGGTTTCAGACCCTGTTTCCATCCCGCCTCCAAGAGGCGGGATAGGCCCTTAAGGCCCTTAACAACCAATTAATTGTCTCTATAATCCCATTTTGAGAGGCCTTTCTGATTTTAACACATTTCCCCCATCCTACACACCTCCTCTGGAACCCGCCAGTTAATCCTGGTGGCCTCACAAGTGGATTGCTTACTAACAGCTGCAGCTCCACCATTAAAAAGCAGTTTTCACCAATGATCACTTGCAGGTGGCAGTACTTTGTTGTCTCAGGTCTGGGGGAGCTTTTAGCAGGCCTACTCATTGTTGTGGAAGTTTGGAGGCTGAGACCCATCTCCAGTGTGACCTGCTGGGAAACCCCTCTCCCCACCTTGACTGAACGCTTCCTCAACTGAGGCATATACCAGAAGCATGGCGACCATTTATTTCCTTTCCTCCTGGACATCAGATTCGGACAAAGACCAGCCGTGGCAGCAGCAGCACCAACAGCAGCACCAACAACAGGAGCGCCAAGCTGCTGCTCACCCACCTAAAGCTGCACAGGCCAGAAGGCGCCAGCGCACGACCACATTGCTGCCCGGGATGCAAGGGACGCACTCATGTTGGCCAGATTTGCTTAGCCTGCACAATCAAACACTTTTGCCTCGCACCTTCTTACCAGAGCATCGACAATGGACAAGAGCCTGCGGATTCCTATCACTCTGACCACCATACTGACAATTGCAAGTCAAACTAAGCCCTCAATGTATAAGTCCCATTGCGAAATGACACAGGCCACAACTTCAACAGTTTGCCATCAGAAATTTTTATCACAACAAGCAACTGATAGTATTTCAAAAATAAACACAACATAACACCCAAGTGGCTAACCTTGTGACTACTTGTGCATTATCTTCCTCTTACGCGTGTTCCTACGTGGTGCTTCCCCTGTGGCTTCAGCAGATGTGGAGGCCCCTTGCTCACTTTCTTGCTGCTCCTGTCTCGACACCTTTGGCGGCCGTCCTCTGGGGTTGCGAACCTGTGAGGGCTCGGCAACAGTCTGCTGCTCCTGCGGCTGTGCAGGGGATGAGACGCCCATCTCAGTTGGGTGAGGACTCTGGTGGGGCTCTGACCGAGGGCTTTGCAGTGGCATGGTCATGTGAGCGCTTGGAGAGGAGCCCCCACTTCCTTGTTGTCTGCCACCAACATCCCTCTCATGGGTCAGCCCCACTTCAGACCTAGCAAGTGGCTTGACAGCACCTTGCTGCACTTCAGGGGGGCCATGAGGACCCGTTTCTGCACTGGAAGTCCTACTCCAGAGAACTTCCATGAAGGTCTGGTTTCTATGCTCAGTAGCTGACCATTGCTCCTCAAGAGATGCCAGTCTATTCTAAACAATGACCATGTTTTCAACACTCTGGCGACTTAGCTCCTCCATGGCCGCAGCCATCCTCTCCTCTACCATAGCCATCCTTTCCACGGAGGTTGCCATCCTTTCCGTGGTGATGTGTTCATGCGCCAATGCCTCCACAAAGGCTCTGCTCATGTTCACGATGGACTCCTCCATTCGCTCCACACTCACAGCGACCCTGGATACAAAACCAGGTAGAGACTCCTGCACCTGTTCCTGGAGTTCCAGCACCGCTCTCCTTCTGGATGGACCCGGAGGCACAGGGTCGACATGCAGCTGAGCCGAGCTGGCAGAGTCCTGCGTCCTCTGACAAGGACTCTCCACTGCTGTCCCTCTCTCCACCATCTGCTGATGCTCACTTGTGAGCTGTGATACACCAGGTGACAACACTACTCTATCTCGCGAAGGTCCCACCGAGGTGTGAGTGTCTGCGCTGGTGCTAGGTGCGCTGAATTCTGCTGACGCTGCGCCCTCAGAGGTTGCAGCTTCCTCCGAGGAGTCTTGAGGCTCAGGCTGTTCCTCCTGGACAGTGGGGATGGGTGCTCTCGATAGTCCTGTGGGGGAGTAAAGGAAAGAATTAGAGATGTGAGGTCAAGGTTACATGCACATTGAATAGTGCAGATGATCATAAGTCAATCTGTTAGAGCATCAGAATCATTATCAGTGACTCATGCTATGTCAATGAGAGAGATGCCAAACTATTCTGTCACCAGCTTGCTGTGATGCGCCCGTCTGTCCGTCCCCCACTTGGGAATCATCCTCAACACCAGCGTTTTCCAGGGCCTCCTCCTCCCAGGTGGTGAGCTGGGATTCTGAGGGTGGCCCTCCTCCTGTCCTCGCTCTTTCCCTCTTATTGTGGGCTCTCTTTTCCTGCAATGAGGGACACAAGTGGAGTTTGACTGAGAATGAAGGAGTGAGTGTAGAGAATGCATGGCGTAGATGCTTAGAAGGAGACAAAGGGCCCTCCCTATGTGTTGTAAGTTGTTGTCGTTGCATCACAGTGATAGGGAGTGTGAGGGCTGCATGGTTGAATAGTTAAGTGAATGTGACCAGAGAGAGAGGGGAATGGGTAAGGGTGCAGGGATGTAAGTGTCAAGTGGGATGTGGAGGAAGAGGTTGGCAAAGCAGAGTGCTGGTGAGGAGAGGCGATGGGGATCAGATTGAGGGTGATGGGAAAGTCATACTCACTTTTCCTGTGCGGAGAAGGTCATGAAACCTCTTCCTGCACTGCAGCCAGGTTCTGTGGTTCATAGAGATGGTGTTGACCTCCTGGGCCACTTGCAGCCACACAGCTTTAGTCTGCTGGGGAGGCTTTTTTCTCCCTGAGGAAGGGAAGAGCACCTCCTTATTGGATCTTGCTCCCTCCACCAGAGCTTGGAGGGAGGCCTCATCGAAGCGTGGAGCACACTTTGGCCTACTGCTGGACATAATGGATGAATGAAGGGTTTAAAACAATGGTCATAAAGTTTCCAGTCTCCAGAAGAAGCAAGGCTGCTTGCAGGGCTTAAATCCAGCAGCATTGATGACGTCATCGGAGGCGACTTTCTGTGTGAAAAGACTCATTGGGCCAGGGGTTTCCACACGCTGGAAATCAAGTGCCCAATTAGGGCAAAATCGTACTTTTTTCCCACTTCACATCGGAGTCGGGGTCCTGACATGAAAACCACCTGACACGCCCCCAGCCCGCCCCCAATGGCAAAATCGAGCCCTGAGTGTCTCTGCTTCCACCACTTCCGTCGGCAGCGAATTCCCGGTCATCACCACTCGCTACATAAAAAAGATTTTCCTCACATCACCCCTGTATCTCTTGCCCAAAACCTTAAATCTATGTCCCCTAGTCCTTGTACCATCAACTAGTGGGAACAGCCTTTCCCTGTCTAGCCTATCCAAACCCGTCATAATCTTGTACACCTCTATCAAATCACCCCTCAACCTCCTTTGCTCTAATGAAAACAAATCCAGCTTCTCCAACCTGTCCTTGTAGCTAAGATCCCCCATCCCCAGAACCATTCTAGTAAATCTCCTCTGCACCCTCTCAAGGGCCTTCACATCCTTCCTAAAGTGTGGTGACCAGAACTGGATACAATACTCCAGTTGTGGCCTAACCAACACTTTATAAAGGTTCAGCATAACTTCTCTACTTTTGTACTCAATGGGCTGGATTTTCCAAGCCCCGAGGAGGTGGGCATGGAGGCGGGACTGCCAGTAAAGTAGCAGAAAGTGGGGGCGGATGGCAAACCCGCCCCTCATCCCGCCTCCGTGCCCTTTTGCCAGGAGGCAGGAAAATGTGCAGCTTCGGGTCCCGTCTCCTGAAGGCGGGAAAGGCATTTAATCCTTTTAACTGCCTGTTAACAGGTAGTTACATAGATACATATAGATACATAGAAGATAGGAGCAGGAGTAGGCCATCCGGCCCTTCGAGCCTGCTCCGCCATTTAATGAGATCATGGCTGATCCTCCAATTCAGTATCCCGTCCCCGCCTTCTCTCCGTAACCCTTAACCCCTTTTGCCTGTAGAAATATATCTAATTCCCTCTTAAATATATTTAATGAGCTGGCGTACACTGCCCTCTGTGGCAATGAGTTCCACAGGTTCACCACCCTCTGAGTGAAGAAATTCCCCCTCATTTCTGTCCTAAATGGTTTAGCCCTTATCCTTAAATTATGTCCTCTAGTTCTGTTCTCACCCGCCAAGGGAAACATTCCTTCTGCATCTAGTCTGTCTAGACCTGTCAGAATTTTATACACTTCTATGAGGTCCCCTCTCAATCTTCTAAACTCCAGTGTGTACATCCCTAAACTACATAGTCTCTCCTCATAGGTCAATCCCGCCATTCCTGGTATCAGCCTGGTGAATCGCCGCTGCATCCCCTCCATGGCAAGAACATCTTTCCTCAGATGAGGCGACCAAAACTGTACACAGTACTCGAGGTGTGGTCTCACCAGTGCCCTGTACAGCTGCAGCAAGGTATCCCTGTTCCTGTATTCCAACCCTTTTGCTATGAAGGCCAGCATACCGTTTGCCTTCTTGACCGCCTGTTGCACCTGCATGCTCGCCTTCAGTGACTGGTGTACAAGAACACCCAGGTCTCTCTGTACTTCCCCCTCTCCCAATTTATTGCCATTTAAATAATAATTTGCCCTCCCGTTCCTGCACCCAAGGTGGATAACTTCGCACTTGTCCACATTATAGTGCATCTGCCATTTATCCGCCCAATCACCCAGTCTGTCCAAATCGCTCTGGAGCTTCCTGGTCTCCTCCTCTGAGCCCACCCCCCCTCCGAGTTTAGTGTCGTCTGCAAATTTGGAAATGCTGCATCCGACTCCCTGATCCAGGTCATTAATGTAAATTGTGAACAGCTGGGGACCCAGGACAGATCCCTGTGGTACCCCACTTGTTACTGCCTGCCATTCAGAAAATGAGCCGTTTATTCCAACTCTCTGTTTTCTATCTGACAGCCAGTTCTCTATCCACGTTAATACTTTCCCCTTTATCCCATGAGCTTCAATTTTCCATGCTAATCTTTTATGTGGGACCTTATCGAAGGCCTTTTGGAAGTCCAGGTACACCACATCTACTGGTTCTCCCCCATCTATTTTACCAGTTACTCCCTCAAAAAATTCCAATAGATTAGTCAAGCACGATTTACCCTTTGTAAATCCATGTTGACTCTGTCCTATCCTGTCCCCATTTGCTAAGTGCTCCGCTATTTCATCCTTAATGATGGACTCCAGCATTTTGCCCACAACTGATGTAAGGCTTACAGGTCTGTAATTACCTGCTTTTTCCCTACCCCCCTTTTTGAATAGTGGGGTAACGTTAGCTACCCTCCAATCCATGGGCACTGTTCCCGAGTCTAATGAATTCTGAAAAATCATACTTAGTGCATCCGCTATCTCTAGGGCCACCTCCTTCAGTACCCTAGGATGCATGTTATCAGGCCCTTGGGATTTGTCCGCCTTCAATCCCTTTAGCTTCCTTAACACCATATCCTTAGAGATATTGATTTGCGTCAGTTCCTCCTTTGCCAATGTCCCTATTTTTCCCGATATCCCAGGGAGGTTTTTTGTGTCTTCCTTCGTAAAGACTGACCCAAAGTATGCATTTATTTGGTCTGCCATTTCCTTATTTCCCGTTATATATTCCCCCGTATCTGACTGCAATGGGCCAACTTTGGTTTTCACCAGTCTTTTCCTCTTGATATACTTATAAAAGCTTTTGGAGTTAGTTTTTATATTTTCCGCCAGCTTGCTTTCGTAAGCTATTTTGCCCCTCTTGATTAAGCCCTTTGTCCTCCTTTGCTCTATCTTAAACTGTTCCCAATCTTCTGCTCTGGCGCTTTTTTTGGCTATTTTATACGCCCTATCTTTGGATTTTATGCGTCTCTAATTTCCCCTGTTATCCACGGTTGAGTCACCTTTTTAGATTTCCTTTTATGCCAGATTGGTATAAACAATTTTTGCAATTTTGTCATTCTATCTTTAAATGCTTGCCATTGTTTATCTACCTCCAGTCCTCCCAGGAACGTTGTCCAATCAGACCTACTCAGTTCCCGTCTAATGGCATCATAATTCCCCTTGTTTAAATTCAGGACCTTAGTCTCTGAGTCAATTTCTTCGCTCTCCATTTCGAGTGAGAAATCGATCATGTTATGATCGCTCTGACCCAAGGGTCCCCGTACAACAAGATTACTAATTAGTCCCTTCTCATTGCACAGTACCCAGTCCAATATAGCCTGTTCCCAAGTTGGTTCCTCGACATATTGATCCAGATAACCATCCCTTAAACACTCAAGGAATTCCTCCTCCTCATTATTTTTACTGATTAGGCTATTCCAATCTATATGTAAGTTAAAGTCACCTATGATGACAGCTGTGCTCTTATTGCACGCTTCTCTAATTTCCCTCGTGATGCCCTCCCCAACCTCTATTTTACTATTTGGAGGCCTGTATACCACTCCTATTAATGTTTTTCGCCCCTCGCTATTTCTTAGCTCCACCCATATAGATTCTGTATTAACTGAGTTAATATCCTTCCTTTCAATTGCATTTATCCCCTCTTTTACCAGCAATGCTACCCCTCCTCCCTTTCTTTTTTGTCGATCCTTCCTAAAAACTGAATACCCCTGTATGTTAAGCTCCCAGCCCTGCTCACCCTGCAACCATGTTTCCGTAATCCCAATTAGATCATAATTATTCACCTCTATTTCCACAGCTAATTCATCTACCTTGTTCCTGATGCTTCTCGCATTAAGGTATAAAACCCTCAGGCTTTTTTTATGCTCACATTTTTTATGAATTAGTTTGGCCCTTTGTTTTTTGTTCCTCACCCTTTTACCATTTATTTCTGTCTGCCTTTCACTTTCCTCTATTTCACTACATAGGTTTCTAGCCCCCTGCCATACTAGTTTAAATGCTCCCGAACTGCTTTATCAAAAATTACCCCGAGAACATCAGTTCCATCTTTGCACAGGTGTAGACCGTCCCTTTTGTATAGGTCACACCTACCACAAAACTGGTTCCAATGCCTCAAAAATTTAAAACCCTCCCTCTTACACCACTGCTCAAGCCACGTATTTAGCCTAACTATCCTGTTCTCTGTACTCTTACTAGCACGTGGCACTGGTAGTAATCCAGAGATTACTACCTTCGAGGTCCTACTTTTTAGCTTGGCTCCTAACTCCCTAAATTCTACTTGTAGGACCTCTTCCCTTTTTTTAGCTACGTCGTTGGTACCAACATGTATCACGACAACTGGCTGTTCCCCCTCCCCCTCCAGAATGTTCTGCACCCGCGCCGAGACATCCTTGACCCTTGCACCAGGGAGGCAACATACCATCCTGGAGTCTCGGTCGCGACCACAGAAACCCCTATCTATTCCCCTTACAATCGAATCCCCTATTACTATAGCCCTGCCACTCTTTTTCCCTCCCTTCTTTGCAACAGAGCCAGTCATGGTGCCATGAGCCTGGCTATTGGTGCCTTCCCCCGATGAGTCATCCCCCCCGACAACAGCACCTAAGGCGGTGAACCTGTTGCTAAGGGAGACAACCCCAGGGGATTTCTGCACTACCTTCCTGCCCTTGCTCTGCCTTTTGGTTAACAGGCAGAAAAAAAGATTAGTGCCATTTTACCTTCACAGGTGAAGGCTTCCCGACCTCGGAGAACCCCGCCGGGTTGGAGGAGGCGTGGAGGAGGTCTGCGGGGGTCGGAGGCACCTGGAAGTAAGATGTAGAGGTGAGGGATGGGTGCAAGTGTGGAGTGGTAAGTATGCAAGGTGAGTGATAAATTTTAAAAAGTGTTCACTTACCTTGTTTTCTTCCTACAGCCTTCAGCCACGGTGGATCGGGAGAGCAGACATCCTCCTTGTCAATTCCACAGACTGGCTGTTGGAACCTCCGTACCAACAGCCATGTGAAATTCACAAATTTGAATGGTTTGATGAGTCCTGAACACAAGGGCTCATCAAACTAAAGAGAATGTCAGTGTTTGACAGCTTCACAGAGCTGTCAAATGCTGACATTTCTTCTTTCAGGAGGTCTTGACAGATAACACGTCTGACGTTGGCCTGCTCTGTCAGTGACTTCCTCCCCAATTGGCCTGCTGAGCCCGCAGGGTGGGCTTAACAAGGTCAATCGGGGGAAAATCCCTCTGGTTGGTCAGGCGAGGATGGAGGCAGGACATTGACACAACAAGCAGCAGTCCCGCCTCCAACTCGCCTCCATTCACAAAATCCAGCCCAATACCTCTATTTATGCAGCCCAAGATCCCAAATGCTTTGTTAACCACTCTCTCAATATGTCCTGCCACCTTCAGGGAACTATACACATTAACTCCCAAGTCCCTCTGTCCTTGCACACTCTTCAAAACTGTGCCATTAAGTGTATATTGCCTCTCCTTGTTCCTTCTGCCAAAATACATCACCTCACACTTCCTGTATTAAATTCCATCTGCCACTTGTCTGCCCATTCTGCTAGCCTTTCTATGTCCTGTTGCAGTCAATTGATATCATCACTGTTTGCCACACCCCCAAGTTTGGTGCCATCAGCAAATTTAGAAATTCTACTCTGTATTCCAATATCCAGGTCATTTATATATGTCGAAAAAAGCAGTGGCCCCAGCACTAACCTTTGGGAACACCACTGTCTACCATCCTCCAGTCTGAAAAACTGCCATTTACCACAACTCGCTGTTTTCTGTCCTTAAGCCAATTCCTTATACAAGCTGCCACTGACCCACCAATTCCATGAGCCTCAATTTTGTTAACCAGCCTTCTATGTGGTACTTTGTCAAACGCCTTCCGAAAATCCATGTAGACAACATCCATTGCATTCCCTTCATCAATCCTTTCTGTTACTTCATCAAAAAATTCAGTTAGATTAGTCAAATACGATCTGCATTTTACAAATCCGTGTTGGCTCTCCTTAATTAGCTTAAACCTCTCCAAATGCCCGTTAAATTTTTCCTTGATTATTGTTTCTAAAGCTTTACCCACCACTGATGTTAAACTGTAGTTACTAGGATTTTCCTTACACCCTTTCTTGAACAATGGTGTCACATTTGCCACCTTCCAATCCTCAGGCACCTCCCCCGCATCTCGGGAAGATTGGAAAATTATGGCAAACCCTTCCGTTATCTCCTCCCCCAATTCCCTTAGCAACCTGGGATGCAAGCCATTTGGACCAGGCGACTTGTTACTCTAAGCATACCCAGCCTTTCTAGTACATCCTGTCTATCAATTTTCACCCCTTCCATTGCTTCTACCTTTTCCACTTCTACTGATATTTTGTCAGCATCCACCTCCTTAGTAAACAGCCATATAAAGTATTCATTCTAGCCTTGCCCTGCACCTCTAGGCATATATCACCTTCTTTGTCTCTAATAGGCCCCACCCCACCTCTTACTACCCGCTTACTGTTTACATGCCAGTAGAAGATTTTTGGGTTCCCTTTTATGTTAACCGCCATTCTACTCTCATCTTCTCTCTTTGCCAATCTTATTTTCATCTTCACTTCCCCTCTCAACTTATTGTACTTGGTCTGGTTCTCCCTTGAAGAATTCACCTGACATGCATCATACACCCTCTTTTTTTGTTTCATCATCTTCTCTATCTCCCTCGTCATCCAAGGAGCCCTTGCTTTGGTTCCCTTACCCTTCCCTCTTGTTGGAATGTACCTAGCCTGCACTTGGAACATCTCCTCCTTAAAGATCACCCATTGTTCCGTTACAGTTTTTCCTGTCAGTCTTTGGTTCCATTTTACCCTGGCTAGATCCTTTCGCATCCCATTGAAGTTAGCCCTATTCCAGTTTAGAAGTTCCACTCTAAATTGTTCCTTGCTCCTCTCCATTGCTAATCTAAATCTTATGATACGATGATCACTTGTACCCAAGTGTTCTCCCACAGGCACTTGGTCGACCTGGCCCACCTCATTCCCCAGCACCAGATCCAGCAATGCCTCCTTTCTAGTTGGGCCAAGAACATATTGGTCAAGGAATTTCAGAAATTCCTCCCCCTCCTTTCCCTTTACCTTAGCAATATCCCAATTGATATTTGGGTAATTAAAGTCCCCCAATATCACCACTCTGTAGCTCTTGCATATATCTGCAATTTCCCTGCAGATTTGCTCCTCTATCTCCCTCTCACTATTTGGAGGCCTATAGAATACCCCCAATAGTGTGATCATACCCTTTTTGCTCCTCAACTCTAACCAAATGGATTCTGTCCTTGCCCCCTCAGAACATCCTCCCTTTCCAACACTAAAATGTCTTCCTTAATCAGCACTGCCACCTCACCTCCCTTTTTTCCTTCCCAATCTTTTCTGAACACCTTGTACCCTTGAATATGATGTGCCCGGTCCTCACCGTTTTTAAGCCACTTTTCCGGTATTGCCACATCATATTGCCACACAACTAATTGTGCTTGTAGCTCACCAACCTTATTCACCACACTTTGTGCGTTTACGTACATACATTCTAAACACATTTTTGAATTTTTCACAGTCTTTCTTAGTCTGCTCCTATCTAATATGGTACTACTACCACCTCTAGTACTATCTTCTCTCGTACTATCCAACACACTCACTCTTTTATGCAACTTATTCCTCTTTTCTACTCCTATATGCTGGTGCCCATCCCCCTGCCAAGCTAGTTTAATCCTATGTAATACCTCCTCCACGACCTTCACACTTGGTTTTCATTAATTTATATCAGCTCAGCATTCCAGAGAGTGGGTCTCATAACAAAAGCTGTCCATACATGTACAGTAATTGTAAACATTCAGGGGTAGAGGTGCTGCTAATTTGCGTTCGTATTATTAGCACAAGGTCGGTGAAATCGGCCGAACTAGAGTAAAAGATCGGGGAACTTTAAACGCAAATTACATGACACGTAAATCGAGTTTCCACGATCTTTAACGCTGACTTAAAGACCATTTCGCCCGAAACCAGCCTCGCCCACAAAACTGCCCACCCCCCCAGATCGAAATAATGAGGATGACGAGTTTCCGCCAATTGCAGCCGTTTGAGGAGTCTTCAAATTGAGCTTATTTTTTTAAGGAACACAGACACTAGTAGGCTTTTATAAAAAGTTTTTACATATTAAAAAATATTTGATTTTCTAAGATACTGACTAGTGTACACCAATGAAACTGGTAAATGGTTCTGTATAGTTTTTAAAGTCATTTTCAGTGATTTTAAACCAGGTTACATACAGGTGGAGGACTGGATATTCTTATTAAAAACATTTTTTTTTGTGATTAAACCCATTTTCGGCTGTATTAATCAAACTGCACCAGGTTACCACTATTAAATACATCAATGAATATTTTTTTTAAGGCAAAGACAAATAAATGATTACGTTCTATTACGCTGACTGATTGCACTGCTTCATGGAGGATGTGTTTGCGATTATGCAATTGAGTTTGGGTGGAAACCTGAACCAGAACTTCACTTCGGAAAACTGGCGCCATTTCAAGTGCAATTTGCGGCCAGTTTCCCGATTGCGGCCAAAGTGGAATCTCTACCCCATAGTCACCAAACAGATCGGTGTATTTATTAGAAGGTCAGAATTACAAGGTTATATGATTAGAGCTGTCGTGACATTCTACTGGTATCGTCCGTTTCATCAGATTCTGCAAAAACTGCCTTTTAACCATAAAATGGAGTCCTGAGCATAAAGTGGAATCTTTAATAAAATCTTTTCTGCTAGGCTTCCGAACAGTGTCACTCCCCATCCTCCACCAGCAGATTTTTAGCCCTCAGCTCTTTAAATTGATGAGATAATTGATAGTGCAAATAAAAGCAGACTATGTGTTTTGAACAACTAGAGCACGTAAATGCAAAATTAGCAAGCTTCAAGCATGATTCGAGCATGTTTTTCCAAGATTGGTGGCGATAGAACAGACTCCCAGCATAAGCAATTGTGTTGTGTTGATTAATTTCTTCTTCAAAAAAGAGCTGGATAAATATGTGTGAAGATTGCACATGAAATGCCAACTTGTCTGTTCTATCCTCAAGCGCTGAATGATCTGCTGAGTGTTTTCAGAATTTTCTGTTTTTCTTTCAGATTAACAGCATTTGTAGTTTTATGCTTTTTAATGGATGAATATCTTCGGAATGGAATTGATTGTTGCAAGGTCAGTATTGACAATGATCATCCAATAGTCTATAAACTACGATGGCCGCAATGCTGCTGAGACCACACACATGGCATGTGCACAGAAAAAAAAGACTTGCATTTAAACAGCACCTTTCACGACCACCGGACGTCCCAAAGCGCTTCACAGCCAACCAAGTATTTTTTTGACGCGTAGTCACTGTTGTAATGTAGGAAATGCGCACAGCAAGCTCCCATAAACAGCAATGTGATAATGACCAGATAATCTGTTTTTAATGATGTTGATTGAGGGATAAATATTGGCCAGGACACCGGGGATAACTCCCCTGCTCTTCTTCGGAATAGTGCCATGGGATCTTTTACATCCACCTGAGAGGGCAGACGGGGCCTCGGTTTAACGTCTCGTCCGAAACACGGCACCTCCGACAGTACAGCACTCCCTCAGCGCTGCACTGGAGTGTCAGCCTGGATTCACCCACTCAAGGATAAGCAATGCAGGTTAAAAGTTTTGATAGATATCCTGGAATTCAGCAAAATTACTTTTGGCAAGCGAGAGGAATCTTGGCCGAACTTTCCCTCAGGAGATTAAGTAAGTTAGATATGGGTGACATTGTATATATATCAGTGAAAGGAAGAAATTCTCTGGTTCAAATGATTCTGCTTTATTTCGTACTTTCTTCTGCACTTACTTATAAGAAAATCCAGCATGAGAGGGATCAGCAGGGGACTTGCAGCAAGAAATCATGGAATGAGATAAACCAAGGTAGTGCGCATAAATTACAGGACAAGTAGCTTAAAAAGCAATTACATTATCTGAATATCACGAATATACCAAGGAAGACACTGGGAACACTCAAAATGCTATTTTTAGCAGGAAACAAACTAGAATATATTTGCATCATTCTGAATGTTTTGGTATCTTCTAGCTGAACACTGATGGAGTTTGATGCACTTTTGAAAAAGATTTTACTTTAAGCTTTACTGCCCCGATATTTACGGGGAGGCGGGGAGGGTGCGGTGAGGCCGAAAATGTCCGGAGAACCTGGCAAGGTTGGGGACGTGGAAGTGCTGCCGAACTTATCTGCAATTACATCTTTTAGCACAGTTTCCCAAATGGACAGCCTGGCTGGCAGGCGGCAGGGAACCCCAGCAGTCGGGAGTGGGGAGAGGACCCACGATTGGAGGGGATCGAGAGCCCGCGATTGGGAGGGAAGAGAGAATCCATGATCGGAATCGGGGTGGGGGGGGGTAGAGAGTGAAAGCAACATTCAATTTTAAATCAGGCTCCCATTTGCACTGTGGAAACCAAATTTAAATATGTTAATGAAGTGTTCCGCCTCTTCACGGCGGGATACTTGGACGACCCCGATGTCCGCCGCCATAAAAAAGACGATGGGCGCGTGCTCTGTGTGTTGGAATTGCGTTCTCCATATTGAACTCCTTAACCGCACCCCCCACTCCTGACCCTCGCCCTCCCCCATCATGGGATGGTTAATACTGAGGCCTTCAAGCCTATTCTATTCCGAGAGCGCTGACCTTGTCATTTAGGGCACTATTTAAAGTTAGTTTAAAATTGTGATGGAGCCATCATAAATAATGATTTATTAAAGGTGACAACTTGACAGTCCTCCTGGTTGAACATTCAATTATTTTATCCAATGTAATAAATTGTGCTCAAATAAGTGGCTATTGGTTGAATCCCAAGGGACATTTTGACCTATCATGTTTATATATGCAAATAAACATTCATAAAAATCAACATTCGTTCACAAGTCATTTTTAGTGCTGACTGTAACTGTGGTATGGTTACTAAATATAGTTGGGCACAGGGACCTGTAATTACAGATTTGCTTAGTAGTGCATGTACTAAAATGTGATTTCCCAGGACTTTCCATAGATTTGTGGATGTAATCTTCATATTACAGTAATAATTTATGATGAACAATAGATTTTCAAAGAGAAAAAATAAAATAAATACAAAATCTTAGGAAAATGCCACTGATATTTATTTATTATAGCAATTAAAGAAAAATAATAAAATTACAGTATCTGATGTAAGTGATGTAACTTCATATCATTTGAAAATTATTCTATGATTTAAGCCCTGCATAAGTGTATTGTGCATTCAAACAAGGCTGTAATAATGAAGTGATTTTCTCCGTCTCAGTTTCCATCTTTGCCGCCTTATTTGTCCTCAGCGGGAGTTACACCCATATAAAATGAGCTTCCAGAATACTCGGCTCTGGGGGAAAGATGGAAGCAAATTTAAAGAGCCAGGTCAAGATAATTCAAAGGTTTACAGGATCTTACCTTCTCCAATGATTTTGGATTCTTTTTGTTTGCTCCTATCTGCCATTTTACTGTATGGGTTGAATTTCCACAGGGGCCACCTATTGTCTGCCATAACATTGGCAGAGGATTGATGGAAACCCTGGAGAAATGGTGCAAGTGGCCGTTTATGCCTTTTCTCTGAGGTTTCTGCCGATCTTCGGCCAAAAGTTACAGCCAACTATTAGGAGAAGTCCCACAGAATTACTGGTGTATCTCGTTCCACTATTTGATGTGAGTTTGCCATTTTACCCCTTCCCTTCAGACAGGACAAAATGGGTTGTCCTACTGGGGATTTCCCATACTTTTGTTTCCTGCAGGAAGAAGAAGTGGAACAACAGAAGGAGGCCAGATGGGTGAAGCTGCGTCACAATTGTTGGCCCCCACCATTGGGTGCCCCCACACCAGAGCATACAGGCAAAGGTTCTCCAACCTAGATTTGTCCAAGAAGCAGGAGCAGCAGCCTGAAGAGGGTGTGGAGAACAACTACTTGCTGGCTACAAGGCACATTAATGCCATGCTGATACAGCAGACCTTCTTTTGACTACCTCATCTGGCCACTGCATGAAATGTCCTGTGTACATTTTACCTCCTCCCCACCATCATGTATGGAACCCTCCTTCTACACTGCAAATCACACAGCTCCCATTTATCCCACCAGATGAAAGCAAGTTCCAAACCTTGCAAAGAACAATGTCTGCATGTGTAGCAAATTTAGCACAACCAAATTTTTCATAGAATCATACAGCACAGAAGGAAGTCATTCGGCCCATTGTGCCTGTGCCGGCTCTTTGAAAGAGCTATACAATTAGTCCGACTTCCCCTGCTCTTTCCCTGTAGCCCTCCAAATGTTTCCCCTTCAAGTGTATATCCAATTCCCTTTTGAAAGTTGCTACTGAATCTGCTTCCACCACCCTTTCCGGCCGTGCATTAAAGATCATAACATTTCTCTGCATAAAAAAAAAATCTCTTCATCTCCCCTCTGGACTTTTGCCAATTATCTTGAAATCCTTCATGTAAACCTTTTTTGGGTGAGTGCCTATTTCTTTCTTCCACTGTACTTCCCTTTGTTGCCCGTATGCAGTACGTGACTTCTTACACTTAACCTCTTGCTCCTTATAGATGTAAGAAGAGTGATGACAGGTGCACCATTCCATGCAAGTTATTTGTAGGGCCAATGCTTGCAAAGATGTGAGTGAACACTTTCAGATGAAGGCTCAGAGAGTCAAGGACACTGTAGTGCTTTCTAACCATTGACTGTGAGCAATTCAAACACATTAACATAGTACAAAAGCAAAATACTGCGGATGCTGGAAATCAGAAATAAAAACAGAAAATGCTGGAAATGCTCAGTAGGTCAGGCAGCATCTGTGGAGAGAGAAACAGAGTTAACGTTTCAGGTCGGTGACGAAAGGTCATCGACCTGAAACGTTAACTCTGTTTCTCTCCACAGATGCTGCCTGACCTAATGAGTATTTCCAGCATTTTCTGTTTTGATTTCACATTAACATAGTGTGTGGAAGAGATGGTTGTAAGTGGTAGGCATGCTTAGTACAGTGCATGTTTGGAAGCTGTGGCTAGTAGCTCTTAGTTGCCTGACCTGGTAAGACCATTAAGATTTTAGTGCATTGAGTGGCTGTGTGCCAAATGTTGGAATTGGCTCTGACTGCCCTGGTCACCTCCTTCCACGTATTGTAAGAATAAAAATATATGTTTTGTATGTGTGATGGACTCGAGACTATTAATATAAGATAAAGATAAATTTGATGTGTATGGATCTCCCCTGGGTAAGGCAACAGCGCGAAACTTAACAAAGGAAACCTGCATAACAGGATAACCCCCCACAGAGACACCATCGAAACTCACCATCGAAACTCAAGAGCCACTAAAAGGTGTCAACAAACAATTAACTTAAGCAAGAAATGGCACCAGCCACTGCGGACAGACACATGTTCAAAGGAAAGCCAATCAAGAACTGCCAGAATCTAAGACCCAATCGTGGCATCTTAAGAATTTAAACTAGAAGACAATGGACTTTAAAAAGATATAAAAACAAGGAACCAAAGGCTCTCTCTCTCTCTCTGGACGACCACGCGGAAGAACAAGAAGACAGACCAGACCAAGAAGCAAGGAAAAAGGCATTGCTTAACTCAGGGAAGTACCAGTCTCTGTAAATCTAACCCATTACCTTCCGAGTTGTAATCGAGTAGAGTCATAGGATACCAATAGGTTATTGTTTTGATGTGCATGAGTGTGTGTGTTTAAATAAACTTGCATGAGTTTGTGTCTTTAATAAACTTATTCCAAATTGTTTCAAAAGAATTGGTCTTGCAGTCGAAATAAAAAGCTTACAGTATGCGCTGCAGCTTTTATAGGGGCCTAATCTTTGTCCATTGCAAAGTCAGCCTCCCTCCTGAGTCCAACCTCCTGAAGTAGCACTTCAACATCAATGTCAAGTGGGGATGGGGGGGTGGAGGGGGCAGAGGGGGTGGGGGCTCTGTAACCCGCAACAGTCCTCCTGGGCATGTTTAGATAAGGAAAATTATCACTTGCAGGCATAAAAAAGTTTTTATGCTCTGGCCCCTTTAAGCTGCTGCTGCAGTTGTGAAGATTTGTCAAGGCAGTCACAAAGTGAAGGATCATAACAAATGGAGGACACTTGCTGGCACCGTGATGCCAAAAGAACCCTCCCCGATGCCCTATACAGCTTTTATACCACATAAGGTGAGTGCCATCTCTTCCTAGCAAGTCAACTGCTTGAGTGAGGCTGGTTAACTCCCAACCTCATTTGTTCTCGATGGTTGTGGGCAGCCGTGGAGCAGGGAGCCCAATCTAATGAGAGGAGGGGCATAACTTTAAAATTCTATCCAGTCCAACACCCCCCACCCCTCCCCCCACCACCCATTACCGAGCTTAGGCACACACTTGCCACTAGCATGCACAACCCCAATTTTCCCAGATTCTGAAAATCAAAGCTTATTTTTACAATCAAGCAAAAATAAAAGCAATCACAAGCTGAGACCACAGCTGCAGCAATTTGAAATGTCACTGAAATGCATTGTCTTGTGTGTGGGGGAAGCAATTAAGACAGAATAGAAAGATGCTGATCATTAAAAGTTAAAAGCAGGATTGAAATTATTATACTCTCAATTGGTTTACATATTTTTATGCTTATAGTCATAGGGGGAAAAATTCAGTTGGTTTGCGCCTCCCGTTAGTGCCTTAAGAGGGCGTTAATGGGGCGCAAAGCAATTAGCGCCCGGGCGCGGCGATGTTTGCGCCGCTCACGAAATTAACTAGACATTTTGTGGCGGCGCTAAACACTACCGCCACGATCTCCTGCGCCGGCAGATCGTGACGTCAGTCGAGTGTGCAACGCCCCGGTAGCGCCCCGGACCGGATATTGAGTGGCGCCCCCTGCCTTACCGCCTGCCGCTAGCAACGACAGGTTGAGGGGAGCGTTTTGCAGTCAGGAAGGGACTGGGGGAGCACTATTTAAAGGCGACCGCTTCCTGCCTTTTTTTGTTGGTGACATTTTTGCACCACGCATTCTGAGTGAGAGAGAGACTTCTGGAGAGATTCAACGCTGTGTGTGAAGGAGTTTTGGGTACTGAGCAGCACTTTGCAGGTTCATTTTGATTTGCCCTTCCTTGTATCGATTTAGAAGAGACTGTAGGGGTTGCACTCTGAGCTCTTTCCCATGGCCTCTCCATTGTTCTTTCCAGCAGATTTGATGTACAGGTCTCTCCAGGCCAAGATTCAAGGCTGCAATGAGCAGGATGTGGATGGAGAGCAAGATCAACCCTCCCCTTTAAGAACTGTCCGGCGCCATTGTGTGTGTGTTCCATTGCTGACTGACATCACATGAGCTTTGCCAGCACTCTGAGGTAGCGCCTCGCTCCTCGGCCTTTGCGCCTTAAGACAGGGGTGTAGCGCCTGATTTAGCTCTCCAATCACCTTCAGGGGTGATAAAAGCCAAGTTTGCAGTCGGAGGCGATAATTAGCGCCAGGCGCTAATCTTTGCGCCCGGCCGATAATTGCGCCCCAAATGGGGCGATACTGAATTTCTCCCCCATAGAGTCATAGGGCTGGATTTTGTCTTGGGGTCGGGTTGGGGTCGTGTCATCCACATTTCGTGTTCCCCCCCGCCGACTCCAGATTAATGTGGATGAATTATGCAATTTTCACTTAATTGGGCAATTGAGTTCCAGCATGTGGGAACCCATGAACTAATTAGTGGTTTCAGTCTGAAAGTCACCTCTGATGATGTCATCATTGCTGACTACCTGGTCTCAGAGACTGTCTGGCTGTTGGTGAGAGAGGACCTGTCTGGCTTGCTTTTGATGTGAGTGGACCTGGATATGAGAGAGAGAGAGAGAGAGAATTTTTTTGCATCCAAGTCCTCTCACTACCTTCATCACATCTCCGTTGTAACAGTGGACCTGCAGCTGATAGTCAGCTATCCACTTGTGCTCCCGCCAGGTTTCACTGGAGTGTTTCACACCAGGCGTACTTCACGTCGGAAAAGGGTTAAACTAGCTAAAACGTTTCAAAATGGCATTACAGAGCCAATTTAGGGCTTGTTAAGGGCTTTAATGGCCTCTCCCACCTCTTGGAGGTGGGACGGAGTCGGGAACCCCGCGACTGATTTTGTCAAAATTACGTGGAGGCGGGATGGAGTCGGGATGGGGTCAGGACCCCCGACCCCGCAAATTTAACCCCCCACGCGCCTCCAAACCCGACTCCATGGGTCATTCAAAATCCAGCCCATAGAGTCATAACAGTACAGAAGGAGACCATGCAGCCCATCGAGTCCGTGCCGGCTCTCTGTAAAGCAATCCAGTCAGTCCCATTCCCCCGCTCTATCCCCGTAGCCCTGCAAGTTTATTTCCCTCAAGTGCCTATCCAGTCTCCCCTTGAAAACATTGAGTGTCTCCGCTTCCACCACTTCCATCGGCAGCGAGTTCCAGGTCCTCACCACTCGCTGTGTAAAAAAGTTTATCCTCACTTCCCCCCTGTATCTCTTGCCCAAAACCTTAAATCTGTGTCCCCTAGTCCTTGTACCATCAATTAGTGGGAACAGCCTTTCCCCGTCTAACTTAGTTTAGTTAATTTTTTGGTTGCACTAAATCAGGTTCTATCAGTGCTTACTGGTTTTCTTACATTATATATATCCCTTATTGTGTCTCTCAGAACATCTCCAAGTGCTTCACATAAAATTAATTACTTTGAAGTGCAATCACTATTGCTATGTAAATCAACATGACATTCCAAGGTCCTAGAAACAGCAGTGACATGAATGACCAATGAATCCATTTTTGGTAGTGTTGGATGAGGGAGGAATGTTCATCAGGATACTAGGAAAGGTCCCTGCTTTTCTTTAAATAGTGGCTGGTGACCTTTAAACTCCATCTAATGGGCAGATGGGACCTTATTGAAGGGTTGCCACCTCCAACAGTGCAGCACTTCCTAAGTGTGCACTGGCGTGCCAGCCTAAATTATATGCTCAAGTCATGAAGGGGGGGCTTGAATTAAGACTCAAAGGCGAGATTGCTACCAGCTGAACCAAGCTGATGAAAAAGAGTAAAACATCTGAAATTTGGTTTTAAAAAGCAATGGCCCTGAATTTCCTTGAAGGCTGTACCAGACTTCCACTTCAACCCCAACAGGGACCCCAATGGAACCCACTAGAAAGCGGTGAGGACCCAGAACAAACGGGTCCCTGGCATTTTAACCAGGTCGTCGTTGCCATTTCCAGGGTTTTCCAGCCAGCCCTGTAAGGGTCGGAAGCTCCGCCCACCCCTCTCAAGGCCAATTATGTCAGGGTCTGGCCCGGGGCAGAGCAGGTGACAGTTGCCCGGCTCAGCCAGACCTGGCATAGGACTGGAGGCCAGTACGCTGAAAGTAATGAGATGTATTTGCCTCCAGAAAGGCAAAAATGGTCCCCATGTGAGGGAGGGGTCCAGGCAAGGGCAGTGTCTTGGTTGGAAGGCATGGTTGGAACCTCTTAAAAAGGTTTTTTGGGTCCGCCCCCCTTGCACAGGAGCCCGAAGGGGTGATGGCTGAGGATCTCTGCAGGTGGCATGGCCAATTTTCCCCTCCCCCCTCCCGCCCCCACCCCCAACCCCGCCCTCGCCCCGGCAGCCCCTCAGTGGCAGGCAAGCAGAGGATTTTCCAGCTGCACATTTCAGGCAGGTGCTGATGATGTGTCCATTACTTTCCACTCACCTGCTCTATGTACATGAGGTGGCTTCCCGCTGACCTCAAAAACAACTCTGGCGGGGTCAAGGTGGGAGAACACTGGCATAACCACCAGGATCGTGGCTAGCAGATTTTCAGGGCCAATGTGGGTAAAATAAATACTTCCTATCTATTGCTGTTGAGGTAAGTAATATAACATATTTGTTTCAGAGAAAATATTTTTATCATAAATTCTAAACATAAAATGTAAGCATACCAAGCAACTATGCAACTGAGTTTTTTTTCCTCATTTTTAATGTTTTATTAGTGTTATTGAAATAAACAATTAAAAATATTTTCATTGGGAGTGGTTTATCAGGTTTTATATTTTTAAACCTAAAACCAGAACACTTAACTATAAATGAGAATATTACCTTTTATTAGACCTACATTCCCCTTTCATTGTTTTACTACTACGTAGAATTACATAGGATATACAGCACAGAAACAGGCCATTCGGCCCAACCAGTCCATGCCGGTGTTTATGCTCCACTCGAGCCGCCTCACATCTGTCCTCATCCTGTTATAGGCATGCCTATTCGTGATTTCCTTTTCTGTGTAGTCATACTTATTGAATATCTTCGATAGACAGGAAGTTCAAAAGCTAGGAGAGCAAAGAGAAAATCATAAACCTGTTTATAAAGAACAGAAGAAATTTTGTGCTCAAACTCACAATTGACACTCTCTATGACTATGAGCATGGTGCATTATCTATCCTGCTTGATGGCTCTACAGTCTCAGACACGGTCAATCACACCTCCAATGCCTCTCCTTCATTGTCTAGCTGGGTGGGATTCCCTTGCTTGGCTCTACACTTATCTTTCTGATCATCACCAGAGAATTTCCAGCAATGGCTTCTCTGCTCAGCCCACGCTGTTACCTTGGGTCCCCTCCTTTTCATCTACATGCTGTCTCTTGGCAACGTCATCCACAGACATGGAACCAGTTTCCACATTTATGCTGATGACACCCAGCTGTATCTATCCACCATCTCTCTTGAGGTCTCCACTGCCTCTGTGCTATCAAACTGCTTGGCCTCAATATTAACCCCCTCATGATGGGCGGGAGGAGATCTGGGGGGTGGTTAAACCTTAAAATACAGGCAACACGTCCCCAAACCGCCCATACCCGCCCGTTGCCATTGTTACAACAACAGCAGCAATTTGCATTTATATAGAATCATAGAAGATAGGAGCAGGAGTAGGCCATTCGGCCCCTCTAGCCTGCTCCGCCATTCAATGTGATCATGGCTGATCATCCAAATTCAGTACCCTGTCCCTGCTTTCTCCCCATATCCCTTGATCCCTTTAGCCTTAAGAAATATATCCAACTCCTTCTTGAATCTATTTAATGAATTGGCCTCTACTGCCTTCTGTGGCAGAGAATTCCATAGGTTCACCACTCTCTGGGTGAAGAAATTCCTCCTCATTTCTGTCCTAAATGGCTTACCCCTTATCCTTAGACTGTAACCCCTGGTTCTGGACTCCCCGACCATCGGGAACATCCTTCCTGCATCTAGTTTGTCCTGCCTGTCAGAATTTTATAAGTTTCAATGAGATCCCCTCTCATTCTTCTATACTCCAGCGAGTATAAGCCCAATCGACCCAATCTCTCTTCATACGTCATTCCTGCCATCCCAGGTATCAGCCTTGTGAATCTTCGCTGAACTCCTTCCATGGCAAGAACATCCTTCCTCAGATAAGGCGACCAAAACTGCACACAGTACTCAAGGTGTGGTCTCACCAAGGCCCTGTACAACTGCAGCAAGATATCCTTGTTCCTGTACTCAAACCCTCTCGCTACGAAGGCCAACATACCATTTGCCTTCTTAACCGCCTGCTGCACCTGCATGCTTACCTTCAGCGACTGGTGCACAAGGACACCCAGGTCTCGTTGCACTTCCCCTTCTCCCAATCTATTGCCATTCAGATAATAATCTGCCTTTCTGTTTTTGACACCAAAGTGGATAACCTCGCATTTATCCACGTTATATTGCATCTGCCACGCTTCTGCCCAATCACCCAACCTGTCCAAATCATCCTGGAGTTTCTCGGCATCCTCCTCGCAGCACACATGCCCACCCAGTTTTGTGTCATCTGCAAACTTGGAGATATTACATCTAGTTCCCTTGTCTAGATCATTAATATATATTGTGAATAGCTGGGGTCCAAGGACCGATCCCTGCGGTACCCCACTAGTCACTGCCTGCCACTCAGAAAAAGACCCGTTTATTGCAACTCTTTGCTTTCTGTTTGCCAACCAGTTCTCTATCCAAGTCAATACCTTGCCCCCAATCCCATGTGCCTTAACTTTACACGCTAATCTCTTATGCGGGACCTTATCAAAAGCCTTTTGGAAGTCCAAATACACCACATCCACTGGTTCTCCCTTATCTATTTTACCAGTTACATCCTCAAAAAATTCCAATAGATTAGTCAAGCATGATTTACCTTTTGTAAATTCATGTTGACTTTGTCCGATCCTGTCACTGTTTTTCAAGTGCTCAGCTATTACATCTTTTATAATGGACACTAGCATTTTTCCCACTACCGATGTCAGGCTTACCAGTCTGTAATTCCCCATTTTCTCTCTACCACCCTTTTTGAATAGTGGGGTAACATTAGCTACCCTCCAATCCATGGGTACTGTTCTAAATTCCATCGAATGTTGGAAGATGATCAGCAATGCATCTACTATTTCTAGGGCCACTTCCTTAAGTACCCTAGGATGTAGATTATCAGGCCCTGGGGATTTATCAGCCTTCAATCCCTTCAATTTCCCTAACACCATTTCCCTACAAATACTGATTTCTTTCAGTTCCTCCCTTTCATCAGACCCTATGTTCCCCAACATCTCTGGGAGGTTATTTGTGTCCTCCTTTGTGAAGACAGAACCAAAATATGTATTTAATTGGTCTGACATTTCTTTGTTCCCCATTATAAGTTCCCCTGATTCTGACTGCAAGGGACCTATGCTTGATTTCACTAATCTTTTTCTCTTCACATATCTATAAAAGCTTTTACAGTCAGTTTTTATGTTCCCTACAAGCTTACTCTCATATTCTATTTTCCCCTTCTTAATTAATCCCTTTGTCCTCCTTTGTTGAATCTTAAACTGCTCCCAATCCACAGGGTTACTGCTTTCTCTGCCCAATTTATATGCCCTCTCCTTGGATCTTATGCTATCCCTAATTTCCCTTGTTAGCCATGGTTGAGTCACCCTTTTTGTTTTATTCTTATGCCAAACTGGGATGAACAAATTCTGTAGTCCGTCCATCCGGTCTTTGAATGTTTGCCATTGCCTCTCCACCGTCAACCCTTTGAGTGACATTCCCCAATCAATCCTACCCAACTCGCACCTCATACCATCGTAGTTTCCTTTATTTAAATTCAGGACCCTAGTCTCTGAGTCAACTACTTCACTCTCCATCCTAATGAAGAATTCTATCATATTATGATCGCTCTGACCCAAGGGGCCTCGCACAACAAGATTGCTAATTAATCCTTTCTCATTGCATAATACCCAGTCTAAGATGGCCTGATCTCTGGTTGGTTCCTCGACATATTGGTCCAGGAAACCATCCTGTAAACACTCCAGGAATTCCTCCTCCATAGTATTGTTACTAATTTGGTTAGCCCAATCTATATGTAGATTAAAGTCACCCATGATGACTGCTGTGCCCTTATTGCACGCTTCTCTAATTTCCCTTTTAATTCCATCCCCAACCTCCACATTACTGTTTGGAGGTCTATATATCACTCCCACTAACGTTTTCTGCCCCTTGTTATTTCTCAGTTCAACCCATACAGATTCCACATCATCAGAGCTAATATCCTTCCTTTCAATTGTGTTAATCCCCTCTTTAACCAGCAATGCTACCCCACCTCCCTTTCCTTTTTGCCTATCTTTCCTGAATATTGAGTACCCCTGGATATTAAGTTCCCAGCCTTGGCCACCCTGGAGCCATGTTTCGGTAATCCCAATCAAATCATATTCGTTTACCTCTATTTGCGCAGCTAATTCGTCCACCTTGTTCCGAATGCTCCTTGCATTAAGACACAAAGCCTTCAGGCTTGTTTTTTTAACGCTCATGTTTGATTTTAAACCGTTGTTTTCTCTGACTGCAACTTTTGTTTTTCTCCTTCCTATCTTTTGCTTTTAT
The DNA here is from genome assembly GCA_030390025.1 of Squalus acanthias. Taxonomy (NCBI): domain Eukaryota; kingdom Metazoa; phylum Chordata; class Chondrichthyes; order Squaliformes; family Squalidae; genus Squalus; species Squalus acanthias. Next base: position 95,251,884 of record CM059433.1, read on the forward strand.
CCTTGTTTCCCTTTCCTCTGTCTCCCTGCTCAGGTTCCCAACCCCCTGCCATTTTAGTTTAAACCCTCCCCCAGAGCACTAGCAAACACTCCCCCTAGGACATCAGTCCTGGCCCTGCCCAGGTGTAGACCGTCCGGTTTGTACTGGTCCCACCTCCCCCAGAACCGGTTCCAATGCCCCAGGAATTTGAATCCCTCTCCCTTGCACCATTCCTCTAGCCACGTATTCATTTGAAATATCCTTCTATTTCTACTCTGACTAGCACGTGGCACTGGTAGCAATCCTGAGATTACCACCTTTGAGGTCCTATTTTTTAATTTACCTCCTAACTCCCTATATTCTGCTTTTAGGACCTCATCCCGTTTTTTACCTATATCGTTGGTACCTATATGTACCACGACAACTGGCTGTTCCCCCTCCCCTTCCAAAATGCTCTGTAGCCGCTCTGAGACATCCTTGACCCTTGCACCAGGGAGGCAACATACCATCCTGGAGTCTCGTTTGCTGCCGCAGAAACGCCTATCTATTCCCCTTACAATAGAATCCCCTATCACGATAGCTCTCCCACTCTTTTTCCTCCCATCCTGTGCAGCAGAACCACCTATGGTGCTAGGAAGTTGGCTGCTGCTGTCTTCCCCTGATAAGCCATCTCCCTCAACAATATCCAAAGCGGTATATCTGTTTGAGAGGGGTATAGCCACAGGGGACCCCTGCACTACCTGCCTGCACCTATTACTCTGCCTGGTAGTCACCCATTCCCTTCCTGCCTGTACACCCTTTACCTGCGGTGTGACCAACTCCCTAAACGTGCTATCCACGATGTTCTCAGCATCGTGAATGCTCCAGTATGCATCCATCCGCAGCTCCAGCGCCGCAATGCGATCTGTCAGTAGCTGCAGCTGGATACACCTCCCGCACACATGGTTGTCAGGGACACAGGAAGTGTCCCTGATTTCCCACATAGCGCAGGAAGAGCATGTCACAGCACCGAGCTGTCCTGCTATGACTTACCCTTTAATTAATTAATTAATTAAAATTAAATTAAAATTAAATGGATCCCACCAATTACACTGGAATTAAGTGATATACTCAAGGGCCCTTACTTAACAGTAGTCCCCGCTACACAAAGAGACCGTAGAAGCCACAAAATTTAAGTTTAGAAAAATTGAGAAAGAAAACACTCACCAACCAATCACTTACCTGCTTTTTGGTGACGTCACACTACGAATATTTTTTGCTTCCCTCTCCCGGAACCTGGATTTGTAAGCCGCCTCGGGGCTCACCTTAAGTACCGCCGCTCGCCGCCTCTGTTCCCTCGCAGGTCCGCCGCCTCTGCCGCCTCGCCGCTCTAGCGCCTTTAATGTAGTAAAACGTCCCAAGGTGCTTCACAGGAGCGTTATCATACAAAATTTGACGCAGCGATCAACAACCTCGCCCACTCCCGCCCTGATCTGCAACCTGCCCCGCGATCACGATTGCCAGGGACCGTCCCCAAGGGTCCCCAGCTGCAGCCTTCTGCTGGTGGTTTTCCCGCTCGGCAGCAAGCTGCCTGTCAATCTCATCAGCTGCTGGGTGGGAAATTGGAAAAAAAATTCTATTGAGTTAAATTCGGCAGGACCTCTGCGTCCCCGGGCTCGCTAGGTTTCCCCTGCACTACTGCGCTCTCCCGCACCCACCCCGCTTCCCCGTAAATAGCGGGGCTCTTGTCTCACATATAGTTTTGGATAAACCACAGTTTCCTCCAGCTAAACATTGGGAAGACCAAAGCCATCATCTTTGACTCTTATGCCTCTGTGAAGCGCCTTGGAGTGTTTTTCTATTTTAAAGACACTAAATAAATGAACACCGTTGAGAACTCACATTTTATTGAGCTTCTAGAGTAAATGCTCCTTGGCAGCAATCTACCATGACTTATCTTAAACCTTGGTCTGGGACTGCAACCAAATTGGAATTGAGGTGTGCATTTGCACAGAATTAATTTCCAAATCTTATACACCTAAAAGCATTGCTGCATCCTCCTTGAGCTAGCTTGCATCCCCATTCAGTGTTTTTACCCTTACTTGCCTTAACCTTATGGACACATACACACACGTGCATGCACACACATAGGGCTGGATTTTGATACTGGGGCGGGTTGGGGTCGTGTTATCCGCATTTCGTGTTATCCACACGACTGCAATTGGATGTGGGAGATTGATGCAATTTTCACCTAATTGGGCAATTGAGTTCCAGCATGTGGGAACCCATGAACCATTTAGTGTTTTCAGTCTGAAAGTCGCCTCTGATGATGTCATCATTTCTGCTGCATTGAATGTCTTCAGAGACTGCCTGGCCTTTGCTGAGAGAGGACCTGGATGCAAAATAAGCAGCAGCAGCCCTAAGTCTGTTCCCAGATATTTTTACACCACCACTCCCAGATATGTCTCCTCCCCATCCATCCATATATGCATCCCCATAGCCTGCCAGCCAAATGTGCTCCCGCCAGGTTTCACATTCGTGGTTCAGAACAGGCGTGCTTCACGTAGAAAAAGGGTTAAAATCACAAATTTCCTCTGACGCCCTCCGCCACTTTAACAGTTTCCAGTTTCCTGGCCCCAACCGCCTCCTTTTCACCATGGACGTACAATCCCTCTACACTTCCATCCCCCACCAGGATGGCCTGAGGGCGCTCCGCTTCTTCCTTGAACAGAGGCCCAACCAGTCCCCATCCACCGCCACCCTCCTCCGCCTGGCTGAACTTGTTCTCACATTGAACAACTTCTCCTTTGACTCCACTCATTTCCTCCAAATCAAAGGTGTTGCTATGGGTACCCGCATGGGTCCTAGCTATGCCTGCCTTTTCGTGGGATATGTGGAACACTCTTTGTTCCAGTCCTACTCGGGTCCCCTCCCTCACCTCTTTTTCCGGTACATTGACAACTGTATCGGTGCCGTTTCCTGCTCTCGCCCTGAACTAGACAATTTCATTCACTTTGCCTCCAATTTCCACCCTTCCCTCACCTTCACATCATCCATCTCCAACTCTTCCCTTCCCTTCCTCTACTTCTCCATCTCCATCTCTGGGGATAGGTAATTGACCAACGTTCACTACAAGCCCACTGACTCCCACAGCTACCTGGACTACACTTCCTCCCACCCCGCCTCCTGTAAGGACTCTATTCCCTTCTCCCAGTTTCTCCGTCTCCGCCGCATCTGCTCCGACGATGCCACCTTCCATACCAGTGCTTCCGACATGTCTTCCTTTTTCCTCAACCGAGGATTCCCCTCTACCGTGGTCGACACGGCCCTCGACCGTGTCCGTTCTATCTCCCGCACTTCTGCCCTCACCCCGGCCCCTCCCTCCCAGAACCACGATAGAGTTCCCCTTGTCCTCACCTTTCACCCCACCAGCCTCCACATTCAACGAATCATCCTCCGCCATTTCTACCACCTCCAACGTGATGCCACCACCAAACGTATCTTCCCCTCACCTCCCCTTTCAGCATTCCGTAGGGACCGCTCCCTCCGAGACACCCTAGTCCACTCCTCTATCACCCCCAGCACCCCTTCCCCCTCGCCCGGCACCTTCCCGTGCAAGCGCAGGAGATGCAACACTAGCCCTTATATATCCCCCCTTCCCACTCTCCAGGGCCCCAAACACCCCTTCCAGGTGAAACAGCGATTTACTTGTACTTCTTGTAATCTAGTATACTGTATTCGCTGCTCACGATGTGGTCTCCTTTACATTGGGGAGACCAAACGCAGATTGGGTGACCACTTTGCGGAACACCTCCGTTCAGTCCGTAAGGGTGACCCCGAGCTTCCGGTCGCTTGTCATTTTAATTCACCTCACCGTCCTCGGCCTCGTGCATTGTTCCACGGAAGCTCAGCGTAAGCTCGAGGAATAGCACCTCATCTTCTGATTAGGCACTTTACAGCCTTCCGGACTCAATATCGAGTTCATCAATTTCAGATCATAACCTCGGCCCCTACCACATATATATATATATATATATATACATTTTATCCACCCTTTTGGTTTGTGCCTTTTCCCTTTTTTTTCTCTCTCTCCCCCTACGGCAGCTGTCTCTCATTCTGCCAGCATTTCACACTTCACACTTCTAGCCACCTTTTGTTTCTTAACCTGTCCCATTACCATCTTGTTTTGCCTTGAGCATCTCTTAATGTCTCTACTTACCATAGACCACCCCTTTTGTTCTTTTATTCCTCCCCCCAGCCTCCCCCTTGCTTTTTTATCTGTTTCATTTCCTGCTTTTTTCTCAGTTCTGATGAAGGGTTTCGACCTGAAATGTTAACTCTGTTTCTCTCTCCACGGATGTTGCCTGGCCTGCTGAGTTTTTCCAGTGTTTTCTGTTGTTTTAAAATCACAAAGGCCTTTCAAAATGGCATTATAGAGGCAATTTAGTGCTTGTTAAGGGCCTTAACAGCCTATCCCGCCTCTTAGAGGCGGGACGGAGTCGGGACCAGCAGACACGATTTAATGAAAATTGCATGGAGACGGGCTTCTGCCCACCCGCCAGTTTTCGCAATTTTAACTCCCCACACGCCTCCAAACCCACCTCCACGGGTCAATGAAAATCCAGCCCACAGTATCCGCATGCTAAAGTGACTTTTTTAATATATCATTTTGTTTCGACTCTTGAGACTTTTGAACACAATAGTATGTTGATGTGATATCACAAGTAGCAATGTTTATACAAAATAGACCACCTGCTGCTCTGCAGATATTCACAAATAACACGTGAAGGAATAAGCCATATAACCTATTCAGAAAAATACACTATCTTATGAAAGAATTCTGGCCTTATTAAAACATGACAAACTGAGTTTGGAAATTTAGAAACCTAACTATGAAATAGCTATGAAAGCATTCTGGCTATTGAGATAAGATAGTTGTTGACCCTGAATAAATAACCTTATTGAAACAGAAGGTTAAGGGCTCCGACAGGCTGAACTTTTGGGAACGAAACAATGGTTCACCCTGGATAAGGTGTTCTAATTTACACTTCGTAAAGAAGCACATAAGATCAGGAACATCTGCCCTCGTAAAGATAACATAAAGTAAGGAACGCCTGCCATCACACCGTTTTTATATGGTAAACTTAGAACACCTAGAGATGAGACATGAGTCTGGCTGAGGTGGCAGTAAGAGTTGCAGAGGTCGGCAGAAAAATGACTAGAGATAATTAGCTTGCATCAGCAGAAAACTTTAAAGGAAATACCACTGGAAAAAGGGTACAAATATTGAACTCTCAAATGGGATAACAGACTCGCTTTAATCGGGCAAAGCGATTCTCGGCTTCAGAGATGGCTCTGTAGTCTCCAACTCTTTGTACCTTGGAGATCAAAGGTATTTGATATTGGTGGATATCCTGCCTGTATAAGAACTTTAAGAACTGTAATACCGTAGTGAAGTTGAGATTTAAAAATAAGATTCTCTGATAATAAGATCATAAGTTTTCTCTTTTTGGAACTGTTAATGTTGCAATTGACTCACCAACTGTAAATTGCATGTCGGTTCTTTAATAAATCTATATATTTTTAGAATTGTCTCACATAAGACTTCTGTATCAAAAACTCGTGAACTCAAACTCTGTACACTCTTTGGTGAGGAGTTGCAGAATTCTGGGGGAGTTTTCTGGACCCTCATAATATCCGGAAAGTTACAGTCTAGCTAAACTTATTAAAAGCGTTATCTGGAGGACGGTAACATTCTCGGGTTGTTCCTTTCCTTTCGGGAGAGATGGCCCGGACCTTTAGACCCAATTAAGCACCTTTAGGATTCGGCTACCTCAAACTTTAGTTGAAAGTGAACGTCTGAGAAATACGCTTGATCCGGGGTAGCCCTAAAGGGGCTAGGACTAGTAAATATCCCTTCACACAAACTACTAATGACACAATAAGAGATTGTATGGTGTGCTGGATTATCACACTGTACTTTCACGCTACCACCTGGCTTTGAATTAATCCCAATCTGATCAGAGAAAGTCTCTTCTCTTTGTCACCTGGGAAGATCCTACGTGAACATCATTTAGCCACTCTTAACCCGGTACTTAGTTGGTCTTGGTGCACAGAGAAAACTGCACAGAGTATTGCACAGGATGTTGCTAATCTGGTAAATTTATTGACAAAAGTCATAAGGATAGCTGGTGTGACAGGACTGAGTGTGGGCCTCAGGAATGTTGCTAAAGCAGATAGAGAAAGCTTTACCCTGTATCGGATGATGAAACTCACTGGCAAAAGTGTAAAATTGAAAACAATGGGGTCGATGTTATCCTCCCCACAACAAGCAGGAGAGGGTCGGGGGGGTTTAAAAATCTAAAATTGTGAAACATAACCCCAACCTGCCGCATACGTGCCTGCCGTCATTTTTACGGCGGTGAGTTGTGTGGTTTGCCTGTGTCCCGTTTTGAAGAGGCGGGACACTTCATTATAATATTTAAATCAGGCTCCCACAGTGCAGTTTGGAGCCTGATATTTAAATTTAACGGTTGAATGCCGGGATTCCCAGGGCTTGGTATACCCGCAAGCAAAATAGAGAAGGGAGCTGCTGGCTGCAGAAGGTAAGTGATTTTTAGAGCACTGCTTGTGAGCCAGGAGGAGCAGCAGTGCTCCCCCCTCCCCAGCCCCTCAGGCAAACCTTCTGACGATCGCGGCCTCTACTCGCTGCCACGATCTGCCAACCACCGCCCCCCCCCTTCTGATCCGCCATCTGACAACGCCCCCACTCCTCCCCCCAATCGGCAACCCCTCTCCCACCCGATTGCCAGGCTCTTTCCCTACCCGCACCAACCCTCGATCTTTCCCTCCGTCCCCAACGGTCCTCGGCTGCAGCCTCCTGTAGTTGGCTCTCCCGCCCAGCAGCCAGCCAGATTGACAGGTAAACGGAATAAATAAATGATAGTGAAGTCCTGCAGTTAAATTCAGCAGGACCTCCTCGTCCCCAGGGATTCCCCCCACAACCGCGCTCTCCCACTCCCTCCCCGCCTCCCCGTAAATATCGGGGCTAATGTTCTTTTTTCCCAGTACACACATCTCGAACATTAATGGAAACAAGGGAGGGAAACTTCTGTTTTAATGAAAAAGATGCCTGTTTTCTTCATAGTTAATAAGCGGCGGCTGACAAAAAACGTTTGTTTCTGAGAAAGCAAACCGAAACAGGCATGCAAGAGGGATAAGGCCTGAAGAAATACTCATATTCATTTTTATTCCCCCTCAGCAGGCTTTGCATGAAGACAGGACCTCCTCTGCAAACAAGTATACCAATTATAGTCAACAGACTGGCTAAGTCACCATGAACCACTAACGTCCTTTAGGGAAGGAAATCTGCGATCCTTACTCGGTCTGGCCTATATATGACTCCAGACCCACATCAATGTAGTTGACTCTTAATTACCCTCTGAAATGGCCTAGCTCAGCTGGTCGCAGTTAAGGCATGTCGGTAAGTGGAACGGCGAACTTGAAAATGGCAGATCGGGCATCAAGTGAGCATTGCACACTCACTGACATCACGATCTACATAATCTGCCACGGGCAAAACTGCAGCAGCCGCCATTCTTTTCCCCCGAATTGGGCGGTAATAGCCTGCGCTAAACCCCTGAATTTTTAGCCCCCTATATCTTCAGTGAGGAGACATGTTCTTTTGTGTTGCCATAACTGCCCCAGATATCAGTCTTGGTGGTCAAAAGAAATGATGTCAGGGGTCATAAAACCAGAACCTGAGTAAGCAGAGGTGTTGTATATGTGGCATCTTCATGATTGGATTTTGGGGAATTGGGTGTAAGCCAATGATTGTTCCAGTGAGGCTCCATAGGTTTTGAATGATAGTAAGTGTATAAGAAGGGGGTTCCGAAAGCCAAAAAGGGTAGAAGTTTTCAGAAAGAATCCAGGGGACACCTGAGAGACAGAGAGAGATAAGAGATAAGAGGCACAGGGTGAGGCCTACTCACAGTCGTAACTTCTACCCAGAGCATAACGGGGTAATATAAGTCTCAATTATACTCTGTAAACTGCTGCTCTAATACTGTAATGTATTAAGTCTTCGTTGTGCTGAATAAAGTTTAATCACTGTCACCAATACAGGGTCAACTTCTAACCTTTCTGAATTAGGGTCCCTCTGGATGTTTACAGAGGGGACCAAGGATAGATCCTTGGAGGACACCAGAGGTAACTTTGTGGGAGCGGGAAGAGAAGCCATTGCAGGTGATTCTCTGGCTACAATTGGATAGATAAGAATGGAACTAGGCGAGTGCAGTCTCACTCAGCTGGACCACGGAGGAGAGGTGTTGGAGGAGGATGGTGTGGTCAACCGTGTCATAGACTGCAGACAGATCGAGAAGGACGAAGAGGGATAGTTTACCACGGTCACAGTCACATGGGATGTCTTTGTGACTTTGATAAGGCCCATTTCAGTACAGCGGCAGGGGCAGAAACCTGAGTGGATGGATTCAAACATGGAGTTCCGGGAAAGATGGGCACAGATTTGGGAGGTGACAACATGTTCAAGGACCTTGGAGAGGAATGGGAGGTTGGAGATGGGGCATATCTTTTGATATACGTTTTAAGCAGATGAAATATCTCTATGAATAACTTGGTGTTAAAATAGTCATGTGCAGGATTCCTCAGGAATGTGTGTTAACGAGCTGCACCAATTAGCCCCTAATAAAATTCAACTTGTATTATTGTTATATTTTCACATGGTAATTACATAAGGCAAAACCTAATAATATAAAGATCGATTAATATTACACTTAAGCCGTAACATGTATCCAATTATGTAAATAATTTCTTCCTTTGATTTGATTTAATGTTCAAAATTAAAAAGCAAATGGTATGGGGTTTGATAACCTGTAATCAAACATCATCAAAACCAACTCAAGCATCAGTACTTTTATTACTGTGTAGCTCTGAAATTGTTTTATAATTACAACTTGTAGTTGTGCAGGAGCACGTCCCTTGTTCACAAAACATATTTGACGTGGGCAATGAATCCTCTGCAAACTGAATTGTGACATTTCCCAGTCTAATTTCTTGGCCCGATTTTGAGAAAAAGAAAAAGATTGGACAACTGATGTACAATGGGCTGCTGAGCAGCTGGGTTGTTATTAAAGGATTATCTGAATTGCAGGTTGGTTTGTCCTTCATTTGCACTGTGTACAGTTGCTGCATCAACCAAATCAACAACCAGCAGCAGAAACCTTCCTCCCAAAGTAAACCTTCCCTTCAGTATGGCAGATATCAGATAACACCAGCGAATCTTTCCCCTTTTGTTTAATTTTTGGCACGCATTTTTAAAAAGCTTTTTTTCTCCCTAATTTTCTGCCCACCTGTCTTGCATGTAGTGATCCATTGCAAATGAGATGAGAGGGACACATTTTTCCTGTCAGAACATTGGGTGGGCACCCATTTTGAGAAGTGCCCAGAACAACGTTGCCTTCGGGTCTGAGCAGAGACTGGGTGCCACTTGTTGGACCATACTGAAGCTAAGCATCTTCTTTGCAGGTGCAGGAAGTAGAGGTTCAGGGTGGAGGCCTTTTGGCTGTTGTTTTTATGCAGTAACGGAAACGTTAATGAAGTCAATGGACAAAAATTCCTCTGGAATAATGCCACTGGTGTTCCTCCATTCTTGCAATTGGAGTAGAGCTCTCAGGTCTGCAGCAGCATCTGATTTTCCTTGTCTATTTTCAGGCACCAGGCCTTGCCAGGGGGAACCGCTAGCCTATGTAAATGACGTAAACCCAGAAATACAGGTGGGTTCTGGTCATGTGAAGTGGAGCACATTTTAATTGTGTTCCGCCAGGTGGGGGAGAAATCAAACCCAATATTCCAACAGGAAAACCATGGAAGTTTTATTTCTATATCACAGCTAGTTACCTGTCAAAACTATAATCACCTTGGTAACTTCTGCAGCTGTCATGGAAACTTTTTTCATTTCAAAATTCTTCATAATAGGCATTGGAGAAACGTAATAAACATTTCCACCCCCTACAACAGTTATACATCTGTGAAAACACTACAGACTTGGGGTGGCCTCCAACCTGTGCACTCTATACATCAGGGGGTTTCAACAACTATAGTGAGTCAACTCTCAATCAGCTAAGTCATAAATAATTGTACAAGTGCTACATTTACACTGAGCTCAGGATTTAAATAACTATTGACAGCGGCATTGCAAAGAGATAAGTATAACCACTGTGAAGCCACTTTAGTTTATTTTACATCCCAAGGCTTCCACACTGCAACAAAACAATGCATTAGACAAACAGTTCCCACTTCAATATTGTTGCTACCAAAAATTCTGTAAGCACATTACATGCTTCAATTCTATGACAGGAATATTATTCTGACTTTTTATGGTAATAAACCTAAATCTGGATACAAAATCAGCCCCAACACATTGGAGATGATGGACCTACAAGAAGGAATCCCATAAACACTGAAACCTCTTTGGAGGCAATTTTCACTTTGGTCGTGGGCAGAAAACTAATGGTTGTTGATCAGCCACTTGTTATACACCCCAACCGATTTGCCTTTCCATTGATTCAATGTAATAGGAAGGAGGATTTCTTGGTGAGAAACTCGGGTGGACCTTGTGGGCAGTAGAGAACGAGCACTTTAAAAGAAAGGCAAGAGCAGTAGAACAAGGTGAGATACTTGAGAGAGAATGTACAAGAGGAGTAGGGGGCATACCAAGGTGAAATTTGGTGATAAGGGCCACACCACCACTGTGGTGGTTTTAGCAAGGCAGACGGTAGAATGTATAGCCAGGTGGGGAGGATTCAATAAGGGGCAAGGCGAGCCAAGTTTCCATCAAAGCCTGATGTCAATGCAATTATCTACAATAAGGCTGTGGATGGCAAGGGCCTTGCTCATGGCTGAACAGACATTCTGGAGAGAAATGTGGAGAGGGGAGGTGATTGTTGATTCGCTGGCAGAGTCCAAGGATGCAGTGGTGGGTGAGGTGAGTGGAATGGGAAGGAGGTTGGCGAGATTACCCCCCACCCCGTGAGAGCGAGAATGTGAGAAAAGAATGGGGCAATTGGTGTTGCTGCTTGTAAGGAGGCAGCAAAGAGTGCCTTAATGGGCCCTCCTGAAAATACCAAGAGAGGGTAGCTGTGGGCTTATCCAAGGAGTATTAAAGCCCAGGACGGCAGCAGGAAAAATTTAAGAGAGGAGTAGTGATGGGTTGGGTTAGGGATTGGGGACAAATAACGGAATGGGGAAAAATAATAAGTACTGGGTGACAGGAAGGGGAGGTGACATGAGTGAAGGGATCAAGAGAAGAAAAAAAGGCAGATAAAAGCAATGGCCTCAGGTGCGGTTGCATAGCCATGGCAAAGATTAGTAGACATATCCTGATTGTAAACAAAGGATGGGGAGGAGACGATATGAGTGAGTCATAGGATGATAGAATGATACAGCACACAAGGAGGCTATTCAGCCCATCGTGTCTGTGCCAGCTCTTTGAAGGAGCTATTCAATTAGACCCACACCCCTGCTAATTTCCCATAGCCCTGCAAATGTTTCCACTTCAAGTATTTATCCAGTTCCCTTTTGAAAGTTATTGTTGAATCTGCTTCTACCACCCTTTCAGGCAGTGAATTCCAGATCATAACAACTCGCTGCATACATTTTTTTCCTCAAGTCACCTCTGATTCTATTGCCAATTACCTTACATCTGTGTCCTCTGGTTCCCAACACTTCTGCCACTGGAAAAAGTTTCTCCTTATTTACTCTATCAAAACTCTTCATGATTTTGAACACCTCCTATAAAATCTCCCCTTAACCTTCTCTGCTCCAAGGGGAACAACCCCAATTTCTCTAGTCTCTCCACATAACTGAAGTCTTTCATCCCTGGTACCATTCTGGTAAATCACCTCTGCACCCTCTCAAGAGCAAGGGAGTTATCCCCAGTGTCCGAGCCAATATTTATTCTTCAATCAACATCACAAAAACAGATTGTTGAACATCACTTGGAAGAAGCACTGAGAGTAGCAAGGGCACAGAATGTACTCTGGGTGGGGGACTTCAATGTCCATCACCAAGAGTGGCTCGGTAGAACCACTACTGACCAAGCTGGCCGAGTCCTAAAGGACATAACTGCCAGTCTAGGCCTGCGACAGGTGGTGAGAGAACCAACACGAGGGAAAAACCTACTTGACCTCGTCCTCACCAATCTACCTGTCGCAGATGCATCTGTCCATGACAGCATTGGTAGCAGTGACCACCGCACAGTCATTGTGGAGACGAAGTCCCGTCTTCAAACTGAGGACACCCTCCATCGTGTTGTGTGGCACTACCACCGTGCTAAATGGGATAGATTCAGAACAGGTCTAGCAGCTCAAAACTGGGCATCCATGAGGCGCTGTGGGTCATCAGCAGCAGCAGAATTGTACTCCACCACAATCTGTAACTTCATGGCCCGGCATATCCATCACTCTACCATTACCACCAAGCCAGGGGACCAGTGTAGAAGAGCATGCCGGGAGCAGCCCCAGGTGTACCTAAAAATGAGGTGCCAACCTGGGGAAACTGCAACACAGGACTACATGCATGCTAAACAGCGGAAGCAGCATGCTATAGACAGAGTTAAGCGATCCCACAATCAATGGATCAGATCAAAGCTCTGCAGTCCTGCCACATCCAGTCGTGAATGGTGGTGGACCATTAAACAACTAACAGGAGGAGGGCTCCATGAATATCCCCATCCTCAATGATAGTGAAGCCCAGCACATGACTGCAAAAGACAAGGCTGAAGCGTTTGCAACCATCTTCAGCCAGAAGTGTCGAGTGGATGTTCCATATCGGCCTACTCCCGAGGTCCCCACCATCACAGAAGCCAGTCTTCAGCCAAGTCGATTCACTCCACGTGATATCAAGAAATGGCTGAGTGCACTGGATACAGCAAAGGCTATGGGCCCTGACAGCATCCCGGCTATCGTGCTGAAGACTTGTGCTCCAGAACTAGCCGCGCCTCTAGCCAAGCTGTTCCAGTACAGCTACAACACTGGCATCTATCCGACAATGTGGAAAACTGCCCAGGTATGTCCTGTCCACAAAAAGCAGGACAAATCCAACCCGGCCAATTACCGCCCCATCAGTCTACTCTCAATCATCAGCAAAGTGATGGAAGGTGTCATCGACAGTGCTATCAAGCGGCACTTACTCACCAATAACCTACTCAGTGATGCCCAGTTTGGGTTCCGCCAAGACCACTCGGCTCCTGACCTCATTCCAGCCTTGGTCCAAACATGGACAAAGGAGCTGAATTCCAGAGGTGAGGTGAGAGTGACTGCCCTTGACATCAAGGCAGCATTTGACCAAGTGTGGCATCAAGGAGCCCTAGTAAAACTGAAGTCAATGGGAATCAGGGGGAAAACGCTCCACTGGCTGGAGTCATACCTAGCACAAAGGAAGATGGTTGTGGCGATTGAAGGTCAATCTTCACAGCCCCAGGACATCGCTGCAGGAATTCCTCAGGGCAGTGTCCTAGGCCCAACCATCTTCAGCTGCTTCATCAATGACCTTCCCTCCAACATAAGGTCAGAAATGGGGATGTTCGCTGATGACTGCACAGTGTTCAGCGCCATTCACAACTCCTCAGATAATGAAGCAGTCCATGCCCGCATGCAACGAGACCTGGACGACGTTCAGGCTTGGGCTGATAAGTGGCAGGTAACATTTGCGCCACAGAAGTGCCAGGCAATGACTATCTCCAACAAGCGAGAGTCTAACCACCTCCCCTTGACATTCAACGACATTACCATTGCCGAATCCCCCACCATCAACATCCTGGGGGTCACCATTGACCAGAAACTTAACTGGACCAGCCACATAAATACTGTGGCAACAAGAGCAGGTCAGAGGCTAGGTATTACATAGAAACATAGAAACATAGAAGATAGGAGCAGGAGTAGGTCATTCGGCCCCTCGAGCCTGCTCCGCCATTCGATGAGATCATGGCTGATCATCCAAACTCAGTACCCTGTACCTGCCTTCTCCCCATATCCCTTGATACCTTTAGCTTTAAGAAATATATCTAACTCATTCTTGAATATATTTAATGACTTGGCCTCAACTACCTTCTGTGGTAGAGAATTCCACAGGTTCACCACTCTCTGGGTGAAGAAATTCTTCCTCATTTCTGTCCTAAACGGCTTACCCGTTATCCTTAGATTATGACCCCTGGTTCTGGACTCTCCGACCATCGGGAACATTCTTCCTGCATCTAGTTTGTCCAGACCTGTCAGAATTTTATATGTTTCGATGAGATCCCCTCTCATTCTTCTATACTCCAGAAAGTATAAGCCCAATCGACCCAATCTCTCCTCATATGTCATTCCTGCCATCCCAGGTATCAGCCTTGTGAATCTTCGCTGAACTCCCTCCATGGCAAGAACATCCTTCCTCAGATAAGGCGACCAAAACTGCACACAATACTCAAGGTGTGGTCTCACCAAGGTCCTGTACAACTGCAGCAGGACATCCCTGTTCCTATACTCAAACCCTTTCGCTATGAAGGCCAACATACCATTTGCCTTCTTCACCGCCTGCTGCACCTGCATGCTTACCTTCAGCGACTGGTGCACAAGAACACCCAGGTCTCGTTGCATTTCCCCTACTCCCAATCTATTGCCATTCAGATAATAGTCTGCCTTTCTGTTTTTGACACCAAAGTGGATAACCTCGCATTTATCCACGTTATATTGCATCTGCCACACTTCTGCCCACTCACCCAACCTGTCCAAATCATCCTGGAGTTTCTCGGTATCCTCCTCGCAGCACACACTCCCACCCAGCTTTGTGTCATCTGCAAACTTGGAGATATTACATTTCGTTCCCTTATCTAGATCACTAATGTATATTGTGAATAGCTGGGGTCCAAGGACCGATCCTGCGGTACCCCACTAGTCACTGCTTGCCACTCGGAAAAAGACCCATTAATTCCTACTCTTTGCTTTCTGTCCGCCAACCAGTTCTCTATCCAAGTCAATACCTTGCCCCCAATCCCGTGTGCCTTAACTTTACATGCTAATCTCTTATGCGGGACCTTATCGAAAGCCTTTTGAAAGTCCAAATACGCCACATCTACTGGTTCTCCCTTATCTATTTTCCCAGTTACATCCTCAAAAAATTCCAGTAGATTAGTCAAGCACGATTTACCTATTGTAAATCCATGCTGACTTTGTCCGATCCTGCACTGTTTTTCAAGTGCTCAGCTATTACATCCTTTATAATGGACTCTAGCATTTTCCCCACTACTGATGTCAGGCTTACCAGTCTGTAATTCCCCGCTTTCTCTCTACCACCCTTTTTGAATAGTGTGGTAACATTAGCTACCCTCCAATCCATGGGTACAGTTCCAGATTCCATCGAATGTTGGAAGATGATCAGCAATGCATCTACTATTTCTAGGGCCACTTCCTTAAGTAACCTAGGGTGTAGATTATCAGGCCCTGGGGATTTATCGGCCTTCAATCCCGTCAATTTCCCTAACACCATTCTGTGGCGAGTGTCTCACCTCCTGACTCCCCAAAGCCTTTCCAGCATCTACAAGGCACAAGTAAAGAGTGTGATGGAATACTCTCCACTTGCCTGGATGAGTGCAGCTGCAACAACACTCAAGAAGCTCGACACCATCGAGGACAAAGCAGCCCGCTTGATTGGCACCCCATCTACCACCTTAAACATTCACTCCCTCCACCACCAGCATACCGTGGCTGCAGTGTGTACCATCTACAAGATGCACTGCAGCAACTCGCCAAGGCTTCTTCGGCAGCACCTCCCAAACCCACGACCTCTACCACCTAGGAGGACAAGGGCAGTAGGCGCATGGGAACACCACCACCTCCAAGTTCCCCTCCAAGTCACACACCATCCTGACTTAGAAGTATATCGTCAATCCTTCATCGTCGATGGGTCAAAATCCTGGAACTCCCTACCTAACAGCACTGTGGGAGTACCTTCACCACACGGACTGCAGCGGTTCAAGAAGATGGCTCACTACCACCTTCTCAAGGACAACTAGGAACGGGCAATAAATGCTGGCCTTGCCAGCGATGCCCAGATCTCATAAGTGAATAAAAAATAAAGATTATCTGGTCACTATCATATTGCAAATTGGCTACCACACTTCAAAAAGTACTTAATTGGCGGTAAAGCGCTTTGGAACATCCGGTGGTCATGAAAGGTACTATAGAAATGCAAGTCTTTCTTTTCCATTCTCGAAGGCCTTGACATCCTTTCTAAAGTGTGGTGCCCAGAATTGACACAATACTCCAACTGGGGCCTAACCATTGTTTTATAAAGGTTCAGCAAAACTTCCTTGCTTTTGTACCCTATGGCCGCGATTTTACTAATGGAGGCGGCTTGAGTGCGGGTCCACTGCTCGGAGGCTTTCCGACCTGCTCCCGGCAGCCGCCTCCCAGAACTTACCATTTTGCGCTGATTTGCCTCGTTACGGCTGACGTGCAGGACCCTCCAGGCAATTGCTTGGAGGCTGTCAGTTTCTGATGTTGCGTTGTTTGAAAAAAAATTTAAAGGGGCCATGTCCCCTTTGGGGAAAATGTCAATGTGATGGTTTGGTGCTGTAACATATAGAAAGGGGAGGTGACAGCGTCTGTTTTGAACAAAATTTAATGAATGAAATTGCTGGTCATATTTTTCCAGAAAGAATTTAATGGTTTTTTGTACATATCAATTTATAATCTGACTATGAAATGAAAAAGATTCCAGATTGTTTCCAATCATTGGCTTAGTGATATTAATGCTTTTTTCTCTTAAAGGTGCTGGCTGCTGCAGGAACGGCAGCCCCAATAACTAAGGCTGCACCCAGGTTCAATGAGGGCTCTCTCCGTGCTCTTGTTGCAGGGAGTTAGATGACGTCAGGAGCTCCTCTTCCCTGGAAACGGAAGGAGGAGGCCTCCTCAGCAAACTAAGGCAGCTTGGCTGCAAATTGCTGAGGAGGTGAGCTTGAGGTCTGTGTGCAGACGCACATGAGTTCAGTGTGGAAAAAGGTTTAATGATCTGCTGAGATCACCTAAAGTGTGGCCTCTGTGTTCTGGAAAATGGAAGCTCAAGAGTAAAGGCTCAGGGTGATTTCCATGTAGAATGTTGGTGATGACACTGCAAACCACCATTTATTGGACAGATGATGCCTGGGGTTTTGAGAATGTCGGACTTATATTCATCTCCATGTGCCAGCCACCTGTGGTTGAAGCGTAAGATTACGCGAATCTGGCATGGATGAGTCCATCGCTTGCCTGACGGCCAGTAATGTGGTCGTCTGCTGCTGGATTGGTCACATCACTCCCCATCCTCCTCCTCGTCCTCCTCCTCTTCATCGTCCTCTTCATCTTCCTCTTCATCTTCCTCCAAGAAGGCTGTGTGCTGAGCCACTTGTTCATCCGCCAGCACTAAGCCGCGCTGCTCTTCCTCCGAATCTGGCGACCAGGATGAGAGGATGTAAATGGTTCCCATCCCGTTGTTATAGATTTCAGTTGAGGCAAGAAGCTTGCAAGCGCACACTCAAAGTGGCCTGAAATTATTCCAATCAGTTCAAACAGCAGATGTGTGTCAGCTTGACCAGTCACAAGGTCAGCAGATTTGTAAAATCTTATCCCAAACCTCCAACAACAAAGTTGTTGCATTTGAATGCCAGCCATGTTACAGAAGCGTGTTTAAAGTTCTGCAGCAATCATGACTACAGATCATGTCCTCCACCAACTCGTCTCCTTGCAGCTGGACTGTTTCTGACAAGACGGGAAACAGGAGCCAGAGGCAGGAAAATGGGAAACCTCTGTCAAAATAGGATTATCAAGGCAGTTAACAGGCTCTTAACTGCCTTAACTACCTGTCTCACCGGTTGGAGTCGGGTCTGTTTGGGAGCAGCTGAACAGACACTCAGGAAAATCGCGTGGGAGCCGGATGGAGGCATGTTGGGTGTCTGAAGCCATTTTTTCCGATTTTATCAGCTGACACACCTCCAAACCCACCTCCTCAGGGCTGGTAAAACCGAGCCCATATGCCTCTATTTATAACGCCAATGAATCCTGTATGCCTTTTTAACAGCCTTCTCAATTGTTCTGCCACTTTCAAAGGCACCCCCAGGTCTCTCTGTTCCTGCAGCCCCTTTTAAAATTATACCATAAGTTTAAATTGCCTCTCTTCATTCTTCCTACCAAGACTTCACACTTTTCTGCATACAAGTCATTGGTTGTCACATCCGACTGATGATTGGAAATGTACAGAAGTGGCTTCCAGTTTGCGATTCTCAGCAGCAAGGTGACACGCCTGCCGCACTTTCAGCTCAGTGTGCGCTATACGTGTCCAAAGTTAGAAGTCTCGAAGAACTGTTGAAAATAATTATCTGCACACTGTGGTATCGAGACGCTGCTATGTTCCTAATAGAATTCATTTTCGGCGAATATAAACAGCTGGTGCAAACTCGGGGAGCAGATGCGGCGGGGAGAGCAAACTGTTGCAGAGCGATCTCGACGCGCGAACTGCACGACACTGACGTCTGAAGGCTCAGCATCTCCACATTGTGAAGATGTCAACTGCGCTCTCAGTCCCAGCTCAGTCTCAGCAATTCACTCCCCACGGACGGGTCCACCGACAAATCCAATGCATTGTCACTCCCCCCCAGAATACAGGTGACGTGTGAAGGGACACGGTATCAGAGCCGGAGCCGGCGGCGGAGCGCACACACTGAGCTGACGGGTGGGGAGGCGTGTCACCTTGCTGCTGGAAGCCACTTCTGTACATTTCCAGACATCAATCGGATGTCACAGCCGGGCAGAAAATACAAGGCTGACTTGGTAGGTACGAGTTTTTATAAGAGATCTCCACTGGCATCAAGCAGGTAAGAACTGAATTAAGACAATATTCTTGAGTGAGTATAAGAAACAAAATATTTGTAAATACAGGATATATCTAGAGACTATATATTATATATATATAACCATTCATGTGTGTGTGTATTTACTTACTCGATTATTTTATTTGAACTGCATATTTCAGTGCTAATACACACCTGTTCTTGAGCAATGCCAGACCATTCATGTCTAGGTGGGGTTTTGTAATAAAATCATTCAAGTTGAGTTACGGTTAGGTTCGTGGTTCTGATGTACAGGTGAAGCTGGAACCTGTCAGTCGGTGTCCACAATCTAGAGCACTTGAATCACTCCTGCGCCACTCTATTAGCAATAGATAAAATTCAACTTCATTTCACCCCCTCACTGACCAACAGATTTTACGAACGAAGTTGACGATTCTCGAATGTTTGAGGAAATCAGGATCCTCCCTCGAATGTCCACAAACCAGGAACACCGAAACCAGTGTCACTGAACACTGGCAGAAAAACAAAGCCAACACATGTTTTTGAGTGCATTTAAAAAAAATACGGCCACAAAATACATCTTTGCGCCGCCTTTACGCCGTGATAAGAGAATTGCAGCAGTATTTCGTAAAGGCAAGAGGATGTCACGAACTTGCTGCTGCACCAAAGCTGGCCCAACAGTCGGTGAGGTTGCTGGATCTTGTATTCTAGTTTATAGTGGCTTCCTTCAGAATTACTCAGTGAACAAAGGTCACCCCATAGGAAGAAAATTAGCATCGATCAGGTCAGAAACGATTTCAAGGAACGGCGCTGTCTGAGTAATAGGTTTTATAAAGACGTTTACGTTTTATAAACGCTACTTTAATAGAGAATGGAAAACGATTCCATTTTGCCGAGTATCACTTAGAAGGAGTGCCAGGGTACTCGTGTTTTAGTTGAAGCAATAACCCGTTCCCTCCACGCCCAATTTTCCTCCTCTTCTGGGCTACAGTGCGGTGGGCACAACCAGTCTTCCAGTACAGTGGGCAAGTGACAGTTCTGAAAGGGTGAGCCCAGATAGTGACTGTAGGCCGTTCAACCACGAGCAACAACACAGAGGAAGCCTGACCCTGTCCTCATCCAACATCCAAAGGCGGACTTTCTTGCAGGAGACATCTGATATCAGATGATGGCTCTTTTCTTTCAGGGGCAGGGTTTCGAAACGTAACCACCGCTGCACATTGTGTAATTAATCAAGCTACCCAGAGCTGAAACCAAGCATGAGAAGGTGTAGTTATAAGAGACTTGAGATACTGGGACCAATTCTGCTGTAACATAGAAGGCGAAGAAGAGGTTAACAGAAATGCTTTTAAAATAATGAAGGGGGTAATTTTAACTGTGGGCGATAGTGTAAAATGGGCGATATCATTCAGCCGCCCGTTATACACCTCTCCTGATTTCCATTTCCATTGACTTCAATTCCTCGAGCCAAGAGCCGGCACAGACATGTCCCGGAATTCCATGGAACTCTGAAATTGGCAACAGGCAGCGTAAGTTAGACCGTCCCGATCCTCCGGTGGTGAATTTACGACATTTGCTGGAGAATTGATACTGCATCGAGCAGAACGGCAAGTCAGATGAGGCACAGCCTCTGTCCGATACACATCCAAGGTGCCGGAGCCCAACACAGGATGGAACAACAAGTTATTTAACGTTTCCATAAAAGTAAAAGTGCTGAACCTATTGTTGCCGGTTTCCTATTTTCATATTTATAAAATCTTTATGCCTTTACCCGAGTTGAGTAGCTATTCTTATATTAATATCAGTCGAATCCAGTCTGCTAAAACAAGGGCCACTCATTAGTTGCAAGCACCTTCAACATCTGAAATTTATTGGGAAAATAATGGCCTGAGGAATCGAAAAATTACCCCAGCAAAATGTATAGATGTGCGAGTTAACACTGCAGAAGTCCATGGGCAAGGAACTGTGCTGTCCCTTCCTAAAACAAAATCTAGATCGACTTTATGAAACAGTATTTTTTAATCACAAAGGGTAGACAATTAAAATGAAATGCCATTATTTGATTACCCAAAGATGTGCCAATATTGCAAGTCTTTATGGGGGACAAATTCATTATCGCCCAGGAGTGGGCACTAAATTTGAAAAGTTCGAGATTTAGCGCCAGGCGCTAATGAATCTCGCTGCATGCAAAATTCAGTGTCATCGCTCAAAGAAAGGATGGGAGCGCTAAATCAAGCACTAATGACCTAGCTCACTGGCGTTAGACTCAAAGCACTAAGCTCAGTTCAGGTGCAGTCTAATCGCTCGTCATCATTGCCACAGGCTCTTTCCAGTTCTTAAAGGGGAGGTTCAATCATGCTGCAGAACCTCATTCTCAGCATTGTTGGTTCTGCAGCTGTCTCAGCAAGCAGCAGAAGGCCAAGGAGAAGGAACCAGACCACTGAAGGAGGTGTCATTATGACAGATCAACGGCCCAGGGAGAGAGCTCGCAGATTCTGCGACCAGGATTTGGAGGCCTTGGTCTTCGCTGTAGAGAGACGGAGGGCGGTGCTCTACCCGGCAAGTGGCAGGAGGCCCTCGCCACAAGTCTTCCGCGCCATGTGGAGGGAGGGAGCCCAGCAGGTCTTGGGCAGCACTGTGGTCCCCAGGACCCAGACACAGAGCAGGAAGAAATTTAATGACCTTACTCGGGTGGTCAGAGTGAGTCAATGCTTCAACAAATGCTACATACCACCATCTGAACCTTAGTCTGCACACACTGCCCAAAGCACCACACCCCCAGCACTCACCCACCAACAATCTCTACCTAGCAACACTCACACCCACATCTCACACCTTGCACACAATGACAGCTATTCAACTATGGCAGGCACATATCCCAAACACATTGCTCCACACTCACTCACACACTTTCTTTTCTCTTGCAGGCCAAGGTCGCTCACAACAGGAGGGAGCAAGAACACACAGGCGGGGGACAAGTCGACACCCAACCACTGTCTGCACTGGAGACTCGAGTGCTGGAGATTATTGGTGCCAGGTGGTGGGCGCCGTGGTCACCAGCGACATTGACTCCCTTGGGGACAACAACGGTATGTTCATCCCTACTCCTTCTTCTCACATCCCACTTCCCCCTCACCCACAAGCCTTTCCCACTTTCCAGCTAATCATGCTGTATACATGCCTTTCTCCCTTCCTGCCTGCCTCCACTCACCTAAACCCAACTCTTGTGCCTTTATGCTTTCAGATAATGAGCAAGCACCTGAGCAGCCTGTCCCTGAGGGCACCGTTGAGAGCGAGGAGCAAGAACACACCACATCACTGCATATCTCACCCGCAGGCTCCAGCTCAGATACTGGCACTACACGTTCTTTAGAGGCTAGTATAGTAGTGGGATCTGCACAGGGTGATGCACCGGTGATGAGTGGGCTTCAGCAAGGCCAGGGGGAAAGTGTAGCTCGGACGTCACCTCTCCGGAGGGCAAGTTCGTGCATGAGTTCTGCTGCACAGGACGCAGATGAGGACCTCGATGGGGAGGCCTTTAGAAGAAGGGTGATGGGCATGCACACGGAGATGATAGGTGCAATGGCAAGGGTGCCTGAGAGCCTCTCGGCAATGCTAAGGAGCATGGAGGAGTCCTCCTCCAACATTGCACAGAGCTCTGCGCACACCATGGAGCCCATCATTTGCAGTCTGCAAAGGATTGTGGACTCCCAGAGAGACCGTGGCGACCTAGACCTCATGCTGCATGTGATGGACGATGTCGCAGCTTCCATTGCAGCACAAGTGGAAGCCACACAACATCTTAGTGCTGCAATGCATCTATGCTTGGTGCCATCAATTCTCAGACTGCTCTCATGCAGTCTCAGCTTGATGCCACGCAAGCTCTGACTGCTGCCATCGTAGCTGGGTCGACCATTGTCCACCGGGGCTTTCATGGTGTCGCAGCAGGCCAGCAACCTGTGCTCCAGCAGATTGGTAGTGATGCTGAGGTGCTGCCCCAGGGGAGTGCTAGTGGGTCAGTGGAGCAGGAACCTGCTGTCCTCTCTCAGGATGACAGCATTCCTGTTCCCACCACTGGCACTCCGCCATTGCCCTTGTCGCTGCCTGTCATTCAGCCAGCCCAGACTGCTGCCACCCATGCTGAGGTGGTGCAGTCTACAGCTGGGTCCTTTCAGGCCCAGAGCTGGTCGAGGGCGTCCTGCAAGGCCATGTGAAATCTCCCGCACAGACACGCAGCAGCCTTCCACCAGCTCTGCTGCAGCCACTGGGCCAACACTTCTTGGAGCACTAGAGTAGGCAAAGGCACTGTAACAAGAGGCACTAAGAGATTGCACAAGGATGAATAGCTAATATTGTTGTTGTAAAGATGTGTTAACTGATTATTGATACATTTATTAATTGGACTTGGATGATTTTGTGGTGTGTCTCATTTCAGCTTTGCACTGTGAAATGGCCTGCGACAGGGATGGAATGATGGGGATGTGGTGAGCAATGGGGATCTGGGTTTAATTTATTGGAACCGCAGTCTGAAGGCTGATTGAGTGGCTGCCTCCTCGCTCGCTCCTGTTCCTCCTCCTCGTCTTCCTCTTCCTCCTTATCCTCGTCCTCCTCCTCCTCTCCCTCTTCCTCCTCCTGAGGTGATCCCACAATCCCTGGTGGCAAGGGCTGGGCCCTTATGCTGGCCAAGTTGTGGAGCATGCAGCAGACCACCATGAAATGGGTCACCCACTCAGCTGAGTACTGGAGGGCTCTTCCCAAGCGGTCAAGGCAGTGGAACCGTTGCTTGAGCACCCTGATGGTCTGCTCGATGATGTTCTTGGTGGCAGCATGGCTCTCATTGTATGAGTGCTGAGCAGGAGTTTGGGGTTGTGGAGGGGAGTCATGAGCCAGGTGGAAAGCGGATAGCCCTTGTCTCTGACCAGCCAGCCGCAAGCTTAATGTGGCTGGAAGAGTGCTGGCACAGGATGAAGGCATCGTGGCTGCTGCCAGGATAGCGGGCATTCACATTGAGGATTTGCTGTCTGTGGTCGCATACCAACTGCACATTAAGTGAGTGGTAGCCTTTACGCTTACGGAAGATCTCAGGATTGTTATGTGGTGCCCACAAAGCCATGTGGGTGCAGTCAATGGCGCCATGCACCATGGGGAAGCCCGCTATCCTGGCAAAGCCACATGCATGTTCGTCCTGCTTCTCTCTGGTGATGGGGAAGGAAATGTAGTCCCTTCTCTTACTGTAGAGAGCCTCTGTGACCTCTCGGATGCAGTGATGGACGGTGAACTGCGAGATGTTCACTATATCTCCTGTTGCAGAAGGAACTGCTGGCGAAGAAATTGAGGGGGACGGTGACCTTGACTGCCACTGAAAGAGCTGTGGTCAACCTGATCTGAGGCTCGAGGTCTGGGTGCAGGAGGTGGCAGAGTTTGGTGACCACATCCTTGCTGAAGCAGAGCCTTCTAATGCACTGCTCCTCGCTTAATTGGAGGTAGGAGAAGTACTCTCGGAATACCCTCATAGGGTAAGGCCTCATGTTGAGAGCCCTCCACCTCCCTCTGGCCACATCTTGCAATCTTTCTGGCTGCCTCCGCTCCCTCCGCAGTAGATCCTGGAGGGCGAGGTCAACTACCAGTACAGCCCCCATTAATGTAACGATGTGCAGCACTTTGAAATTTTGTCAGAACAAATGTAACAAATTTTAAGTAGCCACAAGACTCCTGATACTAAAGAATCTTTAAATGACTGAGTTAAACTCTTGCACAATCGCAAACTAACAAGGAAGCAGTGAAACAGCACTAACCTGACAGCTGTGATTCATCCCTTTAAATAGCACCTCTGGAACCGCCATCCACCTGCTTCATGCCTCCTTTTCCTGTCGTTGTCGTGGTGAGGCGTTGAGGCAGGGGGCGATAATCAATTTGGCAGATCGGGCGCCCAGTGAGCTTTGCACGTTCACTGACGTCACGACCTGCCTGGCGCTAAAGCCCCAGGTGCTAACTGCTAGCGGCGGCGCTAAGGGGTGAATGGATTTGGCGTCCAGTGCTGGATTCGCCTTACCCCAGCGCTACTTCATTAGCGCCCCGTTAGTGCCCCCCACCAGGCGCTAACAGGAGGCGCTTACCAACTGAATTTCTCCCACTATATTTTCTAAATAATTTTACCTGTCTACATTGTCCAGGTTGGACACGTTGAACTTTAAAATGCTTCATAACGATCAAACTATTAATTAAATTATGCTGTTTTATTGATGTTAAATGTGTTGTCAGATTTATTTTATATATGCGCAAAGCATAATTGTGAATCACACAATACATTTAAATCTGAGTACAACTGGTGCAATGGATTTGCTTTGATTGTTAATGTAAAGCATGGTAGGTTCATCAACACATGTTGCTACCAAGGGCCCACCAGTGCCATTCCGCAATGGTCTAAGAGGTAGTGGCAGTCTCAGTCGCATCAGTTCAGCAAACTTGCGATCGCCGTTGATTTTAATGGGGGACGGAGCTATGAAAATGAGCTGCTCAACTCCTTTGGCAAGGGAAATGGCGGAGCAGCACAAAAGCACCGGGAAGTTACTGCGTGGTGTAAGTAATGGCCAATGATCCAAATGTCCTCCTTCTGTGCTATTGCCACTATGATGTATATTTTGTTCTCAGCCTTGACCGAGTCTTGAAGAAAATACCTCTTTCTCCTTTGGTCCGATCCAAGACAGTAGCTAGTGGGGACCCATTAAGCAATTTAAGACATTCCTTTAATAGTTTGTGTCTTTATGCTGGTTAAAGCTTTGAAAATAAGATAACAGTTTTTTTTAATCCAAGTTAATTAATCCCATTAAAACAATTCATAGTTTTTCAGTTATTCACTTTTTAAATAGAGTATACCATGATGCCTTTAGTGTTACATGACATTTAAACAATGACAAACCCAACTACATAATGCATAAACCACAATGTACCAAGTGTGTGATGTTGGTTCAGTTTTACAAGTTGTTTAAATGATCTACCACACAAATACCTATAGAACTTTCTATTTATACAATGGTTAATGTTAGCTGTCAGAATTGGAAAAACTTTGTGTCACAGAAATAATAAAATAAATGGAGGACCTCCATTATTTAATGGATGGCACTACAGAGGAATACCATATTGGAATGTAATCATTTGATTTGTGTGCTGAGAGCCATGGCCAACTCCTCATAATGTGTGGATGGGGCAGGTACTTCAGAGGTATTTTATACAGGGTTTCTACATATTTAATAGCAAATGTTGTTTTATCGGGATGGTTAGGTTTTGTAATTTAATTGACATTTTACTCACTATTTTATCAAGATATGACTTAAATGAGAGAGACCGCAGCCATGCAAAGGCTAGTCACATGGTTCAACTCACAAAGATCAAAAGGAGCTTTATGAAACTATTAGAATTACATTACTGTTATGAATCTGCTCTGGAGGTAATAATCATCTATATTTATAATATCTTTAAAAATCTTACATCTGCATGCACTTTCTACAAAACCTTACTTCCTGTTGTCAAATTTTCCCATTATAAGTTTCTATGTGCACGTTTATAATGGATGCTGCCTATGTAAACTTGACTCATTGTAATTACATCCTCCCACCAATGGTGGTGCTGCACCTCAGTTTTGTACCACCCAGCTCCCAGCAGAAATTCCTATGTTCCAACCACCTCTACATTTCTAATTACTGACATCTGTGAGGCAGAGTGAGAGAGCGAATGAAAGAAAGAAATGGATAAGCAGACTGAACATCTTTCCTCATCCTAATTTGAATTGCTTTTTTAAAGAAACAAGTTTAATTTTGAAAGCAAACAGTAAACTTTTAATTACAACTTGTATTTTGTTGATGGTTAGAACATGTAAACATTTTAACAAGTAAACATTTTAATTAATGACACCTGTGAGACACAGCAAGAGAGCACTACAAATACAGGAATACATTTCTAGGAACCAATCACAAACCTTCAAATTTAAAGTCTGCAGAGATCCTTTATAAAGTTATAAGGCAGGGATACCAGAGATGGGTTGTCTGCAACCCCACCCAGTGCTGTAAGACCCATACCCTCTGGCTTCTGATACTGCTGATGGATACCAAGATTCATCAGTGAGCTGATATTTAAACTCATAGCTCTGCCAAGCCTTAGGTTTCCCTGCCATAGTATCTGCCAAATTCCAGGTTCTCCCTCCACAATGATTTCCTCCCCTCTCATACTGCAAAACCACCACAGTGCTGACATGGAATTTGACTTATTTGGTTGCTATAAATTAGTAGCCTAATATTATCCTCTATATAGCATAAACAACCTTATTGTTATAAACTACTGTATCATCCAACTTGCTGTGAACACCACCATGGGCAATTTGCTGGTTATTATTAAAAATTTTGCATATCTGTTCACACTTTTCTGTTCATAAACCTTACTTCCAGTTGTTACCATTTGTAACAGCAACCCTGTATGTAAACAATTCTCTATCAGGATATAGTTGCTCACCCTTGCCACTGGGTGGCATTATAGCACTTCCTGCTGCCTCCAGCTTCCATGGCTCAACCACACCTCTAAACCACCCAGAGTTGTTCGCTGCTTCTATGCTTTTAAAAGTGGCTGTAAATTGAAAAAAAATCATTGTGCTTTGTACTCCCTAATTTGTGTTGCTCTTTATTGTCTAATTTGTGCTGTTTCCAATAAATGAATTTTAAATATTTTTTTTAAGTTGGCTGCCCTCGCCTCCATTCCCCACCAACTCAGCTCATTTTGGCTTCCTGCTCACTCTGTTACTTTGGTCCAGCCCCACTCGTCTAAATTTTTTTGAGGACCTTTGTTTTTCACACAGTGCCAACCAATGTCCCCTGTAATTTTTTGGGGGCCACACGGCCCCTTTAACGGGCTGCGCGGCCCATTCAAAATTCCACGCATGCGCGTTTTTTCAATTTAAAAGCCGGCTCACCGGCTGCGCGAGACTCTTGGAGCGCTGCGCAGCCATGCAGCTCAAAGGGAACATTGGTGCGAACCGCACTCCTTTTTTTGAGCACTTTGGGTTTTCACTAGGGACAGCCCTGTTCCTCTTTTCTTTGAAGCTCTTTGATTTCAGCACTGCCAGTTCACTTTTTTTTAGTCCCTTGGGTTTCCAGCAGTGCCAGGCCTATTTCTTTGTTTTTTTGGGTCCTTTGCTTTTTTTTGAATCCCACTTCTCTGTTTTTATTTTGAGCCCTTACCTGTGCTCCCTTCCCACTATATCTTTGGACTGTGCTCCCACTTTGGCTTTTACTCAGTCCCTTTTTCCTTCTTGTTGTCTTTGTTCCACTTCATTAATTTGCTACTGCCCACCTATCCATCAATTTGCTGCTACTCACTGCTACATTCATTTATTAATTTACTGCTGTCCGCTGCTCCAGTGACTTTTTAATTCGCTGCTGTATTAATTTTTTAATTTGCTGGTGCCCATGCTTTTTTAATTTATTGATTCATTGGTTGCTGGAGCTCCATTAACTCACTGTGATGCTCATCAGCAACTTTTTGTTGTTGTCATTGAGCAGTGGTTTGTTGTTGGCTTTTGTAAGCTGAGTTCTTCTGTTGGGATTGTACAGCATCAAAAAAGACACTAGATCATCGCAAATAGCACATTTTGTTGCATTTTAAGTACTTCAGTTTATTCATTTAATTTTTAATCTCTATATTACAACTTCTGCTGTCCACTGTTTTAAGATTTACTGTTATCAAATACTTTCAAAACATCAAAATACAACTTTTCGACAATGCACAGTCCTTGACGCCCATGTACAGTGCCACAGGAGACCGAATTGCTATAGACAACGAAAATACTGTCAATTATCCTCAATTGAAACCGAGTGCTTTTACATTGAACAGAGCTGAAATCAACATTTTCTGTAATCAAACAACTCATTGACATCTTTGAAGAAAAACATCCACTCTCAAAGCAATTAACAGGAAAGTACGTCATTACATACCTCAGTCACTTCATACTAATTACACATTCTACATAATGACAGTAAATGCAAGGGAATT
This sequence comes from Squalus acanthias, assembly GCA_030390025.1. Lineage (NCBI taxonomy): Eukaryota > Metazoa > Chordata > Chondrichthyes > Squaliformes > Squalidae > Squalus > Squalus acanthias. The sequence continues at coordinate 95,280,760 of CM059433.1, forward strand.
TACACAGTTTTTGAATGAAGATATTGTAACAAGATCATGGCTTGCCAATTGTAATATGATTACAAAAGTGAAAAAATTTATAATAAAACTTAAATGAAACATCATATCTAAAACATAACTCGTAACAAAAAAGCTTCTTCGATAAGCAGAGCCAGTTGATGCAAGACCAGAAGTGCAATGATTTTAATTATCTTTCCATCTCATTTTCCCACACACTTAGATAGTTCCTTCCTCCAGCCACCACACTGGTTTCCACTATTATGCTTCCTCCTACTACCAAGGTGTGTGTTTGTGGATTTTCCCCTCAGATGCTATTAGTACTGCTCCTTTAACAGTGAATTACAGTCTTGTTTCTTGGAGTTTGTCAGCTTTTACTCTCTCTTCGCTATAGAATGCTCCGTGTCATGCAACTCTTCAATAATCATCTCGAGCAAGAGCTAAAATATTCATCCATGAGGGTAGATGGATTCTGATATGAGTTAGTCGAACAAACTGAACTACAATAAGCCTTGAGTCTCTCAAGAAACCCACAGTGGAACACATTGAGACAAAACTGTGTTGGTCTGCAAAAAGCGCTTAAAATGTAACTACTTTTCACTTAAATAACTTGTTATTACAGTTTGCGGTGATTATTTTTTTACAATCCTGTAAAAAAAAGACTTGCATTTATATAGCGCCTTTCACAACCTCCGGACATCCCAAGGTGCTTTACAGCCAATTAAGTACTTTTTTTTTGAAGTGTAGGCAATGTAGCAGCCAATTTGCACACAGCAAGTTTCCACAAACAGCAATGTGATAATGACCAGATAATCTGTTTTTTTATGTTATGTTGATTGAGAGATAAATATTGGCCAGGACACTGGGGATAACGCACCTGCTCTTCTTCAAAATAGTGCCATGGGATCTTTTGGGCTCGATTTTGTCATTGGGGCGGGCTGGGGGCGTGTGATCCGCTTTTCGTGTTAGCCACCCGACTCCAATTTGATGTGGGAAAAATATGCGATTTTCCCCGAATTGGGCAATTGATTTCCAGCGTGTGGGAACCCCTGGCCCAATTAGTCTTTTCATTCTGAAACTCGCCTCCGATGACGTCATCAATGCTGCTGGATTTAAGGCCTGCAAGCAGCCTTGCTTCTTCTGCAGACTGCAAACCTTTTGGCCTTTGCTCTGATAGTTTCTTCCAGGCAAAATGTCCAGCAGTAGACCTAAGTCTGCACCAAGGTTTGATGACGCCGCCCTGCAAGCTCTGGTGGAGGGAGAAAGAGGGAATAAGGAGGTGCTCTTCCCTTCTTCAGGGAGGAAGAAGCCCCCCCAGCAGACGAAGGCTGTGTGGATGCAAGTGGCCCAGGAGGTCAACTCCTTATCTATGTGCCGCAGAACCTGGCTGCAGTGCAGGAAGAGATTTCATGACCTTCTGCGCACTGGAAAAGTAAGTATGACTTTCCCATCACCCTCAACCTGATCCCCATTGCCTCTCCTCACCAGCACTCAGCTTTGACAACCTCTTCCTCCACATCCCACTTGACACTGACATCCCTGCACCCTTACCCATTCCCTCTCTCTGTATGTTCACATTCACTTAACTATTCGACTATGCAGCCCTCACACTCCCTATCGCTGTGATGCTATGACAACAACTTATAACACACAAGGAGGGCCCTTGGTCTTGCCACCTCACTGAATCTTTGTCTCCTTCTAGGCATCTATGCTATGGATTCTCTACACTCACTCCTTCATTCTCACTCAAACACCACTTGTCTCCCTCATTGCAGGAAAGGAGAACTCACAATAAGAGGGAAAGAGCGAGGACAGGAGGTGGGCCACCCTCAGTAGCCCAGCTCACCACCTGGGAGGAGGTGGCCCTGGAGATCGTGGGAGTGGAGGACGATGTGCAAGTGGGGGATGGACAGACGGGTGCATCAGAGCAAGCTGGTGACAGAATAGTTTTTCATCTCTCTCATTGACATTGCATGAGTCACTGATAATGATTCTGATGCTCTAACAGATTGACTTATGATCATCTGCAATATTCAATGTGCATGTAACCTTGGCCTCACATCTCTGACTCTTTCCTTTACTCCCCCACAGGACCATCGAAAGCCTCCGTCCCCACTATCCAGGAGGAACAGCCTGAGCCTCCATACACCTCAGAGGAAGCTGCAACCTCTGAGGGCACAGCGTCAGCAGAATTCAGCGCACCCAGCACCAGCGCAGACACTCACACCTCGGTGGTACCTTCGCGAGATAGTGTAGTGTTGTCACCTGGTGTATCACAGCTCACAAGTGAGCATCAGCAGATGGTGGAGACAGGGACAGCAGTGGAGAGTCCTAGTCAGAGGGCGCAGGACTCTGCCAGCTCGGCTCAGCTGCATGTCGCCCCAGTGCCTCCGGGTCCATCCAGAAGAAGAGCGGTGCTGGAACTCCAGGAAGAGGTGCAGGAGTCTCTGGCAGGTTTTGTCTCCAGGGTCGCTGCGAGTGTGGAGCGAATGGAGGAGTCCATCGCTAACATGAGCAGAGCCTTTGTGGAGGCGTTGGTGCATGAACGCATCATCACGGAAAGGATGGCAACCTCCGTGGAAAGGATGGCTACCTCCATGGTAAGGCTGGCTACCGTAGAGGAGAGGATGGCTACGTCCATTGAGGAGCTTAGTCGCCAGGGTATGGAAAACATGGTCATTGTTCAGAATAGACTGACATCTCTTGAGGAGCAATGGTCAGCTATTGAGCAAACAAACCAGACCTTCAGGCAAGTCCTCGGGAGTAGTACTTCCAGTATAGAAATGGGTCCTCATGGTCCCCCTGAAGTGCAGCAAGGTGCTGTCAAGCCACTTGCTAGCTCTGAAGTGGGGCTGACCCATGAGAGGGATGTTGGTGGCAGACAACAAGGAAGTGGGGGCTCCTCTCCAAGCGCTCACACGACCATGCCACTGTAAAGTCCTCGGTCAGAGCCCCACCAGAGTCCCCACCCAACTGAGATCGGCGTCTCAGCCCCTGCACAGCCGCAGGAGCAGCAGACTGTTGCCGCGCCCTCACAGGCTCGCAACCCCAGAGGATGCCCGCCAAAGATGTCAAGACAGGAGTAGCAAGAAAGTGAGCAAGGGGCCTCCACATCTGCTGAAGCCACAGGGGAAGCACCATGTAGGAGCACGCGTAAGAGGAAGATAATGCACAAGTAGTCACAAGGGTAGTCACTTGGGTGAAATGTCATGTTTAATGTTGAAAAGCCATCAGTTGGTTATTGTAAATAAAAAATTCTGATGGCAACTGTTGCAGTTGTGGCGTCTGTCATATCGCTAATGGGACTTCCACACTGAGGGCTTAGGATGACTTGCAATTGTCAGTATGGTGGTCAGAGTGATAGGAATCCGTAGGTTCTTGCCATTGTCGATGGTCTGATAAGAAGGTGCGAGGCAAAAGTGTTTGATTGTGCAGGCTAAGCAAATCTGGCCAAGAGGAGTGCGTCCCTTGCATCCCCAGCAATGTGGTTACGCGCTGGCGCCTTCTGGCCTATGCAGCTTCAGGTGGGTGAGCAGCAGCTTGGCGCTCCTGTTGTTGCTGCTGCTGTTGGTGGTGTTGTTGTTCATGGATCTGTTGCTGCCACGGCTGGTCTTCGTCCGAATCTGATGTCCAGGAGGAAAGGAAATAAATGGTTCCCATGCTTCTGGTATATGCCTCAGTTGAGGAAGCGCTCATTCAAGGTGGCGAGAGGGGTTTCCCAGGAGGTCACACTGGAGATGGGTGTCAGGCTCCAAACTTCCACAATAATGGGTATGCCTGCTAAAAGTTCCCCCAGACCTGAGACAACAAAGTTCTGCCACCTGCAAATGATGATTGCTGAAAACTCCTTTTTAATGGAGCTGCAGCTGTTAGTAAGCAACCCACTTGTGCTGCCGCCAGGTTTCACTGGCGTGTTTCAGAGGAGATGTGAACCACGTGGGAAAAGTGTTAAAATCAGAAAGACCTCTCAAAATGGGATTATAGAGGCAATTAAGTGGTTGTTAAGGGCCTATCCCGCCTCTTGGAGGTGGGATGGAGACGGGGTCAGAAAACTCGCATTTGGGAAAATTGCTCGGAGGCGGGATCGGGCCCGCCTGCCATTTTTCGCGATTTTTACGCCTCACATGCCTCCAATCCCGCCTCCTTGGACCTGGCAAAATCGAGCCCTTTATATCCACCTCAGAGAGCAGACGGGGCCTCGGTTTAACATCTCATCCAAAAGACAGCACCTCTGACAGTGCAGCACTCCCTCAACACAGCAGTGGAGTGTCAGCCTAGATTTTTGTGCTCAAAGTCTCTGGAATGGGACTTGAACCCACAACCTTCTGACTCGTAGGCAAGGGTTATACCCACTGAGCCACAGCTGACACAGAAAGCTGTTCTTTTTACGTTAACATCAATTCACTCATATTTACTTTACTTATTTTGAGTTCCGTTTGAAATCTGTGCAAATATCTCCAGTTGGTTATAGACACTACAAAACCTTATCATCATGCTCTCCCCTCTTTCAACTCCTACAGTGTCTGTTCATTCAGGTCTCCCCATATACAGTCCCACTATCTCCTAGTTTGGCCTTTTAGGGTGCTTTTTCCCAGCTGGAACTTATTCGTCATCTTCTAAAGATATCAATCTTCACTATACAACACACATACCCTGCCATTCACAATTCTCTTGCCAATGCACTGCATGCAGATCATTTCTTCTCATTACTTCAATGTTGGTTACTCTGTCCTGTCAGTATATTGCAGAAGTATCCAACTTCTGCTTTTATATTTTTGCAAGTGACTAGTTCTCAGCACCCTGCAGACCCATAGTAGGTCTGTCTTCCTTCAGAGTAGTTCCCATCATGGGCAGTTCTAGCTAGAACAATGTATTTCTGCACCTCAGATACCTTAAGTAACATTCATATCAACAATGATCTGACCTAATCTAATGGTGTGTGGTTATACATAGACCAACAGATAAACCAAGGTCTGTTCTAAGGCTGTGAGGAGACCTGATGGCACGAACTGTAGAGCAAAGCTAAAGCAGTTCATAAATATTGCTGATACCAAAGACTGTGTCACTTCTTCTTCTAAGGCAGTCCCTCGGAACCGAGGAGGACTTGCTTCCATTAAAAGTTCCATTAAGACATTAAAAATGAGTTCTCAGGTGACTGATGAGAATGTGTTGAAGCTTTGTAACCCACTCCAACTTGATTGTTATTTTCTAAATATACAAGGAGAATTTATTTTCCTTTTTGATGAATAACACCATTTTTTGCATTGACTTGCTTTGAATTAAAGTTATAAGTAATATTTGGAATTCCATCCTAAGAGGTGGTGTAATTTATGTTAAGTCGATCTATCATTCAACAATCAGTTGCAGTATTGAAATAGTCATACGTTACTTTATAATGGGGAAGGAATTTCCGCTAGGTTGCGCTATTTTTTTCAGTGCAAACTGTCCAAAATCGGCTGAACCAGCACAAAAGATTGCAGAGTTTCCAGCGCAAGTTACGTTCAGCGCTAATCGAGTTTCTGTGATCTTTTACAGTAGTTTAAAAAAAAATCGCACTAGATGCCAGCCCCGCCTACAAAACTGGCCACTCCCCAGATCAAATTAATCACCATTGGGACTTTCCACTAATTGCGCTTGTTTGCGGAAAGCTCTTAAAATTAAGCTTATTTTTTTAGGCGCAAGGACACTAATAGACATGTTTTAACATCTTTTAATTTTTTTTAACATTTACTAAACTGACTACTGCACACCAATGTAACTAATAAATGGTGCTGTATAGTTTTTTAATGTAATTTTCAGTTTTTTTAAATCGGGTTGCTCATAGGTGGTGGACTAGGCACTTTGATTAAAAAAATTTATATTTTTTGATAACCCACTTTTAAATACATCAAGGAATTTTTTTAATGCAAACATTAAGCAAAAAAATTTTTTTAAACGCTGCCCGATTGCGCTGCTTCATGGCAGGTTTTACGTCTGTCGAAATGCAAATTAGTTTGAGCAGAAACTTGAGAGAAAAAAAACACATCTGAAAACTTGCACACTTTTGAGCACAATTTGCTCCCGGATCGCCGATTGCACCCAAAGCAGAAACTCTTGACCCATATTTAATGACATAGAATTATAAACTTGAGGCTGCCACCTGCAGATTACAAAATAATGGGGCTCAGGTGCGGTACCAAATAGAACGTAGGAATATAGGAACAGGAGTAGGCCATTCAGCCCCTCGAGCCTGTTCCGCCATTCAATGAGATCATGGCTGATCTGCGATTTAACTCCATATACCTGCCTTTGGCCCATATCCCTTAATACCTTTGGTTAACAAAAAGCTATCAATCTCAGATTTAAAATTAACAATTGATCTAGCATTAATTGCCATTTGCGGAAGAGAGTTCCAAACTTCTACCACCCTTTGTGTGTAGAAGTGTTTCCTAATTTTACTCCTGAAAGGTCTAATTTTTAGACTATGCCCCCTAGTCCTAGAATCCCCAACCAGCAGAAATAGTTTCCCTCTACCCTATCTGTTCTTCTTAATATCTTGAAAACTTCAACCAGATCACCACTTAACCTGCTAAATTCTAGGGAATACAACCCTAATTTGTGTAATCTCTCCTCGTAACTTAACCCCTGAAGTCCAGGTATCATTCTGGTAAACCTACGCTGCGCTCCCTCAAATGCCACTATATCCTTCCTAAGGTGTGGTGACCAGAACTGCTCACAGTACTCCAGGTGTGGTCTAACCAAGGTTTTGTATAGCTGCAGCATAACTTCTACCCCCTTGTATTCTAGTCCTCTAGATATAAAGGCCAGCATTCCATTAGCCTTTTTGATTATTTTCTGTACCTGTTCATGACATTTTAATGATCTATGTATCTGAACCCCCCAAGTCTCGTTGGACCTCCACTGTTTTTAGCTTTTTACCATTTAGAAAGTACCCTGTTCTATCCTTTTTAGGTTCAAAGTGGATGACCTCACATTTGTTTACATTGAAATCCATTTGCCACAGAGTTGCCCATTCACTTAATCTTTGTAATCTTATGCTTTCATCTACACTGCCTACAATTCCACCTATCTTTGTGTCATCGGCAAATTTGGATATATGACTTTTGATGCCATCATCTAAGTCATTAATAAATACTGTAATAGTTGAGGCCCCAACACAGATCCCTGTGGGACACCATGAGTCACATCCTGTCAATTTGAGTACCTACCCATTATCCCTACTCTCTGTCTCCTGCCGCTCAGCCAATTGCCTAACCAGGTCAATAATTTGCCCTCAATTCCGTGGGCTTCTACCTTAGTTAACAGTCTCTTATGTGGGACTTTATCAAATGCCTTCTGGAAGTCCATATAAATAACATCCATAGACAGTCCCCTATCCACTACTTTAGTCACCTCTTCAAAAAATTCAATCAGGTTTGTCAGGCATGACCTACCTTTCACAAATCTATGCTGGCTCTCTCTGATCAATTTCCCGACAACAGATGGTTTGGCTAACTGATCTATAATTCCCTGGTTTCCCTTACTCACTATTCTTAAATAGCAGAGTGACATATGCAATTTTCCAATCTAAAGGAACGGTTCCTGAATCGAGAGAACTTTGGAAGATTGGCCCAGAAATTAAAGACTGAGTGTTGACGCGGGGGTAAGGCTTCCCCGCGATATCTCACTCCGCGCCTACCTTTTTCCTCCGGGCCCACACGAACTTTAGTTTCAAGGCTGCAGCTGTGCAGTGCTTGCGTGACCCAGAGACGCAGCTAATTCGTGCGAGCTCTGGGATCACGTGATTCAGTTAGAGCCAATGGCATCACACCATCTTTCATTCATAGTTTTAACAGCAAGGACTGTCAAAGCTATGAATCCTACACACCCCCAAAAGAACAGATAAACCTCAATTAAATTTAAAAAAAAGCCATCACATTAATAAAATAACTATAGTTAAATAAATTAACCACTTTAAACAAAAAATAAATTTTTGAAAAAATTTAAAATCTTTTTAAAAGTTATAAAAATAAACTTACCTTTCTTTAAAGTCTCTAAAAAAGATAAACCTGTTGAAAAAATGTTAAAATAATACTTAATTAACTACTTACCTTGTTAAAAGAGGGTCTTACGCCTCCTTTCTTTATGTGTAAAATCTTCCATGCTTACCTGCGCGTTCAAAGCACTAAGTGCACTGCGTGCGCGCAGCCTGTAGCGCGCGTGCGGTTCACCTAGGAACCGCCCCCTTTTGAATTCACGAAGTGCCGGTTTCCCGCGCATGCGCAGTGCATGCTGGAAACCGGCAATTGGAGACCTAAAACGCGAGAGTACACAGTGCGTACTCTCGCGTATTAGGTCTAATTTTCGGGCCATTATAGTTAAGGCATCTGCAATGTGCTCACCTACTTTCTTTAACACCCTGGGATGGAAACCATCTGGTCCTGGGGATTTGTCACTCTTTCGTGCCATTATTTTCTTCATTACTGTTATTTTACTGACGCTAATTTTATTGAGTCCCTGTCCCCGATTCAATATTGGTTTCCTTGGGATTTCTGGCATGCTATAATCTTCGTCTACTGTAAATACTGATGCAAAGTAATTATTCAACATGTCCGCCATTTCCTTATTGTCATTTACAGTATCACTGCTTTCAGTTTTTAAGGGGCCAACATTGTTCCTGACTGCCCTCTTTTTCCCAATGTAATTGCAAAAATTGTTTGTATTGATTTTGATATCCCTTGCAAGTTTCTTTTCATACTCCCTTTTTGTATCTCTTACTATCTGTTTTGTGACCCTTTGCTGTCTTTGTATCTTTCCCATTCACCAGGATCTGTGCTATTTTTCGCATTTTTGTATGCTCTTTCTTTTAGTTTTATTTAGTCCCTTACCGCTTTAGTCGTACATGGCTTATTTTTTGGTTAGTAGAGCTCTTACCCCTCAGGGGTATAAACTGGTTAAGTATCACAAAGAAAGAACTTGCATTTATATAGCGCCTTTCACAATCTCAGGACATCCCAAAGAACTTCACAGCCAATGAAGTGTAGTCACCGTTGTAATGTAAAGAAATGTTACCAAGTCAGGCTGGTCTGATATAATCTTTGGGCAATCAGTATCCCCGGGCTAGGAAAATAGTTAGTCCTGCTCCTAATCTCCTAGCCAATGTGTACTGCTAGAAAGTGTACAGCCGGGATTTTCCTGTTTCCCACCTGCACGGTGCGGGAGGACCCGGTAGATGGCGGGAAACCTTCCGGGTTTCCCGGCACGCTGTGGAGTTTTAACTTCACAGCGTACATATGGGCCCAGAAATTGATCTCGCTCTGTTCCCGCGGGGGTAAGGCTTCCCCGCGATCTCTCACTCCGCTTGTGCTTTTTCAGATCCAGCTCGCACGAACTTGATGTTCCAGACATCAGCTGGGCAGTGCTTGCGTATCCCACCGGCGTAGTGAATTCGTGCGAGCTGTGGGATCACGTGACTCAGTTAGAGCCAATGGCAGCACACCATCTTCCATTCATAAGTTTCACATACGTGCTGTGAAATCTATGAATCTTACACCCCCCCAAAATAACAGCTAAACCTCAATTAAATAAAAAAAACCATCACATTAATAAAATAAGTATAGAAATTAACCATTTTAAATAAAAAATTAAATTTTTGAAAAAATTTAAAATCTTTTAAAAAGTTATAAAAATAAACTTACCTGTCTTTAAAGTCTCTAAAAAAGATATACCTGTTAAAAAAAATTCAAAAAAATACTTAATTCACTACTTACCTTGTTAAAAGTGGGTCTTACTCCTCCTTTTTCCATTTCTAAAATCTTCCGTACTTACCTGCGCGTCCAAAGCATGAAGTGCACAGCGTGCGCACAGCCTGTAGCGCGCACGCGATGCACCGAGGAACCGCCCCCTTTTCAAAAGACCAAGTGCCGGTTTTCAGCGCATGCGCAGGGCATGCAGAAAACCGGCAATTGGAGAGAGAATACGCGAGAGTACGCAGTGCGTACTCTCGCGTCGCGGGATGAATTTTTGGCCCATGATGTAATGGGCGGGTTCCCCGCCCGGAAGGCAACCTGATTGACAGGCTGGCGTCCAGTCGGGCAGGGAATGCAGGCTGGACACCGCACCAATAGTTAGGTGCTGGGTCCAGGTGAGGTGGGGGGGTTTCCAAGCCCGGAGGGTGTCCAAGCACAGAATGGGGGGGGTCAAGCCCAGGGGGGGAGGTCCAATCCCCCGTGGGGGGTCCAATCCCCAACCTGGTGGGGTGTCCGATCCTTGGGAGGGGTCCGATCCCCGACAAGGAGTAGGGGGGTCCTATCCCTCGGGGTGGGGGATCCGATCCCCGACCCCGGGGCTGATTCGCAATCCCCGGGGGGTCCAATCCCTGTCCCTGGGCTGAGTCACGATCCCCAGTCCCCGGTGGGGGGGGGGGGTCCGATCCCTGTTCCCGGGAGTGGGGGAGTCACTATCCCCGGGGGGGTGTCCGATCCCGGTCCCCGGGGGGGGGTGGTGTCGTGATCCCCGGGGGTAGGGGGGTCCAATCCCTGTCACCGGCGGGGTCACCGGAGGGGTCGACCCGATCCCCAACCCCAGGGGAGTGCGGGCTACTGGTGAAGGAGCTTGGGGGGTAAGTGAGAAGCACTCCTGCTCCTACCAGCCCACAAGGATTGCTCCCAGAGGCTGAGGCCACCTTGTTGCAGATGCCGGGAATCCCGAGCCCCAGAATCCCCGGCCGCCTGCAGTTAAACCTGCAAAGCAGATTAAAGTAGAGGCTTCAGGCCTCATTATCATATTTAAATTGCCTGCCCGCCTCTTGGCAGTGGGCTGGCTGTCCGCCCCCTGTCCCGCCTGAGTAAAAGGTGAAAATGGGTGGGTTGGAGGCGGGTTGGGGTCGGGTTTTACATTTTTACAATTCACTTTCCCCCACCCCTACTCCCCGCCCTCCGCCTTCAACCCACCTGTTTTTTCCTGTGAAAATTCCCCCCTACATGTGTGGATATCGGGTGAAATCAAGAACAGATTTAGCTATGATGTTCCATGTGGTCAAATAGCCTGCTAAAACTCCCTGTCTGGGCTCACATGCGAAGAATAGTCACTTGTGGTTGAGATTTGTGGAGAATTCGGCATCTCTGGATCATATCCCAACATGAGTGAAGTTCAAAAGGGAAGGGGAGGAAAAAGTTGAACAAAATAAAGACTACCACGTCAGCTGTGGCTCAGTGGGTAGCACTCTCGCCTCTGAGTCAGAAGGTTGTGGGTTCAAGTCCCACTCCAGAGACTAGTGCACATAAAGCTAGGCTGACACTCCAGTGCAGTGCTGAGGGAGTGCTGCACTGTCAGAGGTGCCGTCTTTCAGATGAGACGTTAAGCCGAGGCCTCTTCTGCTCTCTCACGTAGACGTAAAAGATCCCAAGGCACTATTTCAAAAAAGAGCAGGGCAGTTATCCCCAGTGTTCTGGCCAATATTTATCCCTATATCCACATCACAGAAACAGATTATCTGGTCATTATCACATTGCTGTTTGTGGGAGCTTGCTGTGTGTAAATAGGCTGCCGTGTTTCCCACATTACAACAATGACTACATTCAAAAGTACTTAATTGGCTCTAAAGCGCTTTGAGACGTCCGGTGGTCGTGAAAGGTGCTATATAACTGCAAGTCTTTCTTTAAAAGTAAACATAACTAAAATTGGGCATCCAGTAACAGAGACCAATTTGTAGGAGCATGCCTTAATTCTATGAGAAAAAAGGCCAACATGGAAAGAACTAGCAGACATGTGGTAATTATGATAATTACATTGGGCCTGAATTTGCGGTCGGAGGCTTCCCGCGGGTGGATGCCTCCGAACCGCAATAAAAGTACGAACCTACCTGATGGTCCTGGATCCACGGAGACTCACACTCCTGCGCCTCTACGCGTACGCAAGCGTAGAATCACACGCATCCCAGGGGCGCATGTGATTCACAAGCACCCCTGGGGTCACGTGGGCAGCCCAACCAATCAGAAAGAGGATTCTCATTATACTTATGGAGATTCCATTTAAGTACGAAGATTCTTAACAGATCGCAAGTTCCGGTTTTCGCACATGCGCATTGCATGCGGAAACCTCGAACTTGCGGGGTACTTACGGCCGCGTACACAGTCATAGGCCCCGGAAAATCCGGGCCTATATTTTAAATATATTCATGATCTATCCACAACCATCACTTTATCCCCAACCTCTTCATGTCAACTCCATCTCCTTAACCTGGTCATGTCTCAGCTGCCTTACTCTCTCTTCTATGCCAAAGTGAATTTGGACCACCTGGGTCAATTCTCTTACCACTAGTAGGGTAATTTTGCTTTAAATAAAATAATAAGTTCTTAATAAACTGCTCACCATAAATAAATGAAGTTATTGGCCCGTAATTTGTGGTCAGCGGCGAAGCAAAGGCGCTCGCCACTGGCCTCGAAGAAAGCTGCCCACAAAGATCTCACGATCGCTGCGGTGGGAAGTTTGCCTTTCTCAACGTGCAATTGATTGTAGTGTTCTGTAATGGGAATTCCCAGCGAAGAGCTGCAGTGACATCAACATGCTGTCTAAGCAGCCAATCACATTGAAGAATTCTCACAGACACCAAACCAGGAAATGAAAAGCAGCTTTTATTCTCACTTTTTAAAATGTTACAGAGAGTGAAATAAAGATTGGGACTTTCACATAGGGGATAAGGTAGAAGCTGAAATACCATTAACAAACTTTAAAAAAAATTAAAGTTATAAAAAAATGTAATTTTTATCATAATGGAGAAATATGACACTCCACAAATATAAAATTAGTTTTCCAGTGCCAGAACAGTTGTTCAGCAGTCAATATGCCGTTAAAACCCCAGTTACACCTCTTTCAACAAGGCTTAACTTTTTTATGGGGTGTTTAACAGCAATATTAGAGCGGAAAAGGGGAAGTTTTCATCAGTTCAACTGATTTCACTGATTGCCAGCTATGGGGAGTTCCACAGCACAGCCTGTGGCAGAGCAGGGAATGACTGACCGCAACTTCAGGATTTCCACGATATCCAGAGATAGGGAGGAGTGAGGCCATGGCGGAATATAAACACAAAGATAGGAATGTAGGTCAATGAGGATAAGCTGATGGGCGAGCAGTAGTTGTTACAAATAATGTCTAGTGGCAACATCAGTATTGGCTTGACCTTTATATGCTGTAAGCCCTCGGATCCTTTCTATGGTGTCTAATTGGGATGCCTATTATTCATTGGCTCAAATACCATTGCTATTTATTACTCTTATTGCAGGAAGAAGAACCTAAACCATATAAACAATGAATGGATCTCAGACGCAATGCTGGGCCTGGAAAAACAGATCTGATTGGATAAACGAGTCCTGCACTACTGCACATCATTATCAAATGGTTGATGTAATAGAAACCATCCTTGTTCCTTCTTTTATCGGCATTATCTGTTCAGCAGGATTGGTTGGAAATATTCTCATCCTATTTACCATCATCAGGTATAGAAAAACAAAAATGACAGGAACTGAAAGATTAATTGAGCTTCTGGAATGGAAATTTGTAAACGAAATATACTGAATTAATGAACATTAGTGTTTAGATTTTATTTTAAGCATGACCGTGTTTGGTCTTTACAGATGAGCTTATAGAGATATGCCATGATAACACAGAATTCTATTGTTGCTGTTTGTTGCAATTTATTTTACTGACATTTACATTGTTCTGCTGTCAAGGAGTACAAAGGTAAGAACAAGATTTATGTTCAGGCTTTCCAAGTGAGATGGCTTTAAACATATTAAACAAGTCTGTGTTGACACATTCATTCATCAAAAACTAAAATAAGAGACAAGGGTGCTGAACAGCCAAGTTATTAAATGAGCAAGTGTCTCTCTGAGCTTTAGACAGCAACGCTGTAGTGTTACAATATCTGTTGGGGAGGAATGTCAGTTTTGTAGCCACATTGATATTCACATGCAATTTGAGCAATTACACTGATATGTCTTATGTCAGAAAAGCCGAATATAGGTTAATTCCCTGTGCAAAATTGATTAAATTGGCATATTTAATTATGTTACCCTTTTTAGTACAATGAACAAACATCTATGTCAAACTTTGCTAATGTATTCTGCCTGTTATAATTACGAAAAGAACCTCCAAATTTCATAAAGAAGTGAAATGTCCAACAATGGCTTCTCTCCCTGCCCCTACACCGTTACTTGTGGAGTACCTGAAGAATATATCCTCGGCCCCCACCTATTCCTCATCTATATGCTGCCCCTCAGCGACATCATCCACAGACATGACATCAGGCTCCACGTGTATGCTTTTTAGTACAATGAACAAATGTCTATATCAAACTTTGCTAATATATTCTGCCTATTCATATAGAGAAAAGAGCCCTCAAATATCATAAAGAAGTAAATTCTTTGAATTATAAGAAAAATATTCTTCAGCAACCTGATAATCTGACCTGCATCTGCATTCGATGTTTAAATAACTTTACTAGCAGAGCTACTAATATGACAACAACAGCAACATCAGTGTGCATTTAGATAGTGCCTCTAGCATTGAAAAATGCCCCAAGGTGCTTCACAGAGATATAAGGAAAAATTGATGTCAAACTAAAGGAGATATTAAAAAGGGAGACCAATGTTTGGTCAAAGAGGTGGGTTTTAAATTGGCTTTTCAAGGAGGAAATTATAAGAAGATTTTTTTTTAAATTTGTATTTGGGATGTGGGCGTCGCTGGCAAGGCCAGCATTTATTGCCCATCCCTAATTGCCCTAGAGAAGGTGGTGGTGAGCCGCCTTCTTGAACCGCTGCAGTCAGTGTGGTGAAGGTACTCCCACAGTGCTGTTAGGGAGGGAGTTCCAGGATTTTGACCCAGTGACGATGAAGGATCGGCGATAAACTTCTAAGTCAGGATGGTGTGTGACTTGGAGGGGAACTTGGAGGTGGTGGTGTTCCCATGCGCCTGCAGCCCTTGTCCTTCTAGGTGGAAGAGGTTGCGGGTTTGGGAGGTGCTGCCGAAGAAGCTTTGGCGAGTTGCTGCAGTGCATCTTGTAGATAATGAAAGCCATTTGGCTTCCCGTGCCTGTTTTCACCAGAGGTAAAAATTTTCAGGGTAATATTAATGCGCAATAGGTGGGCAATTAGCCCAACTTATCTTCAGCATGTTGATTTGTACATAAGAACATAACATAAAACGTAGGAGCAGAAGTAGGTCATTTGGCCCCTCGAGCCTGCTCCGCCATTCAATAAGATCCTGGCTGATCTGATCTTGGCCTCAACTCCACTTCCCTGCCCGCTCCCCATAACCCTTGACTCCCTTACCTTTCAAAAATCTGTCTATCACCACCTTAAATATATTCAATGACCCAGCCTCCACAGCTCTCTGGGGAAGAGAATTCCAAAGATTCACGATCCTCTGAGAGAAGAAATTCCTCCTCATTTCCGTTTTAAATGGGTGCCCCCTTATTCTGAAATTATGCCTCCTAGTTCTAGATTCCCCCACGAGGGGAAACATCCTCTCTGCATCTACCCTGTCAAGCCCCTTCAGAATCTTATATGTTTCAATAAGATCCCCTCTCATTCTTCTAAACTCCAATGAGTAGAGGCCCAACCTGCTCAACCTTTCTTCATAAGACAACCCCTTCATCTCTGGAATCAACCTCGTGAACCTTCTCTGAACTGCCTCCAATGCAAGTATATCCTTCCTTAAATAAGGAGACCAAAACTGTACGCAGTACTCCAGGTGTGGTCTCACCAATGCCCTGTACAGTTGTAATAGGACTTCTCTACTTTTATACTCCATTTCCTTTGCAATAAAGGCCAACATTTCATTTGCCTTCCTAATTACTTGCTGTACCTGCATGCTAACTTTTTGTGACTCATGTACAAGGACCCCCAGATCCCTCTGTACCTCAGCATTTTGTAATCTCTCCCCATTTAAATAATAATTTGCTTTTTTATTTTTCCTACCAAAGTGGATAACCTCGCATTTTTCCACATTAAACTCCATCTGCCAGATTTTTGCTCACTCACTTAGCCTGTCTATATCCCTTTGGAGATTATTTGCATCCTCCACACAATTTGCTTTCCCACCTATCTTTGTATCATCAGCAAATTTGGCTACATTACACTCGGTCTCTTCATCCAAGTCATTAATATAGATTGTAAATAGTTGAGGCCCCAGCATTGATCCCTGTGGCACCCCACTAGATACAGTTTGCCAACCTGAAATGACCCATTTATCCCGACTCTCTGTTTCTGTTAGTTAGCCAATCCTCTATCCACGCTAATATATTACCCCCAACCCCATGAGCTCTTATCTTGTGCAGTAACCTTTTATGTGGCGCCTTATCGAATGCCTTCTGGAAATCCAAATACACGACATCTACTGGTTCCCCTTTATCCTCCCTGCTCATTATATCCTCAAAGAACTCCAGCAAATTTGTCAAACATGATTTCGCTTTCATAAAACTATGCTGACTCTGCTTGACTATATTATGATTTTCTAAATGTCCTGCTACCACTTCCTTAATGACAGATGTTAGGCTAACTGGTCTATAGTTGCCTGCTCTCTGTCTAACTCTTCTTAAATAGGGGCATTACATTTGCGGTTTTCCAGTCCACTGGGACCTCTCCAGAATCCAGGGACTTTTGGTAGATTACAACCAATGCATCCACTATCTCTGCAGCCACCTCTTTTAAGACCCTAGGGTCATCGGGTCCAGGGGACTTGTCCACCTTTAGTCCCATTAGTTTGCCGAGTACTTTTTCTCTAGTGATAGTGATTGTTTTAAGTTCCCCCCCCCCCCCACCCCAATAACCCCTTGATTATCCATTATTGGGATGCTTTTAGTGTCTTCTACCATGAAGACCGATACAAAATATTTGTTCAAAGTCTCCGCCATTTCCCTGTTTCCCATTATTAATTCCCCAGACTCATCCTCTAGGGGACCAATGTTTACTTTAGCTACTCTCTTCCTTCTTATATACCTGTAGAAGCTCTTACTGTCTGTTTTTATATTTCTTGCTAGCTTACTCTCAGAAGCTATCCTTCTCTCTATCATTTGTTTAGTCGTCCTTTGCTGGTTTAAAAAAATTTCCCAATCCTCTGGCCTTCCACTATTCTTCGCAACATTGTATGCTTTTTTCAATTTGATACCATCCTTTACTTCCTTAGTTAGCCACAGATGGTTCATCCTTCTCTTACAGTCTTTCTTTCTCACTGGAAAAAACTTTGCTGAGAGTTATGAAATATCTCCTTAAATGTTTGCCACTGCTTTTCTATAGTCTTACCCTGTAATATATTTTCCCAGTCCACTTTAACCAAGTCTGCCTTCATACCTTTGTAGTTACCTTTATTTAAGTTCAGGACACTAGTTTGAGACCTAGCTTTCTCACCCTCAAACTGAATTTGAAATTCTACCATGCTATGATCACTTTTCCCAAGAGGATCCTTCACTTCGAGATCATTAATTAATCCAGCCTCATTGCACATTACCAGATCTAAAATAGTCTGCTCCCTGGTTGGTTCCACAACGTATTGTTCCAAGAAACCATCCCACATACACTCTAAGAACTCTTCCTCAAGTCTACCTTTGCCAATTTGCTTTGTCCAATCAATATGAAGATTAAAATCTCCCATGATTATAGCCATACCTTTCTTACAAGCCTTTATTATTTCCTGATTTATATTCTGTCCTACAGTGTGGCTACTGTTTGTGGTCCTGTAGACCACTCCCACCAGTGAATTCTTACCCTTATTATTTCTTATCTCCACCCAAACTGATTCTACGTCTTGATCTTCAAAGCCAGATAGTTTCTCACTACTGCACTGATCTCATCTCTTATTAACAGAGCTACACCACCTCCTTTTCCTTTCTGCCTATCCTTACGAAATGGCAAATACCCCTGAATATTCAGCTCCCAGCCTTAGTCACTTTGTAACCACGTCTCTGTTATGGCTATCAGATCATACCCATTTATTTCTATTTGTGCTGTCAACTCATCTATCTTGTTACGAATGCTGCGTGCATTCAGATATAGAGCTTTTAATTTTGTCTTTTTACTATTTTTCCCTACTCTGACCCCTCTTTCTGATGCACTCTTATATGTATACACTCTGTCTCTTCCTGTCACACTCTGGTTATCATTACCCCTATCGCTACCCTGCACTTTTGCCATCCCATTTTTCTTTGACTTTTTAAATTTCCGCTCAGTGGATCCTTCCCCCCCACTATTTAGTTTAAAGCCCTATCTACAGCCCTAGTTATTCGATTCACCAGGACACTGGTCCCAGCCTGGTTCGAATAAAGCCCATCCCGACGGAACAGCTCCCTCTTACCCCAGTACTGGTGCCAGTGTCCCAAGAATTGAAACCCATTTCTCCCACACCAATCTTTGAGCCACTCTTTCATCTCCCTGATCTTATTTACCCTATGCCAATTTGCATGTGGCTCAGGTAGTAATCCAGAGATTATTACCTTTGTGGTTCTGCTTTTTAATTTAGCCCCTAGCTGCTCATACTCCCTCAGCAGGACCTCTTTATTTGTCCTACCTATGTCGTTGGTACCTACATGGACCACGACAACTGTATCTTTCCCCTCCCACTCTTAAGTTCCTCTCCAGCCCAGAGGAGATGTCTTTTACCTTGGCATGGGGCAGGCAACATGGCCTTCGAGACTCACGCTCTTGGCTGCAGAGAACAGCGTCTATCCCTCTAACTATACTGTCCCCTACCACTACCACATTTCCTTTTGCTCCCCCCACTTGAATAGTTCCCTGTACCACGGTGCTGTGGTCAGTTTGCTCATCCTCACTGCAGTCCCCCACTATTCAAAAAAGGTGGTAGAGAGAAAACGGGGAATTACAGACCGGTAAGCCTGACATCGGTAGTGGGGAAAATGCTAGAGTCCATTATAAAAGATGTAATAGCAGAGCACTTGGAAAACAGTGACAGGATCGGACAAAGTCAACATGGATTTACAAAAGGTAAATCGTGCTTGACTAATCTACTGGAATTTTTTGAGGATGTAACTGGTAAAATAGATAAGGGAGAACCAGTGGATGTGGTGTATTTGGACTTTCAAAAGGCTTTTGATAAGGTCCCGCATAAGAGATTAGCGTGTAAAGTTAAGGCACATGGGATTGGGGGCAAGGTATTGACTTGGATAGAGAACTGGTTGGCAGACAGAAAGCAAAGAGTTGGAATAAACGGGTCTTTTTCCAAGTGGCAGGCAGTGACTAGTGGGGTACCGCAGGGATCGGTCCTTGGACCCCAGCTATTCACAATATATATTAATGATCTAGACAAGGGAACTAGATGTAATATCTCCAAGTTTGCAGATGACACAAAGCTGGGTGGGCGTGTGTGCTGTGAGGAGGATGCCGAGAAACTCCAGGATGATTTGGACAGGTTGGGTGATTGGGTAGAAGCATGGCAGATGCAATATAACGTGGATAAATGCAAGGTTATCCACTTTGGTGTCAAAAACAGGAAGGCAGATTATTATCTGAATGGCAATAGATTGGGAGAAGGGGAAGTGCAACGAGACCTGGGTGTCCTTGTGCACCAGTCGCTGAAGGTAAGCATGCAGATGCAGCAGGCGGTTAAGAAGGCAAATGGTATGTTGGCCTTCGTAGCGAGAGGGTTTGAGTACAGGAACAAGGATGTCTTGCTGCAGTTGTACAGGGCCTTGGTGAGACCACATCTTGAGTATTGTGTGCAGTTTTGGTCACCTTATCTGAGGAAGGAGGTTCTTGCCATGGAAGGAGTTCAGCGAAGATTCACCAGGCTGATACCTGGGATGGTAGGAATGACGTTTGAGGAGAGATTGGGTCGATTGGGCTGAGACTCGCTGGAGTTTAGAAGAATGAGAGGGGATCTCATTGAAACTTATAAAATTCTGACAGGACTGGACAGACTAGATGCAGGAAGGATGTTCCCGATGGTCGGGGAGTCCAGAACCAGGGGTCACAGTCTAAGGATAAGGGGAAAGCCATTTAGGACAGAAATGAGGAGGAATTTCTTCACCCAGAGAGATGTGAACCTGTGGAATTCTCTACCACAGAAGGCAGTAGAGGCCAATTCATTAAATATATTCAAGAAGGAGTTGGATATATTTCTTAAGGCTAAAGGGATCAAGGGATATGGGGAGAAAGCAGGGACAGGGTTCTGAATTTGGATGATCAGCCATGATCGCATTGAATGGCGGAGCAGGCTAGAGGGGCCGAATGGCCTACTCCTGCTCCTATCTTCTATGTTTCTATGTTTCTATGTCCCTGCTCTCGCCCACACACAGAGTAAGAACCTCGCAACTGTTGGACAAGAGCAAGGGCCGAGGTTCCTCCCCCACTCCCTCCTGGATCCCCATACCTGCCTCGCTCATAGTTACACCCACCTGTCCCTGACCACGGACCAAATTTGAATTAATTAATCTAAGGGGTGTGACTGCCTCCTGGAACACAGCGTCCAGGTAACTCTCCCCCTCCCTGATGTGTCGCAGTGTTTGAAGCTCGGACTCCAGCTCATCAACACGGAGCTGAAATTCCTCAAGCAACCAACACTTACTGCAAATGTGGTCGCCGTGGATCTCAATGGTGTCCACCAGCTCCCACATGTTGCAGCAGTAACACATCACCTGCCCTGCCATCTCTAATGTATTTAATTAATTAAGTGTTTAAGTTTTGAACATTTAGTTTTTAATCCCAGCTCTTAATTTAAACCAATGCCCAAGAAAAAGAGAGAAATACTGACCAACCAATCGCTTTCCTGCTTTCCTGTGACATCACACTTTGAATCTTTCTACTTCTTACCTTTCCAGGTCAGTTGGCGCCGCTCCGGGCTCGCTTTCTTGTAGTCCCGCTGGTCGACTCAGTCGGCCCGATCTCCCGCTCTCGCGCTCTCTTGTATGAGGAGGTGAAACGTGCAGTGAAGCCTATGTGCAGTTGGAACTTCACAGATTGCAAGTTGGGAATTGAGCGCATGCGCAAAATCCCGAACTTGCGGTCAATTTCAAAGGCGGTATGACAGCGTACCGTGAGACTACGCCATCATACCGACCGTGAATTCAGGGCCATTGAACATACAGCAGGAAATCCTGTTAGTGGTGATGGATGGCAGGAAGCCGGCGAAATGGCATCCTGCCTGATTTTCCTCCCCTATTAGTGCACTCCGCCGGTCGGTCACTCAAAAGTCAAAATAGACCCCCTGGTGTGGAGTCATACCTGCCAGGAGCACGTGTCAGAAGCTCAGGCACGCACAGTGCCCAGTTTTCTGACCATTACCTTAAATGGTTGGAAAGTCATGCACGGTGTACATCCAAATTTCCAATGTGCACTTTTGGTAGGTGAGTCTCCCCACCAGGAATGTTAAGTCAGAAAATTACCCCATAAATTACTGCCCGTTAGTGTGTACTTAGCAAATGCACTGGCTCTAATGCAGACTTAATTTACCCCTTGTATCAGGAATGAATCGATACCTGAGTAAATATCCCTTAGTAAATTAACAGGGTGATTAGTTATCAATGAGCAATACATATTGTTGACGGTAGTAAAAATATTATCTGTGATATTACAGCCCCATTATTTGAACAAGACCACCACTAAACAAAATTAAGTACCTCTGGTAAGATGAACAATGTACCAGGCAATAATACAATGCTGATAAAAATTAAATTTGATTTGTTTCAGGTCAGTGAGGAAGACCATTCCAGATATTTATATTTGTAACCTGGCAGTGGCAGACTTGGTTCATATTATTGGAATGCCATTCCTGATTCATCAGTGGGCACGAGGAGGAGCGTGGGTGTTTGGCAGTACTCTCTGCACAATTATCACATCGCTAGACAGTTGCAACCAGTTTTCCTGTTGTGCAATTATGACAGCTATGAGCCTGGACAGGTAAGCAAGAGCACAATGTTGTTAATTTAACAAATCTTTAAAATAATCGAAAAGAACAACTGATCTTCATAGTGTACTTACCCACCCAAATAATGTGGGCATTAAAAGACAGTCACAAGCAATTGAATGCTGGAAACTCAGTTAGGTCTCACTCCTGGAGATTTGTCAGGGTCGGATGTGCATCACTCAAATGACTGAAAAACCCACATCACAAAATTCCCCCATCATCTAGAACCCTCACGGAAAATCAACTCCAATAATCCAGTTATCTACTTCAACTAATCAAATAAAACATGATCCCTCAGGATACAAATACAATATCAAGATTATGTCCTTAGGCTGTACGTTTTTCATGTCTCAGTAAGATACATAACGCAGGGTGTAAGAAAAATTGGGTCAATAAGGAGTTCTTGATTCAAAATACGATGATTTGTCAATACAGCACCAGGGAGAAAATAAAAAGGAAGAAACTAGCATTAATTTTTAGCCTGTAGTATTTTATCAAAATCCTCTGTTATCTGAGGAAGTCCCTGTCTGGAGATTGAGGGGTGAAAATTCAACTTCGGCAAGGGTGCAAAACAAGCGGTAGCGGATAGGCCGCCCATTGTACACCCTGCCCGATTTAACTTTCCATTGATGCCGCTACCTCCCATTTTGCACCCCCGCTGAAGTTGAATTTCACTCTTTTAAATTATTAAGGTTTTCTACATTTTCTCCCTATCTCTACTCTATAATTCTCCTTGGATCACTTCATTGCACGAGGCAGACAATGAGGTGCTTTAGGATCTCTGCTAATGCTCAAAATATAGAATCCAGGAGGTACGAGTGATTGACTTGGGGGGGCTGGATTCATCTCTGCGTTACTGCCACTTTGGGCTGCAAAACAGAGTGAAAAGCCTACCACCTCAAATCATCTGCGAAAAACTGCATCAGAATAATTCTACGAAAAAATTGACGGTCCCTTTAAGGCCACCAGCAGCCCACCACCACACTTAAATAGGGTCAAGGGGATGTGGCTAACTATCCGACCTATTTCCCCAAACCTCCAGCCCAAACCCACTCCAAATAATTATCGCCACTATCTGAGTGACAGTACGAGATGCAGGAAGGTAACCTCTGAGGCAGATACCACGGCATGGACTTCCACTGAAAGTTGCCATTACTTTGCCTACGTATTGATCAGTTTAGTACTTCGTAGGCTAGTTTTACTTAGCTTCACCCACATACAACCATAGACTCATAGGGGTAAAAATTCAGTTGGTTGCGCCTCCCGTTAGCGCCTTAAGAGGGTGCTAATGGGGCGCAAAGCCACTAGCGCCTGGGCGCAGCGATGTTTGTGCCGCTCGGGAACTTAACTAGACATTTAGCGGCGGCGCTAAACCTTACCGCCGCGACCACCTGCGCGCGCCGATTGTGACGTCATTCCATGGTGCAACGCCCTTGTGGCGCCCCGGAGCGGAAATTGAGTGGCGCCCCCTGCCTTACCGCCTGGCGCATCCAACGACCGGAAGACTGGAACGCTATCAATCGCTGTAGGGCTGGGTGGGGGGCGCTATTTAAAGGGGGCCTCTTCCTGTCTTTTTCTGTGGTTGACATTTTTGCACCACTCGTTCTGAGAGAGAGAGAGAGATTCGGAGAGAGAGAAAGAGAGACTTCTGCATTGAGTCAACGCTTTGTGAGGTAGTTTTGCCTACTGATCCTAACTTCGCTGGTACTTTGGTTGCTGTCCTTCATTACTTTGCTTGCAAAGAGACTATGGGGGCTGCACTGATTGGGGGCGTCGTCCTGCTCCAGCTGAATCGGAGGACACAGAGACGCAGAGAGAGAGTGGCAATGATGGCCAGACGGAGGAGGGCCAACAGGCGTATGTACAGGAGAGCTTACCCTCCCAGGGTATATCGTGAACAGCTCTCCTACATTCATATGTCTGAGGAGCTGTGTTTACGAAGGCTGCGATTCAGCAAGGAGGTGGTCACTGAGCTCTGCCACCTGCTGCAGCCAGATCTGCAGCCTCAACTGAGGTCCAGGACGTCTCTGTCGGTGGCAGTGAAGGTCACAGTGGCTCTCAACTTCTATGCTACTGGCTCATTTCAAGCTGCTGCTGGGGACCTCGCCAATATCTCCCAGTTCGCGGTGCATTGCTGCATCCGGCAGGTCACAAGTGCCCTCTTTAAAAGGAGACGAGAGTTCATCTCTTTCCCCATGACCCCAGACAAGCAGCGTGACCGCGCTCTGGGCTTTGCGAGGATAGCGGGCTTCCCCATGGTGCAGGGCGCCATTGACTGCACGCATGTGGCTTTGCGTGCTCCACATGAGAATGCCGAGGAATTCCGGAACAGAAAGGGGTTCCATTCCTTGAATGTTCAGTTGGTCTGTGACCACAGACAGCTGATACTCGCTGTCAATGCCCACTATCCTGGCAGCTGCCACGATGCTTTTATCCTGCGCCAGACTACTGTGGCAGAACTTTTCGAGGCACCGCATCAGCCAGTTGGTTGGCTTCTCGGGGACAAGGGGTATCCATTGAGCACCTGGCTGATGACACCGCTCCGTACGCCCAACACCCCTGCTGAGCTGCGGTACAATGAGAGCCATCAAGCTACCAGGAACATCATTGAGCGCACAATCGGCGTGCTGAAGCAACGATTCCGCTGTCTCGACCATTCTGGAGGAGCCCTGCAGTACTCGCCTGAGCGAGTATCCAACTTCGTAGTTGTGTGCTGCATGTTGCATAACATGGCAATCGTCAGGACCCAGCCAATGCCACCAGGCCTTGGAGCACCACCAGAGGAGGAGGAGGAAGAGGAGGAAGAGGACGAGGAGGATGATCATCAGCAGCACCAAGGCGGGAGGGCGGCCCACAATGGTGAAACTGCAAGGGCCGTCCGTCAACGGCTAATAGCAAGCCGCTTCTAGGGCCCCTGCTGTGGAAATGGCTTCTGCCATTGCTAACAACATCAATGAACCCAGCACGCAACCCCTAAGCCGGCCAAGGCACCAATAATTCCAAACACCAAACATGTATATTTTGAATACAAAAACTTATTTATTTTACAAACTCTGTGTGTGTCATTTCCTCATGACAAACTCATAGAAATAAACACAAAAAAACAGTCAATAACATAACTGGTTCTCACAACCTGGAGATAATGTCCAAAACACTAAACAAAAGTTGGACCACGAACCTCGGCCTTTAATAAAAAAATGACCAGCATTTTGTCACACCTCCTACTTTTTGCCCTTTGAGGGTGATCTCCTTCCCTTGCGCACTTCCCCCCTTCTAACCCTACTGCTCCTCCGTAATGGGACCTCAGTGGCTGCAGCAAGGCTGGTGGAAGGCTGCTGATCGTCAGACCCTGACACTGCAGATGCCCCTGAAGGACGGCCTCGACCACTTCTGGGCCTGGAGGGCCCGGCTGCAGACTGCACCAACTCTGCATGGGCGGCAGCAGTCTGTCCTACAGGCGGTGGCAAGTGCAGTGGAGAAGTGACAGTGTTGGCAGCAGGAATGCTGTCATCGTGAGAGAGGACAGCAACTCCCTGCTCGCCCGACACACTGGCACTCCCACGGGGCAGCACTTCAGCATCCGGAGCAATCTGCTGGAGCACAGATTGCTGGCCTGCTGCGGCGCGGTGAGAGCCCCGGGGACATGTGAACGAACATCGAGGTTGGCAGCAGTCAGTGCTCGCGTGGCCTCAATCTGAGTCTGCATGAGAGCAGTCAGAGATGGGATCACGGCAGTCAGTGACTGAATTGCAGCACTAAGCGTTAGTGTGGCATCTGCCTGTGCTACAGCGAAGTGCTCCACACTCCTTGCCAGTGACTCAATGCATTCGGGCACCCTTCCCACTGCACCCATGAGCTCAGTGTGCATGCCCACCGCCTGGGTGTTCATTTCTGCGATCAGCCGCTCCTCCTCTGCGTCCATTGCAGTAGGAGTCTCTGGCATACTCTCCCTCTGGGGAGAAGGCCCCCGTTCTTCCCTACCCCCATGGCGTTGCTGCAGCCCGCTGGGTCCTGGAGCTTCACCCTCATCAGACCCTTCCCCCCTGCTCCCCTCCAGGGAAGGCGTGTTCCCAGTGTGGGCATGGGCTTCCTCGGGAGAGGGTGGCACTGATGCTCCGGCTTCCTCTTCCTCCTCGGCTGCAGCTTCACTCCCACTGGCAGCTTCAGGGCCCGTCTCCTCAGCTGGTGAATCACCATCTGAAAGCAGGGAGGTACAAGAGTGGCTTTAGCGTGAGGACAGGGTGGCAGTAAGGGAGGAATAAGTGCAGCGAGTTAGCAAGTTGGATTGAAAGTGTCAAAGGCTGGTGTTGTGAGGGACAAGTGGAAGGACAGAGGACAAAAAGGTGATGACCTTACCATTGCTGTCCAGAACGGGGTCGGCGTCTCCAGTGGCGACGGGACCGATCACCCGGCTTGCCACAATCCTGTGGATGCGCTCCTCAAGATCGCTGAGGGGTTGCAGCTGAGGCCGCCCTCCACCTGTCCGTTGCTGCTGTCTCCGATTATGCGCCAGCTTGGCCTGTAAGAAAAAGGACAGCATCTGAGTAAATATACGCCATGGTCTTGCCTGATGTGCCTCCCATAGGTGAATAGCCCTTACTGTATGCAGCCATGGTCTTGCCTGATGTGCCTCCCATAGGTGAATAGCCCTTACTGTATGCAGCCATGGTCTTGCCTGATGTGCCTCCCATAGGTGAATAGCCCTTACTGTATGCAAAGTGTGGAATGTGTGTGTGTGTTTCATGAAAGGGCCATAGGTGTTGGATGAGTGTTGTGCATTGGGGTTTTAAGACCCTCTGGCCATAGAGTGAGGTTGAGATGGAGGGATGGAGAGGTATTGAGAAAAAGCCACTCACCCTGACGACCCGAGTGAGGTCGTTGAACTTTTTGCGGCATTGAACATGGGTCCTGGGCACCATGCTCCTGGAGGAGACGCTCTGAGCCACCTCCCTCCACACTCTTCTGTACTCGCGTGGCAAAGGCCTCCTGCCACTCTCAGGGAAGAGTATACATCTTCTGCGCTCCACCGCGCCAACCAGAGCATCCAAGGCCCGCTCGGTGAAGCGATGAGCTCGTTCTCTCACCCTCTCCATCCTTGGCAGCAAAATGGATTCACAGGTCTCTCCAGGCCGAGATTCAAGGCTGCAATGAGCAGGGTGTGGCTGGGGAGCAAGTTGGCCCCCCCCGCTTTAAGAACTGGCCGGCGCCAGTGTGTCTGTGTTCCCTCGCTAACTGGCAGCAGCTGCGCTGCGCTCGCGCGCTGAGTTAGCGCCTCACTGCTCGGCCTTTGCGCCTTAAGACAGGTGTGCAGCGCCTGATTTAGCGCTCCACTCACCTCCCGGGGCGGTAAAAGTGAAGTTTCCAGTCAGTGGCGATAATTAGCGCCAGGCGCTAATATTTGCGTCCAGACGATATTTGCGCCCCAAGCGGGGCGCGACCTAATTTTCCCCCCATAGAATCTTACAGCACAGAAGGAGACCATTCAGCCCATCGTGCCTGTGCTGGCTCTTTGAAAGAGCTATCTAATTCGTCCCACTCCCCCGTTCTTTCCCCATAGCCCTGCAACTTTTTCCTTTTTAAGCATATATCCAACTCCCTTTTGAAAGTTACTATTGAATCTGCTTCTAGCGCTCTTTTCATTCCAGATCATAACAACTTACTGCATAAAAAAGTTCTCCTCATCTCCCCTCGGATTCTTTTGCCAATTATCTTAAATCTGTGTCCTCTGGTTATCAACCCTCCTGCCATTGGAAACAGTTTCTCCATATTTACTCTATCAGAACTCTTCAGAATTTTGAACACCTCTATTAAATCACCCCTTAACCTTCACGTCTCTCCACATAACTGAAGTCCCTCATCCCTGGTACCATTCCAGTAAATTTCCTCTGAACTCTCTGCAAGGCCTTCACATCCTTCCGAAAGTGTGTTGCCCACAATTGGACACAATACTTCACCTGAGGCCTAACCAGTGATTTATAAAGATTGAGCATAACTTCCTTGCTTTTGTACTCTATGGGCAGAATTTTCATTGACCCGTGGAGGCGGATTTGGAGGCGTGTGGGGGTTTAAAATTGCGAAAACTGGCGGACGGGCACAAGCCCGCCTCCATCCCGGCTCCACGCAATTTTCATTAAATCGTGTCTGCTGGTCCCGACTCTGTCCCGCCTCCAAGAGACGGGATAGGCTGTTAAGGCCCTTAACAAGCACTAAATTGCCTCTATAATGCCATTTTGAAAGGCCTTTGTGATTTTAACCATTTTTCCACGTGAAGCACGCCTGTTCTGAACCACGAATGTGAAACCTGGCGGTAGCACATTTGGATTGCTGACTATCAGCTGCAGCTCAACCATGAAATAGGAGATGTGATCAGCCATCATTTGCAGTTGGCAGGACTTTGTTGCCTGAGGTCTGGGGGAACTTTTATATGGCATAACCACAGCTGTGGAAGTTTGGAGCCTGACACCCATCTCCAGTGTAACCTCCTGGGAAACCCCTCTCGCCACCTTGAATGAGCGCTTCCTCAACTGAGGCATATACCAGAAGCATGGGAACCATTTATTTCCTTTCCTCCTGGACATCAGATTCGGACGAAGACCAGCCGTGACAGCAGCAGAACCATGAACAACAGCACCACCAGCAGCAGCAGCATGAACAGGAGTGCCAAGCTGCTCCTCACCCACCTGAAGCTGCACAGGCCGGAAGGCGCCAGCGCGCGACCACATTGCTGCCCGAGGAGCAAGGGACGCACTTGACCAGATTTGCTTAGCCTGCACAATCAAACACTTTTGCCTCGCACCTTCTTATCAGATCATCGACAATGGGCAGGAACCTGCGGATTCCTATCACTCTGACCACCATACTGACAATTGCAAGTCATCCTAAGCCCTCAATTTGGAAGTCCCATTTGCGAAATGACAGACGCCACAACTTCAGCAGTTTGCCAGCAGAATTTTTAATCACACCAAGCAAGTGCTGGCATTTCAAGATTAAACACAACATTACACCCAAGTGACTACCCTTGTGACTACTTGTGCATTATTTTTCTTTAACGCATGCTCCTACGTGGTGCTTCCCCTGTGGCTTCAGCAGATGTGGAGGCCTCTTGCTCACTTTCTTGCTGCTCCTGCCTCGACACCTTTGGTGGGCGTCCTCTGGGGTTGCGAGCCTGTGAGGGCTCGGCAACAGTCTGCTGCTCCTGCGGCTGTGCAGGAGTTGAGACGCCCATCTCAGTTGGGTGAGGACTCTGGTGGGGCTCTGACCGAGGGCTTTGCAGTGGCTTGGTCGTGTGAGCGCTTGGAGAGGAGCCCCCACTTCCTTGTTGTCTGCCACCAACATCCCTCTCATGGGTCAGCCCCACCTCAGAGCTTGCAAGTGGATTGAGAGCACCTTGCTACACATCAGGGGGGCCATGGGGACCCATATCTGCACTGGAAGTCCTACTCAGAAGGACTTCCATGAAGGTCTGGTTTCTGTGTTCAATAGATGACCATCGCTCCTCAAGAGATGCCAGTCTATTCTGAACAATGACCATGTTTTCTACACTCTGGCGACTTATCTCCTCCATAGCCATAGCCATCCTCTCCTCTACTGTAGCCATCCTTTCCACGGAGGTTACCATCCTTTCCGTGGTGATGCGTTCATGCGCCAATGACTCCACAAAGGCTCTGCTCATGTTTGCTATGGACTCCTCCATTCGCTCCACACTCGCAGCGACCCTGGAGACAAAACCTGCCAGAGACTCCTGCATCTGTTCCTGGAGTTCCAGCACCGCTGATCTTATGGATGGACCCAGAGGCAGAGGGTCGACATGCAGCTGAGCCGAGCTGGGAGAGTCCTGCGCCCTCCGAGTAGGACTCTCCGCTGCTGTCCCTGTCTCCACTATCTGCTAATGTTCACTTGTGAGCTGTGATACACCAGGTGACAACACTACTCTATCTCGCGATGTTCCCTCCGAGGTGTGAGTGTCTGCGCTGATGCTGGGTGCGCTGAATTCTGCTAAC
Organism: Squalus acanthias; assembly: GCA_030390025.1. Lineage (NCBI taxonomy): Eukaryota > Metazoa > Chordata > Chondrichthyes > Squaliformes > Squalidae > Squalus > Squalus acanthias. The sequence continues at coordinate 95,310,648 of CM059433.1, forward strand.
GCGGCGCCCTCAGAGGTTGAAGCTTCCTCTGAGGACTGGTGAGGCTCATGCTCTTCCTCCTGGATGGTGGGGACGGGTGCTTGCGATGGTCCTGGGGGGGAGTAAAGGAAAGAGTCAGAGATGTGAGTCCAAGGTTACATGCACATTGCATATTGCAGATGATCATAAGTCAGTCTGCTGGAGCATCAGAATCATTATCAGTGACTCATGCAATGTCAATGAGAGAGATGATAAACTATTCTGTCACCAGCTTGCTCTGATGCACCTGTCTGTCCGTCCCCCACTTGCGCATCCTCCTCCACTCCCATGATCTCCAGGACCGCCTCCTCCCAGGTGGTGAGCTGGGCTACTGAGGGTGGCCCTCCTCCTGTCCTCGCTCTTTCCCTCTTACTGTGAGCTCTCTTTTCCTGCAATGAGGGAGACAAGTGGCATTTGAGTGAGAATGAAGGAGTGAGTGTAGAGAATCTATATCATTGATGGTTAGAAGGAGACAAATTCGGAGTGAGGTGGCAAGACCATGGGCCCTCCCTGTGTGTTGTAAGTTGTTTTCATAGCATCACAGTGATAGGGAGTGTGAGGGCTGCATAGTCGAATAGTTAGGTGAATGTGACCATAGAGAGAGAGGGAATGGGTAAGGGTGCAGGGATGTCTGTGTCAAGTGGGATGTGGAGGAAGAGGTTGTCAAAGCTGAGTGCTGGTGAGGAGAGGCAATGGGGCTCAGAATGAGGGTGATGGGAAATTCATACTCACTTTTCCAGTGCGCAGCAGGTCATGAAACCTCTTCCTGCACTGAAGCCAGGTTCTGTGGGTTATGGACAACGAGTTGACCTCCTCTGCCACCTGGATCCACACAGCCTTGGTTTGATGGGAAGGCTTCTTCCTCCCTGACGAAGGGAAGAGCACCTCCTTATTAGCTCTGGCTCCCTCAATTAAAGCTTGCAGGGCGACGTCATCAAATCGAGGTGCAGACCTAGGTCTCTGGCTGGCCATTCTTCCTGCAGGTGCCTCTAACATGCAAAGGCAGAAGCTTGGCAGTCTGCAGAGGAAGCAAGGCTTGTTGCAGACCTTAAATGCTGCAGCAATGATGACGTCATCGGAAGCGACTTTCAGACTGGAAAAACTCACTGGCCATGGGTTCCCACACGTTGGAACTCAATTGGCCAATTATGTTAAAATCGCATCAATCTCCCACATCGATTTAGATTGGGGTGGCTAACACGAAATGCGGATTACACGACCCAAGCCCGCCCCTGAATCAAAATCCAGCCCACTGCCTCTATTAATAAAGCCAAGTATCTCATATGCTTTTTTAACAGCCTTCTTAACTTCTCCTGCCAACTTCAAAGATCAGTGTATGTGAACCCCCAGGTCTCTCTGTTCCTGCACCCCTTTTAAAATTAAGCCATTCAGTTTATATTGCCTTTCCTCATTCTTCCTTCCATAATGAATCACTTCACACTTCTCTACATTAAATGTAATCCACCATGTGTCTGCCCATTTCACCAGTCTGACTGTGTCCTCCTGAAGTCTGCTACTATCCACCTCACTGTTTGCTACAATTCCAAGTTTTGTGTCATCCTCCTCCCCAATAAATCTTCCTCCTCCCTCAATTATCCCTACACCCTTTCACCCAATTCCTTCTGTGTACATCACTGGAAAAAACTTCCCCAGTCACTTAAAACTGCACTTTATAAATCCTGAGCCTTTGACCCTTAAATTTGCCACAATACTTCTGCAGCCGTCAATCTGATCAACCACTCCATCACCACCACCGTTAATGCCCCTGTCCCCAGCAAAACCCTTACTCTCTCCTATCACGGTCAATCCCACTGAAATGGCCTCCATCTTCACTCCCTCAATTGCATACAACTGGTTTCGCCTACCATCATCAGATCTGGCTGGACCACATCAAACACTATCGGGCCTCTCTTGCCTTTGCCAAACTGCTCACTACTCCAGAATCATCCTGGAGAGCAAGGATAACCCCCCGGCTTCTTTTCTGCCCTACAATCCATCCCTTTTAACACCCCCATCCCTACCCCTTCCACCTTCACCTTCACCTCCAACAACAAGGACAAGGAGCTCATGGACTTTTTTGTCACTAAGATTGAGTCCATTTGACTGCCTCTGCTCTGCTTCTACACTTCTGCTTGCCACCAAGCCAATCCTTTCTTCAGGCTACGCCTTGCCCTGACAGAACCCATGGCCTCGATATTAAACCTCCCACAATGGGTGGGAGGAACTCAAGTGGGGGCTTAAACCCTAAAAAACAGGGAACACGTCCCCATCCCATCAAATTCGCGCCCATTCCCATTTTAACGGCAACTGTTAGCGAGGTGTGCAAGTGTCCCATCTTGGAGAGGTGGGACACTTCATTAACATTTTTAAAACAGGCTCCCACAGTGCAATTGGCTGGGTTTCTCAGAGCTCAGGAAACCCGGCAGCGAAATGGAGGCAGGAGCTGCCAGCTTCAGAAGGTTAGTGCTTTTTATGGCACTCCTTGTAGGCCAGGAGGAGCAGGAGTGCTCCCCCCCAGCCCCTCAAGGAAGTCTTTGGCCTTCCCACTGCCACGATTCATGACCTCCCCCCATCCAGCCCTGATTTGCAGCCTGCTCTGCAATCATGATTGCCGGAGAACGTCCCCAAGGGTCCCCGGCTGCAGCCTTTTGTCGCTGGTTTTCCCGCCCAGCAGCTGGACAGCCTTTCAATTTGGCCGACTGCCAAGCGGGAAATGTAAGAAAAAAATTATAATGAGGTCCTGCCGTTAAATTCAGCAGGACTTCCGCGTCACCGGCATCAATGGATTTCCCCCGCACTACTGCGCTCCCCGCACTCTCCCCGCCTTCTCATAAATATCGGGGCCCATATTTCTCTTGAATCTCCTTCCTCTCATTTCTTTCATTCCTTTTCCGAGGTCATATGACCTACCTCCTTGACTCTGTTGCCACTAAACTGTCGACCACCCAACTTCCCTTCCTGGTCCCCATGCAAGCTGACATTGTAAATGGTTCCCTCACCTCAGGTATTACTTCCCCTCCCTTTCAAATCCACTAACATCATCCCCCTCCATTAAACCCAACCTCGACCCCACTATTCTTTCCCAACTCCCTTTCCTCTCCAAAATTTTTTGAATATGTTAACTATTAAATCTGTGCCCATCTTTCCCACAACTCTATGTTTGAATCTCTCCAATCTCTCCCACCAATGGTGGTTAACTAAAAAAGTTAAAGATAGTATCAGACTTAAAGAAAAAGCATATAATTGCGCAAAGCTGAGTGGCAGGTCAGAAGATTGGACAGAATATAAAAAACAGCAAAGAATGACTAAAAGATTAATAAGGAGAGAAAAATTAGAGTACGAGAGAAAGCTAGCTAGAAATATAAAAACAGATAGTAAGAGTTTCTGTAGATATTTAAAAAAGAAAAGAGTTAACAAAGTGAGTGTTGGTCCTATAAAAAGTGAGTCTGGGGAATAAATAAAGGAAAATAAGGAGATGGCAGTTGAATTGAACAAGTATTTTGCATCGGTCTTCACTATAGAGGATACAAGTAACATCCCAGAAATAGCTGTAAATCAGGAAATGGAAGGGAGGGAGGAACTCAAAAAACTTACAATCACCAGGGAAGTGGTACTGAGCTAATTGTTGGAGCTGCGGGCTGACAAGTCCCCGGGTCCTGATGGACTTCATCCTAGGGTCTTAAAAGAAGTGGCTAGTGAGATAGTTGACACGTTGGTTTTAATTTTCTAAAATTCCCTAGATTCGGGGAAGGTTCCATTAGATTGTAAATTAGCAAATGTAACTCCTTTATTCAAAAAGGGAGGGAGACAGAAAGCAGGAAACTACAGGCCAGTTAGCTTAACATCTATCATAGGGAAGATGTTCAAAGCTATTATTAAAAACATTATAGCAGGGCACTTAGAAAAGTTCAAGGTAATCAGGCAGAGTCAACATGGTTTTGTGAAAGGGAAATCATGTTGAACCAATTTATTGGAGTTCATTGAGGAAGTAACATGTGCTGTGGATAAAGGGGAACTGTTGGATGTACTGTACTTAGATTTCCAGAAGGCATTTGATAAGGTGCCACATCAAAGGTTATTGTGGAAAATAAAAGCTCATGGTGTAGGGGGTAACATATTGGCATGGATAGAAGATTGGCTAGCTAACAGGAAACAGAAAGTAGGCATAAATGGGTCATTTTCTGATCGACATGATGTAACGAGTGGTGTGCCACAGGGATCAGTGCTGGGGCCTCAACTTTTTACAATTTATATAAATGACTTGGATGAAGGGACCAAAGGTATGGTTGCTAAATTTGCTGATGACACAAAGATAGGTAGGAAAGTAAATTGTGAAGAGGACATAAGGAGGCTACAAAGGGATATAGATAGGTTAAGTGAGTGGGCAAAGATCTGGCAAATGGAGTATAATGTGGGAAAATGTGAAATTGTCCATTTTGGCAGGAAGAATAAAAAAGAAGCATATTATCTAAATGGTGAGAGATTGCAGAGCTCTGAGATGCAGAGGGATCTGGGTGTCCTAGTGCATGAATTGCAAAAGGTTAGTATGCAGGTACAGCAAGTAATTAGGAAAGCTAATACAATGTTATCATTTATTACGAGGGGAATTGAATACAAAAGTAGGGAGGTTATGCTTCGGTTATACAGGGCATTGGTGAGACCACATCTGGAGTACTGTGTACAGTATTGGTCTCCTTATTTAAGGAAGGATGTAAATGCATTGGAAGCAGTTCAGAGAAGGTTTACTAGACTAATACCTGGAATGGGTGGGTTGTCTTATGAGGAAAGGTTGGACAGGCTAGGCTTGTATCCGCTGGAGTTTAGAAGAGTAAGAGGTGACTTGATTGAAACATATAAGATCCTGAGGGGTTTTGACAGGGTGAATGTGGAGAGGATGTTTCCTCTTGTGGGAGAATCTAGAACTAGGGGTCACTGTTTAAAAATAAGGGGTCGCCCATTTAAGACAGAGATGAGGAGAATTTTTTCTCACAGAGGGTCGTGAATCTTTGGAACTCTCTTCCTCAGAGGGCGGTGGAAGCAGAGTCTTTGAATATTTTTAAGGCAGAGGTAGATAGATTCTTGATAAGCAATGGGGTGAAAGGTTATCGAGGGTAGGCGGGAATGTGGAGTAATCAGATCAGCCATGATCTTATTGAATGGCGGAACAGGCTCGAGGGGCCGAGTGGCCTACTCCTGCTCCTAATTCGTATGTTCGTATGTTCGTATCAAGTTTCTGCCCTGCCACAGCACTGACACAAACTAACCAAAGGCACATATTCTCTATCCCTGTGGCCTTGCTGCATTATCCGTTCTCATCCTTCTCAACTTCTCTGCAGCCTTTGACACGGTCAACCACATCATTCTCCTTCAATGCCTTTCCTCCATTGTCCAGCTTAGTAAGATTGCCCTCACTTGGTTCCATTCTTACCTATCCAATCGTAGCCAGAGCATCTCCAGAAAAGGCTTCTTTCCCGTCCCTGCACTGTTACCTCCAGAGCTCTGCTTGGCCCCCTCCTTTGCCTCATCTGCATGCTGTTTTTTGATGCCATCATCCACAGATATGGGTTTCAGCTTCCACATATCGGCTGATGACAACTAGCTCTACCTCTCCTGCACCTCTCCTGACCCCTCCACAGCCTCTGTGCTGTCAGACGGCTTGTCTGATATCCAGTCATGGATAAGCCGTAATTTCCGTAAACATTGGGAAGACTGAAGCCATCATCTTCGGCCTACACAACAAACTCTATTCCCTCGCCACCGATTTAATCTCCCACCCCAGCTATTGTCTCAAGCTGAATCAGACTGTTCACAATCTCAGGGCCCTATTCAACTATTAGCTGACCTTCCGACCCCAGGTCAAATTCCATCTCTGTAACTTCACCGCCTCTGATAATATGTGAGCTTGAATTTTCTTCTGTGGTGCATTTTCCATTGCAAGTATGTCAGGGTGAGATTCCTGCCCTCTGGTGTGACCACCCCCACTCTGATCCTAGCCAATTTTCCAAGATAATGCTGACTAAAATATTCCTGGCAGATTCCCAGTGCTATTAGCGCTCTCTTTTGAAAGCTAACTTCTTGGGTCTAGGAGAGGAAAATAGCTGTGGCTTTCACCATGGACATTGGCCGATAGTATTGGTCAATTTTGTGAGGCCGTGCACCACCAGTGGGATCTTGCCTGCAGCCAGCACACATTGTCTAATCCATTAGTTGAAAATTCATGTGCGGTCAGCCCGTCATTACTTGATATTTTCTGGCAGCACACGACCGTGCAAAATTTACTTTCATATATTATTACACCACTTTAGTATCACATACAGCTATTAATGCTAAATTATTGAGTCATTCAATGTGAACTAATGTCACAGTTTGTACTGGCAATTATTTTCTCATTATGCCTCTGCTTAGAGCTTTGGGACATTTTTCTGCATTGTAGGTGCTACATAAATGTAAGTTGTTGTTGGCTTAGGGTGCTTAGTGAGAAAGAATAAAGCTAGGATTTTAAAATGGGGATATAAAGGATGCATTATTAGAGATTTTTAGGTGTTGCTGGTTTACATTTCTATTTCCTTGTGAATAGTTTCATTTTAGTATCCATTTACTGTGAAAATTCCTTGCAATAATGCAGTGTTATTATCATAACACGAGCAGAACTTGAACCATTACGATGAATTATTGATGATTATCTGAATGCTCATAAGTGTGCACAGGATGATTTTTATTGCTTATCCTCTTCCTCTGCTGAAAATTGTACAAATAATGATAAATTTTCCAAATTTGCACTCCTGGCACTGAGCTTTGTGTATATGTCAAGAATTCAGGCAATGGGGGTCACCATATCTCACAGGATATTCCGTGCATTAAAATTAAAATTAATAGACAAAAAATTCTACAGGGCCTGCTGATCTCCACACCGGAATTCCTGATGTGTTCTCCCGGGACACAAATCTCTGCACTGGAAATGAGGATTCATAAAATCTAGGGAGCGATTTTTAACCCTACCCACCCAGTGGAATCTGGGTGGGTGGACAGTTAAAATCGCCACCGGAAAGCTGCCAGGATCCTGCCATCCGAGATTTTAACCTGGTCTCCTGAGCAGGCGGCAAGAACTCCCACCCAAAGCCGGCAGGATCCTTCTTTACATATGCATGTCGGGTCCTGATGATGGGATCTGACTGCAATTTTAACTGGGGTCTGTGTAGGGAGGCTGCCGCAGAGGCTACGGTGTGTCCCTGCAGGACGAAGAAATGAACAATCGAAGGGGAGAGTCGTATCTGATGGCCCCTGGCAGCTGGCTACAGGAGCCATTTTCAACAATCTGGGAGCAGACTCACCACCCACACTACTGACAGCAGACGTACTACACGTACAGACCAGAGGCAAAAGAGAATTTACAAAGTAACTTACATAAAAAGGAAGTATAAAACATAGTCATTATTATTGGCCTGAAAACAAATTATATTGAAGACCACAGATGTCAGTACAGACCCCACTATTCCACACACACACACACAGACAGTTTATTCATGGTCTGTTAGTCTGTTTCAATGATATATTCAGTTCATGAGCTATTGATTTGCTTTTCAATTGATTAAAATTAAATGCCAGTTTCTTGAGAATACGGCTTAGTGGTATCGATCTAAGATGAGTGGTTCAATGAAGGTAATTAACAAGGGATCAGCTGTTTCTTCCTCTTTATATATGTTTGTTTTTTTAAAGTATTTACGTATCAATTGTCGTGTATAAAAAGGACTGCTCTCATACTATAATGACTATTTGGTCGATAGAGGAAAATCTCTAGTAAGTTGAACTTAGGGTAAAAACAAAATCTCGAATTTTGAAAATCTGATGTAAAAGCAGAAAATGCTGCAGTGTGCAGCAGGACAATCAACATCTGAAGGAAAAAGATAGGTTTCAAGTACACTATTACATCAGAGGGGTAATCTCCAGACTTTGCACTTCCTTTAGAGAGCCGTGCCATTGGAAAGGATACATCAGAAATTCAAGCAAGGTGGTTTGGAAAATCATGCTCAGCACTTGCCAGAATTTCCAACATGCACTCCCAGTGGGTGAGGCTCCCTGTCGAGTGCACAGAGTCAGATAGTTACTCAAAACTTTCACCTATTTTTCTCTTTTAGATGTAATCTACCTGCTATGTGCTTTCAGTAATTTCTGCGGGGCTCTGAACATTTGTGTGCTTTATATCACTTTTCTGTGCACAGTTTGTGCATCAAAAATAAAACAACCAGCTCTTTTAACACTTTCAGCACTGAATATTCACACTAAATACTTGTACATCAATTGAAAAAAATACTTTTTCTCCACATTGTCAATGCTGAATATTATGAGGTAACTGTAACGAGTTATAAGTAGCAACAGAGTATTGTAATCTACATCTTTCTCAGAGTGAGTTTGAACAATTAAATATCATACTTTTGATTTTGATTTAAATCCCTATCATTCTTTAAAATGTCACATTCTCCTTACAGGATTTTATTCGGTTTTCCATCAATTCAAAAATTGATCATGCTCTCAACTCCCCCGCCAAGCTTCCTGCTCCTGATCGGGACCATCTTCTATTTCTCTCAGGGACAACTATTCCAACCTACTTAACTGACATACTCTTACTCTGCTACTGATCCTTAAATCATTCACCATCCAATCAGATATTACTCCCCACTTGACAAGCCAACTCCCCTTCTGCAACTGAGGCCAGAATTTTCCGGGGGGGGTTAGCGGGCGGGATCGGTGGCGGCTCAGGTGGGAAAGTGTTTTTTTCTGTCAGCGGGTCAGCATCCCGCTGTCAACCTGCCACCACGCACCTTTCCCAATGTCGGGCCTGTCAACTCTGTACAGACCCGACCGGCAGTGGCGGGGGACCTAATTAAAATGATTAGCATCTAGTTGTCAGATGCTTAACAGCCTTTTTTCACTTACCGTTTGTCTTTAACTTCATGGCCACGGGATCCCCGCTGTGCGCAGACCACGGCTGTCACGCTGAGGCGTGAGTTCAGTGGCCATTGCTCCAGCTGATTACTTGACAGCTTCAAATGTACAGTAAAAGCTCCCAACTGACTGATATTCACTTTCCTCAGGCAGAAGCTTTATCTCACTCCAATTCCAGCGCACATTCTGCCGCCATTACAACCGTAAATTCTGGGCCATTAAACTGAGGTCCTTGCTGCCCTCTCAGGTGAATGTAAAAGATCCCATGGCACAATTCAAAGAAGAGCTGGGGAGTTCTCCTGACGTTCTGGCCAATATTTATCCATCAATCAACATCACTAAAATACAGATTATCTGGTCATTATTTTATTGTTGTCTGCGGGAGCTTCCTGCCTGTGGATTGGTTGCCATTTTTCCCTACATTATAACCATGACTACACTTCAAAAGTACTTGATTGGCTGTAAAGCACTTTGGAACATCCTGAGGTTGTGGAGGGTGCTATATAAATCTATTTACAACATGTGTGTGATTCCTGTGATGAGTTTATAAATCTAACAGGTTGTGATCTATAACAAAGTTCCTTACAATCATTTCCGTCTGACAGAAGTGCCGAGCGACCACACCAGTCTTATAGGTAATCAGGCTTGGATGAATGTAAGAGACTGGGGAGGGGGGAGGGTTAATCAGGGATTCCGGCAACTAAGCTAAAGTGAATTCATCAAGTTTGTTAGTGTAATAATAAACCAGAGGGGCAATGAAGAAACATTTTTTTATGCAGCGAGTTGTTATGATCTGAAATGCACTACCTGAAAGGGTGGTGAAAGCAGATTCATAAATAACTTTCAAAAGGGAATCGGAAATATACCCGAGGGGAAAAGACTTGCAGGGCTATGGGAAAGAATAGGGGAGTGGGACTAATTGGATAGCTCTTTCAAAGAGCCGGCACAGGCACGATGGGCCAAATGGCCTTCTTCTGTGCTGCATGATTCTAAGTCTCATACTTTCAATCTCATTCAATTTTACAGACCCTGACTTCCCCAATTTTATCTTAACCCTAGTTTAACTCTTGGTGCAGCATTTACCAACAATATAGTCTCAATAGTAGTGGTAGGAAATCTCTAAAACCACACCTCTTTGTATATCTTTTATATAATTTACAAACGTAGCTCCTATAAGCTAATAAAAAAATGATTGCTGTGTAAAAAAAGTCTAACAGTTTTTGAAACTCTACTCGAAATTTGGTCCATAGGTACCTGGCTCTTGTTCATCCATTTCGTCTGACAAGCTTCAGAACCAGGTCAAAAACCATTAAAATCAATCTATGCCTTTGGGCTATTTCACTTGTATTGGTTCTTCCTGTCTGGATGCATGTGAAAGTCATTAAATTTAAGGATGGCTTGGAAAGCTGTGCTTTCGATCTGACTTCACCCCAGGATATACTTTGGTAAGTGTATTTTAAAATAAAGCTCCTAAGTGCTTTAGAAGGAAAGTAAGTGGTTGATGCCCATTTTTCTTTCAATTACTATAGGGTTTACACGGTCTTAAATTTCATAATGTGTAATCATTACTATCCAGAAGTATTTATTGTTTATTTTTGAATTGAAAATTACATAAAATTTACAGCACAGAAACAGCCCAACTGGTCTATGCCAGTGTTTATGCTCCACACGAGCCTCCTCCCACCTTACTTCATCTAACCCTATCAACATATCTTTCTATTCCCTTCTCCCTCATGTGTTTATCTAGCCTCCCCTTAAATGTATCGATGATATTTGCCTCAACTACTACATGTGGTAGCAAGTTCCACATTCTAACCACTCTCTGGGCAAAGAAGTTAATGCAGAATCTCAATTTATTCAGTAAGGAATTATATAGTTTTTTAATAAGAGTATATCAAATACTATGTGAGGAAACAAACCTGTCTCCACTTTTAACATGTTCTTAGATTTTATCTTTCTTGCTTCTGAAATGTGAAGTCTGGGCCCGGATGTTTTAACATAACATTAAGCTTACACTAAACTAAGTATGTAGTTTTTCACTGATGATTTTAACAATGTTCAAAAATCATATTTGCAGCATGTCATTGATTTATATTTTTGTAATAATGCTCCATAGAATTCATCTCATATATACTCTGAGAGTGTGACATATATTATTATTTGGATGGCGCAATAGACAGATCATGAAATTAAGGTCCACATTTTAAACATGTAAATATTGTGACATTTTCTGACATTTTAACAACAGAAAAATAAGGTGGAGAAGAGATGGAGAGAGATCTGCTTTGGAGCCAAACCAACCCCAAAGAGACCTCATTTGTCTCCTCTTCAAGGAGGATAGTTATGAGTTGGTTAACAGAAAACTGACAAACATGGATGTAAGCCCTTGCGAGGCAGACAGCAAATAACAGGAGCTCTTCCTAAGTCGTGTGATAAATCATCTATAAAATGTATGAATGGATTGTCAACATCCTTCTGACCATAGCATGGATACACACTGTACCCAACACATAATAATTCTATCAGTGGGAGGTGGAGAATTTTAGTAGCAATTGCGAGCCTTTCTCAGTAAGGGTGCAATTAGACTCCAACATTAGCATTGCAGCACAGCAGTTTCCACTTCACTGCAATGCTAAAGTTAAATGAAGAGTCCGAACAGTGATCAAGTTCCCCTACTGAAATTTCCTTAAGTATGCGGCGCTGTGACATCATCATGGACTGAGTGCAACCTTAAAGTGCCAATACAAATTGGTTTCCATATAACTCAGAGAGTGAATCACTCTCAGTTCATCTTGTGCAGTATAACACTGCCCAAAGAAAGAGCAGGTTAGGGAAAATATTTCAAGCATTCTTAAACCCCCTGCCCCATTCTATGTAAGCATATAGCTAATGTGGTTTGCTGCTGATTATATAACTGCAGCCACATTCTTAAGGATAGTGGTACTTTTTGAATTGTTTTTCTGACAAAGGTTGTTTCAATTTGTTTTTATGTGCTGTTGACTCAAAAGAAGGTGAAAATCAAACATAGTCCAGTGGTTTCATTAATTCATCACTGATCACCGTATTCCATCCACACAGCAAACCAGTGCTGCCATTTTGGGCATTGTTTAATGAAGGGTTTTATTTGATGGCCACAATTACCAATAAGCAAAACAACTTCAAAATAAGGCAATAATATTATCAACCATTGGAAAATCCAGATCAGTGTTCAAGCGCTGATCAATAACTAGCCAAAATTAACATATATTCTCTCTGATCCTTCCACAGGTATACACTGTATCACACCTTAACTTCTTTCTTCTTTCCTTTACCACTGATACTGATTTGTTACATATTGATTCTATGTTACACATGGAACATCTATCAGGAAAACAAGAGAACTGGAAGGTAAATCAGTTATTATAATCATATATGTTATACTCAGAATAAGTAAATGAACAAAGCTGAGCTGTTTTTTTACATAGGATTACATAGAATTACATAGGATATACAGCACAGAAACAGGCCACTCGGCCCAACCAGTCCATGCCGGTGTTTATGCTCCACTCAAGCCTCCTCCCGCCTTTCCTCATCTGACTCTATCAGCATAACCCTCTATTCCCTTCTCCCTCATATGCTTATCTAACCGCCCTTAAATGCATCTATACTATTCACTTTAACCACTCTTTGTGATAGCGAGTTCCACATTCTCACCACTCTCTGGGTAAAGAAGTTTCTTCTGAATTCCCTATTTGATTTCTTGGTGACTATCTATGGGGAGAGAGAGGGAATATGGTATTGAGATAGAGGATCAACCATGATCATATTGAATGGCGGAGCAGGCTCGAAGGGCCGAATGGCCTACTCCTGCTCCTATTTTTCTATGTTTCTATGTTTCTATCTTATATTAATGGCCCCTAGTTTTGCTCTCCCCACAAGTCAAAATCAAAACCTTTCATAATTTTAAAGACGTCAATTAGGTCACCCCTCAGCCTTCTCTTTTCAAGCGAAAAGAGACCCAACCTGTTCATCCTTTCCTGATAGGTATAACCTCACATTTCTGGTATCATCCTTGTAAATCTTCTCTGCACCCTCTCCGGTGCCTCTATATCCTTTTTATAATATGGCGAGCAGAATTGTACACAGTACTCCAAGTGTGGTCTAACCAAGGTTCGATACAAGTTTAGCATAACTTCTCTACTTTTCAATTCTATCCCTCTAGAAATAAACCCTGGTGCTTGGTTTGCTTTTTTTTATGGCTTTATTAACCTGCATTGCTACTTTCAGTGATTTGTGTATTTGTACTCCGAGATCCCTTTTCTCTTTTACCCCATTTAGATTCTTATTTTCCAAGTAATATGTGACCTCCTTATTTTTCTTACCAAAATGTAATACCTCACATTTATCTGTGTTGAAATTCATTTGCCAATTATATGCCCATTCTGCAAATGTATTAATGTCTTCTTGTAATTTGTTGCAGTCCTCCTCAGTATTGACTATCCCCCTCAATTTGGTGTCATCCATAAATTTAGAAATTGTGCTTTTGATTCGATGGTCTAAATCGTTAATATAAATTGTGAACAACATTGGTCCCAGCACTGATCCTTGTGGGACCCCACTTTCCACCTTCTGCCATTATGAATAGCTACCCTTTACCCCTGCTCTCTGTGTTCTGTCTTGAAGCCAGCTATCTATCCATTCTGCTACTTGTCCCCTGACTCCACATTCTCTGACCTTGTTTATCAGTCTATTATCTGGTACCTTATCGTAGGCCCTTTGAAAATATAGATAAATTACATCTACTGCATTACCCTTGTCTACTCTCTCTGTTACCTCTTCAAAGAATTCAATAAGGTTGGTCAAGCAAGACTTTCTCTTTTGAAATCCATGCTGACTATTCATTATTATATTATTGGTTTCTAGATGTTCTTCTATTTTTTTCCTTTAGTAGGGATTCCATTATTTTTCCTACCACTGATGTTAAGCAGACTGGTCTACAGTTCACTGGACATGTTCTATCTCCCTTCTTAAATATAGGTATTACCTTAGCAATCCGCCAGTCCTTCTTTTCCCAAAAGGTTTTGGGTATTTTTTTTTTGGTTAGCCAAGTGTCTCACTCATGAAAGCCTATCTTTAGTCTCAAGAGTCTCCAAGACAAACTATTGAGAAAGCTACATATATCGGATATCAGAGTTGAATGTACACTCTTTCCCCATAGGGACAAACTGCACTTACCAGATCACAGAGAACCTGGAGGCAATTTGGCAAGAATGAATGCTTAGGGACTCTCAAGCCAGTGTTCCACCAGCTTACATTATGCAGCTTACCAGCAACAGAATAGATGGACTTCCCTCACTTGTCCAGTTAGGACTTTTGCTTGCAGGGTGATCTGGAGCCGAGTGACAGATCTACTCCTCCAGGTATCTTGAATAAGCCAGGCTGGTTAATCAATCGTCAACAGCATTCTGAAGTATTATAGACCTACCTGGCTCAGATATCAAATTGCTAAACCTGCTACAGAGGATCAAGTCGGTTTCAATCTCTCATTGCCAAGAATGTCACCCTGGAGCCAACGTGACCCCAAAGAGACTTTGCTTACCTCCACTTCACTAAGAACTGACAACCATGGGTTTGAACCCTTACAAAACAGAGCAGGACCAGGAATTCTTCCTGAGCAGCATGGTGAGCAGCCATAAAATAAGTGAGCTACATAGGAACATTAGGAACAGGAGTAGGTCATTCGGCCCCTCGAGCCTGCTCCTCCATTCAATTTGATCATGGCTAATCTGCACCTCAACTCCATTTATCTGCTCTTGCTCCATATCCCTTGATTCCCTCCCCTGACAAAATCTATCGATCTTAGTCTTGAAAGCTCCAATTGTCCTAGCATCCACAGTCTTTTGGGAAGGGAGTCCAGATTTCTACTACCCTTTGTGTGAAAAAGTGCTTCCTGATTTCAATTCCATCATTCTCCTGACCATGGCTTGAACACAAATATACCTCATTGAAAGTGGTTCCATCAGTTGGAGATGCAAAGCTTTAGCAGCAATTGCTGACCTTTCTGCAATCCAATTAAAGTAGGCATTGAACCCCTGATACATGAGCGTATATTTTCAAGCTAGCCTCCAGGGAATGCCGTCCAGCAACTGTCATCCCAAATGTCAGGGTTTCCTCATTAGGTAGATGGTGGACACCTGCCTTCAGTATGATGGAAAGACCTATCCAGGTCAGCTTGGGATATGTCAGCCATCCTGATGTTCTAGTGTTGCAATACCAGCCTTACTCATGGTCATGATTTAATCCAGATCCTTATATAAGGGGCTTTTGCAAAGAGATGCACCCGTTGTGAGCTGATTTTTCCCCTCCCAAGGCATAAGTGCCAGACCACTATAGGTCAGACTCCTCTGCTCCCTGTAACCATTTCCCCTTTTTGCCACAAAATTCACTTTGGAACACAGTACTGGATCTCACACATGCGCCAAAGCAAATCATTCCGTTGCATGCTTAGGAACACCAATGAAGGAGAACTGCTTGGAGACATCTCATTCACCAAAGGTTCAGCCTGCACTGGGACATTGCAGTCATTGAAGAGAGATGTCCCTCCTTGGCACAGTGGAGAATAATAATAGACTTCAGGACGACATACACAGACTGGTGAAATGGGAAGACACTTGGCAGATGAAATTTTACGCAGAGAAGTGTGAAGTGATACATTTTGCTAGGAAGAATGAGGAGAGGCAACATAAACTAAAAGGTACAATTTTAATGGGAGTGCAGGAACAGAGAGATTGTGGGTGTATGTACACAAATCTTTGAAGGTGGCAGGACAAGTTGAGAAGGCTGTTAAAAATGCATTTGGGATCCTTATTAATCTTTATTAATAAAGGCATAGAGTACAAAAGCAAGGAAGTTATGCTAAACCTTTATAAATCACTGGTTAGACCTCAGCTGGAGTATTGTGTTCAATTCTGGGCACCACTCTTTAGGAAGGATGTCAAGGCCTCAGAGAGGGTGTAGAAGAGATTTACTAGAATGGTATCAGGATTGCAGGATTTCAGTTATATGGGGTTGTTCCTCTTAGAGCAGAGAAGGTTAAGAGGAGATGCACAAAATCACTAAGGGTTCTAATAGAGTAAATAAGGAGCAACTGTTTCCAATGGCAGAAGGTCGGTAACCAAAGGACACATATTTAAGGTGATTGGCAAAAGAACCAAAGGCGACATGAGGAATTTTCTTTTTACGCAGCAAGATGTTATGATCTGGAATGCTCTGCCTGAAAGGGTGGTGGAAGCAGATTTGATAGTAACTTTCAAAAGGGAATTGGATAAATACTTGGAAGGGAAAAATTTACAGGGCTATGGGGAAAGAGGAGGGGAGTGGGACTAATTGGATAGCTCTGCCAAAGAGCCGACACAGGCACGATGAGCCAAATCGCCTCCTTCTGTGCTGTATCATTGTATGGTTCTATGATTCTATGATTTTGATCTTTGATCATAGCATTAAATGAGTTAGTGCTTGTGAGATTTTTCATCCTTTTGAATGCATAGTACTGTGTTGCTTGGTTGGTCATTCATGAATAAACCTTACTTTTCCACTCCAGCCAAGTCTGCAGGCATGCCTTTGAGCCCTTCTAGGTTTTATGGGTTCCTTTCTATAAATGGCAAAGTTGTGCAGAACACTGAAGATGCAGATGATCTTGGACACTTCCTTGGGGCTGTAGAGTATGACCCCCCGGACTTTCCCATGAGCTCTATTGCTTAAAAAAAGTAGAGAAGAAGGGTGGAATAGTGGTATAATACATTTGGAGCAACATTATGGCAGTGGATGTCATAGGTTTGTTCACCGTGTTGGTGAGAAGTATTGAGCCTTCCCACACCGGAGGGGAGGGGAGGGGCGTGGGGAGATTGGAGGGCTGTATTCTGTGTGCAGGAACTCTTGATCTTGCAAGACTCTTACTCCCCTTTATTAATTTAATGAAGCTTATTCAAAAAAATCAGCAGATTAAGATAGTTGACATCTTTGTTTCCTTCCACAAGCAGAACTGTATAGCTAAGATCCAGGAATGGCAGAAAGAAGCATAGTCATTACCATTGTACTGGAGATGGACAAACGGACACTGACTGTGTAAAAGGCAAACAGTCGGCATGCAGATGGGCTAACCTACCAAGAATGGGGTAGGATAGCCAATCACAATCAGAACAGCACAAGGGAAAATACACCCAAACTAGACATTTAGAGGAAAACACAAAATCATTGATATAGAAAAACCAATAACATATAGATGAGCAAGAACTGTAAGGGAGTAACACTCTATACAGTTGTAACGTAACCCTGAACTAACCATCAGTGTAACGTACCCTTGCCCCGATCATGATCGTATCACTCTGAATTATTCAGTTATGCAGTTGTAACTCTGAAACTGATTGAACCTCTACAACATGAAAAATAAACAAAAGCAAAATACTGCGAATGCTGGAAATCTGGGCAGAGGTTATGGTCTGCTCTCACCCCATCCCCTCCCTCCCAGAACAATGATAGGGTTCCCCTTGTCCTCACCTTTACCCCACCAGCCTCCACACTCAACGGATCATCCTCCGCCATTTCCACCACCTCCAGTGTGATCCCACCACCAAACACATCTTCCCCTTCCCTTTCAGCATTCCAAAGGGACTGCTCCCTCCGCGACACCCTGGTCCACTCCTCAATCACCCCCTCCTCTTCGCACGGCACCTTCCCGTGCAAGTGCCGGAGATGCAACATTTGCTCTTTTACCTCCTCCCTTCCCACCATCCAGGACCCCAAGTACTCCTTCCAGGTGAAACAGCGATTTACTTGTACTTCTTGCAAATTAGTATACTGTATCCGCTGCTCACGGTGCGGTTTCCTCTACACTGGGGAGACCAAATGCAGATTGGGTGACCGCTTAACGGAACATCTCTGCTCAGTCCGCAAGCGTGACCCCGAGCTTCCGGTCGCCTGTCACTTTAATTCTCCGCTCCATTCCCAATCTGACCTCTCTGTCCTCAGCCTCTTACACTGTTCCAACGAAGCTCAATGTAAGCTCGAGGAACAGCACCTCATCTTTCGATTAGGCACTTTACAGCCTTCTGGACTCAATATCGTGTTCAACAATTTCAGACCATAACCTCTGCCCCTTTCTTTTCAGATGGCAGCTGTTGATGATTCTGCTATACCCATTTACACCACTTCTAGACCCATCTTTTGTTTCTTTACTTGTCCCATTACCATCTCCTTTTGCTTTGTATAGTCATCCTCAACCAGAAGTGCTGAGTGGATGATCCATATCGGCCTACTCCTGAGGTCCCCACCACCACAGAAGCCAGTCTTCAGCCAATTCGATTCACTCCACGTGATATCAAGAAACGGCCAAGCGCACTGGATACAGCAATGGCTGTGGGCTCTGACAACATCCCGGCTGTCATGCTGAAGACTTGTGCTCCAGAACTAGCCGCACCTCTAGCCAAGCTGTTCCAGTACAGCTATAACACTGGCATCTATCCGACAATGTGGAAAACTGCCCAGGTATGTCCTGTCCACAAAAAGCAGGACAAATCCAATCCGGCCAATTACCGCCCCATCAGTCTACTCTCAATCATCAGCAAAGTGATGGAAGGTGTCATCGATAGTGCTATCAAGCAGCACTTACTCACCAATAACCTGCTCACTGATGCCCAGTTTCGGTTCCGCCAGGACCACACGGCTCCAGACCTCATTACAGGCTTGGTCCATACACAGACAAAAGAGCTGAATTCCAGAGGTGAGGTGAGAGTAACTGCCCTTGACATCAAGTCAGCATTTGACCATGTGTGGCATCAAGGAACCCTAGTAAAACTGAAGTCAATGTGAATTGGGGGAAAACTCTCTACTGTCTGGAGTCATACCTAGCACAAAGGAAGATGGTCGTGGTGGTTGGAGGTCAATCATCACAACCCCAGGACATCACTGCAGGAGTTCCTCAGGGCAGTGTCCTAGGCCCAACCATCTTCAGCTGCTTCATCAATGACCTTCCCTCCATCATAGCTCAGAAGTGGGGATGTTCGCTGATGACTGCATAGAGTTCAGTGCCATTCGCAACTCCTCAGATAATGAAGCAGTCCATGCCTACCTGGGCGACTGATAAGTGGCAGGTTACATTCGCACCACACAAGTGCCAGGCAATGACTATCTTCAAAAAGTGAGCATTTAACCACTGGCCCTTGACATTCAACGGCATTACCATCACCGAATCCCCCACCATCAATATCCTGGGGGTCACCATTGACCAGAAACTTAACTGGACCAGCCACATAAATACTGTGGGAACAAGAGCAGGTCAGAGGCTGGGTATTCTGCGGTGAGTGTCTCACCTCCTGACTCCCCAAAGCCTTTCCACCATCTACAAGGCACAAGTAAGGAGTGTGATGGAATACTCTCCACTTGCCTGGATGAGTGCAGCTCCAACAACAATCAAGAAGCTCGACACCATCCAAGACAAAGCAGCTTGATTGGCACCCCATCCACCACCTTAAACACTCACTCCCTCCACCACCGGCGTACCGTGGCTGCTGTGTGTACCATCTACAAGATGCACTGCAGCAACTCACCAAGGCTTCTTCGGCAGCACCTCCCAAACCCGCAACTTCTGCCACCTAGAAGGAGAAGGGCAGCAGGCGCATGGGAACACCACCACCTCCAAGTTCCCCTCCAAGCCAAACACCATCCTGACTTGGAAGTATATCGCCCATCCTTCATCGTCGCTGGGTCAAAATCCTGGAACTCCCTCCCAAACAGCACTGTGGGAGTACTTTCACCACACAGCCTGCAGCAGTTCAAGAAGGCGGCTCACCACCACCTTCTCAGGGGCAACTAGGGATGGGCAATAAATGCCAGCGATGCCCACATCCCATGAACAAATATAATAAAAAATCATACCTTTTATCATCTAATCTCTCCTGCCTTCCACCCTATCACAGGCCTTCCCTTTTGTCCCCCTCCCCTCTTTCCTGCCCCTGCACTTGCTTAAAATCTGTTCCATCTCTAACTTTTTCCAGTTCTGACGAAAGGTCATCGATCTGAAACGTTAACTCTGTTTCTCTCTCCAGAGATGCTGCCTGACCTGCTGAGCATTTCCAGCATTTTCTGTTTTTATTTATGAAAAATAAACAGTAGTCTATAAAATGTCTATTCTACTTTGTGGATAGTTTGTTTTAGTGCATGTAGATATGGTGATGGATTGGGAAATGTTGATGTACAAAGGGACCTGGGTGTCCTTGTACACCAGTCACTGAAAGCAAACTTGCAGGTGCAGCAAGCAGTTAGGAAGGCAAATAGTATGTTGGCCTTCATTGCAAGAGGATTTGAGTACAGGAGCAAGGATGTCTTACTACAGTTATACAGGGCCTTGGTGAGACCACACCTGGAGTACTGTGTGCAGTTTTGGTCTCCTTACCTAAGAAAGGATATACTTGCCATAGAGGGAGTGCAGCAAAGGTTCACCAGACTGATTCCTGGGATGGCAGGACTGTCGTATGAGGAGAGATTGGGTCGACTGGGCCTGTATTCATTAGTGTTTAGAAGAATGAGAGGGGATTTCATTGAAATGTATAACATTTTGACAGGACTAGACAGACTGGATGCAGGGAGGATGTTTCCCCTGGCTGGGGGGTCAAGAACGAGGGGTCATAGTCTCAGGATACGGGGTAGGACATTTAGGACTGAGATGAGGAGAAATTTCTTCACTCAGAGGGTGGTGAACCTGTGGAATTCTCTACCACAGAAGGCTATGGAGGCCAAGTCACTGAATATATTTAAGAAGGAGATAGATTTCTTGACGCAAAAGGCGTCAAGGGGTATGGGGATAGAGCGGGAATATGGTATTGAGATAGAGGATCAGCCATGATCATATTGAATGGCGGAGCAGTCTCGAAGGGCCGAATGGCCTACTCCTGCTCCTATTTTTCTATGTTTCTATGTTTCTACACAACTCACATCATAATAACGCTTCCATTCATATCTTAATTTCTGCTCTTATGCCATTGAATTTGATGAATTAAACTAATTTTCACCAATAATAATTTGTTATTTTTGCATAACCTTTATTATAAGATCTGTTTCTTGGTGTATGGTTTTAATGATTTATCAATAATATTTTAATATGTACCAACCAAAATGTATGATAACATCTGAAATGCAGTTGGTGACGTTTAACAACCTCAATGTCACATAATCATTTTTTTTAAATCTGAAAATTTTATTGGGCCGGAATTTGTGGTGGGTAATAATGGCAAACTAACAGCATTCGCCGTTATTATTACATTGCTGTTAGTGGGAGCTTGCTGTGTGCAAATTGGCTGCCGCGTTTCCCACATTACAATAGTGACTACACTCCAAAAGTACTTCATTGGCTGTAAAGCACTTTGAGACGTCCGGTTGTCGTGAAAGGCGCAATATAAATACAAGTCTTTCTTTTTCTTTGAAACTGACCACAACTTGAGGATGTATTGCATGCGCATCTAAACGCGGAAATCCTGAAGTTGCGGTCAGTCATTCATTGCTCCGACACTGGCTGCACTATGCCCTCCCCCGCCCCCCCCACCCCACACCCTCCCCCGCCCCCCCCACCCCACACCCTCCCCCCCACCATAGCCGGCAATCAGTCTTATCAGTGAAATCAGTGAAACTGATGAAAACTTGGGCTTTTCCACGGTAATATCGCTGTTAAACACCCCATTAAATGTTAGCCTTATTGGATTAGGCGTAACTGGGGTTCTAACAGCGTATTGACTGCTAAACAAATGTTATGGCCCTGAAAAACTAATTTTAATTTTGTAGAGTGTCAAATTTCTCCATTATGATAAAAATTACAATTTTTAAGAAACTTCAAATTAAAAAAATATATATTTTTTAAGTTTATTCATGATATTTTAGGTTCTACCTTATCCCCATGTAAGAGTCCCAATCCTTGTTTTGCTCTCTGTAACATTTTTAAAAAGTCAGGGTAAAAGCAGGTTCTCATTTCCTGTTTCCCTGTCTGTGAGAATTCTCCAAAGTGATTGGCTGCTTAGACAGCGTGTTGCCATCACAGCAGATCGCATTAAGGGATCCCCATTATACTGCACTGAAATCACTTACGCTTCGAAAAAGGCAAACTTCTGGGCAGCTTTCTTCGGAGACAGTTTTTGAGAGATAGTGAAGTGCGCTGTGTATGTTTTTGAGAGTGTTTAAGTGTTTTTCAATTGGTTCGTTTTCAGTGAATGTGAAATTTGTGCCAATCAGTTTCAAGCCCTGTGGACATCTCAGTCAATTTCCCATGATCCATCGACACATTGGACACTCAACAGATGCAAAAGTTGTAAATATATATATTCTAGGAATAAAGTCCAGAATCCCAAATCTCGTTATAATTGTTTCTTTGGTGCTGTTCAAAGATTGATACCCTTTTATTTAGTATTTTATTGAAACATGAAGACTTTCCCTGTATTAGAATGCGGTAATATTAAAAGTAGAATAGCCTTGTTGCAACTCAGATGAATAACGTGAAATGTACTTAAATAACTCATGTTTTCTTATTTCTGTTCAGATATAACACGACTGTCCCCAGAGCGCGGCTCAAACGACTAACCAAAATGGTCCTGGTGTTAGTGGGCGTTTTTGTGGTTAGTTCGGCACCATACCATGTGATGCAACTGGTAAATCTCAAAATCACACAGCCGACCACTGCTTACTACATTGGCTATTACATCTCCATCTGCCTCAGCTACGCCAGCAGCAGCATTAACCCCTTTCTCTACATATTGCTCAGTGGCAATTTCCGAAGGAGGCTGACTGGCTGCACAAAGATTCAAATGAAAGTGACTGACCGTGAAATTATTAACATAGAAAGCACAGTGAAGTCGAGTGATGAGATGAAATAAGCAAAGAAAAGACGGTGTTTGTGAAGTGTTACTGTATAGGTGAATAGAGTAATGCAGATTTCAATGTTTAAATTGCCATCTTGAATAAAAGTGGCTGTGCATTATAAATACATGATGCTGCTCCTTTTAACTTAGCTACAGCCTGCCTAATCAAACATTTTCCTACCTCCAGTATGCAGTGGAAAATCTATCAGGTGCAAAGAATGTTCTCGATCAATGGAACTGGATGGTGCAGTGTCTGCCCCTTCAGTCTGAATCCAACCAAGAAAGAACCCAGACTAAGGTCTCTCTATCAAACACTTGGCAAGGGCCACAATTTCAAGAAAACCTGTCTAAAATGTAATTCTTCGGCTCAGACCTCATTCCGAGAGGCAGCAACAAGAGATGGCACTGCTACAATAGAGGCTGTTCTTCTAAGACATGGATCAATATCCATTGTCAGAACAATATTGGTCAGAGCCCTGAAGTGCAGCTCTTCCACACCATTAGTTCGAAAAATGATTTTAATCTCCATGTTACTGTCATCCATCTGCTCAATAAAAATCAGCATTCGGTTCGAGTGGCATAAGTGGCCCCAGCAGCATTAAAACAGAACCAACTCAAAACAATTGTTCTTATATATCTCACAATATATCTACGCATATATTTCAGCCCCTTTTTAATGTAAACTGCAGATGTTCCTTACAACTAGCAATGTTTTTTTGCATGCATTTCTGTACCCGTGACAACATGGTTTTAAATAATTGTTAGGAATAAGTGCAGTTCTATGCATTAGTGTTTACAATTATGTTTTCAAGTTTAACAGTAGTTTTGAGAAGAAAATGATATAGATTTTCCACAGTATTTGTTCTGTATATTTCATTGATATCATGTTTTCTGTTTTTACTTTTATATTTGCAATTAGATTGAGGTTATAGAATACAATAATTAGAGAAAAAAATTAAGTATAGGATAGCAAAAAGTCTGATGTGAACGGCTAGGTTAACTTGTATTTGTATATTACATGGTGTTCTAAAATTTTATGGAAATGTATGTAAATGCATGCATTAAATGTCAAAATATTACAATATGATTTATTGTTTACTCAGAAAATAAAAACCTTGTATGTGGAGCCAAGTCTCTGGTCAAAATTACATCCCCATGGTATTTATTTAATATTATTTTATCCTCTTAATTGAACTCCTACAACATTGCATGTGGACAAAAATTAAAATAAAATTTTGGTATGTGTGTTTCTCTCCTGCTTCATGAAATTGTGTCTGTGCTTCTCTCCCACACTCGAATTCAATGGGCTGCAAATTGCAGTCGGAGGCTTCCCGCGGGCAAATGCCTCCGATCCGCAAGAAAACTACGCATCTACCTGGTGCCTCCGTATCTTCAGACTCTTGCGCTCCTGGGTCTCTACGGGTAGGCCTGCGTAAAGGCCCACGTATCCCAGGGGCTCAAGCGGTTCGCAAGCGTCCCTGGGATCGTGTGGGTCGGCCCAACCAATCACAAAGGGGGAGTCCCATTATGCTTATGGGGATTCCATTTACATACGGAATCCCCATAAACATAATAGGAATCACATAAAAAACACACTTTCACCCCACTGAAATAAAAATAAATCATCACATGTTAAAAATTAATTAAAATACAATTTAATTAAACATTTAAAACAAAAATTTTATTTTTTGTAAAGTAAATTTCAACATTTTTAATGTGGCCAGAAATAACCTAAACAAAGTTTAAAGGTTTTGGAATGTCTAAATGATTTTAAAATTTTTATTTTAATATTTATTTAAACCCTTATGCTGGTAAAAGAAGGTCTTACCCCTGCTTTTACCAGGCGTAAGAGTTTCGTGGGCATTCGCTGGGCAGTAGTCTCCGCCAGCGAATGTCCATTTCCTTTAGGATCTGTCAAGCTGAAACTTGACAGATCGCAAGTTCCGGGTTTTCGCGCATGCGTATCGCATATGGACACCCGGAACTTGCGGGGCACTTACGACCGTGTACGCTGTGTGTACACCGTCATAGGCCCTTGTTTCACGCTTTGTCTTTCTGCTTGACTTCCACTGTTTCTGCCTCCATCTTTCTCTCTGTGTCTCTCTTTGTATGGCTCTGAGACTATTTCTCTTGTTATGTTGGAATCTATCTGTTTCCAAGACTTTCTCACTCCTGTCTTTCTGTCAGTCTGTCATTTCCTCTGTTACCTCTCTCTGCTGTACGTCCTTCATTCTCTGTGGGTGGTTGTCACGCAGTTTCTCTATCTGTGTATGTCTTCTTTCTGTCTTTCTATGGCCGCGATTTTACCTTCGGCGGCGGGTTGGAGTCAGGTTGGCTGTTCGGTGGGTTCCGGTCCTGCTGCCGGTTGCCGTCATCCCGCAGATGAGATTTTACGTTGATTGGCCTCGTTACGGCCGACGTGCAGGTCCGTCCAGTGCAGAGTGTCAGATGCTCGCGTCTAATGACGCATTGTTTCAGTAAAGATTTAAAGGGGCCATGTCCCCTTTGCAGATGCATCAGCTTTTTTCTGTCAAAAGTGCTGGCTGCTGCAGGAATGGAAGCGCCAAAAACTAAGGCTGCATCCAGGTTCAATGAGGGCTCCCTCCATGCTCTTGTGTAGGGAGTTAGAGGACGTCAGGAGGTTCTCTTCCCTGGAAACGGAAGGAGGAGGCCTCCTCAGCAAACCAAGGCAGCTTGGCTGCAACTTGCTGAGGAGGTGAGTTTGAGGTCTGTATGCAGATGCAAATGGGTTCATTGTCGAAAAAGGTTTAATGCTCTGTTGAGATCAGCTAAAGTGAGTATAACATCACACTTACCTTCAATCTGCCTTCCATCTCTTATCATCCCCAGCAATCTGCATTGGCAACCTTCCCCTGCACATCCCAACTCACTGTAACATCCCTTGCACCCTCACCCATCCCTCTCTTTCTCTGTACAGAATCACGTCCCCATCTCAATATGCAACACTCACACCCTTATGCAATGCCTACAACTTAAAATGCACAGGGAGGGAAGATGGTTAGTGTACCTCACTCCTTCACAGTCTGCCTCTAAACATCTATGTCATGCATTCTTAACACTCACTCCATCAGTCTCAAACTCCACTTGTGTCCCTCACTACAGGAGAAGAGAGCCCACAATAAAAGGGAGAGGGGGAGGACAGGAGGAGGACCACCATCCCTGGCTCACCTTACGACTGCTGAGGAGGCAGCCCTGGAGATCGCTGGAGATGCAAAGGAGCTGGCAGTGGGGGATGGAGAGTCGGGCATAGAACAGCAAGCTGGTGAGAGAATTGATTTCCAACCCTCTGATTTAGCAATCATGAGTGACTAAAATGGGATATGATGTTCATACAGAATAAGTACTGAGCATCTGCATAATGGCATGTATGTGCAACCTACATTTCACTTGTCTAACTCATGCATTTACTCCCCCACAGGACTAGCGAGAGCCCCACTCCCCACTGTACAGAAGCACTCCTCAGAGGAGCCACTAGCCTCTGAGGAAGCAGCGTCACCAGCACTCAGCGCACCCAGCACCCAGCGCAGAGACGCACACCTCGGTGGGTTTTGTGCGAGATAGAGTAGTGTTGTCACCTGGGGAATCACAGCTCACAGGTGAGCAGGAGCAGACGTTGGAGGCAGGGACAGCAGTGGAGAGTCCTCGTCGGAGGACGTTGGGCTCTCCAAGCTCTGCTCAGCTGCATGTAGACACTGAGCCTCTGGGGCCACCCAGAAGGAGAGCCATGCTGGAGCTTCAGGAACAAGTGCAGGAGGCTCTGAGTGGGTTTTTTCCATGGTAACTGCAAGTGTGCAGAGAATGGAGGAGTCCAAGCTAAGCATGAGCAATGCCATGGTGAACGCTATGGGCAATATAAGTGCTGCAATGGAAAGGATGGCCCCACCGATGTGCAGCAAGGTGCTCTCCAGCAACTTGCTAGCAGTGAAGTGCGGATGACACATGAGAGGGACAGTGATGTACGAACAAAAGAAAGTGGAGGCTCCTCTCCAAGCGCTCACACTCCCTTGCCACTGCCGAACCCTCGGTCAGAGCCCCATCTGCCTGAGGCAACAGGAATGGCCGAGTCTGCCGCAGGAGGAGCAGACTCTGGCGGGGCCCTCGAAGGCTCCCAAAACCAGAGAACAGCCACCAAAGGCATCTAAGCAGGAGCAGCAGGGAAGTGAGCAGGCTGCCTCCACATCTGCTGAAGCCACAGGGGTGTCACAACGTAGAAGCACACGTAAGACAAAGATGTCACGTTAGTTATCACAAGGGTTCTCACTTGGGTGGTATGAAATAATTATTGTGTGTAACCAAAATTCCTTAGATTCTGGAGAGCACCCAGCGGACTGGAAAACCACAAATTTAACGCCCCTATTTAAGAAAGGAGGGAGACTTCTTCTTCTTAGGCAGTCCCTCAGAGCCGAGGATGACTTGCTTCCACACTAAAAATGAGTTCTCAGGTGACTGATGAGTCCAATGCGGGACCTACAGTCTCTGTCACAGGTGGGGCAGACGGTGGTTGAAGGGGCGGGTGGGTGGAGTGCTTGGGTTGACGTGCGCTCCTTCCGCTGTTTGCGCTTGGCTTCCGCTTTCTCCCGGCGAAGAAACTCGAGATGTTCGGCGCCTTCCCGATGCTTCTCCTCCACTTTGTGCGGTCTTGGGCCAGGGATTCCCAGGTGTCGGTGGGGATGTTGCACTTTTTCAAGGAGGCTTTGAGGGTGTCCTTGAAGTGTTTCCTCTGCCCACCTGGGGCTCTCTTGCCTTGTCGGAGCTCTGAGTAGAGCGCTTGGTTTGGGAGTCTCGTATTGGGCATGCGGACGATGTGGCCCGTCCATCGGAGCTGATGGAGCATGGTCAAAGCTTCGATGCTGGGGATGTTGGCCTCAGCGAAAACACTGAAAGCAGGCAACTATCAACCAGTTAGCCGAACATCTATCATTGATTAAATGCTGGAATCCATCATTAAGGAAGTGGTAGCAGGACATTTAGAAAATCATAATATGATCAAGCAGAGTCAGTATGGTTTTATGAAAGGGAAATCATGTTTGACAAATTTATATTAATGACTTGGATGAAGGGACCTAATGTAATGTATCCAAATTTGCTGATGATACAAAGATAGGTGGGAAAGCAAATTGTGTGGAGGATGCAAAGAATCTCCAAATAGATATAGGTAGACTAAGTGAGTGGGCAAAAATCTGGCAGATGGAGTTTAATGTGGGAAAATGCAAGGTTATCCACTTTGGTAGGAAAAATAAAAAAGCAAATTATTATTTAAATGGGGAGAGATTACAAAATGCTGAGGTACAGAGGGATCTGGGGGTCCTTGTACATGAATCACAAAAAGTTAGCATGCAGGTACAGCAAGTAATTAGGAAGGCCAAATGGAGTGTTGGCCTTTATTGCAAAGGGAATGGAGTATAAAAGTAGGGAGGTCCTGTTACAACTGTACAGGGCGTTGGTGAGACCACACCTGGAGTACTGCGCACAGTTTTGGTCTCCTTATTTAAGGAAGGATATACTTGCATTGGAGGCAGTTCAGAGAAGGTTCACGTGGTTGATTCCGGAGATGAAGGGGTTGTCTTATGGAGAAAGCTTGAGCAGGTTGGGCCTATACTCATTGGAGTTTAGAAGAATGAGAGGGGATCTTATTGAAACATATAAGATTCTGAAGGGGCTTGACAGGGTAGAT
Source organism: Squalus acanthias (assembly GCA_030390025.1). Taxonomy (NCBI): domain Eukaryota; kingdom Metazoa; phylum Chordata; class Chondrichthyes; order Squaliformes; family Squalidae; genus Squalus; species Squalus acanthias. The sequence continues at coordinate 95,339,181 of CM059433.1, forward strand.
GCAGAGAGGATGTTTCCCCTCGTGGGGGAATCTAGAACTAGGGGGCATAATTTCAGAATAAGGGGGCACCCATTTAAATCCGAAATGAGGAGGAATTTCTTCTATCAGAGGGTCGTGAATCTTTGGAATTCTCTTCCCCAGAGAGCTGTGGAGGCTGGGTCATTGAATATATTTAAGGTGGAGATAGACAGATATTTGAAAGGTAAGGGAGTCAAGGGTTATGGGGAGTGGGCAGGGAAGTGGAGTTGAGGCCAAGATCAAATCAGCCATGATCTTATTGAATGGCTGAGCAGGCTTGAGGGGCCAAATGACTTACTCCTGCTCCTACGTCTTATGTTCTTATGTAATAATTTATGTTCAACCAAGGTTTGGCATCGTTGTGCTGATAACTTGAGGTAGCACAGTTCAGGGTAAGTGTGCCTTTAAATTCCAGCAATGCTGGTTACAGTGCATCTATCGTGCTCAACACAGACTTGCAGAATAAAAACAGAATCTGCCCCCCAAATGACTCAATCACCAAGCTTAGAGATTTCTAAATGACTAGATTTAAGACTGCAGCTTTTACACTGCACTTGCAGCTCTGAAGTCTGCAACTTGCTGGTGTTCATGCCACACTTACCTGGCATGTTGTCCGGACGTCGTAAAACCCGACCCGGAAGCTGGAAAATCAAAAAAGGCCCTGAAAATTGCTCACAAGTACCTGTTAATAGGCAGTTATTTGCCTTTAATCCGTTTCCCGCCGCTAGGTGTCGGGTCCATTCGCAAATCGGGGACCTGACACTTGGGAAGGTTGTGTGGAGGCGGGATGACGGCGGCAAAATGACTTTAACCTCTGACCCGCCTGCAAACTCGCCTTCTGAGCGCCGGCAAAATCGCGGCCTGTGTGTCTGGAAATCAATATGTCCCATTCTGTTTCCTTGTTTTGTGATGTTTTAATCTTTGAATTTGCTTTGCTTTGTTCTTTCTGATATTGTCTTCCTTTAAATTTCACTTCTTCTAATTTGCTATTTAATTATATTCATCATGGCTGATTTCATGAATGCACACATCCTTGGGCCACTTATATGTTCAATTTCCCAGGCCCAGCTCTGTGGCCACATTGAAGGGCAGTAATCAGGTAAGGTTGAGTTAGGTCTAGAAGAGCAGAAGCCTTGGCATGCTGGACTTTAAAGTGTGGCCATATTTGGAGGGCGCGGGGTTTCAGGTTGGTCAGAGCACAAAGACTGAGTGGGGGTTAAATTGGTTAGCCCCCGAAAACGGGCGCAGGGATCGCGATATGGGATTAACTCGCGCCTGTTAAGTGGAATGCAGGCAGCACGCCAACTTCGTGGTGCCTGCTAATTAGAATGATTTCTGTGTGCAGCCAGTGCACCCCATGCTGTTCATGGGCTGCACGCATCAGTAAGGGGCCCAATATCGTTACTTACTTGCACTACTTAAAGTTAGCCTGCACTACTTAAAGCTAGCTTGTGCCTCTTAAAGGGGAGTTGCATTGTGGCTGGAGCAGGTGCTGGGAGTCATTCTGCAAATGAATCTGACCTGGAAAGAGAGAAGAATGGTTGACTATTGGAGAGAGCGGGACCCCAGGTTTTCAGACACTGCACTGGAGGATTTGGATAGGAGGAGAGATGTCCTGTATCCTCAGCGGGGCAGGACGCCCTCCAGACACATGATGAGAAGGCAGTGGGAATAGATGGTCACAGAGGTTAATGCCAGGAATGTGGCCCCAAGGACCCAGATGCAGTGCCGGAAGAAGTTTAATGACCTCACACGAGTGGTCAAGTTCAGTGAATGTATCTTCAAATGTCATATCCAACCAACTGCACCACTAGCCTCAGCCGCTGCTCAATTCACCACAACACAACACTCACCTGCCAACAATCTCTGTCAATCAGGACTCATACCTAACATTCATATGCTTCACCTCACCCTCACACACTTAGCACTGTTGCAAACCTCACACCCAAATCTTACATTTTACACACACTGGCAGCTATTCAACCATAACAGCCACATCGCCCACACAGATTGTGCCACAGTGTGGTGAATAAGGTTGGTGAGCTACAAGCACAATTAGTTGTGTGGCAATATGATGTTGTGGCAATAACGGAAACGTGGCTTAAAAACGGTGAGGACTGGGCACTTAATATTCAAGGGTACAAGGTGTTCAGAAAAGATAGGGAAGGAAAAAAGGGAGGTGGGGTGGCCGTGCTGATTAAGGAAGACATTGTAGTGCTGGAAAGGGAGGATGTTCTTGAGGGGACAAGGACAGAATCCATTTGGTTAGAGTTGAGGAGCAAAAAGGGTATGATCACGCTATTGGGGGTATTCTACAGGCCTCCAAGTAGTGAGAGGGAGGTAGAGGAGCAAATCTGCAGGGAAATCTCAGAGATATGCAAGAGCTATAGAGTGGTGATATTGGGGTACTTTAATTACCCAAATATCAATTGGGATAATGCTAGGGTAAAGGGAAAGGAGGGGGAGGAATTTATGAAATGTGTTCAGGAGAATTTCCTTGACCAGTATGTTCTTGGCCCAACTAGGAAGGAGGCATTGCTGGATCTGGTGCTGGGGAATGAGGTGGGCCAGGTCGACCAAGTGTCTGTGGGAGAACACTTGGGAACGAGTGATCATCGTATCATAAGATTTAGATTAGCAATGGAGAGGAGCAAGGAACAATCTAGAGTGGAACTTCTAAACTGGAATAGGGCTAACTTCAATGGGATGCAAAAGGATCTAGCCAGGGTAAAATGGAACCAAAGACTGACAGGAAAAACTGTAACGGAACAATGGGTGATCTTTAAGGAGGAGCTGTTCCAAGTACAGGCTAGGTGCATTCCAACAAGAGGGAAGGGTAAGGGAAGCAAAGCAAGGGCTCCTTGGATAATGATGGAGATTGAGAAGAGGATGAAACAAAAAAAGAGGGTGTATGATGAATGTCAGGTGAATTCTTCAAGGGAGAACCAGACCAAATACAATAAGTTGAGAGGGGAAGTGAAGATGAAAATAAGATTGGCAAAGAGAGAAAATGAGTGTAGAATGGAGGTTAACATAAAAGGGAACCCAAAAAATCTTCTACCGGCATGTAAACAGTAAGCGGGTAGTAAGAGGCGTGGTGGGGCCTATTAGGGACAAAGAGGGTAATATATGCTTAGAGGCGCAGGGCAAGGCTAGAATACTCAATGAGTACTTTGTATCGGTGTTTACTAAGGAGGTGGATGCTGACAAAATATCAGTAGAGATGGAAAAGGTAGAAGCAATGGAAGGGGTGAAAATTGATAGACAGGATGTACTAGAAAGATTGGGTATGCTTAGAGTGGATAAGTCACCTGGTCCAGATGGCTTGCATCCCAGATTGTGAAGGGAATTGGGGGAGGAGATAGCGAAAGGGCTTGCCATAATTTTTCAATCTTCCCTAGATGCGGGGGAGGTGCCCGAGAATTAGAAAGTGGCAAATGTGACACCATTGTTTAAGAACAGGTGTAAGGACAATCCTAGTAACTACAGGCCGGTCAGTTTAACATCAGTGGTGGGTAAAGTTTTAGAAACAATAATCAAGGAAAAAATTAACGGGCACTTGGAGAGGTTTAAGCTAATTAAGGAGAGCCAACACGGATTTGTAAAAGGCAGATTGTGTTTGCCTAATCTTACTGAATTTTTTGATGAAGTAACAGGGATGATTGATGAAGGGAATGCAATGGATGTTGTCTACATGGATTTTTGGAAGGCGTTTGACAAAGTACCACATAGAAGGCTGGTTAACAAAATTGAGGCTCATGGAATAGGTGGGTCATTGGCAGCTTGGATAAGGAATTGGCTTAAGGACAGAAAACAGCGAGTTGTGGTAAATGGCTGTTTTTCAGACTGGAGGATGGTAGACAGTGGTGTTCCCCAAGGGTTAGTGCTGGGGCCACTGCTTTTTTTGATATATATAAATGACCTGGATATTGGAATACAGAGTAGATTTCTAAATTTGCTGATGACACCAAACTTGGGGGCGTGACAAACAGTGAGGATGATACCAATCGACTGCAACAGGACATAGAAAGGCTAGCAGAATGGGCAGACAAGTGGCAGATGGAATTTAATACAAAGAAGGGTGAGGTGATGCATTTTGGCAGAAGGAACAGGGAGAGGCAATATACATTTAATGGCACAGTTTTAAAGAGAGTGCAGGGACAGAGGGACCTGGGAGTTAATGTGCATAGGTCCCTGAAGGTGGCGGGACATATTGAGAGAGTGGTTTGCAAAGCATATGGGATCTTTATAAAGTGCTGGTTAGGCCACAACTGGAGAATTGCGTCCAGTTCTGGTCACCACACTTTAGGAAGGATGTGAAGGCCCTTGAGAGGGTGCAGAGGAGATTTACCAGAATGGTTCCGGGGATGGGGGATCTTAGCTACAAGGACAGGTTGGAGAAGCTGGATTTGTTTTCATTAGAGCAAAGGAGGTTGAGGGGTGATTTGATAGAGGTGTACAAGATTATGGTGGGTTTGGATAGACTCGACGGGGAAAGGCTGTTCCCACTAGTTGATGGTACAAGGACTAGGGGACACAGATTTAAGGTTTTGGGCAAGAGATACAGGGGGGATGTGAGGAAAAACTCTTTTATGCAGCGAGTGCTGAGGACCTGGAACTCACTGCCAACAGAAGTGGTGGAAGCGGAGACACTCAATGTTTTCAAGGGGAGACTGGATAGGCACTTGAGGGAAATAAACTTGCAGGGCTACGGGGATAGAGCGGGGGAATGGGACTGACTGGATTGCACTACAGAGAGCCCACACGGACTCGATGGGCTGAATGGCCTCCTTCTGTGCCGTTATGACTCTAAGGGGAAAAAATTCAGTTGGTTTGCACCTCCCGTTAGCGCCTTAAGAGGGCACTAATGGGGCACAAAGCAACTAGCGCCCGTGGGCGGCGATGTTTGCGCCGCTCACGAAATTAACTAGACATTTTGCGGTGGCGCTAAACACTACCGCCACGATCTCCTGCGCCGGCAGATCGTGACGTCAGTTGAGTGTGCAACGCCCTGGTCGCACCCCGGACCGGATATTGAGTGGCGCCCCCTGCCTTACCGCCTGCCGCTAGCAACGACAGGTTGAGGGGAGCGTTTTGCAGTCAGGAAGGGACTGGTGGAGCACTATTTAAAGGCGACCGCTTCCTGCCTTTTTTGTTGGTGACATTTTTGCACCTCGCATTCTGAGAGAGAGAGAGAGAGACTTCTGGAGAGATTCAACGCTGTGTGAAGGAGTTTTGGGTACTGAGCAGCACTTTGCAGGTTCATTTTGATTTGCCCTTCCTTGTATCGATTTAGAAGAGTCTGTGGGGGCTGCACTCTGAGCTCTTTCCCATGGCCTCTCCATTGTTCTTTCCAGCAGATTTGATGTGCAGGTCTCTCCAGGCTGAAATTCAAGGCTGCAATGAGCAGGATGTGGATGGAGAGCAAGATCAACCCTCCCCTTTAAGAACTGGCCGGCGCCATTGTGTCTGTGTTCCATTGCTGACTGACATCACATGAGCTTCACCAGCGCTCTGAGTTAGCGCCTCGCTCCTCGGCCTTTGCGCCTTAAGACAGGTGTGAAGCGCCTGATTTAGCGCTCCAATCACCTCCAGGGGCGATAAAAGTCAAGTTTGCAGTCGGAGGCGATAATTAGCAGCAGGCGCTAATCTTTGCGCCCGGCCGATAATTGCGCCCCAAATGGGGCGATACTGAATTTCTCCCCCTATGACTCTATGACTCACTGACACATTTCCCTCTCTCTTGCAGGAGAAGATGGTGCACAACCAGAGGCAGCAGAAACTACCTGGAGGGGGAGAGGCGCACCTGCATGTTCTAACCACCATGGAGGCGATGGTGCTGGCCATTGTGGAAAGAGTCATTGCTGAGGCCATGGCCACTGGCAGGGCTGAAGCCATTGAAGATGAGGGTATCCACGTACCTAATCCTCCTTCTCATATCCCACTTCTCCCTCATCTCTAACTCTCTTCTGACTTAAAAACTGCAGATGGTGTAAGCATGCACTTCTTACTTTCTCCTCTCTGCTTACCACAAGGCAACTCTTGTCCCTTTTTCATTTCAGATACCCAAGAACTGCAACCTGCTGTATGTTCTTTCAATTCCTTCCTCCCCTCCTAACCCCGCCCCTGTCTCTGCACCTGCTTAATATCTGTTACATCTCCAGCTTTTTCCAGTTCTGATGAAGGGTCCCAGACCTGAAACGTTAACTCTGTTTCTCTCTCCACGGATCCTGCCTGGCCTGCTGAGTATTTCCAGCATTTTCTGTTGTTACTGCAGGTATATACCTCAGTTGAGGAAGCGCTCAGTCAAGGTGGGGAGAGGGGTTTCCCAGGAGGTCACACTGGAGATGGGTCTCAGGCTCCAAACTTCCAGAACAATGAATAGGTCGGCTAAAAGTTCCCCAGACCTGAGACAACAAAATTCTGCCACCTGCAAATGATGATTGCTGAAAACTCCTTTTTAATGGTGGAGCTGCAGCTGTTAGTAAGCCATCCACTTGTGAAGCCATCAGGATTAACTGGCGTGTTCCAGAGGAGACGTGCAGCACGGGGGAAATGTCTAAAAATCAGAAAGGCCTCTCATAATTGGATTATAGAGGCACTTAATTGGTTCTTAAGGGCCTTAAGGGCCTATCCCGCCTCTTGGAGGCGGGATGGAAAAGGGATCTGAAACCACGATTGTGGGAAAATTGATCAGAGGTGGGCTGGAGGCGGAATTGGATCCGCCCGCCATTTTTTGCAATTTTAACACCTCACACGCCTCCAATACTGCCTCCTCGGGCCTGGCAAAATCGAGCCTGAGGACTTCAATGGGCCAGGCTACAGAAAAAGGCTACAGAAAAGGGATGTTCTTTCATCCCCTCCCCCCTTTCCCAGCCCCGACACTTGCTTAAAAATCTGTTCCATTTCCTGCTTTTTTCCAGTTCTGACGAAAGGTCATCGACCTGAAACGTTAACTCTGTTTCTCTCTCCACAGATGCTGCCTGACCTGCTGACTGTCTGCAGCATTTTCTGTTTTTATTTCAGATTTCCAGCATCGGCAATATTTTGCTTTTATATCAATCTAGTGAACCTTTGTTGCACCGCCTCTAAGGCAAGTATATCCCTTTTCAGATAAGGAGACCAAAACTGTGCACAGTACTCCAGGTGTGGTCTCACTAAAGCCCTGTACAATTTTTTTTTTTTATTCGTTTATGGGATGTGGGCGTCGCTGGCAAAGCCAGCATTTATTGCCCATCCCTAATTGCCCTTGAGAAGGTGGTAATGAGCCGCCTTCTTGAACCGCTGCAGTCCGTGCGGTGAAGGTTCCAGGATTTTGACCCAGCGACGATGAAGGATTGGCGATATACTTCTGAGTCAGGATGGTCTGTGACTTGGAGGGGAACTTGGAGGTGGTGGTGTTCCCATGCGCCTGCTGCCCTTGTCCTTCTAGGTGGACGAGGTCGCGGGTTTGGGAGTGTAAGGGGGCGGAACGTGTCTCTCAGAGACGGTGCTGGTGCGAGGTTAGGCCTTCGTTGCCTAATACTATTGCTTGCTCTGGTCTCCGGCCAGCCTTTTTGCAATAAGCACCTGTGAGTGGTTCGACCCACTCGCCCTTACGGTTCTAACACTGGACTTAGGTGCAGGGAGCAGTAATGCAGAGAAAAACTCAAATAGACCCGGTTGAATAGTACGAAATGGAAATCTTTATTGCATGGCGTCTAAAATCATGAAATACATGTAATAGGCGCAAATCAACGATAGTACAAGTATACATACATTCATAAAGCTTGGTCTGTGGAAATGGAGAACACACGGCACATCGTAGAAAGGGGAACACATTATATCTTAACCTTATTAAAACACCCTCCCTTAATTATACCTACACTATGTCTAGATTTGTAGGATCGAAAAACATGCTCACCACTCGTGTTACTTCGGAGAATTTTAAAGTGAGGCACTCGGCTCGTTTCGCTGCAGCGCCTGACTGTCACGTGTTTGGAAGGGTCTCTGTACCTCACTTGTTTATTTTCGCTGCTGCGACAAGCAGGCCAGGCTCCCTGTTGTCATGAAGAACTCGACAGAACTCGGACACAGTTCAAAGAAGAGTCTTCCTGTGCTCGACACCGGTTGTCGGTAGACTTCAATGAAAAGTTCTTTATTTATATTTTCGGGCGCGGTCGGGGTCTACTGACCGTGGCGGCACGTGGATTCTTCTCCTTTTCTTCTCGTCTCGTCTCGTCTCTTCGGGCCTCTGGGTCCAGACACCGTTTACCGACACTCGGGATGGTGCACCCTGTTACTTGCCCTTGTCGGGGCGGCTCGTTCCGAGTGAGCTCCACCCAACATTCGAATAACCGACCAGTACGGCTAAGAGTCAAGAGTCAACAAAGTCCAGCCCTAAGGAAGAGCTTCAGCCAGCGATCGAGCGAGTCAAAAAAAGAAGAGATCGATGGACATTTGTTCACTATAGTTATAGTGATGTGTCCTCTTATCTCCCGTTCAAATCTTAATGTTTGTCCTTTGTGTAATATTGGCGCTCAAAACTCCCAGCATGGGGCGATTCTTCTCTTTAACGGGTTTCGGTAGCACCTGAAACTGGCCAACTATCCGTTAATGTTTTCCCCATTGTTGACCCAGCCAGGATGTGTACGAATCGTCTCCCTGACTGGTTTTGGGGGCCCCCGAATACTTGCTTAATCACCCGTCAATGTCTCTCTCATTGTAGAGCCGGGGGGGTATTTGTGTATTGATGTGTCTGGATGGGCCTTCGATTGCCCAGTACAATGGTCCTTACTTGTGCATGGAAAATGATTCCAGCACTTATATCTTTGCTATTGTTCCAAATGCAAACAGGTTGCATCCTGTCTTTATCAATGTTTACCGAGTATGATCCAATCTTATATTGAATGTTTATTCGACGCCATCTTGTCTGCCCACTGTAATTCTGGAAGCTTCTGCCACGATGCGCGGTGGCCATTTTACAGGCTTCTGTGTCCTTTATAATCAGGACAGCATTTCGTTTAATAAAACTGATCAAACGAATCTGCTTCTCTTGTGTTATTTTGAATCGCGATAATTGCGAAACTTTACAGGAGGTGCTGCCGAAGAAGCATTGGCGAGTTGCTGCAGTGCATCTTGTAGATGGTACACACTGCAGCCACCGTACGCCGGTGGTGGAGGGAGTGAATGTTTAAGGTGATGGATGGGGTGCCAATCAAGCTGGCAGCTTTGTACTGGATGGTGTCGAGCTTCTTGAGTATTGTTGGAGCTGCACTCATCCAGGCAAGTGGAGAGTATTCCATCACACTCCTTACTTGTGCCTTGTAGATGGTGGAAAGGCTTTGGGGAGTCAGGAGGTGAGACACTCACCGCAGAATACCTAGCCCCTGACCTGCTCTTGTTGCCACGGTATTTATGTGGCTGGTCCAGTTAAGTTTCTGGTCAATGGTGACCCCCCGGATGTTGATGGTGAGGGATTCGGCGATGGTAATGCCGTTGAATGTCAAGGAGCAGTGGTTAGACTCTTGCTTGTTGGAGATAGTCATTGCCTGGCACTTCTGTGGCGCAAATGTTACCTGCCACTTATCAGCCCAAGCCTGAACGCTGTCCAGGTTTTGTTGCATGCGTGCATGGACTACTTCATTATCTGAGGAGTTGTGAATGGCACTGAACACTGTGCAGTCATCAACAAACATCCCCATTTCTGACCTTATGTTGGAACAAGACTTTCTTACTCTTTTACTCCAACCCCCTTTCAATAAAGGCCAACATGCCATTTGCCTTCCTAATTGTTTGCTGTACCTGCATGCTAACTCCCTGTGTTCCCTATACAAGGACACCTAAATCTCTTTGAACACCAACACTTGATAGTTTCTCACCATTTAAAAATATTCTGTTTTTCTATTCTTCCTACCAAAGTGAATAACCTCACATTTCCCCACATTATACTCCACCTGCCACCTTATTGCCCACTCACTTAACCTGTCTATATCCCTTTGCAGGCTCTTTGTGTCCTCCTCACAGCTTACTTTCCCACATACCTTTGCATCGTCAGCAAACTTTGATACATTACACTCAGTCCCTTCATCTAAGTCATTAATATAAATTTTAAATAGCTGAGGCCCAAGCACTGATCCTTGCGGCAGCCCCACTAGTTACAGCCTGCCAATCTGAAAATGACCCAGTTTATCCCTACTCTCTTTCTTCTGTCCATTAACCAATCCTCTGTCCATGCTAATATGTTACCCCAACCCCATGAGCCCTTATCTTGCGTAACAACCTTTTATGTGGCACCTTATCGAATGCCTTTTGGAAATCCAAATATACTACATCCACTGGTCTGCCTTTATCTACCCTGCTACTTACATCCTCAAAAAACGCTAATAGATTTGTTAAACACGATTTCCCTGTGCTGATTTATTACTGCAGCTGAAAATGGCTTTATCACAAAAATTAAGCATTTTAATCATAGTGCCCAGTCCACCATCTGTGTGTAACCCAATTTTACATAATTGAAAATTACTTTAAAAAACTATACAGAACCAATTACTAGTTACATTAGTGTATAGTAGTCAGTTTTTTACTTAATTAAAAAAAAATGTTTAAACGCTTTTAAAACATGCCTATTAGTCTCCTTGCACCTAAAAGAAACAGCTTAATTTTAAGAAACTCCTCAAAGGCTCACAAATGGGTGCAATTAGCGGAATTAGTGGCCAGTTTTGGGAGTGGCACCGGCTTCTAGCGAGATGTTTTTTAAATTAGCCCAAAAGATTGCGGTAACTCGATTTGCGCTGGATGTAATTTGCGTTTGAAATTCCTCGATCTTTTGCGCTGGTTTGGCTGATTTTGGGCGAATTGTGCTGAAAAAACCAGTGCAACCTCACGTAAACTCACGCCCAATGAATCATATAATGTGACCCCCGCAGCATCGCCTACAGGTGCATACAAGCAGAATGATGCTAAAAACGTGAATACTTTCAAAAATACTAAACAACAACAACAACTTGTATTTATCTAGCGCCTTTAACGTAGTAAAACATCCCAAGGCGCTTCACAGATGTATTATAAGACAAAAAAATTGACACCGAGCCACATAAGGAGAAATTAGGGCAGGTGACCAAAAGCTTGGTCAAACAGGTAGGTTTTAAGGAGCGTCTTAAAGGAGGAAAGAGAGGTAGTGAGGCGGAAAGGTTTAGGCAGGGAATTCCAGAGCTTAGGGTCTAGGCAGCTGAAGGAACGGCCACCAATGGTTGAGCGATTAAAATCGGGGATGCTCAAGAGGGCAGAATTAGAGGAGCGCAGATATCTCGGGGGGTTGTGGGGCTGAAGGAGATTGCAGAGATAGGGAGGGGGGTCACGAGGCAATGGAGACTATGGCCGTGAAATTCGGCCTTTTAGCGCTGGCTGATCAGGCCAGTTTGAATGAAAAATAGTGGCTGCCTTCCTTCTGCCCACTTCCGGTGCGAACGTGGCGGCTGCCATTTTGGGCAGTTTGGCAGTGCTACCGTTGCCTGTGCTCGCTGTAAATATGGAAATTAGTCAGATCGTGATGTCAATCAGCGTGCAACACTGAATTGATGCATGACCTGCTATTTTGGACATCGCCGCTCCTTTTAACGCCCTCTCCAAAGCACGCACAGCAGAATGTGTGTTCAGCTGTACAATGGACCCCATACCTGTGCTTCTTAAAGGAACACACGCAACTTTCAGGTAGGTTTAGATTTTTGCTTTTGTACTGGTTTCTTTTCATTTTATTTGAGTTGTGGCTTGATGTAAGCCATTTATAAAGTTGTTAAAGTGTGAAGGGAGTGCTGCTGGACGTTTGCAAGGCTTTGGGTCTTAAAGGAAGGTCTCTGAGAACACAACTTGCTCCCAGTCTGTATGACAGAGAGATGGAGCAGAGGCAGCAAAGGGGAAAAGCTGCTCGCAGAGGGAGGAGGAGGAGGAGGAAGAGGAAGAAGCAGACAAGGAGGAAGCAGAAAAGGAGGAAGCAGAAGAGGAGGAAGCAGAAGGAAGGATGCAACCCAGAAAGCCTCTTTCTGGCCAGGATATCCGGGATCGAATCATCTGCCTGCGGTACCAGTGACCACAACCCCAATTCCCCTTTCAACATTAGTCCCACACCTTACCTTCCCTCTGTTACTGACCATCACAGTGTCCACTTGGCCACAATGCTGAAATAAAAGCCACCACAAAGCAAACTTTCCAATCAAACTTTATCCATACATCAAAAAAATCACCCTTGTGCATTGCCTTAGTGACTGTCTTGTGAGTGCCTTTGCCTATCCTAGTGATGTCACGCAGTGCTACCCCAGGGGCTGCAGCATGGCTGGTGGAAGGCTTCTGACTTTCAGTGGAGCCTTGCAGAATGACCTCTAGGAGCTGGTGACTGGGAGTGTGAAATCGAGTGATGGTGTTTCTTCTTCTTCTTCTTCTTCTTCTTCTTCTTCTTCTTCTTCACTCTCCTCTCCCTCTTCTTGGTCAACCATTGGCTGGGCAGGCTGGATTTCTAGGGGGTCTGAAATGAGGAAGGCACAAGGGTAGGGTTGTGGTGAAGGGAGGAGGCAAAGCAAGAGTTGCATGCTTACACCATGTGCAGCTTGTAAATCAGAAGATATTGTGGGATGAGGGGGAAGTGGGATGTGAGAAGGAGGATAACGTATGAGGAAGAAGATGCTGCCATAGACATAGTGAAGGAGGAGTGAGAGGAGATACTGGATGGGATTAAAATTGATAAAGAGGAGGTACTAGAAAGGTTGGCTGTACTTAAAGTAGATGTATCCGAGGACGATGAGGGAAGTGAAGGAAGAAATAGCGGAGGTACTGGCCATAATCTTCCAATCCTCCTAAGATTCAGGGGTGGTGACAGAGGACTGGAGAATTGCAAATGTTACACCCTTGTTCAAAAAAGGGTGTGCAGATAAACCCAACAACTACAGGCCAGTCACTGTAACCTCGGTAGTGGGGAAGCTTTTAGAAACAATAATCAGGGACAAAATTAACAGTCACTTGGACAAGTGTGGATTAATGAAGGAAAGCCAGCATGGATTTGTTAGAGGCAAATCGTGTTTAACCAACTTGATCGAGTTTTTTGATGGGGTAACAGGGAGAGTTGATGAGGGCAATACAGTTGACGTGGTGTACATGGATTTCCAAAAGGCGTTCGACAAAGTGCCACATAATAGGCTTGCCAGCAAAGTTGAAGCCCATGGAATAAAAGGGATAGTGGCAGCATGGATACGAAATTGGCTAAGTGACAGGAAACAGAGAGTAGTGGTGAACGGTTGTTTTTTGGACTGGAGGAAGGTATACAGTGGTGTTCCCCAGGGATTGGTTCTAGGACCACTGCTTTACTTGATATATATTAATGACTTGGATGTGGGTGTACATGGCACTATTTCAAAATTTGCAGATGACACAAAACTTGGAAGTATAGTGAACAATGAGGAGAATAGTGATAGACTTCAAGAGGACATAGACAGGCTGGTGGAATGGGCAGACACGTGGCAGATGAAATTTAACGCAGAAAAGTGTGAAGTGATACATTTTGGTAGAAAGAATGAAGAGAGGGAATATAAACTAAATGGTACAATCCTAAAGTGGGTGCATGAACAGAGAAACCTGGGTGTATGTGTGCACAAATCGTTGAAGGTGGCAGGGCAGGTTGAGAAAGCAGTTAAAAAAACTGACAGGATCCTGGGCTTCATGAATAGAGGTATAGAGTACAAAAGTGTGGAAATTATGATGAACCTGTATAAAACACTGGTTTAGCCTCACCTGGAGTATTGTGTCCAATTCTGGGCACCACACTTTAGGAAGGATGTGAAGCCTTAGAGAGGGTGCAGAAAAGATTTACGAGAATTATTCCAGGGATGAGGGACTTCAGTTACATGGATAGACTGGAGAAGCTGGGGTTGTTCTCCTTAGAGCAGAGAAGATTGAGAGGAGATTTGATAGAGGTGTTCAAAATCATGAGGGGTCTGGACAGAGTAGATAGAGAAACTGTTCCCATTGGCAGAAAGGTCGAGAACCAGAGGATACAGATTTAAGGTGATTGGCAGAAGAACCAAAGGCGACATGAGGAAAAACTTTTTTACTCAGCGAGTGGTTAGGATCTGGAATGCACTGCTTGAAAGGGTGGTGGAGGCAGACTCAATCACAGCTTTCAAAAGGGAGTTGGATAAGTACCTGAAGGAAAAACATTTGCAAGGCTACGGGGAAAGGGCAGAGGAGTGGGACTAGCTGAAGTGCTCTTGCAGAGAGCCAGCACGGGCTCGACGGGCTGAATGGTCTTCTTCCATGCTGTAACCATTCTATGCTTCTATGATTCTATGATAGGATACTGGCATTTTATATTCTTTCAGCCCCACTGCTAGCCAAGGGCTCAGCCATGCCCCTCTTCTCCAAGGGGGTGAGGTGAAGTTAGTTATGTGAGGTGTACCTTGTGTTTGGTAGAGATTGTTGGTAGGTGAGTGACTGGGGGGGGGAGGGTCGTGCATTGAGCAGTGCGTAAGGCAGTTGGTAGGAGGTGGCTTTTGAAGATGCATTCACTTGACCACTCATCTGAGGTCATGAAACTTCTTTGGGTACTGGAGCCAGATCCTGGGGGGGCGACAGTGACCACCTCGGCGATCTGGTCCCACATTCTTCTTTCTGGAGGGCCTCCTGACCCCCTCTGGGTAGAGGACCTCTCTTCTAGTGTTGACCCCCTGCTCAAAGCTCGAGTGCTGCGTCCCAGACCCTGGGTGCCCTTCCCTGGCCTGTTGAGCCATTTGGATTAGTGCTGAAGCACTTTTAACATTTTTGATCAGCAGAAGGCAGCTCACCTTTAAGTAAAGCTACCCTCGTGCAAACATCGAGAACTTGGACCCCCTGCTGAGTGCACAGCCTGTCAGCAGCGTGCTCAGCACTGGGCTGTGCACGACAATCATTATAATTAGCAGGCAGCACGACATTAACATGCTGCCTGTGCCCCTTGAAGGGGCGCAGGCGTATCACGCACCGCTGTGTCCATGTCCGTTTTTCAGCGCTATGGACTTTCACCCCCTATCAGTCAGCATTAAGAACAAGTACAACAGCAGACAACTGCAGCAACAAAATTATGTAGATGGATGTACATATAAATACAACACCAGGAAACTAAACAATAAACATAAATATAAACACATAAATACATGACTATGAGAGTAAATTAATCTCGAGAGATTCATTTCTAGGAATCTCACAACATTTTAAAGGCATGTAGCCACATAATGGTAAGTGGCTGGATATGAAGGCAAAATTCTTTAAGCCTATATAAAGGCTCAGAATGGATTTAAAGTAGTTAACAACTTTTTCAAGCTTGTGTGGTGGGGAAAGCTCAGCAAAAACAAAGTGAAGGCAAACCCAAAATGTAGGCACAAAACTGAGTCTGTGGTCAAGGGAGGAGGGAAGTCTGGGGGAAGGGTAGGCCCAAGGATTCCTTGTTGGGCCGAGAGGAGCACTCCTGCTCTTCCTGGCCCACAAAGAAACCATATAAAAAAATTAAATCCTTACCTTCCGTTCTCTTAGATTTTTTCCCAGTGGTGCAATGTTGGTGCTGCACATTAGCTGCACTATCAGTTTAACATTAAAATTTAAGAAGCAATTGGATGGCTTGCAGAACTATTAAGATTCTTAACAATAGAAATAAAAGGACTGTCCTCTTGGCTCTTTTCTAACTTTAAAAATTACACTGGATCTTGGAGGCAGGCGGGTAGAACTCTGATTAGACAACAGTGGAAGCAGGTAGTCGAAATCTACACTGCTCACTGGTACTGCTCCAAATATAGTATTGGTATCACACTGCTGCCAACAGTACGGCTGAGGCATTAGTCAGCAGTACCATCTTGTGGTGAATTATTTTACTTCAGTTATGGCACAAAGAAAGTACAAAAGCAAATAAGGGTTTTTTGCATTATGTGCAGTTAAATCAGCGTATTCATGTCTAAAATATTGCAGAAGTGAATAGCAAGTATGAAAGAACCCTAAATTCAATTAGATAAATGTCTCAGTAACTTAAGCAGCAACAAAGTTGTCTAGATATCCCACATGGCAGCTGTCTTTCATTCTGCCAGCGCAATTTACACTTCATATAGAGCAATCCTTTGTTTCTTAACCTGTCCCATTACCATCTCCTTTTGCCTTGAATATCTCTTAATGTCTCTTAACCTCTCCTGCCTTCTATCCTATCACAGACCTTCCCTTTTGTTCTTTCATCCCCTCCCCCCTTTCCCAGCCCCTACACTTGCTTAAAAATCTGTTATATTTCCTGCTTTTTTCCAGTTCTGACGAAAGGTCATCAACCTGAAACGTTAACTCTGTTTCTCTCGTCACAGATGCTGCCTGACCTGCTGAGTATCTCCAGCATTTTCTGTTTTTATTTCAGATTTCCAGCATCTGCAGTATTTTCTTTTTGTCTAGCTATCTAGTTGTCTAGTAGGTGTATAATGGAGGCCCTTTCTTGCTCGTGCTCTTAATAGGGTAGCTGAAGACATTTTTTAAAGAGCTTGGGCCTGAACATCAGGAGTGATCCTGCTCTAAGTGCCAGCAGGCGCCCGTCAGCAAACTTCAACACTGACGCTGCCAGACTATCTGCAGTCAGAGGGATGGTTCTCCAATCTGCATTTTTGCGCAGGATGCCTGCACCACTAATGGGCACAGCTCAGGCTCACACCATTGCAGAGGGGCAGGAAACGTGGCACTGGAAAGTCACTCCAGGGTAATGCCAGTGCCACCAGCACAGAAAATTAGAATCTGTGGCTCATCAGTCCCTTTTTAAGGGGGCCAAAAACATAAAGTAAATAGAGAAACATTTTGTGAGTCCAGGCAAGAACCCACATCAGCCACCCAGTGAAACTCAGGCTGAGATAGAGGAAACTTCCTGATCTAGGAGTCCCCTCCCCCTGTCCACATCTCATCTGACACAGGCACCATGTTTGGAGTGGACAGACTCAGTGTATTGGGGTTCCAGCCTAATTCGTGGGCACTTCCACCGCATCCCTGCCCCACTTAAGGCGGGAGTGCAGCAGCAGGCCCACAGATTTTTGGGTCCCTTTTATGTTTTTGTTGGGTGTTTTTGCTCCTCCATTAACATCTAACATAGTTCTTGGCCTCTGCTCTCTGTGCCAGTTTGCACTCAGTGCTCATAAGGCCTACCATTCCTATGGTCATTTCATTCATAAGAACATAAGAAATAGGAGCAGGAGTAGGACATTCAGCCCTTCGAGCCTGCTCCGCCATTCAATGAGATCATGGCTGATCTTCTGCCTCAACTCCATTCACCGGCCCTATCGCCATATCCCTTGATGCCTTTACTAGTCAGAAATCTATCAACTTCTGTTTTGAATATACCCAATGACTGAGCCTCCACAGCCCTCTGGGGTAGAGAATTCCAAAGATTCACCACACTCTGTGTGAAGAAATTTCTTCTCATCTCAGTCCTGAATGGCCTATCCTTTATCCTGAGGCTGTGGCCCCTGGTTCTAGACTCCCCAGCCAAGGGAAACATTCTCCCAGCATCCACCCTATCAAGCCCTGTAATAATTTTGTATGCTTCAATGAGATCCCCTCTCATTCTTCTGAATTCAAGAGAATACAGGCCTAGTTTACTCAATCTCTTCTCATACGACAGTCCCGCCATCCCAGGAATCAATCTCGTGAACCTTCGTTGCACTCCCTCTATGGCAAGTATATCCTTCCTTAGGTAAGGAGACCAAAATTGTACACAGTACTCCAGGTGTGGTCTCACCAAGGCTCTATATAATTGGAGTACGATTTCTTTACTCCTGTACTCAAATCCTCTTGTAATGAAGGCCAGCATACCATTTGCCTTCCTAATGGCTTGCTGCACCTGCACATTCACTTTCAGTGACTCATGTACAAAGACACCCAGGTCCCTTTGAGCATCTGCATTCCCCAGTCTTTCACCATTTAGGAAATACTCTGCCTTTCTGTTTTTTCTACCAAAGTGGATAACTTCACATTTATCCACATTATATTCCATCTGCCATGTTCTTGCTCACTCACTGAGCCTGTCGAGATCCCCTTGAAGCCTCTTCACAACTGACACTGCCACCTAGCTTTGTATCATCAGCAAATTTGGAAATGTTACATTTAGTCCCCTCATCCAAATCATTGATATAGATTGTGAATAGCTGGGGCCCAAGCACCGATCCTTGCGGTACCCCACTAGTCACAGCCTGCCATCCTGAAAAAGACCCGTTTATCCCTACTCTTTGTTTTCTGTCTGTTAACCAATTCTCAATCCTAGTATATTACCCCCAATTCCATGTGCCCTAATTTTGTTCACCAACCTCTTGTGTGGGACCTTATCGAAGGCCTTCTGAAAATCCAAATACACCAAATAGACTGTAGGAAGATATCAATAAATTGGTCAGGTGGGTAGAACAGTGGCAAATGGATTTCAATCCGGAGAAGTGTGAGGTAATGCATTTGGGGAGGGCTAACAAGGAAAGGGAATACACATTAAATGGTAGGACACTGAGTAATGTAGAGGAACAAAGGGACCTTGGAATGCATGTCCACAGATCCCTGAAGGTGGCAGGCCAGGTAGAGAAGCTGGTTAAGAAGGCATACGGAATGCTTGCCTTTATTAGCCGTGGCATAGAATACAAGAGCAGGGGGGTTATGCTTCAACTGTATAAAACACTAGTTAGGCCTCAGCTAGAGTACTGCGTGCAGTTCTGGTCACCACATTACAGGAAAGATTTGATTGCACTAGAGAGGGTACAGAGGAGATTTACAAGGATGTTGCTGGGAGTAGAGAATCTTAGCTATGAGGAAAGACTGGATAGGCTGGGTCTGTTTTCCTTGGAACAGAGGAGGTTGAGGGGAGACCTTATTGAGGTGTATAAAATTATGAGGGGCAGTGATAAAGTGGATAGAAAGGACCTATTTCCCTTAGCAGAGGGGTCAAAAACCAGGGGGCACAGATTTAAAGTAATTGGTGGAAGGTTTAGAGGGGATTTGAGGGGAAATTTCTTCACCCAGAGGGTTGTGGGGGTCTGGAACTCACTGTCTGAAAGGGTGGTAGAGGCAGGAACCCTAACCACATTTAAAAAGTACTTGGATGTGCACTTGGGATGCTCTAACCTGCAGGGCTACGGACCAAGAGCTGGGAAGTGGGATTAGGCTGGATAGCTCTTTGTTGGCCGGTGCGGACACGATGGGCCAAAATGGCCTCTTCCGTGCTGTAACTTTCTATGATTCTACGATTCTATGATTCTACCACATCTACCAGTGTATTCAAATCAGGAGTAGGGGACACTTGTTTTAATTCGGCCTCCAAGAGGGAAGTGTCCGCAAGCTTACTTGCACTTCTTATTCTCCAAATCTCCCTTATCCCAGCAACAGACCCATTTTTTGGTACAGTTACAAGTCTGTTACCAGGATATGGAAGGCCTGATAAGAATGCCTTTCTAGTTCAAGAGAAGTTGTTAAAGAGTCATGTGACTAAAATGGATGGGTGTTACATTTGGGCTTTTACTCCAGATCTCCCTTGGTTTCAGAAGGTGGTACAATAAGCACATTACTAAACTTTAGTTAAGCTAAAGACTGCCAAACAGATGTTTATTAAACAGAAAATGGATAAGTGAACTGTAGCAATGATGCACTGGATTTACAGGAACTGCAGGCTTAAATATTCCTCTTGGAATAAAAGAAACAGTAAAACCTGCTGGATTAAACGCTCTGTAACTGAATCCAGGTCCTTGAGTTAACCTTATGTACCTCTTCGCTGCTGACTGTCCAGGGAGTCTCTCTGGCCTTTCTAAATTCTTTATCATGGCTTCAGACTTACAACTAAATTAAAGAAAAAGATTAAAGTAACTATTAGAATCGATCACAACTGGGTCACGACATTTCATTTCTTGTTTCAGACTCTTGTCTATGGCAAAATCCATTATGAAGGTGTCAACATTTAGCAGCAGTATCTATTGCGCCTGTGTGTAGCCTTTACAATATTAAAAGTTCGGTCATGTTATGTTAGCTGCAGGCCCCTGGCTGTTGATGTATTTTGGCCCTGAGAGTCAGCATGCACTTCCTCGTCACAGGCACTGAGTGGCAGTGCTGAAATGTATAAACCCTTATCACAGGATCTCATTATGAGGAGGAGAAGTAAGTCTATGCTTGAAATGTAAAACTGGATTGTGAATCTCTTCTTCAGAAATTACTCCTCAATGGTGCCAAAATGTCAAATCAATCCCTCCAACTCTTCAGTTCCGTGTGTCTTCTTGGAGTGGCCCATACTGTTGCTCAGCTGGAATCCCCACCCCAACTAAGATCGCTCCTGTTGCTCGATGTCCCATTGACAGTCTTTCGTGGCTCCAATGCATGACGCAACCAAAGTCTCCACTCAACCACTGCTGAGATGATTTTATTAACACCCTTTCCCTATGAGATCATGAGTATTTGCCAATTGCGGCCACGTTCCTCAGCCATCCCCATGTCCTGCCCTCCTACTCATTCTCTGTCCCCTTATTGACCTCTCTCTCTCTCTTACCATGTTTTATTCCACCTGCCCTGTTCCCCCTCCCCTGCCCTCTCCTTCTCCTGTCCTCATATCCATTACCCTCTCCCTCCTTTCCCCCTTTCCACGCTCTCCCCCCTAGATCCAATTATCCCCCACCCTTGTCCAATTATCACCTGCATTCTAACTCTACTTCAGCTAAATACTGCATTTGGTTTTGACTTCCCATGTGCAATGTCATGTAAGATAAACTAGATATATATATTAAAAATGCTAGGTGAGTAGTACCAGTTACACCTGTAGGTGGCACTGTAATACACTATTGCGATGATAGATATGTAATGATAAATGCCAAAACAGGAGCCTTCTAGGCCAGCACATAAGATATCTGACAGATAGGTAGGTCTGTAGTTCATTCCTGCATAAAGGAAGTGATTGATGCTATGTTTGCCAAGGGAAACGCGTTCATCACTTTGCTAACAGCCCTGATTCAGCCTCATATGGGCTGGATTTTGTCTTGGGGTCGGGTTGGGGTCATGTCATCCGCATTTCGTGTTCCCCCCCTGACTCCAGATTAATGTGGATGAATGATGCAATTTTCACTTAATTGGGCAATTGAGTTCCAGCATGTGGGAACCCATGAACTAATTAGTGGTTTCAGTCTGAAAGTCGCCTCTGATGATGTCATCATTGCTGCTGCCTGGTCTCAGAGATTGACTGGATGCTGGTGAGAGAGGACCTGCTTGGCTTTTGCTGTGGGACCTGGATGCAAAATGGAGAGAGAGCGAGAGAATGAATTTTTTTGCAAGTCTCTGAAGACATTCAATGCAGCAGCATCAGAGGCGACTTTCAGACCTACTACTACCTTCATCACATCTCCGTTGTAATAGTGGACCTGCAGCTGATAGTCAGCTATCCACTTGTGCTCCCGCCAGGTTTCACTGGCGTGTTTCACATCAGGCATGCTTCACGTCGGAAAAGGGTTAAACTAGCTTAAATGTTTCAAAATGGCATTACAGAGCCAATTTAGGGCTTGTTAAAGGCTTTAATGGCCTCTCCCGCCTCTTGGAGGCGGGACAGAGTTGGGAACCCCGTGACTGAATTTGTCAAAATTGCATGGAGTCGGGATGGGGTCGGGACCCCCGACCCCGCAAATTTAACCCCCCACACGCCTCCAAACCCGACTCCATGGGTCATTCAAAATCCAGCCCATCGTGTCAGCAGTGGTTCAGTTGGTAGCACCCTTGCTTCATGAAGGTTGTG
The DNA here is from genome assembly GCA_030390025.1 of Squalus acanthias. Lineage (NCBI taxonomy): Eukaryota > Metazoa > Chordata > Chondrichthyes > Squaliformes > Squalidae > Squalus > Squalus acanthias. Next base: position 95,360,950 of record CM059433.1, read on the forward strand.
GGTTTCAAGTCTCACCCCAAAGACTTGAGCACAAAAATTTAGGCTAACACTCCAGTGCAGTTCTAAGGGAATGTTGCACTGTTTCACTGTTGGAGGTGCTATCTTTTGGATGAGACATTAAACCGAGGCCCCGTTTGCTTTCTCAGGTGGATGTAAAAGATCCCATGGCACTATTTTCGAAAAAGAGCAAGGGAGTTATCCCTGGTGTTCTGGCCAATATTGATCCCTCAATCAATATCACTAAAACAGATTATCTGGGCATTATCTCATTGCTGTCTGTGGAAGCTCGCTGTGCACAAATTGACTGCCGCGTTTCCTAATTTACAATAGTGACTACACTTCAAAAAGTACTTCATTGGCTGTAAAGTGCTTTGGGACGTCTGGTGGTCATGAAAGGCGCTATATAAACTCAAGTCTTTCTTTTCAACTTAGCTTCCATCTGATGCGCTTTGAGTTCCCCAACATGGCCAGCCAGCATGTAATGCCTTGGAAGCCTGTGCTTGAAATGTGTGCAAGTCTCATTGAGGCCCCACATTTTATTTAAACTGAAGAGAGCTCACCATAATGCACATCTGTTTTGAATGAGCATTGAATGTGAGGGCCGGGGTGGGTGTGAAGGGATAATTACTAGTCCTAGCCCTTTTTGGGCCACCCCGGATCAGGCGTATTCCCCAGACATTCACCTTCAACTAAAGTTAGAGATAGCCAAATCCTAGAAGACGCTTAATTGGGTCGAAAGGTCCAGACTATCTCTCCCTAAAGGAAAGGAATGACCTGAAGATGTTACTGTCCTCCAGATAGCACTTTTAATAAGTTTAACTAGACTGTAACCTTTCGGATATTATGAGGGTCCGGAAAACGCCCCCAGAATTCTGCAACTCCTCACCAAAGAGTGTACAGAGATTGAGTTTGCGAGTTTTATACAGAAGTACTATGTGAGACAATTCTAAAAATATATAGATTTATTAAAGAACCGTCATGTAATTACAGCTGGTGATTCAATCGCAACTTTAACAATTCCAAAAACAAATAGCTTACAATTCTTATTCTCAGAGATCCTTATTCTCAAATCTTAACATCGTTACATTTTTAGATTTCTTACTTATTCTTATTCCAGGATATCCACCAAAATCAAATACCTTTGATTACCCGAGACTCAAAGAGTTGTAGGCTTACAGAGCCTCTCTCTGAAGCTAAGAATCGCTCTGCCCCTTCCAGCAAATTCTGTCTTCTTATTTGAAAGTTCTATATTTTATACCCTTTTTTCAGTGGTATATCCTTTGAAGTTTTCTGCTGATGTAAGCTAATTATCTCTAGTCATCTTTCTGTTGACCCCTGCTATTCTTACAGTCAGTTCAGCTGTTAGCTTGCAGAATCGTGTCTCTATCTTTAGGTGTTCAAAACTTATCAAAAATTATAAAAACTATGTGACAGCAGTGGTTCTATTTGATGTCATTTTTACGAAGGTCTCCTGTTCAATTCTTAAGTCACCTCAGCTGGTTGTAAGCAGACTTTGTGTCTCCTATGTGTTCCAAGTTCAACACAAAAATAATGTGATTGCTTGGTGCATCTATTAATGTCATATTTATGAAAGTCTTCTGTTTGTATCTTTTTACAACATGTAAATTAAAAAATACTTCAACCAGATGCACCATTGTCCCCCTAGCCATCTCAGTTGGTTGTATTAAGAATTATGTCTCCTGTCTTTCATTTGATGTCATATTTATGAAGGCATGTGTTTCTTTAATGTTCTGTGTTTCTGTTTCCCGAAGTGTTGGTTTGTGACACCTTAACATTATACCATTGTGCTCTTTCATGTGCCTGTTTACAAAGAGTTGGTTTAAAACAATTTAACTGGGTATATCATTGTCTGTTTTCCAACCTGCAGACTTTTTGGAACCTCCAACTTGCTGCTTCAATAGGGCTATTGTTTCAGTGTCAACAACCCATCTTATCTCAAAAGCCTGTATGGTGTTTACAGCTTTGTGTCGTTGAGGCTTTCAGATTTTTAAACCTAGTTTGTCATGTTTAATAAGGCTAGAATTCTGTTCATAGGATGGTGTATTTTTCTGAATATGGCTATTCCTTCACAGGTGGAGGCAGTGGTGGCAGGGGGGTGCGAGGATTTCATCTGCTCCCTAAGTCTTGTGGAGGCACAGGATAGATCCAGTAGAAAACTTAAAGAAAGGTTTTCTGTTTGTTATCCTGGGCTCATTACAAAATGCTTACCTAAAAATCAGTGGCAGTGAAGATATTCTTGCGATTGTGAGGAGCTGACAACTTACTTATGAGAGTAGTCTAGAATACGGAAGGGTGGGAAAGACCAAAAAACATAACTATGAGCACAGTATTACTAATGCTTAAATAATTCCTTACATATAATTATTTATGCTATTTTATTGCATTTACGGGGGATCTGCGGCTGTTCCAGGCGTCCATTGGAACAGCCTCAAACTCAGTCATGACCCAAATACGCAGGGTTCCAGCCTTACACTGGGATCCCCCTCAACACTTGAGCCTTCTCAGAGAAATGCCCTCCGTGCCCTTTCAATCCGCACGGAGGCGTTTCCTGTACGGGCTGCTCCTGCACACTCTCCACTTTGCCATCTTCGTCTGCCGTCCGGACACGCCTTGGCGTACCATCCTGCCGTCTGGCGGAGGCGAAGGTCCCCAATGGAGGGCTCTCTACACGGGAGTCTTCCCTTGTTCCATCGGGGACTTGGCCTGGAGGGTGTTGCACGGAGCAGTCCCGTGCAACAGGGTTTTAAATAGATTCACGGACTCCCAGGCTGCTTGCCATTTTTGTGGCCTGGAGGAGTCCGTGTTTCACATTTATATTGAATGTGAGAGGTTGCAGCCCCTCTTTCATTATTTGAAGGGGCTGCTCCTCAATTTCTGCTTGCACTTCAGCCCCACGCTCCTGATCTACGGTCACCCGGTGCGGAGGGGAGCGGGCAGGTCGGAGGACCTCCTTGTAGGACTGCTCCTGGGCCTGGCTAAAAAAGCCATTAATTGGTCCAGGCAGCGGGCGGTCGAGGGGGTCGTTCGGCCCGATTGCCTGCCTCTATTCCGCGGCCATGTTCGCGCCCGGGTGGCCCTGGAGATGGAGCACGCGGTGTCCGCCGGCACGCTTGAGTTTTTCCGCGACCGGTGGGCGCCGCGGGGACTGGAGTGCATCGTCACCCCGGGCTACCAAATTTTAATTTGATTTATTAAGTTTCATTTCAAGTTTTAATTGATTTATAGTTAATTTGGTTTCTGTCCAGTCAAAAGAGTACACTGGGATCCCTGTATGACTTTGTGAGGGTGGAGCCTCCATCCACCCCTACAAGGCCATCGATGTGCGAGGGCAGGGCTAGGGGCAGGGACTCCCTGAGTGAGGTGCTGCCACACCCTGGCCCTTAGGCAGGACCCAACATAATGGGAGGAATTTTAACATGGGTGAGCGGGTGGGAGTGGGTGCAGGTAGCGGATTAAATGGGCACAAATTCCGAGCGCCTTGGGAAACCGGCTCCAACCCACCGACTTCCGGGTTTTACTGAGGCGGGACAAGGGGTGGGCACCTAACCCGCTCGCAAGAGGCGGGTTGGCATTTTAAATATGTTAATGAGGCTGGAAGCCTCGGTTTTACTGTGGCCCCGGCCCCGGGGAAACCCGCCTGCTGCAGCGAGGTGCGGAAACCTCGGGGAGCACTCCTTTTGGGCCAGGGGGAACAGGAGGGCTTCCTCCTGGCACCCCCCAGCTCCCCCAGTATTGCCCCCCCCCCAACATGGTCGGAGACCGGACCACCCCCCCCCCCCCATCCCTGGGGGCCGAGGATCAGAACCGCCTGGGATCGGACAGCACCCCCAGGGTCGGGGATTGGACACCCCTTCGGGATTGGACCTACCTGGTCCTGTGGCCTCCTCCAGAGTGCTCCCTGCCCGACTGGAAGCCAAGCCTGTCAATCAGGCTGACTCCCGGGCGGGGAACCTGTCAAGGCCAAAAGTTGCATGTTGTGGAGTCAAATCTCCACAGAATGTGGGGAAACCCAGGCTTCCGGGTTTCCCATCCGAAACTCTACCCCGCCCACCTACGCAACCCGCCCCAGTAAATATCCGGCCCAGTCTCCCTTCCTTATGGTTTACTCTCTCGTTCTCACAGTCCCCCTGCCAGGGCTTCAATGTAATATTTTAGGGGGATTTTGATTCCCTCTGCCCAGCGGAAACTGGGCGAAACGGGAGTTAGTATCCAAAGCGTTACATTTATTGCTCATTTACTGCCCTGTGGCAATTTTAATGCAGCTATTTTCTTGGGCTCAGACGAGAGCTCAATGAATAAATGTAAATCAGGCTCTTGCAATGTCATTAGGAACCCAATGCAATTTTAACAATCTGCAGAGCGGAAAGTCCGTGGCGGACGTTCTTCTCAGTAAAACCTGGTGGAGCTCCTGTCAGGAATGCTGTGGACACCTGGCGGAGCTCCTGTCAGGAATGCTGCGGACACCTGGCGGAGCTCCTGTCAGGAATGCTGCGGACACCTGGCGGAGCTCCTGTCAGGAATGCTGCGGACACCTGGCGGAGCTCCTGTCAGGAATGCTGCGGACACCTGGCGGAGCTCCTGTCAGGAATGCTGTGGACACCTGGCGGAGCTCCTGTCAGGAATGCTGCGGACACCTGGTGGAGCTCCTGTCAGGAGGCACGGTTTTGGGTGAGCAGCTGCCTGACTAAATTCAATTCAGGCCCAGCCATTAAAATGCACTGTGCCTCCCACTGCACCTCCTGGAGGGGAAGCTCGCGCAACCCATCGGCTTTCCGCCCAGGAGGTAAAATTCCCCCTTTTGTGGTTCATTTCGAGGTTCAATGCAGCCAGAAAATGCAGATTTGTCTTTCGCTATCTTGATTGCTTAATTGTCTCTTTGACACTCTCAGGTCCAAATTGAAAGATGCACAGAGTGGAGTTGTTGAAATCTTCAAAACAATGTCTCCATGGCTCATTAGCATATCAACAAGTCTGAATGTCAAGAACAAAGAGCATCTTCTAGTAGCCAGACAAATGGGTGCTGGTCAGCCATCTTACTGTTGAACCTGCTATAGCTTTTAAATCATATAAAGAACATGTCTCCAGTGGGCGGCTTATCATAAAATCACGATGGCACTGCTTACGTCCATTGTATTAAACTAATGACAAATCACAGGTTTCTGATAAACCACCCACTGCATGCAAATCCAGGCCAGTGAGAAATTGTTTTGATTGCCTTCTCCTGAAAGCTAATCTGCGGACACCTTCTTTCACGGTTACAGCTATTCCTGTGGGTTTGAAGATCAGTATTGCATTACATTTTAAGACACTGGATCTTTCTAAGCCACTACCAGCAGCTTATACAGAATCAGTCTTAACTTTCGTTATGGGACCTGGAGGAACACTCCTGCTCATTCTGGCTCCACAAAGGAAAGACTTCCACTTACCTTGGAGGACCTCTTCATCCTCCCAACAGCTGCTGACCTGCCTTCACCTAGCGGGGAAAGCAAGCCTACTTCCCTGCTCAGGCCCGACTTAAAATCCAATGACATCCCATTCACATGCTGGAACTCTAATTTTCATAACTTTATGAGGCTCCTGCCTGCTTCCAACAGGCACCTCAGCCACCGAACTGCAGTGAGCAGTTAAAATAGTGGCCAGCAGGAATAGGGTGGTAAGGCTAAATGCACTATTTCAAATGCCCCTCTGCTCCACTCTCGATGGGCGGGGTGAGTTAAAATTCCCTTGTGTCAGTTTTGATTAATAGTATTGAAGCTCTAGTGATATTTGAGGTTGCAATCCCTAGTTTACAAGAGCAGAGCTCCAACCCCAGAGCTATGCAACTGACTAGTGTTACTCTCCATTTCAAATAAGTATGTTATATCATTTTTTTTCCAAAGGCACTGACTTTTGCTGGAGCCACCAACTCTCTGCTACCTTACCTTCATGCGTGAGCCTAAAGAGTGTGTGTTAATGAGCAATTGACTCAAGGAGGGATATCACAGCCGAGCCGGGTCCTGTACTCAACTGACGTCCAGACATAAGGGGCTAAAAATCCAGGTTGCTTTCAGTGGCAAGGCCACAAATTAGGCCAGGGCCTGTACATGCCAGGTCCTGGCCTTCTCATGGAGTTTCCACTGAACTGTCAGGTTCAAGCTGAGAGACAGCTAGGAAGGATGATGGAATTGCAGACTAAGGTTGAACAACATTCCAGTGTCTTAAGTGGAGAAGCGTATCCTAATATCCCACGCTTTCTCTCCTGCTCTTCTGCTTATAGGCACTCCCTGGCCAATATGGTAGGTGGGTGACCTGCTGCCAGGCATCAGCAGTTTAATCATACATACCAACTGCCATGTGTCAACTTCTTAGCATTTCTTTTGAAAAATAAGCTTTTATAACTGAGATTGGGAGCTGTCTTTATCAATGAATCAGATCAGTGGAAGGTGAAACTGGAGTCTGTCAGATCTATTCAATTTGACATTACTTTCTCCCACTGTTGGTCGCACACAAACTTAAGGCAGAAAGGTTTTAAGATGCGCTGATGGTTTCTGAGAGTCACAACTACAGGTTAATTTATTTAATGCTTGACCCCAAAGAAGCGAGGCCCAAAATGCTTGTGTCGACCGCCCTGCTGTAAGTCCAGTATAATAGAAATCCCGCTCTGCTGCTGATGTCTGCTCCTGACCCCTCTGTATTTCCAAGGTCAGGGCACAATCATTTGATCTAAATATTTTCAGCAGGTATCTGTGGCAGTTTGGATACAGCTTGGGTGCCTGCTGGGGGCATGGTTAAAAGGTGCACCAAAGTTTTTTATTCTTTCTTGGGAAATGGGCGTGCCGGCAAGCCAGCATTTAATGCCCATCGCTAGTTGCCCTTAAGAAGGTGGTGGTGAGCCGTATTCTTGTACCGTTGCAGTCTGTGTGGCGAAGGTACTCACACAATGCTGTCAGGGAGGGTGCTTCAGGATTTTGACCCAGTGACGATGAAGGAACTGTCCAAGTCAGGATGGTATGTGACTTGGAGGAGAACTTAGAGCTGATGGTGTTCCTGTGCACCTGGTGCCTTCGAGCTTCTATGTGGTGGAGATTGCAGGTTTGGGAGGTACTGCCGAAGAAGCCTTGGTGACTTGCTGCAGTGAATCCTGTAGATAGTCCACAATGGAGCCACGCTACACCAATGGTGGAGGGAGTGGATGTTTAAGCTGATGGATAGGGTGCCAATCAAGCGGACTGCTTTTTGCTGGATGGTGTTGAGCTTCTTGAATGCAGTTGCAGCCTTAGCAATCCAGGCAAGTGGAGAGTATCCCATCACCCTTCTGACTTGTGCCTTGTAGGTGGTGGAGAGGCTTTGGGGAGTCAGGAGGTGAGCCACTCACCGCAGAATATCAAGTGATGGCAGGAGATCGGGACAACCCCAAAGGAAATTCGACTTCATAGTGCCTAAACAGCAGCTTAGGAAACTCTAGCGCTCAGTTCTTATGGGGAAAGTTTGCTCCGATCTATACCTGCCACTAACACACGAAATCTGTGTAAAGACCTTTGACATTTATTAGCATGTAATTTAAATTGCCACACCCTCTTCAGGCACAATCAAGTGCATACACCAGAAAAGCCATAATCTTGAGTATCCTGATTAGAATCGCTCATCCATTGGTGGCCGTGCCTTCTGTTGCCTAGGCTCTCTGGAATTCCCTCCCTAAACCTCTCTACCTCTCTTTCCTCCTTTAAGACGCTCCTTAAAACCTACCTCTTTGACCAAGCTTTTGGTCATCTGCCCTAATTTCTCCTTATGTGGCTCAGCGTCAAATTTTTGTCTTACAATACACTTGTAATGCACCTTGGGACGTTTTACGACATTAAAATGTCCCAAATTGTTGTTGTTGTTACAATCTGGGTGAATTTGGCCGAAGCAGCACCAAAGATCAGGAAATTTTAAACGTAAGTTCCATCAAGCGTAAATCAAATTTCCACGATCTTTAACGTTGGTTGAAAAATCATTTTGCATCATCTTCCCTCCAGATCTTTTGCCAATGATTTTGAATCTATGGCCTCTAGTTATTGATCCACTTGCCAGAGGGAATAATTCTATCTCATCTATCAAAACCTCTCATCTTATCGAAAACCTCTATTAGGTCACCTCTTAACATTCTCTGTTCCAAGGAGGACAGTCGAACTTTTCTAACCTCTCCTCATAACTGAACTCCCTCATCCCTGGTAACATCCTGGTAATCCTCCTCTGTACCCTTTCTAAGGCCTTTTCATCTTTCCTGAAGTGTGGTGCCCAGAATTGTCCACAATACTCAGCTAGGCCTAACCAGTGATTTACAAAGTTCTAGCATGATCTCTTTGCTTTTATATTCTATTGCTCTATTTATAAACCCAAGTAACCCATACGCTTTTTTAACCACCTTATCAACTTTTTTTAATTAATTCATGGGATGTGGGCGTCGCTGGCAAGGCCAGCATTTATTGCCCATCCCTAGTTGCCCTTGAGAAGGTGGTGATGAGCTGCCTTCTTGAACCGCTGCAGTCCGTGTGGTGAAGGTACTCCCACAGTGCTGTTAGGGAGGGAGTTCCACGATTTTGACCAGCGATGATGAAGGAACGGCGATATATGTCCAAGTCAGGATGGTGTGTGACTTGGAGGGGAACTTGGAGGTGGTGGTGTTCCCATGCGCCTGCTGCCCTTGTCCTTCCAGGTGGTAGAGGTCACGGGTTTGGGAGGTGCTGTCGAAGAAGCTTTGGCGAGTTGCTGCAGTGCATCTTGTAGATGGTACATACTGCATCCACAGTATGCCAGTGGTGGAGGGAGTGAATGTTTAAGGTGGTCGATGGGGTGCCAATCAAGCTGGACTGCTTTGTCTGGATGGTGTCGAGCTTCTTGAGTGTTGTTGGAGCTGCACTCATCCAGGCAAGTGAGCGTATTCCATCACACTCCTTACTTGTGCCTTGTAGATGGTGGAAAGGCTTTGGGGAGGCAGGAGGTGAGACACTCTCCACAGAATACCTAGCCTCTGACCTGCTCTTGTTGCCACAGTATTTATGTGGCTGGTCCAGTTAGGTTTCTGGTCAATGGTAACCCCCAGGATGTTGATGGTGGGGAATTCGGCGATGGTAATGCCGTTGAATGTCAAGGGGCGGTGGTCAGACTCTTGCTTGTTGGAGATAGTCATTGCCTGGCACTTGTGGGGCGCGAATGTTACCTGCCACTTATCAGCCCAAGCCTGAATGTCGTCCAGGTCTTGTTGCATGCAGGCATAGACTGCTTCCTTATCTGAGGAGTTGCGAATGGCACTGAATGCTGTGCAGTCATCAGCGAACATCCCCATTTCTGACCTTATGTTGGAGGGAAGGTCATTGATGAAGCAGCTGAAGATGGTTGGGCCTAGGACACTGCCCTGAGGAACTCCTGCAGCGATGTCCTGGGGCTGAGATGATTGACCTCCAACCACCGCAACCATCTTCCTTTGTGCTAGGTATGACTCCAGCCAGTGGAGAGTTTTCCCCCCAATTCCTATTGACTTCAGTTTTACTAGGGCTCCTTGATGCCACACTCGATCAAATGCTACCTTGATGTCAAGGGCAGTCACTCTCACCTCACCTCTGGAATTCAGCTCCTTTGTCCATGTTTGGACCAAGGCTGGAATGAGGTCAGGAGCCGAGTGGTCCTGGCAGAACCAAAACTGGGCATCAGTGAGCAGGTTATTGGTGAGTAAGTGCCGCTTGATAGCACTGTCGACGACTCCTTCCATCACTTTGCTGATGATTGAGAGTAGACTGATGGGGCAGTAATTGGCCGGATTGGATTTGTCCTTTTTGTGGACAGGACATACCTGGGCAGTTTTCCACATTGTTGGATAGATGCCAGTGTTGCAGCTGTACTGGAACAGCTTGGCTAGAGGCGCGGCTAGTTCTGGAGCACAAGTCTTCAGCACGACAGCCGGGATGTTGTCGGGACCCATAACCTTTGCTGTATCCAGTGCGCTCAGCTGTTTCTTGATATCACGTGGACTAAATCGAATTGGCTGAAAACTGGCTTCTGTGATTGTGGGGACCTCAAAAGGAGGCCGATATGATCATCCACTCGGCACTTCTGGCTGAAGATGGTTGCAAACGCTTCAGCCTTGTCTTTTGCACTCACGTGCTGGACTCCGCCATCATTGAGGATGGGGATATTCATGGAGCCTCCTCCTCCTGTTAGTTGTTTAATGGTCCACCACCATTCACGATGTGGCAGGACTGCAGAGCTTTGATCTGATCCGTTGATTGTGGGATCGCTTAGCCCTGCCTATAGCATGCTGCTTTCGCTTTTTAGCATGAATGTAGTCCTGTGTTGCAGCTTTCCAAGGTTGGCACCTCATTTTTAGGTACCCCTGGTGCTGCTCCTGGCATGCTGTTCTACTACACTCCTTATTGAACCAGGGTTGGTCACCTGGCTTGATGTAATGGTAGAGTGAGAGATATGCCGGGCCATGAGGTTACAGATTGTGATGGAATACAATTCTGCTGCTGCTGATGGCTCACAGTGCCTCATGGATGCCCAGTTTTGAGCTGCTAGATCTGTTTTGAATGTGTCCCATTTAGCACGGTGGTAGTGCCACACAACATGATGGAGGTGTCCTCAGTGTGAAGATGGGACTTCGTCTCCACAATGACTGTGCGGTGGTCACTGCTACCAAAACTATCATGGACAGATGCATCTGCGACCGGTAGATTGGTGAGGGCGAGGTCAAGTAGTTTTTCCCCTCGTGTTGGTTCTCTCACCACCTGTCGCAGACCCAGACTGGCAGTTATGTCCTTTAGGACTCGGCCAGCTCGGTCAGTAGTGGTCATTGAAGTTCCCCACCCAGAGTACATTCTGTGTCCTTGCTACTCTCAGTGCTTCTTCCAAGTTGTGTTCAACATGGAGGAGTACTGATTCATCAGCTGAGGGAGGGCGGTAGGTGGTAACCAGCAGGAGGTTTCCTTGCCCATGCTTGACCTGAAGCCATGAGACTTCATGGTGTCCGGAGTCAATGTTGAGTTAAGGACTCCCATGGCCACTGCTTCCCAACTGTATACCACAGTGCCGCCACCCCTGGTGGGTCTGTCCTGCTGGTGGGACAGGACATGAAACAGCTGCAAAACTTGCACTAAATACGTAATAACCCTACCGGTGCTTGTTTGGAGATTCAGACCTTCTTGCTTAGCTTTCTTTTCCCAGGTTCTTCTGTCTCAAAGATAGATGTAATCTAAGAGTAAGAAATAGGCCACCTTATTCATATAATCAACTGAAATAAGCATTGGGTCAATTTTCTGGTCCTGGTGCCCATGCCTATGGTGCCTGCAGGTGCTGTTGCATGAGGTGGATGCGAGGGAGGTTGCCTTTTTGTCACTGCAGGGCACCAGCCCCAGAGGACAGCAGCACGCCTGGGCAGATGTAGCAGCCAAGGTCAGTACTGTGTGTACACTACCCAGAGAACCTGGGAGCAGATATGCAAGAAGATGACACATCTTAAGTTAGTTGCCATGGTACGGCTACGGTACCATAAACCCGGTTGATAGCCCAAGCATCATGCAACCTAGAAAACCGGCAAAAGCGAACCAAAGCCACAAACTCATTCGGGACCCAGATACACCAGTTCTTTGTCTTATGCCAGAATATCTGGGATGGCCTTGTGGGGTGGACCCCACAAGACCATTATTAGAAGGCAGCAGGGCCGACGGAAGTGGGAATGACCTGGGAACACAGACGGGGATTAGGGCATGGACCCCCAAAGATAAGGAACAGCAGCATTTTTGCTACATTTATAAAGTGGCCCCTGACACGGAGGATTCCTAGGGGCAGCATGATCAGTTGTGTGAGGAGGTGGGGGCCCGACTCCTCTCCCCAGCAAGCTTCTGCCATCAATTCCGGTGTCTTCAGCAGGGAGCACCACAGATGCATCGCCAAAGCACTAAAAGACCTCTCCTCAAGGCCCCTTCCCCTGACACAACAAATTTCAGTGGGGTCAGTGGCAACCATGATTCCAGTGTAACTGTCAGGACTGCACCCCAGTAGATTTTGGGACCTTCTGATCTACTTGCAGATTAACTTGATTTGTAGACCAGTATGGGACTCTGTAGCTTTCACTTAGATTCCTTGGATGGAATGTTAACACCCAAAAGCGGGTGATTTGGAAGTGGCTGGGTAGTTAAACTAACTGAATTTGACATCACAACTGCAGCCCGGCTCCAATGCACCAACTTCCGGGTTTAACGGAGCCACGTTTGGATGCCTGCGAGTTAACTACTCACCGAAGTCAGGCCTTTGATTAGTGCAGGTGGGCAGGTACTTATTGCAGCAATGTACATGCTTACGAGACGTTAGTGAGGGCTTTTTACAATGAATTAGCTTTAAATTTAACTTATCCAGCACGGATTTACCGGGGCTCAGGAAACTGACCAGTGAAACGGAGGCGAGATTGAGCCGAAGTTCAGGTGGGTATTTAAACTTGTAATCGCCCCCATCTGAATAAAAGCTCAGTTATTACAACTGGTGTCTCAGTTCCCTCTGGCAAATGTTTGGCAGAGAGTTGTTGTGTTGATACAGCTTTTTCTAAACTTTGGAGGCTTTCAAACTGAAAAGGTCAGGATGGGAGGCGCGTTGGATTTGTTTGACAGCACATCAGAAGAGGAAGACCGTCACCATCCAAGGCAGCAATGACGTGCTGTGGTGGGATCAGCATGTGCACAGAAGAGAGGTGCACAGGAGGGAAGTGCACAGGAGAGAGGTACACAGGAGAGAGATGCACATGAGAGAGGTGCACAGGACCGAGGTTCACAGGAGAGGGGTCAAGGTCTCAGGAGGCACTACCCGCATCATAGAGCTTACAGACAGAGGCTCAGCTTCATTGACATCTCAGAAGAGCAATGCTTTTGCAGGCTGAGGTTGTCATGTTAGATAGTCGCAGACATCTGCAGCCTTCTAGAAGAAGACCTGTTACCTGCTGGACCTGACGAACACGCATTACCAGTGGCTGTGAAAGTCACCAACGCCCTCAATTATTTGCCTCTGGTTCCTTCAAGGGCGCTACCAGAGACATCTTGAGGGTCTCGCAGTCTGCTGCACATAAATGCATAAGGCAGGTGATGGATAGATTGTTTGCCAGGGCTGGGAGTTATGTAATCTTCCCTTGAAATGACAGTATCCAGAATGAGTGGGCACTCGATTCACCTCTCAGGCTGGGTTCTCACAGGTACAGGGTGCCACCGATTGCACACACGTAGCAATCCGAGCACGACCACAGCAACCAGGAGTTTTCATAAAGCGAAAGGGATATTCGTCCATCAATGCGCAGCTGGTGTGCAACCACAAGAAGAGGTTCATGCAGGTCTGCGCCAGATTCTCTGGGAGCTGTCATGATGCATTCGTACTGCGGTAGTCCAACATTCCTGACATATTCGTTCTAGGAAGCAGATTTAAGGGCTGGCTCTTCGAAGACAAGGGCTACCCCATCAAACTTGGCTCATAATACCTGTGAGGAACCCCACCAATGAGGCTCAGGAGCGCTACAATGAGAGCCACATGACCACCAGGTGTGTCATAAAGCAAGCTATTGGAATGTTGAAGATGCGCTTTAGGTGCCTAGATAGATCTGGAGGCGCCCCTTCAGTACTCACCAGCAAGAGTGTCCAGAATGATAGTGGTGTGCTGCGTCCTGCACAACATTGAGCTGCAGAGAAGGATTGCAGATGGAGGAGGATGAAAGGGCTCATCACTCATCTTTAGATGAGCAGAACATAGAGGAGGAGCAGGATAAAGAAGGGGCACCCATCGGCAGACCAGCTGCATATATTGTTGTCCAGGATGCCAGGGATGCCCTAATATCGCAAAGGTTCGGCTAGTGTTGACTCACACAGGAAAATATAAGAAATGAAATTCTGCGGTCCGCTACCACCACCACCTCACTAAATAGTCCCATCTGGGTCCTGTCATGTATTGACATACATCATGAAACAAGTGAAAGGGCACTTGGGACTCAAATGGACAAGATATAGAAGTGGTGCTAATCAATAAATTTTATGTGGCGTTATAAAAAAGGAAACTTAATAACATAACATTTTATCAAACACCCATGTGCATACCCTTGGTGAATTACAATTTCTTTAACTTACGCATCCTACCGCTTCTACATGGTGCATCCCATGTAGCTTCAGCAGAGGTAGAGGCAGGCTTCTCAGATCCCTGCCCTGACTGCTGAGATGCTTTTGGCCTATGGCCTCTAGGTTTTGGAGCCCCTGAGGGTCCCGCCAAGGACTGCTCCACTTGCACCTGTGCAGGGGCAGACTCAGCCATCGGGAGACGAGGCAGCATGTTGGGTACTGACTGAGGGGGAGGGGCAATGGGTGAGAAGTGGGAGCATGTTGAGTGGAGTCCCCAATTTCATGTCCTCTTTCGCCATCATCCGTCTCCTGGGCCAGCGCCACATCCCTCCTACCTCTCTGCCGCAGACCAGTTTGGTGGAGATTAGTGAGGCGTTGTGAAGCCACGGATAAGGCATCTGTCATCCTTTTTAGGGCGGCAGACATCTCCTGCATGGCCGTGGTCATGGTCTGCATGGACTCATTTAAGAGCTGTGCTTGACTCTCCATGGAGGCGGACACTCTCTCCATGGTAGATATTCTCACAATTCCCTGTGTCACCAATCCACTAGTGATCGAGTTGGATACTTCCTTCCTCTCCGCTATTGTGGAGAGTGTGCATGGCACGTCTGTCAGTACCTGGCTAAGTTGTTGATGCACCTCTAGCTTTCACCTTCGCAACGTTAGCCCCCGAGTTCAGCATCTACGTCCACCTGAGCAGAGCTTGGAGAAGATTGCGCCCCCTCCCCCTGCCCCCGCCCCCCCCGCCCACCACCGTGGACGCTGTCCCTGCCACCAGTGTCTGCTCATGCTCACATGTGAGGTGTGAATCACAAGATGAAAACCCAACTAACTGTCTAAGTGGACCCATCGAAGTGTGAGTATCTGTGCTGGTGCATGGCTGTACGTCCTGTGACGGTGCACCCTCAGATGGAATGAGATCCTCTGAGAAATCATCCTCTTGCATGGATAAATGGGGAGGTGAGAAGTACATAGAAAGTGAAGGCTGGTTGCCGCTAAAACTGAGTGGGTGTGAGGAGTGATGTGATGGAGTACGCTTGGCGAGACAGAGTGAAAGTGGGGTGGTGGGCTTAAACCACAGGATGTAGGTGGATCAGCAAATGTACTCACTTTTCCTGACGTGGTTAGGCCATTAGACCGCTTCCATGTAACATTGCATCCATGACCTGGGCACAATGCTCCTGCTGCTCACCTCCTCAGCTACCTACAACCACGCCTTCTTGACAAGAGCCACAGGTTTCTTCCTCCCATTGATGGGGAAAAGTGGCCCAGATATTCCGATCCCTACGGGTGTGTACGCGCTATGTACCCACCCGTAGGGACATCGGAAATGCCGGTTTCAGGCATGCACAGCGCATGCGCTGAAAACCAACATTTCCGATCTGTCAAGAATCCTCTTGACAGATCCTCCGGCTGCCCTGGAGAAGGGCTTCTGCGGGCGGATAATTCCGCTTTTTGGAGACCCTCCGCCCACAGAAAACCCTTACAATTCTTACGCCTGGTAAAAGCAGGCGTAACGCCTGCTTTTACCAGGATAGGAGTTGAAAAAAAGTAAAAAACAACTTTCACTGATGTATCATTTAAAAATACTTTAAAAAAAGGTATGTTTATTTTTAGCTTCAATTAAAAAACTTCAATTATTTTTTTCAAAAGATTAAATTTTTGTTTAAAATATTTAATTTATTGTAACTTCAAGTCATTTTAAAAATGTGATTTTTTAAAAAATTTATTTAAAGTTTTACTATGTTTTTGGGGTGGTCTCCATTCACATATTTGACAGGTCTTCCTGTCAAGTGTATGAAGGGAAATTCCCTTCTTTGATTGGCTCCCTGTGGCCCACGTGATCCCAGGGACGCTTGCGAACCGCATGCGCCTCTGGGATACGTAGGCCCTGCACACTTGGAGTTCGAGAGGCCCAGGAGCGGAAGTGTGTGCGTCCCGGGAGCCCTCAGGTAAGGGCGTAGATTTTTTCCAGATTGGAGGCTTCTGCACGCGGGAGGCCTCTGATCGGAAAATACGGCCCAGTATGTCCCTCCTGTTCCTGACTGCACCCAGCAGTAATTCCAGTGATACATCATTGAATCTGGGTGCTGCCCTTGCTCTATGTGCAGCAGCCACCGTGAACACCTCCAATTTCCATCTGTCCATTGACCCTTTAAATGCAGCTGAGATCGCGTCATGCGGGTGCGCAACACGCCCGCTGCGCAGCTTGGAGACGCGAAACCCGGAAGTCAAAATTTATTGCTTCAATCCAGTTGTGATCGCAGATTCCAACCTGCTGAGTTGACCTCTGGGTTTCACCCCCGCAATTCCACCCAACCCACTCGGAAGCCGCCTTCAACTTAATATCGGGGCCAAGAGTCCCTTTTCATATTCCCTCTTCTTCCATGCTCTTCCTGTTCTGTGAAATGATTATAAAAACATCAGTTGCATTTGGCTTCCTGCTTATTTTGCAGATAATATTTGGCTGTGTTTTTGTTACATTCCATACATGTTCTGGTGCCAAAAAAACCCCCAAAGAAAAGACAAAACAAAAATAGCACTAAAAAGCCACTGAAAATTGGAAAATCAAAAAAAATCAAGTAAAAAAAGCTTCTGCCCCTTCGAGATCTCCTTTTCAAATCGAGCTTCCCCTTTTGCCCACTCCAGCTGAACGGGAGATCAAACAAGGGACCTTTGACATCCAACATTAAAATGCAGCTCTCGCTTATTTTGTGTGCAATTACTTTAGGCTGTTCTAAAAGGACAGTACTTCACTAATCAAGTAAGATTCCAGGGATGGGATTCCCTGCCCAGAATCCCAGCCCTCACACCTACACCCTGCACTGATCCTGTTGCCCATAAACTGTCGTCTTTGGGAGGAATTCTCATCTTTGTCGTGGGGCGGGACCTCTGCCCATTGCTGCGACCGTGCAGTAACCCCAACATATTTTCTTGAGTTAGAGGTAACCTGTTATGTGTAGTGGCCTCCCAACCAAGAGGGAGCCTGCCACTGCCACGTGATGCTGCAGCGGCCAAACGAGCACTGAAAACTTCTGTAAACTTTTTACCGAAGGCCTCGGGCCAAGATTGAGATCTTCACCAGGTTAGGGATCAGGCTGAAATGGGTGGAGAGGAGGCTGCTAGTAGGCCCACTGCCTCAGTCAAGGGACTTCAGGGCCTTCCCGTTACTACCCCAGAAACTACTGCCAAGCTTCACCTGACAATCCTGGAGAGTGTTGCTAAAAGAGGCAGACAAGAGGGAAATAGCCAAGGAAACCTGGGCCACAGGCATGTTTGTGGGAGGGGAAGAGACACCCAGCAGTGGTCTCTAGTGGGGGGAGGCGGAGGGAAATTAAAATCATGGAGGGGAGGCGGCCGTAAGCCTCACCACTCGACTTTGTCTCATTTTTCACTGCTTCTCAAAATGATTTCAGACAGTATCATAAAGGAAGACTTGCATTTATATAGCGCCTTTATATACCACCAGACGCCAATGAAATACTTTACAGCCAATGAAGTACTTTTGAAGTGTAGCTACTGTTGTAATGTAGGAAACACGGCAGCAAATTTGCACACAGCAAGGTCCAACAAACAGCAAAGTGATAATGACCAGATCATCTGTTTTAGTGATGTTGATTGAAAAGAAAGACTTGCATTTATATAGCCTTTCATGACCACCAGACGTCTCAAAGCCCTTTACAGCCAATGATGTACTTTTGAAGTGGAGTCACTGTTGTAATGTGGGAAATGCGGAAGCCAATTTTGCACACAGCAAGATCCCACATAAAGCAATGTGATAATGACCAGATAAATTGTTTTTGTTATGTTGGTTGAGGGATAAATATTGTCCAAGACACCGGGGATAACTCCCCTGCTCTTCTTTGAAATAGTGCCATGGGACTTTTTACGTCCACCTGAGAGAGCAGACGGGACCTCAATTTAACATCTCATCCGAAAGACCACACCTCCGACAGTGCAGTGCTCCCTCAGCACTGCAATGAAGTGTCAGCTTAGCTTTATGTGCTCAAGTCCCTGGAGTGGGACTATGAACCCACAACCGTCTGACTCAGAGGCAAGTGTGCTACCAACTGAGCCACAGCTGATACTCTGATCATAGTGGAAAATCTAGCCTATATAGTTCTTGTGCACCAGCAGTACTGCCACCATACACTAGTGAAAAGAATTTGCATGTGTGAAATGTCATGGTTATAAATACAACTATTTTCTGATGATGCACATTAAGTGTTGAACTGCTTTTTTTTTAATTGGCTCCTTTCAGTTTCTCCTGTCCTCTCATGATTCCTACTGGGGTATGGTTCTACAGTTCCTGATAACACTCTGGGTTGCTTACCTGACCCAAGTGTCTATTCTTCATGTGTGGGCCTTAGGCAGTGAATGTCAGCAGGATATTTGACATTGAAGGGCATCCTATCTGTACCTGGCAGCCATACGTGCACTTTTCAGCAGAAATTGCTGTAAAGGAGGAACTATGGCTGATTTTATTCACCTCCCATCCCTAGCCAGGGTTACTGCAGCACACCCGACTGCTACCACAGTTGAGATCAGCTAACGCAGCAAAGATTGACGATAAAACCATTATATTCTGTGTGGCTCAGTTCCAGGCTGACACTCCAGTGCAGTACTGAGGGAGTGCTGCACTGTCAGAGGTGCCGCCTTTCGGATGAGACATTAAACTGAGGTCCCGTCTGCTCTCTCGTAAAAGATCCCATGGCACTATTTCGAAGAAGAGTAGGGGAGTTATCCCCGGTGTCCTGACCAATATTTATCCCTCAATCAACATCACTAAAGCAGATGATCTGGTCCCCCCATTATCACATTGCTGTTTGTGGGCGGTTGCTGTGCGCAAATTGGCTGCCATGTTTCCTACATTACAACAGTGTCTACACTTTTAAAAGTACTTCATTGGCTGTAAAGCACTTTGGGATGTCCGGTGGTCATGAAAGGCGCTATATAAATGCAAGTCTTTTTTGTTTATTTACCAACTGAACCAGTGAGAAGATACATGAAGAAAGAGAACTGAACCTTTATAAGGCACTGGTTAGGCCACAACTGGAGTATTGCATCCAGTTCTGGTCACCACACTTTAGGAAGGATGTGAAGGCCCTTGAGAAGGTGCAGAGGAGATTTACCAGAATGGTTCTGGGGATGGGGGATCTTAACTACAAGGACAGGTTGGAGAAGCTGGATTTGTTTTCATTAGAGCAAAGGAGGTTGAGGGGTGATTTGATAGAGGTGTACAAGATTATGACGGGTTTGGATAGGCTAGACGGGGGAAGGATGTTCCCACCAGTTGATAGTACAAGGACTAGGGGACACAGATTTAAGGTTTTGGGCAAGAGATACAGGGGGGATGTGAGGAAAAACTTTTTTACGCAGCGAGTGGTGATAACCTGGAATTCGCTGCCGATGGAAGTGGTGGAAGTGGAGACACTCAATGTTTTCAAGGGGAGACTGGATAGGCACTTGAGGGAAATAAACTTGCAGGGCTGGGGAATGGGACTGACTGGATTGCTCTACAGAGAGCCGGCACGGACTCGATGGGCTGAATGATCTCCTTCTATACCGTCATGACTCTATGGGCTAAAAATTCAGTATTGCCCCATTTGGGGCGCTAACCTCGCCAGGGCGCTACGTTTAGCTCCCCGAAAAAATTAGCTCCCCCGCGCCGGAACTTCAGTGGTTGCGCCCCAAGAGGGAAGCGGGGCGCTACTGGAACCACCCCGCATCCCTCTTGGGGCGCTGCGAGGGAATATCCTGGCGCTACGTGCCGCGGTATTGCAGGCCTTCCTCCCCTTCTTAAAGGGGAGGGGCCCTGCGCAGCGCGAACCGGGGCCCAGCTGGGCCCCCAGGGATCGGGAGTGCCGGCAAAAGAGCCCGGCACTCAAGAGAAGTGCCGGGCTCTTGGATCGCAGCCGGCACTTCACGGTGGGGGGGCTTCACGGGGGCCGGGGACAGCAACGGGGGCAGGTACTGGCAGGCGGCCAGCAACAAAAATGGCCGCCTGCCACCTCCCCTTTAAATATCGCCGCCCCGGCCGCACGTACGCCCCCCTGAACCCGTCGGACATAGCGTCTGGCGGTAAATCAGGGGGCGCGTCTAAAGATCGCGGCTGGAGCGCGAGCGGGGTGCTGCGCACGGCGATGACGTCATCACCGGCGGCGCAGCGGAGTGGGGCGCTACCGGCTGGCGCCGCCGCTAACCTCCCGCTGAATTTTGCGGGAGGCGTGGGCGGCGCTGCGCCCGGGCGTTAGCTGCTTTGCGCCCCATTAGCGCCCTCTTAAGGCGCTAACAGGAGGCGCAAGCAGCCGAATTTTTAGCCCTATGACTCTATAAAGGAGGAAATAGAGAAGCTGAAATGGAGAAGACAGTGAAACTGATGTGAAGGAGAGAAAAATAGAAGTGAAGAAAGAGAGAAAAACAGAAGTGGAGGAAGAGAAAGAGAGAGAGAAGTCAAGCAGGAGAGAAAAACTTGCCATTTTTATGCCCTCTTTCTAGGAATACTGGTATCGGTCAATGTGCAACAAAAAAATAATTGCTCCTTCATTTTGTTTCTCTTTCTCCTTCACTTGTGTTTCTCGTTTCCTTTCTTTCACTTCTGCTCTATCCCTGTTGTTAAATTGGCGCCGTTTAATTCAAATTCTAGGAGACAGCCATCCATCAGCCGATTCCTGGCATTCACACTGCTAAATTAGCTCCCCTTTCACAGCAGAAGAACCATGAAAAGCAGTTTCTGCCTTTCTGCTCCTTACATGTAGTCCTCCAGGCACAACTCACTTGTGGGAAATCTGATACAACGATTGAAAGGGAAAAAGGCCAAACTGTAATGCTGCTGTCATATATTCCAAGAGTTCCTATTGGAAAATTAGGGCCAGAAATTCGGCTCTCCGGCTTCCCGCGTGTGCAAGGATCGCGCACGTACTTACATACCGCGCCTGCAGTTGTTCTTCGGGCCCACGAGGACTTCGGGTCCTGGGCCTCCTCCAGCTGCCGGCGCGCAGTGCTTGCATATCCCAGGGGCGCAGTTAGTTCAAAACGTCCCCTGGGATCACGTGGGCCATGGAGAGCCAATCGGAGCAGGGAATCTTCATTCATAGATTTTGACAGGAAGACCTGTCAAATCTATGAATAGAGATCGGCCCCAAAACCTCACTGAAACTTCAAATAAATTTTTTAAAACATCACATTTTTTAAATAACTATAAATTACATAAATTAACTACTTCAAACAAAAATTTTAATTTTTGAAAAAATTAATTACACTTTTTAACGGTGCTAAAAATAAACTTACCTTTCTTTAAAGTATGTAAAAAAGATAAACCTGTTGAAAAAATGTTTAAATTGTACTTAATTCACCACTTACCTTGTTAAAAGCAGGCCTTGCGCCTCCTTTTTTCCTGCGCAGCTTCTCCGTACTTACCCTCACGGAGAAACCTGAAAAAAAAAGTTCACTGCGTGCGCGCTGCCTCTCCGGCATACGCGTTCGACCTCTGAACCCTTTCCTTCAGAGGAACGGAAGTTCCGGTTTCCAGCGCATGCGCAGTGCATGCGCGAAACCGGCACTTTCGTTGGGTCTACGGGTGAGTACCCAGCGCGTACTCACCCGTGGAGGGCCGAATTTCTGGCCCATTATTGCCGACCTGCAAACTGGAACATAATCACATGCATCCAATACATAGCAGGCAAGATCCAATTTGTTTTAACTACTTATATAAGCGGATAGAAACAGACAGAGGATCAATTGACTACATTTACAGTTTGTTCTTGTTTTTTTAGTACTGTAAAGCAATTTTCAGGATATATTTCATCACAAACCAGTGACTGCACTTCAAAAGTCTTGAAGCACTTTGGGATGTCCTGCAGATGTGAAAGGCACTATATAAATGCAAATTATTTTTTCTTTTTCAGTATTCCAGAGTTCTCTTGCTGAAGATTCAGCAACAATAACATTTTCACTTCAGAATTGAATCCCAAGTGGTGTTAGTAAATTTAATATTTAAATTGTTACCTTTTTCAGTAATAAAGGCCGTGATTTTGCTCACCTCGGCGGGTCCATGGCGGGCGACATCGGTGGCGGGTCCCAACCCCACTGCTGTCTCCATCCCGGCCTCTGAAATGACTTTCCATTGATTGGGCTTGTTAAGCCCGCCCAGCGCGTTTCCTGGCCAATTAGAGGAAGCGGATCTGGTGACGTTATTTGATGACGCGTCATCAGCCGATTTCCTTAAAGGGACCGTGGCCAACTTTATTTTGACATTTGTGCTGTCAGCGTTCTACAGCATGGAGGTGCTGCAAACACTGACAAGCACTGCACAAGCCCAATCATGGTAAATTAATTTCAGAGGCCGGGATGGAGACAGCAACAGGGTCGGGACCCGCCACTGACGTCGCCCGCCACGGACCCACCGAGGTTCGTAAAATACAGCCCTTAGTGTCCAAAAATCGATCGATCTTAGCCTTGAATATACTCAATGACTCAGCATCCACAGCCCTTTGGGGTAAAGAATTTCAAAGATTCATAACCCTCTGAGTGAAGCAATTTCTCCTCATCTCAGTCCTAAATGGCCGACCCCTTATCTTGAGACTATGACCCCTAGTTCTAGACTCTCCAGCCAGGGAAAACAGCCTCTCAGCATCTACCCTGTCAAGTCCTCAACTAATTTTATATGTTTCAATGAGATCACCTCTCATTCTTCTAATTTCTAGGGAATATAGGCCTAGTCTCCTCAATCTCTCCTCATAGGACAATCCCCCCATCCCAGCAATCAGTCTAGTGAACCTTTGTTGCACTCCCTCTAAGGCAAGTACATCCTTCCTTAGGTAAGGAGATCAAGACAGTACACAGTACTCCAGGCGTGGTCTCACCAAGGCCCTAAATAATTGCAGTAAGACTTCGTTACTCTTATACTTCAATCCTTTAGTAATAAAGGCTAAAATATCATTTGCTTTCATAATTGCTTGCTGTACCTGCATGTTAACTTTCAGTGATTTGTGTACAAGGACACGCAGGTCCCTCTGAATACCAACATTTCCCCATCACTCACCATTTAAAAATATTCTGCTTTTCCATGTTTCCTACCAAAGTGGATAACTTCACATTTCACCACATTATACTCCATCTGCCACCTTCTTGCCTATTCACTTAACCTGTCTATATCCCTTTGCATTCCCCTCACAACTTACTTTCCAACCTAGCTTTGTATTGTCAGCAAATTTGGATACATTACACTCGGATGCATTACCCCTCATCTAAGTCATTGACGTAGATTGTGAATAGCTGAGACCCAAGCACTGATCCTTGTGGCGCTCCACTAGTTACAACCAGCCAACCCAAAAATTACCCGTTTATTCCTACTTTCTGTTTTCTGTCCGTTAACCAATCCTCAATCCATGCTAAGATATTACTCCAATCCTATGAGCCCTAATCTTATGTAATAACGTCTTGTGTGGCACCTTATCGAATGCCTTTTGAAAATCCACTGATTGCCCCTTATCTACCCTGCTAATTACACCCTCAAAAAACTCTAATAGATTTGTCAAACACGATTCCCTTTCATAAAACCCTGTTGACTCTGCTTAATCATATTATGATTTTCTAAGTGCCCTGTTACCACTTCCCTAATAATAAATTCTCGCATTTTCCTTACTACTGATTTCAGGCTAAGTGACCTATAGTTCCCTGTTTTTTCTCACCCTCATTTCTTGAACAGCGGGGTTATATTTGCTGCCTTCCAATCCATGGGGACCATTCTAGAATCTAGGGAATTCTGGAAGATCAAAACCAATGCATCCACTATCTCTGCAGCCACCACTTTTAAAACCCCAGGATTTAGGCCATCAGGTCCAGGGGATTTGTCCCATTAATTTCTCCAGTACATTGGGCTAAAAATTCAGGGGCTTTAGGCCACCCGTTACTGGCAAAAAGTAGCGAAAAGAGGTCAGCCACTGCTCTTTTGCCAGCTGGTGGCGGGTCCCGCGGCCTCTGTCATTTTCCAAGGCCAGGCAGCGCTGCTGGTAAAATCGATAGGCCTGCAGATTTAAATGAGGGAGAGGTGATGTCAGTCGGCGTGCAACGCCGACTTAACGTCACCTTGGTGAAATTGGACCTTTATGCTGAGTTCAGCACTGGGTCCTAAGCTCAACATGAAAGCACAGCATTCAGCAGACTCACAGAGGCACTGTCAGCACCTCTTAAAGGTACACACACATCTTTCAGGTAAGTTTGCATTTAAGCTTTTGGACTGTATTTTTTTTTATTGAAGTAGCAGCTTCCTGCAATACATGTTAAAAGTTTATTACGTGTGTAAGGAATGCTGCTGGATGCTTGCAAGGCCTCAGATAGTAAAGGAAGGCCACTGAGAAGACAGAAAATGCTGGAAATACTCAGCACGTCAGGCAGCATCCATGGAGTGAGAAATAGAGTTCACGTCTCAGGTTGAGATGCTGCCTGACCTGCTGAGTATTTCCAGCATTTTATACTGTCATTTCAGATTTACAGCATCTGCTCGCAGAGGGAAGAGGAAGACGCAGATGAGGATGAAACAGAAGAGGAAGAAGCCGAAGAGGAGGAAGCAGAAGGAAGATGCAACCCAGACAGCCCCTTTCTGGCCAGGATATCCAGGATGGAATCATCCACCTGCAGTACCAGTGATCACAACCCCAATTCCCCTTTCAACATTTGTCCCACACCTTACCTTCCCTCTGTTACTGAGCATCACAGCGTCCTCTTGGCCACAATGCTGAAATAAAAGCCATCACAAAGCAAACTTTCCAATCCAACTTTATACATTTATCCATCAATATGACATCAAGAAATCAATTCATCACCCTTATGCATTCCCTTAGTGACTGTCTTGAGTGTGCCTTTGCCTATCCTACTGATGCCACGCAGTGCTATCCCAATGGCTCCAGCGGGGCTGATGGAAATCTACTTACTTTCAGTGGGGCACACAGCAAATGGGCCTGCTAGGAATGTCAAATTGAGTGACGGTGTTTCTTCTTCTTCTTCTTCTTCTTCTTCACTCTCCTCTCCCTCTTCTTGGTCAGGCTGGATTTCTTGGGTGTGTGAAATGAGGAAGGCACAAGGGTGGAGTTGTGGTGAGGGGAGGTGGGAAAGCAAGAGATGCATGCGAGAAGGAGGATAACATATGATACCAGCATTTTGTATCCTTTCAGCCTTGCCTCTGCCAAGAATGGCCTGCACCGTCTCCTCCAAGGAGGTGAGATGAGACTAGGAATGGGAGGTGTGCCTCGTGATTGGTACAGATTGTTGGTAGGTGAGTGATTGGTGGGGTGGCGGGGTGGGGGGGCGGTGGTGGGGGTAGTCGTGCATTGAGAAGCGTGTGAGGCTGGTGATTCAGTTGGTAAGAACCGGCTTTTGAAGATGCATTCACTGACCTTGACCAGTGGTCTCAGGTCATGAAGCTTCTTTGGGCACTGGAGCCAGGTGGTGGGGCAACACTGCTGGCAGTGGTGGCCTCGGTGATGTGTTCACACATCGTTCTTTCTGGAGGGCCTCCTGGCCACAGTGGGTAGAGGACCTCTCTTGCAGTGTTGACGCCCTGCACAAAGCTGGAGTGCTGCTTGCGAGACCCTGGGTGCCCCTTCCCTGGCTTGCTGAGCCATTTATGTTAGCGCTGAAGCACTTATCCCATTTTTTGAGGTGCGGAAGGAAATTCAGCTTTAAGAACTGAAAACTCTCATTGGGGACTTCTTTTTAATGCTAATTTCTTTTTAAAGGCAGTAAGGGCTGAATACTGCATTTTTTTACTTTTTCGGATCAGATTGCATTGCCCTTTTTATGTCCCACAATACCTAGCAAAGTCATTGCCTCACTTCCAGAGACTGTTGAAAGATGGAGTGCTGCTTCTGGATGCCAACCTCACTACCGATGCCTGCACTAATGCCACCAGGAGGGCGTTACACGGTCAGTTAGTGCTGGGCTAAAAATCTTTAGTCCCCAATGCAAATTTTTCTCTTCTACCCTTTCGACTATTTTCAGCAACCATTAACCTGAGGCCACAATGACACCAGCAACTCTCATGGTGGCCACGAATTTCTAGGCCATTAATATTAATTACTTTAAATTCCTCACTCCCATTAGACTCTTGGTTCCCCACTACTTCCAGTATGTTTTTTGTGTCTTCTACTGTGAAGATAGATACAAAATATTTGTTTAATGTCTCTGCCATTTCCTTATTCCCCATTATAGTTTCTCCTGTCTCTGCCTCTAAGGGACCCCAGTTTACTTTCACTAATCTCTTTTTTTTTGACCTACTTGTAGAAGCTCTTACAATCTGTTTTTATATTTCTTGCTAGTTTACTCTGATACATTCGCACCACAGAAGTGCCAGGCAATGACTATCTCCAACAAGCGAGAGTCTAACCACCTCCCCTTGACATTCAATGGCATTACCATCGCCGAATCCCCCACCATCAATATCCTGGGGGTCACCATTGACCAGAAACTTAACTGGACCAGCCACAGAAATACTGTGGCAACAAGAGCAGGTCAGAGGCTAGGTATTCTGCGGCGAGTGTCTCACATCCTGACTCCCCAAAGCCTTTCCAGCATCTACAAGGCACAAGTAAGGAGTGTGATGGAATACTTTCACTTGCCTGGATGAGTGCAGTTCCAACAACACTCAAGAAGCTCGACACCATCCAAGATAAAGCAGCCCGCTTGATTGGCACCCCATCCACCACCTTAAACATTCACTCCCTCCACCACCGGCGTACCGTGGCTGCAGTGTGTACCATCTACAAGATGCACTGCAGCAACTCACCAAGGCTTCTTCGGCTGCACCTCCCAAACCAGCGATCTCTTCCACCTAAAAGGACAAGGGCAGCAGGCGCATGGGAACACCACCACCTCCAAGTTCCCCTCCAAGTCACACACCATCCTGACTTGAAGTATATCACCAATCCTTCATCGTCGCTGGGTCAAAATCCTGGAAATCCCTACCTAACAGCACTGTGGGAGTACCTTCACCACACAGACTGCAGCAGTTCAAGAAGGTGGCTCACCACCACCTTCTCAAGGGCAATTACGAATGGGCAATAAATGCTGGCCTTGCCAGCGGTGCCCACATCCCATAAATGCATAAAAAACCTCTCATTCTATTTTCTCCCTATTTACCAATTTCTTGGTCATCCTTTGCTGATTTCTGAAACCTTCCAAATCCTCAGGCTTTCTACTCTTTTGGCAACATGTAAGCCTCTTCTTTTAATCTAATACTCTTCTTAACTTGTCTAGTTAGCCACGGTTGGAACACTTTTTCTGTGGAGTTTTCATTCCTCAAGGGAATGTATAATTGTTGAGAATTATGAATTATTTCTTTAAATGTTCATCATTGCTTATCTACCGTCATATCTTTTAATCTAATTTCCCAATCTACCTCAATGAACTCACCCCTCATACCTATGTAATTGGCTTTGTTTGAATTTAAGACCCTAGTTTCGGACTTAACCACATCACTCTCAAACTCAATATGATATTCTGTCATATTATGATCACTCTTCCCCAGAGGATCCTTTACTATAAGATTACTAATTGACTCTGTCTCATTACACAATACTAAATCTAGAATAATCTGTTCCCTAGTTGGTTCCTCAACATATTGCTCTAGAAAACTGTCTCAAATGCATTCCATGAACTCTTCCTCCAAACTACATTTGCTAATTTAGTTTGCCCAGTCTTTTTCAAATTTATTATAAAGAAAGGAACATTAATTAAGATCCAAAATTAGCCAATACGAGACCTATATTTAAAAAGGAGTCACCCAGACTTTTAGCTATTACTGTAGTTGCATAAATGACAACCTTAAAATCCCATCTAAAAAAATGTATGGCCCCATATAAGATGACAATTAACATTATAAAATTTCTGCTCACCAAAATTCTCACGTTCGCATCAGCTGATGGCTGGAAATACACTTTGGCCGAGATTTTCCGGGGGTCACTGGGCGCAATCGGTAGCGGGTCGGGTGGGAAAATGTTTTTTTTCTCCAGTGGGTTGAGACCCCGCTGTGAACCCGCCACCACGTGCCTTTACAAAATGTCGGGTCTGTGAGTGCTGAGCAGACCCGACACGCAATGACGGGAGAGCCAATTTAAATGATCAGTGGCTTGTTTACTGCCACTTAACAATGGTTTTAAACTGACCTTTTGAATTTGACAGCTCGCTCACGGGTTACACACTGTTGCTCGACCACATCTGTGAAGCTGAGGTGCGAAGTCAGTGGCCATTGAATCAGATGATGAGTTGACAGCTTCAAATGTCAAGTAAAAGCTCCCACCTTACAGAGATATCTTCCCTCAGCCACAAGCTCTTCCTCACTGCATTGCCACAACAGATTCCCTATGCTGCAAGTCTTTACACAAGTCTCCATCCAGTCTGACCTCATTACCTATCTCACCATTGACAGATCGCTTCTGTCATCTCTACTTCTCCTGCCATCTATTCCATCAGCATGGGTGCCCTTTTATACTCTTTCACCTTGGTCCTCAGAATCACACCACGATCAGCCCCAACACCAGCAGCACCAGGCACACCAGCAGCACCAACAACAACACCAACCTTCTCCGCAATCAACTGATGCTGCACATAACACAGGGCATCAGCACCCAACCACATTGCTGCCCAGGAGGCCAGGGATGACCTCATCATGGCCAGATTTACTTCACATGACACTGTACACCCTGGCTGCCACATGAGGCGCCAACTAGGCACCACCCCACACCAACACCATACAGTATCCCTACAATGCCCAAGCCATTCCTTTCACACTCATCACTATTGCGGAGGGTACCGTTATGTCTCACCATTCACTGCAACTCACTAAGCCACTTCCAAAGGTGCACACAAATCTGTTCAAGAACACAAAGTGTTGAAAATAAAGGTTTCAATGTTGGACACCACATTAACAGAAACTTTACATGGACATTGAATAAAACACCCAAGTACCTACCCTTGTGTGTTGTTAGTTGGTATGAATGGACGAGGATGAGGGTGAGTGTGAGGGGTGGCTAGTGAGATGGAGATGTAATAATGTAGATAGAGAGAGAGGGATGGGTGGAGGTGCAAGGTAAGTTGGTGTGAGTAAGGATGTGCAGGAGTATGGTAGGGAAGGCAGAGTGATGGGGATGTGATGAGAGGCACAGCAGGATGAGGTTGAGTGTAGCTTTGTACTAAAGTTTTGTGATCGACTGAGATCATTGAAACATTTGCGGCACTGCACCCAAGTACTCTTGACCACATCCCTGCTTGTGCCCTCCTCTGCAATGTGCAACCAGGCTGTGTTGATCTCCTGGGAAGGTCTCTTCTGCCCATGGGAAGGGAAGATGATCTCCCTGCGTGCTGTGACTCCCTCCATAAGCATATGGAGGGAGTCGTGGGAGAGCCTGAGTGCACCTCTGTGCAGTGACTGTCAGTGTTTGCAGCACCTCAGTGCTGTAGAGCACTGACAGCACAACTGTCAAAATAAAATTGGACATGGCCCCTTTAAGGAAACCGGCTGATGACTCATCATCAAATGACGTCACCAGATACGCTTCCTCTAATTGGTCGGGAAATGCGCTGGGCGGGCTTAACAAGCCCCATCAACGTAAAATCATTTTGAGACAGTGGGCTGGAGCCAGCAGCAGGTTCCGGACCTGCCACCGACATCGCCCGCCACAGACCCGCTGAGGTCAGCAAAATCGCGGCCTTCATCTCCGTT
Organism: Squalus acanthias; assembly: GCA_030390025.1. NCBI lineage: Eukaryota > Metazoa > Chordata > Chondrichthyes > Squaliformes > Squalidae > Squalus > Squalus acanthias. Next base: position 95,390,791 of record CM059433.1, read on the forward strand.
CTTGCTCATTCCTACTGGCACATTCCTTCCTGCTGTTGTGACATTTAAATGGCATCTCTCTCTCCTGACTTCAGTCCTGGCTCCTCCTCCTCTCTCTGTATCTGTCCTTTTTTTCAAAGTTACTTCAATTTTAAAGCAATAGTAAGAGCATGGACTGAAATCAGGAGGAAAAGTTACAATTCAAATATCAAAGTGTCAGAGTACAGGAGCAAAGCATCAACTGATAGAAAAGAAAAAAACTTGCATTGATATATCACCTTTCATGTCCTCAGGACATCCCAAAGCACTTCACAATCAATTAACTATTTTTAAAGTGTAGTCGCTATTATTTTGCAGTCAATTGCAGCAGCCAATTTGCACACAGGATAATCCCATAAACAGCAATTAGATGAATAATCAGCTAATCTGTTTTTATGGTGTTAATTGATGTATAAATGTTGGCCAGGACACCAGTAGAATGTTTCTACTTGCAGGTGGGGGAGGAGACCAGAACTAGGGGCCATAAATATAAGATAGTCACTAATAAATCTAATAGGGAATTCAGGAGAAACTTCTTACCCAGAGAGTGGTTAGAATGTGGAACTCGCTACCACAGCGAGTGGTTGAGGTGACTAACATGGATGCATTTTAGTGGAAGCTAGATAAACTCATGAGGGAGAAAGAAATCGAGGGATACGCTAATAGGGTTCAACGAAGAAGGGTGGGAGGAGGCTCATGTGGAGCAGAAACACCGACATAGACCTGTTGGGCCAAATGTCCTGTTTCTGTGCAGTAAATCTTATGTATTGCTATGTAACTCGCCTGCTGTATTTCAAATAGTGCCGTGGAATCTTTTCCATCCTTCTGAACAAGCAAGCAGGGCCTCAGATTGGCATCTCATCCAATCGTGCTGCCTCTGACAATGCAGCATACCATCAGCCACAATTTTATGCTCAAAACTTTCTGTTTCTGCGGCAAGAGTGCTATCATTGAGCCAAGCAGACACTTAATGAAAGTGCACTTGTAGGGTCTTGCTGCAGGGTCATCTGTCTTTGAAGACATTGTTCCACTGAGGGAAAACAGCTGGGAAATAAACTTGAGAGTACGAACTGTGGATAAGTTGAACAACACCACCCTCCCACACTATTTTTTGCTCCAAATAGGTATATATATTTTAGTTTCATATGAACATATAGGGTACTTAACTAAACTATAATTGGAATTCTACACCAAAAGTTTTGGGACAATGCGAGAGTGCATTTTATGAAGTATGTTAACAGACATTTCCAGATAAAGTAGTGTTAATGGCCCAAGCGATTATAGACAATTTCCTTGAAGTGTGGAATGGAAAGCAAAAATAGCTTTTATTTTATGAACAACCTAATGAGCTAGCACTGATTACAATAATTGCATGAACAAAAATGCTGAGCAGTCTTTATTTGCATAAAGTTAATTAAAAGTAAATATTTGTCCTTTGTCTGTATAACATCCTGTTTATCACATGTTGTTTTTAAAGGAAGGATAAACTGCGTGGCAAAGCAACAAGAGAAACTAAAGTTGAAAGCTAACAATTTATTTTTCATTTTAACTTTCAGTAGGATTCTCACAAAAAAACTACAAATTATTCGAAGCTATTTGTTATTGTGATATGCAGACATCCATGGCCTGAAATTCTGAAGTGCAATCCAATTGGGTGAGGATGGAACTTGGAGCAGGAGCCAGTTCCGTTGGGCCTCTGCCCCTTTTTGTTTCCACTACTAAACTCTAGCAGAACTGTGGACAGCACTTCTTGTGTCCAGCCCCCTCCATGTGGATTTCACAGGAAGTGGAGAGGTATGGGGGAGGGAGGGGGGACTCATAACAGAATTCCCGCTAGTTCCACCTCCATTGCCCCTAACACTAAGTACACATGCATGAAGCAGACTTACTAGTCTGCCAGGAACTGATCCTGGTAGAAATCGGGCTCACACAAATTTTAAAGGCTGGTTTGCCAAATGATCGAAGTTGGGAACGCAGCAAATTTGAATTTGGTAATCCTTATAAAATGTGTTACCATCTTTGGCAGCACAGCTGGCCCCACTACACTGAGCAAGATGCATCGGCAAAATTCCTCCTTCCCCCATTGAGGAAGGTGCACCAACAGTGCCATGAATGGCACTGGGGCCCACCCCCATATGCAATTTCCCATGGCCCTGGGATTTGGGATAGGGTGAGGGGCAGAGCAGAATGATGACCAGAATGACTTCCAGTGGCAAAGTGCTTTCCAGGAATTTTGAAGCCCCAGTTTGTGGCTTTAGGGCCAAAATTTACACCCTCAGCATCCTGGCTTAAGAGCCAGGATATAGCTGTGCTTCACCTCTGACCCCCACCAAGGTTTTTTGATCAGGGAAAGGTCAACCAATTTAAGTACCCTAGCAGATGCTCGTGCCATTTGGGGTGCATCCTATATTACATGGGTGTTAAAACTTACTCATATTCTGCCTTTCTGGGCATCGCTGGCAGGGCCAGCATTTATTGTCCATCCCTTGCTGCCCTTGAGAAGGTGGTGGTGGTGAGCCACCTTCTTGAACTGCTGCAGTCTGTGTGGTGAAGGTACCCACACTGTGCTATTAGGGAGGGAGTTCCAGGATTGTAACTCAGCGACGATAAAGGAACTGCAATATATTTCCAAGTTAGGATGGTGTGTGACTTGGAGGTCGTAGGTTAAAACAGATCTGCATTCAGTCTACTGCTGTTACACCAAAGGTTGGTGGTTACAGTATTTTGATAAATTAACTTCCTCTTTGCTACTGCATTGCAATGCATTACATTCATATTTGCAAAAAGTCATAATATTTTATGAATAATATGGTAGACGTACACAGAAGATTCCTATTAGAGGTAAGCACAACCTAGTAGTATAATTTGTCATAAAGCAATGAAACCGTATAGTATGAAGATAAATATGGGATAACTACCCCTTGACAATGACATTTATAGCTTTAGAAAATCTATTAAATAACGTTTTCTGGTCTTGGCAAATTGAAATCTTTTTTCCCCTGTCTGCAAAAAGGTAGTAAAAACAGTAAAAACATGTTTGCAAGATTTAAGAAACAATACATCAAACATAGGCAAATGAACTAAAAAGCATCAGTTACAAGCAACCGTATTACAAAATGTACACATTGTACAGGTTTGATTAATGCACAAATGTTATAAATGTCTTAAGATTAATTTCAAAAGTGAAATTTAAGCAGCATGCAGCTGTGTGTTACTTCAGGTGACTCAAGACACGTGAGTGAGACGCTGAAACTAGAGTTAATTTTAATTTGAATTGCTGTTAGAATACTTGAATGGGCATGCTCAAACTGAAGCTGCATCATAGATTTGAAAGACATGGCAATAAATCAAATAAAGTGACCTATGAACATATTTTAACTTAGAGCGCGTGTGAAGAGGGCGGGTTGCAGGGCGGGAGAGAAACCCCGACAGGCTCCTTGACGTAAAGCTCAGGCCATTTTAACTTGTGGGCCTCATTTGCATTTCTCTGAACTGTCTCCCATCCGAAGGTCACTGGAATAATGTAACAGCCGGTGGACAGTAGTAGGAAATCGTGTGGGAAACTGATGCCACCGGAAACCCAAGGAAACGGTCCCTGGCAAGGTAAGTGATGAATGGGGGGAGAGGGGGGGAACACAGTCAGAGAAGGGGGAAGGGAAAACCCAAGAGAGAGCAGGCCCAGGGTTTCTTCATTGGGCCAGGAGGAGCACTGGTCCCAGCTAGCATGATTCCCGCCCCAAGCTAAAATCGGAGCTAATGTTTTTCTGACATCGTCAGACGTTTGTGGCATATATTGTGGAGAAAATAATTTCTGCTGCTGTTTGTTTTAGCTGCATTAGCACTTGCCACAATTGAAGGGGTGAAACTAAATGCCATAGAATGTAAACACACCAATTTGCAGTTATTCGAAATAAAATATGCCACAGTAGAGAAACCTGCGGAGCAGCCCAAGTCACGTCAGTTGTCACCGGCTCTTCATGTGGACGTCTCATGCACCATCCCAAGTCTGAACCTGCCAAAGCATTCACCACCAAACCACCAGCAACGTGAGCTTAATGTGTAGGCGTGACACTGAGGTCAGCAGGCCAAGAAGGGTTTTTGGTCCATTAAAATTAATACTGACCTCCAGCCCCAAGTTCCTTAGAGCGCAGATTTGTAAAATCTACCTTCATATGTAACTTTGTGATTTCCTGTTTCACAGTTGGAAGAAAAAATGCATTGTTATGCTTCATTATATGATCATAGTAACAAGTAGGCCATTCAGCCCCTCGAGCCTGTTCCGTCATTCAATTAGTCATGGCTGATCTGTATCTTAACTCCATCTACCAGCCTTTGTTCTGTAATCCTTAATACTTTTGTCTAACAAAAAATTTATCAATCTCAGTTTTGCAATTTTCAATTTACCTAGCAAAACAGCTTTTTGGGGGCAAGTTCCAAATTAAATGAATTATGATCAGATTAAAAGATACAACACAAGAATTTTAGCATTGTTTCACTGTTCATTGCACAAATTTTGCTCTCTATTCAAAATGGCAAAAGGACAGTGTCCTTTCAGGTATCCAACCTCTTACTTCTGAAATCCCCTGCTCAGGTTGTTTGCATCTGCTCATGGTTACCAATGATCTATTATCAGGTACAGAGCAGCTGAGCACTTGAACATGCATGAGTTGATCAGAGAGAGTCAGCATGGATTTGTAAAAGGCAGATACTGTCTGAATAATCTAGTTGAATTTTTTGAGGCGGTCACTAACATGGTGGACAGGGGATGGTCTATGGATGTTGCCTATATAAACTTCCAGAAAGTATTTGATAAAATTCCGCACAAGATATTATAAGAACATAAGAACATAAGAAATAGGAGCAGGAGTAGGCCAATAGGCCCCTCGAGCCTGCTCCGCCATTCAATAAGATCATGGCTGATCTGATCCTAACCGCCAATCTACTATCACAGAACCATCTCCTGAACCTAACAGAATTGGACACACGAAATAGGAGCAGGATCAGGCCACACGGCCCCTGGGCCCGCTGCGCTACCCACAGGGCCATGACCAATCCGAACCTAGACTCATGTCCAAATTCCTGCCCGCTCCCCGTAACTCTTAATTCCCTTTACTTCTAGGAAACTGTCTATTTCTGTTTTAAATTTATGTAATGATGTAGCTTCTACAGCTTTTTGGGGCAGCATATTCCATGGACCTACCACCCTCTGAGTGAAGTAGTTCCTTCTCATCTCAGTTTTGAAAGAGCAGCCCCTTATTCTAAGACTATGCCCTCTAGTTCTAGTTTCACCCATCATCGGGAACACCCTCCCCGCATCCACCCGATCCAACCCCTTCACAATCTTATATGTTTCAATAAGATCGCCTCTCATTCTTCTGAACTCCAATGAGTAGAGTCCCAATCTACCCAACCTCTCCTCATATGTCTATCCCCTCATCCCCGGGATTAACCGAGTGAACCTTCTTTGTACTGACTCGAGAGCAAGTATGTCTTTTCTTAAGTATGGACACCAAAACTGTATGCAGTATTCCAGGTGCGGTCTCACCAATACCTTGTACAACTGAAGCAATACCTCCCTATTTTTATATTCTATTCCCCTAGCAATGAAAGCCAATATTCCATTGGCCTTCTTAATCACTTGCTGCACCTGCATACTAACCTTTTGAGTTTCGTGCACCAGGACCCCCAGATCCCTTTTTTACTTCAGTACTTTCCAATTTCTTGCCATTAAGATAATAACTTGCTCTACTATTTTTCCCGCCAAAGTGCATAACCTCACACTTTCCAGTATTGTATTCCATCTGCCAAATCTCTGCCCACTTATTTAGCCTGTCTATGACCCCTTGCAGATTTTTTATGTCCTCCTCACTCACTACTTTCCCTCCCATCTTAGTATCATCTGCAAACTTTGATATGTTACACTCGGTCCCCTCCTCCAAATCGTTAATATAGATTGTAAAGAGTTGGGGACCCAGCACTGACCCCTGCGGAACACCACTAGTTACTGATTGCCAGTCTGAGAATGAACCATTTATCCCAACTCTCTGCCTTCTGTTAGATAGCCAATCCTCTATCCATGCCAGAATATTACCCCCAATCCCGTGATTTTTTTTATCTTAAGCAATAATCTTTTGTGTGGCACCTTGTCAAATGCCTTTTGGAAGTCTAAATACACCACATCCACTGGTTCCCCTTTATCCACCCTGTATGTTACTTCCTCAAAGAACTCCAGCAAATTTGTCAAACATGACTTCCCCTTCATAAAACCATGCTGACTTTGTCCTATTAAATTATGATTATCCAAATGTCCCGTTACTGTCTCCTTAATAATGGACTCCAAAATTTTACCTACCACAGATGTTAGGCTAACCGGTCTATAGTTTCCAGCCTTCTGTCTACTGCCCTTTTTAAATAAGGGTGTTACATTAGCAGTTTTCCAGTCTGCCGGGATCTTTGCTGAGTCCAGGGAGTTTTGGAAAATTATTAACAATGCATCCACAATCCCTACCGCCACTTCCCTCAAGACCCTAGGATGTAAGCCATCAGGTCCAGGTGATTTATCCGCCTTGAGTCCCATTATTTTACCGAGTACCACTTCCTTAGTGATTTTGATCGTGTTTAGCTCCTCCCCCCCTATAGCCCCCTGTTTGTCCAGTGTTGGGATATTCTTAGTGTCCTCTACTGTAAAGACTGATACAAAATATTCATTCAGTGTATTTGCCATCTCCATATTTCCCACCATTAATTTCCCGGTCTCATCCTCTAAGGGACCAACATTTACTTTAGCCACCCTTTTTCTTTTTATATAACTATAAAAACTCTTACTATCTGTTTTTATATTTTTTGCTAATTTACTTTCATAATCTATCTTTCCTTTCTTAATCAATCTTTTTGTTATTTTTTGCTGTCTTTTAAAGTTTTCCCAATCCTCTATCCTCCCACTAGATTTGGCTACCTTATATGTTCTTGTTTTTAGTTGAATACTATCCTTCATTTCTTTACTTAGCCACGGATAACTGTCTTTTCTTTTACACCCTTTTCTTCTCAGTGGAATATATATTTTCTGGAAGTTGTAAAATAACTCCTTAAATGTACACCACTGATCATGTATCGTCTTACCCTTTAATCTATTTTCCCAATCCACTCTACGCAATTCCGCTCGCATACCTTCATAGTCTCCTTTATTCAAGCTTAGCACGCTTGTTTGAGATCCAACCTTCTCACCCTCTAATTGAATATGGAATTCAACCATGTTATGGTCACTCATTCCAAGGGGATCCTTTACTAGGACATTTTTAATTAATCCTGTCACGTTACACAGGACCAGATCTAAGGTTGCTTGCCCCCTGGTCGGTTCAGTTACATACTGCTCATGAAACCCATCCCTAATACATTCAATGAACTCATCCTCAAGGCAGCCCTGCCCAATTTGATTTGTCCAATTAATATGATAGTTAAAATCCCCCATAATTATAGATGTTCCCTTATTACAAGCCTCAACTATTTCCTGATTGATACTCCGTCCAACAGAGTTGCAACTGTTCGGAGGCCTATAGACTACGCCCACTAGTGTTTTTTTCCCTTATTATTCCTTATCTCCACCCAAACTGTTTCATTATCCTGATCTTTTGACCCAATATCATTTCTCTGTATTACAGTGATTCCTTCCTTTATTAACATAGCCACCCCACCTCCCCTTCCTTCCTGCCTGTCCTTCCTGATCGTTAAATAACCTGGTATGTTTAATTCCCAGGCATTGTCACCCTGCAGCCATGTTTCTGTAATGGCCACAAGATCATACCCATATGTAGTTATTTGTGCCATTAACTCGTCTATTTTGTTACGATTGCTACGTGCATTCAGATAGAGAACTTTCAAATATGTTTTGTGACACTTAGTTCCTGCTTTTGCCCTTTTTATTACTTTACCTTTTACTCCATACCTTCTGCCCCTTCCTGACACACTCTGGTTTTTAATTTCCCCACTGCTACCTAAGTCTATGACCTTCTCTGTTGTCATTTTTATTATTTGCTCTCTAGGAACCTCCCCCCCACTAGTTAGTTTAAAGCCCTCTCTACAGCCCTAGTTATATGATCCGCCAGGACTCTAGTCCCAGCACTGGCCAAGTGAAGCCCGTCCCAACGGAACAGCTCCCTCCTGCCCCAGTACTGGTGCCAGTGTCCCAGGAAGCAAAACCCATTTCTCCCACACCAGTCTTTGAGCCACTCATTTAACTCTCTAATTTTATTTGTCCTAGCCAAATTCGCTCATGGCTCAGGTAATAATCCAGAGATTATTACCCTTGAGGTTCTGTTTTTTAATTTGACCCCTAGCTGCTCATACTCCTTTAACAGAACTGGCTTCCTTGTCCTATCTACGTCATTTGTACCAACATGGACCACGACAACTGGATCCACCCCCTCCCACTGCAAGTTTCTTTCCAGCCCAGAGGAGATGTCCTTAACCCTGGCACCAGGCAGGCAACACAGCCTACGGGACTCTCGCTCTCAGCTGCAGAGAACTCTATCTATCCCCCTAATAATACTATCCCCTACCACTACAACATTTCTATTTACTCCCCCCTCTTGAATGGCCCCCTGTTCCACGGTGCTGTGGCCAGGTTGCTCATCCTCCCCGCAGTCCCTGCTCCTGTCCCCACAGGGAGTAAGAACCTCGAACCTGTTGGACAAGAGCAAGGGCTGCGGCTCCTCCAACACTACCTCCTGGATCCCCGTACCTGCCTCACTCGTAGTCACACTGTCCTGTCCCTGACCATGGGCTACATCTGAATTAATTAACTTCATAGGTGTGACCACCTCCTGAAACATAGAGTCCAGGTACTTCTCCCCCTCCCTGATGTGTCGCAGTGTCCGAAGCTCAGACTCCAGCTCATCAACACGGAGCTGGAGTTCCTGTAGCAGCAGACACTTGTCACAGATGTAATCACCGTGAGCCTCAATGGGGTCCACCGGCTCCCACATCTCGCAACAGTAACACATCACCTGCTCCATTCTATGTAATTAATTAAATTTTTTATTGTAAGTTATGGACATTCTCTGCCCGATTATAGATGCTAGTATCCCCTCTAATTAATTGGATTTAAATTAAATCAATCCCTCTAAATTACACCAGTTAAATGGTTTACCAACAGTCACTCTGCACCAGAAAGGCCTTATTAACTACAACCCACAGAGTTTAAGTTTAAAAGAGAGAAATACTCACCAACCAATTACTTATCTGCTTTCTGGTGATGTCACACCTCAATTTTTTTTACCTCTCTCCCTCCCTCCGAGTTCGGAGACTGGTCCCGCCTTACCTGGTCTCTGGAGCCTTTTAAACCCTCTGCCGCCGCCTCGCCTCACGCAGGTCCGCCGCCGCACCAGGAAGCTGACAAAGATGGAAAAAGGAAGGCACACCTCCCTCCCCAAACTCCCTCACTCACCAAACTTGCAGCTTAGCACTCTGATTCAATCTGCACTCCGTGACAAACTGCACTCTCACTTTGTGAGAATAAAAGCGCACGGAATTGAAGGTATCCTTATAACGTGGGTTGTTTCGGAGGCTGGAGACAGAGAGTAGGGATAAGGCACTCTGATTGACTGGGATGCGGCAAGTGCTGTTCCCCAGGTTTCTGTACTGGGGCCTCAGCTTTTCACCATATATATCAATGACTTGGATGAAGGAATAGAGAGTTGTATATCCATGTTTGCAGATGACGCCAAGCACACTAAATTGTGTAGATGAGTCATGGTTTGGTGGTAGCACTCTTGCCTCTGAGTCAGAGGATGTGGGTTCAGGTCCCAGTCCAGAGACTTGAGCAAAAAATCCAGGCCAACACTCCAGTGTAGTATTGAGGGAGTGCTGCACTCACGGAGGTGCCTTCTTTCAGATGCGGTGTTAAACTAAGACTCCGTCTGCCGTCTCAGTGGATGTAAAAGATCCCATGGCACTATTTTGAAGAAAAGCAGTGGAGTTTTTCCTGGTGTCCTGAACAGTATTTACCCCTCAACCAACATCATTAAAAAACAGATGATCTGGTCATTATCACATTTTTGTTTGTTGGACCTTGCTGTGCTTAAATTAGCTGCCATGTTTTCTACATTATAACAGTGACTACACTTCGAAAGTACTTAATCGGCTGTAAAGTGTTTTGGGACGTCCTGCAGTGTGAAAAGCACTAGAAATGCATGTTCTTTCTTTAGAAGGTTGCAAAGAGGCACAGGCAGATTAAACGAGTGAGCAAAACTGTAACAGATGGAGTTCAATGTGAGGAAGTGTGAGATTTTCCAATTTTGATCCAAGAATAACAAATCGGAATATTTTTTTAATGGCGAGAGATTATGAACTGTGGAGGAGGTAAGGCACTTAGGTGTCCATGTACACAAATCACTAAAAGCTGGTACACACTTAAAAAAAGTAATCAAAAGGCTAATGAAATGTTGGCCATTATCTCAAGAGGGGTGGAACACAAAGTAGAGGAAGTTACGCTTCAGTTGTACAGAACCTTGGTCAGACCCCATCTGGAGTATTGCGCTCAGTTTTGGGCACCGCAGGGATAGAACTGAAGGGATAATTACAAGTCCTAGCCCTTTTCGGGCTACCCCAGATCAGGCGTATTCCCCAGACGTTATCCTTCAACTAAAGTTAAAGATAGCCAAATTCTATAAGACGCTTCATTGGGTCTAAAGGTCAGACTACCTCTCCCTAAAGGAAAGGAACAATGTGAAGATGTTACCGTCCTCCAGATAGCACTTTTAATAAGTTTAACTAGACTGTAACCTTCCGGATATTATGAGGGTCCGGAATACCCCCCAGAATTCTGAAACTCCTTTGAGTGTACAGAAATTGAGTTCGTGAGTTTATATAGAAATACTCTGTGAAACAATTCTAAAAATATATAGATTTATTAAAGAACCGACATTTAGTTAACAGCTGTTATGGCAATCGCAACTTTAACCGTTCAAAATACAAATAGCTTACATTTCTTATCAGAGATCCTTATTCTCAAATCTTAACTTCGTTACATTTCCACACTTCTACTTATTTCTTAATCCAGAATATCCACCAAAATCAAATACCTTGATTACCCGAGACTCAGAGTTGTAAACTTACAGAGCGTGCCTGTGAAGTTGAGAAATGCTTTCCCTTCCAGCGACTTCTGACTTTTCATCTGAAAAGCCCTTATTTTTATACTCTTTTTTTAGTGGTTTATTCTTTGAAGTATTCTGCTGATGTAAGCTAATTGTCTCTAGTGATACTCTATTGAATTGTTTTCTATTCTTACTGTCATTTCAGCTGCCAACTCTTAGAATTCTGTCTGTACCTTTAGGTGTTTCAAAAACTTATCATTTTTATGGTTATTATCGATTTATCTATTTGATGCCATTCTTAGGAAGTCTTTCTATTGAATTTCTAAATCACCTCTGCTGTTTGTAACACAGACTCCTGTCTCCTTATGTTCCAAATTTAACACATAAACCAGGTAATTGCTTGGTGTCATCTATTGATGTAATATCTACAAAGTCTCTCGTAGGTACTTTTTACAATTTGTAATTCAAAAACACTTAATCTAGGGTGTTCTTTGCATTTCTTATTTACTTCAATTGGTTATATTAAGAACCATGTCTCCTTGTTCTAAGTTTAACATAAAACTATTTTACGGCAGGTATTTCTTTTACTTGATGTCATTTTTTCAAAGGCACTTGGTTTTTTTAATGTTCTGTGCACCTGTTCAACGTGTTAGATTTTAACACTTTACTTGGGTCATTCCATTGTGTTGGTTCCAATGTTCAGACATAGAGGAACCTCCAGCCTGTTGTTTCAATAGGGCCTTGTCTTTGTATTTACAAACATTTCCCATTTCAAAGCTTGTGGTGTTTTACAGCTTTGTGTTAACAAACCATCTTATTTCAGAAGCCTGTATTTCTGTTTTACGGCTTGTGTCGTTGAGGCTTTTAGATTTTTAACCCCAGTTTGTCATGTTTTAATATTATCAAATCTGTTTATAGGATGATGTATTTCTTGGAATATAGCTATTTCCTTCACTCAACAATGCCCATAAGAAAGAGCACACACATATAAGATGAGCAGAGGGTGACCCTTCATATTAAATGCATTGTACCAGAATAAACATTTCCTTTTTGGAGCACAATTCACAGGGAAAAAGTGGATGCATATGATGAGATCAAGAAATTACGTCTGGGTAATCACAGATGTGAATCTATGTCCTGCTGCTGCGAAATTAGGCAGGTAAGCACATCAATTTGTCTTGTACCAATTAGCCAACCTATTTAGAAATTTTAAACTGATCGCCATGCCCCTCTCAACATTAATGAGTTACACCTAAACAATTTTCAGTGTTTGCAATGATAAAACAATTATGTATAACAGTTTTCAAATAACAATATAAATTTCTTCCTTATTTAGTGGCCTGCCGAAGTTTTCAGCTTAATGTAAATAATTTTCTTGTAAAGAAAACATCTGTCTTTATAGTGAAACAGATGATATACACCCTAGAGTCCTCAAGAAAATGAGAGAGGAAATAGGTGTGGTTAAACAAAGTCTACAGGGAAACAAGAGGGGGAGAATTTTAAAAGACGTACAGACTTATGAAAAAACAGATTAAAGGAGATATTAGAGGTGAAAAAGGCCCTTGAGATTAATAGAGCAATAAGTGTTTGAGCACAGAACTAAAGCACATCTCCAGGATTAGTAAAGAAGTATTTAGGGAAGAAAGAATAAAAGAATGAGTGAAATTAAAGGGGCAAAACATTCAAAATACTTAATTAATATTTTCTTTTAGTATTTATAAAAAATTCTACTGATAGATTCCATAACCATTTATACCAACTGATTGGGTGGTTGGCCCTATGCGGCATATGGTTTAGGGATCCCATAACCCCCGTTGTTCTGATGAGAACAATTACAGAATTAGCCATTTAGGCCTTCTCCATATACTCTATCAAACCAGTACGTCCGAGTCACGTCAACCATCACCGACTACTCATGTGGACACTTCATGCCCCATCCTGAGTCTGACCTTGCCAAAGCATTCACCACCAAACAACCAGCAACATGGAAGAGGCCATGAGTCAAACCCAGGACAAGATGGGAAGAGAAAATAAAAATGCTCCTTAACAATATGGACTTTACTACTGATGAGGCCCTGAGAGCCCTGAACTGTAACGGTTGGAAGAAGTTCATAGCGGCAATGTTCTCCCCTATGGATAAGCCCCTAGACGAATTTATAAAAGATAATATTAATTTGTTATATAATTTTTGTAGAACAATGTAAATTGCACTCACCTCACTGCCCTGTCCATCCAAAGCCCATTCCGGGTTAAAATCAAATCCTAAGTCTGTACAATATACTGGCCAGACCAGACTAGAGTAAGCCTGGGCTTAGTGGTAGTGATTTTGCCTCTATGACAAGCCCCATTCTAGGACTGATCTACTACTGCCACTTCAGTACAGCACTGAGAGTGCTCCATTGTCAATGGTCTGTCCTTCAGATGAGATGTTAAATTGACACCCTATCTGCCTACTCAGGTAGATATTAAAGATCTCCTGCTGCCCTGACTAATATTCCTCCTCAACAAAAAAACAGATTACGTGGTCATTTGTCTCACTGCTGTTTGTGTGACTTCGCTATGTGAAAATTGTCTGCTGCATTTGCCTACAAAAGCAATAGTTGATGGCACTGATGACAAAGCTGCTTAGTGCTTTTGGATGTGCTGAGGATCTGAAAGGTGCTCTATCTTTACAGGTTCTTTCTTTTTGTGTTCAGTTCTGATCATTATGGCACAACAAGGATGTACATGCGATAGCAAAATACTGCGGATGCTGGAAATCCGAAATTACAGAAAACGCTGGAAAAACTCAGCAAGCCAGGCAACATCCGTGGAGAGAGAAACAGAGTTAACGTTTCAGGTCGAAGACCTTTCGTCAGAACTGGAAAAAGCAGGAAATGAAATAGATTTAAAGCAAGGATAAAGCTGGGAAAAGGGGGAGGGGATGAAAGAACAAAAGGAGAGATTAAGAGACATTGAGAGACATTGAGAGATGATCAAGGCAAGAGGAGGTGTTAATGTGACAGGTTGAGGCTAAAAGAAGTGTGAAATGCACTGGTAGAATGAAGGACAGCTGCCAGCTTCTAGGAGGAAAAAAAAAGGGGGGGGCCAAACAAAAGAGTGGATGAAAAAATAAAATATAAATGTGATAGGGGCTGAGGTTATGATCTAAAATTGTTGAACTCGATGTTGAGTCCAGAGGGCTGTAGGGTGCCTAAACGAAAGATGAGGTGCTGTTCCTCGAGCTTACGCTGAGCTTCCGTGGAACAGTGTAATAGGCCGAGGACGGTGAGGTCAGAGTGGGAGTGGAGCGGAGAATTAAAGTGACAGGCCACCGGGAGCTTGGGGTCCCCCTTACGGACTGAACGGAGGTGTTCCGCAAAGCGGTCACCCAATCTGCGTTTGGTCTCCCCAATGTAGAGGAGACCACATCATGCACAGCGAATACAGTATACTAAATTGCAGGAAGTACAAGTAAATTGTTGTTTCACCTGGAAGGGGTGTTTGGGGCCCTGGACAGTGGGAAGAGGGGAGGTATAAGGGCATGTGTTGCATCTCCTGCGCTTGCACGGGAAGGTGCCGGGCGAAGGGGAAGGGGTGCTGGGGGTGGTAGAGGAGTGGACTAGGGTGTCGCGGAGGGAGCGGTCCCTGCAGAATGCTGAAAGGGGAGGTGAGGGGAAGATGCGTTTGGTGGTGGGATCACGCTGGAGGTGGCGGAAATGGCGGAGGATGATCCGTTGAATGTGGAGGCTGGTGGGGTGAAAGGTGAGGACAAGGGGAACTCTATCGTGGTTCCAGGAGGGAGGGGCAGGGGTGAGGGCAGAAGTGCGGGAGATAGAACGGACACGGTCGAGGGCCGTGTCGACCACAGTAGAGGGGAATCTTCGGTTGAGGAAAAAGGAAGACATGTCGGAAGCACTGGTATGGAAGGTGGCATCGTCAGAGCAGATGCGGCAGAGACGGAGAAACTAGGAGAATGGAATAGAATCCTTACAGGAGGTGGGGTGGGAGGAAGTGTAGTCCAGGTAGCTGTGGGAGTCAGTGGGCTTGTAGTGAATGTTAGTCAATAACCTATCCCCAGAGATGGAGACGGAGAAGTCGAGGAAGGGAAGGGAAGAGTCGGAGATGGACCATGTGAAGGTGAGGGAAGGGTGGAAATTGGAAGCATAGTGAATGAAATGTTCTAGTTCAGGGCGAGAGCAGGAGACGGCACCAATACAGTCATCAATGTACCGGAAAAAGAGGTGAGGGAGGGGACCCGAGTAGGACTGGAACAAAGAGTGTTCCACATATCCCACGAAAAGGCAGGCATAGCTAGGACCCATGCGGGTACCCATAGCAACACCTTTAATTTGGAGGAAATGGGTGGAGTCAAAGAAGAAGTTGTTCAATGTGAGAACAAGTTCAGCCAGGCAGAGGAGGGTGGTGGTGGATGGGGACTGGTTGGGCCTCTGTTCAAGGAAGAAGCGGAGCACCCTCAGGCCATCCTGGTGGGGAATGGAGGTGTAGAGGGATTGTACGTCCATAGTGAAAAGGAGGTGGTTGGGGCCGGGAAACTGGAAACTGCTAAAGTGGCGGAGGGCGTCGGAAGAGTCGCGGATGTAGGTGGGAAGAGACTGGACAAGGGGAGAAAAAATAGAGTCGAGATAGGAAGAGATAAGTTCCGTGGGGCAAGAACAGGCTGAAACGATGGGTCTACCGGGGCAGTCCTGTTTGTGGATCTTGGGAAGGAGGTAGAAGCGAGCTGTGCGGGGTTGGGGAACTATGAGGTTGGCGGCCGTGGGGGGGAAGATCTCCAGAGGAGATGAGGTCAGTGACGGTCTTGGAAATGGTGGTTTGATGTTTGGTAGTGGGGTCATGGTCCAGGTGGAGGTAGGAGGAGGTGTCGGAGAGTTGGCGTTCAGCTTCTGCTAGGTAGAGGTCGGTACGCCAAACAACAACAGCACCACCCTTGTCAGCAGGTTTAATGACAATGTCGGGGTTGGATCTGAGAGAATAGAGTGCTGCAAGTTCAGAGGGAGGTAGGTTGGAGTGAGAGAGGAGCAGAGAAATTGAGACGGCCGATGTCACGCCGGCAGTTAGCAATGAAAAGATCTAGAGAGGGTAAGAGGCCAGAGGGAGGGGTCCAGGTAGAACGGGAATTCTGAAAGCGGGAGAAAGGGTCAGCCGTGCGGGGGGAAGACTCCTGGCCAGAGAAGTGGGCACGGAGGCGAAGGCGGCGGAAAAAGAGCTCAGCATCATGCCGAGCTCGAAATTCATTGAGGTGGGAGCATAAGGGGATGAAGCTCAGGCCTTTGCTGAGGACTGATCGTTCGGGGTCAGAAAGGGGAAGGTCAGAAGGGATAGTGAAAACGCGGCAGGGGGTGAGATTGGGAGAAGGGGAGTCAGAGGAAAGTGAAGGGGAAGAAGGTTCCGGAGGGACGTTGGTGTTCAAGAGTTGATGAAGCTTGCGATCCTTGACATCAGAAAGGAAGAAAAAAAGTTTTATGTTGAAGCGTCGGATGAGTCGAAGGATGAAATGGAACTGTGGACCCGGACAGCTTTGAGATAGAGTGCGTCGGTGCTGCTGAAGAGAGAGGTCGAGAGTGTTCATGTGGCGCCACATGGCATTGAGCGTGGATCTCAAGATACGGCGAGAGCAGTAGTTCGAGGAACGATGAATATCTTGGAGACCGTGTCCGTTCTATCTCCCGCACTTCTGCCCTCACCCCTGCCCCTCCCTCCCGGAACCACGATAAAGTTCCCCTTGTCCTCACCTTTCACCCCACCAGCCTCCACATTCAACGTATCATCCTCCGCCATTTCCGCCACCTCCAGCGTGATCCCACCACCAAACGCATCTTCCCCTCACCTCCCCTTTCAGCATTCTGCAGGGACCGCTCCCTCCACGACACCCTAGTCCACTCCTCTACCACCCCCAGCACCCCTTCCCCTTCGCCCGGCACCTTCCCGTGCAAGCGCAGGAGATGCAACACATGCCCTTATACCTCCCCTCTTCCCACTGTCCAGGGCCCCAAACACCCCTTCCAGGTGAAACAGCGATTTACTTGTACTTCCTGCAATTTAGTATACTGTATTCGCTGCGCATGATGTGGTCTCCTCTACATTGGGGAGACCAAATGCAGATTGGGTGACCCATTTGCGGAACACCTCCATTCAGTCCGTAAGGGGGACCCCGAGCTCCTGGTGGCCTGTCACTTTAATTCTCCGCTCCACTCCCACTCTGACCTCACCGTCCTCGGCCTATTACATTGTTCCACGGAAGCTCAGCGTAAGCTCGAGGAACAGCACCTCATCTTTCGTTTAGGCACCCTACAGCCCTCTGGACTCAATATCGAGTTCAACAATTTTAGATCATAACCTCAGCCCCTATCACATTTATATTTTATTTTTTCATCCACCCTTTTGTTTGACCCCCCTTTTTTTTTCCTCCTAGAAGCTGGCAGCTGTCCTTCATTCTACCAGTGCATTTCACACTTCTTTTAGCCTCAGCCTGTCACATTAACACCTCCTCTTGCCTTGATCATCTCTCAATGTCTCTCAATGTCTCTTAATCTCTCCTTTTGTTCTTTCATCCCCTCCCCCTTTTCCCAGCTTTATCCTTGCTTTAAATCTATTTCATTTCCTGCTTTTTCCAGTTCTGACGAAAGGTCTTCGACCTGAAACGTTAACTCTGTTTCTCTCTCCAAGGATGTACATGCATTGGACAAGTAAGTCAGGTTAACAGGACCAGTGGAAATAATATTAAATTAATGAAAATAATTAAAACAGAAGAACTTTATTCAACAGATGATAAACATTTGGAACAATCTGCTATGTAGTGTATCATCCAAAATAATGTTAGATGATAAACTAGGAGAATTAGGGTACTAGGGGAATGAGCTACAATAGGCAGAATAGCCTTTTCTCAGCCTTGAATGTTATCTTCTTACCACTTCCACAGCTTTAAATCAACTAAATTAGAGGCTGAGAATCAAATCTTAGATCTTCCTGGATCTGTGCAATCTAGCTCCTTTACTGCTTTAGCTCCCCCTCCCCCCCCCCCCCCCGCCTTATGCTTCTAACCATAGTCCATTGTAATTGAAAGAAAAAGTAGTGGTGTGGTGATGAGAAGGTGCCTCCGTCAATAAGGGAGTGTGTGAAAATTAAAGGTAGAGGAGTCACCAAGTCACTCAGCTCTTGCAGACACAGGAGTAGCTGGGCATGGAGAAACCTAGGGGCAGGAAGAAAAAAGATTCATAGCTTCTTTTTTAATATACAACCTTATTTCATTGAGAGAATTATTATAAACCCAAACAGGAAGCCAGTCAAATATTTAAGAGTCAAGTATATTTTGGAATTTTTTTTGAAAGAGGAAAATCATACTCTGGTTTGTATATTGGTGTCGATGTAGTACATTTTCTCAACATGGTATTTACAAGGGAGTACATTGATGGCATAGTTATTCACGTGTTAGGGGCTAGCGTGGATAGTCAGACATCGGCGCTTATTTTTTGTGTGAACTTCCCCATAACCATATAGCTGTGTTTGCCAACTCAGTTGGGGGTGATGAATCAAACTTACAATTACAAGGCTTGTTGGTATTTCACGCCACTGTTACTTTTTAGTGCAAACATCTACAAAAAAACATATTTTCAGTGGTTTTTAATTGTTCACTTAAAGATTTTGAAACCACAATAGAAATCAGAAACAGCTTAAAACTCAAATGATTAATCGTAACAGTGGTTACAGAAAACTACAAATTAACCGGCGCACAATCAACTCGCACAGGCAAGCATTATTCGAGTGCCGGCGTATAAGTGAGTGCAAAAAGCAATGGGACAGGACAGGACAGTGCAGCCTCCAGAGGTCCAGGGAATGAGCACAAACTCTCAGGGGCTTTGAGGAAAGGCTAGTGCGTGTGTGTGTTTTTTTTAAGTTTAGATTTTTGTGATGGGGAATGGGGTGAAAGAATCATTGCCACAACTGAATTAAGTAACAACCTCTCCCCCCCCCCCCCAAAAAAAATAAACCACACAGGTGTAATATGTGTCGGCAGACCAAAGGATGGGTGGCCCTCCCCTTTAAAGGGGAGGAGGGGGTTAATGACGTGTCAGTTGAGCGAGGGGGGTGGGGGGGGGAATCCGATTAAATCCCCGAATCAATCGCCATTTTATTAAAAACCCTCCTCGGACTCGGAGTGAGCGGCGCCCGGAGCATCGAGAGGGAGACGGCAAGCCGGGGGGCGGCGAGTCCTCGGTATTCAATGGTCCTCCGTGCGGGGAGCGGGGTTAGATTACCGGCCTGGCCCCCCGCCCCTTCCCCCGGGGCTGTTATCTCAGCCCGGGGGAGGGGGAGCAAGACAATAAACCGCGGCGCTGCGGCCCGACCCAACCCAACCCGACCTTACTGATCAGATTATTATTGATGTTGTTGTCGTGAGCCAGACCGAGGGAGGGAACATCCCCCACCCAATTCATCCATCCGCCCGGTCTGCGCCGACCCCACCGCCATCCATCTGCGCCGACCCGCCCGCCCCATCCATCCATCCATTCCCCCCCACCCCCGGTTCGCCCTCTGCCCGTTATTTTTTTCAAGCTGTAATTTATTGCGGGCGGCTCCTTCCCATCCTGACATTTTGAAGTGAGCCCGGAGCGCCGCCCGTCCCCTCTCCTTCTCCCCCAGGTGTGAGTCCCCCCCGCGCTCTCTCTCTCCCTCTCTCTCTCCTCTTGCGGTCGAGGAGACGCTGCGTGTGTTGGGGTTTTTTTTTTGACAGGCGACTAGCGGCTGATTTTTTTTTTTCTTTCTACGTTTTTGCTATTTTTTTTTTTGTTTCATTGACATCCTCCTTTTTTTTTTGCATATATAAATTATTAATTGCAAAGTGAGAGAGGGGGGAAGAGGAAGAAGATTACATCGAGAAAATGTCGGGCCAGACGATCACGGACCGTATCGCGGCCGCTCAGTACAGTGTCACCGGCTCCGCTGTCGCCAGAGCCGTCTGCAAAGCCACGACCCACGAGGTGATGGGACCCAAAAAGAAGCACCTGGACTGTAAGAGACTTCACCTTCATGTCTTGTAGCCGACCGAGGCCCCCCACCTAGCACTCGCCCTTTAAAAAAAAATTATATATCAGTATTAATCGCAAACGATGCATTTAACTTGTCTAAATGCGGATCCGTGCTAATCATTCGCTTTTTACTTGCCAACATTTAGCTGCTGTTTCCTGATATTTAACATTTAGCTACTGTTTTGTGATGTAATTCTATCAACATGTATTTATGCTGCTAAACTGCTTTTATTCGCTCATATTCCTGGTATTTGTGGGTGCTCTTTGCTGGTGTTTCCATTTATCCCAGGCATTCACTGGTATTCCTGGCTCTGTGTTTTATTTGCTTTTCTCCACTCACTGGTATTTCTGTTGGTTGTAATGGAGTCCAAGCTTGCAAAAAAAAAAGGGTTGTATTCATAGCTCTGCAACCAGGAGCTAACTGTGGCGATAATGTAGCACCAGTGCCAGAAGTATAATAAATATTTTACTAGCAGAATTGTTGAGGAAGTCTGGTGTTTTAATTTTTTAAACTCGCGAATAAAAATGCGTTTTCTGAATTTGATATACCGGACAAATGATGAGATATTGCAGGTAAATGTGTTCGTCATATGCAAGAAAGCAGGATTTAGGTTGTAATCCTATATTAAGCGTTTAGGTTGTGCAGGTTTCAGTAGGGTTGAAATTCTTCTCGTTTCTTGGAAATGGTATTGAAAGAATTTATAATTCGATTTATAACGGGTTGCAGTATAGTGGGCTATGTAAATATTTAGACGCATCAGCACTTTTTAAAGGGGAGGAGCAGGGGCGGGTTCACAATTATTTCTTAAAAATTGCAGCTATTGGCTTAGAGGTCTGAATGGTGCAGTTTACTGAGCATCAATGATTCTGATGTGGCAGTGATCCTTCCTACCCTGCCCCCACTCCTCTCCCTGCATTGCTAATCCCTCTGGATATTGCTGTTTAAATACTTGCTTTTCGCTCTAAAATTAGTGTAGTTAGATTATTCCAGTGATCAATACTGTGAAAATAGTATAATCAAAATAGTTAACAATTCTGTAGTATTATAATGTTTCTCCTGGGATATTGCTATCCTTTCCTAACGTTGCATTAGACTAGTCAGTAGTTACATTTGACTGGAGGAGACAGTGATGATGAACTTCAAATGGTAATTTTATTGTATAATATAAATAATTCAGTTCAATTTAAATAGAAATGTCTAAACAATCCCCACAATTACATGATTTACATCTATTTCTGAAATGAAAGCAATATGTCCTTGGTTATCTAAGGCTTCCTTCAGAAATCAATGCCACATGGGTAATTTGCTTCAGATGCAGTGCTGATAGAAGTCATAAACCAGTGGTTAAGGGTGTGAATAATTTCTCCAGTTTATCATCCCCTGATATTGACAATTCTGCAGGCAAATTATAAATTTTCAGTAGAATATTATGGATTTAGAAATCGCTGTAAAAATTACACTTTCTGTAACTAGTTGAACCAGTGTTTTTTTTGATCTTTAAAAACATCTAGTTAAGTAAATCTTTTAATTTTCTTTTGTGGGCCACCATTTTTAAAAACTGCTGATTTTGTATTTTAGTAACAGCATTGCAGAGCTTATGCAGTAATGTACATGCAGGTTAGTGAAAATATATATTGTGCAACTCAGGGTTTCCTCACTTTTTTTCTTGAAGGTGCAAACTTGCTCTCTCGTACTTTGACCACATGAACTTAAGAAAGGGAACGCTGGCAGGCTATTTGACTTCGGGGGGGGCGGGGAGGGTGGCAGTATCGAAATGCAGCCAAATGTTGTTGTAGCCTAATGTTCATACATGCACACTTTTCAGCAGAGATCACTGGATAGCCATCAGTAGTGGGAGCACCTGATTACTTTTTTTCCCCCTTCCCTACCCCAGGAGTGCTGACTGCAATTTGAGTACCTGTGCTGCCACTCTGGCTGAGATCAATCATCTCAGTGCATAGCTTGAACTTGGAACCTTCTTGGTCTGTTTGACTCAGTTCTGCATTGCAAAGTGCACTTAGCTACTGAGCCATTGCGAACCTCATAGGATTTCTTCAACTAAACTGTTTACCTCTGAAAACATAAATTCAATTTCTACATATTTACAGTAGGTTTATAAATTAGAAACACTTTTTTGATAGGTGATGCAGACAATACTATTTGACAAAGTTTATACCAACATGTGCGTATTTAGGCTTTTAGCATCTTGAATCCATATAAAAGCATCTCCTACAGCCCTTCATGTAAAGGAGGAGCACAGAGATGCTCAAATTTCAGCAGTGCCCTCAGCAATGCAGCAAAGGTAATTGGGTGTGAGAAGATAGAGTTACTCCTGGATCAATTGAGAACACATTTTATAATGGTTTCAAAAATTAGTACACAATCCATAAAGTTACTGATGCATGGAAGTGGATTGCAAAGTAGTAATCCAATCCAGGGGTTCAGATGTTGTCTGTAAACTTCAAGAACTGGTGCCTCTTTGCTACTGGATCACAGTGGAAAATTTCCCTGAGATTTCATGGAACATATTTTGATCAACCCGTAACATCATGTGAACAAGACTGTTCAGATTTTGACATACCCCAGTCATTATCAAGGATGCTTACTTCAGTAAAAGCTAGTGCCCTTAATCTTTCATTCTTTCACATGATGTCTGAAACCCATTAATAGTTTCAGGTGTGCCATGTCTTGCTAACCAGTTGTGCAACTACGTACCGTGCTTTTTTCCCCTCCAATTTAGTAATGCACTCGTTTTCAAAGTTTTCTGTGTGGTTTGGGGGGGGGGGGCAACTGTTGCAAAATTGACATATTGCTGATCAGTCATTATTGCAGCTACTATCTATCCAAACAAAAATGTTATCACAGAGCGTCTTTTATGATACAACAGCAGAAATAATGTGCTAAGTAGTAAAATGAGTAATGTACAGAAATCTTAAATCCCCCCCAAGACTCTTAAGATCTCCCTTGGACCCTTTAATATCTCCCTCTTGGACCCTTTTTGGCCTAAGGAATAGGAGTAGAAAGCTTGTGCAACAAAATAAGTGAAATCCACTAATTATGCAGACAGCACTTTAAGGCACAAAATGAATTAGAGCCATGTATCCAAATTTGCTGACAGCACTAAGTTAGGTGCCACAGTAAGTAGTGTAGATGGGAGCAGAAAGTTGCAAAGGGACATTGATTAAGTGAATGGGCAAAACTGTGGTAGGTGGAGTGCAACATGGGGAAGTGCAAGGTTATCCACTTTGGTCCCAATATAGATCAGAGTATTTTCTAAATGGCGAGTAGCTAGGAACTGTGGCTGAGCAGAGAGATTTAGGGGTCCATGTATGGAAATCCCTTAAACTAGTGGACAGGTACAAAAAATAATTAGAAAGGCTAATGGGAATGTTAACCTTCATCTCAAGGGGGCTGGAATACAAAGGGGTGGAAGTTATGCTACAGTTGTATAAAGCTGTAGTTAGACCTCTGGAGTACTGCGTTCCGTTCTGGGTACAGCATCTGGGGAAGGATATATTGATTGACCTTGGAGGGGTTGCAGTGCTGATTCACCAGAATGATAAAAGGGTTAAATTATGAGGACCGGGTTGCATAGACCAGTGGTTCTGAAACTTTTTTGGTTGATGGACCCATTTTCAAACCTATTTGTAATCACAGATTCCCCCCCCCCCCCCATCTCAATTATAATACTGTAAATTCCTCATAATGTGAAAGTGCTGCATGTAAAGTGTTTTAATAATGCTTTTAAGAAAATAAGTATTTACTTACACATCAGTGAGATGGGTATGCCTGCTTCTCGCTGCAGAGTCTGTCTATCCTTGGTGTGATGTTTGACAATTTATTTAAAGCTGCGCCTGCTGTTCACTTTCCTACTTGTTAAATTAATTTTAAGTACCGTCCTACAAACTAGTGCTCATCTTCACATTTTAATTACGAACCTTTTTTTAAAAAATTTTTTTAATTTGAAATGAGCAAAAGCCTCCATTTTAATTCAATACTAAAGAAGTGAAATTTAAAAAGTTCTCCAGACAAAAGAAAAATACCTCCCAAAACCTACAGCTGCTTGAGTGATTGGGATGGTCTGCTTCACACCCATCCGCTGACATCCACATCAAACAAACTTGTTCTTGCGGTCCGGACATTCCCAGCAGGTCAGGAACAAATTCTTGCATTTCTAGCTCTCAGCCAGTCCACAACCTGCCATCTCCAGCCAGTGACGTGCAAACTGAAACTCTTCCCCCCCCCCCCCTGCACAAACAAACAAAGAACAGCCGGGCCACCTGACTTTCCGGCACATAAATCAATGCTGCGGAAACTGGATTTCGGCTCGATTCGGCCCAGTGGCGGTCTCAACTCACTGACAATGATCCAAGATTATTCATGCACTGTTTTGGGAAAAGTTCACGCAACGACTAAAAACCTTCCAGCAGACCGTACAGCGGCGAACGATGGTGACTCACCCTTGGTTGAAGTTTAAAACTTAACAACTCCCGACAAAACTTCTCAGTCACCCTTCACCACATTACTAGTCAGCCAACCTCCACTCTCCTCCAACAGACACCAATGAGGTCATTTGGAAGCAGAGATTTTTTTATTCATTCATGGGATGTGGGAGTTGCTGGCAAAGCCAGCATTTATTGCCCATCCCTGGTTGCCCTTGAGAAGGTGGTGGTGAGCCGTCTTCTTGAACCGCTGCAGTCCGTGAGGTGAAGATACACCCACAGTGCTATTAGGGAGTTCCAGGATTTTGATCCAGCGACCATGAAGGAATGGCGATATATTTCCAAGTCAGGATAATGTGTGACTTGGAGGGGAACTTGGTGGTGGCGCCTGCTGCCCTTGTCCTTCTAGGTGGTAGAGGTTGTGCGTTTGGGAGATGCTTTCGGAGAAGCCTTGTCGAATTGCTGCAGTGCATCTCATAGATGGGGCACACTGCAGACACGGTGAACTGGTGGTTGAGGGGGTGGATGGGGTGCCAATCAAGCGGGCTGCTTTGTTTTGGATGGTGTCAAACTTTGAGTGTTGCTGGAGCTGCACTCATTCAGCAAAGTGGAGAGTATTCCATCACACTCCTGACTTGTGCCTTGTAGATGGTAGAAAGGCTTTGGGGAGTCAGGTGGTGGGTCGCTCGGCGCAGAATACCCAGCCTCTGACCTGCTCTTGTAGCCACAGTGTGGTCCAGTTAAGTTTCTGGTCAATGGTGACCCCCAGAATGTTGATGGTGGGGGATTCGGGTTCTCAGCCTTTTTGCTTCTGAGGCCCCCTTCCATGTTATAAAAATTCCACGGATCTCCTGTAACACAAGTATTTTTTCTGTATACAAATTAGTTATACAATTAAACATGTATATTTATTATTTTAATTGTATCCCGGACCATCCCCTGTATTATGACCCGGTTCAGTACATTCCCCGGGATCTCATGCTGCCCTCCGTGTTCCTGTCGGTCCCGGTTTAATAATCTAAACGGCCTCCTGTGAAACTGAAAGTAAATGATTGTAGAGCCTGGGACAGGAGCACAGATGGTAAAATAGGGCTGATGAGTGAACATTAAACGGACAGACGGCTCCAATCTCTGCATTCCAGAGCTCGGTCCCGCTCTCTACTGAGTTACAAACCGTTACTGTTGCACTTTAAAGTCACTCCCTGTGTTATGTAAAATATTAAAGCTGAACACCCGCACTGTCAGAGCCGTGTCCTGAATAGAGCGGAGTTCACTCAGTAACAGAGCCAACCCCTATAACCCGGGGAACAAATCTGTTTCTTACCCGTCACGAGGCAAACTGATCTGCCACTGGGAATCCCTGGATTAATGGCAGGGAGCAACACTGTTCTGCCTGCTATCGTCTAAGACTTATTTTGGCGGACCCCTTGAAATCTTCTTGCGGACCCCCGGTTGAGTGATTGGAAGGAATCCGAACGTGAACACTCTGGACCCGCCTCCTCCCTGATCCTCACTGGTTCACTTTTGCAGTCTGCAATTTTTTAAGAGCTCTTCTCAAACAAATAATTGGTCAATGTTTCGTGGACCCCCCGGAATATCTCCGCAGACCCCAGTTTGAGAACCACTGACCTAAATTAGGCTTATATTCCATTTGAGTATAGAAGATTAAGGGGTGATCTAATTGAGGTGTTTAAGGATAGATAGAGAGAAACTATTTCCTCTGGTAGGCGAGTCCAGAACAAGGGGTGCTTAAAATTAGAGTTAGGCTGTTCAGTGGTGATGTCAGGAAGCACTTCTTCACACACAGGGTAGTGGAAATCTGGAACTTTATGCCCCACAAAACTGTTGTGACTAGGTCAATTGAAAACTTCAAAACTGAGAATAATAGATTTTTGTTAGGCAAGGATATTCAGGGTTATGGAATCAAGGCAGGTAAATGGAGTTAAGATACAGCTCAGACATGATCTAATTGAATGACTGAACAGGCTCGAGGTACTGAATAGCTTACTCCTGTTCCTATGTTCCTAAAGTTTCTTATTGTGACACATTGGCCCGAAAATTAGACCTAATACGCGAGAGTACGCACTGTGTACTCTTGCGTTTTAGGTCTCCAATTGCCGGTTTCCTGCATGCACGGGAAACCAGCACTTCGTGAATTCAAAAGGGGGCGGTTCCTCAGTGAACCGCGTGCGCGCTACAGGCTGCGCGCACGCAGTGCACTTCGTGCTTTGAACGCGCAGGTAAGCATGGAAGATTTTACACACAAAGAAAGGAGGCGTAAGACCCTCTTTTAACGAGGTAAGTAGTTAATTAAGTATTTTAAATTTTTTTCAACAAGTTTCTCTTTTTGGAGACTTTAAAGAAAGGTAAGTTTATTTTTATAACTTAAAAAGATTTTAAATTTTTTCAAAAATTAAATTTTTTGTTTAAAGTGGTTAATTTATTTAACTATACTTATTTTATTAATGTGATGGCTTTTTTTTTTAAATTTAATTGAGGTTTAGCTGTTCTTTTGGGGGTGTGTAGGATTCATAGCTTTGACAGCCCTTGCTGTTAAAACTATGAATGAAAGATGGTGTGCTGCCATTGGCTCTAACTGAATCACGTGATCCCAGAGCTCGCACGAACTAATTGCGTCTCTGGGTCACGCAAGCACTGCACAGCTGCAGCCTTGAAACTAAAGTTCGTGTGGGCCCGGAGGAAAAAGGTAGGCGCGGAGTGAGATATCGCGGGGAAGCCTTACCCCCGCGTGAACACTCAGTGTTTAATTTCTGGGCCATTGTAATGAGGTGATTGGAGCGCTAAATCAGGCGCTGCACACCTGTCTTAAGGCGCAAAGGCCGAGGAGCAAGGCGCTAACTCAGAGCGCGGGCGCAGCGCAGGTGATGTCAGTCAGTGATGGAACACAGACACACTGGCGCCAGCCAGTTCTTAAAGGGGAGGGTCGATCTTGTTTCAAACATTTATACCAATCGAAATTGTACATTATCAGTTTAATTGAAGTGTAAATGACACTACAGCAGCAGCTTTCTCTGAAATTGTAAGATTCTCTTTGAGATTGTAACTCCCAGCATACTTTGTAATTGAAATGTTTGCTAATCTGTAAGTGCAATGTATGTGGCTCAGATTTTGATATAATCTTTAAAAAAAAGTTTCTAGGAGTCATGCATACCTTTTTAAACCTTTCTGCTGAGTACTGTCAAAAGCAAATGCAACCAAATGAGGCCAAGTTACCCAGGATTGTGCTCATATATGTTTCCTGTAAGCCAATTTATAGAGCATGATTATCGAAGGTCTGGGAATGGGTCATCTGACCTTTTTTTGGAAGTCTGGTTCTGGATAAATTTGCGAGCCAAAAATTCTTATAGGTGAATGCTTATGAATGTGTCAAGTATCATCCCCAAAACTAGTTCAGTGTTTCCATTTTTGTTAAAGTATATTACTACTACAACAACTTTCTCTTCTGTAGCATCTTTAATGCAACAAAACATCCAAAAGCAATAAACAAAGCCAGCAGTGGTGAATATTCAAAAATTATGCTGCAATTAATGTCCTTTCCCCTTGACAAACATTCTACAGGAAAGATAGGGAAAATGGCAGAGGATGAAATCGCTTCAATGATGAGAGGATATAACGAGAGGTAAGCAGGCAGTGGAGACTTTATGGGTAGAATTAAGAAATAGGAAAAGATTTAAGACTGCAGTGGGAGTTGTGTATAGGCCCTCTGGTAGCAGCTGTGAAGTGCTAGATTGTATAAATACAGAGATTAGACAAGCATGTAGCAAAGGCAGAGTGGTTTTAATGGGGGATTTTAATTTCATATTGATTGGGATAAGCAGACTAGCACCTGTCAGAAAGGTAGTGAATTTCTTGTGTGTCCGTGATAGTTTTCTACAACAATATGTCCTAGAGGCAACAAGGGGGCATACCATATTAGATTTAGTAATGAGTAATAAGCCAGATTTAGTTAACAACCTAACTGTGCATGAACACTTATCCAATAGCGATCATAAAATGATCAAATTAAATGTAGCGTTTGAAAGGGAGAAATGCAAAACTGCTACTAAGATTCTAGATTTGGGTAAGGCCGACTTCAACGGGATGAGACAGAGACTGTTCACAGTAAACTGGGCAAATCTGTTAATGGGTTAAACAACAGATGATCAGTGGGAAGTGTTCAAAAAATAATTTAATGTGATACAGAACCAATTTATACCCCTGAGGGGCAAGAGGTCTACTTGCCAATAAAAACAGCCATGGATGACTAAAGAGATAAGGGACAGTATAAAGCTAAAAGAAAAAGCATGCAAAAATAGCACAGATCCTGGCGAATGGGAAAGATACAAAGAACAGCAAAGGGTCACAAAACAGATCGAGCTACAAAAGGGAGTATGAAAGGAAACTTGCAAGGGATATCAAAATCAACACTTTTTTATTACAATTATATTAGGAAAAAGAGGATAGTCAGGAGCAATGTTGGCCCCTTAAAAACTGAAAGCGGTGATATCAATGAAAAGGAAATGGCGGACGTGTTGAATAATTAATTTGCGTCAGTATTGACAGTAGAGGAAGAGAATAGCCTGCCAGAAATCCCAGGGAAACTAAATCAGGGACAGGGACTCAATAAAATTAATGAAAGTAAAATAAAATTAGCGTAAGTAAAATAACAGTAATGAAAAAAATAATGGCACTAAAGAGTGACAAATCCCCAGGACTCGATGGTTTCCATCCCACGGTGTTAAAGGAAGTAGGTGAGTACATTGCAGATGCCCTAACTATAATCTTCCAAAGTTCTCTCAATTCAGGAACCGTTCCTTTTAGATTGGAAAATTGTGCATGTCACTCTGCTATTTAAAAATGGTAAGAGAGGGAAACCAGGGAATTATAGACCAGTTAGCCTGACATCTGTTGTCGGGAAATTGCTAGAGTCTATAATTAAGGATAGGGTGACTGAACACCTCAAATTTTCAGTTGTTCAGAGAGCCAGCATGGATTTGTGAAAGGTAGGTCATGCCTGACAAACCTGATTGAATTTTTTGCAGAGGTGACTAAAGTCGTGGACAGGGGAATGTCTATGGATGTTATTTATATGGACTTCCAGAAGGCATTTGTAAAGTCCCACATAAGAGACTGTTAACTAAGGTAGAAGCCCACAGAATTGAGGGCAAATTATTGACCTGGTTAGGAAATTGGCTGAGTGGCAGGAGACGGGCAGTAGGGATAATGGGTAGGTACTCAAATTGGCAGGAGGTGACTGGTGGTGTCCCGCAGGGACCTGTGTTGGGGCCTCAACTATTCACAGTATTTATTAACGACTTGGATGATGGCATAGAAAGTCATATATCCAAATTTGCCGATGACACATTGATAGGTGGAATTGTAGGCAGTGTAGATGGAAGCAAAAAATTACAAAGGGATATTGATCAATTAAGTGAATGGGCAAAACTGGGCAAATGGATTTCAATGTAAGCAAATGCGAGGTAATCCACTTTGGACCTAAAAAGGATAGAACAGGGTACTTTCTAAATGGTGAAAGGTGCTAAAAACAGTGGCTGTCCAAAGAGACTTGGAGGGTCCAGGTACATAGATCATTAAAATGCCATGAACAGGTACAGAAAATAATCAAAAAGGCTAATAGGATGCTGGCCTTTATATCTAGAGGGCTAGAATACAAGGGGGTAGAAGTTGTGCTGCAGCTATACAAATCCTGGTTAGACCACACCTGGAGTACTGTGAGCAGTTCTAAAAAAACACACCTTAGGAAGGATATATTGGACTTGAAGGGAGTGCAGCGTAGGTTTAGCAGAATGATACCCGGACTTCGAGGGTTAAGTTACGAGAAGAGACTACACAAATTAGGGTTGTATTCCCTAGAATTTAGAAGGTTAAGGGGTGATCTAATTGAAGTTTCCAAGATATTATGGGGAACAGATGGGGTAGATAGATATTTCCACTGGTTGGGGATTCTAAGACTAGGGGGCATAGTCTAAAAATTAGAACCAGACTGTCCAGGAGTGAAATTAGGAAGAGATTGATCTACAGGAATCTACTGAACAAATGGGAAACTGTTCAACCTCTGTCGCCTCCCGTCCAGATCCAAGGTCGTCCCATCCTCTGTCATCGAATTACAGTATGCAGACAACGCTTGCGTCTGCGCACACTGAGGTCAAACTCCAAACCATCGTCAACACCTTCACTGACGCGTACGAGAGCATAGGCCTTACACTAAACATCCGTAAGACAAAGGTCCTCTACCAACCTGCCCCCGCCACACAGTACTGTTTCCCGATTATCAAAATCCATGACGAGGCCGTGGACAACGTGGACCACTTTCCATACCTCGGGAGCCTACTGTCCAACCGAAGTCCAACACCGTCTTCAGTGTGCCTGTGCAGCCTTTGGTCGCCTGAGGAAGAGAGTGTTTTGAAGACCAGGACCTCAAATCCAGCACCAAGCTCATGGTCTACAGAGCAGTAGTGATACCCGTATGCTTCAGAGACATGGACCATGTACAGCAGGCACCTCAAAGCACTGGAGAGGTACCACCAATGCTGCCTCTGCAAGATCCTGCAAATCCATTGGCAGGATAGGCGGGCCAACGTCCCCAGCATCGAAGCTTTGACCACATTCGATCAGCTCCAATGGACGGGTCACATCGTCCGCATGCCCGATACGAGACTCCCAAAGCAAGCCCTCTACTCGGAGCTCCGACACGGAAAGAGAGCCCCAGGTGGGCAGAGGAAACGCTTCAAGGACACCCTGAAAGTCTCCTTGGAAAAAGTGCAACATCCCCACCGACACCTGGGAATCCCTGGCCTAAGACCGCACAAAGTGGAGGAGAAGCATCCGGAAAGGCGCCGGAACGCCGGGAGACAGCGGAAGGAGCGCACGTCAACCCAAGCACCCCACCCACCTGCCCTTTCAACCACTGTCTGCCCCACCTGTGACGAGACTGTAGGTCCCGCATTGGACTCATCAGTCACCTGAGAACTCCTTTTTAGTGTGGAAGCAAGTCATCCTCAGTTCCGAGGGATTGCCGAAGAAGAAATTAGGGAACACTTATACACACACACAGGGTGGTAGAAGTTTGGAACTCTCTTCCGCAAACAGCAATTGATGCTAGATCAATTATTAATTTTAAATCGGAGATTGATAACTTTCTGTTAACCAAAGCTATTACTACCAAAGGTATTAAGGGATATGGGCCAAAGGCGAGTATATGGAGTTGGGTATTGAATGGTGGAACAGGCTCGAGGGGCTGAATGGCCTACTCCTGTTCCTGTGTAATATCTTTTTGGATGAGGGTAAAGAAATACACACTATAGCTGGTTACTTGCCTTTGTTGGTTTGGAATGCAGCACTTAAAAATTGGACCAGACTGGGTGTGTATTTGTGGAAGAGGAGTTATGACACTAACTTTATAATTCAATTTGTACTTGCAGTAAAAATGGAAATAGTCCAGTTTGTGTTGGGAGTTTTAATGGTTTTTGTTGCATCCTTTTTATACAGTTCTTAAAATACAACTCGGCATTTATTTCTCCAAATTTGGACGAACACTGAAAATGGAATGGCAAAAATATTTATTTAAGCAAATATTTATCAAAATAATATGAATTAATTATTCCAACTCTATGGTTGCTAGATTATAAATAAATTAACTTTAACATTTGAGGGATTCTTCTCGCCCCCCCCCCCCCCCCCCCCCCGGGCCCAATAAGATTTAAAATGTGTATATTGAATTGACATCCTTTCTGTTGTACTTTGTTGTGTATAACACATATATTAAGTTTTGTGACAATGTCTAGTACTATACTCGGTGGGATTGCATGCTAATTTGTCTTGTATAATTTTTTTTAAACTTTAATCAACTTATGGTATTTTGGTTTCATTCTTTCAATTTTGTAGTATTGTTTCAGTAGACCTACTGGTAACCTTTTAATTCTCCAGCTTTTATTTTAATTTTTAAAAAGTGTATGCTAAGATATGACCATCATCTTTCCCTCTTGTTTTCCTGTTTTTGTTGTCCAAGCCTTCTATTTTAGTATCTCGCTTGTTGTTTGCTGCAACTTAACTTGGTCACGACTTGCAAAACATCAAATTTTTCGGGTCATGTGCACTATTCATGTTTGCACGAGCAGATCATTACTTTCTGGATGCTTTGCATTTATAGTAGCAATAGTTTAACATTGAAAACTTACGACCTAAACTGTATGATATAACTTTTTTGTATGATATATCTTTGAATGTTAAAAGAATATTTAATATACCAGGATTTAATTGAGAATGACTGAAAAGATGGGGTACTTTAACGGTGTCTAATTTAGTTCCCTTATTAAGTCATAAGTATATAACTTGCATAAAACTAACATGGCAAAACCATTACTTTGGGCTTTGGTGCTACTGAGAGGGGATTTTGAAGCACCTTGCCACTTACTGTTACAATTTTATTAATCTTTCATATAGGAAGAACTAATAATTACAAAAGACTAAGAACATAGTATGCTAGATTTAGTTCCCCCCCCCCCCCCCCCCCCTTTCCATCCCCCCCGCCTCCAGATATCTCCTTTTGGAGCATCAGCAACTCTTTGGTGAGTTGGCTATCCATGTATGAGCCTAGATAGCATTTCTCAGTGATTCTGACTGGACCACATCAAGCTCTAAGGCCATGCTCTCCTGCCAAAACCACCCACTCTAGGATCATCCTGGAGGTAAAGATAACCTCTAGCT
The DNA here is from genome assembly GCA_030390025.1 of Squalus acanthias. Taxonomy (NCBI): domain Eukaryota; kingdom Metazoa; phylum Chordata; class Chondrichthyes; order Squaliformes; family Squalidae; genus Squalus; species Squalus acanthias. The sequence continues at coordinate 95,424,098 of CM059433.1, forward strand.
TTTCTCTATTACCAACCACCTCAAACTCCTTTCCCTGTCTCCCTCCTTGAACTCCAACAAGGAATTCTTTGTTGCTGCAATAGAGATCATCTGTTAAGCTGCCTCTGCTGCTTTTCCCCACTTTCCTTCCAAGTGAGACCTCCCCCCGACTCTTGTTCTGAACCATGTCTGTCTCTAGTTTCTTTCCCAGCTCTCCCAATACCCCCTCTGAGCTCCTCTTGTCCATGAGAGCCACCTCCTGTTTTCTTGACTCCATTCCCACTAATCTGCTAACCACCTAACTTCCCTTCCTGGCATCCATGTTAGCTGACACTGTAAACAGTTCTCTCTCTCAGGCACTTTCAGAACTGCTGTCATCACCTCCTCTTCAAAACAAAATCACACCCATGACACCTCTCCTTGCAAACTACCTCTACATCTCCAACCTCCCCTTTCCTGTCAAATCTTTGAATGTTTTGTCCTATCCCAGATTCATGGCCATTTCTCCCACATTTCCTTGTGTGAATCCCTCCAATCAGTTTTCTTATCCTGCCCCAGCACTGAAACAGCCCTAAATAAAGTCTTGAACATTCTCCATGACTGTGGTGCATTATGCTTCTTCATCTTCCTCAACAAATGTGCAGCCTTTGACACAGTTCCCCCACCCCATTCTCCTACAATGTGTTTCCTCTGTTCTCCAGCTTTGTGGGCTGCCCTCACTTGGTCCCACTTTTGCCCATCCAATATAGTTGGAGCATCTCTACCAATGACTTGTCAGCCTTGGCTCAGTCTGAATCAGGGGGTAATGGGTTTAAGCCCCATTTGAGAACTTAAGCACGTAATCTAGCTGCCACATCAGTACAATTGTAAGAGAATACTGCACTGTCAGAGGTGCCACCTTTCAAAGAAGATGAAGACATAAACGATCCCACAACACTATTTGAACAACAGCAAGGGAGTTCTCCCAGGGTTCTAATCAACATTTATTGCTCAACCAACATCGCTAAAAAAATATTATCTGGTTATTCATATTACTGTTTGAGGGACATTGCTGTGCTCAAATTAGCGCTAGTGTTTGCTTACATAACACTAGCTGTAAAGCACTTTGGAATGTCGTGAGGACACGAAAAGCTGTAGAAGTGCAAGTTTTTTTTTTCCTTTTTCTCTTTTTTTTTCCCTTCCTAAAAAATCATCTTTTTCCCCTGAACTGTCATTTTAGGAGTCTCCAAGGATCCATCCTTCGCCTTCTGCTGTTGCTGTTTGCTGACACATCTGCAGACTTGGGGGTCAGCATCCATATATACACTAACCTCTGTCTCTGTCTCTGTCTCTGTCTCTGTCTCTGTCTCTGTCTCTGTCTCTGTCTCTGTCTCTCTCTGTCTCTGTCTCTGTCTCTGTCTCTGTCTCTGTCTCTGTCTCTGTCTCTGTCTCTGTCTCTGTCTCTGTGTCTCTCCATCCCTCCACTGCCTCTGCTATGATGCTGCTTGTCCAGCATCCAGTCTTGGATGAGCCACAATTTCCTCCCGTCTGTACATGGGGAATCATCTTCAGGCCCCGGCACAAACTCTGTACCCTTGCTACAAACTTCTTCCCCCCCTCTGAGACCACTGTCTTGGGCTGAAGCAAACTGTTGGCAATATTGGTGTCATATTTGACCCCGAGCTTAAATTCCAAACCCTAATCCTCTCCATCGCAAAGATGGTCTACTTCCATAATATTGCCCGTCTCTGCCCCTACCTCAGCCCAATTGCTGCTGGCCACTTCCAGACTTGATGAATGCTTTCTTAGATAGCCAGCCTCACCTGCTGAACCCTCTAAACTTTAGCTCATCCAAAACGCAGCTGCCTGTATCCTATCTCGCATCAAGTCTTGCTTGCGCATCACCTGTATCGTCACTGACCTACATTGGTGCTCAATGCCTCAATTTAAAAGTCTGAACCTTTGTGTTTAAATCCACCAGGGTCTCCCCAATCCTATCTCTAACATCCTGCAGCGCAACAACCCCCCCCCCGCCCCGCCCCACTTCCATTTCTGTTCCTCTGACTCCAGCCTCTTGTACATCCCCTCCTCCCTGTGCTCCAGCATTGGTGGTTGTGCATTAAGGATAATATTTTAACACAGGTGAACAATTTTTGCAATACTGATGGTTAGTTTGAGTGTAAATTTTGAACAATATGGATAGAGTAATTCTGGGTTCAAAATTGTTTGAGGTTGAAAGCTCTTTTTCAAAAAAATTCAAGACACCAGCTTTTGTTAGAAGTTTTTTTAAATCGATCCAGAGAAATTATTTACCTATTAGATTTATTTTTAAACTGCATTATTGAATATTTATAAAGTTGTTATTTTCACTGAGAACAATCAGTGTCTACAAACAAATCACCACATCAGTCTATTATATCTTGGTGAAATCAGTTTAAGATTTGCCATTCCAGTGAGGTACAACAGAAACTCAAATCACAAAACAATATTTGTGAGTAAGAGTATACTAAACCTATTTGGTTCTCCCACCTTAAAGGTTTTCCACTTAGTCAATATCAGTTCCCATTTTGTTCCTGTTTTCCTACCAATTTTTCTGCCATCTTTTCTTTGCATCTCGCCTTCCCCCTTCACCCTATGAAGGTGTTGATTCCTTGCTAGAATACTGTTTCACTTGCTTTGTAGTACCTTACTCAAGTGGCCATTCTTCTGGGAGTCTAGGCAGTGGTGGAGGATGGGATGATATCACAGCTAAAATTGATCCGAACCTTAGTGGATCATAATACACACTTCCAGAAGGATTGTTGGATAACAATTTGGAATGACCATCTTGGCCAACTTTCCCTTCCTTAACTTGGGCACTGAGGCCAACTGTAGAACCTGACTGCTGCATGTCTGAGTGGCTAACTTAACACAGATTGGTCAATGACCTTCTGAGTATGTAAGGTTGTTGTCCACTGTTAATTAGCTTAGCCATCGGGGAGTCCTATGAGTTACTATTTCTAAAGGAATTGAATCAGTTGAAAATTGGGAGTTACTGGCCTGGAATTTGCGCAACTTCGGATTTGGCACAGACTCGTGCGGAAATCCTGAAGTTGTGGTCTGACATCGACAGCTCTGAAATAGACTGCGCAGTGCCCCTCCCACAGAGCCGGCAATCTGTGTAATCCGCCAAATCTGGAAAACTGACACAAACTTCGGCTCTTCCGCAGTATATACGCTGTTCAATTCCCCACTAAAAGTTCGACCCAAAGGGATTAGGTGCAACTGGGGTTTTAACAGCGTTATTACTGCTAAACAAATGTTAAGGGCCTGGAAAACTAATTTTAATTTTGTGCAGTGTGAAATTTGTCCATTTTAATAAAAATTGAAATTTTTAAGCAACTTTTCAAAATGATTTTTAAAGTTTGTCCCCCTTTATTTCAAGTTTGCCTTTTTCCCCATGTGAGAGCCCCAAGCTTTGTTTTGCTCGCTCTAACATTTTTAAAAAGTTAGAATTTTAAGAGCTTGCTCACTGCCTTGTTCACTGAGAATTCTGCATTTTGATTGGCTGCTTAGACAGCCTGTTGACTTCACAGCAGTTCGCACAAGGGGATTCCCATTATACTTCATTGATTTGAATTGAAGGTTGGAAAACACGTAGTTCTCAACATGGGGATCGAGAGATCCTTGTGCGAAGCGTACTTTGGGGCCAGCAGCGATCACCTTTGCTTCGCTGCTGACTGCAAATTCCGGGCCACGAAATCCAAACGCTGGTAGTTCAGCTGTTATACTGTTCTGCTGTATGTTCATCTTGCTCCATTGTTAAATTGTCCAGTTCCTCTATCATCAGTACTGAATGTGAAAAAACTACTTTGACAAATGATGTTAGATCCTGAAAATTCTTAATTTTTTTCAATAGGGAAACTAATACTGGTCAATTATATTTTTTAAATTACTCCAGATACCAAACTACAACTATTGTGATCTAAGTCTCTGTTCTGCTAAGCTTTTATGGATCTGCAAGCTTCTGTTGTTTTTTTTAAATCGGTATGACCAGAAATATTGTTTTGAATACATTAGAACTGCAATGTTCTAATATGGTGCCATAAAAGTAGCAGGTTCTTGGGAATTTGATGAATATTGACATTTACCGTTCAAAAGAGAGCCTGGGTACAGAGTATAATGCATGTTATTGAACTGCTGATTTTGCAGTCTTTTTCCAGAGAATTAAGTTACAAGAACTTTTGTTATTGACCTACAAATGGTATAAGTTTCACACTGCATTGCGATTGATTTTAATCAGACTCTGCTTTGTTGATTGTGAGGGCTTGGCATTCCAATCTCCAGGTTGTACCTACAGGATTTACCTAACCAGGATCCTTGCTTGTTGGTTCAGCTGAGATTCTTTCTGAGCCATTAACTTTCACCAAGGGGGACCTCTTTGGTTGGGCTCAGTGTTCCTTGCGTCTCAACCTAAATGTACAATAGAGAAGAAACCTTGCTATTTTAGGATATGGACAGAGAAGGTCATATTTAGTGGTACCTACTGTCAAATATTCCCATGTTACTGAGAATATAACTTCTCCCTTTGATTGACGATGCAATCTGCTACGCACACGTCTTCCAAGAATTTGTTGTTTAATGCCAGATTGGGAACCCTTCTGCCCCACTCCCTCCCCATGCATGGTATTTTCCAATCAGTAATTACCTTCAAAGTGTAGTTACTGTTTTGTAGACAAACAATGCAGGCAGTTTGCACACACCAAGGTCCCACAAACAGCAAATGAGGGAAATGACCAGTTGGTCTATTTTTTGGTGGTGGTTGTTAAGGGAAGGATTTTGGCCAGGATGACTCCCTTTTCTAATTCAGCTCGTGCCATAGAATCTTTTACATCCACTTGAACAGGCAGACCTTTGGTTTTAATGTCTCATTTGAAAGATGTTACCTCTGACACTGCAGCACTCACTAAGTGTCAGCCTAAATTATATGCTCAAATCCTAGAATGGGATTTCAGAGCTGACAATCAGATGATGTACTCAACTCCTGGATTTTCACTAACACTTGTTGAAATAATGCAACATCCAGTTATGGTTCTCTTGAGAAACTGCACAATTGTTCATAGCCACATAGCTTTTTGTTTGTCTCTTCATGCAGTGATATATAGAGGTTGTGTATTCAAACCCAGGTTAGTACACTTTCCCTTGCTTCTGGACACTGCGTTCAGAAAGCAGTTGAGGTCTAAGATTAAAGAAACAAAATTGGCCAGATCCATAGCATTAAATTGCCTATAGCTTCTGTTAATTGGAATTAAATTGACCTTTACATGCCACCAGGATTTCTGGTATGGGAATTGGAAAAATGTACATTTGTGCATTTAGTAGGTGCTGCTTTTTATGCTCCAAACTTCTGTTATGTCCTGACACAATGTGAAAAATGTTAATTATTCTATATCCAGAATCTGAAATCATGCAGAATAGTCCAAAATTGACTGACAAAAATCTGCTTTACAAATTAGCAGGCAGACAACTACTCAGGTGGTAGTAGTATGCTGTGGACAGAACTAAGCGATCCCACAATCAACGGATCAGATCAAAGCTCTGCTGTCCTGCCACATCCAGTCGTGAATGGTGGTGGACCATTAAACAACTAACAGGAGGAGGAGGCTCCATGAATATCTCCATCTCAATGATGGTGGAGCCCAGCATGTAAGTGCAAAAGACAAAGCTGAAGCGTTAGCAGCCAGAAGTGCCGAGTGGATGATCCATATCCGTCTCCTCCTGAGGAAGCCAGTCTTCAGCCAATTCGATTCACTCCACGTGATATCAAGAAATGGCTGAGTGCACTGGATACAGCCAAAGCTGTGGGCCCCGACAACATCCTGGCTGTCGTGCTGAAGACTTGTGCTCCAGAACAAGCCGCGCCTCTAGCCAAGCTGTTCCAGTACAGCTATAACACTGGCATCTATCCGACAAAGTGGAAAACTGCTCAGGTATGTCCTATCCACAAAAAGCATAATGAATCCAATCCGACCAATTACCGCCCCATCAGTCTACTCTCAATCATCAGCAAAGTGATGGAAGGTGTCGTCGACAGTGCTATCAAGCAGCACTTGCTCACCAATAACCTGCTCACTGATGCCCAGTTTGGGTTCCAACAGGACTACTCGACTCCAGACCTCATTACAGCCTTGGTCCAAACATGGACAAAAGAGCTGAATTCCAGAGGTGAGGTGAGCGTGACTGCCCTTGACATCAAGGCATCATTTAACCAAATGGTATCAAGGAGCCTTAGTAAAACTGGTGAATCGGGGGGGGAAACTCTCCACTGGATGAAGTCATACCTAGCACAAAGGAAGATGGTTGCGGTGGTTGGAGGTCAATCATCACAGCCCCAGGACATCGCTGCAGGAGTTCCTCAAGGCACTGTCCTAGGCCCAACCATCTTCAGCTGCTTCATCAATGACCTTCCCTCCATCAGAAGTGGGGATGTTCGCTGATGACTGCAGTGTTCAGTGCCATTTGCAACTACTCAGATAATGAAGCAGTCCATGCCCGCATGCAGCAAGACCTGGACGACATTCAGGCTTGGGCTGATAATTGGCAGGTAACATTTGCACCACAAGTGCCAGGCAATGACTATCTCCAACAAGTGAGCTTTTAACCACCGCCCCCTGACATTCAACGGCATTACCATTGCTGAATCCCCCACCATCAATATCCTGGGGGGGTCACCATTGACCAGAAACTTAACTGGACCAGCCCATAAATACTGTGGTAACCAGAGCAGGCCGGAGGCTGGGTATTCTGCGGCGAGTGTCTCCCTCCTTTTTCCCCAAAGCCTTTCCACCATCTACAAGGCTCAATTCAGGAGTGTGATGAATACTCTCCACTTGCTTGGATGAATGCAGCTCCAACAACACTCAAGAAGCTCGACACCATCCAGGACAAAGCAGCCCACTTGATTGGCACCCCATCCACCACCTTAAACATTCACTCCCTCCACCACCGGTGCACCGTGGCTGCAGTGTGTACCATCTACAAGATGCACTGCAGCAACTCGCCAAGGTTTCTTCGGCAGCACCTCCCAAACCCGCGACCTCTACCACCTAGGCGCATGGGAACATCACCACCTCCAAGTCGCACACCATCCTGACTTGGAAGTATATAGTCATTCCTTCATCGTTGCTGGGTCAAAATCCTGGAACTCCCTCCCTAACAGCCCTGTGGGAGTACCTTCACCACATGGACTGCAGCGGTTCAAGAAGGTGGCTTACCACCTTCTCAAGGGCAATTAGGGATGGGCAATGAATGCTGGCCTTGCCAGCGATGCCCATGAACAATTATTTTTAAAAAAAAAAAAAATTGTCGCAGCTCATTCTGCCAGAGCTTTGGCACATTGCTTATTTTTTTAAGAGCAGCAAAGCTAGGTGGAGCAGGAGATATTTGTACTGAAGCAGATATCCAAAAATTACTCGTTTACTTGGAGCACAGAAATACTTGGAGAAATTGTAGTAGGGTATTAGTGGGCACATTGCAAAAATATCACAACCTAATACATCATCTTAGGCAGTCCCTCGGAACCGAGGATAACTTGCTTCCACACTAAAAATGAGTTCTCAGGTGACTGAGTCCAATGCAGTCTCTGTCACAGGTGGGGCGGACAGTGGTTGAAGGGGCGGGTGGGTGGGGTGCTTGGGTTGACGTGCGCTCCTTCTGTTTGCGCTTGGCTTCTGCTTGCTACCAGCGAAGAGACTCTGTGTTCGGCGCCTTCCCGGATGTTTCTCCTCCACTTTGTGCGGTCTTGGGCCAGGGATTCCCAGGTGTCGGTGGGAATGTTGCACATTTTCAAGGAGGCTTTGAGGGTGTCTTTGAAGCGTTTCCTCTGCCCACCTGGGGCTCTCTTGCCGTGTCGGAGCTCCGAGTAGAGCGCTTGTTTTGGGAGTTTCGTATCGGGCATGCGGACGATGTGACCTGTCCATTGGAGCTGATGGAGCGTGGTCAAAGCTTCGATGCTGGGGATGTTGGCCTGAGCGAGAACACTGACGTTGGTCCGCCTATCCTGCCAATGGATTTGCAGGATCTTGCGGAGGCAGCGTTGGTGGTACCTCTCCAGTGCTTTGAGGTGCCTGTTGTACATGGTCCATGTTTCTGAAGCATACAGGAGGGCGGGTATCACTACTGCTCTGTAGACCATGAGCTTAGTGCCGGGTTTGAGGTCCTGGTCTTCAAACACTCTCTTCCTCAGGCGACCGAAGGCTGCACTGGCACACTGAAGGCGGTGTTGGACTTCGTCATCGACGTCTGCCCTTGTTGACAGTAGGCTCCCAAGGTATGGAAAGTGGTCCACGTTGTCCAAGGCCTCGTCATGGATTTTGATAATTGGGGGGCAGTACTTTGTGGCGGGGGCAGGTTGGTAGAGGACCTTTTGTCTTGCGGATGTTTAGTGTAAGGCCCATGCTCTCGTACGCTTCAGTGAAGGTGTTGACGATGGTTTGGAGTTTAACCTCAGTGTGCGCAGACGCAAGCGTTGTCTGCATACTGTAATTCGATGACCGAGGATGGGACGAACTTGGATCTGGACTGGAGGCGACGGAGGTTGAACAGTTTCCTGTTTGTTCTGTTGAGTAGCTCTGTCATCTCGATCAACGTAGCCCCAAAGCAGCGGCTGCAACAGAAGCAATGCCGCAGGACAATCAACGCTGGAGCACTCAAAGACCCTGCTAAGAATGCCCTATTCAGCCTGCGCTTCACAACCAACTTGACGACTCCCAGTGATGCAGAGTCACAGTGTCCACAGCACCTGGTCTGCACTTGAGGCCTCCATAATCAGCACCTGTGAAGAGACGCTCGGTCACTCGACCAGGAAACACCAAGACTGGTTCGACGAGAACGACCAGGAGATCCAGGAGCTAATAAGCCGCAAGCGCAAGGCATTCCTGATCTGGAAACAGCAACAGAACTCGAGAGCAAGAAAGCGGTTCTGCAGCCGCCTGAAGGCCGAGGTCCAACAAAAAACTCGTGCCCTAAAGAAAGCGCAGGAGATCCAGCAGCTAGCAGACAACCATGGCATACGTGGGTTCTTTAGCGCAGTCAAGACCGCCTACGGCCAAGCACCAAGGTCCTACCCCACTGCGGGCCAAGAACTGAGAGGTACTCAAGGACAGAGAGGCAGTCAGTGCCCGCTGGAAGGAGCACTTCAAAGATCTCTTAACCGAGATTCTGTCTTCGACGCGAGTGTCCTCAGCTCCATTCCGCAGCATGCTAACCGCCACCACCTCAGCACAACCCCAGCCCGGCATGAGGTTGAAAAGTCCATCCGACAACTGAAGAACAACAAGGCCTTGAGCAGATGGCATCCCCGCCAAGGCGCTAAAACATGGAGAAGCACTATTGGCGCGAAGACATGAACTCATTTCTCTTATTTGGAAGGAGGAGAGCATGCCGGGGATCTCAGAGATGCAACCTAATACATCCTACCGCTGTCCTGGTCAGCAAGTGGTGGTAACATATAATGTACGTTTCTTCCCATTGCTTTCCTTGTGTCACGGAGGTAATATTGTCCGTTTCTGATGCTGAGTAGTTTCTCTATTCAATTGGATGACACAGTGAAGCTTAACACCCCAGCCTTCTCAGTATTTCAACGGTTCTGAATATTCCTTAAGCATTTATTCTCTATCTGCCTTGCTGCCTATTCATTAACATTATTTGTCTATCCATTTCTCTTCCAAACACTGCCAGTGCCAGCTCTTCGGTTAGCAGCCACTTACCAGACAAGGTGCCTTCTGTCCTTGCCTTTCAGTGGTTCCAACCCGATTATCTCTCCACTCAGCTTATTTATGATCACCAGCAATTTCTTGCTGTCAATTTTCTCACCCAGATTTCTATGTCACTTCTCATTTGTACTTCTGAGCTCTCCATTTACTTCCTTTTGGATATAAGATGTTGCTGTGGGAACAGCATGGGTCCCAGCTCTGCCTCCCTAGGTTTTAAAATTTGCAGAACACTTGCTCCAGTCCTGCTCGTGGCCCCCAAACTAACAGCTTCCTCTTGTATTGATGATTGTGTTGGTCCCATTACCATCTCTTTATTTGTAAAATCATACCTTTTTGTCATTTAATCACTCTCTTGCCTTCCACCCTATCACAGACCTTCCCTTTTGTTCTTTCCTCCCTTTCCCCCACCCCCTTCTCCTGCCCCTGTACTTGCTTAAAATCTGTTACATCTCTAACTTTTTCCAGTTCTGACGAAAGGTCACCGACCTGAAACGTTAACTCTGTTTCTCTCTCCACAGATGCTGCCTGACCTGCTGAGTATCTCCAGCATTTTCTGTTTTTATATCGCCTACTCTTTGTTGATTTTCAGAATGTTTACATTTTCTGAGAGATTGAACTCCCTCACAAAAGCATGAATTAAGTGTTTTCAGAGGATTCTTGGAAAGTTACAGACCACTGGGGCATGTTTCCCCAACAATGCTGTCGCACCCGTGTCATTCCCCCTTCTCTCACTGTAGAATGACTCCAAGAACCCTCCATTGGGGAAAACCTCACATTACACTTGACTCTTCCTGTCCACTCTCTCCCCTCTCCCTCTTTCCCTCCCCCCCCGCCCCCCATTTCAAACCCCAGGTTTTCCCCTCCCAGTGATGCCAGCTAAAAGGAACCCCTTCCCGTACTGCCAAATTCATATACCCTATCTCGATGCAGCCAAACTCAGGACCATATTCCCCCCCCCCCCAGCAGTGCAGCTAAATCTCTTACCATTCCCCAATTCCAGATGTTTACCCCATGAAGTCTCATGGCATCAGAAATCTTCTGCTGATTACCACCTACAGCTCTCTTCTACCCCCCGCCCCCCCCCCTCCAACCCACCTCCATTATGAATATTCATCCATGTTGAACATCACTTGGCGGGAACTCTGGGCGAAGCAAGGACACCATGTAATATGGGTCACCAAGAGTAGCTCTGTCGTACCACCACTGATCAAACTGGCCAAGACCTGAAGGACATAGCTGCCAGACTGGGACCTGCATCAGGTGGTGAAGGAACCAACACAAAGTAACCTACTTGACCTCATCCTTTCCAACCTACCTGTTGCAGACACATCTGTTAACCGTAGCATTGACAGAAGTGACCGCCACGCAGGGCTTGGAAAGTCAACGTCTTGTCTCCGCTGTAGGATTTGGATCACAGGCCACACACAGATTACCCAAAGGGTCTTGGGAGTCTTAGGTTGTTTTATTAAGGAGCGGCAGTTCAAATATAGTTAAATAAAACATGCAATTAGGATAGACATACAACCTATAACAGATGAGAAGGGTTTACCGGCCCCGGAACGGGCGGACGGACGGACGTGGAGGCAGAACGGTGGTCTCTGATCCCTGCAGCCTGTGGCAGCGGTGTCTTCCTCTTTGGTCGTCTCCCGAGCTGGCAGAGGTGTTAAGCCGAAGCTAGCATGGAATCCACCTCTGAGGTTAAACTTGACCAGGGTGTTGAGCCGAAGCTAGCATGCATCCACCCCGGGGAAGCTCTTCCCCTCTCTACCTATTTTTCCCTTTCAGCTGCCCGTTTATATACCTTATTTCGTGGCGCCGGTGGATACCTCGCGTCAGTCATTTGTTACCCATTCAATTGTCCAATTACAGGGGAATGGGTACCTACAGCAAACCCCGCCTGTCCCCATGAGATCATCCCTCCGTTTATCTCTTGCTTGGACCTCTGGTTACCTTCTCTTGGACAGTCTGTTCCTCTCGGCTCCTTGCTCAATCCTCTTATCAGGCCTAGCTATCCCTACATGAAGGCCTGTTTCTGCTTTATGCCCTAATAAATGACCTTCGCTCTTTTGTACAATTCTTTATCTGATATGATTGGAATCCTCCTGCGTCATCAACTTATCCTAGTTGTTGAGCTGGCAAACCCATTTCTCATATGGAACCATTTTTTTTACAATTCACAATTTCTTCCAATTCATGATTTCTTACAACACCTTAAGCACGACCTCCATTTGTGTAGTGTGGCACTAACCGAGTAAGAACAAATCATTGAAACCCAAAACTGATTATCCATGAGGCACTGTGGGTCATCAGTGACAGCATTGTACACTTCCACAATCTGTAAACTCATGGCCTGGCATATCCCTCACTCTGATCACTATCAAGCCAGGATACCAACCCTGGTTTAACGTGGCATGTAGAAGGGTATGCCTTAGAATGACCTCCTTGTACACAAGGCTACCTACATACTAAACACCAAAAGCAGTAGGCTATGGACAGCTAAGCAATCTCTCAATAAATGGATCAGGGCAAAGCTCCAGCTCTACTACATCCAGTTGAGAATGATCGCTGATAACGGGCAACTAACAGGCGGAGGAGGCGGCTCCGTGAACATTCCCATCCTCAACTAGAGTGGAGCCAGCATGTGAATGCAAAAGACAAGAAGTGTTTGCAGGCATTTTCAGCCAAAAGTGATGCTACTTGATGATCTCCCATGTTCTCTACCATCTTAGATGCCAGTGTCCAGCCAATACGGTTCACTACATGTGATGTTAAAAGTAATTGAGTGCACTGGACACAACCCTGACAACATCCTGGATGGTAGTACTGAAGACCTGTATACCAGAACTAGCTGCTTCCCTATTCAAGCTGTTCCAGTAAAGCTATGATGCAGGCATCTACCAGACAGTGTGGAAGATTACCCAGGTATGTCCTATACCAGGAGAAATCTAACCTGTTGTATCAGCCTCCTTCCTATCATCAGTAAAGTGATGGAAGGAGTCGTCAATAATGCAATCAAGCAACATCTTCTCACCAATAACCTGCTCCCTGACGCTCAGTTTGGGTTCTGCCAGAATCTCCCTGCTCCAGATCTCATCACAGCCTTGATCCAGACATGGACGTAACAGCTAAATGCCAGAGGAGAGGTGAGATTAGCTGCCTTAGATATCAAGGTAGAATTTGGCTGAGTATAGCACCAAGGAGTTCTAACAATGGGGGAATTAAACAATTAGTCACTGCGTTGTTTCAGATGCCCAGTGACTAAGTTGTCGCTCAAAAGGTCTGTAGGCAGCTGTAAATGTAAAAAACGGCGAGTGCTGTTCGTTCGCCACTCGCCGCAAAATCCAGGCTGTTAACTCTGTTTCTCCATGGATGCTGCCTGACCGGCTGAGTATTTCCAGCATTCGCAGTATTTTACTTTTGTCTATCTTGGTCCAATCAGATAAGATATCTGTAATATCTTACTATCAAAATGTTGTATTGGGCATGCATATTTTGTCTGTCACTTGTATGTGATTTATGGATACGAGATTTGAATCAAACTCGAGCGCCCCGATTATCACTGCCCCCACCTGATGGAAACCGGGCCAGTTGGGAAGTTAAAATAATGCGAGTCACTTACCCCCTTTGAACCTGCTGTCTTCCCACTGTGTACCAATATTAACCTCCTTTTATGAGCAGGCAAGCAGGACACCCGCAGGAAGGAAGCGGCATCTTACTTTAAATATGCAGATCGGGTCTGATGATGTCATCAGGACCGGATCTGCAATTTCAGTCTGAGGCCTGAGCAGGGGAGCAGTGTCAGCTCCTCTGTCAAGCATACCTGTTGGGAGCTGGATCCTGGGCCAGAAGGTGCCCAGAAGTTTTAAAAAAATTTTTAGGTTTCTTTGTGGGCCAGGAGGGGCGGGAGAACTCCTCTGGGCCTTACCAGGAAGCCTTGGGCTTTGTTGCACCAGGCTGCCAACACGCGCCCCCCCCAACCCCAAACCTGCCTGATCTTTGACAGATCCTTCCTCTTCTCCCAATCATGGTCAGAGCCTTCCCCCTTCCTCTTCCTGATCCTTGCTGACAGCCTTCCATCCCCCACTGACTGCCTGGGACCCGCTGCCAGTTGAACATTCCCACCTGCTGGCCAGGTAGTCAATCTGGCCGGTTGTCACGTGAGACTCTCTCAGATTTACTTAAATGAGGCCCTGCCGTTAAGATTAGCATGGCCTCCACGTCCCCAGCTTTGCTGGGTTCATCGCCTGCCCCACACCCCGATGAAAATCTAGGCCAAGAAGCTAAAACTGAACAGGGAGGGAGCAAGCCAATTGGCAAATGACAAGCAGGGATGCAAACTACCAAACTGCAAATACAAATTAAGCAGCCACCCATAGTCACACCGCCTCCTAGGTGAGGCAAAACAGGAAAAAACTTTAGGCCAAATATTTATTATCTTCAGTGCATACACTTCCGGTTCAACTTCCTGTTGATTTTGGTTAATTATTTAATGCCAACATTTGACATTGAAAATGCCATGTCATCAGTTATAACAATAATAGCTGCTGGTGTGCTGTAATTGCAGGCTGCTGCCACTAGGTGCTGCGTAGCATGTTACTGAAGTCTCGTTCCAACTGTCAAATCTTGTATATTAAATACTTATTTTTATCAGCTGCCCCTTGTTAATGAAGTTTAAATCAGTGTTCCCATTAATTTCTATATATCGGAAGCAATGGAAAAATAACAGATCTAGGTGTTCTGATTTAGTTTTTCCACCAATAAGACAACAATGCTAAGAACATAACAGAAAATGCTGGAAACACTCAGCAGGTCAGGCAGCATCGTGGAGAGAGAAACTGAGTTAACGTTTCAGGTTGATGACCCTTCAGAACTGGAAAAAGTTGGAGAAGTAACAGATTTTTAAGCAAGTGTGGGGCAGGGAAAGGGAGGAGGGGAAGAAAGAACAAAGAGAAGGTCTGTGACAGGCTGGAAGGCAGGAGAGATTAAAAGACAAAAGGGACGATGGTGCAAGGCAAAAGGAGATGGTAATGGGACAAGTTAAGAAACAAAAGGTGACTCAAGATGAGGTATAAATGGCAATGGCAGAATCATAAACAGCTGCCATGTGAGGGGAAAAAAGGGGGGAAAAAAGAAAAAACTACATAGGGGCCGATGTTCTAGTCTGAAATTGTTGAACTCGATGTTGAGTCCAGAAGGCTGTAAAGTGCCAAATCAAAAGATGAGGTGCTGTTCCTCGAGCTTACGTTGAGCTTCGTTGGAACAGTGTAAGTGACCGAGGATGGAGAGATCAGAGTGGGAGTGGAGCGGAGAATTAAAGTGACAGGCGACCGGAAGCTCGGAGTCACGCTTACGGACTGAACGGAGGTGTTCTGCAAAGCGGTCACTCAATCTGCGTTTGGTCTCCCCACTGTAGAGGAGACCGCATCGTGAGTAGCGAATACAGTATACTAAATTGCAAGATGTACAAGTAAATCGCTGTTTCACCTGGAAGGAGTATTTGGGGCCCTGGACAGTGGGAAGGGATGCGGTATGTAATATAGGTGCAATACATTAGAAATATTTTTCTAACCACCTAATATTTTCATGGTCAGTATTGTCTATCTTTGGTTTACTAATGTGTGGAACATGTAAGCATGCAAGAATGCTTCGAGACCTTGCTGGTCAATAATGAGCCATAATTAATTCACTAGCTTTATTTCTGTGGTTGTGGCCACCTGCCAGTCCTAGAGGTGACCTTTTCTCCATTCCCCATCCCTAGAGGTTAAAGCTCTTTTTGTCTCTTCTACATACACTTGACTGAATTCATACTATGGATGCTATATTGGAAAAACATTATTTTAGTTAATTATTTTATGAAATGTCTCAAAGGGACCTTGAGGTACAAAGCCAAAGGGGTGTGATTTTGGTGTTCTGTTTCCTTTCTACAATTCACTTGTCTTGAACAGCTGAAAACAAGTACAACCTGCAGCTGAACAGAATAACCTGCACCTTCTGAAAGACCTCCCGTTTATGTGAAAGCTGTATAACCACTATTATTTCTGCTAAACTTTTATTTATTCACAGGATGTGGGCGTCACTGGCAAGGCCAGCGTTTATTGTCCATCCCTAATTGCTTTTGAGAAGATGGTGAGTCGCCTTCTTGAATCACTGCAGTCTGTGTGCTGAAGGTACTCCCAGAGTACTATTAGGTAGGGAGTTCCAGGATTTTGACCCAACGGCGATATATTTCCAAGTCAGGATGTAGTGTGACTTGGAGGGGAACTTGAAGGTGATGTTCCAATATGCCTGGTGCCCTTGTCCTTTTTAGGTGGTAGTGGTTGAGGGTTTGGTAGGTGCTGTCGAAGAAGCCTGGGCGAGTTGTTGCCGTGCATCTTGTAGATGGCACACACTGCAGCCACGGTGCGCTGGTTGTGGAGCGAGTGAATGTTTAAGGTAATGGATAGGGTGCCAATCAAGCGGGCTGCTTTGTCCTGGATGGTGTCAAGCTTCTTGAGTGTTGCTGGAGCTGCACTCATTCAGCAAAGTGGTGAGTATTCTATCACACTCCTGACTTGTACCTTGTAGATAGTGGAAAGGCTTTGGGGAGTCAGGAGGTGAATCACTGCAGAATACCCAGCCTCTGACCTGCTCTTGTAGCCACAGTATTTGTGGCTGGTCCAGTTAAGGTTCTGGTTAATGGTGACCCCCAGGATGTTGATGGTGGAGGATTTGACGATGGTAATGCCATTGAATGCCAAGGGGGTTGGTTAGACTTTCTTTTGTTGGGGATGGTCATTGCCTGGCACTTGTGTGGCATGAATATTACTTCGAATCATAGAATGGTTACAGCACGGAAGAAGGCCATTCGGCCCGTAGAGTGTGTGCCACCTCTGCAAGAGCACTTCCCACTCCCCTGCCCTTTCCCCGTAACCCTGTAAATTTCTTTCCTTCAGATACGTATCTAACTCCCTTTTGAAAGCCGTGATTGAATCTGCCCTTTCAGGCAGTGCATTCCAGATGGGTGTGTGGTGTGTGGTGTGTGTGTGTGGTTGGTGTGTGGTGTGTGGTGTGTGTGTGTGTCTTTTTAACTGCTTCCTCAACCTGCCCTGCCACCTTCAACGATTTGTGCACATATACCACCAGATCTCTCTCTCTCAAAATGTATCACCTTCACACTTTTCTGCGTTAAATTTCATCTGCCACGTGTCCGCCCATTTCACCAGCCTGTCTGTGTCTCCCTGAAGTAGATCATTATCCTCCTCACTGTTCACTATACTTCCAAGTTCTGTGTCATCTGCAAATTTTGAAATTGTGCCTTGTACACCCATGTCGAAGTCATTAATATCTATCAAGAAAAGCAGTGGTCCTAGAACCGACCCCTGGGGAGCACCACTGTATACCTTCCTCCAGCCTGGAAAAACAACCGTTCTTCACTATCTGTTTCCTATCACTTAGCCAATTCCATATTCATGCTGCCACTGTCCCTTTTATTCCATGGGCTTCAACTTTGCTGGCAAGCCTATTATGTGGCACTTGTCGAATGCCTTTTGGAAATCCATGTACACTACGTCAACTGCATTACCGTCATCGACCCTCTCTGTTACCTCATCAAAAAGCTCAATCAAGTTAGTTAAACACAACTTGTCTTTAACAAATCCGTGCTGGCTTTCCTTAATGTATCCACACTTGTCCAAGTGACTGTTAATTTTGTCCCTGATTACTGTTTCTAAAAGTTTCCCCACTGCCAAGGTCAAACTGACTGGCCTGTAATTACTAAGTTTATCTTTACACCCTTATTTGAACAATGGTGTAACATTTGCAATGCACCAGTCCTCTGGCACCACCTCCCATATTTAAGGAAAATTGGAATATTATGGCCAGTGCCTCTACGATTTCCTCCCTCAATTCCCTCAGCATCCGAGGATGCATCCCATCTGCTCCTGGTGACTTAGCTACTTTAAGTACAGCCAGCCTTTCTAATACCTCCTCTATCAGTTTTTATCCTATCGAGTATCTCCACTACCACCTCCTTTACTATGTTTATGGCACAACACCAGGTTATAGTCCAACAGCTTTATTTGAAATCACAAGCTTTCGGAGCGCTGCTCCTTCGTCAGGTGAAGGAGCAGCGCTCCGAAAGCTTGTGATTTCAAATAAAGCTGTTGGACTATAACCTGGTGTTGTGCGACTTCTCACATTTGTCCACCCCAGTCCAACACCAGCATCTCCACATTATGTCTATGGCAACATCCTCTTCCTTGGTGAAGACAGATGCAAAGTGCTCGTTTAGTACCTCAGTCATACCCTCTGCCTCCATGCATAGGTCTCCTTTTTGGTCCCTAATTGGCCCCACCCTGCCTCTTACTACCCTTTTTTACTATTTATATGCCTATAGAAGACTTGTGGATTACCTTTTATGTTCCATGCCATTCTATTCTCATACCCTCTCTTTGCCTTTCTTTTTCACGTCTCCTCTGACCTTTCTATATATAGCCTGATTCTCAGATGTATTTGCAACCTGACATCTGTCATAAGTGCTCTTTTTCTGCTTCATCATATTCTCTCTCTCTCTCTCTCTCTCTCTCTCTCTCTCTCTCTCTCTCTCTCTCTCATATTCATATATATATATATATATTTATCCAGGGAGCCCTGACTTTAGTTGCCCTGCCTTTCCCCCTAGTGGGAATGTACCTGAACTATTTCCTCTTTAAAGGCAGCCCATGGTTCCATTACAGTTTTGCTTGCCAGTCTTTGATTCCAGTTTACCCAGGCCAGATCTGTTCTTATCCCACAGAAATTGGCCTTCCCCCCCAGTTAAACATTTTTACTCTGATCAAGACAGTGCTCCTGAACACACAGAAATTCTTCCCCTTCTCTGCCCTTAACACTATTACGATCCCAGTCTATATTAGGATTGTTGAAGTCCCCCATTACTACTACTCTAGTACTTGCACCTCTCTGTAATTTCTCTGCAAATTTGCTCTTCTATATCTTTCCCACTATTTGGTAGTCTATAGAATACACCTAGTAGTGTAATGGCACCTCTATTATTTCTTAACTCTCGCCATATAGATTCTGTCCTTGACCCCTCCAGGACATCCTCCTTCTCCAGCACTGTAACATTCTCCTTGACCAATACTGCCACACCACCTCCTATCTTCCCTTCCCTATCTTTCCTGAACACTTTATAACCATGAATATTTAATACCCAATCCTGCCCCTTTTTGAGCCAGGCCTCCGTTATTGCCACAACATCATATTCCATTCTATGCCTGCAGCTCACTTACCTTGTTTACTACGCTTCGTGCATTCACATACATGCACTGTAAACCCATCTTAGACCATCCTGTATTCTTAGTTTGACCCTCCCTAATACCTTACTATGTCTTACTTTAGTGCTCTCTGCCTCTCCCAATCCTTTGAATAGTTTATTTCCCATTTCTAATGTTACATCCTGTTGCCCATCCTCCTGCCAAATTAGTTTAAACCCTCCCCAACAGCACTAGCAAACCTCCCCGTGAGGATATTGGTTCCAGCCCTGTTGAGGTGCAACTCGTCCGACCTGTACAGGTCCCACCTCTCCCAGAACCGGTTCCAATGCCCCAGGAATCTAAAGCCCTCCCTCCTGCACCACCTCTCCAGCCACACATTCATCTGCGCAATCCTCCTATTTCTATACTACTTGCTACTTATCAGCCCAAGCCTGAATGTTGTCAAGGTCTTGCTGCATGCGGGCATGGACTGCTTCATTATCTGAAGTTGCGAATGGAACTGAACACTGCAATCATCAGCAAACATCCCCACTTCTGACCTTGTGATGGAGGAAAGGTCATTGATGAAGCAGCTGAAGATGGTTGGGCCTAGGACACTGCCCTGAGGATATCGTGGGGCTGAGATGATTGGCCTCCAACAACCACAACCATCTTCCTTTTGTGCTAGGTATGACTCAAGCCAATGGGGAGTTTTTCCCCTGATTCCCATTGACTTCAATTTTACTAGGGCTCCTTGATGCCACATTCGGTCAAATGCTGCCTTGATGTCAAGGGCAGTCACTCTCACCTCACCTCTGGAATTCAGTTCTTTTGTCCATGTTTGGACCAAGGCTGTAATGAGGTCTGGAGCCGCGTGGTCCTGGCGGAAACCAAACTCTGCATCGATTCACAGGTTATTGGTGAGTAAGCTTAATAGCACTGTTGACGATACCTTGCATCACTTTGCTGATTGTGAGTAGACTGATGGGGCAGTAACTGGCTGGATTGGATTTGTCCTGTGTATTGACATACCTGGGCAATTTTCCATTTTGTCGGGTAGATGCCAAAGTTGTAGCTGTACTGGAACAGCTTGGCAAACTGAAGTACTTGGCAAAAAAAAGCTTTTAAAGGTATGTAACTGCAGTTGATTTGGATGCTAAAGTGTGGCTTCCAGTACGGTCAACTAGTGATTTATGTAAATCTGCCTATGCACTTAAAATGTTTGTTACTAAATTTTTTTTGGCAATATTATGCAGCCATTGGGGAATGTGGTTCTGCAATTATGTAGGTAATTGAGAACAATAGATGAGATTGACATCTGATCTGACCTGTATATACACTCAATCATGAGACTGGTGCAGTACAAGAATTGCATCTTTTTTGTGGCCACAGAATATAGGAAAGAATTGTACCTGATATTCTACATACTCTACTGTGCCTGTTGCATTGTCAGGGAAGTTGTGTCTTTTTGTTTGGTGATGAGTGTAGAAATTGCAATGACATTGATCATGAACAATTTAGTTAACTATGCAGGATTGAATGACATTGGTCTTGAAGAAATGCATCATTAAGTGAATGATGCTGTAATAGTTTAAGCCCTGAATTGTACATCAGCACTTTATAAGCTATAGTCCTGTTACCTGTGGGTTATTCAGTCTGGGCTTACCACCAGCCAATGAAAATTGAGAAGCACTAAACTTCTTAATCATCTGTGAACTGCAATTAAGAGCAGTGAAGCACCTGATGCAAGACCAGGAAGGCAAAAGTAGAAACGTATTGACCAAAATTGCTGTAGAATCGGGCATTGGAGTGAGGAAAGCTAGATTTACAGGCCGGTACCGCAAACCCTACTGCAGTCCAGGAGAGAGAGGACATCATTTAAGGGATTGGCCACTCTCTCTCTTCCTCCTTTTTCCAAAGTACCTGGGACTAGAGTCATGGGAGATGGTGGCTGAAAGCAGGCAGCACAACTCAGCCATTGAAGTTCTAGATGTGGCTAAGTTCTAAGTAGGGCTCTTGTAATGCACAATCCAACAGGGGTGCAGGAATTCCACAGGCTCTTGCTTTGCCATCTTGGTCATCGAGCTGCATGTAGATGCTGCTTTTCAAGGTGAAGTTATGGTGTACACAGCAGATGACAATCATTCTGTAAAACTTCGTGGGGAGGGGTTGTACTATAATGTTGTCTTTGATCGGTCCAGATATGTGAAGTGATGCTTCAAGATACCAGTGAAATTTGACTGTTCCACAAGCTTCATTATACTTGTGCTCCATTTCTGTGCGGGGTTGGCATATGGGTGCCATGAGCAATGGCTGCATAAGGTACCTTTTGGTTTTCTTGGAGACATCCTTCCAATCGTGATTTCTGTTCAAATAAGGGCAGTACAGATTGCCTTTAAAATTAAGGCATTGAGGGAGCCTCCATGGAAGAACCTGCTTCTGTGTAGGGTAGTCACATACCAGGCCTACAATGAGTAGAACTTTAAAGAGCCTTATTCAGGTTGTCCATGGTATTATTTGTTTACCCAGTGCTTTTTCAAATTACTACGATGTAGCAAGACAGATTGTGGAGTTGGAAATGATAATCCTGTTAGACAATTGTATGTTGTGGTGCACAGGACTTGACTTTACTGATTCTTTAGCAATTGAGCTGTTATCCTCATGTATTTTTGTCCAAATAAAGGCTTGATCTTTGCCCTCGAGCTATTGGACTGGGACAATGTGGGATAGATATAAGCCCTTTCCTTCTAATAAATATGCAACCTGATTCATATAAATTTGATAGCAAAGCAACATAAATGTATTTTTCTTTCAAATTCCCAAACACGTGTATTTCTAACAGTTGTCATTTCATAGAATCATAGCATGATATAGCACAGAAGGAGACCATTTGGCCCATCGTGCTAGTACCGGTTCTTTGGTAGAGCTATCCAATTAATCCCACTCCCCTGCTCTTTTCCCCATAGCCTGGTGAATTTTTTCCCTTTGACTATTTATCCAATTCTCTTTTGAATGTTACTATTGAATCTGCTTCCCAAACACGTGTATTTCTAACAGTTGTCATTTCATAGAATCATAGCATGATATAGCACAGAAGGAGACCATTTGGCCCATCGTGCTAGTACCGGTTCTTTGGTAGAGCTATCCAATTAATCCCACTCCCCTGCTCTTTTCCCCATAGCCTGGTGAATTTTTTCCCTTTGACTATTTATCCAATTCTCTTTTGAATGTTACTATTGAATCTGCTTCTACTACCCCTTCAGGCAGTGTAATCCAGATCCCAACAACTCGCTGCATTTATAAAAAAAAAAAATCCACCTGTCGCTTCTAATTCTTTTGCCTATCCTCTTAAATCTGTGTCCTCCTGGTTACTGCCCCTTCTGTCACTGGGATCAGTTTCTCCTTATTTACTCTATGAAAACCATTCATGATTTTGAACACCTCTATCATTTCTCCTCTTAACCTTCTTCTCTGCTCTAAGGAGAACAACCCCAGTCTCTCCACATAACTGAAGTCCTACAGCCCTGGTACTTAAATGATTGGCAGTGCTCACAGTAGAAGTCACCCGGTCCAGATGGGATGCATGCTAGGTTGCCGAGGGAAGTAAGGGTGGAAATACCAGCGGCTTTGACTTCAATTGCTCTTGGATATGGGAGTGGTGCCAGAAGACTGGAGGGTTGCAAATGTTACATCCCTGTTCAGAAAAGGGGAGAGGAATAAACCAGGTAACTACAGGCCAGTCAGTCTAACGTCTGTTGTGGGGAAATTTCTAGAGACCATAATCCGGGACAAAATTAATTGGCACTTGCGAGAATATGGGTTAATAAATACCAGCCAACATGAATTTATTAAAGGCAAATCGTGTCTGACAAACTTGATTGAGTTCTTCAATGGAATAATGGAGTGGGTTGATGAAAATAATGCAATTGCTGTTGTGCATATAGACTTTTAGAAGGCATTTGATAAAGTGTTACATAATAGACTTTGTTCACAAAATTGAAGCCCATGGGAATAACTGGGGAGTGAACAGTGTGGATACAAAATTGGCTAAGAGACAGAAAGCAGAGAGTAGTGGTGAACGATTGTTTATTAGACTGGAGGGAGTTATATAGTGGCGGTCCCCAGGGGTCGGTATTCGGACCAATTGCTCTTTTTGATATATATTAATGACCTGGACTTGGGCATGGAGGCATAGTTACAAAATTTGCAGATGATACAAAGCTTGGAAATGTACCAAACAGTGAGGAGGATAGTAGCAGACTTCAGGAGGACAGTCTGCTGAAATGGGCAGACATAGGGCAGATGAAATTTAATCTGAAGTGTAAAATTATGTATTTTGGAACGAAGAAATCGAAGAGGCAATACAAACTAAATGGTACAATTTTAAAGGGGTTGCAGGGCAGAGAAACTTGTATGTTCACAAATCTTTGAAGGTGGCAGGATATATTGATAAGGCTGTTACCAAAGCATTCGGGATCCTTGGCTTTATAAATAGAGGCACAGGGCTCAAATTTCATCGGGCCGTTGAGGCGGGATTGGAGGCGTGTGGGTGGTTAAAATTGCAAAAACTGGCGGGTGGGCCCAACCCCGCCTCCAAGCAATTTTCATTAAATCGTGTCTACTGGTCCCATCTCTGTCCTGCCTTCAAGAGGCGGGATAGACTGTTAAGGCCCTTAACAAGCACTAAATTGCCTCTATAATGCCATTTTGATAGGCCTTTGTGATTTTAACCCTTTTCCCACGTGAAGCACGCCTGTTCTGAAACACGACGGTGAAACCTGGCGGTAGCACAATTGGATTGCTGACTATCAGCTGCAGCTCAACCATTAAATAGGAGATTTGATCAGCCATCATTTGCAGGTGGCAGGACTTTGCTGTCTCAGGTCTGGGGGAACTTTTAGAAGGCATAACCACAGCTGTGGAAGTTTGGAGCCTGACACCCATCTCAGTGTGACCTCCTGGGAAACTCCTCTCGCCACCTTGACTGAGCGCTTCCTCAACTGAGGCATATACCAGAAGCATGGGAGCCATTTATTTCCTTCCCTTCTGGACATCAGATGAGGACGAAGACCAGCCACGGCACCAGCAGAACCATCAACAGGAGCGCCAAGCTGCTGCTCACCCACCTGAAGCTGCACAGGCCAGAAGGGGCCAGCGCATGGAAGTCCGTCGGCGCAGGAGATACCCCCCAAACAGGGTCTACAGACACAGGGTCAGCTACCTCAACATGTCTGAGCAGCAGTGCCAAAGGCGGCTCCGACTTTCGCGAGAGGTACTGGGGTGACATCTGCGCAATGCTGCAACAAGACCTGGAGCCCAGAGGACCAGGTGGACAACCCTTACCAGTGGCCGTCAAAGTCAACCACCGCACTCAACTTTTTTGCCTCTGGCTCATTCCAGGGATCAGCGGCATCTCCCAGGCGGCCGCACACACTTGCATCATGCAGGTAACCGATGCCCTCTTTGCCATTGCGCACAATCACATCCATTTCACCAAGGATCAAGCAAGTGTCGTGTGCGGTTGGATTAGCTAATCTGGCAGGCTTTCCAAGGGTGCAGGGCGTCGTTGACTGCACAGATGTGACCCTTAAGGCATCCCATCGCAATCCAGGTATTTTTGTCAACCACAAGGGCTTCCACTCCCTTAACGTTCAACTGGTGTGTGACCACAAGAAGGAAATTTTGCATGTTTGTGCCAAGTACCCTGGTAGTTGCCATGACTCCTTCATACTGCGCCAGTCTAGTGTGCCTCCGCTATTCAGTCCGCCAGACCAACTTAACGGATGGCTACTTGGAGACTAGGACTATCCCCTGAAGACGTGGCTAATGACTCCGTTGAGGAGCCCATCTAACGAAGCTGAGGAGAGCTACAACTTCAGCCACTTGTCCACCAGAGCCATAATCGAGCAAACCATCGGTTTGCTGAAGATGCGCTTCAGATGCCTGGATAGATCAGGTGGAGCCCTGCAGTACTCAGCAGCCAGGGTCTCCAGAATCGTCGTGGTTTGCTGTGCACTTCACAACATGGCACAGCGTCATGGCTTGCAGATTCCTGAGGACCAAGTGGCTCGTCACATATCCTCCTCGATGAGGAGGAGGAGAGCGAAAACGAACCTCTTGCAGAGGCCCATCAACCAGTGGCAGCAGTACCCGAGAACATTGCTGCCCGGGATGCAAGGAATGCACTCCCCTTGGCCAGGTTTGCTTAGCCTAGCCAATCAAGCACTTTTGCCTCGCAGCTTCTTACCTGAGCATCGACAATGGCCAAGAACCAGCGGATTCCTAGCAATTTGAACACCATACTGACAATTGCAAGTAATCCTAAGCCCTCGATGTGGAAGTCCCATTCGCGAAATGACACACGCCACAACTACAGTAGCCATCAGATTTTTTTATTCACAGTAATCATCTGATGGCTTTTTAACATAAAACATCAAAATTCACCCACGTGACTACCCTTGTGACTATTTGTGCACTATCTTTCTCTTACGCGTGCTCCTATGTGGTGCTTCCCCTGTGGCTTCAGCAGATGTGGAGGCCCCTTGCTCACTTTCTTGCTGCTCCTGTCTCGACACCTCTGGCGGGCATCCTCTGGGGTTGCGAACCTGTGAGGGCTCGCCAACAGTCTGCTGCTCCTGCGGCTGTGCAGGGGTTGAGACGCCGATCTCAGTTGGGTGCAGACTCTGGTGGGGCTTTGACCGAGGACTTGTCAGTGGCATGGAAGTGTGAGCGCTTGGAGAGGAGCTCCCACTTCCTTGTTCTCTGCAAACAACATCCCTCTCATGGGTCAGGTCCACCTCAGCGCTTGCAAGTGGATTGAGAGCACCTTGCTGCACATCAGGGGGACCATGGGGACCCGTATCTGCACTGGAAGTCCTACTCAGAAGGACTTCCATGAAGGTCTGGTTTCTGTGTTCAATAGATGACCATCGCTCCTCCCAGAGATGTCATTCTATTCAGAACACTCACCATGTTTTCTGCACTCTGGCGACTTTCCTCCTCCATGGCCGTAGCCATCCTTTCAACGGAGGTTGCCATCATTTGCACGGAGGTTGCCATCCTTTCCGTGGTGATGCGTTCATGCGCCAATGACTCCACAAAGGCTCTGCTCATGTTCGCAATGGACTCCTCCATTCGCTCCACACTCGCAGCGACCCTGGAGACACAACCTGCCAGAGACTCCTGCATCTGTTCCTGGAGTTCCCAGCACCGCTGATCTTATGGATGGACCCAGAGGCAGAGGGTCGACATGCAGCTGAGCCGAGCTGGGAGAGTCCTGCGCCCTCCGACTAGGACTCTCCACTACTGTCCCTGTCTCCACTATCTGCTGATGCTCACTTGTGAGCTGTGATACACCAGGTGACAACACTACTCTATCTCGCGATGTTCCCTCCGAGGTGTGAGTGTCTGCGCTGGTGCTGGGTGCGCTGAATTCTGCTGACGCTGCGCCCTCAGAGGTTGCAGCTTCCTCTGAGGAGTCTTGAGGCTCATGCTCTTCCTCCTGGATAGTGGGGACGGGTGCTTGCGATGGTCCTGGGGGGGAGTAAAGGAAAGAGTCAGAGATGTGAGGCCAAGGTTACATGCACATTGAATATTGCAGATCATAAGTCCATCTGTTAGAGCTTCAGAATCATTATCAGTGACTCATGCAATGTCATTGAGAGAGATGGAAAACTATTCTGTCACCAGCTTGCTGTGATGCGACCGTCTGTCCGTCCCCCACTTGGGAATCTTCCTCCACTCCCACCATCTCCAGGACCGCCTCCGCCCAGGTGGTGAGCTGGGCTACTGAAGGTGGCCCTCCTCCTGTCCTTGCTCTTTCCCTCTTAAAGTGAGCTCTCTTTTCCTGCAATGAGGGAGACAAGTGGAGTTTGAGTGAGAATGAAGGAGTGAATGTAGAGAATCCATAGCATAGATGCTTAGAAGGGAGACAAAGATGGAGTGAGGTGGCAAGACCAAGGGCCCTCCCTGTGTGTTGTAAGTTGTAATTGCATCACAGTGATGGGGAGTGTGAGGGCTGCATAGTCTAATAGTTAGGTGAATGTGACCATAGAGAGAGAGGGAATGGGTAAGGGTGCATGGATGTCCGTGTCAAGTGGGATGTGGAGGAAGAGCTTGCTAAAGCTGAGTGCTGGTGAGGAGAGGCAATGGGGATGAGATTGAGGGTGATGGGAAATTCATACTCACTTTTCCAGTGCGCAGAAGGTCATGAAGCCTCTTCCTGCACTGAAGCCAGGTTCTGCGGGTTATTGACAAAGAGTTGACCTCCTCTGCCACCTGGATCCACACAGCCTTGGTTTGCTGGGGAGGCTTCTTCCTCCCTGAAGAAGGGAAGAGCACCTCTTTGTTTGCTCTTGCTCCCTCTACTAAAGCCTGCAGGGCAACGTCATCAAAGCGGGGTGCAGACCTAGGTCTCTGGCTGGCCAGTCTTCCTGCAGGTGCCTCTAACATGCAAGGGCAAAAGCTTGGCAGTCTGCAGAGGAAGCAAGGCTTATTGCAGATCTTAAATGCTGCAGCAATGATGACGTCATCGGAGGTGACTTTCAGACTGGAAAAACTCACTGACCATGGGTTCCCACACATTGGAACTCAATTGGCCAATTAGGTTAAAATGGCATCCTTCTCCCACGTCGATTTAGATTCGGGTGGCTAACACGAAATGCAGATTACACGACCCTAGCCCGCCTCAGTATCAAAATCCAGCCCATAGAGTCCAAAAGCAAGGAAGTTAGGATAAACCTTTATAAATTGCTGGTTAGGCCTCCCCTAAAGTATTGTCTAATTCTGGGCCCTACACTTTAGGAAGGATGTGAAAGCCTTAGATAGGGTGCAGAGGAGATTTACTAGAATGTACCCGGGCTGAGGGACTTTATGTGGAGAGATTAGAGAAATTGGGATTGTTCTTCTTAGAGCAGAGACGGTTAAGGGGAGATTTAAACATTTCAAAACGATGATGGGTTTTGATAGAGAAACTGTCTCCACTGGCAGGAAGATTGGTAACCAGAGGACACAGATTTAAGATAATTGGCAAGAAAGCCAGAGGGGAGATGAGGAGAATTTTGAGTTATGATCTGGAATGCACTGCCTGAAAGTGTTGTCGAAACAGATTCAATTGTAACTTTCAAAAGGAAATTGGATATATTAAAAGGAGAAATTTGCAGGGCTAGAGGAAAGAGCAGGGGAGTGGGGCAAATTCAGTGCTGAATGGCCTCCTTCTGTGTTGTATGATTCTATCATAGAAAGTTACAGCATGGAAGGAGGCCATTTTGGCCCATCGTGTCCGCGCCGGCCAACAAAGAGCTATCCAGCCTAATCCCACTTCCCAGCTCTTGGTCCGTAGCCCTGCAGGTTAGAGCATCCCAAGTGCACATCCAAGTACTTTTTAAATGTGGTTAGGGTTCCTGCCTCTACCACCCTTTCAGGCAGTGAGTTCCAGACCCCCACAACACTCTGGGTGAAGAAATTTCCCCTCTAAACCTTCCACCAATTACTTTAAATCTGTGCCCCCTGGTTTTTGACCCCTCTGCTAAGGGAAATAGGTCCTTTTTATCCACTTTACCTCTGCCCCTCAATTTGATACACCTCAATAAGGTCTCCCCTCAGCCTCCTCTGTTCCAAGGAAAACAGACTCAGCCTATCCAGTCTTTCCTCATAGCTAAGATTCTCTACTCCCGGCAACATCCTTGTAAATCTCCTCTGTACCCTCTCTAGTGCAATCACATCTTTCCTGTAATGTGGTGACCAGAACTGCACGCAGTACTCTAGCTGAGGCCTAACTAGTGTTTTATACAGTTGCAGCATAACCCCCCCCTGCTCTTGTATTCTATGCCACGGCTAATAAAGGCAAGCATTCCGTATGCCTTCTTAACCACCTTATCTACCTGGCCTGCTACCTTCAGGGATCTGTGGACATGCACTCCAAGGTCCCTTTATTCCTCTACACTACTCAGTGTCCTACCATTTAATGTGTGTTCCTTTCCTTGTTAGCCCTCCCCAAATGCATTACCTCCCACTTCTCCAGATTGAATTCCATTTGCCTCTGTTCTGCCCACCTGACCAATTTATTGATATCTTCCTTCAGTCTACAGCTTCCTTCTTCAATATCAACCACACAGCCGATTTTAGTATCATCTGCAAACTTCTTAATCATACCCCCTATATTGAAGTCAAGATCGTTGATATATACCACAAAAAGCAAGGGACCTAGTACTGAGCCCTGCGGAACCCCACTGGAAACAGCCTTCCAGTCACAAAAACACCTATCAACCATTACCCTCTGCTTCCTGCCTCCGAGCCAGTTTTGAATCCAACTTGACACTTTTCCCTGAATCCCGATCTATGATGTATTCTTTTTGCACCTGTGCACTAGCTTAGTGACTTTTTTTACGCCTCGCCATCCAAATCCCTTTGCTCTTCCACAGTTCCAGGGGGCAAGCAACCTTAGATCTGGTCCTGTGTAACGAGACAGGATTAATTAAAAATGTCCTAGTAAAGGATCCCCTTGGAATGAGTGACCATAACATGGTTGAATTCCATATTCAATTAGAGGGTGAGAAGGTTGGATCTCAAACAAGCGTGCTAAGCTTGAATAAAGGAGACTATGAAGGTATGCGAGCGGAATTGAGTAGAGTGGATTGGGAAAATAGATTAAAGGGTAAGACGACACATGATCAGTGGTGTACATTCAAGGAGTTATTTTACAACTTCCAAAAAAAATATATTCCACTGAAAAGAAAAGGGTGTAAAAGAAAGGACAGTCATCCGTGGCTAAGTAAAGAAATTAAGGATAGTATTCGACTAAAAACAAGGGCATATAAGGTAGCGAAATCTAGTGGGAGGACAGAGGATTGGGAAAACTTTAAAAGGCAGCAAAAAATAACAAAAAGATTGATTAAGAAAGGGAAGATAGATTATGAAAGTAAATTAGCAAAAAATATAAAAACAGATAGTAAGAGTTTTTATAGTTATATAAAAAGAAAAAGGGTGGCTAAAGTAAATGTTGGTCCCTTAGAGGATGAGACCGGGAAATTAATGGTGGGAAATATGGAGATGGCAAAAACACTGAATGAATATTTTGTATCAGTCTTTACAGTAGAGGACACTAAGAATATCCCAACACTGGACAAACAGGGGGCTATAGGGGGAGAGGAGCTAAACACGATCAAAATCACTAAGGAAGTGGTACTCGGTAAAATAATGGGACTCAAGGCGGATAAATCACCTGGACCTGATGGCTTACATCCTAGAGTCTTGAAGGAAGTGGCGGTAGGGATTGTAGATGCATTGGTAATAATTTTTCAAAACTCCCTGGATTCCGCTAAGGTCCCGGCAGACTGGAAAACTGCTAATGTAACACCCTTATTTAAAAAGGGCAGTAGACAGAAGGCTGGTAACTATAGACCGGTTAGCCTAACATCTGTGGTAGGTAAAATTTTGGAGTCCATTATTAAGGAAACAGTAACAGGACATTTGGATAATCATAATTTAATAGGACAAAGTCAGCATGGTTTTACGAAGGGGAAGTCATGTTTGACAAATTTGCTGGAGTTCTTTGAGGAAGTAACATATAGAGTGGATAAAGGGGAACCAGTGGACGTAGTGTATTTAGACTTCCAAAAGGCATTTGACAAGGTGCCACACAAAAGATTATTGCTTAAGGTAAAAAATCACGGGATTGGGGGTAATATTCTGGCATGGATAGAGGATTGGCTATCTAACAGAAAGCAAAGAGTTGGGATAAATGGTTCATTCTCAGACTGGCAATCAGTAACTAGTGGTGTTCCACAGGGGTCAGTGCTGGGTCCCCA
Organism: Squalus acanthias; assembly: GCA_030390025.1. Classification (NCBI taxonomy): domain Eukaryota; kingdom Metazoa; phylum Chordata; class Chondrichthyes; order Squaliformes; family Squalidae; genus Squalus; species Squalus acanthias. Next base: position 95,454,845 of record CM059433.1, read on the forward strand.
ACTCTTCACAATCTATATTAACGATTTGGAGGAAGGGACCAAGTGTAACATATCAAAATTTGCAGATGATACAAAGATGGGAGGGAAAGTAGTGAGTGAGGAGGACATAAAAAACCTGCAAGGGGACATAGACAGGCTAAGTAAGTGGGCAGAGATTTGGCAGATGGAATACAACACTGGAAAGTGTGAGGTGATGCACTTTGGCAGGAAAAATCCTAGAGCAATTTATTATCTTAATGGCAAGAAACTGGAGAGTACTGAAGTGCAAAGGGATCTGGGGGTCCTGGTGCACGAAACTCAAAAGGTTAGTATGCAGGTGCAGCAAGTGATTAAGAAGGCAAATGGAATGTTGGCTTTCATTGCTAGGGGGATAGAATATAAAAATAGGGAGGTATTGCTTCAGTTGTACAAGGTATTGGTGAGACCGCACCTGGAATACTGCATACAGTTTTGGTGTCCTTACTTAAGGAAAGACATCCTTGCTCTCGAAGCAGTGCAAAAAAGGTTCACTCGGTTAATCCCGGGGATGAGGGGGTGGTCATATGAGGAGAGGTTGGGTAGATTGGGACTCTACTCATTGGAGTTCAGAAGAATGAGAGGCGATCTTATTGAAACATATAAGATTGTGAAGGGGTTGGATCGGGTGGATGCGGGGAGGATGTTCCCGATGACGGGTGAGACGAGAACTAGGGGACATAGTCTTAGAATAAGGGGCTGCTCTTTCAAAACTGAGATGAGGAGGAACTACTTCACTCAGAGGGTGGTAGGTCCATGGAATATGCTGCCACAAAAAGCTGTAGAAGCTACAACATTAATTAAATTTAAAACAGAAATAGACAGTTTCCTAGAAGTAAAGGGCATTAAGGGTTACGGGGAGCGGGCAGGAATTTGGACATGAGTCTAGGTTTGGATCGGTCATGGCCCTGTGGGTAGTGGAGCGGGCCCAGGGACTGTGTAGCCTGATTCTGCTCCTATTTCGTGTGTGCAATTCTGTTAGATGCAGGAGATGGTTCTGTGATAGATAGTAGATTGGCGGTTAGGATCAGATCAGCCATGATCTTATTGAATGGCGGAGCAGGCTCGAGGGGCCGATTGGCCTACTCCTGCTCCTATTTCTTATGTTCTTATGTTCTTATGTTCCTAGTCTCTCGCCATTAAGAAAATATTCCAATTCATTAGATGACCTCACACAATCTCCACATTGAACTCCATCTGCCCACATAATTAATCTGTCTTTTGTAACTGTCTGCTCCTATCTACACTACTTGCTGTCCCTCCTAATTTAGTGTCATCTGCAAACTTGGATATACAACTCTATTAATTCATCCAAGTCATTGACATATATGGTGAAAAGCTGAGGCCCCAGTACAGATCCCTGGGGAACACCACTTGTCGCATCCTGCATAGAGTACATTCCCTTTATCCCTAATTTCTGTCTCCTGGCTCCCTACCAATTATTAACAGTTTCAAAATGAAAGTCCCAAAACTGCAGTAGTTCTCAAATTTGGTAACTGGAACTCCATGTCCTTGATTAAAATGAACCCATGGAGTCCTTTGTTAGCCACTGCATTGAGCAGCGAACAGAAAATTGAGTGCTACCAACATACTTTACTCTTTCTCTTTGCTGAGTTGACACAAAGGAAGGAGAAACAAGTATCTGCCCCAATTAACACTGTCAGTAAAAAGAGGTTTCAAAGGCAACAGGGTGCCTCCTGGCTATGGGTTGTCAAACAAAAATCCAACACAATGGAAGGTGATGGCTTGACATACCATCTTGATTGTCTGTAATGTTCAATATCTGCTATAACCAGAGGATGCTAATTCTACCACAATGCCCACCTACTGGCTTTATAAAAAAAAAAATTAATTGATGTTGGAAATATTGATGTTTTTGTTCTTTGCAGTAGCACGCTGATGTGTCAGTATCCGTAAACAATTCATTATGTACTTTTAGACAAGCTTTTTATATATAAAATAAAATTCTCTGGATGTGGGCATTGCTGGCAAGGCTGGCATTTATTGTCCATCCCTAGTTGCCCTGAGGAGATGGTGGTAAGTGGTTTTGACATAACTAAGAGGCTTGCAAGGCCCTTTCAGAGCAGTGTTAAGAGTTAACCACATTGGTGTGGGACTGAAGTCACAGGCCAGATCGGGTAAGGACGGCAGTACCTTCCCTAAAGGACATTAGTGAACCAGTTGGGTTTTTAATGATAATCTGCTAGTTTCATGGTCACTTCTACTGATCCCTGCTTTTTATTTCCAGATTTAAAAAAAAAACTGAATTCAAATTCTTAAACTGCCATGGTGGGATTTAAACTTGCATTCTCTGGATTCTTCATCAAGACCTCCAGATTACTAGTCCAATCTCTCTTACTCTCTCTCTAAGGCAGTCCCTCGGAACCGAGGATGACTTGCTTCCACATTAAAAATGAGTTCTCAGGTGACTGATGAGTCCAATGCGGGACCTACAGTCTCTGTCACAGGTGGGGCAGACGGTGGTTGAAGGGGCAGGTGGGTGGAGTGCTTGGGTTGACGTGCGCTGCCTGCGCTTGGCTTCCGCTTGCTCCCGGCGAAGAGACTCGGTGTTCGGCGTCCAATAACAACCATTACACTACCATACTAGTCTGAAAACTAATGCCCTGTGCACAATATGGCAATACTTCCTTTTGTCTGGAGAGTTGTGAAGTAAAGAATACAAGTTTTGGCCTAGATTTCTTGATAAATAACACTTCAATACAATTTTTGGGCAAAAATATTTAGTTTTATCTGCATACCAAACATGTTATAACGTTGGACAGTGAAAACAGCATAAGTGTGAACCTTGCATGACCAAGCACGAATTAAAAGTCTTAATAATTGAAACTCTGATACAATTTTGGGCAAAACAGATGCCACTTTACAACTACCATATTCACATACCCAACTCAATATTGTAGATCTACCTAAATGTGCAGTTTGTTGTTTCTGTGCCAGGGAGGTTCACATTCTATTCTCATTGTGCAACGTTATATCTTTTACATAGAATTTACAGCATAGAAACAGGCCACAGACGTTTATGCTCCACACGAACCTCCTCCCACTCCAACTTCATCTCGCGCTATCAATATATCTTCCTTTTCCTTTTATTCTTCATGTACTTATCTAGCTTCTCCTTAAATACATCCATGCTATTTGCCTCCACCACTCCGTGGTAGCAAGTTCCACATTCTCACGACCGAGTAAAGAAGTTTTTCCTGAATTCCTTATTGAATTTATTAGTGATTAACTTATATTTATGGCTCCTAGTTTTCGACTTCCCCCACAAGTGGAAACATCTTTTCTACGAACTCCTTCATAATTGGAAGTCTGGGAATGCTTTAGAGGGCGTTCCAACATCCACTTGGGATGTCGCTTCTTTAAAATAGACCAGGAATTTGGCATGGCAGGATCTGCCCCTTCTGATCAATTCAGACTGCAGCTATTGGCACTCATTTCTGTGCACAATACAATTCTCTATTGGACCTGGGCCTGTTTTAGTCTTTCCTAATCATTTTACCCTCTCCGTTCTGGTATCATCCTTGTAAGTCTGTTTTGCACTTTCTCCAGTGCTTCTATAATATCGTAATATAGTGACTAGAACTGTGCACAGTATTCTTAAGTGTGGACTAACCCAAGGGTCTATATAAGTTTGGTATGTAGATAGAGCAGACACAAAACTACATTTTTTTTTTTGGCCAAAAATTGTATTGTGCACAGAAATGAGTGCCAATAGCTGCAGTCTGAATTGATCAGAAGGGGCAGATCCTGCCATGCCAAATTCCTGGTCTATTTTAAAGAAGCGACATCCCAAGTGGATGTTGGAACGCCCTCTAAAGCATTCCCAGACTTCCAAAGAGTCTTTGATAAACTTCTACATGGAAAAAATGCTGCATAAGCTTAATATGAGTATTGCAATAAAATGGTTAAGGACTTGGCTGAGAGAAGAGGTGCAGTGACTACTAGTTAGGAGTGAAGTCAAATTAGTGAATCAAAAGCCTCAGGTAATGGTGCTTCAGTTCAACATAAATGATTTGGTTTTAGTTGGTTGGTCAAATTCACAGTTCATACAAAATTGGGGAGCAATAAAGTTCAATGATACAAACAAGGAATTACAGAAAGACCTAAACTATTTTTGCAAATAGAACTATGACAGTAAAAATCAGTACAAATAAGTGCAAAGTCTTCACATTGGAAGAGAAAAATGGAAATGTAATGAATGTGTCAAACTAGTTAGCATGTACACAGATCTAGTTGTGATGGACTCAACACTGATCATGTCAATCACTTCAGAGCAGCAATTAATAAATCATGTAGAATGCTGAACTATATTGTGAAATCAGTGAATAGATGTCTGAGGCCTTTCTACTGAAGCAAAAGGAACCCAGAGATTTGGAGTTCAGATTCCATCATGGCAAGTTGTGAAATTAAATTCAATAAATCTGGTAATTTTTGGGCTATGACCTGAACATATCAGATTGTTATTCAAAAAACCCAACTGGTTCACTAATGTCCTTTTTGGAAAGGGAACCTGCCATCTCTACCTGGTCTGTCCTCCATGTGATTCTCGTCCAAACTATGCAGTTGACTCTGAAGTGGCCTAGCCAGCCACTCATTTGTAGAAATTATCACTTACAAAATTGATGCAAGAAGGTGGCCCGCCATTGCCACTACCACATCAGGCCAATTTGGGATGAGCAATAGATGTCGTCTTGCCTGTGTTACCCACATCCCAAGATCAATATTTAAAAAAAAAAATATGATTCTAAATGGGCTAGTCCTGAACTCGCTTTCAAGTTAAACTATCTGTAGGAGACAAAGGTACCAGTTGAGAGGAAGTACTTCATGTAAGAGTAACTAATAACTAAAATTGTTTTCTTGTTAGGCTAGATGTTCAAATGGTAATTAGATACTGTTGTGACATCTTGGGTTTCTATGGAAAGTGGGTTGAATGGCTTCCCTCGCCTCTAGTTATCTTTGTGAACAGCCACTACAACAGACTTGCTTGCCCACCTTCTTGAGAAACCACTTGAATATTCCACAGTAATATCCTCTTTTCCAATGGTCAGCCTCCAATTTTTCTTAACTTCAGTCCAAAACGCTGCTGCTCCTATCATAACGCATGGCAAGTCCTGCTCACCCATCAACCCTGTACTCACTGACCTAAATTAGCTTAACCCATCCCCTCAGATTTAAAATTCCTATCCCTTCATGGCCTCTATCTCTGTAACTTCCTTCAACTCTGAGAACTCTGTGTCTTCAACTCTGGTCTTGTGCATCACACACTCTCTTCGCTCCACCATTGCTGGCAGCTGTGCATTCAGCTGTCTAGGCCCCAAGCTCTGGAATTTCCTCCCAAACTTCTCCACCCATCTCTCTTTAAGACCCTGCCTCTTTGACCAAGCTTTTAGTCACCCCTCCTAATATGTTTCTTTGACTCAGAAGCATACTCAGACAAAAATTGACACTGTAAAGTGCTTGGGTCGTTTTCCTATTTTAAAGGCGCTACATAAATACAAGTTGTTGGAATTTTCCCTTCAGTATGAAGGGGTTTCGGATTAGTACAGACTGCCACATTCTTTACTTTTTTGGGACTACACATTACCAAGAGTAGAAGCTCACGTTTTCCTTGCCAAGGGATTTCAACTATCTGTTTCTACTTTGAGATACTTAAGTTTTTATGATCCAGTTCATTGATGTATCAGCCTTTTTAGTCAATTTAGCCACCTTCTGGAAGATTCAGTTGGTGACTGCTCTACAATTTCTAGTCATAAGATTTAGGTGGCAACCATTCATTTTTCTAATTTTGATGGATTTAACATCATGCTTTGAGCAAATATTAAACCTTTCAACCCAGTTTTTTTTTTTGCAAGTGCAAATTTCTTGTATTTATGAGGACTATAGCTAACTTTTTTTGGTTTTTTGAAATTGTGAAATTTATAGTTAGGTCGACCACATCATTTTTGGAATGGTACGTGAAATGAGCTTTTCTAAGGTTAAATCTCTTTTGCGTAAGGTTATGAGTTTTGTGTCAATTCCTGCATGGCTAACAATTGCCAGGAGGTTGAAGCCTGTTGCACCTACACTGTGGTAACCTCAGATTACTATGTGGAGCATTTTAGCCACTGTTTATAAGGGGGCTATATGAAGCAACTTTCATGCTTACACTAAGCATTACTGTCTTGATCTAATATTACAGTGCTCAAGTTTGGTTTACATGATTAAGTAAAATAGGAAACGTTCAAATAAGAGATGCTTAGGGTACAGAGTAGACCTATTCTCAAGAGTTTTAAAAGTGGTGGTGCAAAAGCCAGAGACAAATCACGGGGTAATAATGTAAAAGAAATCATGCCTAATCTAAAGGGAAGCAAAATACAAATTAGAACCGGTAAAATAAGGTATGAAGAAAGACTAAATAACAACAGAAAACGCTGGAAAAACTCAGCAGGCCAGGCAGCATCCGTGGAGAGAGAAACAGAGTTAACGTTTCAGGTCCAAGACCTTTCATCAGAACTGGAAAAAAGCAGGAAATGAAATGGATTTAAAGCAAGTATAAAGCTGGGAAAAGGGGGAGGGGATGAAAGAACAAAAGGGAAGGTCAGTGGTGGGATAGAAAGCAGGAGAGATTAAGAGACATTAAGAGATAATCAAGGCAAGAGGAGGTGGTAATGTGACAGGTTGAGGCTAGATGAAGTGTGAGATGCGCTGGCAGAATGAAGGACAGCTGCCAGCTTCTGGGAGGGGAAAAAAAAGGGGGCCAAACAAAAGGGTGGATGAAAAAATAAAATAAAAAAATATAAATGTGATTGGGGCCGAGGTTATGATCTGAAATTGTTGAACTGGATGTTGAGTCCAGAGGGCTGTAGGGTGCCTAAACGAAAGATGAGGTGCTGTTCCTCGAGCTTACGCTGAGCTTCCGTGGAACAATGCAAGAGGCCGAGGACGGTGAGGTCAGAGTGGGAATGGAGCGGAGAATTAAAGTGACAGGCCACCGGGAGCTCAGGGTCCCCCTTACGGACTGAACGGAGGTGTTCCGCAAAGCGGTCTCCCCAATGTAGAGGAGACCACATCGTGAGCAGCGAATACAGTATACTAAATTGCAGGAAGTACAAGTAAATCGCTGTTTCACCTGGAAGGGGTGTTTGGGGCCCTGGACAGTCGGAAGAGGGGAGGAAGAAAGACTAGCAGGTAACAAAGTTGAAATTAGAGGTGAAAAAGAATTTTACTAAGAGGTGAAGGAATAGTGGAGCTACGAAGTGCGTAAACTTGTTTTTCACAGTATATTGTGATAGTCGGAAAGAAAGCGTGCAAGAGGAGAAGGTGAAGCAATTAGAAAGGATTACTATAGTAAAGTAGAACCTAAAATATTGGAACTCAAAGTGGAAAAATGGAAAATGGTAACTTACTGACCTTGCTCACTCAAAGATGAGGTACAAGGCAGAGGGGGGAGAGAATTGCCAACTCCCATGCCCCCGCTAGCGTCGCTGCTTACAGGAGAGGGAGGGAAAAGAAAGCTTTAATGAAAGCTAATAAATAAGATAGAGATGTAATTTGAGTCAAAAATAACAACAGAAAACGCTGGAAAAACTCAGCAGGCTAGGCAGCATCCGTGGAGAGAGAAAGAGAGTTGACGTTTCAGGTCGATGACCTTTCATCAGAACTGGGAAGAGCCGGAAATCAAATAGATTTAAGGCCAGGGTAAAGCTGGGAAAAGGGGGAGGGGATAAAGGAACAAAGGAGGAGATGAAGAGACATTAAGAGACATTAAGAGATATGCAAGGCTAGAGGTGGTGTTAATGTGACAGATTAAGGCTGAATGAAGTGTGAAATCCACTGGCAGAATGAAGGACAGCTGCCAGCTTCAAGGAGGAAAAAAAAAGGTGGGGGGGGACAAATAAAAGGGTGGATAAAATAAAATATAAATGTGATTGGAGCTGAGGTTATGATCTAAAATTGTTGAACTCGATATTGAGTCCAGAGGGCTGTAGCGTGCCTAAACGAAAGATGAGGTGCTGTTCCTCGAGCTTACGCTGAGCTTCCGTGGAACAGTGTAATAGGCCGAGGACGGTGAGGTCAGAGTGGGAGTGAAGCGGTGAATTAAAGTGACAGGCCACCGGGAGCTCGGGGTCCCCCTTACGGACTGAACGGAGGTGTAATTTGAGTCCCTTTCTGTTCCATTTAATTTATTTTGCAAAACGAGATTATTTCTGCAATCTGAGATACAGGCTCTTTACTTGATAAATAAACAAAGTTCTGTAATCTACACACATGCCAGTGGTCACCTATAATATCTGACCAATAAAATCTATACTTAAAACTAATCAGATTAGATTATGTTGTTGCTTAGTAGCCGGATTATGTATGTTGGTTGATTCTGACACTTGGCATGCTTAGTAATTGGCAAGAGTGGAAAATATCTTCTCAATTGTCATCTTGGAATATTTAGTGTATTGCTAAACTTAATTTATTCTGGATTTTGTCTTTTGTAAGTATTGAGCCTCATTTAAATTATGAAGTGCTTATAGCCATCTACTTTGCATATTCTCCCATAATTACCATTTCATTAGAACAGTGGCTTCACAGTAGTAAAATAGCTAAGTAATTACATGATAGCATGTTGAACTTTGCCATGTGACACCTTTTTAGATGATTCTTTTTCTTCTCTATCTTGGTCACTATATAGGAAATACGTTTCTTTGTAACCTTTTTAAAGATGTGAAACAAATTGCAGAAAACGATTACATTGTTGCATTTTCTGTATTTTAAATGCCTTGCCTGTCTGAGAAGCCAGAGTCATAAGCTCATTGGTTGAGTGCGATGAGGCTCAAGGAACTGCAAAGATACTCCACAAGATAGCAGCCAATGGACCCCTTCATGGTTTTGTGTCTATAACTTGTACTTTTTTTATATAACAAACCTGTCTATTTACATTATTTAGTGTGTGCCAGGACTTGGTGTTAGTAGAACTTGTCCCTACCTTGGTGTCAATGGAAAATTAATGTGGATGAAAAGCCCTAGGGAAACCACTTCTTAGGAGCAGTAAAAGTAACTGGAGGGTTTTTCTTCTATAAAGCATAACCTTTACAATACTATCTGGGCAAAAGCAGCGTATACTCTATCGTAGCTGACGGCCTGTAACTAAATTTGGCAAGGACAGCAAGAGTCGATAGAGCTGGGAAGAAAAAAAATGGAGTGGGAAGGAGCAGGCGCATTGTGTAATCTGAAGTTACAATGCCACATTTTTTTCTTTGGAGGAAGGCAGAATTATTCTTGTAACAGTGGTAGATTCTGAAAGGACACTAACATTTTGGTTGGCTGAAATTCAGGACTTTCCTCCAATCAACAAAAGCTACCAATAATACAAATCGATAAAATTGCTACAACTTTTGTTTGGGGAAAACTGTTTGGCCACCATTTTGGACTCACTAAACTGTGGAAAAACTTAGGACTGGAAATAAAGTTTGTAAATTTTTAACTGTCTTTTTATTTTGTTACGTTTACAAAAAGTGATTAGTCTCATCTGTACACTAGTATTTTCTGTGACTTTTTTTTTAAACATGCATCTAATCACTATTTGTTGGATGCTTGTAACTCCTTGAGAAGCCTAGGGTTTGAACTCAGCAGATTTCCATCACAGTTGGTTGAAGAGATTCAAGTTGAATTTGACCAAATGTGGCATCAAGGAGCCCTACCAAAACACAGGTTAATACAGGTCAAAGGGAAAAACCCTCCTGTGGCTGGAGTCATACCTGATGCAGAGGCAGATATTGATGATGTCTGAGGTCAGTCATTACAGCCCCATAATGTTGTTGCAGGAATTCCTTGGGAAAGTGTCCTCAACTGAACCAATTTAAGTCACATCATCAACAATCTGTTCACTGTCAGTTCCAGTGTTCAGCTCCATTCACAACTCTTCTGATAATGAAGCAGCCAGGACCAGCCTACAGCAAGACCTGGATAACATACAGACTTGGGCTGGCAAGTGGTAGGCAACATTTACGCCATATAAGTGCCGTATAATTACCACCTCTCACCATTGTTGAGACCTGACCATCAACATCTTGGGATCACCATTGACCATATCAACACCATATGTCTAAGAGCAGGACAGAGGCTGGATACTTTGTGTAGCTCACCATATGATTCCCTCAAAGCCCCTCTACCATTTTCAAGGCTTGTCAGAAGTGTGATTGAATACTCATCACTTGCTTAATTGGGTGCAACCTAAACAGCACTCTGGAAGCTTAACACCATCCAGCACATAGCACTTTGCTTCATTGGTGCCCCTGTTGCTGGACTCGTCAGCTGCCTCCACTACCACTGCCACACTGGCTACAGTATGCACTATCTACAGGATGCACTGCAGCAAATCACCAAAGTTACCATGAGAATACTTTCCTCCTCTGCGACCTGTACCACCAAGAAGGAAAATAGCAGCAATGCTGTGGGAACACCACCATCACCAAGTTGCACCCTACCCTGTCATACGTACTGCTCTTTCTCCATTGTCCCTGGGTCAATATTCTGGAATTCCTTACCCAACAAGATTGTGGGAGCATGTAGCAGTTGAAGGAGAAGGCCCACCACCACATTCTCTGGGCAACTGGATGGGCAATAAATAGGTCCTTGCCAGCGTTGCTCACATCCCAAGAACAAATTTAAAAACAAATAGCAGACTATAATGCCCAGCATGCACCTTTGTCTACAAGTCTCAGAATTGACAAGAAGACTGGCCCTCCATACTGTTTAGGGACCTGAAGCTTGTAGGTCTTGCTTTACCCCTTCCCTTCTGTCTGTTGATGGAAGAGGACACTTAAAGCTCTCGTGGGAGCCATTATTAGAAGCTGCTAAAGTCATTAATGTTTTTGTGTAAATCATCAAAACAACAAAGCATGAACTTTGGAATTTTGAAACCATTCACAGGAGCTCTCACTGACTATATTCAAGTAGTTTGTTTAGGAAATAACAGTATGGTAATATGTTTGAGAAATGAAACTTTGGCATTTTTAAAAATATATTTTGTAATGTTTTCTCTAATTTGAATAGTTGCATGTTATGATATGCTGGCTTCGTCCAGCTATTTCTTATTTTGGTGCCAAAGACTACTCATTATAAGTGAGTAATCCCTGTGAACTGAAATATATGCATACCCATCTGTTAATGTAGCATTGTCCAGGGATCAAACAAAACAAACTCTTTCTGTACATTTTTCACCGTAATTGACATGAGTACTCTTAGCCCAAGTTCCCTGCTATCTGAAGACTATAAACTATTAATTGAGTTTATTAAAAGCAAAAATTAAACTGTTGCAAATTTAATATGTAGTGAACTGATCAAGCAATCTTCTATCACTTACTGCCTAAAATTGAGTTAAATGATTCTCCTTGATGCTCCTTGCATTAAAAGGAAGTATTATTTGACTATACGGTGGTGGACCATAAAACAACTAACGGGGGGAGGAGGAGGCTCCATGAATATCCCCATCCTCAATGATGGTGGAGCCCAGCACGTGAGTGCAAAAGACAAGGCTGAAGCGTTTGCAACGATCTTCAGCCAGAAGGGCCGAGTGGATGATCCATATCAGCTTACTCCTGAGGTCCCCACCATCACAGAAGCCAGTCTTCAGCCAATTCGATTCACTCCACGTGATATCAAGAAATGGTTGAGCGCACTGGATACAGCAAAGGCTATGAGCCCCGACAACATCCCGGCTATCGTGCTGAAGAACTAGCTGCGCCTCTAGCCAAACTGTTCCAGTACAGCTACAACACTGGCATCTATCCGACAATGTAGAAAACTGCCCAGGCATGTCCTGTCCACAAAAAGCAGGACAAATCCAATCCGGCCAATTAGCGTACCATCAATCTACTCTCAATCATCAACAAAATGATGGAAGGTGTCATCGACAGTGCTATCAAGCGGCACTTACTCACCAATAACCTGCTCACTGATGCCCAGTTTGGGTTCCGCCAAGACCACTCAGCTCCCGACCTCATTACAGCCTTGGTCCAAACATGGACAAAAGAACTGAATTCCAGAGGTGAGGTGAGAGTGACTGCCCTTGACATCAAGGCAGCATTTGACCGAGTGTGGCATGAAGGAGCCCGAGTAAAACTGAAGTCAATGGGAATCGGGGGTTGGGGGGGGACTCTCCACTGGCTGGAGTCATACCTAGCATGAAGGAAGATGTCCCAGGGCATCACTGCAGGAGTTCCTCAGGGCAGTGTCCTAGGCCCAACCATCTTCAGCTGCTTCATCAATGACCTTCCCTCCAACATAATGTCAGAAATGGGGATGTTCGCTGATGACTGCATAGTGTTCAGTGCCATTCACAACTCCTCAGATAATGAAGCAATCCATGCCCACATGCAACAAGACCTGGACGACCTTCAGGCTGGGGCTGATAAGTGGCAGTTGACGTTTGCACCACACAAGTGCCAGGCAATGACTATCTCCAACAAGCGAGAGTCTAACCACCGCCCTTGACATTCAACGGCATTACCATCGCCGAATCCCCCACCATCAACATCCTGGGGGGTCACCATTGACCAGAAACTTAACTGGACCAGACACGCACATACTGTGGCAACAAGAGCAGGTCAGAAGCTGGGTATTCTGCGGCGAGTGTCTCACCACCCGACTCCCCAAAGCCTTTCCACCATCTGCAAGGCACAAGTAAGGAGTGTGATGAATACTCTCCACTTGCCTGGATGAGTGCAGCTCCAATAACACTCAAGAAGTTCGAAACCATCCAGGACAAAGCAGCCTCTTTGATTGGCACCCCATTCACCACCTTAAACATTCACTCCCTCCACCACCAGTGTACCGTGGCTGCAGTGTGTACCATCTGCAAGATGCACTGCAGCAACTCGCCAAGGCTTCTTCGGCAGCACCTCCCAAACCCGCGACCTCTTCCACCTAGAAGGACGAGCAGCAGGCACATGGGAACACCACCTCCAAATTCCCCTCCAAGTCACACACCATCCTGACTTAGAAGTATATCGCTGACCCTTCATCGTCGCTGGGTCAAAATCCTAGAACTACCTCTCTAACAGTACTGTGGGAATACCTTCACTACATGGCTTGCAGCGGTTCAAGAAGGCGGCTCACCACCTCGAGGGCAATTAGGAATGGGCAATAAATGCTGGCCTGGCCAGCGACGCCCACATCCCATAAAAAATGATTTTTTTTTAAATGACAACAGTAATCTGTATAAAGTAGTTTTGATAAAGCCCCTATGTAAATACAAATATTTTTCTTTAAATTTGTTCAGAACTTTAGCGTTCTGCAGATATGGAACAAAACATTTGGCACTCTGAAGCTGTTTCATAGGGGAGCCGAACTCAGTTTTTCCTCACACCATCTGATGAAGGGCCCACACCTGAAACGTCTACACAGATGACTTGTGCGCGTATCAGGGACTGTAGTGCTAGTAGTGACTAGAAGGCTAGTATAAAAGTAACTTCATGGCCCTCGGTTGTTTTTCTAACCTGGTGCAACTTGAAAATTTGCTAATGTTTGTGTGTTTGATTATAGTTACTACTTCAGTTTCACTATTGCTTCCTCTGCTGAAAAAACAAGATGCCCAGTATGGTGTCAGGCTATAAAAAGAACGGTGCCTTTGCTTGCTTTTACCTTGTTAGATGGTATTTTTATCATATACTCTTGATTGCAACCCTGAGTTCTTCAGGGAAACAAGCTTGTCCTCACAGTTTAATTAGAAATGTTGCATTTAACATGAGTATCTTGTATCTTCTACACAATAGTTAACTCCTCTATCTGACAAACTGATCAAATCATTGCAGGGCAATATTGACAGAAATGAGCAATATTTCAGCATTAAGAAGACTCAATTTGCACTGTCAATGACGGTGATGTAGCTCACCAATTCTTTGTATGCCAAGTTTCAAGTTTTCAACTCCATGGCTTGCTGATAAGAACGTTATGGCAATCAAGAGCTAAATATTGCTGGAAAAGTTGTGGAGTGGGAAACCTCACTCCCACTTGTCACATTTGGCAATTTTACTGTTTTACAAAGCCTATATTTAGGCAATGATTGAATTTAAACTTGCTCCTGGATTTTCTACAGTTTAAGGCTGTGCACACCAGTGGACTGGATGCCAGTATCCTGTTCTAAGCAGTGGTACTACTGCCAGAGGACTTGCATAAGTTAAGGCAGAAAGCACATGGTGGTGTCCTTTTCCAGGAAGATGATTGTAAGCAAATGATATTTGTGCTGGGCTGCTTCACTTAAATGTTAATGGTTTCTTTAGTGGTTGTATAGTTGAAACTATGATGATTTAGTATTAGTGGGATTTAAATACTGCAATTACATAAATGTTTTAAGTATATGATGTTGGCATGCTGTGTGCAGTGAAAATGTAAGATCGGATGGTAACACCCCTACAAGTGGGATTTGTAGAAATTGCCAGTTTATTTCATACCACAATTTTTGGCATGTGTTGTGCCATCAGGATGCACAGAAGTTAGATGAGTGCAATTTTTAAGGATAGATTGTATTTCTGCTTTGCATTTAGTTTTTGTCACTTTTTATAAGACTATGCATGCTAATCAATCTATATTGCAGTATAGGTAAAAAGTAAGCTTTTCGTAACCAAAACTATTACAACAACCACTTTTATTTTGTATAGCACCTATAATGTAGAAAATCGTTTCACGATGATTCAGAGGTATGTGGGGTGGGGGAGGGGAAACTACTGCTGAGCTGAAGGAGTAGTGGTCAGGAGGGTGACACAAAGCTTGGCAAAAGAGTTGCGTTGTAAGGAGAGTCTTAAGAGGTGAGAGAGGTTTGCAGAAGGAATTTCAGAGTGAGAGATAGGTAACCAAAGTTGCAACTACTAATGGGGCAAAGAGTGGAGTGATGCAGCAAAGGTTGGGGTCAGGAAAGGAGAGTCCGGAGAGGATTATAAGACTGGAGGAAGCTGCAGAATTGAGAGATGAGGCCACAGAGATTTAAACGCAATGACCAATGGAATAACATTTTTCGTAAATCCTGGCAAACAACAGTAGTTAGATTAGTATGATAATCTTCCCTCACAGGGTAATGCCAGATATTGGCAGAGTAAGATACTGTTTTAGTACAAAAGCAGCTTTTATGAAGGAATTAAACTTTTTTTTATTGATTTTTCCCCTGTTTTAAGAAACTAGTCTGAAAATTAATTCTGAAATATCAATCTAAACACTTTGGATGCATTAGGTTTTGTCTGCATCGGATTTTGACACAATGCAAATGTATCAAAGTAGATGTCTGGAAAAATATCAGCAATTGTTAGAGATTTTTATAAAAATATTTTGGGGAGAGAAGAGAAGCTGTACACATTTTTAATGAAGTGCACTGCTCCAGAAGCAGACATGGAAGCCATCATTGACTACTGCAAAAAGTGGATACTTAAGCCCAGTGTGTCAGACAATGCTGTAATGCTTCCCATCTTATTAATGCCAACGTTTCATGAGAATTCAACATCTTGGATGAAGATCAGCTAGCACATATCACATGGCCGTAACTCTAGATTGCACACTTGCCTGCAGAGACCACCTCACTAAGGTAACTCAGTAGATCAAGAGCAGAAATGGCCTCCTAAACAAGCTTGCAGGCTCAACTTGGGGAGCTAATGTTGCGCAGCACAGATCTCTCCTGTGTGGTTAAACAATTCCAACACAAAACTAATTGACTCAAACAATAAGAATAATAACAGGACTGAGACCAACAAATGGCTACCAGTCCTCTAAAATATTTGGCCTCCTGACATCAAGCATCATATTGCAGCAAAGAATCTTCTTCAGAAAATCTAGGAGATGTTACAACTGCCACCTCTCAAAGATATATGGGAGGCTCCTCGCCACCAATTCTTCCGCAGAAGACCAATCTGGACTACGTTGCCAACCATCTTCAAGGCGAGTGATGCCTCATAAAGATGAACCGAATAGGACAGAGCTGCTCCCTCTAAGATCTCCTTTCTGATCACCCAGCCTAATGAGAGATTGCCTGGCTTTGAGCTACCATGCCATCTCTACAAACTCAACCGTTTTAGATGTGGGGTGATAAGGTGTGTGGCTAATGTTCAACCTCCTGTAATGTCTAATGAAAGGTATTGAAGTGCATTCAGTATCTTGCTAACTTTTTGGTTCAGACCGATGCAAGCAGTAAGTCAAGATAAATGATAAAGATGAGGAACAGTTAGTTCATGAATCCAGAAAGATTCAAAGGTTCTCCCATCACTGCTTCCATTAGTTTATCAAACAATTCCAGTGGTTTTCCATCCACGGCCCTGTAAGCCTGTTTTTTTTCTTGCTTATTTCCTTATACTCCCCTCGCTTGTGCTACCTCATTTTTCCCACAACCTCAATGTTTATCTTCTATGCTCTCAATTTTTCTCTCCATTCTCGCTTCCTTTCTCTTTCTTGCTCTTTTGCACCCTCTCTACACTTTTGCGCCCTCTCCCTTGGTACAGCAGTGCAGTGGTTGTTATTGGACTAGTAATTCCGAGGCTTTGACCAATAATCCCGAGAGTATGTTTTCAAGTCTGACCATGGCAGTTGGAGAATTTGAATTCTATTTTTTTTAAATCTGGAAAGTATGAAAATATCTGGTATCAGTAAAAGTGACTATGAAGCTGTCAGAGTGACCTAAAAACCTAACTGGTTCACTAATGTCCTTTAGGAAACGAGCTCTGCTGTCCTTACCTGGTCTGGTATATATGTGTGACTGCCATCCCACACCAACTTGGCTGACTCTTAACTGCCCTCTGAAGTAGCCTAGCAAGCCACTCCGTTGTATCAAACCGCTCATGACAACTAGAGATACAAAATAAATGCTGGCCTTGCCAGCGAAGCCCTCATCCTGAGAATGAATATTTTTTTTTTAAATGGAATGGTGTGTGGCATCTTATCTCTTCTATGTCTGTGGAACAATTTGTATGTCCCTGGAAATTTAACCTCCCTCAAAATATAAATTTAACATCTGTACTTAGCTCCAATACTAATGTACTTTTCCTTGTTAATGTACTTATTTGCAATCTAGATTTTATTCTTAAAATACATGTCATTTGTATGCAGAATTTTGAAGCAACTGTAATCAGCCCTAATTTCCTAGCCTACCCTGTATTTTCTTTCTAGTCATGGCTTAGTTAGTAGCACTCTCGCCTCTGAGTCAGAAGGTTGTGGGTTCAAGTCCCATTCCAGAGACTTGAGCACAAAATGTAGGCTGCAGTGCTGAGTGAGTCGGAGGTGCCATCTTTCAGATAAAACATTAAACTGAAGCCCTGTCTGCCCCCTTGGGTGGATGTAAAAGATCCTGTGGCCTATTTAAAAGAAGAGCAGGGGAGATCTTCCCGATGTCCTGGCCAATATTTATCCTTCAACCAACATCACTAAAACAGATGATTTAGTCTATGGCCCTGAAATTCGCCTCTCCGGCTTGCTGCGGGGGTAAGGATCGCGTGCGCACTTACCTACCGTGCCTGCCGTTGACCTCTGGGCCCACGGGAACTTCAGCTCCTGGGCCTGCTCCAAGTGCCAGCGCGCAGTGCTTGCGTGTCCCAGGGGCGCAGTTAGTGCGATGCGTCCCCTGGGATCACGTGGGCCATGGAGAGTCAATGGCAGCAGACCATCTTACATTCATAGATTTGACAGGAAGACCTGTCAAATCTATGAATTGAAATCGGCCCCTAAAGAACAGCTAAACTTCAAATAATTTTTTTAAAAAACCATCACATTTATAAAATAACTAAGTTAAATAAATTAACTACTTTAAACAAAAATTTAAATTTTTGAAAAAATTAAAATACCTTTTAACAGTGCTAAAAATAAACTTACCTTTCTTTAAAGTATCTAAAAAAGATAAACTTGTTGAAAAAATTTTTAAATTATAATTAATTAACCACTTACCTTGTTGAAAACGGGTCCTGCGCCTCCTTTTTTTAAAAGCGCAGGTTCTTCAATACCTAACCTCCCGTAGAAACCTGGGGGAAAAAAAACCTAAGTTTGCTGCGTGCACGCAGCCTCTACCGCGCACGCGGTTCACCTATGAACCGCCCCCTTCACCAGACCGGAATTTCCAGTTTCCCGCGCATGCGCAGTGCATGCAGGAAACCGGCACTTCAGGACGCTTTACGGGTGAGTACACAGTGTGTACTCACCCAGGAAGGGCCGAATTTTTGGCCCATTATCTCATTGCTGTTTGTGGAACCTTGCTGTGTGCAAATTGGCTGCCGCGTTTCCCTATATTACAACAGTGACTACACTTCAAAAAAGTACTTCATTGGCTGTTAAGTGGTCTGGGACATCCTGAGGTCATGAAAGGCACTATATAAATGCAAGTCTTTTATCGTTACTACCCCATGTGGAGCTTACTGCAGCACTGCTCTCGAGCTGCCATCTGGTCATCACCTCCTGTTCCCAGAACATTTGTCCTCTGTCTATTCTAGTTTTGGTGATCATTTAGCCATGTTTGCAGTGTGCTCTGTTTACTCTTGGGCTGCTTTTTGTTTGCAAAATAATTTTAATAAGTGAATTGCCAGATAGGAAGTCTGTTGTTCCTCATCCCAAGAACCCAGTTTCAATTGTGCTTCTCCTGCAGGGTGACAAAATTATAGGGTTACTGTCCTTTGCTGCTCTTGTGTACATACTAATGAACAACTGTGGAGTGGTATTGGTGGCAACTTTAACAGGTCTCCAGCCAATTCTCTCTCTGCTTGGGGTGGGGGGGTGGGGCGGGAGAAGGAGAGAGGTGGGAAATTCAAAATGAATAAATTGTGGTGTATTTCTCAAATGCCATTTTCTATTTGGAGGAGAAAAATTCAGCTTGAAGTAAAACTAAAAGTTTAATGCAGTCATGCAGCTAGCCACTTGCACAAAATGCAATCGATAAATGAATAGGCCCTTGAGGTGCAATGCTATTAGCTATATTTCTTGAACTACATGGAATACTTTCAGCTGACTGTCAACTATTAATTAATGAAACTTGGTTGAGCTCTTAAATTACCATAGGGATTTAAGTACACAATTCAAAATGCATTGTACTGGATGGAAGAGTTTCCATTAGCAGAAAATATATTGATTTTTTTTGTGTTTTTAAAAAATACTATATTTCAGGGACACTTGATTCCATTTGTATAGCTGAATTATGGCCTTTTGTAATGGTTGGAGGTGTCATCAACCAGCCATAAGTAGTGGCAGAGTCTGTGGTACCTTGGCTATAGCTGATGGACTGTTCCTGGTACCCTGGGTCGTCTTCTAATAAACACATTAACAAACACCATTTTGATAAATCTGTCACACCAAAGAACTGACTTCCATTGTAGTATACTGCTCATTTTTATTGTAGCTCCTTAAATTATTCTGATTGTCTTATACAGTGAGAATTTAAATTCCACTTAATAATTGAGTCCCTTCCATTCCATATACCACTGCTGTCATGTGTTGCACAAATAACCAAAACACTCAAGATCTCCAGAATATCAAACTTTCCTCAGCTTACATTGCAAAACTTAAATTCTTGGATTCTTTTATGCATTTAAATGAAACTGGTTGTATGGTAGGACATTCTATCAGTACTAGTTTTCAGTTTCTTTTGAAATCTAGTACCTTGATACTAGGACAGTGTACTAGTGTGGTATTGAGGGAACTAGTGGATTAGAACCTGTAGTCCCTCACTTCTTTCTAAGCTCAAGTTCTGCCTCTGACTTGAAGGGATTAATGTTTCCCTTCTCTACAATGAGGTAGAGGAGAGAAAAAGAAAAAGTAGGAGAGCTAAGAATTAAATACCATTGAAGAAGGGACAAAAAAATTACCAAGCAGGAAGTATTGAAAAACAAAAAAAACAGTTTTTATACTGAATAGTGTTGGAAGAGGCAGACAGAAAAATGGACTTGGAGGAGGGGAGCAAAAATAACACTTGGTAGACATTGTAGACTTACTGGTACCAGAGTGTTGACTTGACTCAGTTGGTAGCGTCCTCTCCTCTGAATCAGAAGGTTATGAGTTCAAATACCCCTTTAGCATGTCATCTAAACTGATGCTGTAATGTAGTATTGTGGCAGTGCTGCATTGTCAGAGGTGCTATCTTTCGGTGAGACATTCAACCTACCCTGGCATCTGAGGCACCATCTGCCTGTTCAGGTGGAAGTTAAAGACCCTATGGCACTATTCAAAGAAGAGTGATGAGTTCTCCTGACTTAGTCAACATTTTTCTCTCAACCAATGCCATCCAAAAGCAGATTAACTTGGTGATTTGTCTCATTGCTATTTGTGGGATCTTGATGTGCGCAAATTGCTGCCATATTTTCCTATATAAGCAATGACTGATGTTCAAGAGTAGTTTTTGTGAAGTTCTTGAGATGGATGTGATCAGATTCACTTTTTATAAATGCAAGTCTTTTCTCTTTTCACTTTCCTGTTCGTATCCATAGCTAGTTAGGTATGAAAACCTATAGTTTTTGGATATTTCTGACCCCAAAATGTTTGAGAACCAATGGGGGGAATTTTCCCAGCCCTGCGGAGGCGGGACTGCCGGGTAAATGGCAGAAACTGGGAGTGGAGACTGACCCCGCTCCCAACCCGCCTCCGTGCCATCTTCCCGGGAGGCGGGTCCCCGAGTCGCGCAGGGACCCAACTCCTCGAGGCAGGAAGGGGATTAGAGCCTATTAACTGACTGTTAACAGGCAGTTTTGAGGCTTATCCCCATTTTATGCCTGCAATTGCGGGCTTCCCGACGGCTGCGAACCTCGCCAGCGTCAGCAAGGTGAGCAGTGGGTCTGCGGGGGTGAGAGGGGTCGAAATGTCCGCTGTAGAGGTGATTGATGGGTACAAGTGTGGACAGGTAAGTATGAGAGGTGAGTGTAAAGTGTTGGAAAAAGTTTCTTTACCTTTGCTTCTTCCTGCAGGCTTCAACCTTTGAGGATCCGGAAGTGCCTCATCTCAACGGCAGAGATGACAGAATGGCTGCTGCATTCTCAGATGCAGCAGCCATCTGCTTTCTGCTGAGGAGAGAGGTCTTGGTGAGCCTTCTGTGCAAGGCTCACCTGAGAACAGAGATTGTCAGTGTTTGACAGCTTCTCAAAGCTGTCAAACGCTGACAATTCATCTGTCAAAAATGTTTCAACAGATGAGAGTCATACGCTGACGTCATCTGTCACCGGCTTTCCCTTAATTGGCCGGTAAGCCCGCAGGGTGGGTTTAACAAGGTCAATCAAGGAAAAATAGCATGGGTTGGTCAGACGTCGCTGGGGGCAGGACTGAAACCCGAAAACCAGCAGTCCCGCCCCCATTGATAAAATCCAGCCCCTTGTCTTTAAACAATTTTAATCTTGCCCTTGTTAAATTTTCCATAAAAGGTATTCATAGCTAAATTCTCACGCTTCAGGGAGATTCAACACTTGTCTTCTTAACACTCCTAAAGTGGGATTACCACTTTTTGGTATGATCAACTGGACATGCTATCTGTTTTTATTCCAGAAATAATATGGCCGACAACAGAGAGAAACCGTTAACGTTTCAGGTCGATAGCCTTGCATCATAACGGAATGATGCTAGAGATTAACAGTTTTTAAGCAAGTAGAGAGCCTGGGTAAAGAGAACATTAACTCTCTTTTTCTCTCTCCACAGATGCTGCCTGACCTGCTCAGTGTTTTCCAGCATTTTCTGTTATATCAGATTTCCAGCATCAGCAGGATTTTGCTTTTATATTATTTCTGGACCTTGATTCCTGACTTCCATTCTTTATTTTGTATAGAAGATTTACTGCAGTGCTTAATTAATTATACATTTAAAATTGTGATTTCCATTGACCTAATTCAAGTGTAATGTGTCATACTGGTGGGGAGGAGAAAGAGGGGATTCCTCATATTTTTTGCTTCCTTTCTGTACCCAGTATTTCAGGTGTTCATTAGCTGTCGCTCAGTCTGGTTGGCTCATTCTGGCTGTAATGTCCAAGGTCAGAATGAAAGCGCTTCATAAACATTTTGCTCTAGTCCTGTTGTAAAGAGAGAACTTGTATTTATATAGCACCATTCACATCCTCCGGACATCCAAAAGCGCTTCACAGCCATTGAAATGCTTTTAAGGTGTAGTCACTGTTGTAATGTAGACAATTTGGTAATTGAATTCTCAACTTTTGGTTTGCCAGTTCAGTACCATAACTACTATATTACTGCACCCATTATGTCACACTGTATTCTGGGTATTGTAGTTTCACAGGAGCAAGATAAAAACTACATTTAAGTGTCCTGATGTATCTCTCGCACATCAAAATTTATCCATGGCAGCTGGTTATCTTCGCCTAGGGAACAAATGTCCAAATCTGGGGCTGAAGAATCCAAAGTACAGGCCTGTGCAGGAAGAACTTGGTTATTTCTAAAATTTAAATGATTAATTTTATATATACGTTTTTAGTAATAGTTTCAAAACTGTAGGTTTATGTTTTATTTTTAGTAGTATAATTTGACCTGCGTGATGAAGGAACATGGCACCTGAAAACTGTGATGAAATTATTTGAAAGATTTAATTGGTTCCGTTGTGCCTTTTTTCTTGTTTTGTTGAACACTGCTGATTCTCGATTTTTTTCTGTTTTTTGTATCTGCTTCCAGCCTGCTAATTGATATCTATCAATATTTTAGGCAATGGCATTCAGTTGTTTTTTTTATGAATGGTACATTTTGATTGAAGTTTGCACATGTGACAGTTTGAAGTGTGACAGAAGCTGGACAAATGTAAGATTTAAATATATTGACCCGGATTTTTCATTAAGAATAACGGTGAGGCTAACTGCACTCAGTTTATTATGGAGTAAATCGGACAGCTACTTACGGACTCAGCACATACGCAGTTAAATGTGGAAATCCGGAAGTTGCTGTCCAAGTTGGCCTGCCCCTCCACGGGTTGCGCTACAACAGTACCTCACTGAAAGACTCGGCATTGAAATCAATGTAAGGGTGTGAAGTTACTGTACTTACCTACTTGTTGCCCACTAAACAAGGCAGAAAAAGTTAGGGCTGGTGCATTCAGGTGTAAGTGAATTTTTAACAGTGTGATAAGTCCTAATTACTGCCAAATAACCTCTCTGCCACTGAAAATTTAATTTTACAAGTGTGGAGTCTCATTCGTTCAGAATTTAATTAGTGTTGGAGATCTGTCTCTTTTATCTCTTTCTCTTAATCCCATCTTTCTTTTCCTCTCTATTTCGCTTTCTGTGCAGGATTTTACAAAGGATTAAATATTCTAATTTATACTTCCTGGTTTAGACTCTGTGTGTATGTGAGCATTCTTCAATCTGATTGGTTGAAGAGCCACGCTGATTCTTTCCTTGCTCACACATGCCACAGATCCCTTGTAGAAAGCTCTGTGGCCAGCTGTCAGCGTGATGAACGGCTGAGTTCCGCTTATACAAAATCCGGGCCATAGATGATGCCACAAATTATGGGAACAAAGGGTTTAACGTCTGAACCTGCAAATTTTTTTCTTTCAGATTACTTCAGTTTATCATTTTCTTTTTGCATTTGTTACACTGAATAATATAAAATTGAAATGTAATCTTCAATGCAATATTACGACGCAATGTTATTCTATCTGTTGCATTCTTATAGCTATAGTTTTAAAAGTCGAAGCAATTGTTAGAAACCTGAGAACTAAGCATATTGTTCATGAGTCGTAGTTATCAGAAACCCATTTTTGGAAAAGTACAGAAGATTTATTCACTGAGCATCTGTCCTATTTTGAAATTGAAGGCTTTTGAAATTGTAGGCTTTAATACTTTAGTCACACAGAATTCTCTGCCAAGTGTTCTGAACCGTGTCAAGATGTGGGGAAAAAAATCAGCTTGCAATGTTGAAGTTTTCTACATGATTTTGTTTCCCTGCTAGGCACTGACTTAATTGTAGCTAGGTTTCTCAGTAAAAATGGCCCTAGGCTTTCACTGAAACATTTTATCATTTTTGAGAAATCCACTTGAAGGATCAAGAAGGATGACCAGCTTGAAATGAATAAAAAAGAAACAAACTAAATAAGGAATCAAAAGATTAGGAGGGAATGGTGTAGTGGGTTAGAAACTGGCCTTTCACCTCCTGGGTTTAAATCCAGCCCAAACTGATGGGGTGAAGATTTACTCTCTCAAATGAGTTTGAGCAGTCCCAACTGAGATGTGAATGGGTAAGAGCCCACAGCACAAAACTGTCTGTAAATTGGCATTAATTATCCCATGAACATTCAGTCTTGGGCCCTCTCTCATCCAGAGAAGTCACAGGATGGCTGTTATAGGAAGTGGAAAATTGTCACTTTGCTGTAGTCAGGATGCTCCTCATTGATTGGAGCTGAATACAAGGGACATTGTTGAAGCAGATTACAACGCATCTAACCAGCTCTTTATGCTTGATGCTGGTATTGGATGCCTAATTTAGGAAATATTCCATTTCCAACTCCAGTGTCCCTCAAAAACTCATCCACATTTTTAAATATTAGATGTTTCTAGACTTGGGTTTTAAAAGTCTGAAGGTTGTCAGGGGGAACCTGGGGGAAGGAAAAAACTGGGAAGGAATAAGGAACTTAAAGAAATTATTAGTTTAAAAAAAACAGTACAGTACTAGCAAAATTAATGGGACTAAAAGTCGACGAATCCCAAGGACTGGATGACCTACATCCTAGGGTTTTGAAAGAGGTGGCCATTGGGATAGTGGATGCATTGGTTGTCATCTTCCAAAATTCTATAGATTCTGAAACGGTTCCTGCAGATTGGAGGATAGCAAATGTAACCCTGCTATTTAAGAAAAGAGGGAGAGACAAAACAGGGAATTACAGACCTGATAGCCTCACATCAGCAGTTGGGAAAATGCTGGAATCTATTATAAAGGATGCAATAACTGGGCACTTAGAAACTAATAGTAAGATTGGGCAGAGTCAACATGGATTTATGAAAGGGAAATCCTGTTTAAACCTATTGGAGTTCTTTGAGGATGTAACTAGTGGAGTAGACAAAGGGGAACCAGTAGATGTGGTGTATCTGGATTTTCAGAAGGCCTTCGATAAGGTCCCACACACGAGGTTGGTGAACAAAATTAGGGCACATGGAATTGGGGGTAATATACTAGCATGGATTGAGAATTGGTTAACAGACAGAAAACAAAGAGTAGGGATATACAGGTCTTTTTCAGGATGGCAGGCTGCGACTAGTGGGGTATCGCAAGGATCGGTGCTTGGGCCCCAGCTATTCACAATCTGTATCAATGATTTGGATGAGGGGACTAAATGTAACATTTCCAAATTTGCTGATGATACAAAGCTAGGTGGCAGTGTCAGTTGTGAAGAGGCTTCAAGGGGATCTCGACAGGCTCAGTGAGTGGGCGAGAACATGGCAGATGGAATATAATGTGGATAAATGTGAAGTTATCCACTTTGGTAGAAAAAACAGAAAGGCAGAGTATTTCCTAAATGGTGAAAGATTGGGGAATGCAGATGCTCAAAGGGACCTGGGTGTCCTTGTACATGAGTCACTGAAAGTGAATGTGCAGGTGCAGCAAGCCATTAGGAAGGCAAATGGTATGCTGGCCTTCATTACAAGAGGATTTGAGTACAGGAGTAAAGAAGTCTGACTCCAATTATATAGAGCCTTGGTGAGACCACACCTGGAGTACTGTGTACAATTTTGGTCTCCTTACCTAAGGAAGGATGTACTTGCCATAGAGGGAGTGCAACAAAGGTTCACGAGATTGATTCCTGGGATGGCGGGACTGTCGTATGAGAAGAGATTGAGTAAACTAGGCCTGTATTCTCTTGAATTCAGAAGAATGAGAGGGGATCTCATTGAAGTATACAAAATTGTTGCAGGGCTTGATAGGGTGGATGCTGGGAGAATGTTTCCCTTGGCTGGGGAGTCTAGAACCAGGGGCCACAGCCTCAGGATAAAGGGTAGGCTATTCAGGACTGAGATGAGAAGAAATTTCTTCACACAGAGTGTGGTGAATCTTTGGAATTCTCCACCCCAGAGGGCTGTGGAGGCTCAGTCATTGGGTATATTCAAAACAGAAGTTGATAGATTTCAGACTAGTAAAGGCATCAAGGGATATGGCGATAGGGCCGGTGAATGGAGTTGAGGCAGAAGATCAGCCATGATCTCATTGAATGGCGGAGCAGGCTTGAAGGGCCGAATGGCCTACTCCTGCACCTATTTCTTACGTTCTTATGAGAGTTAAAGACTTGATTTCAGTATAGTGAGGATGTAGGGATCATGAAGAAACTGTTTGAAAATTGCCCCATTGAAGGACACAGTGGTAAGAGTTGTAGTAATTCAGCCGTTGCACTTTGAGAAATGAAAGTTGGTATGTGGTGAGGGGGAGAAAAAGTTAAATGTAAAGTGGAATAGTGAGCAAAAGTGAATAGGTTTGGATGATGAGCAGTTGAGTCCATTGACTGTGGGTGGAACAGAATGCGGACAGAGCTCTGGGTAACTCATGAGTTAATAGAAAAAGTAAAAGGGTGAACCATCAGCTACGGCACAGATCGAGCAATTTGAGGGAAATCTAGCTTTGGTTAGAGACCATACCATAACTTCTTTAGAAATGAATAATTCCAAACGTAAAAGGATTGATGCTAAATGGCGATCTCAATGGCAATGACAGATGAAGTACTCGAGCAGGTTTCCTGGTGTGCAAGATAAGCTAATAAGGTTGCCAGTGAAAGCTATGATAGAAACCATATCTAATGGTCATGAATAAGGCCAGAAGTTTAAAGGTAATGGATACTTTGAAACGCAAGTTTAGAAAGCGTCAAATGCAAAGACAATGGGGTCTAACTGGAAAGGTATGAAGGCTAACTTTCTAAAATAAGGGAGAAGGTAAACAAAGAAATTTCAACAGGGTAGGAAGATCGGGAAGAATTTCAAGAAGTGACATAAGACCAACGCAAGTGTGGAGGCATACATCTTAAGGACTTTGGACAGATACCATAGGACCAGAACTTCCTATTGAAATACAAAAGGGTGGATGATCCGACAAACCTGGCTGGAATAAAACTGTGTCGGCCGTAATGGTAGAACAGAATGGAGCACTGAAATTATTGGAGGCAAAAGGAGAGTCAAAAATGTTAGCCTTTTCTTTGGGGGAACTAAACCAAATCATCAGATCAAAGGAGAGATTAACTATACCATCAGGAAATATGAGAAATATGAGTTGGTAAGGAGGATTCTTGGAAGTTAGCTTTAGCAAGGCACTAGAACAAGCAGATGCAGAGAAGAAATAAAACAGCAGTTGATACTTTTTTTTAGAAAGTTGTATTTTATCTGTCCACTTGTGGATTTGCAGAGATAATGAAGGCTTGGATGCTTCCGAATGATTGAGGTACCAGGTGCAACAGGGTGAAGTGAGATGGCAGAATGGTTTAAATCATGCTGACCAAGTTGTAGTACCAGATTTGACGAAATGAGAAGAATTAAACTTTCCGTGCCAGCTTGAATAGCATTAGTTACTTCAGAGAAGGATCAGAAGAGCTGGCATGGAAGGTTTCATACTTCATTCTTCCTATTTTACCAAATTTAATACTGTATCTTGGCTCACCATTCTGCTGAGTTTCATACAAATCCTGGAGTTAGAGCATGAAAAGACAGCATTTGATTGATTTATAGTTCCAAACAAGACGAGACTGGTTTGCAAAGATTGATTTCTGCAGGATATTTCAAGGCAGATATGATAGTGATGAATAGAGTCCAGTGATGGGAAATTGGGACAGTGTAAAAGGATTGGAGGTGAATGAAATGTCAAGGATATTAATATACTGGGGTGGGGGGTGAGTGTTGAGAAATCAGGAATATGGTTATGCCGATTAACGATGGGTACAAGGTCATTCAGGATAACCAAACACTTAGCATTATTGCCAGTCTAATTAATATAGAAGCTAAACCATTGCTAAGAATAGTGATTTCAACAGAAAAAAAGTAAAAGTGATGGATTTAATTTTGTTTGACAAAGTTTGTGAATTATAACACAAGGCACAGTAGATGAATTTAGTGAATTGGAAGGCGATCAGAGTCGCCTGACGCAAGGAAGTTAAGGTGAGGAGCAGGAACGCCAGAACAAATAGAAGCATATACACCTCATTTTGGTTTGGAGTTTGAAATAGAAAATGTAAGGGAAATTTGGCGGAAAAGTTGGAGGTGCAGTTTCATTTTCAGTGACAAATGATGAAATGGATATCAAAATTTGATAAAATGGCATAAATATTGCGGTGCAAAAAAGCATTTCTTCATCCTGTCAGTGGAAAGAAGAAATGAGTCTTGCAGATACTACAACGCACTGGAACGTCCTTGTGGGACTTGTGCCATATTGTATAATTTGGGACAATTTTTGCCTGAGCAGTGTACTTTTATTATTTTTCGGTCCTCTTCCCATACAGTTGGGTTTTTTTTGTAATGAATTGCTAGCAGCAATATGATGGCTGAATTTTCAGTATTGTGTTGGCTTGACTTGGCTCCAGCAGTCAAACCGGGGAGACATTCTCCTGAAAGAAATGTGTAATATATGTATAGAAATAAGGTTAATATAACTTTTTGTGTTGTCATATCTTTACACTTATTTTACTGTACTTGCCAAACACAGCTTTTCTTGCTAACATTGAAATCAAAACCTTGAGTGATAATGGATTGGGTTGAATAATGCCGCAGCTTCCATTTCAAAGTATCAACCTTTGCAAATTACTTAAAATAGCATTAAAAAAAAATATTTGTTTCATGGGATGTGGACATCGCTGGCAAGGCCAGCATTTATTGCCCATCCCTAATTGCCCTTGAGAAGGTGGTGGTGGGCCACCTTCTTGAACCGCTGCAGTCCGTGTAGTGAAGGTACTCCCACAGTGCTGTTTGGGAGGGAGTTCCAGGATTTTGACCCAGACGATGAAGGATCAGCGATATACTTCTAAGTCGGGATGTTGTGTGTCTTGGAGGGGGAGGTGGTGGTGTTCCCATGCGCCTGCTGCCCTTGTCCTTCTAAGTGGAAGAGGTCGCGGGTTTGGGAGGTGTTGCCGAAGAAGCCTTAGCGAGTTGCTGCAGTGCATCTTATAGATGGTACACACCGCAGCCACGGTACGCCAGTGGTGGAGGGAGTGAATGTTTAAGGTGGTGGATGGGGTGCCAATCAAGCGGGTTGCTCTGTCCTGGATGGCGTCGAGCTGCTTGTGTTGTTGGAGCTGCACTCATCCAGGCAAGTGGAGAGTATTCATCACACTCCTTACTTGTGCCTTGTAGATGGTGGAAAGGCTTTGGGGAGTCAGGATGTGAGACACTCGCTGCAGAATACCTAGCCTTTGACCTGCTTTTGGTGCCACAGTATTTATGTGGCTGGTCCAGCTAAGTTTCTGGTCAATGGTGACCCCCAGGATGTTGATGGTGGGGGATTCGGCAATGGTAATGCCATTGAATGTCAAGGGGAGGTGGTTAGACTCTCTCTTGTTGGAGATAGTCATTGCCTGGCACTTCTGTGGTGCGACTGTTACCTGCCACTTAACAGCCCAAGCCTGAACGTCGTCCATGTCTTGTTGCATGCGGGCATGGACTGCTTCATTATCTGAGGAGTTGTGAATGGCGCTGAACACTGTGCAGTCATCAGCGAACATCCCCATTTCTGACCTTATGTTGGAGGGAAGGTCATTGATGAAGCAACTGAAGATGGTTGGGCCTAGGATACTGCCCTGAGGAACTCCTGCAGCGATGCCCTGGGAATGTGATGATTGACCTTCAACCACCACAACCATCTTCGTTTGTGCTAGGTATGACTCCAGCCAGTGGAGCATTTTCCCCCCGATTCCCATTGACTTCTGTTTTACTAGGGCTCCTTGATGCCACACTCTGTCAAATGCTGCCTTGATGTCAAGGGCAGTCACTCTCGCCTCACCTCTGGAATTCAGCTCCTTTGTCCATGTTTGGACCAAGGCTGTAATGAGGTCAGGAGCCGAGTGGTCCTGGCAGAACCCAAACTGGGCATCAATGAGCAGGTTTTTGGTGAGTAAGTGTCGCTTGATAGCACTGTCGATGACACCTTCCATCACTTTGCTGATGATTGAGAGTAGATTGATGGTACGCTAATTGGCCGGATTGGATTTGTCCTGCTTTTTGTGGACAGGACATGCCTGGGCAGTTTTCTACATTGTCGGATTGATGCCAGTGTTGTAGCTGAACTGGAACAGCTTGGCTAGAGGCGCGGCTAGTTCTGGAGCACAAGTCTTCAGCACGATAGCCGGGATGTTGTCGGGGCCCACAGCCTTTGCTGTATCCAGTTTCTTGATATCACATGGAGTGAATTGAATTGGCTGAAGACTGGCTTCTGTGATGGTGGGGACCTTGGGAGTAGGCCGATATTGATCACCCACTGGGCACTTCTGGCTGAAGTTGGTTGCAAACGCTTCAGCCTTGTCTTTTGAACTCACGTGCTGGGCTCCACCATCATTGAGGATGGGGATATTCATGGAGCCTCCTCCTCCCGTTAGTTGTTTAATGGTCCACCACCATTCACGACTGGATGTGGCAGGACTGCAGAGCTTTGATCTGATCTGTTGATTGTGGGATTGCTTAGCCCTGTCTAAAGCATGCTGCTTCTGCTTTTTAGCATGCATGTAGTCCTGTGTTGCAGCTTCCCCAGGTTGGCACCTCATTTTCAGATACACCTGGTGCTGCTCCTGGTATGCTCTTCTACACTCCTTATTGAACCAGGGTTGGTCCCCTGGCTTGGTGGTAATGGTAGAGTGAGGGATATGCCGGGCCATGAAGTTACAGATTGTGGTGGAATACAATTCTGCTGCTGCTGATGGTCCACAGCGCCTCATGGATGCCCAGTTTTGAGCTGCTAGATCTGTTCTGAATCTATCCCATTTAGCATGGTGGTAGTGCCACACAACACGATGGAGCGTGTCCTCTGTGAAGATGGGACTTCGTCTCCACAATGACTGTGTGCGGTGATCACTGCTACCAATACTGTCATGGACAGATGCATCTGTGACAGGTAAATTGGTGAGGGCGAGGTCAAGTAGGTTTTTCCGTCGTGTTGGTTCTCTCACCACCTGTCGCAGGCAGTTACGTCCTTCAGGGCTCGGTCAGTAGTGGTGCTACCGAGCCACTCTTGGTGATGAAAATTGAAGTCCCCCACCCAGAGTACATTCTGTGCCCTAGCTACTCTCAGTGCTTCTTCCAAGTGGTGTTCAACATGGTGTTCATCAGCTGAGCGAGGGCGGTAGGTGGTAATCAGCAGGAGGTTTCCTTGCGCATGCTTGACCTGAAGCCATGAGACTTCATGGGCTCCGGAGTCCATGTTCAGGACTCGCAGGGCCACTCCTTCCCGACTGTATACCACTGTGCCGCCACCCCTGGTGGGTCTGTCCTGCCGGTGGGACCGGACATACCCAGGGATGGTGATGGAGGAGTTTGGGACATTGGCTGAAAGGTATGATTCGGTGAGTATGACTGTCCGGCTGTTGCTTGACTAGTCTGTGGAACAGCGCTCCCAATTTTGGCACATGCCCCCAGATGTTGGTGAGGAGGACTTTGCAGGGTCGACTGGGCTGGGTGTGCCATTGCCGTGTCCGTAGCCGGTGCCGATGCCGAGGCCGGGTGGTCCGTCGGTTTCATTCTTCTGTTTCGTAGCGGTTAGTCACAACTGAGTGGCTTGCTAGGCCATTTCAGAGGGTAGTTAAGAGTCAACCACATTGCTGTGGGTCTGGAGTCACACAGGCCAGGTAAGGACGGCAGATTTCCTTCCCTAAAGGACATTAGTGAACTAGATGGGTTTTTATGACTTAAGAATTCCCCAGCTGCCGTGGTGGGATTTGAACTCGCGTCTCCGGATCATTAGTCCAGGCCTCTGGGTTACTAGCCCAGTGACATTACCACTATGCTACCGCTACCGGGCCACACTTAAATCTGGTCAATTTTTGTACTGCTGAGGAAAAGGTCTAATTTTTAGGCTCCAAGAAAAGAAAACAGGAATTGCACTTCCACTAATGTCAGGGCTAGATCAGTAAGAAATTATGTTCTCTCAAACAGTGAAACGGAACTCTTTACAGCTAGACAATTATTCATGATATTTAATGATTTAATAAACAATCCCCTGTTTACATAATGGGATCTAGTCACAAAACATTCTTCAACTGAAAGGTATAACAAGCATCCCGAATCTAGCTTGCTAGAAACTCATGTCTCTGGATCATTAGTCCAGGCCTCTGGATTACTAACCCAGTGACATTACCACTACGCTACCGTTCCTGTATAATAAGGTTTAAACGTGTTTACGCCATTTTTAGTAATTATCTAACATCTAAAGTCTTTTGCGCACTTATTGTGTTCCACACAGACTGAATCATTTGCTATTTCAGTGGTAAAAGCTAACTGCAAATTGTTTTGCTGTGTTTTTCCTCTGATATAGTTTCTGAATTGCATCTGATATTCTTGTCTTTTCAGATCTTATACAAGCTACAAATGAGACCAATGTTAACATACCTCAGATGGCCGACACTCTTTTCGAGAGAGCAACAAGCAGCAGCTGGGTAGTGGTTTTTAAGGCTTTGGTTACTACACATCATTTGATGGTCCATGGCAATGAGGTACAGCTTATTAATTCTTCAAATTTGATTCCATGTGGCTGAGAACAGTTATCTAATAATGTAAACTGTACTATTTCAGTTCACTTTTGTTGATGTGCATGAAGTAATTCTGACACTGGAAAATAGGGTTATTATGACTTTGGGTAATGGACTGTAGCTTATACTGTGGATAAGTAAATGATAATAGATGTCCCACATTTTTGCATTGAAAATGAATGGGGTATCACTGAAACTGTAACTGGTTTCTATGGTTAGTCATGTTAATTTTAATTAGATTTCGTATACATAGATACAAGCCCTGAATAGAGCCTCACTTGATGGTAGTGCAGACTACAAAATCCGATGTGGAGATTAGTGCACTTGATTTTCTGACTACTGATTTTTTGCATAATAGAAATTCTGGAAGACTATGAATTGAGTATACTGGCCACTGTACCAGATTCTCAAATTTGCGCTCCCAATAAGTGGGACGCAACTAGCCGTAATCTCTAAATTTCAGGGTTCTAACAAATCAAGGTCTGATGCATTGATCCAACATAGCTTAATAGAATATAACTGCCTTGCTTGAGCCACCATGTTTTTCTGTTAATGCAATGCTTTGACAAATCAATAAATATCTTTGTGTCTGGAAGAATGTGTAGCATGATGCTGATTTGAAACTGAAAAATAAAATGACCATTAACAAAAGTTGGACTTTCATTTTACCTGAATGCCTGATGTATATCTTTTTCTCTTTGTACTCCAATCCTACCCCCCAAAACAAACTAAGCTTACCCACAAGGAAATTAATTGCTTCGTCTCCTCTACAGAAACTCCTTTATCTCAAGGGGGTTGGAATACAAATGGGTGGATATTCTGCTACAGTTGTATATAGGTCTGCAGTACTGTGTTCAGTTCTGGGCACCTCAGGAAGGATATACTGGCCTTGGTGGGTGCAGCACAGGTTCACCAGAATGATATCGGGGCTAAAATGGTTAAGTTATGAGGACTGCTTGCATAAACTTAGCTTGTATTCCCTTGAGTTTAGAGGGTTGAAGTGTGATCTAATTGATGTGTTTAAAATGATAAATAGATTTAAATCGATCGAGAAACTATTTTGTTGGGGACTACAGAACAAGGGGGCACAATCTTAAAATTAGAGCTAGGCCATCCAGGAATGAAATCAGGAAGCACGTTTTCACCTATAGGATAGTAACATGTGGAACTCTCCCAAAAAGCAGTGGTGCTGGGTCAATTAAAATTTTCAAGTCTGAGGTTGATGCATTTTTAAGTAAGAGTATCAGGATAGGGATGAAAGATGGGTAAATGGAGTTCAGGTACAGATCAGCCATCATCTAATTAAATGGCGGAACAGGCTCGACTGGCTGAAAGGCTTAGTCCTGGTCCTATCACTAGGAGATTTCTTTTTAATTTGCCTGACAGCAAATAGGGGATTCAAGCACAGGCTTCTTGACCATCCAGTCAATTTAGTGTTGTACACCTGTTCAAATTAGTAATACATGCAAGCTGTGCAGGACTCCCAAGCCGCTGACTCCATCCCTCTCCCTAACATCTGTCTGAGGCTGAACCACACTGTTCGCAATCTTGGTGTCATATTTGACCCTGAAATGAGCTTCCGACCACGTATCTGCAGCATAACTAAGACCGCCTATTTCCACCTCCGTAACATCGCCCGTCTCCGCCCTTGCCTCAGCTCATCCGCTGCTGAAACCCTCATTCATGCCTTTGTTACCTCTAGACTTGACTATTCCAACGCACTCCTGGCTGGTTCCCACATTCTACCCTACGTAAACTTGAGGTGATCCAAAACTCGGCTGCCCGTGTCCTAACTCGCACCAAGTCCCGTTCGCCCATCACCCCTGTGCTCTCTGACCTACATTGGCTCCCGGTTAAGCAACGCCTCGATTTCAAAATTCTCATCCTTGTGTTCAAATCCTTCCATGGCCTCGCCCCTCCCTATCTCTGTAATCTCCTCAGCCCCACAACCCCCCTGAGATATCTGCGCTCCTCTAATTCTTCCCTCTTGAGCATCCCTGATTATAAACGCTCAACCTTTGGTGGCCGTGCCTTCTGTTGCCTAGGGCCTAAGCTCTGGAATTCCCTGCCTAAACCTCTCCGCCTCTCTATCTTTCTTTCCTCCTTTAAGACGCTCCTTAAAACCTACCTCTTTGACCAAGCTTTTGGTCACCTGCCCTAATTTATCCTTATGTGGCTCGGTGTCAAATTTGTTTGTCTTATAATACTCCTGTGAAGTGCCTTGGGACATTTTACTACATTAAAGGCGCTATATAAATTGTTGTTGTTGTTGTGGTGGTGGCGGTGGCACACAGCTGGCTAGGTGGGTGGCCACATGGTATTTAGAGCATACTTTCCTAGCAAATTATGAAGAGGCTAGCAGGTAGGTTCTTGGTTTTTGTTTTGTGATTTAGATTAGTTATACAAGCCTATTTATTACCTTGTCGGTACTTCTTTGTAACAGATGTTTGCCAGTCCTCAATGTTAAAAATCTTGCAGTCTGTTCAATGTTACATTTTGATTGGATATCATTTCCTTCCACCATTTTTAACAAACTGGGTAGATCATCAAGCCATTCAGTGACCAGGATCAACTGTGGATTTGGTATAATTAGAGAGCACTGGACTTGGAAAGGCTACCAGTTGTGCTTTGCTATTGTCATTACTTCAAAATAGTGCAAATGACTGCTACGCACCCAAAAGCATAAATGTTTACCTCCAATATACAGTCTGGCTGGCTTCCAGATAGCCCATTAAGGCAAGAATTTATTAGAGCTGAAAACTTGAATATGTTTGTTTCCCCCTCCGTGACATTGGTATCAAAATCCAAAACTTGATGCCATTGTGTAAATCAGAATATAAGCTTTACCCCCACATCACCCAAAAAAGCTGGAGGAAGTGCTGGTGGTAATCCTGCTGAAGACATTTTGTTCTGTTCCTTTGCCTTGCATCATGGGGGACAACAAAGTCAGCAGTGAATTATTCATCTATAATATCGGTTTGAATATGAGTTCCAGTGCATGGGTACCTTGCTGCTCCCACTGGCCTGCAGGCCGATGACCTTTGTTTATACATGCCGTCTCTAGGTGCATAGTTCTGTAATCATGAATGGCAGAATAAACCTCCAAATATTTACCTCTTAAAACATTTGCACATTGCTTTTTTTTTAAAGAAAAGAATGGTGAAAATGACTGTTGGCAAAACATAATATGCAGAAGAAAGTAGATTGAGTGAGTGGTTTTCTTCATGAACAGTTCTTGTTCAGAGAAAAAACAATGTGCTTTTCAGAGAAGATTTAATCAGTATCATTTGTTAACTTTTTTTTCCTCAACTTACTACAGTATATATTTATTTGCATCGTACTTATCTGCTCAATTCAGTCTACAGTGAAGTCCTTCACTGGCAGATCTGGAGATCTTCAAGGGTGGATTGTTGGGCATCTGGGGCAATGAATTAAATGGCAAGTTGTAGAGTTGAGGTGCACGTGTTAAATTGTACAGATCGAGCTTATGAAGTAAAAATTATTAAACTGTTCACTAGGAGTGTTTTAGGTGCATATGAAAAAGCGAGGACACCCAGGCAATGGACAGAGGTCTGATGTGTTAATTGACCATCAACAGCCTTCCTACTGAACATCACTTTAATTGCTGGTGAGAGGACAGACATATTCTGCAACTTACCTGGACTAGAATGATTTTTCTTTTCTGCTGTCAGATAGCAAAATAGAATTGTATTTATATTAAGCTCTTGTGCTAGATCCCATTACAGTTGTTTCTGCTTGAACTTCATTAAGTCTTGAATATTTATAAAGGGCAGCGAGGGGGAAGAATTTCTGAAGTGAGTTCAGAAGAACTTTCTTTATCCGTATCAGCCCAACGAGAAAGGAGGCATTGCTGGTTCTGGGGGATGAGATGGGTCAAGTGGCGCAAGTGTCAGTAGGGGAACATTTAGGGAACAGTGATCATAGTATCGTAAGGTTTAGATTAGCTATGGAAAAGGACAAGGAGCAATCTAGAGTAAAAATACTTAATTGGAGGAGGGCCAATTTCAGTGGGTTGAGAATGGATCTGGCCCGGGTAAATTGAATCAAAGATTGTCAGGCAAAACTGTAATCGAACAATGGGCTGCCTTTAAAGAGGAGATGGTTTGGGTACAGTCGAGGTACATTCCACGAGGGAGAAAGGTAGGGCAACCAAAGTCAGAGCTCCCTGGATGATGAAAGAGATAGAGAGTAAGATGAAGCAGAAAAAGGGGGCGTATGACAGATGTCAGGTTGAGAATACAAGTGAGAACCAGGCTGAATATAGAAAGTTCAGAGGGGAAGTGAGAAAGGAAATAAGAGGGGCAAAGAGAGTATGAGAATAGATTGGCAGGTAACCTAAAAGGGAATCCAAAAGTCTTCTATAGGCATTAAAATAGTAAACTGGTAGTAAGAGGAGGGATGGGTCAGATTAGGGACCAAAAAGGAGACCTACACATGGAGGCAGAGGGCACGTCTAAGGTACTAAATGAGTACTTTGCATCTGTATTTACCAGGGAAGAGGATGCTGCCAAAGTCATTGTGAAAGAGGAGGTCATTGAGCGACTGGATGGGCTAAAAATTGATAGAGGAGGTATTAGAAAGGTTGGCTGTACTTCAAGTAGATAAGTCACCAGGACCGGATGGGATGCATCCTAGGATGCTGAGGGAAGTAAAGGTAGAAATTGCAGAGGTACTGGCCATAATCTTCAAATCCTCCTTGGATACGGGGGTGGTGCCAGAGGACTGGAGAATTGCAAATGTTACACTCTTGTTCAAAAAAGGTTACAAGGATAAACCCAGCAACTACAGGCCAGTCAGTTCAACCGCAGTGGTGAGGAAGCTTTTGGAAACGACAATCCAGGACAAAATTAACATTCACTTGGACAAGTGTGGATTAATTAAGGAATGCCAGCATGCATTTGTTAAATGAAAATTGTGTTTAACTAACTTGATTGAGTTTTTAACAACAGAGAGGGTTGATGAGAGCAATGCGGTTGACGTGGTGTACATGGACTTCCAAAAGGCGTTTGATAAAGTGCCACATAATAGGCTTGCCAGCAAAGTTGAAGCCCATGAAATAAAAGGAACAGTGTCGCATGGATACAAAATTGGCTAAGTGACAGGAAAAAAGTAGTGATGCACGTTTGGTTGTTTTTCGGACTGGAGGAAGGTACACAGTGGTGTCCCCAGGGGTTGGTACGAGGACCACTGCTTTTCTTGATGTATATTAATGACTTGGACATGGGTGTAGGAGGGCACAATTTCAAAATTTGCAGATGAAACATAACTTGGAAGTATAGTGAACAGTGAGGAGGATAGTGATAGACTTCAAGAGGACATAGCCAGGCTGGTGGAATGGGCGAACATGTGGCAGATGAAATTTAACGCAAAAGAGTGCGAAGTGATGCATTTTGGTAGGAAGAACGAGGAGAGACAATATAAATTGAAGGGTACAATTCTAAATTGGGTGCAGAGAGACCTGAGGTATATGTGCACAAATGGTTGAAGGTGGCAGGGCAGGTTGAGAAAGCAGTTTAAAAAAGCATACGGGATCCTGCACAGAGCAGGATTAAACGGAAGGATGTGAAGGCCTTGGAGAGAGTGCAGAAAAGATTTACAAGGATGGTTCCAGGGATGAGGGAATTCAGTTGCATGGATAGACTGGAGAAGCTGGGGTTGTTCTCCTTAGAGCAGAGTAGGTTGAGAGGAGATTTGATAGGTGCTCAAAATCATGAGGGGTGGAGGCAGATTAAATCGTTGCTTTCAAAAGGGATTTTGAGAAGTATTTCAAGGAAAAAAAATTGCAGGACTACGGGGAAAGGGCGGGGGAGTGGGACTAGCTGAAGTGCTCTTGCAGAGAGCCAGCTCAAGCTCGACTGGCCAAATGGCCTCCTTCTGTGCTGTAACCATTTTATGATTCTATTCATAATGGCAACATGACTCAAGAATTTTTGCGGATGGGAACTTTTGTGGATCCTTTATTTATTACTGGGACGCTCCAATCAGCCAATGTCCCAGACTCTTCCATCACCATCCATGGGTATGTATTGTCCGGTAGGACAGACCAACCAGAGGTGGCGGCACGGTGTTATACAGTCGGGACGGAATGACCCTGGGAGTCATCGACCTTGCCTGGGACCCCATGAAGTCTCATGGCATCAGGTCAAACATAGGCAAGGAAACCTCCTGCCGATTACCACCTAAAGCCCTCCCTCAGCTGATGAATCGGCACTCCTCCATGTTCAGCACCACTTGGGAGGGTAGCAAAGGAACGGAATGTACTGTAGGTTGCGGACTTGTCCATCACTAAGAGTGGCTCCATAGCACCACCACTGACCAAGCTGAAGGACATAGTTGCCAGACTGAATTATAGAAATTTACGGCACAGAAGGAGGCCACTTGGCCCATTGTGTCTGTGCCGGCAAGAGCTATCCAGCCTAATCCCACTTTCCAGCTCTTGGTCCGTAGCTGTCTTGTAGGTTACGGCACTTCAAGTGCATATCCAAGTACTTTTACAAATGTGATGTGCATTTCTGCCTCTACCACCCTTTCAGGAAATGAATTCCAGACCCCCACCACCCTCTGGGTGAAAAAACTTCTCCTCGACTCCCCTCTAATCCTTCTACCAATTAATTTAAATCTATGCCCCCTGGTTATTGACACCTCTGCTAAGGGAAATAGGTCCTTCCTATCCACTCTATCTAGGCCCCTCATAA
The DNA here is from genome assembly GCA_030390025.1 of Squalus acanthias. Taxonomy (NCBI): domain Eukaryota; kingdom Metazoa; phylum Chordata; class Chondrichthyes; order Squaliformes; family Squalidae; genus Squalus; species Squalus acanthias. The sequence goes on from CM059433.1 coordinate 95,494,195, forward strand.
TTTTATACACCTCAATCAAGTCTCCCCTCAGCCTCTTCTGTTCCAAAGAAAACAACCCCAACCTATCCAATCTTTCCTCATAGCTAAAATTCTACAGTCCTGGCAACATCCTTGTAAATCTCCTCTGTACCCTCTCTAGAGCAATCACATCTTTCCTATAAGAATTAGGATCAGGAGAAGGCCGTACGGCCCTTCAAGCCTGCTCTGCCATTCAATAAGATCATGGCTGATCTACCTCAACTCCACTTTCCCGCCTGATCCCCATATCCCATGATTCCCCTAGAGTCCAAAAATCTATCTATCTCAGCCTTGAATATACTCAACGGCTCAGTATCCACAGCCCTTTGGGGTAGAGAATTCCAAAGATTCACAACCCTCTGAGTGAAGAAATGTCATCCTCATCTCAGTCTTAAATGGCTGACACCTTATCCTGAGACTATGCCCCCTAGTTCTGGACTCTCCAGCCAGGGGAAACAACCTCTCAGCATCTACCTGTCAATCCCCCTCAGAATCTTGTATGTTTCAATGAGATCACTTCTCATTCTTCTAAACTCCAGAGAGTATAGGCCCAATCCACTCAATCTCTCCTTATAGAACAGCCCCCTCATCCCAGGGATGTAATGTGGTGACCAGAACTGTACGCACTACTTTAACTGTGGCCTAACTGGGCTTGCGGCAGGTGGTTAGAGAACCCACATGAGGGAAAAACCTACTTGACTTCGTCCTCACCAATCTACCTGCCGCAAATGAATCAAAGGCGGCAAATCTATATTAAGTTGTGATCGTTAGAAGTGTTTGAAGTAAGATGCTGGATGTGGAGGCTGTGTGGCAGCAGGCAACTATGATGTTGTAGTAAATCAAAAATATGGTTAACTACAGATGATGGGAAAGAATGTAACATTCACAGATATGCAGTGTTCAAAAAAGATAGTGGACAAAGAAGAAAGTGATGTAGCTGTATAGGTCAGGGACAATAAATGAAGTTGTTTCTGTGCGAAGTAGAAAGCTAGACATCTTGGACACCTCTCTCATGGACAAAATTAAAGCTAACTTTGTGTTGTTGCGTACAACTATTGTTGTGGAAGTAAACCATCTTGGTGATAGATAGGATATGGAATTTGAAACTGGATTGAACAGGATACCAAGGAATTCCACAGTCTAATTTCAGCTCGGGCAAGTACCAGAGAGGGGGATGGACTCCGTAGCAAGAGAAGAGTGTTTATGGTGGAGGCGAAAACTATATAGTCACAGGAACTCAAGTAGGCTGTTCGGCTATTCAATTAGATCATTGCTGATCTGCACCTCAACTCCATTTACCCGCTTTTATTCCATGTCCTTTGATACCCTTCCCTAATAAAATCTGTTGATCTCAGTCTTGAGAGGCGGGGCGGGTTCAGGTTTGGCCGAAAACGGCCTAAGAACCTGGCAAGGCCGGGGATGCAGAGGCCCTGCCGAACTTAACGACAGGACCTCGTTCTCATTTTTTTGATCCGTTTCCCATCCGGCAGCCGGCCAAATGTACAGCCTGGCCAGTGGTGGGGAAGGAAAACCAGCAGCTGGAGGTTGCAGCCGGGATCCTTGGGAACGGTCCCCAGTAATCGGGGGGTAAGGAATGTCGGCGATCATGGCAGGGACGAAGAGAGGCCATTAGGGCTGAGAGGGGAGGAGGTTGGAGATTGGCGATCACGGCAGGAGGGAGAGCGAGGCCGTGTTTGGCAGGGAGTAGGCTGATGCTAATGCTTAAGGGGTGGCTGTGGACAAGAAAATTCACGTGATGGTGGCGATTGGGTGAGGACAGGAAGGCAGAGAGTTGGTGGTGAGGATACTCGGGGAGTTAGGTTTAGGTTGAAATCACTGAAGATGAGACACAGTGTAGAAACTGAGAGGACATTTTAGTGATGACTTGGGTGGGTGGTAGATTTTTTTGAGGCGGGAGGGGTGAAAGAAGGTGAGCTGTTTGCAGAGAAGCTGCTAGAGGAGTAGAGGCTGAGATGGACTTGATGATGAGAGCTGCATCACCCAGGCAGGGCAAGTGTGGAATGTGTAGCCAGATGTGGAGGCCTCGGTAATGGGAAAGATCAATAGATTCATTCACAATATCATCTTTGGTGGTGAGCCACTTGTTTGTAGGTGAGAAATATTCTGGTAGGCAATACGGAACAACGCAGTAGTTGACTTACTGGTGTGGTGAAATGGGAAGGATGTTAGAGAGAGGTGGAATACAACATTGCTTTGGGGAGGTGAACAGAGCAGAGCAAGGTCTGGAACTATTCAATATAAATGGGAGGAGGTATGGGGTTTCTGATTTGGAGTGGCAGTGAATATTCTCAATTAAGTGGGCACGGATGGAGACCTTGAATTGTGTCGCTCAATGGCAGAAAGTTATACACGACCAGGAAGATTTTTAGAGTTTTAGGGTTTTAATACAAGGAGGTAACCAGTCTAGTAACTTGAGGGGGAAGCTGAGTGTTGCATAAAATTGAAGTCTCTGCTCTGGTTCTACTAATTGGCACTGAAGCCATTCCCATAATTAGGGTTGAAATTTAAATCCAAACAACTAAAGTCAAAAACCAGTTCAGTGGGGTGTAATTGCTCCTCCAGCCTTCACTGTAGGTGCCATGTAACAGATCAGACTTTATTACATTCTGTGCTGGATTAAATCAGACATGTTGCAATGTCTGATTTAATCAACTCACTTTTACCAAACACTAATCCTTTGTGCTCCATAAAGTTGTATAAATTTAACAGAAATCTGTCCCTTTTCTGAATTGGGGGTGGGGTGGGAGGGGTGGTGATTCTGTATCCGACATAAATAATTCAGTTTGAAGTGCAGCAATTGTTGTGTAGGGAAATGTGAAATGTGACATTGCACAGTGAGTTCTCCTAAACAGCAATTAGATGCACTAATTTTTATGGTGGTTGAGAAATGTTGGGAAGGACATGGAGAACTGAATAAAATAATGGCAAGGGATTGTTAATGTCCACCTGAACAGGCAAAGAATTGGTGTGAAACAAGTAGAAAGCAATAGCGGAAAAGAAGCTTTGTTGTCAGAGCAACTTTGTAGGAGATTAATGTACAGCATAACATTTTTGAACCTTGATTTGATTAGTATACTACTTCGACTTGAACGCAAGTTAAGAAGAGAGTTGTAAGGATTGAAATAGCTTTTATTGAGGAAAAGATCAAGAAGGACTCTTTCTAGTCTTTTAAAGTGCTGAAAGTCATGTAAAAGGGAATTGACAAACTAACTGCAGGCCACAAGTACAAAATAATTAAACATGAACTGAGACTAATGGTTTATTTTTGGACTTGGTGGTTCTGAGGAAAGGGGGAAAAAAACATTGGCAAGCGAGGTGTTTCACCCCATAAAGCTCATCCTTCCATTTTAAATTCCAGTCCCCCTCTATGTATACGTGCTATATCTTGCAGGAGCTTCTGACTTTTTTCTTTTTTTTTCTCCTTTTGCTCTCTCTGTCCCCTTCTTGCTTTGCTTACTCTTTTTTCTCTCCGCTCTCGCTCCTCGTCATCCACACTCTTTGCCCACTCGTGGTTCTACCTGCCTCTTGTTTGTTGACAGAATTACCTTCCTGCAAAATATACTGAGCATGATAGTCGTGGTGTGGGAATTTATGGAGTAATTTATTTTTATTTTCATATCTTGATTCTTCATTAGTAGAAGCTAAATGGTGAGAAATTGGGGATTTTTTGCAACCATTTGGAATAACTGCAGCTAACTTTTTTCAAGTTTAACACTGTTATGAAAGAGGAGCCCAATTCAATATATATCCCATATATGGAATGCCTTGAGGCATTGGTTTCTAACAGTCTTAACAGTTTTTTGGGGCACCAATTTATACTCTGTTCCATTTACAGAGGGCAATACCCCTACTCTGGTCTGGATTCTAGCTCCATGTCTGAATATGTCAGTAAGTGACCGTTTTAAAAAGTAAAAAAGGGAAGTAAACCACAATATACAAAAATTACATTAATGTTTTTGAATGAATATATTGCCATTTTAATTCTATGAATGATTTAGTGTTGCCCATTATGGATGACATTTGCTGGTCAAATCACTCATGCTTCTGTTGCATTATCCATCCTTCCAGACCCAAAGTGTAACATTGTGTGGGAAAGCAGATGGCTGAGAACGAAGACCGGTTATTATCAGGATAATGTGTGTTCAGGCTAGACTATGCCATCATTTTATGTGAACAGCAAATGTTCATTAGAGTTGCTACCTGTCTACATGTTTTATTCAAATAAAGGTATAGTTGAAGTATATTCAAGGAGCAAAATATCATTTGATGTCCCAGATTTACTTTTAATTCTGCAGCACGGACTGCTGCGCATTGTAATAGATGGGTACTTTAAGGAAACAGATGGATTCACAGTAGGAGATAAATGCCTGCTGAGACCTTGCTTATTTGAATTTCTACTGATGCAATCTACCCTATGCTGCAGAAATTCAAAAGTGAAAGCATTAAATAAGAACATAAGAAATAGGAGCAGGAGTAGGCCATTTGGCCCTTCGAGCCTGCTCTGCCATTCAGTAAGATCATGGCAGATCTTCTACCTCATCTCCACTTTCCTGCAATATCTCAATATCCCCATATCCCTTGATTCCCTTAATATTCAAAAATCTATCACTCTCTGTCTTGAATATACTCAGCGACTGAGCCTCCTCAGCCCTCTGGGGTAGAGAATTCCAAAGATTCACCACCCTCTGAGTGAAGAAATTTCTCCTCATCTCAGTCCTAAATGGCCGACCCCTTATTTTGAGAATGTGAACCCTGGTTCCAGACTCCCCAGCCAGGGGAAACATCCTGCATCTACCCTGTCAAGCCCTGTAAGAATTTTGTATGTTTCAATGAGATCACCTCTCATTCTTCTAAACTCTAGAGAATATAGGCTTAGTCTAATAAAGATTCTTACAAAATTCAGGATTGTCTTCCAGCAAAATATGTGTGTGTATATCTCATCTTTTTTCTTTGGAGAATTAACAACAGAAACTTTCATTTAGATAGCGTAATGTAGCAAAATGTCCTAAAGAGTTTCACAGAGGCGTTATCGGACAAAAATGGCCACTGTGCCAAAGAAGGAGCTATTGGGAGGGGTGACCAAAAGCTTGGTCAAAGAAGTGAGTTTTAAGCAGGATCTTAAAAAGCGAGAGAAGTGGAGGGGTTTAGGGAGGTAATTCCAGAGCAGAAGGCCTAGATGGCTGAAGGTATGGGTGCCAATAGTGGGGTGAAGTGAGGGGAGGATGCACAAGAGGCTACAGCTGGAAGAATAGAGTTCTGAGGGGTTGTAGGGCTATAGGAGTTAGAGATGGGGGACATTGCTCTGAAGGAATTTAAATACGAAGATGAGAATTTTAAAATTGAGGCATTGGGGTATAGAGAAACCAATGTAGGTAAGTGAGGTGATGGGTGAATGAGACTTGGTGCAGGATATGATGCAGGCAGCAGAGTTTTAGATGAGATTAAGTTTAGAGGATGGGAGGTTACTAGAATCTGTTATTGGTGATCGAGTGACTGAGCATTTGGACAAATATGAGGTGATCAGAGAGAGCCAGCATGGATTAGTAAAGGGTAAGTCATGTCTAACAAACCTAGTTGAATTTTCTGAGGAGGTAACTAACATGGTAGATGAGGGAGTGTCTACGGATGTTATTTAAATGGACTTCCAGAAGGCATTCAACAAGATTCCACGTAAGAGACTGTTAAGAAAAATGAAAGTGCATAGAATTGGAGGCAATCTATTGGCTTGGATAGGGAATTGGTTTGGAGGGAGGAAAGAGAGAGAGTAGGTATAATGGGTATGTACTCCAGTTGGCAGGATATGATTAGTGGTGTACCCCAGGGATCTGTACTGGGGCCACAGCTTTTCACTATAATTATAAATGTCTTGGATGAAGGTATAGCGAGCTGTGTATCTGTTTACTGATTATACTAAGTTAGGTAGCACAGTAAATAGTGTAGGTGGGAGCAGAAAGTTGCAAAGAGACATTGATAGATTAAGTCAATGGGCAAAACTGTGGCAGATGGAGTTCAATCTAGGAAAGTGTGAGGTCTTCCACTTTTGACCAAAGATAGATAGATTTCTAAATGGCAAGAAGCTAGGAATTGTGGATGAGCAGGGAGATTTAGGGGTCTAAGTACATAAATCACTGAAGGCTAGTGGACAGGTACAAAAATAATTAAAAAGGCTAATGGAATGTTGGCCTTTATCTCAATGGGGCTGGAATGCAAAGGGGTGGAAGTTATGCTACAGGGCTCTGGTTAGACCCCATCTGGTGTACTGCATTCAGTTCTGGGTACTGCACCTCTGGAAGGATATATTGGTCTTGGAAGAGGTGCAGTGCAGATTCACCAGAATGATACCAGGGCTAAAAGGGTTAAATTATGAGGACAGGTTGCATAGACTAGGCTTGTATTCCCTTGAACATCGAAGATTAAGCAGTGATCTCATTGAGGTGTTTAAGATAATTAAAGGATTTGATGGGGTAGAAAGGGAGAAATGATATCCTCTGGTGGGGAAGTGCAGAACAAGAGGGCATAACCTTAAAATTAGAGCTAGGCTGTTCAGCGATCATGTCAGAAAGCACTTCTTCACACAAAGGGTAGTGGGAATGAGGAACTCTCTCCCTCAAAAAGCTGTTGAGGCTAGGTGAATTGAAAATTTCAAAACTGAGATTGATTGATAGATTTTTGTTAGGGCATTAATGGTTACGGAACCAAGGTGGGTAGATGGAGTTAAGATACAGATCAGTCATGATCTAATTGAATGGGCTCGAGGGGCTGAATGGCCTACTCCTATTCCTGTGAGTATATGGAGTTACTGACGGAGGTGGAAGATAATGGCTTCAGTCTTTCCAATGTTTAACTGGAGGAAATTGTGGGTCATCCAAAACTGGCCATCAGACAAGCAATCTGACAGCCGAGGCAGTGGAGGGGGTCAAGAAAAGTGTTTGAGCTGGAGAGCTGGGTATACTTATGGAAATTGATCTTGTGTCTGAGGATGATGTCACCAAGTGGCAGCATGTAGATAAGGAAGAGGAGGGGCGGAGCATTGATTCTTGGGACTCCATATTGCTGTGGAGGAGCTATTACTGGAGATGAGGGAAGTAATACTAAGGTGGATAACTGAAGAGTGGTTTTGAAGGAGGACGGCTGCAGTAAAGTCGTGAAAGAAGAGGCATACTGTGCCATGGTCATAGTCACAGTGGATGTCATTTGTGACTTTGATTTAGAGCTATTTTAGTGCTGTAGCAGGGATGGAAACCTTATTGTAGAGATTTTTTTTTATACAGATACAGCTGAACGTATGGTCTCAATCTTACAGTGACAAAGAAATCCATAAGTTCCTCACACCAGGGTAGAGGGGGCAGGGGGGAGACTGGTTTAAGATCAGTAGTGGAGAAAAGAAGCCAGGAACTATTTTGACTCTCCAGAATGATCCTGGAGGAATGAGCAGTTTTGGCAGGGGAGAGTGAGGCCCGATAGTGTTGGATTTTGGCCCAGCCAGATATGATGGATGGCTGTGCCAGTTGGGCTCAAATCTGCGCCCTTTGGACTTGAGGGTTTGCTCGCGCGCTCTCGCTCTATTTCTCCTTTTTTCTCTCTCTCTCTCTCCCACCCATAATCTCTGCCTCAGTATATCTCCAATTGTCTTAAATTATAAATGGTCAAAGAAGTGGAGGAAGAGCAAGGTCAGGAAAAGAGGGAAGAAAAAATGCTGGAATAAGGCCAGCGGGAGAGGCTGCAGAGAGAAAATGGTAGCTGTAAGGAGTAAGGTAGTGGCACTGTTCTCTGCAGTGGTATCCATGTGATAGTTGTAAAATTTAGCTTTTCACCCAGCTGCTAGTTGTGCCACTCTCATCAGCTGAGCCCCAAGAAAGCCTTTTCCAACAAGCTGATTTCACTGCCTTCCTCCTCCTGGCATTTTTCACTGAAGAAAAGCACTAAAGCATATTCAGTTATGAGCCAGGAACCAAGGTTAAATTCTTTAAAGCACTTACTGATTTTAAAGTGATTTAAAAAACTTAGAATTGGCTCCTGGGTCACAGCCAAGAATGTGGCTATAGTACTTTTAGTGGGAGCAGAATTTCATAAAGGGTTTTCCCAGCATTGACTTGGAAAGTCTGCTTTGGTTATTAAAGTTCATAAGAGAAAAACAAATGTATGATGCTAAACATCAACAAAAAAAACCAAGAGAACTATGCAAAATGAGGCATTAGAGGAGGTAAATGACTTAAAAAATTTGGAATCATAGATTAGAACAACAGAAAAAGATTTCAACTCTAGAAAGAATGAGTCTTGGGTCAGGTTGCATTCAAATGAATAGAGTCCGAATGTGCAAAGAGCTGAGCAAGGAAGATAAGATCAAGATATTCAGAGGCACGGTGGAGTCAGTGTTATATGGTACTGCCACTTGAGCACTTCTAGATGTAGCAAACTACAATCATCTGAAGTTTAAAATCAAAATGAAAAAACATTGGAAGCATAGGCTGCGCCAACTATCTGGTTGCTAACTGCTGTTGGGTTCTTGTCATGTTATTCCATATACATGCAATGTTTTGACATTCACTTTCATTCAAATATAGCCATAATTGTCTATATTGTGTAACAATTTTATGTATTTTGCAGAGATTTATTCAATACCTGGCATCTAGAAATACTTTGTTCAACCTCAGCAATTTTTTGGACAAAAGTGGGACACATGGTAAGAAATTAACATTTGTGTTCGAACAAGAACTACTAATCTTAAAATTTCAATATTTAGAAAATGTTTGATGTACTAAGAGGTAGATTAGTTTCCTATTTTTCTTTTCATGTTGATCATACTGTGAATGGATTTAGTATTTTCATACGTGCAGATTTGACTTTTTTAGTTTAATAGGGCTTACACTGCTGTGAAACTAATTTGAGGAGGTTTATACGGCATGTATAACTATTCTAAGGATCCTAGAATACTGTATGTTTGCTTTATCTGTTTCCATGGAAGCAATGACAAGATTATTATACTCTTGTACCAAATAATCATAAAGGTAATAAGGGGACCTGCCCACATGGTGGAAAATAAGTTGTCAGTTTATATTTCATGAGTGTAAGTGATGCTTCAGTATGCTTTGTGCCACATGCCATTTTAAAGTAGGAGGATTTTAGGACATGGCTGTGTCTTCCATTTATCTGTTCATAAATACTGACTCAATGGCCCCAATTTTAACTGCCCCCACCTGGTGGAAACTGGATAGGAGGGCAGGTAAAATGAGTCCAGTCACTTAGGCCCTTCTGATCCCGCTGTTTCCTGCCAACTTTTGAACAGGTGAATAGGACACTCGCAGGAAGGTAGCGGGGTCCTTCTTTAAATATGCAAATTGGGTCCAATGGTCATCAGGACCCAGTCTGCAACTTTAGTTGAAGGCCTGAGGGGAGAAATGACTGCTTCCCCGTCAGGCCAATCCTGTCGGAAGCTGGATCGGGAGCCAGAAGAGACCCAGAAAGGTAAGTTTAAAATTTTATTTTAGGTTTTCTTATGAGACAGGAGGAGCAGGAGTGCTCCTGTGCCTCACAAGGAAGCTTTAGCCCTCCCTTGGCTCAGGCACTCCCCAACCCCCCCATATGGCTTCAACTTTGTTGTTGTGTTGTATTATAGACTTTACCCTTCCCTTATTAGTTTCTCAATAAAACAATGATTGAGCCTCCAGAGCAGCATGATACCATTTTCATATGATTACAATTAATTCAGACACTAATCTGTTTACCAAGCATCCTTACTCCAATAAGTTGATAGCAGGCAGACCCCCCCCCCCCCCAGCCTCCTGCCACCCGAATTCCCTGCGTCCGTCTGCCAGCCAGATAGTGGTTCGGGTGGGAGTCTAAAAAAAAAAGTTATGGCAATGAGGTCCGGCCCATCTTATCAGCCCTGGGTTTGTGCACACCATACCCGCACCTCCCTTTTAAAATTGGGGCTAATGTGTCAGTTATTTATGCTTTATATATGTGACATAATTTTATCATATATTGTAACTTCCTCTTGTGATTTCTCAGGCAATACAGTATATAGAATTCCATTAGAGTAACCATTATGTTCATTTCTTCTCTATCTGTTCAATAACTGCTGAAAGCTAAGGTTTGTCTGCTTTCTTGCCTGTTTAAGATCACTGAGTTAAAGGCCACAAAACCCTGGGAACTTCTGCATATGACTTATCTCTTGGATAGAACACTTCTGTCTGCATCAAACTTTCAGGCTGTTTCCTTGAGAAAAGGCAACATGATAGTATTTCACTATCTAACCGCAGGAGTCTTCTTTAAGTTTGTTCAATTTTTTTTTCTGTTCAGACCCTCAATATAGAGCCTTCAACTTCAATTTGCTGCCTGTTATGTTTCTAGGTCTCATGAGAAGATGGATGTCATGCCCTGTTTGGGTATACAGTAGTGACCAGCCATCTGATTTCCTGCCACCTTACAGGGAAAAATGGTGGGCTGTACCTGAAGTGTTCCAAATTGGGTTCTAAATGGACTGGGGATCTGTACTGTCCCATTGTGAGGTGCTGTGTATCAGTGCTTTGTATGGCACTACCTCGGTACTCTGTTTAAGATAAAAAGGGGAGAAAAAAGGCACAGTTAATCTTTTTCTGCAGCTGTCTAATAACATCCAACACTTTATTTTGTGTCTATCTTGGCAAGCATTTCAGCTGAAAACTTAAATAAACAAAAACGAAGAATATGGCTGTGGTAGCATCAGTATGGCTGCAACTATAATCTTTATTATGCTTGTCTGTTTGTTACTCCTGACTATTCAGAAGGAAGTTTTCCAAACATTGGTCCTTGCATTAGCTCCAATTAGTCTGCATCAAATGCTATTTTTAGTCTAGATTAATGATCCTCTCATGATTTACCACTGAGGTTATTGGCCTTGACGCCAGATTGCACCATAAAAATGTGTATCTGTATCATTTCTATTGAACTGTTCACTTGGACATTAATAATGCCAGGCCCTATACAACAGGCATATGTTATTTTGTACATGGATGGGGATATTAGCAAGACACTATCCTTGTCTTTCTTGGATTAGTTATAGATACATTGGCAGAAGATGGATGCTCTCCTTTGGATGATGTATATATTTGGCAGCACACCCTCACTGATGGAGAAAGCTAGCTTATGAATTGGGGATGGTGATGGATTCTGGCATTATAGTATCGGTGCCAGATGCTCAGCTCTTGCTTTCTGTTGAGACAGCTCATTTGTGGTTACCTTTGGAAAAATGTTATACTTGTTTAGCCAGATGTTTCCACAGATAGCTCTGGAAATTCCAGTACTCTTGTCACCCTTGGCATGCTGCTTCACCCCCATTCTACTTGGAACCCTTTCTGGTACTTCTCGTGATCCATCACCCAACCTTATCCTGTGCATCAGTAGAGGAGGCTGGGGTGGTCCACTCAGAACAACAACTTGCATTTATATGGTGCTTTTAAAAATATCCCAAGGCGCTTCACTGAGGCATAATGAAAACCAAAAGTAGAAGTCAAAGGAAGGAAATAGTTCAAGGGCTCATGCTTGGTCACAGACGTGGGTTTTAAAGAGGGTCTTAAAGGAGGTCATGGAAATGGAGAGGCAGAGGGGTTTAGGGATGAAATTCCAGACCATGGTGCCAATAGTAGGGTGAAGGGAGGGATGGGTGAAGCACATGAGGCTAGAGTCAAAGGAACAGAATTCTGTGGGATTTGTAGGTTGCAGGAAGTTGCAGAGATAGGGAGGGGAAAGGCCTTGAAGGGATTTCAACAAATAATTGTCCATTTTTGAGTTCTGGGTACTCCTTCTAATGATGGCTGTCTAGTAGAGGCATTTAATGCTGAAGGTATAGATTAGGAGTGGGAAGCAGAGCTGGTGTTATAACAAATTTCCTGATGGACTACCTACCCAGTAGGACATGAGACTGCCTAGGCAGATTGTGTACAGAGCTGGACTTGATCTGAATAAAGCCCCCTGTTTAGTAACCTCTCAACAAAGCTACCATGTGGACCTGGGTACATTGACAAATTGCGACAGCAAAGCTTTCATGAAAAAGTTTTCATAGCCCATTTCCAATTGAGGGATATCTTGCTATTCCAGCCATTCATGGTCAGTGGTTAGCAGATTTATATTTAATCAAATAGTGTATCTAAATTCCTGCCCCTCTCATTTGAACAGTTGGTCAATGGTCTTTCACGACTGTTCATTTTCAATTACATAGCTGGTACTTCAATTTTTGTGAAAACATTCATACATTGTTATAGCATAACACAATATATATGCAGGAGCATTTTCTTTTTAAGTATTAGTTTACCATATGCAACAGTTTCTGCTGGAAAAATTGCAACCTAGCTTCAGGAAGCAAATTAGTTTTCAGCTTTGTTTGTTATTTGTTGGATTGAGAACTAAATGTAAACCTGAAATCACTTTTCTGCTAGTATTAACTGGCTTCCACCAACATATTGCTTCATTTTTGGAAAGTTTCATTAGCCTTTTTGCTTTCTATTGAAAATGGGCACACTGGAATTCATATGTTTCAATATACTGAATTATTTCTAGTAACTCTAAATAGGATTTTTTTTACCAAACTTCACAATCCCGCCCAGATTTTGGAAAAGGGTCATGTTGAGAACAGTCTACCTCTATCAACGTTAACATAATTGTACGGAATTAAATTACGAATTTCTATGATTGGAAAGGTGGCTTTCGTTCCATGGGGATTCTCAGCAGGGAATCTTTGCCTTTAAGCAAATTGCACACTGGATGTTGAATGACTTTCTGCAACCTTGTTAATCCTGGCTCATTTTGAAGCAATGCCTCATTTTTTTCCCCTCCTGCCTCAGACCTGGATGGCTTTCTGACATCTTCCAATGCCAGAGCTAGTTAATCCAGTGTTGTTTTCAAAATTTAATGGAAATAAAAGTCCAAGGAGCATTGAAGAAACTGTTTACAATTCTTTTTGTTACTGAATCTTAGTCAGAAAATGCGATGGGATTCAAACGGTCACATTTGTGATGTCAGCCCAAACAAGCCTGGCCCATATGTACCGACCAAGACGGCGTTGTCTTTGAGTGGTCAGGGACAAGGAGAGGGGGAGTGGGAGGAGGGAGAGAAAAAGAGAATGGTGCTTCCATTAAGTTGCTCAAGGCTTGTGGCATATTTCTGGAGAAGTCAGTCATTTATTTCCCCCCTCTTTTTTCTGGGAGAGAATAGGATGCTAGAATTGGGCAAAACATTGTGGTTTTTCTTTCCTACCAGCCCCATGTGGATTGCTAAGATTATATGGCAAAATGCATTCTAAACTTGTAGTGGATCACTGTAATCCAACTGATGGACTTTTAGTTCCATGTTAGGATTAAAGAAACCTACAGGAGGTATGTGTTGTTTCAATCCAACAGCTAAATCATCACTAGATAGATATAAACAATGAAGGCCATTTCCCTCACCTCTGATCATCCAGCTAGAAAAAAAACTATCGTGCTCCAGTGACCGTGTACAGCGGTTTCTGAAATGAAGTTTTTGCCTCCATTACCTTACTTGATGTTCGTTCCACATGTTGATCACTATGAAGAATTATTTTCTGATGCCAGTCCTAAGTTTGTCCTTTTGCTGTTTGAATTTGCACACTGTTGTCCAACTGTCATAATTATATTTGAAGTAATGGTCTGGATTTACTTCTTTTATACTGTTTTATGCCCGAGGTCCCCTCTCAGTCACCTCCTTTGGAGGCTGAATGGCCAAGGTTATATGTCTTTCCTCATAATTATGCGTCCTGACACTAGGGATCAGTCTTGACTCTTCTCTGCATCACCTCTGGCATTTGAATGCCTGCCTTGTATTTTGACAAGAATTGGATCCAGCACTCAAAAGTAGCGTCTGATCAGAACATTACAGTTTAAGCATAACTTCTTCTGACTTGTACTGTACTGTTATTAGCTTCATTGGCTATATAGTTCAGCATTCTAATTGTCCTGTTGATTGCTGCTCCACAGTAATTGGACATGTTAAGCATTGATTCTACTAACCTGGGATCTTGGGCTATTTCAATGGTATTCATGGAGTACTAAGATGTCAGTTTTTTTTTCTTCCTATGTGGTAGATGTCATAGTCATATTCACCTGACATTTTCCTGCCCGCTTACAGAATGAGTTAGCAAAAATATGTAAGTATTTAGCCACTGTCTCAGATTTAACTATCCCCTCTAGCTGGCATCATCTGCAAATATGACCAGTTTATATTGATCTTAATTTATATTAATGCAAATTTAGAAATCCCAGCACACACCACTAGGAACCTCCACCCCCTGACATTGCTTCTCAAACAAGCACTTGCTATTTCTTATCCTTCAGCCATTTTTTTAATCACTCATAGATTTTACCTTATATCCACACTGTTTCAAGCTTATGTGCAGAATTTGTCAAAGGATTTTTGGAAGATTTTTTGTCCTTCATCTCACCATGTCTCCAAGCAGTGCTGGTGTTCTTTATCTTCTAGGCATCTCTGGCCAGGCTGCAAGAAGGACAATTAAGAGTTATCAAGCAAGTCTTGGTATACTCTAGCATCAAATGTCCCCACCTTTACTTCCTCAAGAAATTGGTCCAGCAGTGCTCTGAGTTGACCAACTTGGCACTGGTTGACATCATCTTCAGGTTTGGAGACCATTCTTTATACTGGTGGATAGTCCCGATCAAGAGCAGTTGCCTGATACCTTTTGAGTGGAGCTGTGTCCTTGTCTCAGACTATATCAGTGAGGGATGCCTGGTATTGGTTGGTATTGAGACTGCTCAAACAAAAGATTCTTCCCTCTGCTTCGGTCAGCATTGAAGTGTTGCAGCTAGCTGTTGCTGAGGCAAATGGGTCTCCTAAGCACACTAGGCTTGTATTAGCAAGCCCCTCTCCCATTGTTTGCTTTTATTGCCAGCCTCGTATAGTACGGATGACGTTTCTAATAGATAGTTCCCGGCTCCACCGTATAGCTTGAAGCACACTTCTGAGGTTCCGAATGAGCTTTCTGTCATCAAAGGACCTGAAGGTGAAGTTTGCAGGTAGATTGTTTGAGCTGTGACTATCCTAGAATACAAAGCATACTACGAAAGTGGTCTCTTTACAAGCTCTAGCAAGTGACTGCAACACTTAACTGGGTCCAGCATGGAGTTGATCGTGATTGCTGGCTCCTACGCTCTGTTGGCACAACAGATATTTGCCTTATGGATTTGGTTTACAGTCTAATACATGTCCTGGTTCTAAAAGTAATCCACTGCCAGGATTTGATGCAGGAAAATAATCAAAGAAATAAGGACCAATTAAACAGATGGCTCAGGAATGGTAGATGCCTTTTGATATAAAGGAGTTGTGCACATGCTGAAGGGATGCACATTAATAAGTTGGAAAAGCATTTTGGTTTGATTATTGGTCATTCACTGAAAGTTTCCAGGTGATGCAATGATGTTACTAAAAAGTAATCATAGGCTAGTGTCGCTAGCTCACAATTAGGCCCTCCAATCTTGCCTTTGCAGATCAATGCAGCGCTACCAAAGAATCCGTGGGGCTCTTGGTCAGAGAATATAGAAATTACAGCACAAAAGACAGACATTTTTGCCCATCACTCCTGTGCTGGTGCTAGCTCTTCAACTGGAGCCATTCGCTCTAATCCCATTTTCCTGCCAGTCAAGGGGAAAAAATCTTTCATTATTTACCCCCCCCCCCCACCCTCGCTTTCTCACTCTTTCTCTTGGTATATTGCTTTTTTCCAATTTCTTGCTTATTTCGATCTCTCTCTTGTGCTCTCTCGCTCTCTTTCTCTCTATCTCATCTTCCCCCTTTCCAAAATATGTCTTCCACAACCTTTAGGTCCCACATGTATTTCTTCTGTTCAAGCAACACATCTTTGGCACTTCATGCATGTGTACTCATCCTGGATACGTTACAGGTCCAGAATATTTCACACCATACATGCCACTCACATCAGTCTAACTCCTGATCCTGCCATTCCCAAACTCCTAACTTCTATGATATGCTTGACTTAATTAAGGCCCCTATAGTAACATTCTCCATCTTTAGAAACACCTGATGGATATAAGGAGGAGCTGCAGACATAGCTCTGTCCTACTGTTTTGGCCCAGATACTGTTCACCTATTGCAAGTCTCTGAAAGAGGCCTATCTATGAAACCAAGGTAAGCACTGCATACTCCTGAGTGTAATGCTAAGGTAAGCAACAGAGAATCGCACCAAATAGAAATGGCGCGTTTGCTCATTTGATCTATATTATAACTGCCACTTAACTCTGGGTCGAGACTGTTGTAACTTTGACTGTGTAAGGTTAGCAATGTCTAACACAACAACACGTGTGTTTAGGGAAGAAACAAAAAAACATATTTCAAGACTTAAGCTACAGGGAGGTGCTTGCAGTGCTAAATTTATTTTCATTTTAGTCAAGGTTGAGAGTTAACATATTCTAAAAGAGAGAATTAATGTAAGCAAACGCTTTGAATTGTACTGCTAAAGGACACAGATTTATAATTAACAAACTACAAGAATTTTACCCCAATAAATTCTCAGAAAAAGGAGTTGATGATATTTGTTAACTTAAGAGCTGGATATGCATTGAAGTCTGAAATTGAATAGATGTTCTGGTGTTTTGATTGTTTTACATTTAGTGAATTGGAGGAACGTTAGGTATGGTTGGAAGGGGAGGAAGATTGCAATGCTATTTAGAACACTGCAGTGGGAACACTGCCTCCACAAGATCCTGCAAATCCATTGGCAGGATAGGCGCACCAACATCAGTGTTCTCGCTCAGGCCAACATCCCCAGCATCGAAGCTTTGACCATGCTCGATCGGCTCCGATGGACAGGTCACATCGTCCGCATGCCCGATACGAGACTCCCAAAACAAGCGCTCTACTCGGAGCTCCGACACGGAAAGAGAGCCCCAGGTGGGCAGAGGAAATGCTTCAAGGACACCCTCAAAGCCTCCTTGGAAAAAGTGCAACATCCCCAATGACACCTGGGAATCCCTGGCCCAAGACCGCACAAAGTGGAAGAGAAGCATCCGGGAAGGCGCCAAACACCTCGAGTCTCTTTGCCGGGAACAAGCGGAAGCCAAGCGCAAGGAGCGCACGTCAACCCAAGCACCCCACCCACCTGCCCCTTCAGCCACCGTCTGCCCCACCTGTGACAGAGACTGTAGGTCCCGCATTGGACTCATCAGTCATCTGAGAACTCATTTTTAATATGGAAGCAAGTCATCCTCGGTTCCGAGGGACTGGCTATGAAGAAGTGGGAATGGATAGATCAATCTGAGTAGGGGGCTCTCAAATAGAGGCCATGGCATCAGTGTTTGGGGAAGGAAAAATCTGAACAGTCAGTCGTAGCTGGGAGATTCCTGATGCGTCCTGGTTACATGGGGCAGTAAAGGGCAAGTAGGTTTGTGCCTGGCATATTGGCTACAATACAAAAGCTAGGTAGATGATGGGCATAAATTACGGAGAAAAGGGGCGATGTAGTCAAAGTACCCTCACAACAAGTGATCACCAGATATCCTGGCTGAAAATGAAAGGTGACTGTTGAATAGAGGAAAGCATATCTACCACAAAATGATGTAGTATACACTAACATACTGATGCACTTCCTTTTAACAGTTTAATTAAAACTGTTTTAACTTCCTGTATGAAGGAAAGTTGCGCAGGGCTTTCGTACCAACATAACGCAATAAAATTGAAGATGCCATCCAGTATATGTCTTCTGAAATGTAATAGAGATGTTTTTGGCATAGTTCAAAACAGTCATTCTTGATTCAGACTGACTCCTTCGTTTGTAAATGGGAATTGCTTGCTGCAAGCCTGATATTGAACAGTGGCCATTGAGCGGTGAATTGTGTAGGCCAATTAATTCCTGTTAAGTGTGAAGTTTTCTACAATATGTTCATTCTCTGATATTTGTGATGAAATACTAATTTCAGTTGTACAATTTTTATCTGTTTTGTAAATGTGTTCCTGATCATTGAAACCTGCTGCCTATTGTAGCAGTAAAATTGTATATTACAAAATTTATTGGTTTGTCTGCAAAATTAGCTGTCAAATTTAGTCAGTTGAAAAGGTATTTATGGGTAAATCTCAAGCTAGAATGTATCTAATTAAGTGGAAGTAGAAAATACTGGGATTTTGTAAACTCTATTCACATGGCTGCATTTTAATTCTTGCAGGTTATGATATGTCCACATTTATTAGACGATACAGCAGATACTTAAATGAAAAGGCATATTCCTATAGACAGATGGCATTTGACTTTGCAAGAGTGAAGAAAGGGTAAGTTTGAGATCCTTTTTGTGAAAGTCAGTTATACAGTTAAATATAAAATGGTGGCCTACAAAAACTGCAGACTGTATTAAAGCTTTTGTAATAAAATTAGATTTATTGTTTCCCAGTCTTTGTTAGCTTTTGTGAAAATAGTTTGCAACAGTTCAACACTTGATTAGAACATTTAACTTGTATGACTGTACACTGAATATTCATAGAAATTAGGCTTGAGGATAAACTTTGAAAAATTATAGAAATTGTCTGTTAATTTCTATGCAAAATATTGTATAATGTTGCCATGTTAGATGAGTGGAAATGTTGATGAGCCTTCTAATTGGCATGCAGTGGATCTGCTGTACAGGCCTGTTGGAAGGAAGTTAGATGGCTCAGTAGTAGCAAGAGATGAACACGACAGTTAATTATATGGATGTTTAAAAGGTCAAGTTTTAAATTCAGACATGTTGCATTTTCGTTGTGCTTGTGAGGAATTAATTAGTGGTGTGCTACATGTTCTGATGGCTCGTCGAGGACCATTTGTAAAGCTTCTAAAAAGTGGAACATTTTCTCTCATCTTTGACAGTTCATTTAAAAAAAAAAAAAAATCCTTTTTGTACATTTTATAATGATTATAATATAATAATTATTATACAGATGTGCTGCTTTGCCAACTGGGTGGCAGCAATGTACTGATCAGTAAGTTAGTGGGATTTTGTATAACTGATAGCTTTCTTTCATCATTCATTAGGAGTAGCTTTCTTTCATCATTCATTAGGAGTAACTGGTGTTGAAACATGTGGTGAAAATTGTAAATCGCTTTAAAACTCATGCATTGGCTCACAGGCATTTGACAAATCTGATTGGAGTTCAATGATAAGTCTACCTTAAGACTGTGTGCTTCACACAGTAATACCCTAACTTTCTAAAGGAAATGTAATCATTGTTTTTTTTAATTGCTCAATCCTGTGAAAGAAAAGATCAAAGTATGTCCTGAATTGACAGACCCTCAGATGGGTTTTAGATTTGGGCTTTCCAGCAAATATGCATCTAAAGAAATTAAATCTGGAATTGCAAGGACACATTAAGTTGTTATATGAACTTGTTATAAAGTAACTTTGCATTTATAAATGAGAAGCAGTTTCATATTTGCAGAAGGCACCACTTACTCATTTCCCATCCATGGTTAAGGCCCACAAAAATGGTAAAGAGGCAGAAGGTCCACCGAGCCACAAACATTACATAAACCTTTTTCCGGGTCTTCAAGGTAGTTTTGTCAAGCAATTTAAGAATTTGGCTTTGTAACAACATCTGGTTAAATTTCTGGTTGAGTTAACACTGAGTTAGATTGCTTGAAGTCACAATTGGTTAATGATATACAGGAAACTCTTTATTAACCGGCACCAACGGGACCGGCGTGGTGCCGGTTTATCGAAAGTACCGGATAACAGAGAGTTATATCTACCGAGGCTATTTTTAACAAAGAGACTCCAGGCAGCGCGGGAGAATCAACTCCTGCTACTGCAGTGTTTCGGACTTCCGACAGCGCCAGGAGGCCGATTAGTGGCACTTTTGAAAACTACCCCTACTGACTAAATCGGCGTTCTCGGACTCGGGATCGGCAACATTGCCGGTTATTTGAGAGGAGTTTTCGGAGTACTCGGCGTTCGCGGAGACTCGACTGCGACTCGGCAACATTGCCGGTTATTTGAGAGGAGTTTTCGGAGGATGATTTTTGCCGGTTAAGCGAGAATTCCGGATATTTGGGTGCCGGATAAACAAAAGTTTCCTGTATTTGCATTTTGGAGGGCTGTGCCATGTGAAAAGTGTCTAAACATCAAGATCATTGCTCTTCATCAAAGTTTGTTCCACCTGTGCAAATCTTTTTCTGTTTCCTACTTTTTGTGCAGAGAGATATTGGACTGCATGTTATAGGAAGGATATTTAAGCTTTACGGAGGATACAATGCAGATTTAGGAGAATTCTCTTTGGTATGAGGAAATACAAATGTGAAGAAAGACCTAAAAATTGGAGCTGCTTTTTTTTTTAGAACAACAGAGATTACGGGGCGCTATGATCGATGTGTTTAGAATTATGAAAGGATGGGACAGGATAGATGGAAGCAGGCGGTTTCCAATAGTTGAGATGTTTAGATTGGAGACCATAGATACAGGATTATTTTTTTAAATATTATTTACAGGATTAATGGGTGTCACTGGCAAGGCCAGCATTTATTGCTCATCCCTAGTTGCCCTTGAGAAGTTGATGGTGGGCTGCCACCTTGAACCGCTGCAGTCCATGTGGTGAAGATACTCCCACAATGCTGTTAGCTAGGGAGTTCCAACATCTTGACCCTTTACCCCCCCCCCCCCCCAACAACTTAGCTGTACTTCATCTTCCCCATACCTACTCAGCAGAATTTTGACCACTGATTCCCATCACCCCTTAATTTGTATTCTCCCCAGTTTTTTGCTGATTAGTAGTTTGCCTAACCTGAGCACTGACCAACTTTTCACCATTTGCCCCATTCTCCATGACCAGCATTTTGTCCTTTGGCCCTTGTCCCTTCCACACTCAGCAGAGCAATGAATTGATGCAGGCTCCCCGCCTGAGCAGGGCAACTCCTTCATCGCCCAGCAAACAGGCATTGTCCTCTCTTCTCTTCTCCCCCCCCCACTTCCAGAAGAACGGGTTTTCCTCTGGTCCTGCTGAATTTAACTATTTTTGGACTCTGTTTCCCGGCCGCAGCCTGCTGGATTGAGAGGCAGTCTGGCAGGTAGGCCTTTGGCACCTGGCCGCAGCTGGGGAGCGGAGAGGAGGAACGTCGCAGGGGAGATCGGTGGGAGGAGGGGAGAAGCTCGCGGAAGGGGCCGGGGAGGAGGGGAGAAGCTCACGGGGGTCCCTTGGAGGACTTTGGGGTGGGGGTAGCCGGGAGGTCGCCGGACATGGAGGGCATCGTGCAGTGAGGGGGGTGGGGGGGCTGGTATGGTGGTGCGATTGCTGGGGAGGTTAACAGGTTTGCTTGGGAGGACGGGGGAAGCACTCCTGCTCCTCCTGGCCCACAAGCAGTGGTGGAAAAACACTCGCATGTTCCCTGCAGCAGTCCTCGCCTCCCATTAGCTGCCGGGATTCCCGAGGCCTGGGAAACCCAGCCGGCGAGTGTTAAAGCTGGAGCAGAGAAACAATCTGAGGCACACAGCCTCATTAAAATATTTAAATGAACGACCTGTCTCCTGGGAGTGGGGTTGGTTGCACTCTCCCAGTCCCGTCCCCGTTAAAACCGGAAGTGGGTAAGTTCAAGGCGGGTTGGGTTCGGGTTTGAAATTTTTTTACATTTTTAATACCCACCTGACCCAAACCCACCCATTTTTGGGGGTTAGAATTACCCCCATTGTTCTTGCACCATTGTCTGCACTCCTGAATACAAATGAACAAGACTCCATCGTGCCAGTGGCAGCAAAGACCTACTTTTGTGTTTGCTGTCCCAGAACCCAAGCTGTAATCTAAAGATCTTGTCACATTTCAATCTGTCTCATGAGCCTTGAAAGGTTGGC
Organism: Squalus acanthias; assembly: GCA_030390025.1. Taxonomy (NCBI): domain Eukaryota; kingdom Metazoa; phylum Chordata; class Chondrichthyes; order Squaliformes; family Squalidae; genus Squalus; species Squalus acanthias. The sequence continues at coordinate 95,516,058 of CM059433.1, forward strand.
CACCACTGCTATATGTGGAATCCATTATATATGGCTAGTTTGTTTTCTCAGTAATACATTGAAAGTATTCCTTTTTTTTTGTATTCCTCTCTTTTGATAATGGGTGCCAGTAAGTTCTTTTTGAGTTTTTTAATTTTTTTGCGTGGCAAGTTGCTGAAAATGGGAGCTGAAAATGTCGCAGCAAGGGAAACCGGGCATCTGGGACTTGAGTGAACAAGGCAGGCAGTTGTGTATCTCCTTAACCAATCGGATTGAAGGATTGTGAAATTAACAGCAAGGATTATATAGGATATACTGCACAGAAACAGGCCATTCGGCCCAACCAGTCCATGCTGGCATTTATGCTCCACTCGAGCCTCCTCCCGTCTTTCCTCATCTAACTCTTATCAGCATAACCCCCTATTCCCTTCTCCCTCATATGCTTATCTAACCTCCCCTTAAATGCTTCTATACTATTTGCCTCAACTACTCCCTGTGGTAGCGAGTTCCACATTCTCACCACTCTGGGTAAAGAAGTTTCTTCTGAATTCCCCATTTGATTTGTTGGTGACTATCTTATATTGATGGCCTCCAGTTATTCTCTTCCCCACAAGTGGAAACACTCTCTCTGTATCTACTCTATCAAAACCTTTCATAATTTTAAAGACCCCTCAGCCTTTTTTCAAGCGAGAAGAGACCCAGCCTGTTCATCCTTTCCTGATAGGTATACCCTCGCATTTCTGGTATCATCCTTGTAAATCTTCTCTGCACCCTCTCCAGTGTGTCTATATCCTTTCTATTGTTAGAAATAGCCAAGTTACGGCTATCTCTGGTCACTTTAAATAATCAGGTTCGAGTGCAAACCAATATGGTGGGTATATTGTGTTTAATCAGAGTTTAAGATGGAATATAACATTAGTTATACAGCAAAAACATACGACCGTGACAAGAAGCTGATACCGATCCGATCGGACAGACGGTTGACACACGTGAGCAATTCTCTTCTTCCTTTCATCTAGAACCCTCTCTCTCTCTCGCTCCCATATCTGAGTACAATCTCTGTCTCTTCCGTCTGTGAGTACAAACTCTCTTTCTCTCCCGTCTGAGTACAAGCTTTCGGGAGGTCACTTTTATTCTACTTTTAGGGGTGGGTCTGAACCGGGATATTGACCAGACCTTCGACCTATAGAAGTTCCCCATAAACCTTACTATCCAATGGGACTTCTAGTTCTTTGTCTCGAGTCTGGTGTCAAAGCCCGCCCTAAAGATGTCTTACGATTTTGGCCACGTGTCTTTCTCTGTTTATATTTTCCCAGGGTTTCTTTCCTGTGGAATTTGTGTCTTATGGCTTCCGTCCGTATTCTTCTTTGATCTCCAGAGGCCCAACCAGAAACTTGTTCGCTTCAGAGTGTTACCTCCTTTATGACGTAGCAAATGTTTACGTTAACTTCCCCAAACTTCCTTCTGTTCTCTTCGCAAGCAGTTCTGTTAAACCAACTTCAAATCCTACCTTAGCATTATACATAAAATACATATTAACAAGGTTCAAGTCTTAACTTAAAAACAACAGATAATCGCTTAGCAACAGGGAGATTGTATATAGTACCCTCCGTAGGAAACCAAAATATTAGCACTTCTAAGCATTTATCTGGTCCCAAGGAGACTTTCCGTCTGTAATTTGAACATAACCATTTAAACACAGCATTTTTCACATCCCAGTTTTAATCGCATAACCATATACATTTTTAGGCATCTTTAGTTTCTAACACTATAATATGGCGACCAGAATTGTACGCAGTACTCCCAAGTGTGGTCTAACCAAGGTTCGATACAAGTTAAGCATAACTTCACTACTTTTCAATTCTATCCCTCTAGAAATAAATCCTAGTGCTTGGTTTGCTTTTTTTATGGCCTTGTTAACCTGTGTCGCTACTTTCCGATCCCTTTGCTCCTCTACCCCACCCAGACTCTCACCCTCCAAGTAATAAGTGACCTCCCTATTCTTCCTACCAAAATGTAATACCTCACATTTATCTCTGTTGAAACTCATTTGCCAATTATATGCCCATTCTGCAAGTTTCTTAATGTCCTCCTATAATTTGTTGCATTCCTACTCAGTATTGACTATCCCCCCAATTTGGTGTCTTCTGCAAATTTAGAAATTGAGTCTTTGATTCCAAAGTCTAAATTGTTAATATAAATTGTGAACAGCAATGGTCCCAGCACTGATCCTTGTGGAACACCACTGCCCACTTTCTGCCACTCTGAATAGCTACCCTTCACCCCTACTCTCTGCTTTCTGTCTTGAAGCCAGCTAGCTCTCCAATCTGCTACTTGTCCCCTGACTCTGCATTCTCTGACCTTTTTTCATTAGTCTATTATGTGGTACCTTATCAAAGGCCTTTTCAAAATCTAGATAAATTACATCTTCTGCATTACCCTTGTCTACTCTGTTACCTCTTCAAAGAATTCAGTGAGGTTGGTCAAGCAAGACTTACCCTTTTGAAATCCATGCTGACTATTCATTATATTTGGCTTCTAGATGTTCTTCTATTTTCTCCTTTAGTAGGGATTCCATTATTTTTCCTACCACCGATGTTAAGCTGACTGGTCTATAGTTCCCTGGACATGTTCTATCTGCCTTCTTAAATATAGGTATTACGGATTGGAAAGGAAGTGTAAATTAGAGTGGATGAATTCAATGGCAAATCAGGTACAGAAAGAGAAATAGAAAGTGAAAGAAAGATTGGATTAAACAGAGAAAAAGACAGGTTTTTTTTTAATTAAAAATTTTACATTTTATGTTTTTAAATCTCCAACAACAATTAAAACCTGAAGGAATGTGACCCTCCCATGTCTAATAATTTTCAGTGCCAGAGAAGTTGACTGGCAGTATTAACACTTTCTCATGTTGTTAAAGGGTACTTGGATTGAAATAGACAAGACTTAACTTTCTGTGGCGCGTTTAGTTCATATCTACTGCGCAAAAACAGCAACTTCACACCGTTCATTGCATTTTTATGGTGAGGCTGACAGCGAGATGCTGTTTTCGCAAGCTTTTCGGGCAATGACTTCTGTATTTCTGCGTTTAACCGTGCATCTGCCCCTCACCTGAAGTTGCTGTAGCATTTGCATTTAAATAACGGCGCGCGCCAGTAGCCTGATCGTTATTTTTTCATCAAACTCTGGCCCATTATTTCTTGTCGAGTAGAACTTAATGTCAAAGTGTCACTGGATCAAATGTTAATTGTATATTTTTTTCACCTTTTTCCTGCCAATTTTCTTCCGTCCCCTCCCTTCTGAAGGTACTGACTGCTTGCAGTGATTTAGTTTCACCAGGTTTAGTTGCTTTCTGGTATCTCACCTAAGTGGCATGCTTCGTGTCAGCAGGCTATTCGACCAAACCCAATAGCCAGCTACAGGCAGTTCCAGTACAGCTCGGCTGCATAATGATCAGAAATGGGGAACCTGGCCAAATTTCCATTCCCTAACTCAGGATTATAGAGTCACAGCACAGAAATAAGCCATTTTGACCATTGTGCTTGTGCTGACTTTCTGAAAGAGCTACCTTGTGAGTCCTATTTCCCTGCCCTTTCTCTCAACCCTTCCAAATTTTTCTCTTTCTAATATTTCCCTTTGATAAGCTATTATGGATTCTGATTCCACCATAGGGGGCATTCTATATCCTAACGACCCTCCGTCAAATAAATAAATAATTCTCCTAAGCACTCATTCTTTTTGTGGTCTTAAATTTATACATTCTGGTTAATGGCTCACTGACCAACAGAGATAGTATTTTCCTATTTACCTTATCTCATAATTTGAACAACTCTATCATATCTTTTTTATGGTCTTTTTGGTGAAAAGTGCCAGTTTCTTTAGTCTCTCCTCATAGTTAAAGTCTTTCAGTTGCTACCATCAACTTAAAGGGAGAGGAAATTAATAAAAATTATTTAGAGTTTTTCTATTAATCATGAGGTCAAATACAAAAAGCAATAATAGATTCCAAAGCTACAATTTTTTTTTCAGGGTTGATGGTGTCATGAGAACTATGATTTCAGATAAATTATTGAGAAGCATGCAGATATTTCAAGGACATTTGGATGCTCTGCTGGAATTTGATGTAAGTAGTTTCATGCAGGTAAAATAGATTATTTAGCTCAGACATGCTCTTTTTTACAGGGCTGAAGGTGCAATGAGAACTATGGCTCCAGAAAAATTGTTGAAAGGCATGCCAATACTGCAAGGGCAGTTGGATGCACTGCTGGAGTTCGATGTGAGTAGTTCATCAGCATGACAGCTTGTATTTGTGACAATCATTGCTGGAACTTAACAGTTCATTTTAGCAATTCATTGGGATTGTCTCATCTATCTGTGTATTAAAAAATCTTGCATACATCTATGGTACTGCAAATGCTGAATGTCTAACTGATGCATGGACATTTTACATTCATAGAAATGCATGGTCTTATTAGAATCTCCCACTTGCACCCTTTCATGCATGTTTGTTTAGAAAATAAATGTTTCTTCCACTTCTAATCTTTCTGCAGCCTGTACCTGCACTTTACATTTTCATTTGGTACATTGTTCCCCTGGCCCTATGAAATTTTAATCTTGCTAGTATTGTCTAAGCTGAAGTCCCACATCCATTTCATTGTTGGCTTGAATGTTTCAATTTTATTTTTAAAGCTGAAAATACTTTTGGAAGAATTTGGTTTGGGAGCAGAAGATCTCCAAATCCAGTACCAACTGCAGTTGCTCTACTCCAATTGTTATTTTGGTATCTTCAGTACATGAGCCACAAGATTTCAAAGTGTAATATCTGACTTGCTGCAGGAACTCCTGGAAATGACCCTCCCTTCATCATAAGGTTAGAAGTGGGGCTGTTTGCTGATGATTGCAGCGTTCAGCTCCATTTGCCATTTCTCAGATAATGAAGCAGTCCATGCCTGCATGCGGAAAGACCTGGACAACATCCAGGCATGGGTTGATAAGTGGCAAGTAACATTTGTGCCACACGTGCCAGGCAATGACGGTCTCCAACGAAAGAGAACCTAACCACCTCCACTTGAGATTCAGCAGCGTTGGCATTGCTGAATCCCCCACCAACATCCTTGAGGGTCACCCTTGATCAGAAACTCAACTGGAGCAGCCACATGAATACTGTGATTACTAGAGCAGGTAAGAGGATTGGGTATTCTACAGCAAGTGGCTCACCTCCTGACTCCCCAAAGCCCTCCACTACCTACAAGGCACAAGTCATGAGTGTGATGGAATCCTCCCCACTTGCCTGGATGGGTGCAACTGCAACAGAACTCCCATCCAAGACAAAGCAGTCCACTTGATCAATGCCCCATCCACCAGCTTAAATATCTACTCCCTCCACCACCGACGTACCGTGGCTGCAGTGTGTACTATCTGCAGGATTCGCGGCAATAAGTTAATGCTTCTTCGGCAGGATCCCTCAAACCCACGACCTCTGCCAGCTAGAACGACGAGGGCAGCAGGTGTGTGGGAACACCATCACCTCCAACTTCCCCTCCCAAGTCACTCACCATCCCAACTTGTACATATATCGCCGTTCCTTCATTGTTGCTCGGTCAAAATCCTGGAACTCCCTTCCTAACATTGTAGGAGTACCTTCACCACAAGTACTGCAGTGGTTCAAGAAGATGGTCTTGCACCACCTTCTCGAGATGGGGAATAAATGTCAGTTTTGCAGGCGATGCCCATATCTTGAATGATATTTTTTTACAAGTCCAGAATAAAGCCACAATTTAAGATGCAACATCATTACCTTCCCCAAATACTTTCCCTCTCCTTTGAGGTCAATAGTGCATCTATATATTATCCAACAGCATATTCCATATGGGCACTGTAAACTCATTTTCGTCTACAATGGATATTCCTCTTGCTTGGTATCCTAGAATGATACAGCACAGAAGGAACCCATTCGGTCCATGGTGCCTGTCCTGGCTCCTTGGAAGAGCTATCCAATTAGTCCTGCTCTTTCCCCATAGCCCTGTAAGTTTTTTCTCTCCAGTATTTATCCAGTTCCCTTTTGAAAGTTACTGTTGAACCTGCTTCCACCACCCTTTCAAGCAATGCATTCCAGATCGCAACTCGCTGCATAAATTATTTTTTTCCTCTTGTCATCTCTGGTTCTTTTGCCAATCACAAATCTGTCTCCTCTGGTTACTGACCCTTCTGCCACTGGAAACAATTTCTCCTTATTTTCTCTATCAAAACCATTCAAGATTTTGAACACCTCTTATCAGATCTCCTCTTATCAATGCTGCACTGTTGGAGGTGCCGTTTTTCGGATGAGACGTTAAAACCAAGGCCCCGTCTGCTCTCAGGTGGACGTAAAAGATCCCATGGCCGTATTTCGAAGAAGAGCAGGAGAGTTATCCCCGGTGTCCTGGCCAATATCTATCCCTCAATCAACATAACAAAAAAACAGATTGTCTGGTTATTATCACTTTGCTGTTTGTGGGAGCTTGCTGTGCGCAAATTGGCTGCCGCGTTTCCCACATTACAACAGTGACTACACTTCAAAAAGTACTTAATTGGCTGTAAAGCGCTTTGAGACGTCCGGTGGTTGTGAAAGGTGCTATATAAATGCAAGTCTTTCTTTCTTTTATCCTTCTCTGCTCTAAGGAGAACAACCCCAGATTCTCTAGCCTCTCCACATATGCTTTTTTAACAGCCTTCTCGGCTTGTCCTGCCACCTTCAAAGATTTGTGTACATACACCCCCAGGTCACCCTGTTCCTGCACCCTCTTTAAAATTGTGCAATTTAATTTATATTGCCTCTCCTCATTCTACCAAAATGTATCACTAAATTTCATCTGCCATGCGTCTGCTCATTCCCCCTGTCTATGTCCTCCTGAAGTCTGTTACTGTCCTCCTCATTGTTGGCTACATTTCTGAGCTTTGTGTCATCTGCAAACTTTGAAATTATGTCCTGTATACCCACGTCCAAGTAATAAAAAGACCTAACACCGACCCTTGGGGAAAACCACTATATACTTCCCTTCAGTCTGGAAAAACAACTGTTCACCACTACTCTCTGCTTTCTGTCCATCAGCCAATTTTGTATCCGCGCTGCCACTGTCCCTTTAATCCCATGGGCTTTAATTTTGCTAACAAGTCTATTATGTGGTACTTTATCAAACGCCTTTTTGAAAGTCCATATACACAACATCAACTGCACTACGCTCATCAACCCTCTCCATTACTTCATCAAAGAACGCAATCAAGTTAGTCAAACACGATTTGCCTTTAACAAATCCATGCTGACTGTCATTTATTTGCCCATACTTTTCTAAGTGCCAATTAATTTTTGCCTGGATTATTGTCTCTAAAAGTTCCCCACCACTGACGTTAGGCTGACTGGCCTGTAATTGCTGAGTTCATCCCGTTCCCTTTTTTGAACGGGGTGTAACATTTGCAATCCTCCAGTCCTCTGGCAACAACCCCATATGTAAGGAGGATTGGAAGATTGTGGACAGAGCTTCCGCAATTTCCTTTGTAGCTTTAAGAACAAGGAAGACCAGGAAGAAAACAACACAGAATAGGGTCCTCTCAAGCATGGAACTGTACCTAATAGAGCATAGGTGTCTAGCCCTGGTATTAACTTCACCCAAAGAACCTCTGATATATGAGATACAACTGCTGCTCACTGATAACTCTGAATAGTCTGCAAGCTCAGTGCTAAACTATATATCCTTCAGTCTACAAACGGTCTTATACCATACTGAATAGTATCTGTAAGCAGAGAAATTGACTCCTTGAGGGAATTGCATTGAAGTAAGTGTGACAAAAAGTGCCCAGTATTCTATTTCTGAAGTATTGTGCTGAGGACAAACATCTAAAAGTAAGGTTGTTTACCCCACCCACCCCCATGTTTCTCATATATTCTGTATATGCCCATTTGTTGGACAATATAAAGATGTAGAAGGTGGAATAGTGAGGTTGAGGCTGAGCTCTTCATTTCAGGAACCTACTAAAGATCAAAATGGTGAATGCGAACCTTGGCAGTGAAGAACTGATGGAAACCAAATTATTTTGCTGAAGAAGCTGCTCATTCTCATGTAGACCAGGCGAAACAGATCTTCCATTTTGAGTATTTCAGGTTGTTACAGACTTGGCATCCCCAATAGGAAAAAAGCATGTGTGCCAACATGCAGGCACTACATCCAATCAGAATTTAACCCTAGGTCCTGCATTATTTGTTGATGTCAGAGCCATGTTAACAATTATTTTGCCATCTGTGCTGATTTTCAGTTTGGGGTCTCCACTCCAGAAACAAATTATGGCTGTTGTCTTCTGTCCTATTTTACGACATTTGTTATTATCAAAGCCTTTGTCTTGAGAAGCTCATCTGTAGGATTTTTGGACCTAATTCATTTAGCTCATAAACTAATGCAACTTGATAGCATAGCTGTCACTTTCAACAGATACAGAAACAGTCTTGCCTCTACAGTAGCCTGTTTATTAGGGCTAGCAAATTCCAACACTCCTGACTTGAAGGTTGGCACAGAAAGAAATGTTTGTGACTACCCAATATCTAGCAAACATAAGAGAATGTTGGTGCTATTGGGATAGACCTAGCAGCAACATCTACTTCTAACCTGTCTACAGATTGGGAATCTTGAGAGAAGCACTACTTTGTATTTTTTTGATTTATGGAAGTGGTCCGCAGAACTGACCCTCCTTAGTTGATCATTCCAACATGAACCCTCCCTCACCCAGGTGTCCGAGTCTGATTATCTTCAATTACTTATCTAAAAGCCTAAAACTCTTGACCCTTGCCTTGTCACTCTGACTCATCATATACTTTGTCCCTCAATCATCCTACCTCACTTAGCATGAGAAAACAGCAGTGCTTTGTCTACTTGTTGAGTTCCTAGTTGGTGGTGTCTGAGTTGCTCTGACATTTTAGGTTGTATTTTCCACTGTTGGTGCAGTTTTACTCCTGAATAGTTAAATAATGAACTCAACGCTCCCCATAAGTGAAGTATGCTGATTGCACTTAATTTCCCACAATCATCCCATTATCATTATTCATAGCTCCAGGTGCAAATTGGGATGAGTATGAAGGTAGCTCAGTATGAACAATTAACATAAGTGGCAGAATAAGGAGACAAAATTCCTTGTTGCATTAGGAAGCACTTGAGGGGCATTTCAACCCATTGGGAATCTTTGTCCAGAATTGATGGGGAAATGGTAAAATGAAAGGACACTGTAGGCAAGTGATGGGGCTCAGCATCGACTCCTGGTTTGATGGCTGGTGAACTGCAGGTGGTGCTGCATGCACTAGTTGCAAGGAGGTGGTCTTGTTTGCCACTTCAGGGCAACATCCCCATAAATCAGAATTTTAGCATGCCTGATGGAGGCAGATTAAAGCTGCAGTTGATCGTTAACTCTTTTATTCTGTGCCACTCCTATGTTGCATCTTGGCTCCAGATATTCTTGCAGCAGATAGCACAGTTCTGCAGTTGGGTGTTTGCTGACTTGGAGCCAATGGAAACCATTCACAGTGTTTGCTCCCAGCTGAATATGTAGAGGTTCACAGATTTGGTTGGCTGCACCCATCAAGATGTCAACAATCAAGCTATGCTCGCTGTTGATCACCTAGCATTCCTTCTTTCATCCAGTACCAGTTAAAACGTGACATACTGTGATGTGCATCTGAAGAACTATCCAGCATTGTGCTTAGCATATTGTTTGCATGCCATCAGGTCTACTGTCATAAGAACATAAGAAATAGGAGCAGGAGTAAGCCCAATTTTATATTGAGTTTGAAAGTGATTTTGTTCAATCCGAAACGAGGGTCTTAAATCTAAACAAAGCAAACTACATAGGTATGAGGGGCGAATTGGCTAAGGTAGATTGGGAAACTGCATTAAAAGGTATGACAGTAGATAAGCAATGGCTAGCATTTAAAGAACTAATACATAATTTACAACAAATATACATTCCTTTTAAGGCACAAAAACCCCACTGCAAAAGTGGTCCAACCGTGGCTAACAAGAGAAGTTAAAGATAGTATTAGATCAAAGGAAGAGGCTTATAATGTTGCCAAAAAGAGTAGTAAGCCTGAGGATTGGGAGGATTTTAGAATTCAGCAAGGGAAGACCAAGAAATTGAGAAAGAAAGGGAAAATAGAATATGAGAGTAAACTAGCAAGATACATAAAACAGACTGTAAAAGCTTCTATAGGCATGTAAAAAGGAAAAGATTAGCAAAAGTGAATGTTGGCCCCTTACAGGCTGAGACAGGAGAAATTATAATGGGGAATAAGGAAGTGGCAGAGAAATTAAACCAATACTTTGGCCGCGAATTTAATAATGGAGGTGGGACAGCTGGTTTCCGGTCCCGCTCCCAGCTGCCTCCGCTCTGCAGATGTGATTTTACCTTGCTTGGCCTCGTTAAGCCTGTTGGCTTACTTGCCACTTAACCGGAAGCGGATCTGATTGTCATTTGATGACGTGTCATCAGCTGGTTTCCTTAAAGGGACCACATCCACATGGAGTTTGACAGTTGTTCTCAGTGTTTGACAGCATTGAGGTACTGCAAACACTGGCAATCACTGCACAAAGGTGAACGCTTGCACCCAGTCTCTCCAATGACTCCCTCCGAGTCACAGCACGCAGGGAGGTTCTCTTCCCTTCCAAGGGCAGAAGAGACCTCCCCAGGGCACCAACTTACCTTGCACCTCCACCCAACCCCTCTCTGTCTACTTTATCACTTCCCACCCCTCACACTCACCCTCATCCTACTGCAAGCATACCAACTAACAACACACAAGGGTAGGCACTTGAGAGGTTTAGCCAATGTCCACGTGAAGTTTCTGGTAATGTGTTGTCATACAGTGAAATCTGTTTTTCAAAAAGTGCCCCTTATTGGACAGATCTGAGCAACCCTTGAAGTGTCTTACTGAGTTCCAGTGATTGTTCAGTCATAACTCCCACCTGCCCTCCCTCAGCTACAGTGATGAATGTGCATGGAATGGCTTGGACATTAAAGGGATGCCTCACAGTGCTGGTGTCAACCTGCCGCATCATGTGGCAGCCAGGGTTTACAGCGTCAAGCGCAGAAAATCTGGCCATGGTGATGCCATTGTTGGCCTCCCGGGCAGCAATTTTGTCAGGGGCTGATGCCCTGTGTCCAGTGCAGTATCAGGTGATGGCGGAGAAGGTTGGTGATGAGGTTGGTGGTGTTGGGGCTGATCATGGAAGGATTCAGAGGACCAAGGTCTGATTGTTTCATTGGCTCTGATGTTGCTGGAATAGATGGCAGCTGCAGGTGAGACGACGGAAGCGATCTGTCATTGGTGAGCGAGGTTCTCCCAATGATGTGGCACTGGACATACAGTTGGATCTAAAAACTTGTAAGCTGAAGAAATCTCTATGTATTAAAAATACAGTAACCAACATTTTCTGTGTTCTGAAACTCACCATCTGCAATATGGCATCCTTGACACCATTCCTGCAGCTGTTAGCTTTTCACAAACATCAGAGCAGACTCAACCTGGCGTGTTCCCCAAACAGCAGGTATCCAGTGGGGGAGAAGGTAAAATTACAAGTAAGCCTCAAAATACTCATAAATTGGCTCTTAACAAGCCATTTAAGTAGGTGCATTGTCTCCCCCACCGCTTGGTGTCAGGTCAGTTCTACGCTGACAGATCCAACACCAGGGAGACTCGGATGGAGGCGGGTTGACAGCGGGTTTCCTACCCGCTGTCAATCTTTGCGATTTTGACAGCAGACCCGCCTCCAGACCCGCCCCCTCAGCGTGATTAAATTCACAGCCTTTGTGCCTGTCTTCACAGAAGAAGACGCAAAAAACTTCCCGGAAATAGTGGAGAACCAAGACTCTAGCGAGAATGAGGAACTGAAAGAAATTAGTATTAGTAAAGAAATAGTACTGGAGAACTTATTGGGACTGAAAGCCGATAAATCCCCTGGACCTGATGGCCTACATCCTAGGGTTTTGAAAGATGTGGCTATAGAGATAGTGGAAGCATTGGTTGTCATCTTCCAAAATTCCATAGATTCTGGAAAGGTTCCCGCGGATTGGAAGGTGGCAAATGTAACCCCACTATTTAAGAAAGGAGGGAGAGAGAAAATGGGGAACTACAGATGAGTTAGCCTGACATCAGTAGTCAGGAAAATGCTAGAATCTATTATTAAGGACGTGGTAACAGGGCACTTAGAAAATAAGAATAGGCTTGGGCAGAGTCAACATGGATTTATGAAAGGGAAATCGTGTTTGACAAATCTTAGTTTGAGGTTGTAACTAGCAGAATAGATAAGGGGGAACCAATGGCTGTGGTGTACTTGGATTTTCAGAAGGCATTCGATGAGGTGCCACACAAGGGGTTATTAAACAAAATTAGGGCTCATGGGATTGGGGGTAATAGACTAGCATGGATTGAGGATTGGTTAACGGACAGAAAACAGAGAGTAGGAATAAACTGAGCAGGCTCAGTCATGGCTTCCCTTGGGAATGGAGCCTTCACACGCAGCAATTGTCTGCCGAAGCAAGATAGGTGCAGCTCTGTCTGTAGATGGGTAATGATGCTTTGGTGGGAAAGAATGTCTCTGGTGCTGCCTGACTTGCCTACTATCCTTCTGGTTGTCCTGCAAAATTTTCAGATGTAGGATTCTCTTTGTAAACCTGTTGGGGGTATGGGGGGGAAGAGAAGCAGCAGATTAAAAAATGAAGGAAATTGGCAATAAAATATGAAACAGTCACTAATCTAGCCGGTGCAATTAGTTGGGTTCCCCTCTGCTGTTTTAGGATATATATAGTCCAGATAATTGGAATAAGCTTGTGTACCTGAATAAAGCACTGCTAACTAGATCTAACTCCGAAGAAATGTGCAATTTGACTGAGCTGTCCTTTGCCTGAAACAGGTATTCCTGTTTTTCATGAAACTCTGCTGCTGGACATTTGACAAAAAAGAAGTTAGAAAGCCAGTGGAGCAATTTGCATTTTCATTTTGTATTTTCTTATGCTCTGACTCCCAGCAGGTTAATACTGCTCCCTGCAAGAAATGACTGTAGAAAGTTGACTGAGATATGTAGAATGGAACAAAGTACAAAGGAAGCTAAATTGTACATTTTGAAATACAAATAAATAAGGGCACACTCTAGCATCAGATTTTACAGCATAACAATCTGTATGGTTATGTTCTTCAATGATTGAAAGTTTAAAGTTTTTACATAGAATTTCACATCACTTGTTTAGTAACTCTTTTTTTCTAATAATTCTAATATTTTCACTGATCCTTGAGCTAAGGTGCCACTTCTAATTTTAAAGATTGAATGGGTGTTGGTGTATGAAGTAAGGGAATGTCCCATGGATTACAACTAAAAGGTCTCCAGTAGCTGACCCTGCATGCATTTGATTATGGCATGTGGAGATTGCATTTATTTGAAGTGCTGACCATCAGAACTCCTAAAGGTTCTGTCTTTCTTCCTGCTTCTCTTAGTTCATACTCCATATATTGATGGAGTCTTTGAGTGAAGCTAATAGATATGGAGCCTTGAGTTGTGTGGTTAATCCTAGTTCTTACAAAAAATAAAACGTTCCCCATACAAGGGAACATCTGTCCCAGGAGAGCTTTAACCTAATATTAGATGCATTTCTCTCCCCTACACCAAACTTTTTAATTCATGGTTGTGGATTCAAGTTGTTCGGGAGAAAAAAAACTTAATTTTTTTTTGCTCTTTCTCTTCCCACAATTCCCAATTCTGTCACATGTGCAGCAACTTGGTTGTTGCTGGTTTTTCCAACGGGAAGTTAACCACTTTCTGTAAAAGGTGATATCAAAAGTGACCCTTTTGGCACTATCTTAGGAAATCATTGATGAGCAGAGTGAGGCTAAGTACACTACTTCGGAGAACCCCTGTGTTGGAACGTTAATGAGCAGCTGTATATCACAACTTGGTGCTGGTATCTTCTGAAGAAATTACGGCCTGGCAAGAAAATGACTCGGGTTATTTAGCAGAAGCTAGTTTCAAGTTGGAGGACATCTCTAACAATACAGAGTAATTGTTTTTTCTCAAAACGCTAATGTGAAAATGCATTGAGTTGTGTGTGTGCGTGCGTGTGTGTGTCTCGTATCGGTGAGTTCCTTTGTGAAGAGCTAAATCAGTCATAGCTAGTAACAGTATTGTATAGACGTGGAAGCAGTGGAGACTCCCGATAATTCCTCTACCTTCCTTTATTCAGAATGTGGAAGGAAAAACCCACAGTATATATCAAAGAAACCTGAAGTGAAAGAAGGCCATTTATTACAAACTACCTTCTGGAATATTTGTGTGTGGACATTGCTTAATTTTGTTAATCATTGTGCAGTTGAGTCTTGAGTAGCAAGGTTTGTTCTTAATTGTCCCTAGATACTTTGAGAATTCATTTGAAATTCAGTATTTGCTATACTTAAATATAGTGTGAGATTTTGTTCTGTTTTATGGCAATTGACCTGGCAACATTCAGCATGGATCTGATCATTCTGTCATCGCCTGCATGGAAATAGCATTCATTGCACTGTAATTTACACACCTGCTTGTGTGCGTGAATCTGCTTAGAACTGAATAATTGCACTTGTAGACATACTGAGAGAATTTAGTTCTGCAACTACACTGTTAAATGGTAACAATTTGATATTGCAGGTGAGCCCTGGTGAATTGTCAAATGGAGTAATAAATGCTGCTTTCTTGCTACTTTTCAAAGATCTAATCAAATTATTTGCGTGTTACAATGATGGAATCATTAATTTGTTAGGTGAGTACAGTTTACCATACATAATCAACTTGTTCACTGCAGTTTAATTAGTTATCAATTATTCCATTTCTGAAATCTGAAGACCTATAGATTATTTGTTCTAGTTTAATCTATTTGTCTAATCTTCTCTCCCCTATCTTATTTTTTGAATGTAATCTTCTATACCATATGAAAACCAGTTTAATCAGCTTGAAGATTGTATATAATTTGAACAACTGGATCTGCAACAAAAAAAAATCAAATTTTTGGCATCCACAGGTTTATTTGGTGACCAGCAGCCACAAATTCCATGAAGATTTTCTGTCAAATATGTACTTTCCTTCTGTAAAATTGCTGATTGAATCAGCCAGGTTAGGCGTGAGAGGAGAAAGAAAGATTTGACTAGATGAGAAAATATCAATAATTTTGTAAACTCAAATATTCATGGGTCTATATTCTTGTTTTTCAAACTTGGTAGTGTAAAATCAGCTTTCAAGATGCCATCAGAATTTTGCTCAGACTGTTAATATAGCAGTGTATATTTAAATCATTGGACTCTTAATTTCTGCTGGGAAAAATTAGCATTTGGTGCTACAGTTTAATGTAGTTATGTTTTTCTGATTTCTAGAAAAATATTTTGAAATGAAGAAGGGACAGTGTAAAGAAGCGCTAGAAATTTATAAAAAATTCCTCACTAGAATGACAAGAGTTTCAGAATTTCTTAAAGTTGCCGAAGTAAGTAACTGTTAACATCATTTTTGTGGTCTCTGGAGCACAATCCTGTTTGACTATTTTTCATTGACTACTTTTAATGTTTGAAGATTGATTGTTCGAGGTCATATCAGAAAAAAATATGAAGTACACAATGTTACCTACAAAATATAATAACACGTGAGAAATAAAGTAAAACATAATATTTGTAGTTTATAATTTTCACTTGCTGTCTTTGATACGTTCTGTGCTTTAGAGGTTGCTGCTTCCACTCTGACCTTATTTCCTTTTTTTTCCTGTCTGCTTACCATCGCATGTTGTCTTTTAAATTCCCATTCTTTCTGACCCAAATACTATTCTGCTGTGCTCATTCTGTGGACCACCATTCATACTCAACTGCAACTCACAGCAACTGTACCCATTATCTTAGTAAAGCGCTGTAGAACATGTTTAATATTTTAGTTTGAATAACACCTCTACAATTAAAAACATTACATATTCATAAAAGTAATGTTTTTATATACATCATGGTGCAGTGATGTGGTATTTAGGCAACCCATTGATCTGATCAAATGTAACTGACCCCCATGTGTGTTGCACGGTCAGGTCCAATCAAATCCTATTTAATCTTGTATCACACTGGAACCAGTGTGTCCTCCTATTTCATGCTGGATATTCTGCATTGCTTAAATATAGTACTTGAAATTAAGAACAACATAAAGGTCTTTACAAGTTTGCCAATGTTTCATTAAAAATTTGTAAAACATTCCCTAAAATTTGAATTTCACAAAATATTTTCTTTATATTCCCTTTGTTCTATTAACTTTTTTCATGTGGGCCCAGCCACAAACATCCACATAGTTATGTTCAAAATTAAGCAAATGTCACTTTAGAATAGCATGTAATGTACATCAGTAATTACATTGAAATGGAAGATAATCTATTTGAGGCTATTTTTGATAAATCTGCAAATTGTGTTTGGAGAATCGTAAGCACAAACTCGTGTATTAACAATGCATGATGCAAGTTAGTAGGTTGCCAGTATGTTGCACCACCATTATAGCTCATTGTTGTTTCTAGTTGTTGAATATTTGCTCTTTAAATTTGGTGACTTTGAATCTGTTACTCCTGTATCTATTAATGGGCCCAATTCTGATTCAGAACAAAAACTGTACCTTCTGATCTTCCAGCCTGGAATCCATTTGAATAGAATTGGTCACGTGCAAGTGAAGAATCAGCATAGCCATTATTTCACATCCCTTGTATCCCAAAGGTGGAAATAATTTAATGGTACACTTTTTTTGGAGTATGGTGCAATGATGATATTATAAACCAGTTTCTTAAATAAAGCTATTGAGTTTAAATTTAGCAATTAACCTTTTATGTAGAAAATGTAACTTTGATATGAAGTTCTTGCATGCAGACCACAGTACTGCAAACTCATATGGAAATGGGTTTAAAACAGTATTTTTTTTTAAGATTTTTGCAAATATCACATGATTCCTTGGTAAATAGGAATGCCACAGTAATTTAGATATAACTTGTATGGTCTCTTTACTAGTAAACTTTACTTGTAAATATTATCTAGAATGACTTGGTTTGTAAATACATACAAACATGCAAATTAGGAGCAGGAGTAGGCCACTCGGCCCCTCGAGCCTGCTCCGCCATTCAATAAGATCATGGCTGGTCTGATTACTCCACATTTCCGCCTACCCCCGATAACCTTTCACCCCATTGCTTATCAAGAATCTATCTACCTCTGCCTTAAAAATATTCAAAGACTCTGCTTCCACCGCCCTCTGAGGAAGAGAGTTCCAAAGACTCACGACCCTCTGAGAAAAGATTTCTCCTCATCTTTGTCTTAAATGGGCGACCCCTTATTTTTAAACAAGAGGAAACATCTTCTCCACATCCACCCTGTCCAGACCCCTCAGGATCTTGTATGTTTCAATCAAGTCACCTCTTACTCTTCTAAACTCCAGCGGATACAAGCCTAGCCTGTCCAACCTTTCCTCATGAGACAACCCGCCCATTCCAGGTATTAGTCTAGTAAACCTTCTCTGAACTGCTTCCAACGCATTTACATCCTTCCTTAAATAAGGAGACCAATACTGTACACAGTACTCCAGATGTGGTCTCACCAATGCCCTGTATAACTGAAGCATAGCCTCCCTACTTTTGTATTCAATTCCCCTCGCAATAAATGATAACATTCTATTAGCTTTCCTAATTACTTGCTGTATCTGCATACATGCGATTCATGCACTAGGACACCCAGATCCCTCTGCATCTCAGAGCTCTGCAATCTCTCACCATTTAGATAATATGCTTTTTTATTCTTCCTGCCAAATATCACCCAAGATATCGGATTGAACCTACAGATTGCTACTATTTGGATGCATAAATGATGGGCATATTCCCAACATCAGTTACAGGTCCTGGTAAAATGTTATTCTAGGATCACGTGTTGCTGTAAAAACTGAACGTCTGGAATGAAAAAGAGCAATTATGTGGTTTCAGGAGATTGATGAGTGGAGTTTGATGCATACAAATGCGCTATTTGATGACACAGCTCCTTTCCTACTTGTGCCTCCAATTGGTAGGTATAATGAGAGTTTCCAGGATAAATCAAGGAAATATTAAGAAAAATAAAATAGGTGATTGGCAGGCTGAGGGAACAGAGAGGATGACACCAAGCCGCGATGGACTGCACAGTAACAACAGCAAATTGCATTTATATAGCGCATTTAATGTAGTAAAACGTCCCAAGGCACTTCACAGGAGCGTTATCAAACAAAATTTGACACCGAGCCACATGAGATATTAGGACAGATGACCAAAAGCTTGATCAAAGAGGTAGGTTTTAAGGAGCATCTTAAAGGAGTAGAGAGATAGCGCGAGGTGGATAGGTTTAGAGGGGAAATTCCAGAGCTTGGAGCCTAGGCAGCTGAAAGCACGGCTGCCAATGGCAGAGCGATTAAAATGGGGGATGTGCAAGAGGCCAAAATTGGAGGAGTGCAGAAATCTTGGAAGGCTGCAGGGCTGGAGGAGGTTACAGAAATAGGGAGGGATTTGAAAACAAGGATGAGAATTTTAAAATGGAGGCCTTGTTGGTAATGTAGGTCAGCACGCACGGGTGATGGGTTAACGGAACTTGGTGCGAGTTAGGATACATTTTGCGGGAGCTCAAGTTTATGGAGGGTGGAAGATGGAAGGCTGACCAGGAGAGTGTTGGAATAGTCAAGCATAGAGGTAACAAAGGCATGGATGAGAGCTCAGCTGTTACTGAAACCGATGCGGGGCGGATTCTGACGATGTTCTGGATGTGGGCGTTCACATACACATGGAGCCTGACATTGTGTTTTCAGATGATGTCGCCAAGGGACAGCATGTAGCTGAGACACTTGAGGAAGTAGCTAATGAATTGGTCACATACTGATGGGCATCTTTATGGATCATTGGAAACCGTAGTGGTGCTCGAGAGTTGAAGGTTGAACGTAATGCCAATTTCTGAAGAGGGGCATAAATGAACCTTCAGAGTGAGAGTAGATAAAATTGTCATAGGGAATAATTTTTTTTATTCATTGGGCATCAAGGCCAGCATTTATTGCCCATCCCTAATTGCCCTTGAGAAGGTGGTGGTGAGTTGCCATTTCAGAGGGCAGTTAAGTCAACCACATTGCTGTGGGTCTGGAGTCACATAGGCCAGACCGGGTAAGGATGGCAGATTTCCTTCCCTAAAGGACATTAGTGAACCAGATGGGTTTTTATGACATTCATGGTCACCGTTATTGATACTAGCTTTTTATTCCAGATTTATTTAATTAACGGAATTTAAATTCCGCAGCTGCCGTGGTGGGATTTGAACTCATGCCTCTGGATCAGTAGTCCAGTAACATAACCACTATGCTACCGTACCCCCGAAGAGGTTAAGAGAAATAAGAGGCAGTCAGTAAGGCCTGATGAAGGGGAGATTGTGCCTGACAAGTTTATTTGAGCTCTTGTAATGCATTGCATGTTTAGATTTTAGCTAGGTTTAAACATAGTACCACCCAGCAGATTTGGAAAGCACGGAATGAGAGCAGGGGGATACTAAGTGGACTGGAATTTTGCGGAATCGTAGGAAATGAATAGTCGTTGTATATGGCACTTTATTTATGAAGAAATAAATGAATAGCCAGGTGCTTCAGGAATCTGTGCTTGGGCCATTGTTGTTTAGAAGGTGGGGATGCTTTTAGAAACAATAATCAGGGACAAAATTAACAACACTTGGACAAGTGTGGATTAAGCCAGCATGGATTTGTTAAAGGCAAATCGTGTTTAACTAACTTGATCGAGTTTTTTGATGAGGGCAATGTGGTTGACGTAGTGTACATGGATTTCCAAAAGGCGTTCGACAAAGTACCACATAATAGGCTTGCCAGCAAAGTTGAAGCCCATGGAATAAAAGACAGTGGCAGCATGATACGAAATTGGCTAAGTAACAAGAAACAGAGAGTAGTGGTGAACGGTTGTTTTCTGGACTAGAAGAAGGTATACAGTGGTGTTCCCCAGGGGTCGGTACTAGGACCACTGCTGTTCTTGATCTATATTATTGACTTGGATGTGGGTGTACAGGGCACAATTTCAAAATTTACAGATGACACAAAACTTGGAAGTATAGTGAACAGTGAGGACGATCGTGATAGACTTCAAGAGGACATAGACAGGCTGGTGGAATGGGCGGACACATGGCAGATGAAATTTAATGTAGAAAAGTGTGAAGTGATAGATTTTGGTAGAAAGAATGAGGAGAGGTAATATAAACTAAAGTGTACAATCCTAAAGGGCGTGCATGAACAGAGAGACCTGGGGGTATATGTGCACAAATCGTTGAAGGTGGCAGGGCAGGTTGAGAAAGCAGTTAAAAAAGCTTACGGGATCCTGGGCTTCATGAATAGAGGTATAGAGTACAAAAGCGTGAAAATTATGATGAACCTGTATAAAGCACTGGTTCGGCCTCAACTGAATTATTGTGTCCAATTCTGGGCACCGCACTTTAGGAAGGATGTGAAGGCCTTCGAAAGGGTGCAGAAAAGATTTACAAGAATAATTCCAGGGATGAGAGACTTCAATTATGTGGATAGACTGGAGAAGCTGGGGTTGTTCTCCTCAGAGCAGAGAAGATTGAGAGGAGATTTGATAGAGGTGTTCAAAATCATGAGGGGTCTGGACAGAGTAGATAGAGAGAAACTGTTCCCATTGGCAGTAGGGTCGAGAACCAGAGGACACAGATTTAAGGTGATTGGCAAAAGAACCAAAGACGACATAAGAAAAAACTTTTTTACTCAGCGAGTGGTTAGGATCTGGAATGCACTGCCTGCAAGGGTGGTGGAGGCAGACTCAATCACGGCTTTCAAAAGGGAATTGGATAAGTACCTGAAAGAAAGGGCGGGGGTGTGGGACTCTTGCAGAGAGGTGGCACGGGCTCGATAGACCGAATGGCCGCCTTCCGTGCTGTAACCATTCTATGATGTAAAAACATAAGTTGCGGTGTTGATGGCTGAGTACCATCATGAAAAATGCTGCATTGTGGCTAGATTGAGCTCCTGTTAGCTCTTCGTATGGGCAATTACAGTATTTGAATTACTGTGAAATTTATTTGATCGAATTTGTACTGCATTTTCCAGAATTAAAGCATTTGCTTTGGTTTCTGGCAAGCTAGATTCGGGATGCTTGTTATACCTTTCAGTTGAATGTTTTGTGACTAGATCCCATTATGTAAACTGGATTGTTTATTAAATCATTAAATAATATCATGAATAATTGTCTAGCTGTAAAGAGTTCAGTTTCACTGTTTGAGAGAACATCCTTTCTTACTGATCTAGCCCTGACATTAGTGGAAGTGCAATTCCTGTTTTCTTTTCTTGGAGCCTAAAAATTAGACCTTTTCCTCAGCAGTACAAAAATTGACCAGATTTAAGATTGGCCCAAAGTTCATTCCACTGCAAATTGGTATAATTCTGTTGCCCAAGATAGCCATTTTGAGTTGGCCAAAGTGGCTATTAATTTTCACCTCCTGTGGCCTTTTTAATGAATTTGCAGTGATTTGGGTTTGGGCAGATAGAGCTGCCAAAGGCACACTTCAAATCTCATTCACTATTAAAATATTTCCTCCTGTTCTTCCTTCCTCACTCTCTACTGCTCTTCTGCCCTCCCTCCCTCTCTTCCACCCTGCCTCCTGAAAGCTCTAACCCAATTAGAGGCCAGCAAATATCCTCTTTGTAATTTTAGCTCTATGTATATATTTTTTATTTAAACTAGTTTATCTCCTGTGATGTTGCACATAGACAAAAAAAATATTTGGGGTAGCTTTTCCTCTTTAGCACTTGAGTGTAAAGCATCATAATAGAGCCTACCCATTTGTGCAGCGCTTCATTTAAGTGGCTGGGAAATCAGACGTGCTCCACTATGGAAGCGTGATCCACCTCATCTGCTTTTCCCCTGTGTACTCCTCAGGCAATGCTTTAACCCCAAGTGCAAGAGGAAAATCATTCCCCCCTCTTTCTTTCCCTGTATCTGTTTTCTCCTGCTCAAAGTGTTTTGCCTTACTGTCTTTGTTTTTCATTCTTACTGTACCCCTGCTTTTCCCTGGTTCCAGTGGCCATTTTGATCTGAGCCTGTCCAGTTTATACCACTATATAATAGGGACTTGCCCCTCCTGGTAAAAATGGGCCAATTATGTATGTGTCGTGGTGGTCTATTTTCCTCCATTTTTAAAAATTCAATAGTTTAAAATGGGACCAAGCTAAATATCACAGTCACACTCTAGTAAACACAAAGTACCAATGAGTAATGGTGGTTCCTTTTTAATATGTAGCCACAAAATGAAAACAATGCTTTGAAGCTTTTGAAATGACATCCACTATGGGGCCATTATAGTGCAATGCCAGAATAATCTCAGATTCACAAGAGGGTGTAATAAGAATTCTGCAATTCTTTAAAAAAAAATAACTTGCTGTTTTTATGTTTTTACAGCAAGTAGGGATTGACAAAGGTGACATTCCTGATCTATCTCAGGTAAGTTTTTTTTTCTATTCCTTTTGCATTAGATTAATTTTCATAACTCGTGTCATAAATGCATACTAACCTAGCATGAAGACTGTATCTGGTCATGTCTGTTTGTGATGGGAGCCCAGTGGGTCTTGCAATAAGATCTTAATAGGTAAATTGCTTCTTATCTTGCTGTTTCAGTCCCTACTTTCACTTATAATTGCTTGTGATTCTGGCTGATTTACACACGATCTGGACAACAGAGCAGTGGCCCATACACTATAACTAAATATTTATCCCTCAGATCATATAGGTGATCACAACAATGAAGAGTGCTGTTTTAGCCACAAAGAACAGTACTTGGTTTTGTAAGAGGTAATGACTGACACGTGCTCCTTCTGTTCTCATTTTGAGATGCAGATTGATCCCTGAGACAGAGAATGAGTTGTTTTGCAGTTTCAGCAGTATCAATCGAACAAAATGAATCCCCATTAAAATGTGCCTTCCAGAATTTTCTTTATTTCACCTTAAGAAAATGGTCTACACTTTATGACACAAGTTGTCGCAATTTAAAGTTTCAATAATTTATCTTGTGGAGCCAGTGCAGTTGTATTTTGATTCAGTAACAAAACAATACTTTCTTTTTAAACTACAAGAAGTGCAAGAAAACTGAATGAATGACTGACTGACTGAATTTGCTAAATGTTTCTACTTATGTGTGCCTGTATGCTGCATCCATGGACAGAAAATTCCCATCTTTGTAAATTACTGTGGTGGGACAGATAAATAGGTTTGGTGGCATCCCTATTCCTGAAACATGGTTTTTTTTGCAGTATGACAGCTGCCTTTAATGGGCTTTCCATAGATGAACACTTTAGGCTGATGTAAACAGTTTACATAATAAAAGTCCAAAGCCAATGCTAAAAATTATGGGTAGTCCTGCATGCTTTATGTGCTATCTACTTCAGTTGATACTGAGCAAGGCGATCATCATCATGTGATTTTAGAAACTTTCAACAGGATTAAAAACTCCTTGGAACCTGTTCTTAATATTGTTGAAAGTATCTTTACAGTTCACAGCAAAATTTACTCCATCCTCACATTGTGGTTTTCAGTTTTTTGAACTGAGCTGTACAAACGAATTGATGTTTATGACAGTGAATTGTCATTGGCACTATTTTGATTCTAGTGTTCTGTACAACAGCATGATTTGTCACTTACATTTCATATATAAAGAGTTCAGTGATTGTCATTTTTTTTAATGATTTGAGTTCTTTGTAGCTAATGGTAAAATTTCACCAAGACCTTTTGACTTGGGTGCATTTAGCTACTCCTTTCAGTTGTTTGATAATAGTGATGGGATGTTTTGAAGGTATGCACGTGTGGATCCAAATGCATCCAATACTGTAGCATGCTTCTGTGCAAGAACTATTTTGTGTATATGTGATATGATAGAACGTTTGGATTGAAAACCCAATCTCCTACAAAAATCTGCATTTCTTAAAGTGCAAGTCTGTATTATACTTTTTGAGTAGGGTTAAAGCCACAATAGATTCTTGCTCTACAGAATGTCAAGTGCTGCATTTGATATGTAGCTTCACTGTTAAATTTAGGTATAGAAAGAAGTGTTTAAATCAATTTAGATATCTGAAGATGAAAAATGAATGCTAAATTGTGGCATCATCATTCCCAAAACAGTGGCCCAGATATTCCGATCGCAGGCCTCCTGCGAGCGGAGGACTGCGATCTGGAAAAATCTGCACCCTTACCTGAGGGCTCCCGGGAGGCGCACTATTCCGGTGCTGGGCCTCCAAACTGCCGGTGCGCAGGGCCCACGTATCCCAGAGGTGCATGTAGTTCGCAGCATCCCTGGGATCACGTGGGCCATGGGGAGCCAATCACAGAAGGGAATCTCCCTTCATACATTTGACAGGAAGACCTGTCAAATATATGAATGGAGATCACCCCCAAAACATAGTAAAACTTTAAATAATTTTTTTTTAAAAAGCACATTTTTAAAATGACTTGAAAGTGCAATAAATTAACTATTCTAAACAAAACTTAAAATTTTTGAAAAAAGTAGTTACGGGGCTAAAAATAAATTTATCTTTTTTTAAAGTATTTTTAAATGATAAATCAGTGGGGAATTTTTTTTTTAAACTTATTTTTCAATTCTTGCGCCTGGTAACCTGCTTTTACCAGGATAAGAATTGTAAGGGTTTTCTGCGGGCAGAGGATCTCCAAAAAGCGGAACTATCCGCCTGCAGAGGCCCTTCTCCCGGGCAGCCGGAGGATCTGTCGAGAGCTTTCTTGACAGATCAGAAATGCCGGTTTGCAGTGCATGCCTGAAACCGGCATTTCCAATGTCCCTACGGGTGGGTACACAGCGCGTACACACCCATGGGGATCGGAATATCTGGCCCATTATTTTTAAGTTGTTGGACGCTGTATATTTATCTCCACCTTAGTGTGGCAGTGCCCAAAGTTCTGTAATTGCTAAACATTAACTTTTTTTTCCAGCTATCAAAATATTATATGTATACCATTTCCATCATAGATCTGTCAGACTAACTTCCATACATTTTTATTCTGATGATTGGTATAGGGCAATACATCACTACTTAATTTGCTGTCAAAATTGCACTGTTTAAATGTACATTTTGTGTTGATACATAAAAAGAAGGAATATGAAGTGCATGTTGACTTTGTTGACAACATGTTTGCATAGGTTTAGATTTGTCACTATCGCCTGTAACCAAGAATGTTGTGATTTAACGTATTACTTTGAATAAAATA
This sequence comes from Squalus acanthias, assembly GCA_030390025.1. Classification (NCBI taxonomy): domain Eukaryota; kingdom Metazoa; phylum Chordata; class Chondrichthyes; order Squaliformes; family Squalidae; genus Squalus; species Squalus acanthias. The sequence continues at coordinate 95,541,357 of CM059433.1, forward strand.
GAGACTGAATAATTATACAAAACCCACCAAATGGGCCAAAGGGTTTTGAGGTTAAAAGGATTAGAAGTTGACTGTTAGGTAACTGCACCTTGACTGAACCAAGAGGCCATTGAGGTCAAAACTTCAATCCTAATTTGTTACATTAACCAATCTCAGTAACTTCAGGTTTGATGAGAAATAACCAAACATAAATTCATGCTCCTGATTGCTATCCAGTGACTTCTGAAAATGTATGAACAGTAGAAAAAGACCATCAACTGTGTTGGTCCCACTGTTGAATAGCCTATTGACATTTGCTACGCAGCTCATACACGAAGAGTGACTAGCAGAACTAAGTTTGCTGCTCTAGAATGTTGGTCCATTGTGATCACCATCTTTAGGATTGGAGTAGGAGGAGAATATCTGGGAGCAATTCTTTAGTTTACCAAAGCGGTTTTATTGCGTTTACAAAACTTTTGATTGTTGCTTTTGTTTCTGCTAAATTATAATGTTCACTAATGTATTTTTCTTTGGGTATGAGCAAGTGTTTTAAGAATAGAGTTGAACTTGACATAACAAAATACATAGGATAAAGCACATTCCATTTTTGTGTTTGCCAGATGAGATACCTAGCAAAGACCAAAGAAGGTTCTGCTGGGATTTACTGTTCTTGATGAAACGTTTTACAGTTAAATTCTTCACGGTTGGTATCAGCCGCAGCCCAACTAATCTGAGCTATCAGCAGTAATATATAGGAGAAATGTGGATGTTTGTTCATTTTCTTATAACAACTCTCTTTGAAAATGCAGGCAATCCATCGGAGAATTCTTGCCGACCTTAAAAATTCTGACACTGAAAATTCACCTTTTAAAGACTGTATCATTGATAATCCGGTAACCCTCCATATGTTATCCACTATACCTCTGGTTTGCTGATCTTTCTGTTAATAGATCCGAGGTTATTGGATTAGATTGCTCAATGGAGTACTTCATCAACTCGGTATTTAGATTGGCTTAGAATCTGATAACTGACTTTATTTAGCCACACCTTTCAAAAATCAACTTGACAACAGCAAGAGCATCTGGTAAATAGCTATGACACAGTTGCTTGTTTCAGCTTGGTGTTCAGTGCATAGAAGCATAGAAGATAGGAGCAGGAGTAGGCCATTCGGCCCCTCGAGCCTGCTCTACCATTTAATGAGATCATGGCTGATCATCCAAATTCAGTACCCTGTCCCTAAACAACCGCCCAACGTGGGGCACGAACCCACGACCCTGAGATTAAGAGTCTCATGCTCTACCGACTGAGCTAGCCGGGCACACAAGAAAGTAAATAGCAAAGGATGGTTTTGTGCAATCCATATCATTTTCCTTGGAGAATATATCTTTGTAAAAGTGTGTATATACTATCCACCTCACTGTTCACTATACTTCCAAGTTTGGTGTCATCTGCAAATTTTGAAATTGTGCCCTGTACACCCAAGTGCAAGTCATTAATATACATTGAGCAAATCAGTGGTCCTAGTACCGACCTCTGGAGAACACCACTGTATACCTTCCTCCAGTCTGATAAACAACCGTTCACCACTATTCTGTTTCCTGTCACTTAACCAATTTCGTATCCATGCTGCCACTGTCCCTTTTATTCCCTGGGCTTCAACTTTGCTGGCAAGCCTATTATGTGGCACTTTATCAAACGCCTTTTGGAAGTCCATGTACACCACATCAACCCTCTCTGTTACCTCATTAACTAACTTGATTGAGTTTTTTGAACAGGATTTGCCATTAACAAATCCATGCTGGCTTTCCTTAATTAATCCGCACTTGTCCAAGTGACCTGTTAATTTTGTCCCGTTTATCATTTCTAAAAACTTCCCCACTGCTGAGATTAAAGTGACTGGCCTGTAGTTGCTGGGCTTATCCTTACACCCTTTTTTGAACAAGGGTGTAACATTTGCAATTCACCAGTCCTCAGGCACCAGCCCCGTATCCAAGGAGGATTGGAAGATTATAGCCAGTACCTCTGCAATTTCCACCTTTACTTCCCTCAGCATCCTAGGATACATCCCATCCAGTCTGGTGACTTGTCTACAAGCACAGCCAGCCTTTCTAGTACCTCCTCTTTATCAATTTCTATTCCATCCAATATCTCAACTATCTCCTTTTTCACTGACTTTGGCAGCATCTTCTTCCTTGGTAAAGACAGATGCAAAGTACTCATTTAGTACCTCAGCCATGCCATCTGCCTCCATGCGTAGGTCTCCATTTTGGTCCCTAATCTGACCCACCTTTCCTCTTACTACCTGTTTACTATTTATATGCCTATAGAAGACTTTTGAATTTCCTTTTATGTTAGCTGCCAATCTATTCTCATACTCTTTCCTTGCCCTTCTTATTTCCTTTTTCACTTCCCCTCTGAACTTTCTATATTCAGCCTGGTTCTCACTTGTCTTCCTCCCTCCCTCCCCTCCCCTCCCCTCCCTCGTGGCTCCTCTGTCCACCACACTATTGTCATACCCTCCACTACCACCCAGCCAAAAAGAAAGAAGGAGGCAGAGAAGCAGAAGGTGATAGAGAAGCAAAAAGGGAGGTTATGGGGTGAGATGGTGACTGAGAGAGCAACAGCTACATGAAGGCAAGAGACAAATAAGAAAGAGTCCATAATTTTCAACTTGGTGTACAATGCCAGAGGAGATCAAATAGTCTAATAAAAATCCTGCATATCGCATGAATTTCTTGTCCATTTCACAATTTGATTCTTGTGTCAAACTTGCATGTTACAACTCTTTCTTGCTTTTTCTGTGTTTTTGTGCATTTTTCATGTTTGTCTATTTTGCCATTGTTCCACATGCTGATTCAGAGCCATTACATTTTTTAAGACTGTTCATTCAATTTCACCATATTCTCTACTAACTACAGGATTAAGCAATGTGACTGCGCTGTAAGAATATCTTGCTTGGCTTGTATCTTGTTTATTATAAGAAATGGAAAAGCTTTTGTAGTGATTTGAATTAAATTGTTTAGATGTGATGGTTTCCTGAAACTTTTTTTAAATAGTACTTTCTTCAACTATTGCATTTGATTTAATTGTCATCGCTTCCCCTTTTACCTCGTATTCTAGGCTAAGAGAACGTGTTTGAAACCTGTTTCAGCTCCTCTACCAGCTGCTCAAAAGGTGGCCTGAGATGAGGGCATTCTGAGTTTTTTTTCAAAAGCAAAATTATGCAAATGCTGGAAATCTGAAATAAAAACAGAAAATGCTGGAAACACTTGCCAGATCAGGCAGCATCTGTGAAGCGAGCAACAGAGTTAACATTTTGAAAGGTCATCGACCTGAAACATTAACTCTCTTTCTCCACAAATGCTGCCTGACCTGTCGAGTGTTTCCAGCATTTTCTGTTTTCTTTCCCAGTTTGTTATTGTTGTGGTTTTTTCTTCTTCTTCCTGCTTGAGGAAAAATATTTTATCTTGCTTCAGGCCTCCTTACAGTAGCTTAGCTAAAGTGGAGAATTTGTCATGTGAAATGAAATTTCCACGAAGAGTGAACTAGAGCGCTGCGCTATGCTACCACAAGGAAATACAAAGAACCTTCCAGTAGGCATAATGTAACTACGGATCTGTCTGTCTGTAACTTTGATGAAGCCATGGAAATTGAGTGATCTCAGAACGAGTTTCTTGCAAGAAGTGCTTATAGCAAAAACTGGCATTAAAATGAAGGCAAGATAATTCTGAAAATGGTGGTGTAATGTTTGAGGATAATTTTGAAAGGTTTAGAACATTATCTGAAATGTGTTTTTACCTGTATAATGAATTATTGTGGAGCAGCATAATTTTTAGAAGCAAGCTTTCTGCTCCACACTCACTAAAAGAACATGATAAGACTGTTTATTTACTCAAAGTCTATCTGACCACATGGCTGCCCAAGCTTGATTTTCCAGACACTGGCGCATCTTAGGCACCAATTCTGTCTGGAAACAGCCTCTCACATCAAATAGGGAATGAGATGCAGGCAGGAGTAGACTCCGCTTTAACCCCCCCCCCCACATCGGTGAAATAATTAAAAGTGAGCTTCATTCTGTATTTTCTCATACAGTGAGGGAAAAGTTGCCGGGGCCCTCTGGGGTTTCCACAACTATCCCAACATTGATCAATTCAATCTTTCTTCAATTTGAGGGTTCTGTAAGGTCTGATACCACCTGATCCCTGTTTCAAGCTACAGTAGTTTCAAAACCAGGCACCTAAGTCTCAGCACTGGTTTGGATCCTGATCTGAGCACTTGGGCACGAGAAGGAAAACTGCTAAACTCTACCAACACTTTTCTCACTCTGCTGTACACTGCTCTGAGGAAATAAAAGATAAAAAGCACCTGTGCTCTCAACCTTTTCTGCTTCTTAACCTGCTTCACTTTGCCAAGCACACATTTAGGTTGGGCTTATCTCTTGGAATAGATTTCAATGTCTTGTGCTGTTTTGGCAGTTCAGCATCAACATTCCCATTACAAAGTTCTGGGAATATGGTTGTAACTATATGACCACTGGCAAAGAAATGGTCTCAAGTTTTAAATATTGTGAATAGCTTGGCTGTACTTTGTGGAATGTGACCACAACAAACAGAGGGTCTGGGCAGAAAAATAACAATCAGGAATAAAACCAGAAGATGCTGGAAATACATAACCGGTTCATCAGCATTTAAAGAAAGCTAAGTTAATATCTCAAAATCAGCCCAAGTTTTAGACTGGTTGTGGCTCCTATTAATTCAGTCACAATGCATAAGGAGTTAAAAATCATCGAATTTAGAATCACACTTCCAACCTGACACAATAATGTTCCCAATGTTGAACTGTCTCTTGTAGAATGCTCATGCTGTTGTCAAACCCAGAGTCCATCAACCCATATAATGTTTGCTATATTAAAAGTGCAGTCCTTACATTGTCACATCAATAGGCTTGGATTTCTTTAAAGAAATAGTTCTAGAAGAGGTGTGTGTGTGTGTGTGTGTGTGTGTATCAGTTTAAATTATTTTCTACTGTTTTTAAAATTCAGAAACTTGAATGAGATTACCTCTTATGCTAGTGTCGGGTCTTTTATTTTAGGATCTTTTAAGAGAATAAATAAAACTTTCAACTGAGTTCATTCAAGTGTGTGTTTGTTTTGTTAAGTTTTCATTGGATTGAAAGCATGAGTTTTTTTGTGATGCTTTGGTTTTATGGAGAAAGTAAAATAAATCATGAAAATGTAATGTCTTGCTGTTTTCCAGGCAAATGATTGCAGAAGGTTACACTTATTGACACAAGTGCCATATGTAGTTGGCTGGTGAATTGCCAGTAAATATATCATGGATGTGTTGTGCTGTTACTTTTTTAGGCTCCTAGCAGTCTTCTGGAAGCCCTTGAACAACATTTGAATACACTGGAAGGGAAGAAAAATGCAGCTGGCAGTAGGTAGGGTCGCTCCTATTTAGATTACACATTTTCATAAAATAAGAGGGCATACTGCAGTTCTTGCTTTATATTTGGCTTATTTTTTCTACTTACAGCTACATGATGACACTTTGTAAATGCAATTACTCTCTTAGTGGTGCTGTAAAGTAATTGAGATGTTCATGTAAAAGTATTTAATATGACAGTAACATAGTACAAGTTGTATGAGAAATCATTTAAGTATCAGCATTTTGTATTGCAATGCAAGGAAAACATCTTTACATGTATTGATCAAATAAGTTCCATTAGCAACATGTGATTTGCTTAGTATTACACAATTAACAAGTTTATCTGCATACAGTAATAACTAATCAAAACACACTCGTACCTCTGCAAATTGGTGCTTTAAAACTAGCCATCAGATGAGTGCAAATTTGCAATATAAGCTCGAGTCATAGAAATTTACCCTACTTCATTTGTTTCTGAAAGTCTACACTGGTGCAGGTCCTCAAAATCTTAGATTTTTCCAGAAGATCTACTTTATTTAGTACTTAAACACATGAGTTGTTGTGATCTGCAATGCTGTGCTTGAAAGGGTAGTGGAAGCAGATTCAGTGGTAACATTCAAAAGAGAATTGGATAAATACTTGAAGGGAAAATATATACAGGGCTATGGGAAAAGAGCAGGGGAGTGAGAATGATTGGATAGCTCTACCAAAAGAGCCGCCACAGGCACGATGGACCAATTGGCCTCCTTTTGTGCTGTATCACTATGATTCTATGAAAATGCTTGTTAAAAGCCTTCAGCAGTTACGATTATTTGACCGTACTTCAAAAAAAAAACATAAAAATTGTGGGGGTGAAGGAATACACCCTCGAGCACTGTATTAATTTGTCACTGAACTGGTCAAAATTTTCCTGATCTATTGTGACTATAAATACTACAAAACTGACTTTTTAAAAACCAGTGGAAGTATACAGTAGTGAAGCACCAACTTGTTGCATTACAGAGTGGAAAGAGACACAGGTCAGTTTTCCCATTCCACTCCGTTCCTTATCAGAACCATTTTGGTTGAAAGCTTTGCTGCTTCCCTGGAGGAGAGATGAAAAATTGGACAGGATTATCATCAGTAGGTCACTGCCATGCACCTTGGCTATCGAAAGGGAATAGGCGTTTTGCGTTTAGAATCCATAAGGAGAAAACACAGCTGTATGTTCATTGGAGAGTACCTACTTAATTTTAAAAAATTGAAAAATTCAAAGATGTGGGCTTCTAGCTACATAGTAGGGATAGGAATGTACTCCTCTTGTTTTCCTGATTTGCCAAATGTAGAAGTGAAGGCGTACATATGTTACTGACACTTGTATTCGAACCACAAAGCTAAAATATACTTTAATTTGTGTAATGTTTGTAGTACCAATGAATGTCTGCTAGAAACCTAAATTATCCCATTGATAGATTTAAAACATATTTGACTATGAATGGAGTAGTTAAAAACTTGTACGAGTTTTAAAAAATTCCAATTCGTACACCTGAACAAATTGTTTAAAAGCGGTACCTTTGTAATAGACATACAAGGGAATTTTTAAAAATTGTTAAAATGCCACTGGGAATCAATTATTTACTTCCCTTCTCTTTTAAATTTGAAAGTTTACTTTTTTGAAAGTGAATTTTAAAACGTTTCTTTCTTTCCTGCTGCCTTGGAATCTTAGTGAAGGGTAAGTTTTTAACAAAAATTATATCTACTTCAGAAAAGTCGAAAAACATGGAATTATTTGCGCTGAACGTTAACTGTAACAATGGTGGAGGTGGTCATTAAATCTATGGGAGGTAAATTGAAACCACCAGCTTTTCTTTCTTTTCAGCAGCTTACTCCCAGTCTTCTTAAATTAAGTTTTAAAAATTAAATATGCTATTGCTTGTTAACTAGCTTTGCGCGAAAGGTGCAGCAGTTTTCCGCTGGGGGAAATTTAAACCGCTAGCTAGGAATTGTCTTGCCTGCTGAGCTGGAGTTAATTCAACGATGGAGCATTTAAACCTTTTTTAATTACTACATTAACTGGTTCAGTGTTGCCATCGGTGAGATAGAAAGCCAGAGAACACAGCCAGCAACAGGACTATGTACCCATTCCATTAGTGACCATCAGGATTTTGAATGGTTTGTACTGTTCACTCGCTCTTTAAGCAGCTTTTGTCTCAGGGGCATGTTAAACTGGTGAGCACTAAACTATTGAAAAGCATCGCACAGCTGTACATTTCATTCTCCCTCAAGAGAATTGACAATCTCAATGTTTGGAAGCTGCTGAAAAAAATCATTGCTGGTACAAAGAATACCAGAGCCAACTAAGAAATTACTTTTAATATTTTTAATACAATCTGTAGACACAAACGATGGGCACAATTTTAAATTTGCATTGTGGTTTACTTTATTTCTGATTTTAATCAGCCTTTCAGAATCTGGTATTGGCCTTGTCAATAAATTTCACTGCTCATTTTTCTGCAGTTTCCCATTCTCGGGAGTTGGAGTAATGTCCTTGGTCATGACTTGATTAAGTAGCTGCCAAAACACTTCAGAGACACAAAATGTGCATTATTGCAGCCAAGTCTGAATTTGGTTACTGCAGCTAAGGCACAGAGCATAACCACAGATTTCAACGTTAACTGAGTTCGCTGTGAACAGAGTGGGATGTTTAGAATTTGGTGAGAGTAGGAATTTGGTGCAGAGGGGGAAGGAGGTGCTTCTTTTTGCCTTTAATACTTGTAGTGGTTTGTGTAAGCTTGAGGCAGTAAGTAGAGCGGCAGATTTAAACAGGGCGTGAGAGCCGGCAGCAGCAGAACCTCTCTGGAGAAGCAGAGCGGGAGGCACCAGACAAACAGAAGGAAAAACTCAAAGTGATGTCATAGTCAGCAGAGTGTGGAGCAGCACGAGTAAGTAACAGATAAGTAGTAAGTTTATTGTTAGTGTTTTTAGTGGTTCGTATTTTTTATTTAGTGGTTAATGTTTGTGTTTTGGTGTTGGTTAAACAGTTAAATAGCCTTAAAGCTAAAAAGAATCTTTAAATAAATATAGACTAAGATATGGGTCCACAAAAAGCAGGACAAATCCAACCCGGCCACTTACCACCCCATCAGCCTACTCTCAATCATCAGCAAAGTGATGGAAGGTGTCATCGACAGTGCTATCAAGCGGCACTTACTCACCAATAACCTGCTCACTGATGCTCAGTTTGGGTTCCGCCAGGACCACTCGGCTCCCGACCTCATTACAGCCTTGGTCCAAACATGGACAAAGGAGCTGAATTCCAGAGGTGAGGTGAGAGTGACTGCCCTTGACATCAAGGCAGCATTTGACCGAGTGTGGCATCAAGGAGCCCTAGTAAAACTGAAGTCAATGGGAATCGGTGGGAGGCGGGGAGGGGGAACGCTCCACTGGCTGGAGTCATACCTAGCACAAAGGAAGATGGTTGTGGTGATTGAAGGTCAATCATCACAGCCCCAGGACATTGCTGCAGGAGTTCCTCAGGGCAGTGTCCTAGGCCCAACCATCTTCAGCTGCTTCATCAATGAACTTCCCTCCAACATAAGGTCAGAAATGGGGATGTTCGCACAGTGTTCAGCGCCATTCACAACTCCTCAGATAATGAAGCAGTCCATGCCCTCCTGCAACAAGACCTGGATGACGTTCAGGCTTGGGCTGATAAGTGGCAGGTAACATTCGCGCCACAGAAGTGCCAGGCAATGACTATCTCCAACAAGCGAGAGTCGAAACACCGCCCCTTGACATTCAATGGCATTACCATTGCCGAATCCCCCACTATCAACATCCATTGACCAGAAACGTAACTGGACCAGCCACGTAACTACTGTGGCAACAAGAGCAGGTCAGAGGCTAGGTATTCTGTGGCGAGTGTCTCGCCTCCTGACTCCCCAAAGCCTTTCCACCATCTACAAGGAGTAAGGAGTGTGATGGAATACTCTCCACTTGCCTGGATGAGTGCAGCTCCAACAACACTCAAGAAGCTCAACACCATCCAGGACAAAGCAGCCTGCTTGATTGGCACCCCATCCACCACCTTAAACATTCACTCCCTCCACCACCGGCGTACCGTGGCTGCAGTGTGTACCATCTACAAGATGCACTGCAGCAACTCTTCAAGGCTTCTTCAGCAGCACCTCCCAAACCCGCGACCTCTTCCACCAAGAAGGACAAGGGCAGCAGGCGCGTGGGAACACCACCACCTCCAAGTTCCCCTCCAAGTCACACACCATCCTGACTTAGAAGTATATCGCCGATCCTTCATCGTCGCTGGGTCAAAATCCTGGAACTCCCTACCTAACAGCACTGTGTGAGTACGTTCACCACACAGACTGCAGCGGTTCAAGAAGGCTAATTTTCAAATAAACAAGAATACAAGATTTATTAATTTATAATGTATATAAATATTTTAAGGATACAAAATTCCTTTTTCCCCTTCCTCGTATTCCTCCTTGGTTTTTCTGGACTGCGCACTGGCTAGAACTAGGATGGTGGTGAATTCATTCTCAGTGCCACTCTGAATCAGTCGTTAAGTGCACAGGAATGCTCAGTTCATTTGGTAGGACACTCGTCTCTGAGTCAGAAGGTGTAAATTATAGCCCTACACCAGGATTTGATCTAGACTGGCATTTCAATGACAAACTGAGGGCGAGCAGCATTTTCAGATGTGTTATCTTTCAGAGAGGATGTTAAATTCAGGTCTCTGCTTATTGAGATTAAATTAAAGCTGTAATGGGAAGACGAAAGAATTGGTATTCTGGAAGGATGAAAATAAATGGGCTGAAGCACCTTCAAACAAACCTATCTTGTGATCATCCCTGAAAGGACTTTTCTCTCTTTTTTTCTCCCTCCCCATAGGAGTCAGGCTGAGATTAGACACTCGGCAGAGTAGAAGAATCAAACCTGTGTCCTACTAACTTTGCAGTGCTGCATTTTGATGCTCCAGCAAGCAGTATCACTATAAAGTCCTGTTTTGCAAATATATTTATTTAGAGAATTTTATTTCATATTGTTCTAAATACCTTTGCTGACGACATCAAAAATGCTAACAGCACATCATAATTGCTCACTATAGTATCTGAGAGAGAATTTCTTTTTAAAAACAAATGTTTTCATGTTCTTCCACCTCTTATTTTCTTTTAGGACGCCTGGAGCACCAACACAAGGGAATATGGTAATAATTGTTGAATTGCATTTTATAGAGGGTACAGAATGCAATGTTCAGTTTATTCCTCATGAGAGAAAACTTTGAAATGATAAGTCCTCAAATTGTGCGCATATATGTTCGATACAGTTTGGTTACCTCATTTATATATTTTTTAAACATCTTTTGTTCATGTATTTCTATTAAGGATGAAAAGCAATTAAATATTTTCCATCAGGCAGTTAGTTATAGGAAATACTTTTTCCCCTTTCTTCACCACCCCAAAAAATGATGAGACCTGTTGTATGAGAACTGTTCCTAAGACTATCAATTTCATTGTGGTCATAGATCAGTAACTATTGTTACCTGATATTCAGCTCCAACTTTTTTACTTCATTCTCAAGTAATAATGTAAAATTCAGAGAATAACCAGGGAATTGCATCGTTTTGTAGTAGGTTATAAAAATGTAACCGCTGGAAGTTCCAAGCAGAAGGGCCCATAAGAGATGAAATAACATTTAATATAAACAGAAAATGCTGGAAATACTCGGCAAGTCAGGCAGCATTTTCTGTTTATATTTCAGATTTCCAGCATCCACAGTATTTTGCCTTTTGAAATAACATTTAATGTTTCGTGACTATTAACTGTTCATTGTGCATCCAAGTGCCTTTTGGGAAGTTATTTTTCTGTCGGCACCTAATGAAACACCTCCCTTTAGCTTTTTGTTAACTTTTTTTTTAAACTTGAATATTTAAGCTTTTTAATCCAACATTTTATTACCTGAAATTGTTAGAATGTGGTTTTATTGCAAAATCTCTTAAAATGTGAATTATAAACTCTTCATACTATTCACCTGCATAGGCATTGTGTTCAGTTGTAGAAAAGGAGTCTGCATGAGTAACTGACATTTTCATGGTACTTTGAGTAGGTCTTAATTGGTGTTTAAATGGCGAGGCAAATGTTTGGTTTCATGTGGGATAGGAAAACATCCAGCAATAGTATTAACTAAGTTCTAACACCACTTGTGTTTCTATGTTAAGTTTATATTTAAGTGCAGAACATCAATATGTTCATTGCTGCACCAAGGAAGAGATCCCAGCAAAGTGTTGAAGCAACCGAGTCCTCTCAGGCAATGCCATTTCACCATTTATCTTAGAAGCAAAATTTGGATGTAAGGAACCCAGTTGTTAAATCTACAGTGGATATTCAGACAAGACTTCTAAAACTTTGAAGTTATTTGCTCAAATCTCCCTTCCTCCCCATGAATGGGATAGAATATTCCAATAAGTCCTCTAGTATCCCAACTAACTTCGAATGCTTCTAAAGTTTGTGTCTATTTCACTGCCTGGTAGATTATTCCAGACATTTTTCACACTTTGTATGAAGCTTTTTCTGAGACCTGATTTATACTTGTAACCTGTGATTCTACTAGTACACCTTTAAAGAAATATAGTGCATTTACTCTTACTATTTTATATATTACAGGATTCTGTTAACTGTACTCTCTAGGATGTATTGTGTTTTTTAACCTTTTCTAATAATTCATCCCCTTTGCATCTGGAAGCAAAATGATTGGCTAAACTTCTCCCAAAAGTCTCCTCGCTAGCCCCTCAAGTTCTACCCTACATAACCTCCAACTTATCAAAACCCTGCTGCCAATATCTTGACCTATGCCAAGTCCAGCTCGACTATTGCTCCCGTCCTCGTCGACCTCTTGCTCTATCCCTTCCCCAGCGTTCAAAATCCTCATCATTTACAAGTCTGTTTCCAGCCTCCTGCTTCATCACTGCACCCTTCTCCACCCTTATGTGTCGGGGTACTCTCTGCTCATCCAACAGTGACTCCCTGTTTATCTCTCATCCCACTGCTACACCTTTTGTAGCAGAGCTTTCAGCCATTTTAGGCTAGAATTCTTTTCTCCCTAAGCTGTGCTGCCTTCAAAAACCTCTCTTTGACTATGCCACCTCACCTAACTCTTCTATTGCTATTGCTCAGTATCTATTTCATGTCCTTTATTAAGCACCATGAGATGTTTTCTACGTTAAAGGCAGTATATAAATGCAGTTTTGTTGGTGCACTTTCTGTAGTGTTTGCACAATTTATTTCTGAAGCATGGCAACCAGAACTGCCCACAGTACTCCCAAGTATTGTCTGACCAGTGCAAGTTATATAGCCTCAGCCTGTACTCAGTAGATTTGCATTCTGTGTTCTGACTTTATGTTCCGCATTTAATTAACTTGGTTTGCCACATTGACAGTGATGAGTCATTATTACTCTCCCTTGCTAATTCTATTCTATTCATTTTCTACTTATTGCATATTATTTCACTTAATTTGCAGTAGTTTACATTTATCAGTAATCAACATCATTTTTCATCTGTCCAACCATTTGCATAAATGATTCAAATTTTTACCCACATCCTATGAAATCCTCTGTCACTTGTTTTGAAAGCCAAAGAGCTTCAGTTTCTCCATTTTTTCATAACTCAATCCTTTGACACTAAAAATTCGTCTGTGGCTCTTCTCTGCATCACCTCGATGGCTATAATGTTTCCTTGGTGACCAGACCAAAAGAACACAGTACTCAACGTGCTGTTTGACCAGGGCACGGTACAGTTATTGCATGACATCACACAACTTGTATTCAACTATCCCAGCACTATAATTCAGCACAATGCTCAAGCATGCTGCATGAGAAACTGGTAAGATATAGCTCTGCATCCATGGCTTCCCACACAGTAATCCCTGGATCTCTGAGGGTGCACTGTCAGCAGACCAAAGTGCACCCAGCACCAGCGCAGATACGCACAACTTGGTGGGTCCTGTGCGCCGTAGAGTAGAGTTGCCACCTGGTGTCTCGTACTTCACAAGTGAGCAAGAGCAAATGGTGTTGACAGGGACAGCAGTGGAGACTCCTCGCTGGAGGGCGCAGGACGCTCTAAGCTCTGCTGAGCCTCGAAGTGGGAGTGAGGGGTTGCCATCGAGTAAGAGGGTGATCTTGGAGGGGCAGCAACAATTGCATGAGGCTCTGGCAGGTTTTGTAGCCGCGATGTCTGCAAATGTGCCGAGAACGGAGTAGTCTATCTCCAACATGAGCAGCACCATGTCACTGGCGATGATGTGCTGTTCCATGAAAAGGATGGCCACCTGCATGGAGCAGCTAATGCGCCAGTCACACGAGGGCATGCTAGCTGTGGACAACTGATGGCAGACGCTCATAGACCTCACCTCTAGGAGGAATATAAATGTAAACTTGGGTGTTCATCGCTCCACTAATGTGCAGCAAGGTGCTCTCCAGCTGCTTGCTAGTAGGGATGATGGTGAGCGGGGACATGGAAGTGGGGGCTCTTCTCAAAGCGCTCTCACTTCTACCCTGTTGCTTCCCCTTCAGTCAGAGCCCCACATGCTTTCTCGGATCCCAATGGCCGAGTCTGCCCCTGCACAGTTGCAGGAGGAGCAGACAAGGCGGGGCCATCACAGGCTCCAAAATCAGAGGGCATTCACAAAGTGTCTTAACGAGTCGCAGCAGGGAAGTGAGCAGCCTGCCTCTGCTGAAGCCACAGGGATTGCACTTCGTAGAAGCACTCGGAAAAGAAAAAAGACACAAAATTAGATGCACATGGGTGTATGAAAAAATGTTAGTGTTAAGTTTCAGTTATTTTGATGACACACACAAATGTATTTCTTTGCACCACTTTCCAGTCCAATCCATTTTTGCCTGCCACTTTGGAAGTGGCTTTGTCACTTGGAGTGAATGGTGAAACATTACTTAACCTCGAGGAATGGCTTGGTCATGGTAGGGATGCTTTATGGTGTTGTTGGAGGTCTTAGTACACCATGTGGCTGCATTGAGCAGGTTAAGTAAATCTGGCCATGATGAGGCCATCCCAGGCCTCTCGGGCAGCAATGTGCGCCGCTGCTGGTGCCATCTCCACCTCAGGTTCCTCCTCCTGCTCCTCATCGTCTTCCTCCTCCTCCTCTGAAGAGGCTGTGCACTCTGTGCCTTGCTCCTCCTGCATCTTCAATCCTCGCTGCTGCGCTATATTGTGCAGCGCGCAGCAAAGACGATGATTCTGGAGATCCTGGCTGGTGCGTACTGAAGGGCTCCTCCAGATCTGTCAAGACATCTGAAGCGCATCTTCAGCATGCCTTTTGTTTGCTCTATGACATATCTGGTGGACATGTGGCTCTCATTATAATGCTCCTCTGCCTCAGTACTTGGCGTCCTCATGGGTGTCATGAGCCACGTCTTCTGTGGATAGCCCTCGTCTCCAAGCAGCCAGCCGGTAAGTCTGGAGGTGCAAAGAGCTGAGGGAGAGTGGACTGATGCAGCACGAAAGAGCCATTACAGCTGCTGGGGAATCTGGCGTACACATGCATGATCATTTGGTGTGGGAAAGAGGGGTTCCTTTTCATGGGACATTGGCACCAGTTCTGGGACAGGAAGGAGCTGTACCAATGGGATGGGCTCCACCTGAACCAGGATGGGACCAGTGTCCTAGCGGAAAGGGTAAATAGGGAAGTGGCAAAGGCTTTAAACTAGTAAGATGGGGGGGAGGGATCTCCAAGAAACGTAACCAGCCTAAATATAAACAAAACAGGAAAAGAGAGCATAGGAAAGAATAAAGTAAGGGAGGACATTCGTGGCAAGGGAATAAATAGAGTTATAGAACAGAAGTCTAAAAAGATAGTTAAACATAAAGTGAGAGGAAATCCTATTTAAAAATGAGTTAAACTATACAGCAATGCACACAGTGTTCGTAACAAAACAGGGCAGCTGGAGGCAATCATACGTTGCGAGGAACCAGACTTGGGGATTACTGAGATATGGCTACAGAAAAATCAGGACTGGGAATTAAACATTGCAGGGTATAACAAATTTAGAAAAGATAGGGAGGGAAAAAGGGGAGGTGGAGTAGCTGTACTTATTAGGGATAACATTATGGATAGAGATAAAAGATAATAAAGGATCAATCACACTAATAGGCGTAGTCTACAAACCACCTAATAATGGAAGGGAGGTGGAGGAAGAAATATGCAGATAAATTAGGGAAATGAGTAAAAAACATAGAAGAATAATCATGGGAGATTTCAACTACTCCGATATTAATTGGACAAAAGAAGAAGGTAAAGGGGATAAGGGAATGTAGTTCCTACGATGTGTACAGGACTCCTTTCTAACCCAATATGCAAAAAGCCCAACAAGGGAGGTTTTGCTATTGGATCTAGTAATGGGGAATGAACCAGAGCAGATAAGAGAAGTAAAAGTAGGGGAACATCTAGGCAATAGTGACCATAAGATGATAATTGAGAAGAACATAATTATGATGAAAGCCAGGTTAATAGATTGGAGAAAAGCTGATTTTGAGGGGCTGAGAATAGAACTGGGGGGGGGGGGGGAATGGGCAACAATATTGGCAAGCAACGATGTAGAACAGCAATGGGAAACATTTAAAACGGTGTTCAAAAGAGTGCAGGAAAAATATATTCCGCTAAAAGGAAAGAACAAACTAAACAATAATGAGACTCCATGGGTGAATAAAGCCATAAGGGAACAATTGACGGTAAGGAAAGAGGCATACATTAAGTATATAGACAGCAGGGGAGTGCATGATACAAGAGAATACAAAAAGATTAGGACAAAAAACAATTAGGGAGGCAAAGAGGAAGTATGAAATTAAATTATCAAGGAACATAAAACAAAATAGTAAAATATTTTACAGGCAGGTCAATTATAAAAAAAAAAAGGAAGGTTGGGATGGGAATAGGGCCATTAAAGGATAGTCAGGATAATACCACAGGTAACGATAGAGAGATGGCAGAAATATTAAATCATTATTTTGCTTCAGTATTTACCAGGCAGATAGAACAGGTGAACATGACATTGGATAATGAGATTAGTAATGACATAAGTGCATTTAAAATTTAAAAAAGGGGATATATTAAATAAATTACTCAAACTCAGAGAATAAAACCCCTGGTCCGGATGGATTGCATCCACGCATTTTAAAAGAAACTAGGGAAGAGATAGCAGAGGCATTACTATGCATATTTAATAATTCATTAGAAAAAGGTATAGTGCCAGAGCACTGGTGGATAGCTAACATAATACTGATATTTAAGAAGGGGGATAGAACATGTCCAGGGAATTATAGGTAACAGAGAGAGTAGACAATGCAGTAGATGTAATTTTTCTGGATTTTCAATAAGGTTTTGATAAGGTACCCTATAATAGACTGATGAACAAGGTCAGAGAATGCGGCGTCAGCGGACAAGTAGCAGAATGGATTGCTGGCTGACTTCAGGACAGAAAGCAGAGACTAGGGGTAAAGAGTAGCTATTCACAGTGGAAGAAGGTGGGTAGTGGTGTTCCACAAGGATCAATGCTGGGACCACTGCTGTTCACAACTTACATTAACGATTTAGACTTAGGAATCAAAAACACAATTTCTAAATTTGCGGATGACGCCAAATTGGCATAGTCAATACTGAGGAGGACTGCAACAAGTTACAGGAGGATATTAATAAACTTGCAGAATGGCCATATAATTGGCAAATTAAGTTCAACACAGATAAATGTCAGGTATTACATATTGGTAGGAAGAATAGGGAGGTCACTTATCACTTGAGGGCGTGAGTCTAGGTGGGGTAGAGGAACAAAGGGATCTAGGAGTACAAATACACAAATCACTAAAAGTTGCAACACAGGTTAGCAAGGCCATTAAAAAATCAAACCAAGCACTAGGGTTTATTTCTAGAGGGATAGAATTGAAAAGTAGGGAAGTTATGCTAAACCTGTATCGACCCTTGGTTAGACCACACTTGGAGTACTACTTGCAGTTCTGGTCGCCATATTATGACAAGGATATAGAGTGGAGAGGGTGCAGAGAAGATTTACAAGGATGATACCAGAAATGCGAGGATATACATATCAGGAAAGGATGAACAGGCTGGGTCTCTTTTCTCTCGAAAAAAAAGGCTGAGGGGTGACCTAATAGAGGTCTTTAAAATTATGAAAGGTTTTGATAAAGTGGATACAAAGAGAATGTTTCCACTTGTGGGGAAGAGCATAACTAGAGGCCATCAATATAAGATAGTCACTAAGAAATCCAATAGGGAATTCAGAAGAAACTTCTTTACCCAAAGAGTGGTGAGAATGTGGAACTCGCTACCACAGTGAGTGGTTGAAGCGAATAGTATAGATGCATTTAAGGGGAAGCTAGACAAGCATATGAGGGAAAAGGGAATAGAGGGTTATGCTGATAGATTTAGATGAGGAAAGACGGGAGGAGGCTCGTGTGGAACATAAACGCCGGCATGGACTGGTTGGACCAAATGGCCTGTTACTGTGCTGTATATCCTATGTCATTTTTATGGTTGCAGACAAGCTGCACATTGAGGGAGTGGAAGCCCTTGCGGTTCGCAAACACTCCTGGGTGATAATGGGGTGCCTTCATGGCCACGTGTGCAGTCGATGACACCTTGCACCTGTGGGAAGCCAGCCAGAGCCGCAAAGCCAAGCGCATGCTCAGTAACACTGGCATATCAGTGGCAAAGTTGATCTAATTGGCTGACGTGTGAAACATGGCATCGGTCACCTGGGTGCTGCATCTGTGGACTGACTACTACGAAATCCCGCAAATGTCTGCTGCAGATCCCTGGAAGGAACCTGAGGCGAAGAAGTTGAGGGCAGTGGTGACATTGACAGCCACTAGTAAGGAGTGTCCACCAGGACCTCTGGGCAGCAGGACTTGTTCCAGCAAGCTACAAATATCTGCGATGACCTGGTGCAATAGCCTGAGCCTTCTGAAGCACTGCTGCTCAGTCATGTTGAGGAAGCTCCTCCTCTGCCTGTATACCCTGTGTTGGGGGTATCGCCTCTGGCGCACTGCAACCCTGTGAATCCCCCCTCGCTCCTGTAGAGCATCAGGTCATTGGAGAAGGTTGCTTTTGTGGTTGCTCTGCTGCTGGTGGAGCTCATCTTGGTCAGATTCTGAGGACCGAGGTGAGACAGTATAAGCGGCACCCATGCTGATGTAGCAGATGGCAGGTAAAGTGGAGATCAAAGGGCCAATCCCCCAATGTTGTGATACTGAGTAGCAATGTGGTGAGGTATCCCGTGCTCTTGCAGTAAAAGTCAGAAACTGGCGTTAAAAACCCTCTTAAGGGTCTACCAACAAGCAGTGAATGAGTTGAATGAGGTCGCCCGCCTCTGCTGATCGGGTCCGTGTTGCACCTTCAAAGTCGCCCGAATTAAACACGCGAGGCGGCGGGTTCCCAATGCGCTCACAGTTTCCGGGGTTCTTACCGCTGACCCGCACGCTCGGCAACAGGAAAATTCCGGCCAACGTGATTCTGATATAGGACCACTGCTTTCCTCAAATCAAAAGTGCAGTGCTTTAGGGAGCTGAAATTGTTGCCAGTAAAGCTTCTGGCAGATGGATTTTAATTCATGCAACTTTATGAAACTTGTATAGCAGAGTTCCACTGAAGAAATCAGTACCAAAACTACAGACATGTGCCAACACTCATTTGTGCTGGTTTCAGTACTCATCGGGCCAGATATTCCGATTCCTACGGGTGTGTACGCGCTGTGTACCCACCCGTAGGGACATTGGAAATGTCGGTTTTAGGCATGCACTGCACATGCGCTGGAAACCGGCATTTCCGATCTGTCAAGAAAGCTCTTGACAGATCCTCCGGCTGCCCGGGAGAAGGGCCTCTGCAGGTGGATAGTTCCGCTTTTTGGAGACCCTCCGCCCGCAGAAAACACTTACAATTCCTGCGCCTGGTAAATGCAGGCGAAAGGCCTGCTTTTACCAGGATAAGAGTTGAAAAAAAAAAAATTCCACTGATTTATCATTTAAAAATACTTTAAAGAAAGGTAAGTTTATTTTTAGCCCCGTTAAAAACTTTAACTATTTTTTCAAAAATTTAAATTTTTGTTTAAAATAGTTAATTTATGCAATTTCAAGTCATTTTAAAAATGTGACGATTTTTAAAAATTTATTTTAAGTTTTACTATGTTTTGGGGGTGACCTCCATTCATATAATTGACAGGTCTTCCTGTCAAATGTATGAAGGGAGACTCCCTTCTCTGATTGGCTCCCCATGGCCCATGTGATCCCAGGGACGCTGCGAACTACCTGCGCCTCTGGGATACGTGGGCCCTGCGCACCGGCAGTTTGGAGAGGCCCAGCAGCGGAACTGTGCACCTCCCGGGAGCCCTCAGGTAAGGGCGCAGATTTTTCCAGATCGCAGCCCTCCGCCCGCGGGAGGCCTGCGATCGGAATATCTGGGCCATTATACTGGTATAGATATATTAGCAGCATTCTGCATTGCTGTTCTAGCGTGATTGGTCATATTTTCTTTGTTCTTGTCTATACCAAAGTGCTTGGATTATCGTTTTGGCTGAGACACTGGGTAGCATTTGCTTTATAATGTCAAGCATATAGGATTTTTTTGGCTAACTTTAGAATAATTTATTTCACATTTTAAAAACCAAATTCTATATTTAAAAAAAAATAAAATAAAATGAGTTCAGTTGTGCATAGACTCAAACACTGCTTCATGGGTCAAAAGACAAATCTTTAGTGATAGCCCATTTCAAAAATTGGTAGAAATTATGGAAATTATCATTTTGATGTTTCATTGTTCAAACTATTGTTCCATAAGAATTAGGAGCAGGAGTACTTAAACTACTAGAGCTGTGAGAATTGGATCTTGGGAATCCACAAGCCGCCTAATCAAATTAATTTAGCACAGTATTTCCAACATTTTCTTTGCCGAGCAACCCTCGCTGAACATAAATTAAATCAATTCATAGAAACATAGAAACATAGAATCTAGGAGCAGGAGTAGGCCATTCGGCCCGTCGAGCCTGCTCCGCCATTCAATACGATCATGGCTGATCATTCAAATCCATTACCCTGTCCCTGCTCCAATCCCCACAGTACACATATCCCACACTACCCCCGTAACCCCACGTATTTAATTCCCCCTAACATATCCCATCCTATCCCCATAACCCCACATATTTAATCCTCCCTAACACTAAGGGTCAATTTATCATAGCCAAATCAACCTAACCCACACATTTTTGGACTAATGACATTTAATTACATTTGGATGTATATAGGTATACTTCACCCTGACAAACAATTTTACTAGTTTTAACAAGATGCAAAATATAGCAGCATAGAGAGGGAAATCAGGAGCCAAAAGGCACCTCACTATTTTGACATAGAGCTTGCTAAATGCCATAAAGACCACAGGCTATGTGCAGGAAGATACATCTGCAGTAGTAGAACTAATCCACAGAAAGTTTTAGTGTAACTTGGTGCTTATTAAGATATTATGTATTGTATTGGAGAGAGGAAATGGAGTACAGTAGTTTGGTTTAACATGATTCTGTTTGAGAAGGCTGAATGTAAAGCAAATACCAGATCCTCCTTCTGAGATTACAGGAAATTGACAAGAAATGAGTACTGGAGCTCAAATGCTTAAAAGGTTTCCTTTCACTGAAATTATTTTGCAAAGACATTTTGAGTTAGTTAAAATATAGACAGATTCAGTCTTTGTGGTTGTGTGTGTGTGTATAACAGTAACTTCAGAACTTGAATAATTTGTAAACTTATAAAGTGAGTAGTCCAGTAAACAGATTTCACTACATACTTCAAAGATTTTCTTTTTATACATCTTTCTCCTACAGGGCTCTCCAGAAAACACAGGATCATCTCCCACTTCAAGTCCAGCAAAGGTGGTTGATACAGCTGCAGTAGTCGATCTCTTTTCATCCCCACCCTGTGTAGCTCCAACAAAGTGAGTCAGTCCTTAAGTTGAAAGGTTTTGTTATAAGGTTACTGGACCTTTTGGCTCCTGATTTCCCTCTCTATGCTGCTATATTTTGCATCTTGTTAAAACTAGTAAAATTGTTTGTCAGGGTGAAGTATACCTATATACATCCAAATGTAATTAAATGTCATATTTGCAAGTGGCATACAGTGAACTTATGCAGGTACATTAATAGGGTGTCTATCAATAACATTTCAATTCTCATTTTGAAACTAGTTTTCCTCAATGTTTTCATGCATAATCTTGGATGATCTTTAGTTGTAGATGAATGCAAAGCAGTAGTTGGGAGATCAGTGTGAAGATTAAATTTATCCCATGCATTGGGAAAGAAGTGGTGAAAATGAAGAACTTGAAAATGACCGTATTGATCAAATTGTGGGTCCACCTCGTTTTGGGGATAGGTTTTGAGCAACATTTCAGAGACCGTTTTGAATCTACTTATCTGTCTGAAAGCAAATACAACACACTCGTGTCCGCTGGGCAACTAACTTAATGACCCGTAATTTGCAGTCAGTGGTGAAGCAAAGGCGTTCGCTGCTGGCTCCCAAAGTAAACTTCCCACAAAAATCTCGCAATCTCTGTTGCGAGAAGTTCAGCTTTTCCAGCGTTCAGTTGAGATCAGTATAAGTTAATGGGGAATTCCGAGTGCGAGCTGCTGTGACTTCAACAAGTTGTCTAAGCAGCCAAACACAATGCAGAATTCTCAGACGGGGAACCAGGAAGTAAAGGACCTCCTTTTATTCTAACTATTTAAAAATGTTAGAGAGCAGAACAAAGATTGGGGCTCGCACATGAGGAAAAGGTAAACCAGAAATAAATATGAACCAACTTTTAAAAAATATATATATAATTTTTTTTAAGTTTCCTAAAAATTGTAATTTTTATTAAAATGGATGAATTTGTCACTCCACAAAATTAAAATTAGTTTTTCAGGGTCATAACGTTTGTTTAGCAGTCAATGTACTGTTAAAACTCCAGTTACTCCTAATCCAACAAGGTCTAACTTTTAATGGGGTATTTAGCAGCGATATTACCACAGGCAAAGCAAAAGTTTTCATCAGTTTCACTGATTTCCCTGATTACACTGATTGCTGGCTATGGGGAGGGGGGTGGGGTGGGGGTTGGAAGCCACAGTGCAGCCAGTGTCGGAGCAGTGAATGACTGACCGCAACTTCAGGATTTCCACGTTCGGATGCGCATGCGCTAAATCCTGAAGTTCCGGTCAGTTTCAAAGGGATATTAACAGCGAACGCTGTTCGTTCGCTGTTGTTGCCCACCGCAAATTCCGGGCCATTATGTGGAGAGTCCCTTGGCTGGTATCACTGGGGTGCATCCACTTGCTTTCTCTGCACACTATTTGAATTACCCTATAGGGTTCTACATAATGCATTTGATATAAGAAAAGCTATTACGCTTAACATATCTAGGAAAAAGTATTCAAAGCTTTTGCATGTAGAGTTACCTGTGCTATTGGTGTTTTTTTGAGTTTTTATGCTAGATATTTTTGTTTGGTTAAGCATCACAAACCATTCCCACGAGCAAGCTCAGAGTGTTCTTTTACTTGCCCAATATGTATGTAAACAGAGCCCAGGGGTCGAATGGGGGTATCCCTTGTCACTTTGTTTCTGCTCAGTGGATATATCAGGCGTCGCCATATTGTTTCCTTGACTTAAGAAAGGCAGAAAAATAAAACACTTCGGCCATAACCTACTGGAAAATTTATTGAATATTAACCAAATTAATGAATAATGACAGGAACAAACACTAGATTTTCAGTAATTATATACTTAATTATGTCTCCTTGGGATATAGAAAACAGCAAAGTCACTTATTTTGCATCAATACTCAACATAAAACTGAACATTGAAACACAATCCCTTTATGTAGTGGTTTGCTGCTGACTAACCAGCATGTCTAATCTGTCCAGATCCATTATGGCTTCAAAATGATTCTTGAGCTTGGCAAAAGCTGTCAGATATAAACCTACGTTACAGCTCAAGGCTACAGAGCTGTCCATCAAATGAGCTACAAAGGGTCACACCTGCTTCCCTTTCACAAACTTGATTCAAGTGTTCCCTTGATTCCCAAAACCAAAAGGATTCAAAACTGTTTGCCCACACAAATACAGCTGCCATTAACAGTAAACTTTAAAGATGTCTCCCAACTTGTGTTTGAATTGAATGGCTTGATCCTCTACCTGGGCAATAGAATATACTACCTCACCTGGATCAATCCATTTGACATCTATTAGCCACATTTTGAATACAGTGGACTATGCAAACCGATTTCCAATTTACATAAATATGTCCTTGATACCTATATCAGCCAATAGACTGACTCTGGGTTTGGTTTACATCAAACCCTGTGCTATTTTCATTAGGCAAACTCTAAATTTTAACCGTATCTGTACCATGACCAGTAAGACAAATAGTTTTTAGAAAAATGGAAGTCTTTTTAAACTGTAGCAATAGTCACTTAATAACTGATCAGGTCTCTATGTTGTGGTACTGAGTTACACAGAACCAGAAGAACCCAAATTTAATCTGTTCTGTGTTAGCTGATTTGCAGGCACTTGACAATAAAAGTGATCCAATTTGAAACCCTTGAGCAGCAGAGGAGAAAAATCAGAACAGGTTCCTATTTAGTGAGCCCTGCTTAAAGTGTTTGTCGACCTTGAGTGAGAAGTGGATCAAATGCAAATGTGGCTTTCTCCATGGTGGAACAGCCTGCTGACACTCACTACAAGACTCGCAAATGAAAAATAGGTACTTATTATCAGCAGGCATATTGGTCCCAAAATTGTGAGCCACAACTCAAGCCAAGCTCTTGTTGGGAATTTGGGCATTCAGGAGTTCGAGCCTGTTGCACAGCGCACTGCATTTCACAGCGAAGTAAAATGTCTCACAAAGAGAGGCTGCAGCGCAGCTGAGTGCAAGCTTCATTGTATAGCAACAATTATAATCAGGTTCCACGCTGAAATTCACGTTGCTCATGAGCTGCACCCTCGCCGTTTACCTTGCCCTTGTATAAAAATGCACGTATGATTAATCCCTTGGTTTGTCCTGTTGAAGTTAAATTCTTGAAGCAGGATTGCAGTTCCAGAATTCTCATTCTGGACCCCTCCCCCTGGCCTCTTGCCCTCTCTAGATCTTTTCATTGGGAACTGCTGGCGTAATAGCGGCCGTCTCAATTTTCCTGCTCCCCTCACTCTCACTAACCTACCTCCCTCTGAGGTAGCACTCTGTTCTCTCAGATCCAGCCCTAATCTTGTCATGAAACCTGCTGACAAGGGTGGCGCTATTGTTGTTTGGCCAACCGACCTCTACGTTGCGGAGGTTGAACGCCAATTCTCTGACACCTTCTCCTACCTCCCCCTGGACCATGATCCCACCACCAAACATCAAGCCATCGTTTCCAAGACTGACCTGATCTCATCTCTGGCGATCTTTCATCCACGGCCTCCAACCGCATAGTCCCCCAACCCTGCACAGCCCGCTTCTACCTCCTTCCCGAGATCCACAAACAGGACTGCCCTGGTAGACCCATCGATTCAGCCTGATTTCTTCCTATCGAGTCTATTTTTTTTTGCCCCTTGTCCAGTGTCTTCCTACCTACGTCCGCGACTCTTCTGGCGCCCTCCGCCACTTTCAGTTTCCAGTTTCCTGGCCCTAACGGTCTCCTTTTCACCATAGACGTCCAGTCCCTCTACACCTCCACCCCCCACCATGACAGCCTAAGGGCCCTCCGCTTCTTCCTTGAATGGAGGCCCAACCTGTCTCAATCCATCACCACCCTCTTCCGCCTGGCTGAACTTGTTCTCGCATTGAACAACATCTCCTTTGACTCCACTCACTTCCTCCAAATAAAAGGTGTTGCTATGGGAACCCATATGGGCCCTAGCTATGCCTGCCTTTTCATGGGATATGTAGTTCCAGTCCTACTCTGGTCCCCTCCCTCACCTCTTTTTCCGATACATTGATGACTGTATCAGTGCCGTTTCCTGCTCTCTCCCTGAACCGAGAAATGTCATCAATTTTGCTTTCAAATTCCACCCTTCCCTCGCCTTCACATGGTCCATCTCTGACTCTTAAGCTTCCCTTTCCTTCATCGACTTCTCTGTCTCCATTTCTGGGGATAGTCGGGGGATAGGCTATCGACCAATATCCACTATAAGTCCACTGACTCCCATAGCTACCTTGACTACACTTCCTCCCACCCCTCTTCCATTCTCCGAGTTTCTCTGTCTCAGTCGCATCTGTTCCGGCGATTCCACCTTCCATACCAGTGCTTCCAATATGGCTTCCTTTTTCCTCAACAGAGGATTTCCCTCCACCGTGGTTGACAGGGCCCTCGACTGTGTCCATTCCATTTCCTGCACTTCTGCTCTCACCCTTTCCCCCCTCCCAGAACCACGATAGGGTTCCCCTTGTGCTCACCTTCCACCCCATCAGCCTCCACATTCAACGGATCATCCTCCGCCATTTCTGCCACCTCCAGCATGATCCCACCACCAAACACATCTTCCCCTCCCCTTTCAGTATTGCGAAGGGACCGTTCCCTTCGCAACCCCCTGGTCCAATCCTCTATCATCCCCAACACCCACTCCCCTTCCAACGGCACCTTCCCGTGCAATCGCAGGAGATGCAACACCTGCCCTTTCACCTACTCCCTTCCCACCGCCCAAACACTCCTTCCAGGTGAAACAGCGATTTACTTGTACTTTCAATTTAGTATACTGTATTCGTTGCTCATGATGCGGTCTCCTCTAAATTGAGATCATCAAACGCAGATTGGGTGTTCGCTTTGCGGAACACCCCATTCAGTTCACAAGCGGACCCCGAACTTCCGGTTGCCTGTCATTTTAATTCTCCGGACCACTCCCTCTCTGTCCTCGACCTCCTACACTGTTCCAATGAAGCTGGAGGAACAGCACCTCATCTTTCTATTAGGCACTTTACAGCCTTCTGGACTCAACATTGAGTTCAACAATTTTAGATCATAACCTCTGCTCCCATTTTTTCGGACGGCAGCTGTTGCTGATGATTCTGATATTTACACCTCCTCTCAACCCATTTTTTTGTTTCTTGTCCCATTACCATCTCCTTTCTCCTTGCACCATCATCCCTTTTGTCATTTAATCTCTCCTGCCTTCCACCCTATCACAGACCTTCCCTTTTGTTCTTTACTCCATTCTCAGCCGAGATGCAAGGCAATGGCCCTGAATTTGCATTCAGCAGTGACGTGAAGGCGTCGCTGACCAGAAGTATGCTTCGCACAAGGATCTCGTAATCCCTGTGTCAAGAACTTCAGGTTTTCCGACCTTCAATTCAAATCAGCAAAGTATAGTGGGGATCCCCTTGTGCGAACTGCTATGATGTCAACAGGCTGTCTAAGCAGCTAATCAAAACAGTGAACAAGGCAGTGAGTAAGCTCTTAAAATTACTTTAATTTTTTTTTTTAGAGTGAGCAGAACAAATATTGGGGCTCTCACATGGGGGGAAAAGGCAAATCTGAAATAAAGATGGACGAACTTTAAAAAAAAAAAATTCTGAAAAGTTTCTTAAATTTAGATTTTTATTAAAATGAATAAATTTCACACTGCACAAAATGAATTAGTTTTCCAGGCCCTTAACATTTGTTTAGCAGTAATAACGCAGTTAAAACTCCAGTTACACCTAATCCCTTGGGTCTAACTTTTAGTGGAGAATTTAACAGCGTAATTACTGCGGAAGAGACTACGTTTTCGTCAAGTTTCCCTGATTTGGCTGATTATACAGATTGCCGTCTCTGTGGGGTGGGGCGGGGGGCACAGCGCAGCCTGTTTCAGAGCTGCTAATGACAGACGGCAACTTCAGGATTTCCGCATGCGCCAAATCCTGAAGTTGCGGTCAGTTTCAAAGGTCGAATGACAGCGAGCGCTGCCAATTCGCCGTCACCCCTACCGCAAATTCCGGGCTGTTAATTCTGTTTCTCTCTCTCTCCACATAAGCTGCTTGACCTGCTGAGTATTTCCAGCATGTTCTGTTTATATTGCAGTTCCAAATGTTGATTCCAAACTTGTGCTAATTTTGGAAGAAATATTAATATTAATTGCATCTCAGGATAAGGGGTAGGACATTTAGGACTGAGATGAGGAGAAATTTCTTCACTCAGGGTGGTGAACCTGTGGAATTCTCTACCACAGAAGGCTGTGGAGGCCAAGTCACAATATATTTAAGAAGGAGATAGATAGATTTCTAGACACAAGATATCAGGGGGTATGGGGAGAGAGCGGGAATATGGTATTGAGATAGAGGATCAACTATGATATTGAATGGCGGAGCAGGCTCGAAGGGCCGAATGGCCTACTCCTGCTCCTATTTTTCTGTTTCTATCAATATAATTAACATAAATATTTACTTGTATTTTGCTCCCAGCATTACTTTATTTTGATGTGGAGAATGCCATTTTTATTATATTTATACATTATTTCTTTACCAAACTTTGGCAGTAAGTAACAATACTGTAGTAAAGTACTGGGAGTTTCGTGGGAGTTCCCATTGTGTTCCATGATTTAGATGGGGAAGACAAGTTCTCAAGGGAACAGCAAATACAGATGCAATGACACCTGAAGTGTGATGTCCACACCTGCCACTATTCCAGTAGCCACAGGCTCTTATCTAGTCTTTACCACCTCTATTTCGCAAGAGTAGCTGGCACCCAGCTGTGCTGTCTTCTCCAAGCTGATCTGTAGTCTACTTCTGGAACCGGGATGGCTCTGCCCAGAAGTGCAAAGGTTACTGCAGAATTAACCTTTTATGCACTGAATTCTTCAAGCAATTGTAGGTGGCATCTGCCAAATTAGTTAGTATGCAGTCCATAGAACTATCAACCAAGTGACTGAAATATTTGCAAGGGCACTTTGTAAGGGCTCACTTCAATATGGAAAGGAGGCATTAGCTGGGCAGGGCATAAAACTTTTACTGTGTGTCAAGGTTCCCAAGAGTGCAGGGTGTAGTAGATGGTACCATATAGGCATCATGGCTCTACACATCAAACCCATGTCCTAATCAAACAAAGTGGGCTCCCATTCAATTAATGATGTGTTTTCTGGCCACAGAAACATCATCATGCAGTAGTGCCCATTATCCAGGAAGCAGTGATGATGCCGCCTTTATGTGGCAGTCAATGGTGCCCACATTATGCGCTGGCTCAGACAGAATAAACAAATGGCTGCTGGGGGACCAGGCTATTTCCTGCAGCTGTGGTTGAAGCCCCAGTTGGAAATTCCAAGAAAACTATTGGAAGTAAATGCATCCAACCCCTGCATAAGTATTACAGATGAAAGAAACCTCATAGTGTACAACATATAAAACATTCATCTACTACGTCTCTCTCAACTTCATCCTTGACTATTTAAACACCATTCATGGAGTTTCTCTGTGCAGTCCTTTACACTTTCCCACATTTAAAATTCATCTCCCATTCTTCTCACTACTTACATAGTTTGTCCAACCTATTTTGTCATTTCTGACACACCACCTTCTGATCCCTAACCCAAACAGTTGAGTGCCATTTGAAAATTCATATTTGCATTGAGT
This sequence comes from Squalus acanthias, assembly GCA_030390025.1. NCBI lineage: Eukaryota > Metazoa > Chordata > Chondrichthyes > Squaliformes > Squalidae > Squalus > Squalus acanthias. The sequence goes on from CM059433.1 coordinate 95,570,369, forward strand.
TTCTGAATCCAAGTCATTGATAGAACTGCACAATTTGTTTTTGAACACTTACACAAGTGCAACTACTCAACAAGTTTTATGTGCCTAGATATATGGTTTAACTGCCCAAATTAATGAACTAACCTATTTTTAAATATAAACCTACATTTTTAATAATTGTTCTATAGTGCTTTTTTAAAAAAAAGCTAATTTTTGACTTTTTCCCCCACAATTAAGTCTTGGGCACAACGGGACTCCTATTACAACACCACTTAGGGAATGGTGTATCCAGTAGAACTAGGAGGCAATATTTTCACCCCTCCCCAATTCAAGGCACCAAGATTGCACATACATCAGATAGCTGTTGGCTGTTTTAGTACTCTGTACCAGATGATGGGCTCAGCACAGAGGATGGCAGTCCCTAGTGTGTTTGCACTGATGGTTTCTGAGGATAATAGTTTTATTTAAAAATGTATTTATTTGTAATCTGCAATAAAACCAGTTCTATACCGATGTCTGCACTAAGGAAAGACCACAAGTTTATTGCAGTTGCATCTATTTTGTAATATAAATTCCTGAATTTGAAGAAGTATTTCAATCATTTTAATTTGAAATAGTAAAACTATTAATGGTATTTCCTTTTCCACTTTAGTGCATCCAAATTGTCCAGTGATCTTCTTGATCTACAACCAGATTTTACATCTACAGTGCAATCGACAGTGGCCGCTAATCCACCAGCCAGTGCTTGGGGAGGTGAGAATGATGCATTGCAAGAATACTTCTAACCTGCTGGCAAAATATTCTTGAAACCATGCAGAATTAATGTTTTAATTTCGGATTCAGAAAATCAATCTAACGGGTGGCTGATACTGAACCCTCCTGGTTATTTCTCTTTGCCACGAACATACTACAATTCATTTTTGGAGAAGGAATTCTATTGGAATGAGTTGTATTGCAAAGTTTCTGGCGCAGTTCTTTAATTTTTTTTTAAATCGGTACCAAACTAAATACAAAAAAGCTGAAAAGAAATGTTGGCCTGCAATCAGGGTAAAAAATGTGATTGTAGGAAGAAAAGATATCATTTTGCACAACCCTATTCAGTTAGCTTTGCTTTCCTGATGGGTTCTCAGTATTTTCTCATTAGGTGTTTTAGACCAAATTTGCTGATTTTCAAGTTAAATTAATCATTCACATGTTAAATACTTGGAAGGTTTCAAAGATGATTTTTTTTTAAATTGGTACAGTTGGCAGTATAGTGTCAGTACAGTGGGCCCACTTAAAAGCAAAACAAAAATCCCACTTAAAAGAATAAAGTATCACTGCACAAATTATTTTCTTATGACTCTCGATGACTTCCAGACCATGTAATCAAATTAAGTAGCCTGTTTAAATGAAAAACAGTAGCTCCATTTCAGAATACTTATTTTGTATTATAACAGCATTTCCTCTTTGTTTTTATCTCTCTGCTGCATTTCACTCAGCTGTATTGAGTAAATTTGTATATGTTTTGAAATAGCAAGGATAGGAATAGCAATAGGAAAAAATTGGAAAGTGGGGAAAATGTGTAAAACAGCCAGCTTAAATGAAGTTCTGGTGGCAAACAGATTATTGTACTGCTATTCGGGCAACAGCAAACTGTCAAATAAAAAATCTGTTTGCATTCTTAAATTAGTGTAATATCACTACAGCTACCCTCCAGGTTTTTTTTGCCATTTTGATAGTTAGCTGGGTTGATTGTAGTTGTACATTCCTCACTGACTTGCAATCTGATCTAATCTTGGGTGGTGCCTGATGACATTGGCAAAGGATAGGCTGATAATTTTGTCTCACTTGAACTGGCCTTAAGCAAGGTGATTTTGGCAGTAATTGTTTTTAAAATATACTAGTGAGGGATATCCAAATATGACACTTCACAAAAATATGCTAGCTTCTATTAAAGCTACAATATGCAAAGCATGTGTGTCTTTTATATAGTAAGTTTTAAATGTGTTGTGGTACTTATTACATTATCTCAGGCTACCTTCACTATTTCATAACACTAATATATAGAAATAATGGAGATAAAAATCATATTTCCACATATGTGGCATAAACAAGCTGCTTCAATTGTTTTTCCTAAGCTACAGAATATAGAAAATTATTTCTGATAACCTTTTTGAGCTGATCGCAATGCGCTGGAAACCTTGTAACTTGACATGTCTATCGTTTCAGCCTCACCTGTAGAAATGCCTTGTTACGTAGCTAAAAATGACATCAACATGTATACAGTCATTTCAGATAACTTATTTCAATTACGTAAAATAATGGAAGAAAAGATTTATTGGGATTTCTATGTTGTCTTCATACTTTGAAATTTGAGTTGGCACTGAAGTGGCATTTTTGTTCTGAACAGTTCTCAATAAACTGACAGAAAATCTACAAGAGTTTGATATTTGTGAGAAGAAGGCAAAAAGCACGATGTGGTAATATTGAATGTTGCATTGTTTTTGATACTCTTGGCAATTCATTTGAACTTGGTTGCTGTACTTCAATTTAAAATGAAAACTGTTCCAAAAAATCAATAATATAATGAGGTTCTTTTATTACAAAAGGTACCCTTTATTAAACTGTTGTCTCTGTACACTCTTTACTCTGCATCTTTGCAATGGATAAAACAGATCTTTTAGGTGAAGGTGAGTAGTTTAATTAAATGTGGTTTATTAGAATTCATTAATCAAAATTTGAAAACGGTCACCTCATACACTTTTACATTATTTTCTAAAGTAAATAATTGGAGTCTGGCTTCAAGAGAATGTTTTTCTTCCCTTTTCTTCCCCCTCTTTCCTTTGACACTTGCAATACAGATTCTTTGGCTTCTCCTGCCCTTCCTAATGCTTCTGAGGCACAACCTTCTGATCCATTTGCAGCAGAGGCTTCCCTGACCACTCCTCCTACAATTGCTGATGCTACTACACCTACTGCTGCTGCTGCTACAGCAACAACCACTGATCTGGATCTTTTTGGAGGTCAGTTTGGGTGTTCTGGCATCTCTTAGCTCAGTGATACTGGTGTCTCCGAGACAGGAAGGATCTTTGCCCAGGAGTTAAGATTTTCGGCATGTTCTGTATTCTTTACTTGGCTACAACTGATAGGGGAATTACCTTATGTTGGGCTGTTGTATGTATAGACTATTGAAACCTGAGAGAATTAATTTAAGTGGTGATGGTGGGTATTTGGTGAAATTTACTGTGATGTGAAATGATCTGAAACTTTTAATAATCTTTACAGTTCTTTTATGTGAGTCAACTTGATACCTATGCATATTGGGTGGAAATGGATGTTTGAACTCAAACGTTAGTAACCAAGCAGAAAACCTATTCAATGAGGCTACTTTTTAAACTGGCCATAAACCTCACCTTGATCTGACTTAAATACATGTGCAAAATGAACATATTGAGGGAACTTATGGAAAACATTAACTGCCTTACACACTTTAAGCTTTTACCATTTTGAACATATAGTACTGTGCATCAGTGAAATATAGTGAAATAAAAACACTCAGCCAGTCAGGCAGCATCTGTGGACAGAGAAACCGAGTTAATGTTTCAGGTCAATGACCTTTCAACAGAACTGAGAGTGAACCTAAATAATCTTGTCGGGTTATTATGGGAGACGTCACAACCAAGCCTGACATGCCATCATGAGGTATCCTCACGTGCACACTTCCAGTACAAATCATTGCATAACAATACCAAGCGAGAAATTCATCCAATTTGTTTTGTATTCCTTTGCTCAGGTACCTTGAGGTCAGTTGTAGGTTCAACCACAGGTTCCTTGCTGATTTTCTCAGCTTGCTATTTAAGATTTGTCATGTGGCTTTTTTGTTTTAAATCCTCCAATTGGTGCTCAGTGAAGAATCCTTTTAAAATTCTGTTTCAAATCATTGGTGAATAATGAAGATAGAATCGTTTATCCTAAATGTACATTCATTGCAGTATATTTCCATTGATAAAGTAGGACCAGTCAATGTTTAAACCCAAGAATGTGTAAATTATGAGTGAAGACACAGCTCCTGCATCTATCCTAATACTGTTACCCTAGCACCAGACTTGCTAGCAAAAGTGTAACTTACTAACATGATTTTCAAACCAGTTCACTTATGATGCAATATAACTTTGTTGCAGCCGAACAATTCCAGTTGCATTCTCTTTCCCAATAAATCTAGATTCTCAAAGTGGGTTCAAAAGTTTGCCCAGGCGCAAAATAACTTCAGTTGTATTTTTACTTAATGACCGTTTTCATTCCATTCCTGTTCCTGGAAATTTTACCCAATCATAACTTATACAAGTAAAGGTACTAATACTGCTGACGTGCAAGAAATAACATTTAAATCCAGTGTTTGTGGTAGGACCAAATCTTCCATGAACAAAAAATATCATGATTATGCCTTATTTTGTGGTTGTTCGATTATCTCTGCTTTCAGGGGAAAATAATCAATAATATAATGCAGCATGTTCAGTCTCTAAAAATGCATATTCTTTTTAGAGCAGTTCCCTATCAATTCTAGTTTAAAAGCAACACATACACAATTTTTCTCTGTAAACCGTTTTAACATCCGAAAATTACATCCATGTGAGAAGTTGTAGTCCATTAAATGCTAAATTCTAGAGTCTTGCCAATGCTGTATCATACTGATCTGTCAGTGTAACTCACAGCATATTAAATGTTACCATACAAGTACTTGCCAAGTAAAACTTTCCCCACTTGCATCATTGCATAGGCATGCACATGCAAGCACTGATGCTCTGTGGTTTGGGGCCACTCCAGTATAAATTGGCAACAACAACACCGTGGATTTATACAGCACCTTTAATGTAGTAAAACGTCCCAAGGTGCTTCACAGGAGCATTATCAGCCAAAGAAGGAGAGGTGACCAAAAGCTTGGGTAAAGAGGTAGGTTTTAAGGAGTGTCTTAAAGGTGGAGAAGCAGAGAGGTTTAGAGCTTGGAGCCAAGACAGCTAAAGGCACGGCCACCAAAGGTGGGGTGGAGGGAGTCGGGGGTTGCACAAGAGGCCAGAATTGGAGGAACGCAGATTTCTTGGAGGGTTGTAGGGCTGGAGGAGGTTACAGTGATGGGGAGGGGTGAGGCTGTGGGGGGATTTGAACATGAAGATTAGAATTTTAAAATTGAGCCGTTGGTGGACTGGGAGCCACTGTCGGTCATAGGTGAACGGGACTTGGTATGAGTTAGGATATGGGCAGCAGAGTTTTGGATGAGCTCAAGTTTATGGAGGGTGGAAGATGGGAGGTCGGGCAGGAGAGCATTGAGTAGTCGAGTTTGCAGGTTAAAAAAAAAAGCATGGATGAGGATTTCAGCCGCAGATGGGCTGAGGTAGGGACAGAGGTGAACGATATTATGGAGGTGGAAGTAGACGGTCTTGACGATGGAGAGTATATTGGGTTGGAGAGCGGGAGGGGCGACGTCATGGAGGGATTTGAAAACAAAGGTGAACGGGACTTGATGCACGTTAGGATATGAGCAGCATAGTTTTGGATGAGCTCGGGTTTACGGAGGGTGCAAGGTGGGAGACCGGCCAGGAGAGCATTGGAATAGTCAAGTCTAGAGGTAACAAAGGCATGGATGAGGGTTTCAGCAGCAGATGAGCTGAGGCCAGGCAGAGACTAGTGATGTTATGGAGTCGAAAGTAGGAAGTCATGTGATGGAGAGGATATAGGGTCGGAGGGTCAGATAGGACACCGAGGCAAAGGAGGAGACATTAGGACAGGTGACCAAAAGCTTGGTCAAAGAGGTAGGCTTTAAGGAGCAGGAAGAGAATTCATTGCAGGTAATTCTGTGGCTACGACTGGACAGATGGGAATGGAACCAGGCGAGGGCAGCCCCAAGCAGCTGGATGACTTAAAGGAGGAGATAGTGGTAGAGAAGCAGACTGGGTCAGTCTTGAATAGTAGCCAGGGAGAGGGATGGAGTCAGTGGCTAGAGAACTGAGTTTGTGGCGGGGACCAAAGTCAATGACTTTGGTCTTCCCAATATTTAATTGGAGAAAATATCTACTCGTCCAATACTGGATGTCTGGCAAGCAGTGTGACAAATCAGAGACAGTGGAGGGGTCAAGAGATGTGGAGGTAAAGTAGAGCTGGGTGGTCAGTGTTCACATGGAACCTGACATTATGTTTTCAAATAATGTCGCCGAGAGGCAGCACGTAGATAAGAAATAGGAGGGGGGCCAAGGATAGAACCTTGGGGGACTCCAGATGAGCTGAGGCCAGGCAGAGACTAGTGATGTTATGGAGTCGAAAGTAGGAAGTCATGTGATGGAGAGGATATAGGGTCGGAGGGTCAGATAGGACACCGAGGCAAAGGAGGAGACATTAGGACAGGTGACTAAAAGCTTGGTCAAAGAGGTAGGCTTTAAGGAGCAGGAAGAGAATTCATTGCAGGTGATTCTGTGGCTACGACTGGACAGATAGAATGGAACCAGGCGAGGGCAGCCCCAAGCAGCTGGATGACTGAGGAGAGGTGTTGGAGGGGGATGGTGTGGTCAACCGTATTAAAGGCTGCAGACCGGTCGAGAAGGATGATCATTTACCACGGTCGCAGTCACATAGGATGCCATTTGTGACTGATAAGGGACGTTTCAGTGCATCAACACATCACATCACCTCAGAACCGCCACCCTTGGTGGCTATGATAAATCTGTAGCTCTGTATAAGATTTTTGTGCCCATTCTCATCACTCTTTTCACTGAGGTTTAGGTACATTACTAGAGCAATGTGAGCTCTGTTGTATCTGACCTGTTGTGTGTTTTACAAGGATGTCTGCAACTGTATGTGAAGTTGAAAATAGTGCCATCGTCCTTCACTTTGAATGCAAGCGTGCCACATAAAGCAAAAACTTATGAACTGTACTAGTTGTATCAGAACATAACTGAAAAATTATTCAGTTTCAAGGGTATCTTAATCAAAATTACAAATGGCAATTGAATGTCTACAGTAGTGTATAAATTCATTCCCTATTTTAGTACCATTTTGCTAAATTTATATAGGTCCACAAATCACCTTAATTCATAACTGCAAACATTAAGATACCATTGATGCACTAGAATACATTAATGCACTGGAATATACAGTAATTAAAATGCGAGTAAGTAAGCCAAAAGGATGCACACTTCAAAGGGAAGAATAGACATGCTGATGCACATTTTCTTTCTGTATGTTGTTTATCCCAGTTGTCTTACAGAAAATATGAAGGTCTCTCTTCCTCCCCCCCCCCCCCCCCCCCCCCCCCCAAAAAAAAATGCCAAAATTTAGATCTCTAGTTTTAGGAAATTTGTATACTGTAGTGGGGACTTGGATATGCCTTTAGCTTACAGACTTGTGATTTGTTTCTTGCTCTGTATATCCCTGTCTTTTTCTTTTTGCTTTTCTCTCCACTTTCTGTTGTGAATGGTGTTGGTAATGCATCTTAGATGCATTTGCAGCTTCTCCTACTGAAGAATCAACAACATCTGAAGGGGCAGGAGCAACAGCAGCCCCTGCAGCAGCAGCGCTTGATGCATGTGCTGGAACTGGTGGGTCTCATATCATTAGTTTACTTGCAGTTGTCAGTGAACTACTTTAGAATGTTTGGTCATTCTTTACTTTTGTGGGATTTCTCTTAAAATAACTGAGTTCTCAGACTTTAAGCCACAATTTTTTAACATACAAAACCTGGTGATATATTTTGCTCTGAGTGTAAAGTAAAAGAAAAAAACTACCTAGTATTATAAATCTCCTTCGTTTAGTAAGAACATTTTTCTTCAACCTTAAATACATGGCAAAATATCCTTGATGTCTGTTTTCAGTGATTCCTACTATGTTCCTTTATTTCATAAATTGTAACACTATTTTACTTTAACAGGTTTCAGAACAATATGAAACAATGTTTTTGAGTATTCAACACAATACCGTTTCCTGGACTGCTTTCTTTCTCCCCATTTCTCTGCCCTTCCCTTCCTCCACATCTCTTTCCACCTTTCCCCCACCCCTCCCAGTGATTTTACTCTTTGCAGGCAACTTCCTGTCATGCATCCTTTCCAGCTAACTGGGAATGTAGTACTGTCTGAGTAACAAACTTTTCTGCAACCACTTCAATCTACTTCTGTCTCAGAGTAGCATGTGATGATCTAGCTAAAACAGTAACTGGTGAAAGCCACTCATCTGAATTTGATGTACACAACATTTCTATTCGTGTGCGCACATTTTTTTACGAGCATTCTACAATTTTTAATAAAAAGACAAAAATGCAGCAAATTAGGCACGTGGCCCTGAATTTCTGTGGGGTTGTCCTGGTCTCCCACCATAATTTTAGCATGAGATTGGCGGAAACCCAGGAGAAATGACATAAGTGGCTGTTTGTCGCTTCTACATCGTTTGTCGATTCCTGTGATCTAAATTATGGCACTTTGTGTAAATTCAGGCACTTTTTTTCTTCAGGCCTTCTTTTTTCTGAATAGTACTGTGTAGGGGGCTACTTACTTGAGTTTCCTGAAAAAGAACAAAGTAAATGAGTTCACATTCATTCAGTATATGTACAATGTTTCTCTAATACAAAAGCGAAATACTGCAGATGCTGGAAATCTGAAATAAAAACAGAAAATGCTGGAAATAGTCAGCAGGTCAGGCTGCATCTATAGAGAGAAAAACAGTTAACATTTCAGGTCGATGACCCTTTGTCAGAACTGGAAAAAGTTGGAGATGTAACAGGTTTTTAAGCAAGTGTAGGGGCAGGGGGGCGGGCGGGGAGGAAAGAACAAAAGGGAAGATCTGTGATAGGATGGAAGGCAGGAGAAATTAAGAGACAAAAGGGATGATGGTGCAAGGCAAAAGGAGATGGTAATGGGACAAGTTAAGAAACAAAAGATGACTCTAGAAGATGACTTAAGAAACTTTTGTTTCTTAACTTGTCCCATTACCATCTCCTTTTGCCTTGCACCATCATCCCTTTTGTCTCTTAATCTCTCCTGCCTTCCATCCTATCACAGACCTTACCTTTTGTTCTTTCCTCCCCTACCCCCTTTCCCTGCTCCTATACTTGCTTAAAAACCTGTTACATCTCCAACTTTTTCCAGTTCTGATGATGGGTCATCGACCTGAAACATTAACTCTGTTTCTCTCTCTACAGATGCTGCCTGACCTGCTGAGTATTTCCAGCATTTTCTGTTTTTATTATTGTACAATTTTTCTTATTGACAAAAAAATGATTTCTGATCAATCTATTTCCTTACACAGCATATACACACACTCTTTTCTATCGGGGTTGGCTGAATTATTAGGCGCAGGAATTTTGGCAGTTTTCTTTCTTTCTTTAATTCAAACCTATTGAGACCAATTTTAGCACACCTACAGCCAACTTGACTCTGATCAGCCAACTAAACACAGATGGGTGGCTGTACCTGGGATCTTGATCGCTACTCATTGGATAAATGCACTGAAACCTTCAAGGAGGATTTCCAGGCCAGAAAAGACCTCCTTGAATGTCTTGGCTGCAGAAGTGCCCTTTGCATAACTGCTATTACATGAAGCAAGAATTGGCACCTGCATCCCAGTCCCAATACCAACAGTCATTGCTCAGCTGAACTGAAACCCAGGCCACTGCTCACTTTTTTCAGAGGCATTTGAGCACCAGGATTATCAGCCAGATAGGCTGTTGATATCTCCACAGCTCATTGGGCAGCTGGCTAAAGACAAACCAGTTAAATATGCTGTCATCTGAGAGGGGTTTTCCCAGTTGAGAGATTATGACAACAATAGCTTGCATTTATATATCACTTTTAACATTAAAAAAAAGTCCCAAGATACTTCACAAGTAGACATATCGGCCTTGATATTAACCCCCCCCCCCCCCCCACGACGGGCAGCAGAAGATCGGGGGCGGGGGGGGGTGCGAGGAGAGGTGTAAAAATCAATAATCGGTGAACGCGTCCCCAACCCACCGCGTACGCGCCTGCTGTCATTTTTACAGCAGCAGGTTACGTTGTGCGCTTGTCCCGTCTTGGAGAACCAGGATAATTCATTATTGTATTTAAAGTGCAAGTGGGAACCTGATTTTAAAAATGGACAATGTTTCAGACTTGTAAGTAAGCGATCTTTGTGACTTTCAACTGCTGGCTAACTGTGTTCACCTGAAAAATGGGCAAATGGCAGAGGAAAACCTGGCAGACACCTTGGACATCCATTTGCCTGTCTTACTCAGTTTGCAGGCATGCTTTTAAATTTGCACCCAGAACTCCTGCCCAAAACAGGCGAGAGGCTGTTTAAATATTGAAGTCGAGGTCTTACGCCAGCTGTAGGACCCTGTGCAATTTTAACAAACAAATGAGTGGAGCCTGTGCCATGCATGCTAGGTCTCAGTTGTACCGGACGTTGAACGGCCTAATCAGTGGTCTTTAAAAGGACCACTCAGGAAACAGTAAGCTATATTTTTTTTTAATTATATTCTTGAGGTCAGCAGGAGCTTTCTCCAAGCTCCAAAAAAATCTCCAGCCTGCTGCTACCCTCCTCTCTTCTCCCCTGCCCACCCAGCAGGCTTTACAGTTTCTCACAGCTCGCTGAAAGCAAGCCTTCCCTTGCTAGCCTGTCATCCCCCAGAAAATTGTACTTGTCCAAAACTCTGCTGCATTAGCACTGTCCTGCTCACCCTTGTCCTTGTTGACCCGAACTGGCTCCCTGTCCACAACGCCTCAAATTCCTTCCTGGCCTCACTCGGAAGCCAGACGATTTTCTGCCATGTAAATCAGCAAGCTATAGCAGAGCACCCGTTTGGTACCCACAGCTCACTCGTAAAATTCAGATGAGGCCCAAATCTGAAGGCCTCCCAACTACAGTCTGCAACGGGTGTACTTTTAAATTTGCGGTGATTTTGGGCCGAAGTCGAAAATCAGTCGTCTCCTTCCCAACCCCAGATGAGGTCTAAAGCTCAGCTCAGGATCAAACAGGAGGCCTGCTCTGGTTCAGCCAAGTATTCATTATCCCACACTTTGCTAAAACAGTCCCATTATCCATCACATTGTCGAGCTCAAAAGCACCTCTTAACCTGGTGCCATCAACAGTCTTTCAAACATATGCAAAATATATATTTTTAAAAACGCTTTCAATACTAGAAATAACATTTCTTGTTTAAAACAAGGAATGGTTTTGAGCCTCTATTTCTTGTGATTTAATCAGTGGTATACCGTGCAATTTCCTGATTTGGGGTGGTGGCAGCAATTGTATTGGGATAATCTAATTGGCTGTGAGAATGTTTGAAATGTTATTCGCTTATTAGTGTAAACTAACCCTTCTTTAAATTTTGTAACTTGTTACAGTATGTGACTAGGGTTAAAAAAAATAATCAAATGTTATGTGGAGAAATAAGCCAATCTACTGATGTGTAGATGTTAACCCTAGTTTCTTGATTGTAAACCCTTAACTTTCCATCCTCTGACCCTCTTTCTTCCCACCTCTCCCCATTTCCAAAGACCCTTTTGCACCATCTGAAGGTAGTGCAGAAGCTGCTGCTGAATTGGACCTTTTTGCTATGAAGCCTGCTGAGGCCAGCGTTCCTGCAACTACCCCTACTACCAGTGCAACTGCCAGTACAACTACCAGTGCCATTACCAGCACAACTACTAGTGTGACTACGACTGAGACTGTTACTGTTACTGCTACTGCGACTGCTACTGCTACTATTACTGCGACTGCTACTACTACTGCTACTTCCACTACAACTGCTGATACTGTCACCACCACTGCACCTGTTCTTGATATTTTTGGTGGTAATTTTATTCTTTATCTTGACATTTCTGATCTAAGGCAGTGATAATTCAGCAAGATAAATTTTAATGCCTAGCAAACTCGTTGCAAACATATTTAAAAATTCCTTAGAACAAACTTGCATAATTCCTGGTCAGAGTTTAGCTTGTGTAATAGATTTGTTTAAGTGTTCAAAAAATATAAACATTTTTACTGCACAGATTTTATGTGGGGGAGGGGAATTAATGTATCTTATCTTTGTTCTTAGATTTATTTGATTCTGTTCCTGAACCAAATGCATCTACAACTCCCAAACCAGAAGCGGGTCCTAGTGTAGACCTGTTTGCATCAGGTACAAAACAGGAAAATGTCCATTTCCCATCTGAAATCCTCAGACACCAAGAAAAACTTTACAGTTTGTGTAATGTTTTGGAGTCCGTTTTTAACTTTCAAAATGTGTGTAGAAACATTTTTTGGAAAGGGGAATAGTTTAGCTTTTAAGTATTGATGTTTACTTGCTTTCACTTTCCCTTTTTAAGATGCTTTTTCAACCCCTTCTCGTGGGGCTTCCCCTTTGCCTGAAAGTAGTCTTACTGCTGATCTGTTATCCGGTGAGTCCTCCTCTTCTCTCTGAGCACATAAGATTGGCAACTGTGAAAACTATTCAGCAGCAGTATCTTTGTTTGAACAAAGCAGCTTTTTAAAAAAAAATGTTTTGCATTTGGGACTGGGTGGTGCTGCGAGTTAGACACTGGCCTTTCACCTCAGACCTGGGCTCAAAATACTGCCCAGATTCATGGCTAGAAAGGTCCATTGTGAAATGAGTTTGGGGAATCCCCATCCAGTTCCTAGTGAGAATGGATCCACAGTACTAATTTGGCAATCATGTTGATAGAGGCCAGATGGTGGCTTAAGTGGCAAGCAGAAAAGTGGGGGGGTGGGAGTTGTTCTGATATTGAGGCACAGCGAAGGGAGCTCTATATCCGAGCATGATGCTCACACTGTGTATCTAAAATGGAAAATGTGCCAATCCCCCAGGCTAATATTGAAACAAAATTCACTTTTTTTTAACGCTCAGTGTAACCAACCTGTTTTGCTAGAAGTTGTCTTTAGCTTTTCAGATTCTTAAAATCGAGAATCTAAAGGCTAGTGGATACACTCAACTTCGAACTCTTGAAATAAAAATAGAAAATTCTGGAAGCATCTGAAAAGAGAAAAGTGGTTAATATTTTAGCTGTAGACCTGTTGTCAGGACTGGAGGAGAAGCACGCTCCTGAGCCAAACAAACGGGCAAGCGGGAGAATAATAGTAGAAGTCAAAGAAGTGCTGACTCATGTCACAGTTCAGATCGGTTCAATGGCAAGAAAACAGCCTTTTTCAAAGGTTGGCAAGAGGTGAAAACCAGCAAGTGAGATATAAAGATAAGAAATAATTAAAAGACACTAAAAGAACAAAAGGGTGTGAAAAGACCTTGGGAAAGATGCATGACAGAAAAACAAGAAATTGAGGTAAATTAAAAAGTCTAAAACTGCAAATGCAGTAAACATGAAATAAAACAGAAAATGCTAAAAATACACAGAAGGTCTGTCGGCATCCAAAAAGAGAGCGGTCTCTTTTCCCCCTTCCCAGCTATCCCCAACAAAAAGTCCACACAGAAAATGTCAACCCAGCTTTCTCCTGCTTCTCCCAGATGCCAGAGACGAAACATGCATTCCATGTTAAGAAAACTAATGCGTGAAGTTGCTGAAGTTAATGTTTGGACCAAAGGTCTGAGGAAAAGGGTGAGATACTGTTCTTGAAGCTTGCATTGAGCTTGTTTGAAACATTGAAGGAATCCAAAGATTGAGGTCAGAGTGATATGGGAAGGTGAGTTTGTGACAAGTCATGGAGAGGTTAGGATCACCCTATTCAGTTAGAATGGAAGTTTTTGGTAAATTGCTCACCCGATTTATGTTTGTTCTCCCCAGTGCAGAACAGATTACAATATGAGCGGCAAAGACAGTATATTAGTTTGGAGAAAAGTCAGTGAATTGCTGTCTCCTATGGCAGGTGTGTTTGGGGTCTTTAGGCTGTGCTGTAGGGTGAGGTAAATGAGCATGTGTTGCATCTGTCCAGTTGCATGAGAAAATGGCAGGGACGGCAGCTGGATGTTAGGATGGTAGATTAATAAACGAGGCTAGCCAGTGGGGAGGAAGGGGAGGAAATGCTTGATGGTAGGATAGTGCTATTGTTGAAGATGATCTGGTGAATGTGAAGGCTAATGGAAGTGAGCACAAGGAGATGGGCCCTTGTCATCATGAGAGAAGGGCAAAGCGATAAAAATGAGATGGACATGGGAAAAGATATGGCACCAATGCAGTAGAATTTGAAAAGTGTTCCATATATCCTACAAAAGGACAAGCAACAGCAACAACTTCCATTTATATAGCGCCTTTAATGTAGTAAAATATGTCGAGGCACTTCACAGGCATTATCAAACAAAATTTGACACAGAACCACAAGGCGATATTAGGAAAGGTGACCAAAAGCTTGGTCAAAGAGGTAGGTTTTAAGGAGCGTCTTGAAGTAGGGGATAGACAGGCGGAGAGGCTTGGGAGGGAATTCCAGAGCCTAATGCCCAGGCAGCTGAAGGAACGGCTGCCAGTGGTGGAGCAATTAAAATTGGGGGTGCACAAGAGGCCAGAATTGGAGGAGCGCAGAGACCTCAGGGTTGTAGGACTGGAAGAGGTTACAGAGATAGAGAGGGGTGAGGCCATGGAGGGATTTGAAAACAAGGATGAGAATTTTAAAATCAAGGCGATGCCGGATTGGGAGCCAGTGTAAGTCAGCAAGCACAGGGGTGATGGGTGAACGGGACTTGGCACGAGTTGGGATACGAAGAGCAGAGTTTTGGATGAGCTCAAGTTTATGGAGGGTGGAAGATTGGGAGGCTGGCCAGTAGAGCATTGGAATAGAGGGAACAAAGGCACGGATGAGGATTTCAGCAGCAGATGAGCTGAGGCAGGGGTGGAGACGGGCGATGTTGCAGAGGTGGAAGTAGGTGGTCTCGGTGATGGAGCAGATATGTAGGCTGAAGCTCATCTTCGGGTCAAATATGACACCAAGGTTGCGAACAGTCTGGTTTAGCCTCAGACAGTTACCAGGGAGAGGGATGGAGTCAGTGGCTAGGGACCGGAGTTTGTGGCGAAATGGCGTTGGTCGTCCCAATATTTAGTTGGAGGAAATTTCTGCTAATCCAGGAGAAGCCATTGCTGGTGATTCCCTGGCTAGGACTGGATAGATAACAATGGAACCAGGCAAGGGTAGTCCCACTCAGCTAGATGACTGAGGAGAGGTGTTGGAGGAGGATGGTGTGGTCAACTGTGTCAAAGGCTGCAGACAGATCGAGTAGGATGAAGAGGGATAATTTACCGCAGTCACATAGGATGTAATTTGTGATTTTGATGAGGGTTATTTCAGTGTTGTGGCAGGGGCGGAAATCAGAGTAGTGGTGTTCAAACATGGAGTTGCGGGAAAGATGGGCAAAGATTTGGGAGGCGACAGCACGTTCAAGGACTTGAGAGGAAAGGGTGGTAGTTTGCAAAGACAGAAGGGTCAAGGGTGGGTTTTTGGAGGAGAAGGGTGATGATGACAGATTTGAAGGGGAGGGGTTGGTACCTGAAGAGAGCGAACAACATAGGGGCCAGGAGGGGAAGTTGGATGGTCTTCAGTTTGGTGGGTATAGGGTCGAGGGAGCAGGAGGTGGGTCTCATGGGCAAAATGAGCTCGGAGAGGGCATGAGGGGAAATGGGAGCGAAACTAGAGAAAGATACAAGTTCAGGGCTAGGGCAGGGAGGGAACCTTGGGGAAACTTTGGCTTTGTGGGCTAGGGGAAGGGGGGAAGCTGCAGAGACAGATGAACGGATGTCCTCAATCTTCGTGACAAAGAAGTCCATGCGCTCCTTACACTTGCTAAAGGTGAGAATGGAGGAGGCAGGAGAGAGGGGTTTAAGAAGACGGTTTGTACTGGAGAAGAAAAGCCGGGGGTTATGTTTGCATTCCAGGATGACCCTGGAATAGTGAGCAGTTTTGGCAGGGGAGAGCAGGACCCAATGGTGCTTCATGTGGTCCAGCCAGATCTGGTGATGAATGGCTAAACCAGTGTCCACCATAAACGTTCAAGTCTGCGTCCCTTGGAGTTAAGGGAGCACATATGAGGGCGGCACCGGGGAAACGGCCAGAGTGAGCGAGCGTAATGGATTTATTGGGGACAGGTGAGGGTGTGATTGAGCAGACTGCTAACTGCAGAAATGTCATGGTGAATGGAGGGCCAAAGGCTAGACAGTTGGGAAGTGCCATTTTAAGTGACTTCGGGGAGTTTTTTTCCCCTGGGGTGGACACAGAAGGAAGTAGGGTTCGGATGAGTTGAAATGGAGGTTGAAATCACCGAGGTTGAGAAGTCGCTCGGTGCAGAAGCTGAAGGAGGAAAGCAGTGAAGATATCTGGGAAACTTGGCATGGTACTTGGGTGGGCAGTAGAGAATGAGGATTTTAAAGGAGAGGCAAGAGCGGTGGAACAAGGTGAGATACTTAAAGGAGGAGAAGGTGCCAGAGGAGTAGGGAGACAGACCGAGGAGTGATTTGGTGATGAGGGCGACACGGGGAAATGGTGGAAGGTAAAGCCAAGCGGGGAGTCTTCATTAAGGGGGAAGGGGTAGGGTTGCAAAATTCCGAGAATTTTTAAGAGGAAACTTTCCATGGGAATTTTCGGGAATTTATGGGAATTTTGAGGTTTTTTGCACACTGATGGTTTTTGTCTCTGACCCTTATTATCTTTGTCATCAAAATAGACATACTGTTCCATACAAATAAAAACAGGCTTTCAAAACTTTATTTAGGCTATCATTTTGAACTTTGTTGAACCCCCACAAAAAAGACCCATCTAAAATAAAATAAGAATAGCGTCAGCTTATTTAGCCTGTAATTTGTCCTTATTTTGTCCCTTTGAGTCTTCTACTCATGAGTCTTCTACTCATCATTGCTCCTCCTGATTCTCTGACTCTGGCTCTGACGTGTCCATTTCCTCCTCTGTGTGGTGGACACTTCTGTATCTGGCTCTAAGTTGTAGGTTCGCCCGGATAGCCACCAGTTTCTCCACTCTCGTTAGTCAGCCTGTTGCGCACCTTTGCGTATTCGCAAAAAGTGACCAGTTTCGTTCAGAGGCCGCTGATGAAGGTGAGATTTGGAGTATCACCGATGCAATGGGTGACAGGGCCTCAGATGCACAAAGTCCCTTCCACCAGGTATGTGCACTGATATGCTTGCATGATTCCCATATCCTGTCCCCATTCCAAAGACCTTGCTTGGTAGAGAACTTTGCCAGACTTCCCAGAACTTTGCCCACGTCCAGATTGAGGTAGCGTGAGAGGGTAGAAATCACACTGTAAGCGCTGTTGATTTGTTCTCCAGAAAGAATTGGTCTCCCAACATGCTTTGGGTCCAGCATGTATGCTGCAGCATGAATCGGCTTGACACAAAATTCTTGACGCATCTGTATGAATTGAACAATTGCCTTCTCCTCTGCTTTGAGCAGCAGGGATGTGGGTAAGGCAATGCTGATTTGTTCTTTTAAATCAGCAAAAAGCCTGAGAACATCTGACAAGACAGCGTCATCTCCTTCAATCTGAGCAATTGCAGATGCTACTGGTGAGAGTAGTTTAAGGCTGCTAACCACTCTCTCCCAAAACACATCATCCAGCAGTATTTTCTTGTTGGTGGTTTCCATATCCCCAGACTGGGATATTGCCATTTCTTGCGGCAACTCCTTACCCTCCAGAAGGCTGTTGTAAATTATGACAACGCCACCCCATCTAGTGTTGCTGGGCAGCTTCAGTGTGGTGTTCTTGTTCTTTGTCGTTTGCTTGGAGTTGTAGGTTGCTGCAACTACCTGTTTTCCCCTGGCATACTTAACAACTTGCTTGGCTCTCTTGTACAGTGTTTCCATGGTTCTCAAACCCATGATATCCTTGAGGAGCAGGTTGAGCCCATGAGCTGCGTACCCAATAGACATAATCTGAGGGTAGGCCTCCTCCATTTGAGCCCAAGCAGCCTTCATATTCACAGCATTGTCAGTAACTACTGCAAAGACCTTTTGTGATCCAAGATCGTTGATGACCGCTTTCAGCTCATCAGCAATGTATGTGCCTGTGTGTCTGTTGTCCTTCGTGTCTATGCTCTTGAAGAACACTGGGAGAGGAGTGGAGACGATGTAGTTTATGATGCCCTCCCCTCGTACATTTGACCACCCATCTGAGATAACTGCAACACAGTCTGCCATTTCTATCGTTTCTTTGAGCTTTCCTTGGACTCTGTTATACTCAGCCTCCAGCAAATAACTAGACAAAGCATGTCTGGTGGGTGGACAGTATGCAGGGCGAATAACATTGAAAAATCTCTTCCAGTACACATTGGCTGTGAGCATGAGGGGTGAGCCTGTCGCATATACAGCTCGAGCAAGGCACTCATCTGCATTCTTCTGGCTATGGTTATCCATTGTATCAAAGAACCTTCCAAGTGGGCCAGGAGTTGCTGATGATAAGGAGCCTGATGCTGAATGTGAACCATCATCATCTTGAATGGAAGCAGAGGAACTCTGGGCTGACTGCTGTGAGCTTTGAGTGAAGTTGTTGCATTTGGATAAATGCTGCTGCATCTTTGTGGCATTCTTTACATATGGCTTTGTACAGTGTTTGCACATGTACACAGTCTTTCCATCTTTAATGCTTGGGGTAAAATGCTTCCACACATCCGACAGTAAACGTGGCATTGTTCTATGCAGAGAAATAAAGGGCATTCGTCTCTGTGTCGAACTGCGGTCGATCAGCACGATTGCAACAGGGTGAGTACATTTTTCCTGATGCTCCATGTGATGGAAGCATGACCTGTGCACGCACGACGCTACATCACCAATAGAGGGAGCTAATCGCTCATCCACTCATCCAACCAATCAGGACACATTTGTTCACAGTCACACACAAAACTTGTAATTATTAAAACAAGCCAAGTAAGAAGATAAATATATATTGATTAAGAAATTCCTTAATAATTAAGATTCCATCTCTGTTAGTAATTTTAAGAGAGGACCTGTGGGGGGGGGGAAAAAAGAAAGAAATACAAAAAAAACCAATTATGCTAGCATGTGCTTTTTTGGGCAAAATTCCCAAGCTAAACTTCCCGTGGAAAATTTACCGGAAGCTTTCCACCCCTTCGCAACCCTAGGAAGGGGTCATCACCTGTCAGCCAAGTTTCCATCAAAGCCATGATGTCAATGCAATCATCCACCATGAGCTCATGGATGGCAAAGGCCTTGTTCACAAATGTGGAGAGGGGCGGTGACAGCTGATCCGCTGGCAGAGTCCACGGGGTCAGTGCTGGGAGGGGTGAGTGGGACAGGAAGGAGATTGGCAAGATCAGTCCCCAGCGGATGCACTGGCCGGGAAAGTTGGTGAGAGAGTAGGATGGGGCAGTTGGAGTTGCTGCTCGTAAGGAGGCAACGGTGAGTGCCTCGATGGGCCCTTCGGAGGATGCCAAGAGAGAGATGCCACAGAGAAAAGCTGTAGGCTTATCTAAGAGGTATCCTTGGCCCCCTCCTATTTCTCGTCTACATGTTCCACATGTACGCTGACGACACCCAACTCTACCTCCCCACTACCTCTTGACCCCCTCCACTGTCTCTAAATTATCAGACTGCTTGTCCGACATCCAGTACTGGATGAGCAGAAACTTCTTCCAACTAAATATTGGGAAGACCGAAGCCATTGTCTTCAGTCCCCGCCACAAACTTCATTCCCTGGCAGCTGTCTGAGGCTGCAACATTACATTGGTGTTGTATTTGACCCTGAGATAAGCTTCCAATGACATACCGCTCCATCATCAAGACCACCTACTTCCACCTCTAACATCGCCCGTCTCTGCCCCTGCTTCACCTCATCTGCTGCTGAAACTCTCATCCATGCCTTTGTTACCTCTAGACTTGACTATTCCAATACTTTCTTGGCCAGCCTCCCATCTTCCACCCTCCATAAACTTAAGCTCATCCAAAACTCTGCTTCTCGTATCCTAACTCGTGGCGAGTCCTGTTCACCCATCACCCCTGTCCTTACTGACCTACATTGGTTCCCGGTTGAGCAATGCCTCGATTTAAAAACTTTCATCCTTATTTTCAAATCCCTCCATGACCTCACACCTCCCTATCTCTAACCTCCTCCAGCCCTACGAGATATTGCGCTCTTCCAATTCTGGCCTAGTGCACGTCTCCAATTTTAATCGCTTCACCTTTGGTGGCCGTGCCTTCAGCTGCTGAGGCCCTAAGCTCTGAAATTCCCTCCCTGAACCCCTCTGCCTCTCTACCTGTCTTTGCTCCTTTAAGATGCTCTTAAAACCTACCTGTTTGACTAAGCTTTTGGTCATCTGCCCTAATATCTCCTTATGTCGTTCTGTGTCAAATTTTGTTTGATAAAGCTCCTGTGAAGCACCTTGGGATGTTTTATTTTGTTAAAGGCGCTATATAAATGCTAGTTGTGGTTGTTGAGGAGGAACAGGAGCCAAAATGCACATGCGAATGGACAGAGAAACTCAAGTTACTTGGCTGAAGTTAAGGAGAACAATGGGTGTTCAGAACCTGAAAGTAGTGGAGAGAATCAAAAGATTGATCGAGTTAGGCAGGTAGTGACTGGACGGTGGCGGGGCGGGGGCGGGGAGGTCGGTGTGGAAAAGACAGAATAGAATCAAAATAAGAGGAGATGCGTTCAGTTGGACAGGAGCAGACTGAAACTATAGGAGCAACTTTATGGAATTGCACTCCTGGCAGAAAGGCTCACCTACTGGGAGCATGTATCGGGAAATCACAAGTATGTTCTCTGTGATTTTTCTATTAAATTTATTTGAGAGAAAATGATGAGGAATGCACCAGTAATTTCTTGTCAATGGAGACTCTGCACCCCGTAGCTGCATTTGTACAATAGGCCCTAATGGGTATGCTGTGACAGTATTGTTTGTGTATCTTGGAGAAGGATGTGCCTTTGCTTTTTTGTGCATCTTTCCCATGCCATTTCACTGCCTTAACTATTTTCATGCCATTTCTTTTAATGCCTTTTCACTGCCTTACTGGGATTTGTATGTATAATCGACCAGTTTTCCCCTCTTCCAGCTTCTGAAAAACCTGCTTGGGCATTTGACTGCAGATGGCACTCCTGAATTTTGACTTCTCTTTCTCTTCAGACACCCCTTCCCGTCCCCACCCAAACCATTTTTTGTTTTGTTCAAAACTTTTAGGGGTCTCTCTTATCTCCTAGTTTCCAGTTCTGACCAAAAGTCTACACACCATAGACCCAAATGTCAACCTGTCTTTTGCTTTTCCAGATGCTGATGGTTTCCAGTATTTTGTGTTTTCACTTCAAATTCCAGCATTTGCAGCTTTTTTTAATTACAAAACTTTGAAGTATTTTAGTGTCACAATCTATGAACTACAGATTGAGATTTTAGTGCAGATGAGGAATGTGCCAGCTGTTGATGAATTTACTCATGTTCTTAACCATCCTATTTCTGAAGTTTCTCTACCATTAAAATCCTTCCTTCAGAAGCTAAAGGAATAGAGGAGTGTTCAAGCTTTGTGTCTACACGGGTTGCTTCAGTACATACCATGGAGCCTCTTGGGTCACATATAAAGTTTAAATCAATGTTCCCATTACTTTGTCTATATTTTAAGATGCAGAAACTAACAGATCTTAGTATTCTGATTTAGGATTTATCCACCATTGAGACAACAGCGCTAGAAACATCCCTTTTCAAACTTCGAGATCCACGAAATTCAAGCAGAATAAACCAGCGAGTAAGAAATATAACTGGTAATAGACTTGAATTGCCTGGTCTTTGTGGACTGGGTTTCCAGAGCTTGCAGCTGCATCAAGACTACTAGACTTTAGTTTGGGCATTCCTGGTATAGAATCCCTTTTTTTCAAGTTATGAATATTTTGGGGCCAGTATAGATTTAAGAGTCTAGACAGACTAATTTCAGCTATTTCACTTCTGACGTCTGGTAGAAATTTGAGACCAAGGCATCATATATTGAAAACCATTGCACTTTTCTGCCAATTTTCTGAAATTATCTGACAGCATGTATGCTCTGTCTTTTGGGATATGTGCTTAGGTATCACTGTTATTCTTATTGAGAGAAATCTCTTGTACTTCTGCTGTTACTTACGTATTATTTTCCTTTAAATTGCTGCCTGCTACAGTTGATGCATTTGTAGCACCACCACCTACAATCAGTGCCTCTCCTGCTAAATCAGAATCTTCAGCAGTGCTTGATCTGTTTGGTGGTGGGTATACCTCTTCAGATTTCTTCCCAAGTTAAGCAGTCATTCAGCATTGTACTAGACTTTCTGATGTTTACAACTGAAATGGCAGCATAGCTGAATATTGTGAAGTGCAGTTCTGTTGTTCAAAATAACCGGTGAATAACAAATAATGTACAGAAAAAGTAAAAATGCAGAAAGATTTTCTCCCCATGTGCAGTCATTAGCCATAATCAAAATCTACTGCAGTAACAACTCTGCTAAAGTTCTTGAACACATGGTGATATAAGGCATGTTACCTTGTATAAGAAGAAACTACAGGATTTTTCACTGAAGAGAATATAGTTCAACACCAATATTTTAAACTGGCTCTTGTTTAAGTATATCTAAATTAAGTAAATTGTGTAATATGCCAAGATAGCATCAGATACAGAAATGTTTGGCATAACTCTGATTATCCTTATGAATTAAGGTTGAAATAACCTTTAATATTTTATATCCATTGTTAAGCAAATTGAACTTAACATTTGAATCTATCCTTAGTATTATTAAGCTCGATTCCCTCATATTTCAATAGGATGCCATATGTAAAAAAAATTCTGATGCTTGTGGAAACCATTTGATTTAAGTTTGGTGCTTTCTTCACTTCTTTTTGTGCTGCATTTTTTGGATCACAATACTAGATGCTTTTGGCAGCTCTGCTCCTGAGTCTCAGCCTGCCACTCAGGCTGTTTCCAGTTCATCTGCTTCATCGGACTTACTCGCTGGTAACTGACTTTGACTTTTATTTTAATTGTGGGGGGTGGGGGGGGGGGAAGGAGAAGACAGAATACTTGAAAAATATTCCTTCACCTTGGAAGTATCAGTGCATATATTTGTATTAATTATTTGTCTGAATAATTTTAGTAATGTCTGTTTTCCTTGATTGAAGCTTGCTTGTAGTTTTGTTAGATTTTATATTACATGAAAATTTACTGCATTGAGGTAGTGCAGTTGAGAGACTGGAGCAACATTGTATTGTCTCAGTATAATGTGACAGCAATTAGGATTGTATTCACTCTACCTTATCCACACTGCTGGTTTTAGGACTGTCCAAAATTACACTCTGTTCAGCTGTTCACAAGAATTCTTCCTAGAGGAGGCATAAGCACTCCAACATCATCCATAATCGAAAGGGACAAAAAATGTTTGGCATTGCTTTTTTAAAAATGTTGTTGTTTGTTTCTCTAAGGCTTTGGAAATGCATTTATGGCAACAGCAGCTACACCAATGCCCGCAGTCCAGAATAACGTTTTGCAGCCTGACTTTGAAGCAGCCTTTGGTCTGACAACCGCAAGTAACACTTTTGATTCATCAGGTAAAGGAAAGAAAATAAATATCTTGCTTTCAAAGGAGTTGGAGAAAAGAATTGCTTGAAAATGTATCACTTTTGACTATAACTTCAATAAATAAAATAAGCTGACCTGTTCAGAACTAAAAGCAATGTCAATACACCTCCTATCTGTTCAGCACCACCTCAAAGGCGAAAACCAATTCCATTTTAAATCTTCAACCATTATTTGGGGTGGCTTCTAAGTTGTAATAAAGGAAAGGTCTTTAGTTCAGCTGGCAGTTTCTCACCAGTGGGTGGTGAAGTGCATACCTGAATATTCACGAGGGAGCATTTTACTCCACATTACAGAATTATAATGTTCTAAATTATAATTTAATGTAGGATTTTTTTTAGTTCTCGATGCTTGCAATTATATTTCGTATTCTACATCAGGAAAAATTAGATAATGTGAAACTGGTCAGTAATGCATTTTATTTCTTTTAGTCCTTTGAGTACTATGGTGGGATTTATATACCCTATTTTTTAAAATCTTAATTTCAAAGAATATTTACTGTTTAAAAGAAAATTTGACTTCTTACAATGCATCCTTAGTGTTATGTCAGTACTCAGTGGATGAAGTTAGTTTAGTAGGTAGATGACAATTGAGACCCCCTAAATTGTGACCTTTTTGCATAGCAAAGCTGTATGAAAGCTTGGGTGAGTTCTTGCAGATTCTAGTTGTCACAATTACAGCTATGTAGTGAAAGCTTTTTTACTTTAAGCATATTGTGCAACATTTGCCAGGCTGCATTGTTGCTTAACTAGCATTAAATTCTGCATGACCTGCTTCTGCTGTAATGAATAGACTGAGATGCAACTACTGCTGTTCAGTATTGAGCCAAAGCTTTCAATTCTTAATAGTGCTGTCGTATTTTATTTCTCTTCCATTTCACGCCATCAACGTTGGCTCCTTGTTTGATGCGATTTCATTATTGGTGAGTTTTTGCCTTAGTACAAATTAAGCCAAGTTGCAATTATGATGTATTATCAGCTTGTTGCACCGTTGTTACATTTTATGCATTGAAAAAAAGTTTTTTTAATGAACTGTCAAGTGGCATACTCTGTTCTTGTAAGGTGCTTTTTTAAACTCAAATTAACATAAAATTTCAAACCAATGCCAGGCTACCTTTTTGCACTAATGCTATCAGAATGACACCAAATGTGCTCTACCCTAAGTTCAAAGTAGTCAGAATATCCATTATAATTTGTCTTTCAGCCCCAAAAGTTCAAGGAGAGATGCTTTGATTAGTGTATCCATCTTGTGCTTGGGTATAGTGCATATTTGTATAGTGTTTCCGAAAGACAAGTTTTTTTAAGATATGAGATTACGGTAGAGTCATATTTATTCTTTCTGTGATTGGTTTACTATCTAGTCTTAATATGGTGCAGGTGAGCTTACAGGATTGTATCTATGTAAGTGGTAAAGCAAAAAGAAATCATGTTTATAGATCCTGTTTGAGATTTCCACTCCTATATATTAATTCTTTCTTTTTGTTGCCAAAGTTTTTGACGGATTAGGTGACCTTCTTATGCCCACTGTGGCATCACAGAATCAAGCAATACTTTCAGGAATGCCAACAGCAGGTGGAACGCAGCAGCCAACGAAAGGCCTGGGGAGTGATCTTGATTCCTCCCTTGCAAATCTCGTAGGAAGTAAGTTGATCAGTTTTTTGGAATATAGTTTGCAAAACTTTTATTGGCACTACTGTACTTTATACAATCAACTTGCCTTAGTAGTTCATGCTTTCAAACTGTTATGAAACATAAACATATCAGTAACATCTGGAATTGTGTGACTTTGCGCAAATAATTTTGCCTACAGACAACGCTGGATAACTGGTTACTGCCGATGGTGATTAAAATCTGAAATTGCAAGATGGTGCTGAACTTTTTACATGGTCCATTATTGTAAAAATGTTTGTTAAATTATTTCAACTGTCGGCAGGACTATTTAAAACAGACAAGCATAGATAGAATTTGAGAGAAAATCCAGAAATTGAAAATAACCAGATTTTTCCAATTATTGATTGATTGCAAGTGTTGTAAGTTTGTGGGTAACACTGTTGGGTGCAGTGACCAATATGTGATAATTCAAAGGGATTTTGATAGGCTAGGTCAATAGGCAGAGAGGTGACAGATAGGGTTTGATATGACTATGTTTTCAAGTAGTGAGATTAGGTACGTAACAATGTGTTGTGTATGGACCTTCAAAAGGCGTTCTATAAAATGCCACATAATAGACATTTTAGCAAAATTGAAGCCTATGGGATTAAAGGGGCAGCGCCAGCATGGATACAAAATTGGCTAAGAGACTGAAAACAAAGAGAGTAGCAGTGAATGGTTGTTTATCAGTCTGGGAGGAAGTATACAGTGGTGTCCCCCAAGGGTCGCTTTGGGGACCACATCTCTCTTTAATGCATATTAATGAACTAAACTTGGGTATAGGAGGCATAATTTCAAAGTTTGCAGATGACACAAAATATGGAAATGTAAATAGTGCGGAGGATAGTAGCAGACTTCAGAACGACATAGACTTGTGAAATGGGAAGACACATGGCAGATGAAATTTAACGCAGAGAAGTGTGTGACGTGGTGCATTTTGGAAGGAAGAATGAGGAGAGCCAATATAAACTAAAGGCTGTAACTACTTGTAACACCAAAGTTCTGATTGGTCCCCTTGGAGGGCAAGACGAGATTTCTGATTCCTCCCCTTGGAGGACAGACACACCCAGCAGTTTGTCTGGAATATGTAATTGGATCCTGCCTGCCTGAGTAATCGAGTACTTTGCAATGTGTAATATGATCCATTCATTGTGACAGCCAGCTCCAGAGCTCAACAGTGTGGTTAGGAGCACTCACATTGCTGAGTTCAGATAGGAAGGGGTGAGACCATGGAGGAATTTTAACATGAGGATAAGAATTTTAAAATCAAGGTGTTAGGGGGAACATTGTCCACCAATACAAAAGCAAAATACTGCGGATGCCGAAAATCTGAAATAAAAACAGAAATTGCTGGAAATACTCAACAGGTCAGGCAGCATCTGTGGGGAGAGAAACAGAGTTAACGTTTCAGGTCGATGACCTTTTGTCAGAACTGTTCTGATTGGGAGATCGAAGGGGTGAGGAGAGGGGATCCCTGCCCCTCTTGCTTAAAATCTGTTACATCTCTAACTTTTTCCAATTCTGACGAAAGGTCATTGACCTGAAACGTTAACTCTGTTTCTCTCCTTAGAGCAGAGAAGGCTAAGAGGAGATTTGATTGAGGTATTTCAAATCATGAATGGTCGAGATAGAGTAAATAAAGAGAAACTGTTTCCAATGGCTGAAGGGTCGATAACCAGAGAGCACAGATTTAACGTGATTGGTAAAAGAACCAGAGGCGACATGAGGAAAAACTTATTTACACAACGAGTGGTTAGGACTTGGAATGCACTGCCTGATAGGTTACATAGGATATACGGCACGGAAACAGGCCATTCGGCCCAACCAGTCCACGCCGGCATTTATGCTCCACTCGAGCCTCCTCCTGTCTTTCCTCATCTAACTCTATCAGCATAACCCCCTATTCCCTTCTCCCTCATATGCTTATCTAGCCTCCCCTTAAATGCATCTATACTATTTGCCTCAACTACTCCCTGTGATAGCAAGTTCCACATTCTCACATTCTCCCCACTCTCTGGGTAAAGAAGTTTCTTTTTGAATTTCCTATTTGATTTCTTGGTGACTATCTTATATTAGTGGCCTCTAGTTATGCTCTTCCCCACAAGTGGAAACACTCTCTGTATCTACTCTTATCAAAACCTTTCATAATTTTAAAGACTTCAATTAGGTCACCCCTCAGCCTTTTTTCAAACTAAGAGACCCAGCCTGTTCATCCTTTCCTGATAGGTATACCCTCACATTTCTGGTATCATCCTTGTAAATCTTCTCTGCACCCTCTCCAGTGCCTCTATTTTCTTTTTATAATATGGCGACCAGAATTGTACGCTGTACTCCAAGTGTGGTCTAACCAAGGTTCGATACAAGTTTAGCATAACGTCACTATTTTTCAATTCTATCCCTCTAGAAATAAACCCTAGTGCCTGGTTTGCTTTTTTAATGGCCTTGTTAACCTGTGGCGCTACTTTTAGTGATTTGTGTATTTGTACTCCGAGATCCCTTTCCTCCTCTACCCCACCCAGACTCTCGCCCTCCAAGTAATAAGTGACCTCCCTATTCTTCCTACCAAAATGTAATACCTCACATTTATCTGTGTTGAATTCCAACAAGGTTGGTGGAAACAGATTCAATAGTAGCTTTCAAAAGGAAATTGGATAAATACTTGAAGGAGAAAAAATTGCAGGGATATGGGGAAAGAGGCGGGGAGTGTGATCAACTGGATTGCTCTTAAGAGCCAGCGCAGACTCAATGGGCCGAACGGCCTCCTTCTGTGCTGTCCTCTTCTATGATTCTTGTGCTGAGAATCTTCTATGGCTAAAAGTCTCAAGATGTGCACTTGAGTGGGCATTCTTGTAGGATGTAGCAAGGGTGGGTGTTGTGGCTTTATAGAAAAAGTAACCGTGATAGTCACCCTTATTTCCTGGTTCCACTATTGATGTATTTATTATATGAGGTATATTTAGATTACTATAGCCAAAGGCTTGTCTCTAACAATGCCACATAAAATAATGGTAGTTTAATGTCTGGTCTGGTTAGTCTAATATTTATCTCTTTCTGTTTGTAGACCTGGGCATTTCTCCTGCTCCAGGAAAGAAGTAAGTAAAGTTATATTTAGAAGCTTGTGTGTATATATGTATATATGGATGAGCCTTTTAATTTGGAGCTTTTGGGGGACTGGGAGGCAATGTAGATCAGCAAGCACAGGGGTGATGGGTGAGTGGGACCTGGTGCAGGTTAGGATACGAGGAGCAGAATTTTGGATGAGCTCGAGTTTATGGAGGGTGAAGAATGGGAGGCTGACCAGGAGAGTATTGGAATAGTCAAGTCTGGAGGTGACAAAAGCATGAGAGTTTCCATATAAAATGGGCTGAGACGGGAGATGTTATGGAGGTGGAAGTAGGCGATCTTTGTGATGGATAGGATATGGATTGGAGGTTCAGCTCAGGGTCAGATAGGCCCTTGAGGTTGTGAACAGTCTGGTTCAACCTGAGACAGTGGCCGGGGAGGAAGATGAAATCAGTGGCATGGGTGTATGGCATTTATGGAGGAGGGGGTCAAGTCAGTGGCTTCAGTCTTCCTAATGTTTAACTGGAGGAAAATATGGCTCATCAGGACAGGATGTCTGACGAGCAGGCTGACAACAGAGATGCAGTGGAGGGGGTCAACAGAGGTGAGGGAGAGGTAGAGCTGGGTGTCGTCAGCACATATGTGGAACCTGACATCGTGTCTTCATATGTCACCGAGGGGCAGAAGTAAATGTGGAATAGGAGGAGGTCAAGTATAGATCCTTGGGGGACTCCAGAGGTAATGGCATTTTCCAATTAGTATATCGAGACACGATATGCGTGGCATTATGGTGCACGGCACAAGGCATCTCCATCTTGGCCCTTCATCTGGTGGGAGGGAGCAACTCGAGGGTGATCTCTTCAGTCGCCTTACTGTCTATCTACACAAGTTAAAGATCCATTCTCTGGTAATTGAAGAAATATGCCACAAGTGAGACTGACTGGATATCGACTTGCTTGTGTCCTTAGAGAATTATCAACTCTCCTGGAAAAGAGACTCATCAGTGTGGAAAAGGGACAACCTATCTTTTTGCTGAAAAGATATGATGCCATCCATGTAGAGATGGCAAACTATTAATGTCTGACTTTTTTCCATGCCTAGTGGTGTTCAATTAATTTTTCATTTACACTGTTAACACACCACATGGTCTTGCATTTCAGAAAAATCATTATTGTTCAAGTTTAAAATTGGTATTTATCGAAATCGAAATGAAACCACTTAGTGCAAGTTATTTAAACTGATTTTGCCAATCAATCTGGCTGTGTCATTTGTGCCTTTTTTGTGGGCTGGAGGACTATACATATTATTGAAAATTAAAACCCCTTTTTAGGCCCATCAAACAGACTTTATGCTAGTGCAACTTGTAAAATATATGTTTGGCAATATTTACAACATTACAATTTAACTTGTTATTGCAAAATTAACTTAATAAGAAAATTGGAGTTTAGTATGCATTTTGTCACGTATGGCTACGTATAGTTAAACTTTCTGAATTTATTGTCTCAAATATTGAAGAAAAAGGTAAACCATTGCATGTGAATAATCAACACATCCCCAAGAGGAATAACTGAGTTGCATATTTTTAACCTATTTTTAATAAGTTTACTGTAATTATAGGAGTGACCTTCAATGGAATGC
The DNA here is from genome assembly GCA_030390025.1 of Squalus acanthias. NCBI lineage: Eukaryota > Metazoa > Chordata > Chondrichthyes > Squaliformes > Squalidae > Squalus > Squalus acanthias. The sequence goes on from CM059433.1 coordinate 95,600,185, forward strand.
CTCTGAAAAGAAGTTGACAGGAGGAGCAAACTGGCAGCCTAAGGTTGCTCCAACTACAGCTTGGTCAGCAGGTGTTCCACCCAGCAATCAAATGGTACTCTCTCATTTTTGCTTTACTAAATAAACTTTCAAGCTTTTTACTGTTTTATGATGATGTTGATTCAACACAGTTTGCTTCTAGAACCTATGAACTTTTCGTGATGTGGGCCTTTCAAACTTGGTGTCCTCACTTTCCTGTTAGAAGTGTAATTAAATAATACATGATCAACCTGTTAGTTATTCAGTATCGCCTACTCATTGAATACGTATATCCAACAAGATTCTAATATGTTTTTGTTGTACCATAATTCACACTTTAAAAAAAAAACCCTCCTTTGGTTTTAGCTTTCATTTACAGCATTTTCCAGCCATGAGGGTAGATAGGACACCTGCTCACAGTTCTCTGCCAATGTAACTCTAACCAGCCTCTAGAAGATGCACAATAGTATGTCAGGGCAACTTGCCCTGAAACTTTTTTCTCCCTCCCAGGACGTGAGTGACTTTTTTGTGGTACAGTACATTGGTATTTCAAAAGGGTGAGGGTTATTCGTGTAGTGCAGGGAGTATTGATTCCAGAGAAATGAGCTGCAGTGATTCTATCATACCCATTGTTCTGTGTGCACAGGGTTGCTGTTCTGATCTGGAAGAATCCCTCCGTATGATTGTCTGAAGTGATTCTAGGGCGACACTAGTGTAAATGTCAAGTGATTTGGTGGAAATGTGCTGAAATATGGTGTTAAAACAGTTGTGAGTTTAGGAACAATCTCCTCCTTCCTCCCAGAAACAATATGAAATAACTTATTGAAATTTGTTATTTGGGCCACTCCATTGGCAGAAAGGTAGATTGATGGGTCCAATTAGATGGACACATTTATAGCAGTGCTTGCTGGTATGCTATTTTTATTATAGCCACAAGTTTGAGTCTTTCAGCTGCTATGACATTGCAAGTGTGAGTGGTTCACTAGCATAATTCAATAGAAGTGTTCAGAATGTTCGTATGAATCATGCAATTTAATATGAGATGTTCATTCTTGCATTGTTAATTATTAACTTTCAAATACAACTTGTATTAAGTTATTACATTTATATCGTGTATCAGTTATTAGAAATAATCAATAGTGAGAAGTAATGTATATTTAACTACAATTTTCCCTTAACAGAATGGTTGGCCAGTTCCAGGTTATGTAAGTGAGACCTATTCTACGCTACAGCCTTTGACAGCGTTACTAACCATTTTCTTATCAACATTCTTTAGCAATATTGACTCTGCAAAAGTATTAATCTTTCAATTTTAACTGCATGATAGCTGACAGAACTCTTCCCCGCCCCCCCCCCCCCACTTCAAACTGGTATGAAACGGCTGATTAAGAGACAAAGGTTGTAACACAGGAGAGGGAGATGGAGGTAGGACGCAAGAAGTGAAAGAGGGATTAGCTATACAAGACAATAAGGTTTTTCCTGTATGATGTCTCGGAGTGCCATATGTGTTTATCAAGACTCTATTTAAGTAATTCTTAAAAAGAACAGTCACATAGCCTACCAAGGCTTTACGGTGACCAGATCATTTTTTACAATCTCAACTCTCCATTTTCATTGCCTGAAATGTTAGATAAAACAGAAAGTGTTTTTTATAAATTAATTTTACTCAAATATGTAACTGGAAACACATTGGCTCGCCTACTAACCTGCAGTAATACATCTTATTAGCACTTTTGTTACTACTGTTTTATAATTTGGTCAGAATGGTCAACTGGCTGAAAAGTCTGCCTGCCTCTGGCATTCATAGTTGATATAAACCAAATACTTTGTCGTTTAATTTTGCACTTTTCCCTTTGCTTGCACTCTGTGCTTGGAAATTAGTTCTCTTTGCAAATGGATAAGATCCTTATTCACATTCATTGTTCTATGCTTGTAATGTTATATGAGGATGGTGGAACTTAGATAATTCATCATCAAAAAAGCTATTATGACATCCGTGTGTCACTATCGCAGGGAATGAAATAACTGACATCCATGTCAAAACTCTTGAGCTGAGAACCCAATTAAAGCTAGTAAAAAATAATTATTATAATCCATATAATCGATGTTTATCAGAGGGTTACAGCCACTGAGCTTTGCTGTTAAGCTAACTGCTAGATTTGACCCTTGTAGTTTGTCATCATTTGATCCACTTAAATAATTATTGCTTCATGGTGTACTGAACCAGCATATATTCTCATGATGTGTAGTTTGTAGTACAAGTTGAGCGTCCTGAATCCGGCAACCTCGGGACCGAGGCCGAGCCGGTTTTCGTGTTTTTCCAGACTTCGGAACGTGTTTCTGATGTCTGAAGTCCAGAAATATCGCAACCTGGGCTCGGGCGTTTCCGGACTTCGGACATCAGAAACATGCTCCGAGTCTGGAAATGCCTGGACCCAGGTTGCGGTTTGACAGGGTGTCCGGATTCCGGAACATTTTACGGATTCTGGACGACCCTGCCACCAATCGTCCCGGATTCCGGAACTCCGGATTTTGGACGCTCAACCTGTAGTACTTTTTGTATGGTGTGTAGTGCAGTTTTTCAACCACTTTGTGGATTTGAAATGTTTCTGTGCATTTGAATCTCCAGAGAAGGAATTTTCTTAGAAGCAGTTCCAAAAAAGAAGTATGGGTTATGTCTTTGGTTTAAAGATACAATACTGGATCTTAACATTTTCTTTTTAATTGCACCTCTGATTGTTTTCAGATTCCACAGAAGAATTGCTGTGAATTTTGTTCAATTTCTATTTACCAATAATAAATTAATCTGCCCAACAATTCATATTATTGCTGTTCAGTTAAGTTACTCCTTACTCTGCAGCCTTTGGCATCATATGGCATCCAGCTCTACTAATCTAAGCTAATGAGGAATTCATTTGTATGCTTTGCTCCATAATGGAAAATGTAGCAAAATGGGCTCAAATATAAGAGATGTTATTATTTTAAAAGAATCGGATTATGCTCTGTAATATTTAATAATTTTACACAGCTCTTTATTAACCTATTATGAAATGGATATATTTTGCAAACTGAGAAGACATGCTCAATCCTCTAAAGAACCATCAGAACTAACTGTTTTCGTAGATCAGTTTACTCCTTTCCAAAAAATACTACTTGCATTCTAACCAGGAATTTATTTGTCTTCCATTCAAGAAGAATTCAAAACTTACTGGCTGTGCGAGATCCACATTATGCCCCCTCCCCATTGTTTCCATGTTGTTCAGATGGCCTTCCTTAATTTGTTTTTTCTTTGCAGTGTTTTGCTGTTGCCATGTCTAAAAGCTGAGTTATACCTTTCTCAAAATGTTCAAATGGAATCCCCTAGCGTTTAACACGTAGCCTTTTTGGATTAAAGAACATTGAGGATTTAAAAAAATTTGTTGCCACCTTTTAGTAGACAGTTGGATCCTCTTGCTGAATACAGAAAGTACAGAGGAGATCTAAAAAAGGGAATAAGGGGCAAAGAGAGAGTATGAGAATAGATTAGCGGCTAACATATAAAAGGGAACCCAAAAGTCTTTTATAAACATATAAATAGTTATAAAGGATAGTCAAAGGAAGGGTGGGACCGATTAAGGACCAAAAAGGAGATCATCTTGTAGAGGCTGAGGTGCTAAATGAGTACTTTGCATCAATCTTCACTAGAGAAGGGGATGCTGCCAATGTAGCAGCAAAAGAGGAGGTAGTAGTGATATTGGATAAGATAAAAATATATAAAGAGGGGTTATTTTAAAGGTTGGCAGTACTCAAAAATTAGAAAAGTTACCCGGTCCAGATGAGATGCATCCTAGGTGACTGAGGGAAATAAGGGTGGGAATTGCGGAGGCTCTGGCCACAATCTTCCGATCCTCCTTAGATATAGGGGTGGTGCCAGAGGACTGGAGGATTTCAAATGTTGCACCCCTGTTCAAAAAAGGGGAGAGGGATAAACCCGGCAATTACAGGCCAGTCAGCCTAATGTCGGTGGTTAGAGACAATAATCCGGGACAAAATTAATTGGCACTTTGAAAAGTGTGGGCTAATAAATGAAAGTCAGCACGAATTTGTTAAAGGCAAATCATGTTTGATTAACTTGATTGCGTTCTTTGATGAAGTAACAGAGGGTTAATGAGGGTAGTGCAGTTGTTGCTGTGTCTATGGACTTTCAAAAGGCATTTGATAAAATACCACATAATAGACTTGTTAGCAAAATTAAGTCCATGGGATCAAAGGGCCAGTGACAGCGTGGATACGGAATTGGCTAAGGGACAGAAAGTAGGGAATAGCGGTGAAGTTATTTTTCAGACTGGAGAGAAGTATACAGTGGTATCCCCCAGGGGTTGGTATTAAGGACCACAGCTCTTTTTGATGTATATAAATGACCTGGACTTGGGTTTACAGGGCATAATTTCAAAGTTTGCAGATAACATAGCACTCAGAAATGTAATGAACAATGAGGAGCACTCAGAAATGTAACGAAAAATGAGGAGGTTAGTAACCAACTTCAGGAGGATGTTAAATAAAAACAGAAAATGCTGGAAATACTCAGCAGGTCAGGCAGCATCTGTGGAGAGAGAGAAACAGAGTTAACATTTCGGGTCGACGACCCTTCGTCAGAACTGGAAAAAGCTGGAGATGGAACAGGTTTTTAAGCAAGTGCAGGGGCAGGGAAAGGGGGGAGCGGAGGAAAGAACAAAAGGGAAGGTCTGTGATAGGATGGAAGGCAGGAGAGATTAAGAGACAAAAGGGATGATGGTGCAAGGCAAAAGGAGATGGTAATGGGACAAGTTAAGAAACAAAAGATAGCTCTAGATGAATTGTAAATGGCAATGGCAGAATGAAAGACAGCTGCCATGTGAGAAAAATGGGGGAAAAAAATTCAGGAGGATGTAGACAGAATGGTGAAATGGGCAGACACATGACAGATTAAATTTAATGCAGAAAAGTGTGAAGTGATGCATTTTGGTAGGAAGAATGAGGAGAGGCAAAATAAACTAAATGGTACAATTTTAAAGGGGATGCAGGAACAGAGAGACATGTACGTACACAAATCTTTGAAGGTGGCAGGACAAGTTGAGAAAGCTGTAAAAATGCATAAGGGATCTTTGGCTTTATTAATAGAGGCATAGAGTACAAAAGCAAGTAAGTTATGCTAATCCTTCATAAAATACTGGTTAGGCCTCAGCTGGAGTATTGTGTTCAATTCTGGGCACCACACTTTAGGAAGATGTCAAGGTCTTCGAGAGGGTGCAGAAGAGATTTAATAGAATGGTACCAGTGATGAAAGGCTTAAGTTATCTGTAGAGGCTCAGGTCGTTCTCCTTAAAGCAAAGAAGGTTAAGAGGAGATTTGATTGAGGTGTTCAAAAATCATGAACGGTTTTGATAGAGTAAATAAGGAGAAACTGTATCCAGTGGTAGAAGTGCTGGGAACTAGAGGAGACAGATTTAAGGTGATTAGCAAAAGAACTAGAGGCAACATGAGAGAAAAAAAATTACACAGCAAGTTGTTGTGATCTGGAATGCATTGCCTGAAAGGGTGGTGGAAGCAGATTCAATAGTAACTTTTAAAAGGGAATTGGATAAATACTTGAAGGGAAAAAAATTATAGGGCTATGGGGAAAGAGCAGGGGAGTGGAACTAATTGGATATCCCAATTAGAGCCAAAGAGCCAGCACAGGCATGATTCTATGATCGAGCACAGTTCCTCTCTCGGCCTCAAAATGATAACCTAGTTGTTGTCTAAATAAAGGTCTTCCTCTTTTTATTCTCAGTCCCTACTGTGTTGAGGATTATTAACATAATTCAGGTGTGCATTTGGCAACCATGTGTAGCCTGCTGTTCTCCTATGGAGAGTAAAACAGTTGATCAACCACTCGTATCATGGTACACGGAAGATGCATGGCAGCTCAAACCACCGAACTGAAACTTTGTTCTCAACAAATATAGGTTTGCTCTTTTTCAATATGTGGTCTAAAATTCTCTCAATTTATCTTATCTCAAGAAATTATGGTGCCATATTTTACCCGACAACCCATTCCTCTCAGATCAAACCTAGATTTCACTAAACTAATATTTAGCAGTACTTGCCTTACTGTTCAGACAGAAACAAGGAAATATGCCAGCCCAGGCGACTGTTTCCTTTGAAAATAAAACTTTAGGTAAACCTGCCTTCATGTATGTTCTAGCATGGGTTGTAGAATGTATTAATTTGTTATTTTGCTGGTCATGAACCACCATGCAGAATAAAAGCTTATTTCACTTGTATGTCCACATTAAACAGATTTCTCTTAGTTTCATTTGCAAGCTGTCTACTTGGAGCAGCCTTGATGTCTTTTCTAATCATTGTTTGGACCTTTCTGCTAAGGAGAGATTACACTTTGAAGCCTCTGGACCCCAAGATGGTCTTAACATTAAAACAAAATTATCCTGTTCCACTTTATGTATCTGGTGTAATCTTTGTATATGGAAAGTAAATGAGGATGAAAATAAAAATACCTCCCTTTGATGTAGCTATCTTCTCTCTGATTTAAAATGGATCCCCCTGTATATAGCTCTCAGACCGAGGCCCTGTCTGCTTTCTCAGGTGGACGTAAAAGATCCCATGGCACTATTTGTCCTGGCCAATATGTATCCCTCAACCAACATAACAAAAACAGATTATCTGGTCATTAACACATTGCTGTTTGTGGGAGCTTGCTGTGTGCAAATTGGCTGCCGCATTTCCCACATTACAACAGTGACTCCATTTCAAAAATATTTAATTGGCTGTAAAGCGCTTTGAGACGTCCGGTGGTCGTGAAAGGTGCTATATAAATGCAAGTCTTTCTCTTTCTTTCTCTCTCTCTCTCTCTCTCTCTCTCTCTCTCTCTCTCTCTCTTACTCTCACTCAAATCTCACATCACTCACTCACTCACTCACTTGGTCTCTGTGCTGCTGTCTGGAAAAGAAAACAGAGTAGGCTATAGAACACAAGACCATTTATTCAGTAAAGGAGCTAGGGAAGCTGTGTGAATATAACAATGCTGGCAGGTTCTGATTTTTTTTGAATGGATGATCTCGAGGGATTTCCCTATTCTGTACTATGGCTAGTCCTGTTGTACATGATGGATAAATCTCAAAGAATGAGACCCTAGCAAAGGTAGCTAATTGTACTTTCTTCCTCACTTTTCGTCTCCCAAATAATAAAGATTGTTACACCATTTCTTTTCACTACAAAAGCAAGTTTAAGTCCAATGAATCTATACCAATATACTCACACCTGTTGTTCTATGAATTGTTCATAGGGAGCTGTTCCACCTGTAGGGCCCCCACCTAATGCTCAACCGGTACCAGGATTTGGGATAGTAAGTAGTAGAAGATTCATGATAACTCCGCATACTGCTCTGTTAGTTAAGTTCTATAAGATTGTTTTATTTCAACAAGTATTCTAATTTTAAATTCATAATTTATTCTGCCACCTTGTGAAATGTAATCTGATCGGGCAAATTTGCTAAGACTGTAAAAAATAACATTTTCTTGAACACAATATCTACTGGTTTTTTTTAAACGACTAATTCAAGTTAAATATGCTTTTTGATTAAGCCACCGACAAGTGCAGGTGTACCCATGATGCCGCAGCAGCCAATGATGTATCCTCAGCCCATGATGAGACCAGCATTTGGAGCTGGAGCAGTTCCTGGAGCACCGGTAAGCTTTGTTATAAGAATGTAATATTACTGATCAACAAGATCATTGTTTCTATCCAAAGACTAGTATGAAAAATGTGTTCGAAAACGTATAAACAAGACAGCCTGGTATCACTGGGTACTGCAAGTTCAAGTCACACTGCTGCCTGGCAGTTGAGCTAGTCACTGCTCGTTGGGTTTACTCCATTCTCGGCCGACGTGAGGCAATGGCCCAGAATTTGCGGTCAGCAGCGAAGCAAAGGCGTCGCTGCTGGCCCCGAAGTACGCTTTGCACAAAGATCGTGCAATCCCTGTGTTGTGAACTTCAGGTTTTCCGACCTTCAATTCAATCAACAAACTATAGTGGGGATCCTCTTGTGCGAACTGCTGTGACGTCAACAGGCTGTCTAAGCAGCCAATCAAAACGCAGAATTCTCAGATACGGTGAACAAGGAAGTGGGTAAACCCTTAAAATTCTAACTTCTTAAAATCGTTAGAGAGAGCAGAAGAAAGTTTGGGGCTCTCACATGGAGGGAAAGGACCCGCCACCGACCCCGGCTGCACCGGACCCGCCGAGGTAGGGGAAATCGTGGCCAGAGTCTCCACACTTGAGTCTGATTGGCGCAGCAGTGGAAATTTGTAACAGATCCAGATCGCAAAGGGGCTATATATGGATAATTTATTTTAAACATAATTCTGTATGACAGAAAACTTATCCTGTGAACTTTTCACACAGGAAAGGGAAGAATTGGTGAACGTTTGAGATGCTAGACATTTTATTATTGCAATGAAAGTGATGTAATGGGACGGGGTGGAGAGCTTCAGATAAGCATTTCCCATAATTCTTAGGAAAATTGGCATGACAACCCTGTTGACCTTTTTAACAAAGAGAATAAGAAACATGAAGATGTGAAAAGAAAGGAATAAAGGGGGTGAAAGTCATCTTGAGAAGTAGCATTGCTGTTTCGTGCTACTGTCCAAGGTGAATTTCAGCCCCCAAAGTATCTAATAAAAGGGGTTTGGAGTTCAGTTTCCTTTCTTTATACATATTACCAGCTACCTCTTTACTACTGTGATTGCTGTAAGCATACTTGTCATCTTTTACTGTAAAGTAAGCTGATGTCTGTCATCATAGGTATAGTTAAATGTTGAGGTAGTGATTACATTTATGATTGAAAGAAATGTAATATATTCCTCAATGTGTTGTGCAGTTTAGAGGGAATGCTTGCTGGGATTTACAGTTCTACATTATGCACTTTGTGAATTTTTTTGAAAATATAAAAAAAAGTTGGTTTCAAATTCAATTCATATATTATGTTATCTCTTGGTGTTTGGTATATCAGAAGAATTGAATCCTGCATCCAAATAGTAGGGATACATCTGATTGCCAGTTGCCTCAACTTAATAAGACACTTTGTTATTTGTTCATTATCAGTGATTTCAGGTAGATGTGGCGTGGGTATGAAATGTACATGACCCTCTGCCATTAAAAGGGTAACTGCACTTATCAGAGTTAGCACAATCCTACATGTTCGAGAATGATTTAGCTATTGTTCCCACATGTTTCAATTTTGGGGTTTGTTATAGAAAAATTGTTTTCCACTTGCAAAAGTTCAGTTTTTAAATGCAAGTTGTGGGAACACTGGAAGACTGAGCCCTTTTACAAAATATTTACTTTTATAACATTTAGGATTATGTGACATTTCAGATGGCACTTTTTAAATTATTCAGAAACTTGATTTCTGCTCTGAGGAGCATTATTCTAATGGTGCCATGAAGAAAAGTTGAAATGAGCAGGACTAGGTGGCATTAATATTTCTATTCTACCTATTTCTGCTACAGAAGAACTGTTGTCACCAATAATGGTTATAGGTGTAAATAGAATTAGGATGAAACCATTCTTAGTTAATAAATTGTTATATTTAATCATATAATTAAAATGTGAAACTTGAATAAATCCCAGACTACAGTCAGCATCTAATTGAGTCTAACTATGGAGGGATTTCTTTGTGCAGTGTACGGGCTACTGTCCCTTGCCAGAGTCTGTGCTTAGTATTGTTGCTGGCGCTTTCACTTTTCTTGCCTTCATGAATATATTTTAAAAACTAAACTACAAATAAAGCGCGTTTTGTGTATTTTATCATGTTTGAGATCAGGTAATTGTTGCATGAGCAGAATGTGCATGTAAAGTATAATTATATCCTTTCTAATCTCTCGGCCTCACTATGTTGCTGCTTTTTCTGCCTTCTTTGGTCTCTGCTTTGTTAGCTGTCCCCAAGCCCAACGCCTGCCACTCAGAGCCCCAAGAAACCTGCAACAAAGGACCCTCTAGCAGATCTAAACATCAAGGATTTCTTGTAAACAAAGGTACACTCCAGGTTCTATCTGGAAATCATTTTGTGTGCTGAAAGTTAGAATTGCATGGATAGTGTGTGGGTTTGTGAGTGATTGATAGAAATATTAAAGGTAGATTGTTCAAGTTTCTACTGGAGGGATTTCCTAACGCAGTGAAGGATATCATAAAAGCTTGGTAAGTCTTCAAAAATGTCAGCTATCTGGCCTGTATATGAAAAGCCAATTGGAATAAGAATAAAATTCTCCTGGAGTTTAAATCCTAACTCAGTTGCTGAATACAGAACAAATAAGGAGGGCTGATTGGTGTTTCACAGCATACAATGAAATCAAAGTATCTTTTTACATTCTCTATTACAGGTGTTTTAATTTCTTGCCAATTTCCCCCCCTTTTCTCCTTTTGAATCTGTTGCATCCTTGCTGGAGTGTGATTCCAGAGGTGCTAGCTGCCCTCTGGTGTGGTGCCTAGCCCAAGTGCGTTATTCGTATTGAACTGTAGCAGTGAGCGTAGGGAAGCAATTCGACTGCTGGGGTATTATAGCCGAGCCAGATTCATCCTCGCCAGTTTCCCCACACGCACCTTTCATATAGCAGTTGCTACAATAGCAGTTAGAGCAGGTATTCCCTTCTGTTCCCGGGAGTGCGGCACCTATTGAGATCAACTCGGCGCAGACTGGGGAATTGAACCTGGGATCTCCATTCACTGCTTAAACTTCAGGAAAACCATACAAGTATTCTGTTAACCAAAGTATTTGGTTCAAATTGAAACTGATGTAGTTTTTCATTTCTGTATTTTACTGTATATTTGTTTGCCTCGCCAAAAAAATATTTTAACACCAGACACTTAAACTACAAGGAGAGACTACTGAATCTGAGTTTGTTTACATTAGAGAAGACTGAGAGGGGATCTTACTGAGGTATTCAAGATCTTTAAAGCTATGACCATGTGAACCTGAGAGAGTTTACAATGGCCACAGGAAATAACACAAGGGGGTATGGGAGGAAGCTCCGAAGAGGGAGATGTTTGGACAGCTCGGATATAAAATATTTCACACAGACGATTGTGATTGTTTTTTCAAAAGGACAACTCTGGTAGATAGAGGTTGATAAAGTCAGTAATGCTCAGAGGGAGTTAGACGGGCATTTGATGATATCAGTTGAGCTGTAGGTAGTTGAACCATATAGGTAGTGAACTGTATACTCTGTTCTTGAATTCTAGGAGTGGTCAGATGGATGGAATTGGTCTCTTTTTCTGTCCTGTACATTCCTATTTTCCTATCTGAGTCTTGCAGTGACCTTTTTGCACATATTGTAACCAAAATGGGCATCAATTGAAAATGAGTACACTTCTCCAGCGTACATTTTATTTGAAGCCTGAACCTCGAGCCTAAGCACCTATTCCTAAATTAACAAAGGGATCATTGAAATTAATGGGCCATAATTTGCTGTAGCAGGGCAAGGAACGGTGTCCGCTGTTAGTTAAACTTGCCCTTGCACGTTTAGGTTTTTAAATTTTTTGTATGGCAAGTTGCTGAAAGTGCGAGTTGATAATGTCGCAGCGAGAAACCGGGCATCTGGGACCTGAGTAAACAGGGCAAGCAACGATCTATCTGTTTAATCAATCAGATTGAAGGATTGTGAAATTAACAGCTCAAGGACTGAGGAGGAAGTGTAAATTAGAGTGGGTGAATTCAATGTCAAATCCGGTACAAAAAAAGAAATAAAGGGTTAAGAAAGATTGAATTAAGAGAGAAAAAAGACAAAGGCAAAGTTTTTTTTTAAGTTTAAATTTTACATTTTTAAAATCTCTCAACAGTAAAACCTGAAGGAATGAGACTCCACACTGGTATAGTTAATTTTCAGTGCCAGAGAGGTTGGTTGGCAATAATTAACACTCATTATGTCGTTAAAAGGGTACTTGGACTGAAATGGACAAGACTTTCTATGGCGAGTTTAGTTCGTATCTACCACGCGAATACAGCAACTTCACGACATTCAGTGCATTTCAATGGTGAGGCAGACAGTGGGATGCCATTTTCGCAAAGCAAGTGGCGGAGCGATGCAACTCAGACAGCAACTTTTGGATTTCCGAGTTTAACTGCGCATCTGCCCTCGCCTGAAGTTGCTGTAGCATTTGCGCATAAATAACGGAAAACGCCATTAGCCTTCCCATTATTTTGATAGCAAATTATGGCCCATTATCTTCTGTTGCATGCTTTTATCTGTCATGCCTAATACTTTGTGTCAGCCTTGGTTCAGTGGTAGTACTATCGCCTCTGAATGAGAAAGGTGTGAGTTCAAGCAGCGCTCCAGAGACGAGCACATAATCGACACTGACACACCAGTGCAATAGTGAGGGATGTTGCACTGTTGGAGGTGTCGCCTTTCATTTAAGGTATTAAATCGAGGCCCCGGCTGTCTACTTGGGTGGATGTAAAAAAAAGTAAAGTAAGAGTTCTCCCAGTGTTCTGGCCAACCTTTATCCCACAACTAACATCGCTAACGCAAATTATCTGGTCATTTATCTTGCTGCTGTTTGTGGAATCTTGCTGTGTACAAATTAGCTGCCATGTTTCCCTACATTACCACATTCAAAAGTACCTCATTGGTTGTGAAGCACTTTGGGACAACTTGAGTTCATAAAAGGCACTATTTCTTTCTTCACTAAATTTGGCAAGTGGACCATGGCAATATATGTAGTAAATATTGTGAACAAAATGTGTCTGTCTTGATTGTGCTTATTTTCCTTAACATGGACTAATGATCGAAATGCACTTAGTAATTGTTGAAAATATTTCAGTTGCCTTTTTTTAAATAAAGCCTCATCTTTTAAAGTGATTTCTCCCCCCCCCCCCCCACCCCCAAACCAATCAATCTGCTGCTATTTTTGCATTTGAAAGAAAAAAGAAAGACTTGCATTTATGTCATACCTTTCGCGACCTCAGGAAGTGCCAGAGCATTTTACAGCCAATGTGCATGTGCAGTATAATCCCTGTTGTAATGTAGGAAATATTAAACACTCCCACCATCACAGCAATAATATTCTTGTTCCTGACTTGGATTAGAACTCAAGAAAATAGCAATTTATTGATAACAGTCTGATTGATCTCATTTATTTATGGCTTACCTTTCAGCTACAGTTCATGCGATGATGGGAACGCTGAAGCTGACAACAGTTGATATTCAATACTCCAAGCAATCCACCAGTCATGTTTCAATGCTTATTCAGACTTCCATATTGTAAAAGGTGTAGCACAACTGTGAAAGTAACCCTTAGAAATGTGTACTTTTTGATGTTATGCCCTAATTTATCAGAAGTTGTGCATTTTGGATTGTGTTTTGCAACTTGAAAGATGGGTGTATGTTACTGATGCCTTTTAGTGCTTCTCTGTACCTAACTTAATAGTTTAGGTTGCAGATTTGCAGCTGTTGTGTGATGAGCCACTTGGAGTAATGTGTTTGTATTCTTGAAAGTGCAAATGTATATAATTTCATTGCAGAGCATAGGATGTCATGTCCGTTCTGTATACCTATTAGCTTATAGTCATGATTCTGATAGCAATTTGCATATAAATGTGCTCACACCCTTCAAATCTTCCAAGTCTGAAGTTCTGTTATCTGAAACCATTCACAACTGCAAAAATTGGGTTAAACATGCTATCAAACTGTTTTTAAAAGAAAAATTTGTGCATTACATTTAGAATTATTTATAATTCTTTAAAGTAATATAAAATTTGATGTTAAACTTCCATAGTCTGCACTGGTCTTGGCTTAAAGAAGGTATTATTTGACAAAAATGTATGCTGTATGCCAAGACAGAAAATGTTATCTAAATAGATCTCATATTTATATCTATCAGTATGTTAAATTGTTGTATTTAATTTCTTTACGTTACATTATGTATTCTTTGTTTAATGGACCAGCAGTAAAATATTGGACACAGTGTGAGAATGCATATTTTGGAAAAGACAATAATGGATTGATGTTCTCAGATGTGTCTTCACTATAAGGGATCACAAACCAGTTCAAAGCACTTTTTTTTGGTCCAGTACCAGCTTTCACATCTCTATTCCATTCAGCAGCATATCATATTTGGCGTCTGTTTTTAGTTGAAAGTACTTTTGTCATTAAAGTGTTGTCAGTAAGTTTTTATAAGCAAATGGGTAGTCTCAAACATTGCCCAGAATCTCTTCTACATCCCTCCACCTTTAAAGAAACTACATGTACTGTGTGATTCCCAGGGAAATGTCATATTGTTTGCGCAAACTGCTTGGCAAAAGGTGTAGGCACCAACAAAGGAGGTCACTGTTGATCAGTGGGATTAGTGTTCTCAGGCATGGCAGCTGTTTTGTAAAAATGCTATGCAGTTTGAAAGTGTTTCATTTATGTCTCTTCAGATCTATCAGTATATCTATATATTGTACCATTCCAAGTAAGTGTATCTGGAATTAATGTGGGAAAAATACATTATATTTAAAATATTACTCTTTTTATTTAAATTTGTTTGATTTTCTGTTTATGATCCAGTGCATGTATGCCCTTTGAGATGCAATAAATGCATTGAACAAAGTAAAGATAGAAATGTTTGTTTTGCTGAAATAATCATGTGCGATGTCTTTGTGTACATTTAAACAGTGAAGTCTCTTAACTAAAGCTGTTGAAAACAACATTTCTTTGCATCTAGTTGAAGTACTGTTTCTCTTGGGTTATATCAGGTCTCCGCCCCCGTTGCGCTATCTTGGGATTTCATGGGGCTTTGCCGAGCAGCGTAAACTTGATCTTTGTAGTAGGCACAGGACCAGTGTCGTCATTTAAATGAGGCAGGAGAGGGTGGTTTCTGGCTCCCACCTCATTCTTTACAACCATTTGGTCAGCATCCTATTGAAGGGCCTGTCAAAAGCTAGCACAAGAGCCTGCCCTTAACCCTGTGCTAACCAGAGGGTATGCAGTGGTCCATGGGGCAGGTTGAAGAATTCACAGGCAAGTGGGGATTTTTAGCCTCCATCCCAATTTTTGCCATGATTGCAGACCTCAGTTACAACCCAAAAAGCGTAATGGTATGAATGTCAAATGTATTAAAGTTAAGTTACAACATTCTTTTATAAACTTGTCCCTTACCTGACACACTGCTGCCCTCTTTCCCCCCCCCACGCACACAATTATTCCAAGTCAGATCGAATCAAATCCCGGTGTGGAAACATTAGCACCTACAGGGTTCAATGTGCTGCATTAAGCACCTGCTGAGCAACACTGAATTCCTACCTGCAACTTTGTGATTCTGATGTAAAACCTTTAGCAAAAGAAAACTTCCAGTATGCCATGTGCCAATGGAAACCGCACCCTCCTTAGGGAAATCCACCAAAGAATGGGTTTTAACAATACCCAAAAATATCATTTAGGATGCAAAGGAGCCAATCTATCCATTATATGTTTGGGAGAGTATAATTGTGGCATCTTTCACCTTTGTATAAAGGCACTACTCAGCTTCTTCAGATTTATAAACACCTTAGCTAAGACATGACATGGAATTTATTCTGAGAACATTTATTTTGATTTAGTTCCACTCTACTTTCAAAAGGGAGCAGCCTTGATCAGTTCCTCTTGGAGCTGTGAAAACAAAGCTTTAATTTGAAATACAAATCCTTAACATAAAATAAGAACCAAACATGATTTTATGAGGGGTATATTACAGAAATTAACGTTCTACACAGTTCGAAGGCTTTTTCTACATTCTGATAATACTGCCATAGAGCTCTCGTAAGCACAGCTAGTCCACTTGTGTGAAAGCCTGAGCAGAAAATTAGCAGAGCACTATTCATACCAAGGGCTGAGAATAGGCTGACCCCACCACAAGTTTCAGGATCAGCCTAACTAACATAATGATGGTGCACTCCTGGTGTTAGAAATGCCAATCTTTTGAGAGTTGTCATAGGATAGAGGGAGGAAGGGAATTAACGTGATGTTGCAGTATTTAAAGGCCTGCAGCAGTTTAAAGGGGCCACAACACACAAATAATTTTGAATGTAGAACAGAGAGTTTTCTTTGAAGAACATCTGAGATGTTTGTAGGGGTGCCCAGAGCCCACAGATGAATACATTCAGATTCAGAAGTTCATCTGTATGAAGCCAGGTAGCACATATGGGCCCTCCCACCACCTTCCTCCAACATCTGCACATGGCTGAAAGGGCTGCCCTTTCTAAGTATTTCTGGACACCTATTGTATTCAGCCCTGTTGGAGCAATAAATGTTTGTTGCCAACATTTGGTTGTATGGTCTTCAATCTTAAGTCAACTAGGTCACCCCTGTCAGGTTCCAATACAATGCTTATGGATCCCCATAAGAACCACCATCAAGCCATGTGGATCAATTGATAATCCCTATGATATTCTACAATCTAACACAGTGCAATTGCTTTTAAATTGCAGTGTTAAATTTTGTCTGATTATGCTCCTGTGAAGCCCCTTGGGATGTTTCACTATGTTAAAGGCACTATATAAATGCAAGTTGTTTAATTCATGAGAAAATTATGAATATATTTCATTTTTAATTCGCGATCAATGAGACCACCACTTTCAAATTAGTTATTAGCCATTCAGTCCATTGTGCCTGTGTCGGTTTTTGACACAGCTATCCAATTAGTCCCACTCCCCTGCTCTTTGCCCATAACCTTGCAAATTTTTCCTTTTCAAGTATATATCTAATTCCCTTTTGAAAGTTACTATTGAATCTGCTTCCACCACCCTTTCAGGCAGTTCATTCCAGATCATAACTCGATGCATAAAAAAAATTCTCATCTCCCTCTGTTCCTTTTGCCAATTAGTCCTCTGGTTACTGGCTCTCCTGCCAGTGGAAACTATTTCTCCTTATTCTATTAAAACCCTTCGTATGGCGGTTTCCTACTGTATGCCTGCAAGACCTTTTGATCAGATAAGTCTTCTAACTTGTTCAGATATTGTAAAATGAGAGAAACGAACAGACTCCCACTTTTAACAAGCCAAAAATCATATTTTACAGCATGTTTATATTGTGTTAGTGACATAAGTAGCTTTTTAGCCTCATTTAATTTTATGAACGCTTCTTGGTTATGGTTGGGGTTTTCCATTTCAAAAGGAGTAATAATGCTGGCTTATGAAATATTTCTGGTAATTTCATGTTTCTGTGGACACTACATACATGCATGTAACTATGACAATAGGACAAAATGGTTTTGAGTCTTTTACCTTGATACGGTATTTTGTAGCCATTAAGTCTGGCTGCTAGAGTGAGTGATACTGAAAAAGAAACTGTTCAGATGTGATCGCTCTTATTAATGTTTGTGAACAAATAGGTATTGTTAAGAGAAGCCAGTTTCAAAAAACCTCAAGGATAATTATAAATGACAGATCAAATTGTGGATAATCTTATTGAAAGTTATAAGAAGCCATATAGCTCAGTTGGCCTGCAAGGAGAAATATTAAACAATTGTTTACAGAAAGAGATTTAGATGTACTAAACAGACAATAGAAATTGCATTTTTAAAATCTACAAAAGAAGAATCGGGTGGTTGATTTGCTGCGGTATTTTACCACAAGTATTTATAAGATTTAAGGTGGCTTGGCTCAGTCTTGTCTTTGAGTCAGATGGTCGTGGTTCAAGCCCCGTCACCCCCTCCAGAGACTTTGAACACATAAGCCAGGGTGACACTTCAGTGCTGTACTGAGAGAGTGGTGCGATGTCTGAGGTGCCGTCTTTGGATGAGACAAACTGAGGTCCTGTCTGCCCTTTCGATTATGTAAAACATCCCTTGGCACTATGCAAAGAAGAGCAGGGGAGTTCTGATGTCTAGGCTAACATTTATCCCTCAACCAACATTACTAAAAGCAATTATCTGGTAATTTTATCTCATTGCTATTTGTGGACCGTGTGTGCAAATTGGTTGCTGTATTTCCCAAC
Source organism: Squalus acanthias (assembly GCA_030390025.1). Lineage (NCBI taxonomy): Eukaryota > Metazoa > Chordata > Chondrichthyes > Squaliformes > Squalidae > Squalus > Squalus acanthias. The sequence continues at coordinate 95,618,171 of CM059433.1, forward strand.
ATTGCAACAGTGACTACACTTCAAAATGACTTAATTTGCTGTGAAGTGCTTTGGGATGTCCTGAGGTCATGGAAAGTACTACATAAATGCAAGCTCTTTCGTTCTATGTCACATTATTCCTAGAAATAGTACAAATTTTGTACATTGTCACTTTCAAACATTTTCAGAGGCTATACATTTGTGAGTTGTTGAAGTATAATATATTCAACAATAGATTAAAAATTGTTCCCCTTGGCCAAGGTTTGCTGAATATGGAAGGCCCTGGTATAAGAACTTAACCATGAGCATAAATATCGGGTTTATTCATTTGGCTGCATGACAGTGGAGACTCGTGCACTCCCAGCAATGTTTACTACCGGGTACGGTAGTGTAGTGGTTATGTTACGGGACTAGTATTCCAGAGGCCTGGTCTAGCAATCCTTGATGTAACACTCGTCAAATGCTTCCTTGATGTCAAGGGCAAAGGTGCGAGTTCAAATCCCACCATGGCAGTTTGTGAATTTGAATTCAGTTTATTTAAAAAAAATTGCAATTAAATGAATCTGGAATAAAAAGCTAGTATCACTAATGGTGACGAGGAAGCTATTGGATTGTTGTAAAAACCCAACTGGTTCACTAATGTTCTTTAGGAAAGGAAACCTTACCTGGTCTGGCCTATATGTGACTCCAGATCCATTCCACGTGATATCGAGAAAGCAGCTGAGCGCACTGGATGCAGCAAAGGCTACGGGCCCGACAACAGCTCGGCTGCAGTGCTGATGACCTGTGCTCTAGAACTAGCCATGCCTCTAGCCAAGTTGTTCCAGTACAGCTACAACACTGGCAACTACCTGACAAATTGGAAAATTGACCAGTTATGTTGTGTCCACAAAAAGTAAAACAAATCCAATCTGGACAATTACCATTCCATCAGACGTCTCGATCATCAGCAAGATGTCATCGACAGTGCCACCAAGTGGTACTTACTCACCAATACCGTGCTCCAGACCTCATTGCAGCCTTGATCCAAACATGGACAAAAGAGCTGAATTCCAGAGGTGAGGTGAAAATGACTGCCCTTGACATCAAGGCAGCATTTGACCAAATGTGGTACCAAGGAGTCCAAGTAAAACTAAAGTCAACGGGGATCGGGGAAAACTCCACTGGCTGGAGTCATACCTCGCACAAAGGAAGATGGTTGTGGTTGTTGGAGGCCAATCATCTCAGCCCCAGGACATCACTGCAGGTGTTCCTCAGGAGAGTGTCCTAGGCCCAACCATCTTCAGCTGCTTCATCAATGATCCTCCATCATAAGGTCAGAAGTGGAGATGTTCGCTGATGATTGCAGTGTTCAGTTGCGTTTGTAATTCCTCAGATAATGAATGCAGCAAGACCTGGACAACATCCATACTTGGGCTGATCAGTGACTAATAACATTTGCACCAGGCAATGACCATCTCCAACAAGTGAAAGGCTAACCACCTCCCCTTGACATTCAATGGCATTGCCATCATTGAATCCCCCACCATCAACATCCTGGCTGTTACCATTGACCAGAAACTTAGGTGGACTAGCTATGTTAATACTGTGGCTACAAGAGCAGGTTAGAGGCTGGGTATTCTGCAGTGAGTATCTCACCTCCCGACTCCCCAAAGCCTTCTACCACCTACAAGGTACAAGTCAGGGATGTGATGGAATACTCTCCACTTACTTGGGTGAGTGTAGCTCCAACAACACTCGAGAAGCTCGACACTTTTCAGGATAAAGCAGTCTGCTTGATTGGCATCCCATCCAGCATCTCCCAAACCAATGACCTCTACCACCTAGAACGACAAGGGCAGCAGGCGCATGGGAACACCACCACCTCCAACTTCCCTTCCAAATTATACACCATCCTGACCTGGAAATATATTGCCATTCCTTCATCGTCACTGCGTAAAAATCCTGGCACTCCCTCCTTAACAGCACTGTGGGAATACCTTCACCAGAAGGACTGCAGTGGTTCAAGAAGACGGCTCACCACCACCTTTTCAAGGGCAACTAGGGATGGGCAATACATGCTGGCCTTGCCACTGATGCCCATATCCCATGAATGAATACATAAAAAAAAAAAATCAGTATATCCCAGGACTAGCATGTGGATTCAGACTAATGCAATAAAAATTTTTCCACTGTCTGTACTCGACTTCAAAGCACATACCAAATGGTAAATGTTGAGAGTATTTTGAGAATAATACCTAGTTGATTTTATGCAGTGGAAGTACACAGGTTAACAAGATTCTGAGAGGACTGAACATTGAGCTGCTGACCGTGAACAGAACCCAACAAGCAAAAATTCAGGCAGATCGTTTGGAGCTGAATTTATTGACTATTATGCACTTGTGTTTATTTTGATGTTATGTACAGAAGTTATTTGGACTTCAGTATGATTGTATAGTTTTGAGCAGAAACTCAAACTATATTGGTGTGTGAGGCGATCAGATGGTCTGAAGTAACGTTAACATTTAAAAGGGGAGGTTTTTGTTGTAGATTTCAGAAGTCCAAAGATAGTTTAAAACAAAGCCTTTAGATAGGAGTATTAAATTGTTGTCAAGTACAGTTTAGAGAGAAATCCAACAGTGGACATGGTTTTATTTAAAGAAATGTTGTAACAGTATATGGACTTGCAAGGTGTTAACTGCAGTTGGTAGAAGGGATCTGCCAACAAAGCAGGAGGAAAGAGGACTACAGACAACTCAATGAAGATGTACCAAAGAGCTGAATACAGAACACTGCAAAGGACAGTGAAACAGTTTTGATATAGCAGTTAAACAGTTACTAGGTCAAAAAAGTTATCTGTTTTAGATTATCATCCAACATATAAACTCAAACAAGAGCATGATTGGTACCCATTACCTCACTATATAAACTAAAAAGGCTAACTTTGTCTACTCCATACTGTAATACTCAAAATTGAAAATTACTAATAGGCTACATTAAGTTGAACCAGCTAAGACTGTAATTCAGAACTGAATTATATGATTAATTTGAACACAAGTTAATACTGTATTTAAAGCCAAGTTATTCAGTTTATAATAATTAATATGATAATTATTCTATCCTTGACTGAACAGAAGTAGTGTAAGAAAATAGTTTATTAGTTGTACCTCAAATTGTTTCTTACTTAGTTCCTTGATTTGTTTTTCGGAGTGGGGGGTGGGGGTTGTCAGTATTAAAAGGCAGCTTGAAATCAAGTCAGTTTACATAGGATTACATAGGCTATACGGCACAGAAACAGGCCATTCGGCCCAACCAGTCCATGCCAGCATTTATGTTCCACTCGAGCCTCTTCTCATTCTTCCTCATCTAACTCTATCAGAATAACCCTCCATTCCCTTCTCCCTCATATGCTTATCTAGCTTCCTCTTAAATGCATCTATACTATTCACCTCAACCACTCCCTGTGGTAGTGAGTTTCACATTATCACCACTCTCTGGGTGAAGAAATTTCTTCTGAATTCCCTATTTGATTTCTTGGTGACTATCTTATATTGATGGCCTCTCATTTTTCTCTTCCCCACAAGTGGAAACACTCTCTCTGTGTCTACTGTATTAAAACCTTTCATAATTTTAAAGGATCTATTAGGTCACCCCTCAGCCTTTTTTCAAGAGAAAAGAGACCCAGCCTGTTCATCCTTTATATAACCTCACAGTTCTGGTATCCTCCTTATCTGGTATCATCCTTGTAAACCTTTTTTGCCCTCTCTCCAGTGCCTCTATATTTTTATAATATGGCGAGCAGAACTGTACACCGTACTGGTCTAACAAAGGTTCGATAGAAGTTTAGCATAACTTCGCTACTTTTCAATTCTATCCCTCAAGAAATAAACCCTGATGCTTGGTTTGCTTGTTTTATAGTCTTATTAACCTGTGTTGCTACTTTTAGTGATTTGTGTATTTGTACTCCCAGATCCAATTGCTCTGCTACCCCATTTAGATTCTTATTTTCCAAGCAATATGTGACCTCCTTATTTTTCTGACCAAAATGTAATGCCTCACACTTATCTGTGTTGAAATTAATTTGCCAATTATATACCCATTCTGCAAGTTTATTATTGTCGTCTTGTAATTTGTCTGCAGTTCTGGTATCCTTGTAAATCTTTTTTGCACCCTCTCCAGTTCCTCTATATCCTTTTTATAATATGGTGACGAGAACTGTACACAGTACCAGAACTCAGCCTCTCTACCTTTCTTTTCTCCTTTTAAGATGCTCCTTAAACCTACTTCTTTTCATCCGCCCTAATATCCCCTTATGTGGCTCAGTGTCAAATTTTGTTTGATAACGCTCCTGTGAAGTGCCTTGGGACATTTTACTACGATAAAGGCGTTATATAAATGCAAGTTATTGTTGTTTGTTGCAGTCTTCTTCAGTATTGACTATCTCCCCCCACCCCCAATTTGGTGTTGTCCGCAAATTTAGAAATTGTGTTTTTGATTCCAAAGTCTAAATCGTTAATATAAATTGTGAACAACAGTGGTCCCAGCACTGATCCTTGTGGCACCGCCTCTAAATATCTTAAAAATAAACTTAATCATATTCCATTAACCCATTACAATTCATAAAGGAATCCGAAACAGTTATACCATGCAACATAACCCATAGAACATAACCTATAGGGTTAGGGGACGAGAAAAGTGCCTCATGAGGAATTTGTGCTCAAGATTCCTGAAATAATTAGAGTGGCCAAAAGCTATGATAAATTAGATTATGGTTGGCTTTAATTGGTTTGTACAGCAATCTATTTGTACTATTATGTAATACCAAGGCACTTTCACCTATTGCTTTAATACTTGGTTTACAGATATGTTTGAGAAAATTATTTTTTTTGTCCATTACAAAGCATCAATATCCTTTCAGGAAAGTCATCATGCAGTGAGTATATAATGCATGTTGTTGGCTATTGCCATCAAAAACACAACCCAAAAAGAGAATAAAAAGCCCACAAATTAAAGTACAGTTTTCAAGGGATATTCACAAAATTCTTGGTATATTATTTTGTCATATTTGTAAACAAAATATGCAATGACACCAGTCACATCTGTGCTGAACAGAAGTTTAGTATTTAAAAAAAATACATTGAATGAGTGTTTCCTGCAAAAAAAAACCACAATTCAACAATTTAAGCTGCAGCAATTCTCTTTTTTGCCAGCAATCACCATAGCAGCTGTTCTAGAAATCGAGCTTATCCAAGACTGCAGCAATGTTCCTTTGATTATTATTAACTAAATACGATTTTTATCCCATTGCTGTGGGGACTGAATAATTCACCAACAAAATTGTGAGAGTTTTCATCAGCCACAAATTAGAATGCAGAGCATGGCGGTAACTTTACAAGGCCCTGCTGCTGGTGGGGAGTCTCACGCACTTGCAAATTAAAATAAATGGTTGGAAAATCATAGCAATGTACGCCCGAATTTCTGATTTGCACTGGCTGTGGGTGAGGCAGCCTGCTGGTAGAGCAGGTTCATAAAATAACGCCCCCACCCCATCCCATTGCTCATCAGTCTTGCTCATATATTCTATTAATAACATGCTTCATGTAGGAAATGAAAAGGTAGATGCAAGTTTTCATTTTAAATGGAAACTAGACAGATTTGTAGATTGAAAATTGCCCCAGCAACACCGCTCTGATATGTGTTCTCGCTGGGCCATCTGTTCACAGTTGTTGAGTCATCTTTCTGTAATGCCAAAATGTTTCCTGGAAACATCACACCTCTTTAAATCTGTGCTTTTGTTAATTTTAAAAAATGAATAATGTGCGAGGATTGCAAAGAAACTGGGCTCCATCGGCAAATATAATTGGAACGGAGAGGCTACTGTGAGTAAGCATAGTCATCAATTGTTGCTGCAGCTGCCAGATACTAATCCCTGTGTGGATGCTTCTGTGCCCCAGTTTTTCACTACATGATTCAACAGAATGTCTTTGTACTAATTGACCTAGTTAGTCAATCTTAAATTTGCCCAGCTCTGTAATCATTTTTGTTCAAAAAAGATTGTGAAAGTATCTTATCTGGAGATAAGTGTGGATTTGAGTGCAGGAATCTAGCTCATACATGGTAGGATACCATAATTACAGTCCATAAATTAAAATAAATAACTTGCTACAATGTAGGTTATCATTTTTATATCAAAGAGTTGGGGGAGGGAATTACATCTTATAACCTCAAAATTCAATGGTGAGTGCAATTTTACATGCCAGGCAGTCGTGTCGTTTTGGCACAAAGGGAGCCCACCAACCTATAGAGGAGGAATTTTGGAGCATCTTGCCACTGTCCCGGGGGAGCCGCATTCCAGACAAAAAACAAAGATTTTTTTTTAAATGAGCAATTTGCCAGTAGCCGGCCTTGACAGTTTCAAGGCATATCTTAATGGTCATAGAGCTTGAAAATGAAGGTGAAAATCCTGGAAACGTTCATGAAAAAAAAATGAACGTTGCAATGTAAGCTCTTGCGGGATGGATAAACTGAAGTGGACTGCATGACCTTCCTCATCTGTATTTAGCTTGTAATCTGTTGAGCACTGGCTCCAGAGACAGCACAAGACATATCATTATGGCACACTTGGCTCTTAGTTACAACAATGGTACAGCTGGTGGGGCAAGTGTCCAAACAAAGCATAAAAAGCAACAGAAGTGTCACTGGGTCATTTTTTTTGGTAAACAATACAATAGTTACTATTTTAACAAGTCACAAGAAAAATAGAGGAAGGAAAATGTTTACAAATTTCCAATTCTAAGTGATAAAGCAATGTCAGTTTTTAACAATCCTAAACAGAAAGTCTTAATTGAACTGGGGATCTAAAAAAAAAAATTATAATACGAACATACTTATAGGGGCTCGGATTTTGCGGTAGGAATAATGGTGCGGTTATCAGTCCTCACCGTTATTAAAGGGTATATCAGACAGCAACTTCTGGCGTCTGCACATGCGCAGTTAAACACGGATATCAGGCAGTTGCTGTCTGATTCAAGCACATGGAATGGCGTGAAGTTGAGGTACTTACCCATTAGATACCTACTAAACACATCAGAAAAAGTTAGGGCTTGTCCATTCCAGTGTAAGTGAATTTTTAATAGTATAAGTCTTAATTACTGCCAAACAACCTCTCTGGCACTGAAAATTAACTTTTTAATTCATTCACGGGATGTGGGCATCGCTGACAAGGCCAGCATTTATTGCCCATCCCTAATTGCCCTGGAGTGGCTTGCTAAGAGTCAACCACATTGCTGTGGGTCTGGAGTCACATATATGCCAGACCAGGTAAGGACGGCAGATTTCCTTCCCTGAAGGACATTAGTGAACCAGATGGGTTTTTACAACAATCCGATAGTTCCATGGTCACACTAGATTTTTATTCCAGATTTATTTAATTAAATTTAAATTTCCCAGCTGCCGTGGTAGGATTTGAATTCTTGTCTCCAGATTATTAGTCCAGGCCTCTAGGATTACTAGTCCAGTAACATCACCACTATGCTACCATTCCCTATGTGTGGAGTCTCATTCATAGGATATACGGCACAGAAACAGGCTATTCAGCCCAACCAGTCCATGCCGGTAAGTAAGTAGCACGGAGCCCAGTTCAACGGAGTACTGCTTCTACAGAGTACTAAACTCGGAATTTGGTGAGTGAGGGAATTTTAAGGGTTTTAAGGGTCGATCTCTTTCTAATATTTAGTTAAGTTCTGCATTTAGCATTTAACTTAACTTTAACCTTAACTTGTAGTCTCTTTCACAGTGTGAGGCAGTGGGAAACAAGCTGCCTGCTAGTGGCAGTTGCACAGTTAATTAGGTGGCTAGCTAGAACTGGTTACCTGGTAATTACTCTCAGCAGGGGCTGACTCAGGTCTCAAGAATTTCTACTGGTATAAATACAGGAGGCTTTTGCTAATGCATGGAGTCCAGTTCGACGGAGTACTACTTCTACAGAGTACTAAACTCGGAATTTGGTGAGCCGAGAGTGAGAGAGGCTGATTTAAAAAGAGTCGAGGGCGGTAGTGGCTGATTTAAGAAAGGCCGAGAGCGGGAGAGGCTGATTTAAAAAGAGCCGAGAGCGGGAGAGACTGATTTAAACAGAGCTCCGAGAGCGGGAGAGGCTGATTTAAGAAAGGCCGAGAGCGGGAGAGGCTGATTTAAACAGAGCCGAGAGCGGGAGAGACTGATTTAAACAGAGCTCCGAGAGCGGGAGAGGCTGATTTAAGAAAGGCCGAGAGCGGGAGAGGCTGATTTTAAAAAGAGCCGAGAGCGGGAGAGGCTGATTTAAGAAGAGCCGAGAGCGGGAGAGGCTGATTTAAGACATGCTGAGAGGGGAGAGGCTGATTTAAGAAAGGCCGAGAGCGGGAGAGGCCGATTTAAGAAGAGCCGAGAGCGGGAGAGGCTGATTTAAGAAGAGCCGAGAGCGGGAGAGGCTGATTTAAGAAAGGCCGAGAGCGGGAGAGGCCGATTTAAGAAGAGCCGAGAGCGGGAGAGGCTGATTTAAGAAGAGCTGAGAGCGGGAGAGGCTGATTTAAGAAAGGCCGCGAGCAGGAGAGGCTGATTTAAACAGAGCTCCGAGAGCGGGAGAGGCTGATTTAAGAAAGGCCGAGAGCGGGAGAGGCTGATTTAAGAAAGGCCGAGAGCGGGAGAGGCTGATTTAAGAAGAGCCGAGAGCGGGAGAGGCTGATTTAAGACGTGCTGAGAGGGGAGAGGCTGATTTAAAAAGAGTCGAGAGCGGGAGAGGCTGATTTAAAAAGAGTCGAGAGCGGGAGAGGCTGATTTAAAAAGAGTCGAGAGCAGGAGAGGCTGATTTAAGAAAGGCCGAGAGTGGGAGAGGCTGATTTAAGACGTGCTGAGAGGGGAGAGGCTCTCCAAGATTCCTTTGTTCCTCTACCCCACCTAGACTCGCACCCGCCAAGTGATAAGTGACCTCCCTATTCTTCCTACCAAAATGTAATGCCTCACATTTATCTGTGTTGAACTTTATTTGCCAATTATATGCCCATTCTGCAAGTTTATTAACGTCATCCTGTAATTTGTTGCAGTCCTCAGTATTGACTATCCCCCCCAATTTGGTGTCATCCGCAAATTTGGAAATTGTGTTTTTGATTCCAAAGTCTAAATCGTTAATATAAATTGTGAACAGCAGTAGTCCCAGCACTGATCCTTGTGGAAGCTTTTTTTTTACTTTTTCTTCCTGTCTCTTTTATCTCTCTCTCTTAATCCTGTCTTTCTTTCCTTCTCTTTACTTCACTTTCTGTACATGATTTTACGTTGCATTAAATATTCTAACTTACATTTCCTGGTTCAGACCTGCATGCCGCAGTAAGGATTCTTCAATCTGATTGGTTGAAGAGACACGCTGCTGCTTGGCCTGTTCACACAGGTCTCAGATCCCGCGCAGAGGGCACTGCGCTGTTTTGGCTGATAACTGCAATGTAAAATCTGTGGGCAAGTATAAGCGTAATGAACGGCAAGCACCATTTGTTCGCTGCTGACAGCAAAATCTGGGCCCATGTAAAATACAAAAGAAGATAGAAAAAATGAAGCAAAGATATAGAGAACAAAATAGTCTCTCTGAATCTGAAAACGGACCAAACACACTGACGTTGAATTTCCATTGGGGTTGTCCCAATCTCCAGCCATAACTTTGGTGGGAGATCAGCAAGACCCCAGACAAAGTGGCATAAACGGCCGTTTTTGCTGTTTCTTTAGGGATTTCACTGATCTGCAGCTGAAACTACGGCAGGACAAACTTTTCAAAAATTCAAGGTCATTGGTACTAAAAGTTCCTAAAGTGTCCGACTCCACTATCACAGCAGGCAGTCCATTCCACACACCAACCACTCTCTGAGTAAAGAATCTACCTCGGACATCCCTTCTATATCTCCCCCCATGCACCTTATAGTTATGCCCCCTTGTAACAGCTGCCTCTACCCGAGGAAATAGTCTCTGAACATCCACTCTATCTATCCCCCTCATCATCTTATAAACCTCTATTAAGTCGCCTCTCATCCTCCTCCGCTCTAAAGAGAAAAGCCCCAACTCCCTCAATCTTTCCTCATAAGACCTCCCCCCCAAACCAGGCAGCATCCTGGTAAATCTCCTTTGCACTCTTTCCAATGCTTCCACGTCCTTCCTATAGTGAGGTGACCAGAACTGCACACAATATTCCAAATGTGGTCTCACCAAGGTCCTGTACAGTTGCAGCATAACCTCACGGTTCTTAAACTCAAACCCTCTGTTAATAAACGCTAACACACAATAGGCCTTCTTTACTGCTCTATCCACTTGAGTGGCAACCTTCAGAGATCTGTGGATATGAACCCCCAGATCCCTCTGCTCCTCCACGTTCCTCAGAACCCTGCCGTTGACCCTGTAATCCTTATTCAAATTTGCCCTACCAAAATGAATCACCTCGCACTTATCAGGGTTAAATTCCATCTGCCATTTTTCGGCCCAGCTCTGCATCCTATCAATGTCTCTTTGCAGCCTACAACTGCCCTCCACCTCATCCACTACTCCACCAATCTTGGTGTCATCAGCAAATTTACTGATCCACCCTTCAGTCCCCTCCTCCAAGTCATTGATAAAAATCACAAACAGCAGAGGACCCAGCACCGACCCCTGTGGCACACCGCTGGTAACTGGTCTCCAGTCTGAAAATGTTCCATCCACCACCACCCTCTGCCTTCTATGAGTTAGCCAGTTACTTATCCAATCGGCCAAATTTCCCTCTATCCCACAACTCCTTACTTTCTTCATGAGACGACCATGGGGAACCTTATCAAACGCCTTACTAAAATCCATGTATACGACATCAACTGCTCTACCTTCATCTACACACTTAGTTACCTCCTCAAAGAATTCAATCAAATTCTAATGATACTAATGATAGAAAACAAATCCACTGCAAAGGGATATCTAGAAGGTGTTTAAACTGTTCTTTTAAATCTTCCCAGCATGTGGGTGACACTGGCAAGGCTGTATTTATTGTCCATCTCTAGTTTTCCTGAGAATACTTCAGAGGGCATCAAGTGTCAACTATGTAGTGTGGATCAGAAGCACACGTACGGCAGAATGGGTGGGGGCAGCACGGAGGTGGGGTCGGAACTCATAACTTCTGGGTTACCAGATGAGTACTACAACCATTACACAACCCAATCCTTCACAAGGCATTTTGAAATTTTAGTGACTTACCTCCACACAGAGCTCTTAACGTCTGTCTGCTTGAATGCAACTAACTTGCTATCCAACCTAAGATCTGCCCATCCATCTCACAAGATGCAACTTTACTTAGCAGCCTGTGGTGTGGCACATTATCAAAGGTGTTTTGAAAATCTACTGGACTTCCATCATTCACCAACCTTGTAATCTTTTCAAAAAATTCAATCAAGTTGGTGAGACAGGACATCTTTTTTCGGGAACCATGCTGGGATTTGCTCTGATCTCTGCTCTTTTTCGGCGGTCATTTATTTAACATGCTTCTTTAACAATTCCTTCTATCAACTTGACCATGACTGAAGTTAAACTAATGGGCCTGTAGTTTCCTGGTTCTGATGTACTACCAATGTTCCCTTTAAGCCGCGCAGCACTCTGAAAGACCCGCGCAGCTGGCTCACCGGCTTTTAAATGCAAAAACCGCGCATGTGCGGATTTTTGAATGGGCCACGCAGCCTGTTAAAGGGGCCGCGTGGCCCAAAAAAAAATTACAGGGAACATTGCTTACTACCGCTTTTAAATATAAGCACCACATGGACCTCTCTCCAGTCCAATTATCATAGCAATAGATTGTAAGTATTTAAATACAGAAGTGGTACACAATCCCTTTGGATTGAGCTGAGGAACATTGAGGCGGCAGTCACATTACTGGGAGTACATTCAAGACTGAACCATTGAAATAAAATTGAGGGTGAAATTTGTAGGCACATGAGAGAGGTATGTGTTAGCAGCAGTTAAAATTTCTTACTAAAATCTAATCAACACCTTACTAGACATTGTTCATTTCAGAAATAAAAATATTGGATAGGCTCATGCACCTTCATGTGGATCCATAAATGAGGTAGGAGGAGAGAGCATATTAAGCTTGAGTTAAGATAGTTCAACCACTAGGTTGGAGAATAGTTAGTGGCTGTTAATCTGATGAACCCTGCCTTCCTACCTGACCGGTCACAAAAAGTGAAAGCCAAATAGACCTGCACTAGTTGTGAAACATGCACTGCAAGATGAAGGTGATAATGAAGGCAAATAAGTATGGGGGAGGGAAAGTTAAGAGATTAATTGGCAGTCAGTTCTACAAGATGTGAATCACAGAGTGGAGGGTGTAGAATATGTAAGCATATGCTAGTTTCATGATCTACTAACACTTGCAGATTGGAGATGCCTCATGCATTAGTCACCCCAATAAGTTGAGTTTGACAGGTGCCTTAAATAATGTATCAGATAAACTGAAGCAAATCTAAAATATCTCTCAAAAGACACTGGCCCGGATTTTGCTCTAATAATAATAGCGAGGCTAACAGTACGCGCCGTTATTACAGGGTAAATCTGATAGCAACTTTTGGCATCCACACATGCGCAGTTAAATGGGGAAATCCAGAAGTTGCTGTCAGAGATACCCTGCTCCTCCACAGGGAGCGCTGTTGCAGCCCTCGCCAAAAGATGTGGCACTGAAATCACTGTAATGGCGTGAACCTAGGGTAATTACCGACTAATTCCGCATTAAAAATGGCTGGAAAAGTTAGGGCTGGTACATTTAGGTGTAAGTGAGTTTTTAATGGTGCAATAAGTGATAATTCCTGCTGAACAACCTCTCTGGCCCTGAAAAATTCATTTTACAAATGTGGTGTCTCATTCCCTCAGAAGAAAATTAATGTTGCAGATTTTTTTTAAACAAACTAAAAATTTGTTTATTTATATTTTCCTCTTTTATCTTTCTCCCTTAATCCCATGTGTATGTCCCAATCTTTATTTCACTTCCAATACAATGATTTAAATGTAATTTATATTTCCTGGTTTTTTACTTCCTGGTTTGCAGTCTGCATGTCTCAGGGATGATTCTACCATCTGATTGGTTGAAGAGCCTCCCTGCTGCTTAGCCTGCTCACATACACCACCCTGTAGAAGGCGCTGCACTGGATCAAAAGTGGGATTAGTAGAAATATCCACTGACAAGCACATGAAAAGTCTCTGGGCACCTGTACGCGAGGTGAATGACGGAAGCCATTCCTTCACCGCTGAGAGGAAAATCCGGGCCATTGGTTTCTTTCATGTGAAAGTATTAATATTAAATATTTGGGGTTTGATTGCCCTTCCTCTTGATGAAATCCAATTAAAGTGGCAGGATAAGATGATAAGGCTATTTAAAAAAGCACATGGGATCCTTGGCTTTATAAGTAGCGGCATAGAGTACAAAAGCAAGGAAGTCATGCTAAACCTTTACGCATAAGAACATAAGAAATAGGAGCAGGAATAGGCCACTTGGCCCCTCCAGCCTGCTCTGCCATTCAATAAGATCATGGCTGATCTTGGGCTCAAAGCCACTTCCAAGCCCACTCCCCATAACCCTTCACTCCCTTATTTTGCAAAAATTTGTCTATCTCCACCTTAAATGTATTTAATGACCCAGCCTCCATGGCTCTCTGGGGCAGAGAATTCCACAGATTTACGACTCTCTGAGAGAAGAAGTTCCTCCTCATCTCGGTTCTAAAAGGGCGACCCTTTATTCTGAGACTGTGCCCCCGAGTTCTAGATTTCCCCACGAGGGGAAACATCCTCCCTGCATCTACCTTGTCGAACCCCCTCGGTATCTTATATGTTTCAATAAGATCACCTCTCATTCTTCTAAATTCCAATGAGTATAGGCCCAACCTGCTCAACCTTTCCTCATAAGTCAACCCCCTCATCTCTGGAATTAACCTAGTGAATCGTCTCTGAACTGTCTCCAATGCAAGTACAGTATATCCTTCCTTAAATAAGGAGACCAAAACTGTATGCAGTACTCAATGTGTGGTTTCACCAATACCCTGTACAGTTGTAGCAGGACTTCCCTGCTTTTATACTCCAACCCCTTTGAAATAAAGGCCAACATTCCATTTGCCTTTTTGATTACTTGCTGTACCTGCATGCTAACTTTTTGTGTTTCATGCACAAGGACCCCCAGGTCCCTCTGAACTGTAGCATTTTGTAATCTCTCTTCATTTAAATAATTTTTTGCTTTTTTATTTTTCCTGCCAAAGTGTATAACCTCGCACTTTCCCACATTATACTCCATCTGCCAAATGTTTGCCCACTCACTTAGCCTGTCTATATCCCTTTGCAGATTCTTTGAGTCCTCTGCACAACTTGCTTTCCCACCCATCTTTGTATCATCCACAAACTTGGCTACATTACACTCGGTCCCTTCATCCAAGTCATTAATGTAGATTGTAAATAGTTGAGGCCCCAGCACCGATCCCTGTGGCACCCTACTAGTTACCGTTTGCCAACCAGAAAATGACCCATTTATCCCGACTCTCTGCTTTCAGTTAGTTATCCAATTCTCTATCCATGCTAATATATTACCCCCAACTCCGTGAGCTCTTATCTTATGCAGTAACCTTTTATGTGGCACCTTATCGAATGCCTTCTGGAAATCCAAATACACCACATCCACTGGCTCACCTTTGTCCACCCTGCTCATTACCTCCTCAAAGAACTCCAGTAAATTTGTTAAACATGATTTCCCTTTCATAAAACCATGCTGACTCTGCTTGACTGCAGTATGATTTTCTAAATGCCCTGCTACTGCTTCCTTAATGAAGGACTCCAGCACTGGTAACAACTCAGCTGGAGTGTTGTGTCAAATTCTGGGCACCACACTTTAGGAAGGACATCAAGGCCTGGGTGAGGGTGCAGAGGAGATTTACTAGAATGTTACTAGGGTTGACGAGCTTCAGTTATGTGAAGAGATTGGAGAAGTTGGGATTGTTCTCCTTAGAGCAAAGAAGGGTAAGGGGAGCTTTAATGGAGTTATGATAGAGTAGATAAGGAGAAACTGTTTCCACTGGTCAGGGGGGTCGATAACCAGAGGACACAGATTTAAGATCATTGGCAAAAGAACCGGAGGAGAGATGACGAGAATTTTTTTTAAGCGCGAGATGTTATGATCAGGAATGCACCCCCCGAAAGGGTAGTAGAAGCAGATTCAATAGTAACTTTCCAAAGGGAATTGGATAATAACTTGTAAAGGAAAAATGTGCAGGGCAATGGGGAATAAGCAGGGAATAAGTAGGTCTAATTGGATAGCTCTTTCGAAGAGCCACCACAGGCACAATATGCTGAATAGCCTCCTTCTGTGCTATATAACTCTGAGTCAATGATATGAGGATATTATTAAAATTTTAGGAGAAATGAAATGTTGGTATGAATTGCCATTGCCCAGTCTGTACTATTGATAGAGTCATAAAAGACATGCAACTGATAAAAAAGGAAAAGAGGGTATTCAAGTTTAAAAGAATCAGGAGGATTATGCAAAATATTTCAGCAAGGGAGGAATGTACTGAGTACTTTGAAAAAGCAAAATATTGAGGAAGAAAGAGAAGACAGAGTGGTTCAGGCGAATTGCGCAGGAAGTATAAATACACAAATTACTATTAGTGAAAAAACCCACCTACAAATATTTACATACCGGTTTCTTCAGGAGTGCTTAAGCTTTTTGTTGCATGGGCTATTTAGGTGAATGCCATGTAACCTTGTAGGTCACAGAGCCTTGTAGACCACATATAAATCAATGTTACCTTTAATATCTCAAGCATGATACTTACAGATATTGGTGGTCTGGTTTAAATTGTATCTATTAATGAGGCAACAGCATCAATGCATCCCTTTCAAAACCTCCACACCTACAAAATTCCAGCAGTTTTAATCAATATTTAAAGATAAACGTTTAAAATGTCTTATGTGGTGGAACACCATTGAAAATAAATGAATGTAGCAATCATAAGAATTTACTCCATTTTAACTCATAAAATCATAGAATGGTTACAGCACAGAAGGAGGCCATTCGGCCTGTCGAGCCCGTGCCGGCTTTCTGCAAGAGCACTTCAGCTAGTCCCACTCCCCCACCCTTTCCCTGTAGCCCTGCAAATTTTTTTCCTTCAGGTACTTGTCCAATTCCCTTTTGAAAGCCACGATTGAATCTGCCTCCACCACCCTCTCAGGCAGTGTATTCCAGATCCTAACCACTTGCTGCGTTTCCTCATGTCGCCTTTGGTTCTTCTGTCAATCACCTTAAATCTGTGTCCTCTGGTTCTCGACTCTTTCGCCAATGGGAACAGTTTCTCTCTATCTACTCTGTCTAGACCCCTCATGATTTTGAACACCTCTAGCAAATCTCCTCTCAACCTTCTCCGCTCTAAGGAGAACAACCCCAGTTTCTCCAGTCTATCCACATTACTGAAGTCCCTCATCCCTGGAACCATTCTTGTAAATCTTTTCTGCACCCTCTCTAAGGCCTTCACATCCTTCCTAAACTGTGGTGCCCAGAATTGGACACAATACTCCAGTTGTGGCCGAACCAGTGCTTTATAAAGGTTCATCGTAATTTCCTTCTTTTTGTACTTTATGCCTCTATTCATGAAGCCCAAGATGCCGTATGCTTTGTTAACCGCTTTCTCAACCTGCCCTGCCACCTTCAACATATAACCCCAGGTCTCTCTGTTCATGCACCCTTTAGGATTGTACCCTGTAGTTTATATTGCCTCTCCTCATTCTTCCTACCAAAATATATCACTTCACACTTTTCTGTGTTGAATTTCATCTGCCACGTGTCCGCCCATTCCACCAGCCTGTCTATGTCCTCTTGAAGTCTATCACTATCCTCATCACTGTTCACTATACTTCCAAGTTTTGTATCATCTGCAAATTTTGAAATTGTGCCCTGTACACCCAAGTCCAAGTCATTAATATATAATCAAGAAAAGCAGTGGTCCTAGTGCCGACCCCTGGGGAACACCACTGTGTACCTTCCTCCAGTCCGATAAACAACCGTTCACCACTACTCTCTGTTTCCTGCCACTTAGCCAATTTCGTATCCATGCTGACACTGTCCCTTTTATTCCATGGGCTTCAACTTTGCTGGCAAGCCTATTATGTGGCACTTTATCAAACACCTTTTGGAAGTCCATGTACACCACGTCAACCATATTGTCCTCATCAACCCTCTCTGTTACCTTATCAAAAAACTCAGTCAAGTTAGTTAAACACGATTTCCCTTTAACAAATCCGTGTTGGCTTTCCTTAATTAATCCACACTTGTCCAAGTGACTGTTAATTTTGTCCCGGATTATCGTTTCTAAAAGCTTCCCCACTACCGAAGTTAAACTGACTGGCCTATAGTTGCTGGGTTTATCCTTACACCCTTGTTCAAAAAAGGTTGTAACATTTGCAATTCTCCAGTCCTCTGGCACCACCCCCATATCTAAGGAGGATTGGAAGATTATGGCCAGTACCTCTGCAATTTCCACTTTTACTTCCCTCAGCAACCTAGGATGCATCCCATCTGGTCCTGGTGACATATCTACTTTAAGTACAGCCAGCCTTTCTAGTACCTCCTCTTTATCAATTTTTATCCTATCCAGTATCTCAACTGCCTCCTCTTTCACTATGACTTTGGCAGCATCTTCTTCCTTGGTAAAGACAGATGCAAAGTGCTCATTTAGTACCTCAGCCATGCCCTCTGCCTCCATGTGTAGGTCTCCTTTTTGGTCCCTAATCGGCTCCACCCCTCCTCTTACTACCCATTTACTATTTCTATGCCTATAGAAGACTTTTGAATTCCCTTTCATGTTAGCTGCCAGTCTATTCTCATACTCTCTCTCTTTGCCCCTGTAAAATTGTATTCATATTTTTGCTCCCTGGTAGTTTATAAGTTGTACTCTGTTACATTTTGTTTTAGTGAACTGAATTATTGGGCAATAAAACATTGCATTTGATGATGGTCAAGAGAGTTATTTGTGTTTGCTTTTAAAGTTCATACATATATTGGACCCATAAGCAACATATTAATGAGCATGGGCCTTCCTGCAGCCATAAAATCATATAAAAATCACTGCAGACTGAGTCTGTAGCAGTGCCCACACACTAGAGGTTTTATTTTCCTGTTTCAAGTGGCTCCATATTGGCCCTAGGTCAGTCTGAAGCACTCGGTTCCATCAAAACCAGTGAAGCCTTTTAGGCATGTCGGTTGCCTCCATAACCTGGGAACAGATCAAGGGGGGCGCGAGGCTGTAGAAACCTAAAATGGCAGGTCTTCATTAATCTGAATGTAAGATCACAAGGTGAGATATCTCCCAAGAATATTGTGGTGTTATTTTTCAAAGACAAAAGGGAATAATTAGTACTCCCTCAGTCTATCTTGCTCCTTTAAGTACCTGAATAAGCTATATTTGGACACTGAATAAATCCACCAAATCCTTGTATTACAAAGATAGCTTGCGAGAAGGTTTGCTCCACAGTTGAATGCAATTTGCCAGGAACAAAAGGAATTGATACTACATCCACAAAGTGTATTACATATATATAAACATTTTGAGAGTATCCATCACACTTCAGAGAAAGTCAAAATGATTCCAGTCCGAAAGCTGAAAGATCACCATTCTCGCTGGTGATATAAATTCAGCGGAGTTGAAGGATATCAAAGCTGTGGAGTGATTTCTATTTATTATCCTACCTTTGTTTTTAAAGTTTTCCCTAAGAAAAGATAAAGGGCTAGAAATTCGTCTCGGGCGGTGGCGCAACGCGGGCGGTGGATCGGCCGCCCATTATACACAGTGACTGATATTCCAGTTCTATTGCAGTCATGTGTATAATGGGCGGCCAATCCAATACCGCCCGTTTTTCACCACCGCCCGAGATGAATTTCTAGGCCGTAGGCCATGAAATTTATTGGCACCTAAGCATCCAATATGGAGGGGAGGATGCATGCACATTCCGCACTAGAAGTGTGCCGCCCGCCATATTGGTAAAGGCTCCAGTATAGGTGCCCAGGGCTCACGCCTGAAACAGTCATTATTCCCTTTGCATATGCAAATGGAGGGGGGGGTGGGGGCAATGCCTGTTTGAGGACTCCTTCCCAAAATTGGGCTGGCCTGAATGCAACTGGCACCGGGCCTGCTGCATTCAGGATAACAAGGTCTACAGGTGGCATAACCAGCGGTCTTTTACAGGACCGCTGGAAGCCACCGCCGGAATGGTAAATTTTGTAAAAGATACCTGAATGTGGAGCCAGGTGGTGGAGGAGTTCTCCCTGCGGCTCTACAGTGGTCCCAAAGACCGTTGTCAGCCCCCTCCCCCATCTCTCAGACCCAACTGAGATTTAAATGTGGCCTGAGGGCCAATTTTGATTGGCCCTCGGGCTTACCTGTTCCGAAACAGGAATCGTTCCCTTAGTCCAGTTTCTATCCAATTTCTCCCCTGTATTTCTAAGAACAGAATTTACATCTGTTATGTTTATTCTATAGGTTTGATGCCAACATCAATTCAAAACTCAAAATTGATATTAACAGGAAGTATCCCAATGATTTTGGCAATTGATAGGGTACTTGTTACCATAAAGTTTGTACATCAAATAGCTACACCAATATATTGTAACTTATCTGTGTATACTCTGAAATGCCACTGGAGGGCAGATGTGATGTAATTACCATTCCCAATAGCTGCAGTTTACAAGCTAATCTAATACAGTTAACATTTTTTTCCCTAATTTTTAAATAATTCATTCTGGGAATTTGGGTGTCGCTAGCAAGGCCAGCATTTATTGCCCATACCTAGTTGCCCTTTGGGATGGTGTGATGAGCCGCCTTCTTGAACCGCTGCAGTCCATGTGGTGAAGATACGGTTAGGTAGGGAGTTCCAGGATTTTGACCCAGGAAAGAAGGAATGGCGATATATTGCCAAGTCAGGATGGTGTATGACTTGGAGGGGAACTTGGAGGCGATGGTGTGAATGCAATTCTATGTTAATTTAATAATTTAACGGTTTTATCCTTTTAGTGCTGGAAGAGAGCAAAACAGAAATTGGTGGCATTAACATGGGAAGTGAGGATCAGTTGATAGACTGTACAAATTGGAACTTGTTTGCAGTTTTTTCTCTACTGTATGTTCTGCATTTCTTAACTGACCTTCGGCTATGTAAACATTGTAGCGATGCTACATATTAGGTATATAATTATTATTTTTGTGTAGAAGATACAACTTCAAGGTTGCATGAATTCAGGTAAATCCTGGTCCCATTATTCCCTCCCCTTTAATCCCACTTCACCTGAAGGCTACATCTGAGTTTTCCAATTTATACAGTCTTTAATGAACATAACTTTCTATAAACAAATAACCTCATAAAGGACTTAAAACTTCAGCATGTATGAAATTTTCAAGCTTTTATATTTAAAAAATCCTTAAGACTCAGAATGTTTTAACTGAATTTTTAACAGTAATAAATCGTAATCCATTCTCTATAAACAATAATTTTCTTTTCTAATCATCAACAAAAATATTATGATCACGGGTTCTTTTGTTCACATGTGCTTTTCCAGGTAAGACTCAGAATATTTTAACTGAATTTTTAACAGTAATAAATAGTAATCCATTCTCTATAAACAATAATTTTCTTTTCTAATCATCAACAAAATGATATTATGATCGTGGGTTCTTTTGTTCACATGTGCTTTTCCAGGTAGTGGTTGTCTGTTAGGAGCTCTTAACAGAAAAGCACACTTTGTAATACATTTGTATAAATGTCATTCACTTTCCAGAGGGGAAAAATAGCATTGAGAATTCATTTTCTGCTTCATAAGTCTTTTGGAAAGAGCAAAGCAAGAAACCGTGATCACAGGTGCTTCTGTTGATGTGTGTTGTTTATGTACGTCAGCTAACTGTCAAATCCTCACAGGGTGAGAGGACACACCCTTCTAACATTCAACTTCTGCTGGTGTATAGTTTGCAATCAGGGAAGTTCTGCAAACTGTACGTGCTCAGAAAACACAGATGTGCTCGAAAGCTCTCTAACTGTCATGGGGAAAATATCTAGTTAAAGCGCAAGCTTTTGAGATAGGCTGAGGCCTTAAAGTAAAAACTAAAAAACATAAAAGGCGATTCAATTAATAAATTTAATCACGTTAGCGTGGAATATGCATTTTTATTTTATTTTGGGCATTAGATCGTTCAGTTACTGAGAAAAAAATGGCAGACAAAATTTATTTCAGAAAGCATTCTGAATGACTTGAGGGGAAAAAGATAATACAACACTATATGGTGGTGTGACAGAGATGTTTGTCAATATTTGCCATCAGAAGCTGTGCCAATGAGAGAAGCATGTGCGGTTTTTGCATTTAAAAGCCGGCTCACCGGCTGCTCGGGATCTCTAGAGCAGCAGCTTAAAGGGAATGTAGCTAACAGTGCATGTAAACACTTGGGGGGCGGGGGTAAAATTTGATAAGGCCCGAAAACTGGCACGGGGATCACAAGGCGTGAAATTCGTGCAGCCTGCTCATTACCATGATTGCAGCGCTGAGCTCCGCGCTAAACGCACTGCTGGTTGGCTCAGTGCTCAACAGGGGCCCAATATCGTGTGGCGTCTGCTCTCTATTTAAAATATGCCTGTAGAATCAAAGGCTGTTCTGCACTTCTTAAAGGGGAGGTGCTTTGTTACAGAAGTACCTCATTGTGGCTGGAGCTGGAGCTATATGTCTCAACAGGGGAGAGCGCGTGCACCCCATTTCACTGGAGGTCTTGGTACAGGGGGTGTACAGGAGGAGACAGGTCCTCTACCCACAGGGCGGCAGGAGGCCTTCCAGACACACTGTGCGAAGGCAGTGGGAGGAAATTGCAGAAGCTATTAGCGCCAACAGTGTTGTCCCCAGGACATGGATCCAGTCCCGGAAGAATTTTAATGACCTCACTCGAGTGGTCAAGGTCAGTGAATGCATCTTCAAATGCCATATCCCACCAACTGCACCACTAGCCTCACACACTGCTCAATGCGCCACACCCCCATCACTCACCTACCAACAATCTCTCGCAATCATGACTCATACCTCACAATCAAAGCTTCACCTCACCCTCAGACACTTACCACTGCTGCAAGTCTCACACCCACATCTCACACCTTGCACACGATGCCAGCTATTCATCCATGACAGGCACATCACCCAAACACATCGCACCACAGTCACTGACATACTTCCCTTTCTCTTGCAGGCCAAGGTGGCTCATAACAGGAGAGAGCAGGAACAAACAGGCAGGGGGCGAGCACGGTTACAGAACCTGACCCAGCTGGAGGAGACTGTGCTGGAGATCATTGGAGGGGCCGTCACTGAGGCCGTGGCACTGCACGAGGCTGAAAGCATTGATGATGACGGTATGCTCATGCCTAATCCTTCTTCTCACATCCCACTTCCCCCTCATTCCACAATCTCTTCTCACTTACAAGCTGCTGATGGTGTAAGCATGCACATCGTGCTTTCCCCGTCCCCTCAGCACAACCTGACCCTTGTGCCTTTGTCCTTTCAGATACCCAAGAACTGCCAGCAGCCCAGTCTGTGCAACCAGAAGTAGTGGAGAAGAGTGATGGAGAAGAAGAGGCACCGTCACTCGATCTGACACACCCAGGTACCAGCTCAGAAAATGACACTGTGTGCACTTTAGAGGGTAGTATAGAGGCGGGATCTGAACTTGGTGAGTCACCGGGCATGAGTGGGCTGTGTAAGCTTTTTATTTCGACTGGCATTAAATTGACAGCAAGACCAATTCATTTGAAACAATTTGGAATAAGTTTATTAAACACACACACATGCACATCAAAACAATCAGTCTACTGGTATCCTATGGACTTTACTTGATTACAGCAGGTAAGGTAATGAGTTACAGATTTAAACAGACTTATACTTCCCTTTGAGTCAAGCAATGCACACGGCCTTCTTCCTTGCTTCTTGGTCTGGTCTGTAGAGGGGGGGGCTTCCTGCCTTTCCGCGTGGTCATCGAGAGAGAGAGAGAGAGAGAGAGCCTTGGGTTCCTTCTTTTATATCTTTTAAAGTCCATTGTCTCTAGTATAAATTGCTAAAACCCCAGGATTGGGTCTTAGTTTCATGGCAGTGCTTGATTGACTTTCCTTACTCATGTGTCTGTCTGCAGCGGCTGGTGCCATGTCTTGATTATGATCATTGTTTGTTAACACCTTTTAATGGCTCTTGAGTTTCGATGGATTTTCGATGCTGTCTCTGTGGGGGTTATCTTGTTATGCAGGTTTCTTTTGTTAAGTTTCACGCCGTTGCCTTGAGCTCTGCTCCCAGGGGAGATCCATACACATTAAATATATCTTTATTACATACATCTTATATTAATAGTCTCGAGTCCATCACACATCATAATTTTGACAAAACATATATTTTTATTCCTACAGATTCAACCAGGCCAGGGGGAAACGGTAGAGCAGGTGCCAGCTCCCCAGAGGGCGAGGACGCACACGAGATCTGCTGCACAAGACTCAGATGAGGACTTCGATGGGGCAGTCTTCAGAAGAAGGGTGATGGGCATGCACACAGAAATGCTTAGTGCAATGGCAAGGCTGCCAGAGAGCCTCTTGTCACTATCAAGAAGCATGGAGGAGTCTGGCTTCAACATTGTACGGGGTTTTGTGCAGAGCTTGGAGCCCATGATTTCCAGGATGGAAGTGATGGGTAACTCCATTAGAGAACTTGTGGACCCAACCATGATGCTAGGTGAAATGGGCTATGTCTCCGCTTCCATTGCAGCACAAGCAGAAGCGACCCAACATCAGAGTGCTGCAATGGAAGCTCAGACTTCTGCCATACAGGCTCAGCTTGCTGCCACGCAAGATCAGACTGCTGCCATCGTGGCTGGCTTTACGAGTGTGGAAAGTGGCTTGCAGGGTCTCAGGAATGCTAAGGCACCGCCCCGGGGGAGTGGCAATGTCTCCGTGGAGCAAGAACTTGCTGTGCTCTTTCAGGATGACAGCATTCGTACTTCCAGCACTGCCACTCCGCCAGTACCATTGCAGCTGCCTGTCAGCCAGCCAGCCCGCCCAGACTGCTGCAACCCATGCCGAGATGGTACAGTCTACAGCAGGGCCTTCTAGACCCAGAGCTGCTCGAGGTCATCCTACAAGGCCATCTGCAGTCTCCCCCACTGAAAGTCAGCAGCCTTCCACCAGCCATGCTGCAGCCACTGGGGTAGCACTGCAGAGGAGCACTAGAATAGGCAAAGAAACACGAAAGACAGACACTAAGGGAATGCACAAGGATGATTAGTTGACTTCGTAATGTAATATTGGAATTAATCATTTATAAATTATGTTTGGAATGTTTGTTTTGTGTTGGCTTTCATTTCAGCTTTGTGCCCAAGAGGGCGCTGTGATGTCCCGTGACAGAGGGATGGTAAGATGGGGAAGTGTCAAGCAATGGGGATCTGATGTTTCAGTCAGGGGAACTGGAGTCTGATGCCGTGCTCACGGACAGCCCACCTGGAACAGGGATTTGCAGGCTGCCTCTTCCCTTCCTCCTCCTCCTCCTCCTCCATGAGGTGGTCGCGGAACCCGTAGTGACAAGGGCTGCGCTGTTGTGATGGCCAAGTTGCAAAGGATGCAGCTGACGCCCGCCCCGGCGAGTACTGGAGGGCTCCTCCCGGGCGGTCAAGACAGCAGAACCGTTGCTTCAGCACCCCGATCGTCTGCTCGATGACGTTCCTCGTGGCAACGTGGCTGTCATTATATGAGTGCTGGCCACGAGTGGTGGGGTTGTGGAGGGGAATCATCACCCAGGTGTAGAGCGGATAGCCCTTGTCTCCGAGCAGCCACCCTCGGGTTTGACGTGGTGGCTGGACGATTGCTGGCACAGCTGATTAGTGCAGGATGAAGTCATCATGACTGCTGCCAGGAAACCGGGCATTCACCATCACGATGTGCTGGGCGTGGTTGCACACCAACTGCACATTAAGAGAGTGGTAACCTTTGTGGTTACAGTACATCACAGCATTGATATGTGGCACCCGCAAAGCCATGTGTGTGCAGAAAATGGCGCCCTGCACCATGGGAAGGCCCAATATCCTGGCAAAGCCACATGCGCGCTCCTCCTGCTTCTCTCTGTTTAGACAGAAGACAATGAAGTCCCTTCTCCTGGAGTACAGAGCCTCTGTGACCTCCTGGATGCAGCGATGGTCGCCGAACTGCGATATGTTAGCTATGTCACCTGTTCCAGCCTGGAATGATCTGCTGGTGAAAACATTCATAGCCACGGTCACCTTGAGGGCCACTGGCAGCGCAGTCATCGCCCTGCTCTGAGGCTGCAGGTCTGGTTCCAAGAGGTGGCAGAGTTCTGTGATCACCTCCTTGGTGAAACAGAGCCTCCAAACACACTGCTCCTGGCTTAGGTGCAGGTAGGAGAAGTGCTCCCTAAAGACCTTATGTGGGTAAGGCCTCCTGCTGAGAGCCCTCCTCCCCCTCCTCCTCCTCCCTCTGTGAACAGCTTGTTTTTGCTGCCTCTGCTCTAACTTCCTGTCATGCTGCAGCTTGGGAAAGACTGCAAGTAGAGCAAGTAGAGACTGGGAGCAAGTGGTGTAGTCAGAGGCCTTCCAGTTGCAGCCAGCACCTTCACAACGTCCAGCAGCACTCCCTGCACACTTTAACAAAGTTATAAACGTCTTCCAGCAAGCCAGTATTGATATAAACTCTGCAAGAGCCAGTACAAGAGAAATAATCAACTTATCTGCAAGTTAGATGTTTCCCTTTAAATAGCGCTGGTGGGGGGGTCCCTCGTGCAGCTGAACGCACGTTCAGCTGTGTGTGTTTCGGAGAGGGCGTTGATTGGAACGGTGACATCCAAAATGGCAGGTCGTGCATCAAATCAGTTTTGCACGCTGACTGCCGTCACAATCTGCCGACTCTGAATACTGCCGGTGCACGCATGTCCCGCCCACGCTATCGCCCTTCCCAAGATGGCAACCAACGCAGGCCGCGCCGGAAGTGGACGAAAGCAAGGCAGCCACCATTTTTTGATTCAAACTGGCCATATCAGCCAGCACGAAGGTGCCGAATTTTGCGGCGTTGCTGTTTATGAGCTCCAATCTCCACCAGCACTCCTTTATATTGATGGAAAACTACTGGAGATGAAAATTCTCTTGAAGCATTATTAGCAGCAGTTAAGGCCATCTATATTTTTTGTATGAAGCAAAGAAAAAAAGATAAATCATGAACTCACATTTTCTGAGATAATTTTGAAAATAAAAGGTGAATACGTTCTTGCTTAAATACAGTCGATAACTACTGAATGAAAACTGAATACAGGTACAGCTGAGGGTAAAACCAGTGCCTGGGGAAGCACTTGGACAAGAATGACTCACAGCAGATATTTATATTTTGTAATATACTCTAATTAGTTATTATATTCGTTACTGCCTTTCTTAATTTGTTTATGCTCAGAAGTCAAAAAGCTATTGTTCATATAAATAAATAGTTCTGGAAGGACTATCAATATTCAAGTTTGGAGGGTGATTCTGAATAAAAATACTGAGTTAAGCATATAGTTAAATAAAATGTTTTATATTGTTTTGGAGATATTTGGTAAATAATGAAAGGTACAAATTAGTTTACTGTTTTCTTAAGTTTTATGTATTTCTCTGCATTTTTTTGTAGCAATTCATTGTTTAAACAGATGGAAGGTAAAATTGAAGAGCTGCTTCTCCATATTATATGCAGAGGTTTGTTTATTAGTCTACTTGCAGGGGTAAGAAAGCTCTGTGGCCCTGAAATTCCATGGGGTTCTCTCAATCATTCATCATAACTTTGGCAGAAGATCAACTGTGAAACCCTGGATAAATTGTGCAAGTGGTTATTTTTAACATAAGGAAACCCACAAAATGTTAAGCAGTTGTGAATAAAATCCGTAGTCTTACTTATAGAACTTCCCGTATAGAGCTATAAATTCCTGGAAAACATTTTCTTTAAGAGACCTGTGCCAAAGACCTGCAGAGGTTTAATTCAGTGTAGTTGGCTGCAGTGTGGATTATTGGATTGGTCTATGCTGATCATTTTTCTGCAAATACATTGGTTCCTCTTGATACGCTGCAATCATGCTAATCAGTCATCTTCTTCATTTTGGCTCCAAAATGCAGGTTATTGATTTCTGCCTTTTGCATACCATTCACCGAAGACTGCCCATTTACAAAGCATGTTGTTGGGTAAGCCCATCCACCAAGAGTACTTGCCAGTTCACATGCTCAATCAACCAGTCTAAATACTTCCTTGTCCACCTCCCTAAAGTGCTTCCTGAGCTGCCTGCTTTCTCTCACAACCCAAGTATCTCCTGCCCACGACTTGCCCATTATGCCCAAAAAATTCCCAGTCCACCTACTCACCCGCCTCAAGTGCTTTCCAACTCGCCACTTCCGCCTAAGCAAGTGCTTCCTGATCTACCAAAATATGAAAGGTGAAGGAAATAAAGGAGGAGAGTAAAGGATAGTGGGTATTGAAAGAGAGGAGCAAAAGTAAAAGAAAGTAAGACGTGAGTGAGAGAAATCAATGAATTGCAGGAAAGTGAGAAAGAATGAGAAACGAAAGAACCTGCAATTCTATAGCATTGTATCACATCACTCAAGATGTCCCAAAGTGCTTCACATACAATGAACTTACTTTGAAGTGCAATTATTGTTGTTATGCAGGTTATGTAACAGCCATTTGCACAAATATCAATGGGATAAATGGCCAATTGATCTATTTTCAGTAGAGTTGATTAAGGGAAAAATGTGGGGCAGGACACTGGGAGAATAGTGCCTCGGGACCTTCAGTATAGATTTCTTAGGTATATTTCAGAAAATAATATTTCTTATTTTGGGATAAAGTATATGAGCACTTTGAGACCTGACATGTGGTAAGTGTAGCATAGAAACATAGAAGATAGGAGCAGGAGTAGGCCATTCGGCCCCTCTAGCCTGCTCCGCCATTCAATGCGATCATGGCTGATCATCCAAATTCAGAACCCTGTCCCTGCTTTCTCCCCATATCCCTTGATCCCTTTAGCCTTAAGCATATTTGGGAGGAAAAAGCTGACTTTAGGTCTATGGTTCCCAAAGCTTTCCACCACTGGGAGTTTTCCTTGCCTCATGTCTGGATCTGTTGTAAACTAATTGTTAGAGATTGATTGGCAGGATTAGTCAACAATTCCATTATCATTGTATCATGCGACTACCAGGATGGTATAAAGTGAATTAAATGGACCTTGGTCTTTCTTCGTCTAGCGATTCCTATGTTAACATACACTTGAACAGACAAACCTTGCCTCAGTTTAAAATCTCATCCAAAGGGTTCATAATGTTTCAGTACTGCACTGAAATATGAGCCTAGATTATTGCCAGGAATTTCTTTAGAGCTGCTCTTGCTCCGCTGGGTAAACTGGTTTTCCGCCGCATTTCCAGCGAAGTAACACCGGCAGAGCGGGAGGAGTTCAGAGGAATTTCCCAGCCTGTATTATTAAGTCCTGGAGTGGGGATTGAACTGCAATCTTCTCACTATGAGGCAAGGGAGCTGCCAATGACAGCTATGAAGAAAAACAGAAACAAATTGACGGAGAAAGAGAAGACCTTCTTTTGGTAGATTTACCAGTATCGGTATCCTAACTAGAGGGTTATAGGCACCTAGAGTTTTTTGATAAAGTTCAACCCCCAAAAAGTATGAAAAATACTGAATTGTAGTTTTTGGTGATATTGTTAGCACGCAGCATCTTTCTTGTGTTCTTAGCCACTGCTGTGATCTGTTCCTAGGTTTGGCCACTCCTGAATCTGGCTATAGTCCGGTCCTGGCCATCTGTTATCAACTTCTTCCAGACTATATCTGTCATGCTTCCAGCCTTTATTTCCTCCCATAATGCTCCTAGACCTCGTATGCGATTC
This sequence comes from Squalus acanthias, assembly GCA_030390025.1. Lineage (NCBI taxonomy): Eukaryota > Metazoa > Chordata > Chondrichthyes > Squaliformes > Squalidae > Squalus > Squalus acanthias. The sequence continues at coordinate 95,647,093 of CM059433.1, forward strand.
CAATCTCTATCTTATCCCCACTGCACAATGCTCCCCGATTCCCTCTCCATGCTCCCTACAATCTAATCTCCTTACAGTGCACATAGCCCAGTGCTTCCACACATCACAGAATCACAGAATCCCCACAGTGCAGATAGAGGCCATTTCGGCCCATCGAGCCTGCACCGACACATATCCCACCCTATCCCCGTAACCCCACGTATTTAATCCCCCTAACACTAAGGGTCAATTTATCATAGCCAAATCAACCTAACCCGCACATCTTTGGACTGTGGGAGGAAACCGGAGCACCCGGAGGAAACCCACGCAGACACGGGGAGAATGTGCAAACTCCACACAGACAGTCACCCGGGGCCGGATTCGAACCCAGGGCCGGATTCGAACCCGGGTCCCTGGCGCTGTGAGGTAACAGGGCTAACCACTATGCCACCGTGTTGCCCTTAATCCACTCCACTCCACTCCTCCCTTGGCTTTGTGATTCCACATTTCAGCCCCCTCCAATGCTCCCCACTCTCCAGTGCTCAATACTCCCAATGCCCTCTAACAGACCCCAATGTCCCACAGTTCTTCAGGATCCCCAGCCTCCTGAGACTTTCCAATTTCCAGACTCCTCTTTCATTAATCCCATCCAGACACCAGCCTCCTCCTGCTGTGCTGTTGGACCTCGCAGCGTACGCCACAAATGTGTACTCCCATGTTCTAGCAACCACTCCCATGATTGCAGCAAGAGGCCTGCTGGCCCCAAGGTCCTCCCAAGCCCCAGACTGCATTCCCATTGAGTGTTCCCAGATCCCAGCACTCCCAATCCCCATGACTACTTGCATGTCCAGACCTCGTCCAACTCCAAATCTGTGCCCTCTCCCTTCCATCCACACTCCAACCCCTTGCTTCCACCTGGCTGCACTCCCCCCCAATCCCTGCTCAAACCCCACCTTTTATGTCAATCTCTGAGGCTGCAACTCTTCAACTTCACCCCCCACCTTTAATCAGGCAAATGTTGCCTCCCAATTTCCTGCATATTTTGAGCCTTGAAAAATGTAAAAGTACTAAATACATTGGTGAAGGAAACTGTGTGAGTGGCACAGAAACACTGGAAACATGCAGAAGAGACAGAGGGGAGGGCAGAATTACAGAGAAAGAAAGAGTTGGACAGAATGATGCAGACACAATAGTGAGAAAAATATGGGAGAGCATGTGAAGTATTCAGACTGGTTGAGTGAGCCTGCAAACTGGCAAGTACTCTTGGTGGATGGGCTTACAGAGAGGAATAGGGAGAAAAAGAGCAGAAGACAAGACAGAGAAACTGATACTTTGGGGGGAATTTATACCTGAAAAAATGGGTGGATTTGGAGCGTGGGGGTAGTTAAATTGTTAAAAATCGGAATCCCGACCTCAAACCGCTTCCAACCCGCCCATTTCCGGTTTTAACAGAGGCCACGATGCTCTGGTGGCCGGCCCCAATCGGATCGTCCTCACTTCCCCCAGCCAGATGATGGCCGGCCACGATCATCCTCACCTCCCCCCCCACCCCCCGGTCCCTCGACAGCCACGATCGTCCTCACCTCCCCCCCCCCAACCACCCCCCCCACCCCCCGGTCCCTCGACGGCCACGATTGTCCTCACCTCTCCCCCCACCCCGCCCCGGTCCCTCGACAGCCACGATCGTCCTCACCTCCCCCCCCCCCAACCCCCCCCCCCCCCGGTCCCTCGACGGCCACGATTGTCCTCACCTCCCCCCCCCCACCACCCCCCCGGTCCCTCGACAGCCACGATCGTCCTCACCTCCTCACCCCCCCCCACCCCGGTCCCTCGACAGCCACGATCGTCCTCACCTCCTCCCCCCCCCACCCCGGTCCCTCGACAGCCACGATTGTCCTCACCTCCCCCCCCACCGCCCCCCCCATCGGTCCCTCGACAGCCACGATTGTCCTCACCTCCTCCCCCCCCCCCACCCCGGTCCCTCGACAGCCACGATCGTCCTCACCTCCTCCTCCCCCCCCCAACCCCGGTCCCTCGACAGCCACGATCATCCTCACCCCCCCACCCCCCCCCCCCCGGTCCCTTGACAGCCACGATCGTCCTCACCTTTTCCCCCACCCCCCACCCCGGTCCCTCGACAGCCACAATCGTCCTCACCTCCTCCCCCCCCCCCCCACCCCGGTCCCTCGACAGCCACAATCGTCCTCACCTCCTCCCCCCGCCCCCACCCCGGTCCCTCGACAGCCACGATCATCCTCACCTCCTCCCCCCCTCCCCGCTCCCTCGACAGCCACGATCGTCCTCACCTCCTCCCCCCCCCCCACCCCGGTCCCTCGACAGCCACAATCGTCCTCACCTCCTCCCCCCCCCCACCCTGGTCCCTCGACAGCCACGATCGTCCTCACCTCCTCCCCCCCTCCCCGCTCCCTCGACAGCCACGATCATCCTCACCTCCTCCCCCCCCCCCCCACCCCGGTCCCTCGACAGCCACAATCGTCCTCACCTCCTCCCCCCCCCCACCCTGGTCCCTCGACAGCCACGATCGTCCTCACCTCCTCCCCCCCCCCCCCCACCCCGGTCCCTCGACAGCCACAATCGTCCTCACCTCCTCCCCCCCCCCACCCTGGTCCCTCGACAGCCACGATCGTCCTCACCTCCTCCCCCCCCCCCACCCCGGTCCCTCGACAGCCACAATCGTCCTCACCTCCTCCCCCCCCCCACCCTGGTCCCTCGACAGCCATGACCGTCCTCACCTCCTCCCCTCCCCGCCAGTCCCCACCCGATCCCTCCCTCCCTCCTCTGTGCAGCCTCCCCGCCCACAGCCAGCCCGCTTCTCCATCCGGCTGGCTGTGGGTGGGAAACAGAGGCTTCAGATGCAAATCAGGCCCTGCCATTCTCCCGGGTTTCCCGCCCGCATCGGAGCACCCCCACCCCCACCCCACCTTCCCCATGAATATCCAGCCCTAAGATTTAAGAATGGGAAACGGGCAGAGACTTACAGGAAACTTCCAGATTACAGGAAGAGAGATATTTTCGGTTATAACTAATGCAGTGAGAGATCAACTATAGTATGTTGTGTGTTACATGTGTTATAAAATAGCACGTCCTCTGACTCACCATGAGCAATGCCATGGGACATGCACTAATCTTGAAGAAAAGCAGGTAATCATCTGCTTTTTATTAAAAGATAATTTTACATGTGCAGAAGTAATCTACTTAAGTTGATTAAAAACATGAGTCAATATAATTCTTGGAGTTCAAGCCAAATATAGGATGACACTTGAAAGATCTTCAGATTAACTCCAGTGCACTTCCATATTTTAATACAAAAATAAAAGTATGAGGAAATTATATTTAATACTTTGAATGAGGAAGAAAAATTGGAAATTAATACACTAATGGGAGGTTTAAAGAGAATTTAATAATGACCAGTTTCTTAGACATAACCAAACGAAGCAATCTCCCAAACCCACTATGGCACTGAAACAAACAAACTGGAAGGTCTATTTCTGGTCTGTGCTGAGTAGGTTGGTCTCAACTGGGGTAGTTTAGACACACTACAATTGCACTGTTACCCTAGGTTAGGAAGTGGAAAAATCAGCCAGGGTTCCGATTTCTGACTGCTATCCAGTAACACCTGCAGGAAACTGCACCTATGTGGGTGTGGGTGAGAAAGGATAGGCTCAGCTGTGATGTCCACATGGCCGAATACTCTGTCGACAGGCGGTTACACATGAAGAATGGCCACCTCGGCAAGGTTCTGGAGCGATGCCCGCACCCATTGAATCAGAGTCTAATTTTTCCTGAGTTCACCTTCGCGGGGAATTTCCAATATGCAGTGGCAGTAGGCAGAGTGTGTCACTGTTGTGTAAAGTTTACCCCCATGCCTCATGCCGAGGCATCCCCTTCAGAAACAAAATTGAGAAAATGAGAACACGGGATAAAATAAAATCGCACAATCTAATGACGCAAGAGCTGTTGAAAGTGAACTTTAATATGGTCAAGTGCGCATATATTTATTTATTATGTGCAAGTGAATTCCAAGACAACTGAAGAGTTCAGCTGACATCACAAGTTGTGAGAGCATCATTGAAGTGTCAACCTCAACTAACTACTGGATAGTGTGTAATTGCTTCGTAATCATTTCTTCTGATTATCATTTTATATAAAGTTTACTGTACAATATTGGGCCGGAATTTGCGGTGAGCAGTAACAGCGAACGAACAGCATTTGCTGTTAATACCCCTTTGGAACTGACCGCAACTTCAAGATGTAGCGCGTGCGCATCCTAACGCGGAAATCCTGAAGTTGCGGTCAGCCATTCACTGTGCCGACACTGGCTGCGCTGTGCCGCCCCGGCCCCCCCCCCATAGCCGGCAATCAATGTCATCAGGGAAATCAGTGAAACTGACGAAAACTTCGGCTTTTCCGCGGTAATATCGCTGTTAAATACCCCATTAAAAGTTAGAACCTTTGGATTAGGTGTAACTGGGGTTTTAACAGCGTATTGACCGCTAAACAACCGTTATGGCCCTGAAAAACTCATGTTAATTTTGTGAAGTGTCAAATTTATCCATTTTCATAAAAATTACAATTTTTATAAAACTTTAAAAATGATATATTTTTTAAAGTTTGTTCATCTTTATTTCAGGTTTGCATTTTCTTTATGTGAGAGCCCCAATCTTTGTTTTACTCGCTAACATTTTTAAAAAGTTGGAATCAAAGGAGCTTCTTCACTTCCTGGTTTCCCGTCTGTGAGAATTCTGCATTGCGATTGGCTGCTTAGACAGATTGTTGATGTCACAGCAGCTCACGGTAAGTACACTGATTTCAACTGCATGTCGGCAAAGCTGAACTTCTCGCCACAGAGATCGGGGCCAGCGGCGAACGTCTTTGCTTCGCCGCAGACCGCAAATTACAGGCCAAGTAACTTTTTTACTCCCTTGAGAAACAATCTATCTGTCATCTGAGGTCAGCAGATTTGTTTGTGATGCTTAGCAGCCATTGTAATGCAGGTTGCTGTGTAAGTGATTGCATGAATTATAGAAAATAATTACTGTGCTATCTAGATAACTTACAGGATCGTTGACTGAATAAATGAATGTGATAGTAACTGTGCTTGGATGTCATTGAATACATGGCTGAGCATGTATAATAAGCATCAATAACATATGTATGCAGAATGTGTAACTATTTCCTGTGATAAGAAAAACACAACAGATAACAAAAGACAGAAAAGGTCTGTATTTTTCTGCTGAATATACAGTGAGGTTCAAAGGAGTAGTTCATGTCTTACAGTATACAAGAAATCAGTGAATCTACAAAAACGGCACTTTCCAAACATGCGTTTCACAAAATTCTTAAAAACGACAAAAGAGCAAATATGCAAAGCAACTTGTATCCTGCCTGAAGCAAAATGATCAGCGCTCACTTATTTCCCCCTCATATGAATTTTCTTTGATGATCCAGCCTGGAACATTTTTCTATAGGGGTCTATTTAGGTTCAGGGGTTGCACAACTATCCTGGGCAGAGATGTACTCTTTATACATTTAAAAGTAATGCGAAATATCAATAATTTTGTTGGAAATTAATTTTTCATCAACGTTACTTTTTAAAAATAAATTTGCTGTTTTTTGTGACCTTGTGATTGGCCTAAAAGAATCAGTTCGGTATTACTCTCTATTTTTTAACAATTGTCATCATTTAAACTATTCATCAAAGAATTGCTCAGATTTTCTTGCCACAGCTGCTGTGTTTTATTTGAGTACAGTTACATTTCATTTTAAAGAGTGAAAGATTTGACTAAGCAGAGTGAGCCACTTTACAGTTCTTAACTAAATACTTTTTCTATTCTATCTTTACAGTTCTGATATATGAAAGTTAATTAACATGCAAAGACAGTGAGTGTAGCAGACAGCATAGCACCAGTGCATTTAAAGTGGTAGAACCTTTCTAAAACTCCTCATTTACATAATTTTCTGCTTCACTCAATATATTTGTACTTCTAGCGATTTTAATGCCACTGAAATATATGTTTCAAGACATACTGGAGTACCAAATAATATGTCAGTTTTTATTTAGGAAAGCATTCTGTAATGCACTTTAAAGAACTGTATTTGCTACTAAATGTTTAGCTCTTAACTCCTCTGCCATAGATATAAGTTCTGAAACAGGTTATCGGTTTACTTATACTTTTTTTAAGGCAAGCCTGCAGATCTTAACCATTGCTCTATATATAAATAAGAATTGTATACTGTTAGCACAACAAATGAGTAGACTGGTACTTTAAGCATTAGTTTCTAATTCTATTCAGATGGCTAGATGCAATTGAATAAGATAAGTCTCTGACAACTCACTTTTAAAGAGATTGTTCAGATTTTCTGAAAAGAAAAACTGCTCTTGGTCAGTTATAACATTATTTTCCCACGGGCACTAATGTTCATCGCAGTGAAGTAGTTAAATTCGTTTTTGACCTATCACTGACTCAGTATTTTTTTTTGCGGGGGGTGAAGAAAGGAGAGATGGTTGAAATTTGAACACTTTTAACTGGACGAATCACCAAATTTATTTTCTCATTCACAACATCCAATCAATAACCTCTTAATGGTTACACTTAACATTTTAAAGGATTTGTTCTATGAATTCTATAATAATTTGTAACAGAACAACAAACCGCAACGTTTCCTTTTCTTTAACTTCACTAAACTTTGTCGCTACTATATTGATGAGAGCCATTACTTTATCTTTGCTGTATTGATGAGCTCTATCATAACAGTTAATTTGTAAAGTGGTATACTTTGGTTGAGGTCATCAAAAATTGAACATATCCACAATTCCTTTCACTGGAAACAAGATATGAAGAACACCCATTATGAACCTCCAATTCCAAATGCTACAATGCTTGATCAGTACAATGAAGACAAATGATAAGACACAACGGGGGAGAAATTTATTATAGCCCCGTTTGGGGCGCTAACTTTTAAAAGTTGAGAAAATTAGCGCCAGGCGCTAATGTTTCTCAACTTTAAAAAAAATTTGGTTTTGCGCTCCAGGAAGGAAGTGGAGCATTAAATCAAGCGCTCCACTTCATTCCTGGAGCGCAACCGGGAGCAGGCGCTGCTGCATTGGAAGGCTACTTACCTGGTCCCCGACGGCAGCCGCGATCCCGCCCGATCAGCCCGATGCACTGCAGCAGAGTGCCGGGCTGATTGATCGCTGGCGACCAAAAAAACCCCACAAAGAGCATATCAGTTTTTTTTTAACCTACCTCGGCCACCTCACCTTTAAGTCTCGCCCCCGAAGCGCCCGGCCTCCCGATCAACGCCTCCTGCAACTGTCGGTGTCATCGCCCGGCGATGCTGCAGGGGGCGGAAATGAATTTTGGGTCCAGGGCGATGCGCAGCCAGATGACGTCACAATCTCCGGGCGCAGGAGATCGTGGCGCTTGGGGTTAGTGCCACCGCAAACCGCCAGGTGAATTTCGCGGGCGGCGGTAACATCGCCGCGCCCGGGTGGTAAGTCCTTAGCGCCCGGGCGGTAAGTCCTTAGCGCCCCGTCATTGCCCCCTGGAGGCGCGAATGGGAGGCGCTAAGGCACCAAATTTGTAGCCCAACTTCTCTTACACTACAAACTACATCAAATTCAGTTACAAATGACATGTGTTGATAGCTTTGTATATTTTGTTACTAAAACAAATTGTCGTACTTTAATAAGTGAAATTGCTTAAAATCTGAGTGTATATTAGCGTTTATGTATACAGGACAAATAATGAAGTTCTGGAGATCGCAGCAGTGTATTCTTCAACCCCTTAAAAATAACTTTAGAAATGAGAATAAGCAAACATTCTCCATTTTAATACATGTATCTTTCAGAATCATTAAGTAGAATACTTATTGGGCTATTAATCAACCTTGAATAATTTGTTCCTGCAGAATAATTATTACAGTATAATACTGAATAACTAAACATTTTGAACAGCAATGTTACCCAGCCAACAATATACTCTGAAAGGCTCCTGTTAATTTTACATTTTATATACTTAAATTAGAGCACCCTGAACAGATTCTTTTAGTCGAGATGAAATTGCACATATCTTTTCAATGTGCCTTGATGGAACACCATCATTCATTTCGTATGTGAAGGACCAATGTCTGCACACAAGTACATAGATGCAGACACGGGTAATATGTTTAATGAATTCCATCAACCATCTCTGCAATCCGCATAGTTCCCATGTATCCAGAAGCATATCTGTGCATATTTAAGTGGAGTAATGCGCACAGCCACATTGTAATCCTGTTGTACGCCATTGACATCCACCCACTGATGACCAGAAAAGACTCCAATGATCTTGCGTTTCCAATTACGCTTGTCTGGCTCCTTAAGACGAATGTAAATACCTGAGCCACTTGATCCAGGCTGAGCATCACAATATTGATAGAATAGATCATTGGATTCATCAGACACAGTGCAGAAACGATATACCAATTTCCCTGGTCTGTCATTATCGAAGCCTGAAAAGTGAATCCGGTTGCTCGGCATATTCTGGACAGGGGGGCTAATTCCTATCTCCATGTACTTGTGTTTCTGAGGTCTCTTTAATTCAAGAATAGCATAATCATAATCCACTGCAATATCATCAGCCACGCCTTTGAACCAGCCCTTTGGTACTTGGGTACGCTTTACTCTTGACCACTGGAAAGATGGCTTATCATTTGTTGACCGTTTATTCCTCTTAGATCCTTTCCTTTTTCCACCCCCCTTGGATCTCATCTTTAAAAATCCTACTCTTAGCCTTTTGGCACCTTTCACATAGTCTTTACCATCATGAATGCAGTGAGCTGCCGTTAGCACATGTTTTCGTGACACTAGAATCCCAGTACATCCTGTGGAGATTTTCACTGCTGTATTAAAAGGATAGCTAGTTATGAAATGCTTGTTACCAATGCTAAATCTACTGTCGAACCCAAATACCTGCCTCTTCCTCCTAGAACGGCCTTTTGTCTTAGCAAACTCAAATTCATTTTTCAGCTCAAATTCTCTGACATCTACCTCAGTCAACGTACGTGTCCCATTGTTGTACACTGTTTCATATGAAAGGTAATTCTGAAGGTCAGACACAGTTGGCAGTGGTAGTTTCTTTTGGCAAGCAATCCCACAGGTTGAGTTTATCAATAATTTGGTTTTAGCTTCAAATCTTGGAGGCTCTATGGTTATGGTTCTTCTGTCCAACACTTGGGGTGCTCTTTGTAAGTGCCAGGTATAATCTTCCTCAGTGTCAATCCCAAAGGCTAATGTTAATGTGTTCATGGAAAGTAATAATAAAAGTGGTATAGTTCCCATTGTGAAGCCAGATATTTTTCTGTGAAGAAAAGAAAAAAAATGATTTAATATAAAAATCCTACTTTTAGTTCTGCTATTTACATATCAAAATTATTAAAAGTTATCATCTAGATAACATAATAGAACTTGGAACTGTAATATAATTTTGAACCAATATTTACTGCTTGAGAAAGAGATGGACACATTTATAACATAGAATCATAGAATTTTGCAGCACAGAAGGAGGTCATTCAGCCCATTCACACTATGAAGGGCTCTCTGAAAGAGCCGCCTACTTAGTTCCATTCTCCTGCCCTTTCCTCGCAACCTTTATTTTTTTCTTATTCAAAATAGAATCAGAGAATTGTACATATGCTTATGAACTATCTGTAATCTTGTTTTGGAGATCTAGAAGAAACAGTAGTAACAAAACACATTTCCTATGAATGCTGAAGAACGCAAACTATTTTGCAAGATAATTGGGTTGGTCCCACCAGGCCTTTTCTTTACCCATTTCAAACTTGCTTCCTTTCATTTGATGCCAGGAGACTGAGACAGTTCAGGATATCGACTTTTCCCACTGATAGGAGCTGTGTTGGTAATGGAGAAAAATAAGCGACATCACAAAGATAAGTTAGGGAGGCCATTCATAGAAATGTATGACTAGCTCATCCTTCCATAGAAGTGTACGGTCTCTCCCTGCCCTCACCCCCATTATAGAAACTAACTGCCTCTTGATTGATGCCAGAATGTTTACCTTCCACTGCCTTACTTGGAATACGATTCCAGGTATTGATTATTCTTTGTATGAAGAAGTACTTCCAGACGTCAGTGGTGAACTTTCAAGGTGTCAGCCTCAGCTCAGTGGTAGTATTCTCATCACTGAGTCAGAATGCATGGATTCATGCCCACTTCAGAGACTTAAGCACATATGTTAGACTGACACTTCAGTGCAGCACTCGGGGAGAGCTGCACCGTCAGAGATGCTGCCTTTTGGATGAGATGTTAAACCGAGGCTCAGTCCGCCCTCTTGTGGTGAATGTAAAAGATCCCCGGGCATTTTTTGAAGAAGAGCAGGGAGTTCTCCCACTGTCCTCAACCAACAACACCAATACAGGTTATCTGGTCATTTATCTCAATGTTGTTTGTTTGTGGGACCTTGCTTTATGTCACATTTCCCCATATTACAACAGTGATTTCATTTAAAAAGTACTTCATTGGCCTGAGATCATGAAAGGTGCTGTATAAATGCAAGTTATTTCTAACCTGTCTGTACCTATGTCCCCGACATTCATTTAAGGTACATGCTAATATTTTACTTTGGGCTATATTGTCAAGTGGTAATTTATCATAGGATAATATGTGCAAACCCATAGATAAGTATTCATTCTTTCCACATTTACTTGTTTAACAAAACTATGCTCCCCCTGCCCCTCAGGGATCAATGCTAACCTTTTTCAGCACCTGCCTTGAGTAAGTGCTGAACATGCTTAACATGCCCAAGGGCCTGTCTAATCTGCTTAAATTCATATGGGTAGATTTTTTACTTGCCACCTGGGCAGAAAACTGGTGTTGTGGATTGGCTGCCCATTGCAGAATGACAGTTTTATGCCTGGATGGCAAGTTGAAAATCTACCCCATAATGTTTGGAGAAGGTGGTTGGAAGATGCATGGAGTTAGCACACTGTACTTCCATCTCTACAACCTAGGTCTGCATGTAGCCCAGGCTGATGGGATGGAAGTCTACCCTCTTTGCTGGCTTTAAGAGTCCTATGTGAACTGAGTGTGGGAAACCTCAACCCAATTACTAATGGGTGAGGTCACAGAACAAACCGACATATAGCTCAGCATAAAATAGAACTAAACTGGAAAATCTAGTTCAGAAAGGCCATAAGGCTGACTGAAGCTAAAGTGACACCCACTTTAACCCACCCCCAATAAATCATCAAAAGTAAGTGAATTGAATTTCTTTGAATACAAATCTCAATTAAAGATCTGGGTTCAAATGTTACTGGAGCTGTGGTGTATGCAACTTGGAATACCAGGAGAGAGTGTTGGAACCCTAGATTTGATTAATTCAGAAAAAATACAATAGTGTTGACTCCTTTGCCAGTCCATGTCTCTGGTCAACATCTCCCTGTGCTTCTACCATTGACTTCTTCTCCTGTTCTCATTCTCCATGCCTCTTAAGCATCTCATCCATAATCTTCCTCTTGCCTTTGACATTGCTTGTACATTCCTCCAATGAGCCTTGTACTCTTCATGCTTGATACCTTCCCTGTCTATATGCCTATACACTTTTACTGTTCCTCATATATCTAGTCTCATCTTCTTGACTCCACCTCTTGACCTTTCATTGTATCTTCTCTAACCCTGGCCACTCAATGTCTAACTCTTGATGCTTCCCTTCCTACTTAAGGTGCCCCCATTTACGTCATCTGTACACTTTTTTATTAAATGTCTGTTTCCGCTCTGATCTCACTGACACAGAAAGGTTGTTAGGATACTTTACTGGGGTGGTTGTATTTCAGTTTCCTCTGTGATGCGAAAACAGTATTTCCCTGCAGTAAGGATAAACTAGTTCTACATTACAAGGGAGGTTGTAATAGCCCTGCCTCACAACAACATTCCCCTGGCTCTCACTGCAATAATAGAATTAAACAGATTTATTTAATAGGGAGACACGAGAAGGCTGGATAGAGATTCCAATACACAATGGGAGAGAATGGAGAACTCGGATTCAGAAACACATTGAGCAGGCAGGAGAGGGTCCTTTCAGGTCGATGACCTTTCATCAGAACTGGGAAGAGCCGGAAATCAAATAGATTTAAGGCCAGGGTAAAGCTGGGAAAAGGGGAGGGGATAAAGGAACAAAGGAGGAGATGAAGAGACATTAAGAGACATTAAGAGATATGCAAGGCTAGAGGTGGTGTTAATGTGACAGATTAAGGCTGAATGAAGTGTGAAATCCACTGGCAGAATGAAGGACAGCTGCCAGCTTCTAGGAGGAAAAAAAAAAGGTGGGGGGGGACAAATAAAAGGGTGGATAAAATAAAATATAAATGTGATTGGAGCTGAGGTTATGATCTAAAATTGTTGAACTCGATATTGAGTCCAGAGGGCTGTAGCGTGCCTAAACGAAAGATGAGGTGCTGTTCCTCGAGCTTACGCTGAGCTTCCGTGGAACAGTGTAATAGGCCGAGGACGGTGAGGTCAGAGTGGGAGTGAAGCGGTGAATTAAAGTGACAGGCCACTGGGAGCTCGGGGTCCCCCTTACGGACTGAGGGTCACATTACATGGGCTGCAGGTGAAAGGGAGGAAGATCACCAGTTGCTTTTGCAACAGTTTTAGCATGCAGTTAAATAACAATACATGCAACAGAGTGAGAGGAATATTATTGAGCTTCTGTATACTCAGATTTGCATAACACAGCAATGGCTACAACTGTATTGACTGACTCAGCTTTAGAAAGATTTGCTTTGTTTATGAACTCGCCAGGTGTTTGATCATTATATGCTGCAATTGTCTGCATGTGGATTTGACTGTATTTAATTAAGGGGTTGTATATCTTTGAAGTTGCTATATATTGTCACCCGTGGTAAATTTCAAAGGATACAAATTTATAATGCAGAAAATTACAAAGTAGAATTAGTTGAGAAGGTAATACAAGTATAACATATACAGACACGCAGCTCCCTTTAATTGGAAGTCTCTGCACTTTTAAAGATTCGAAGTTTACTGTGCTGCAAAATTGCTTCCATTTTCCTCAAATGGTCAATATTTTTTTAAGTAATACAAAAACAGGTTTCATGAGAATAACAAATGGCATAAATACATGTTCATGTTATTCCTCTCTAAATGCATTACATATTTAAAGTTGTTATTTGGCGTTACTGGAGTAACTCAAAGACATGGAAAAACAATGGGCTGGATTTTCATTGACCCGTGGAGGCGGGTTTAGAGGCGTGTGAGGGGTTAAAATTGCGAAAACTGGCGGGCGATAACAAGTCCGCCTCCATCCCGCCTCCACGCAATTTTCATTAAATCGTGTCTGCTGGTCCTGACTCCGTCCCGCCTTTAAGAGACGGGATAGGCTGTTAAGGCCCTTAACAAGCACTAAATTGGCTCTATAATGCCATTTTGAGACGGGATAGGCTGTTAAGGCCCTTAACAAGCACTAAATTGGCTCTATAATGCCATTTTGAAAGGCCTTTGTGATTTTAACCCTTGATCTACGTGAAGCACGCCTGTTCTGAACCACGATTGTGAAACCTGGCGGAAGCACATTTGGATAGCTGACTATCAGCTGCAGGTCCACTATTACAACGGAGATGTGATGAAGGTAGTAGTAGTAGGTCTGAAAGTCGCCTCTGATGCTGCTGCATTGAATGTATTCAGAGAATGCATGGCCTTTGCTGTGAGAGGACCTGGATGCAAAAAAAATTCTCTCTCTCTCTCTCTCTCTCTCTAGCTGCTGCTCATTTTGCATCCAGGTCCCCTCACAGCAAAGGCCAGGCAGTCTCTGACCTTCAATGCAGCAGCAATGATGACATCATCAGAGGCGACTTTCAGACTGAAACCACTAATTGGTTCATGGGTTCTCACATGCTGGAACTCAATTGCCCAATTAGATGAAAATTGCATCAATCTCCCACATCCAATTGCAGTCGGGTGGATAACACGAAATGCTATGACATGACCCCAACCCGCCCCAGTATCAAAATCCAGCCCAATCAGTTTACCTCATTTATTTTTGAAATGCACACAGGAAATCTAATCATATCCATCTTTTGAATGAGATGTTAAACTGAGGCCTCGGGGGTGGGGGGAGTTTAACATAGGTGAGCGGGGGGTGGGTGTGGGTGTGGGTGTGGGTATGGGTGTGGGTGGGAGTGGGTGTGGGTGTGGGTGGGGGTGGGGGTGGGGGTGGGGGGGTTAAATGGGGGAAAATTGGAAGCTGACTCCAACCCGCCAACTTGCGGCTTTTATTCAGGCGGAACAAGGTGCGGGCAGCCAAGCCGCTCCCAGGAGGCGGGTTGGCACGTTATATATGATAATGAGGCTGAAAGCCTCAGATTTAACCTGCTTTGCAGGTTTTACTGTGGCCGGCCGGGTTTCCCGAGCTTCGGGAATCCCAACAGCTGCAGCGAGGCGAGGACAGCCTCGGGTAGAACTCCTTGTGGGTCGGGAGGAGCAGCACCAAGCTCCCCCACCATCACCCCCCAACCCCATACAAACCTCCGCCCCCACCCCGGGATCGGACCTCCACCAGGGTCAGGGATTGAATTCCACCCCTCCACCCGGGGTCGGGGTTCTGACCCCCACCACCAGGGTAAGGGATCGGAACCCCCCAGGGGTCGGGGATCGGACCTACCTGGTCTTGCGGCCTCCTCTGGAGCGTACCCCGCCCGACTGGAAGCCAAACTTGTCAATCAGGCTGACTTCCAGGCGGGGAACCTGTCAATGAAGTCAGACACACGCTGTGGAGTTAAATCTCCACAATGTGCTGGGAAACCAAGACTTGCTGGTTTCCCGCACGCTACCAGATCCCGCCGCTCCCAGCGTGTCTGCAGATAAAAGTTCTGGCCCTCGTCTCTACTCTCAGATGGACGTTAAAGATCCCATGGAACTAGTCGAAGAAGAGCAGGGGAATTTTCCTGCTGTCTTGGCCAACATTTATCCCTCAACCAACATCACTAAAACATATTTTCTGATCATTTATCCCATTGCTCTTTGTGGGATCTTGCTGTGCGCACATTGGCTGTCCTGTTTCATTACATTACAACAGTGACTACATTTCTAAAGTTCTTCAATGGCTGTAAAATGCTTTGGGACATCTTGAGGTTGTGAAAGGTGCTATACAAATGTAAGTTATTTCTTTATCTTTCTTACTGATCTAATTAAAAATATCCTTTTTATTGAGTAAGTGTGCCAGGGCTAATAACTCTTGAGAACCTAATTGAGAGTGGATTATCTTCATTAAGATGAAACAATTTGTTTATGCTGGAATAAGGCACCTGAAGCCTATTGAAGAATTTAGATATATTAAAGTACTCTATAACACCATGCCTTACAACTATCCCTCATTTCTGAACAATTAGCTTCATTTGTTAACATACATTTACTTATCTCATTACTTATTTAACTGTTATATTTTGTATCAAACAGAATAAATGAAGTTAAAACTTCTGGAGATTTAAAGCAGCTAATGAACACCAACAACTCTGGTTACATCTTTTGCCTTGAGCACTTGGCTAAATCTTCACCCTCATAAAATATTGCTCAGTTGCAAAGGTCTGGAATACAAATAATAAGACTGTCTATCAGTATATCAATTCATAATATACATATGTTATAGATAGATAGATAGATTCACACTTGGAATACTGCATACAATTCTGGTCGCCATATTATAAAAAGGATATAGAGGCACAGGAGAGGGTGCAGAGAAGATTTGCAAGGATGATACCAGAAATGCGTGGGTCTACCTATCAGGAGAGGATGAACAGGCTGGGTCTCTTTTCTCTTGAAAAGAGAAGGCTGAGGGGTGACCTAATAGAGGTCTTTAAAATTATGAAAGGTTTTGATAGAGTAGACAGAGAGAATGTTTCCACTTGTGGGGAAGAGCAAAACTAGAGGCCATTAATATAAGATCGTCACCAAGAAATCAAATAGGGAACTCGGAAGAAACTTCTTTACCCAGAGAGTGGTGAGAATGTGGAACTCGCTACCACAGGGAGTGGTTGAAGCGAATAGTATAAATGCATTTAAGGGGAAGGTAAATAAGCATATGAGGGAGAAGAGAGTAAGAACATAAGAAACAGGAGCAGGAGTCGGCCATTCGGCCCCTCGAGCCTGCTCCGCCATTCATTAAGATCATGGCTGATCTTCTACCTCAACTCCACTTTCCTGCACTATCCCCATATTCCATGATTCCCTTAATATCCAAAAATCTATCGATCTCTGTCTTGAATATACTCAACGACTGAGCCTCCACAGCCCTCTGGAGTAGAGAATTCCAAAGATTCACCACCCTCTGAGTGAAAAAATTTCTCCTCATCTCAGTCCTAAATGGCCGACCCCTTATTCTGAGACTGTGACCCCGTGTTCTAGATTCCCCAACCAGGGAAAACATCCTCCCTGCATCTACTCTGTCAAGCCCTGTAAGAATTTTGTATGTTTCAATGAGATCACCTCTCAGTATTCTAATTCTAGAGAATAGAGGGTTATGCTGATAGAGTTAGATGAGGAAAGACGGGAGGAGGCTCAAGTGGAGAATAAATGCCAGCACAGACTGGTTGGACCGAATGGCCTGTTTCTATGTTGTATATCCTATGTAATATAGATAGATAGATAGATATCTAAAATTAAAAAATCTTGCATATGCATGCACTTCTAGTACACAAACTTTTTTTCCAGTGGCCATGATTTTTGGTAACAATTTAATGTCAACATGTAATATTTAAACTACTATGTAAACATTTTAGAATGGTACATCGCTTTGTAAACAGTTGCTTATCACGGTTTGTTGATGAACCAATCGAATCACTCAAAATGTGTATGAAAGAATTTTCATCTTGCATTTTTTCCTTAGTATTTTAAATTTATAATGACCAGAATAAGGTTAAAGCAAAATAATATTGTCAAAATATTGCACATTTCCCAAGAACGTGTTTAGAATTACCCAATTTGAATTGTCTTTTGACATCTTTTAATGTTTTACTTCACAATCTCAGTCTCTTTCAAAAGTCTGGACATTTACCGCAGAAATGTTGCACAGAGCTTCCAATCACATCTATGCATTCTGAGCATGTACCATTTGTAGAATTCCCCAGAGTGCATTAGTAGGCTCCTAGGTTGAACAGAAAGATAGTTCTGGTATCCCGTGAAGATTTGTGAGTTTCTTTGCTTGTTTCAAAAGACTTCCAAATAAACTAGAGTCTAAATACTCAAAGATTATTTCAGGTAGTTCTCATGTAAAATATTAACAACTTTTCTATTATGAAGTGCTCAGTCAGACATGTGATTAGCAGCAGTTGTAGTTTTGTTAAAGGTGCTATATAAATACAAGTTGTTGTTGTTTTCTTTTCCAACAGTCAACAAAGATTGATTCTTGAAAATTGATTTTTTTCCCCTTAATTTTCAGTAAAAAAAAGTTATTCTCTTCTAAATGATTCTTGGAGCTTAAGGGAAATGTTTAAATTAATATCTGGGAAAGTGTGTAAACAATGAACTTTTAAGTGGTACTTATAAGGTACTTTTGTTTTTTATGAATTTTTTTTTATCAAAGACTGTAAGTTGGCAAAAGCACTTTTACAGGTACTAATTGCTTTAAAACAGAACATAAAGACAGCATGGGAGCAGGTCGCTTGCCTGCCCTCTCAGCACAGGAACTGTGTGTGGTCTGGGAAGGCCTGAAGGTGGCGGAAAAATAAAAAATAAATATTATTGTAAGGCAGCACCAGCACATCTGTGTTTCATGAAGATAATCAACTCGTGTTGCATATCACCAGAGCTCAATAAAATCTCACCGAGGCAGGAGTATCAGCTGCCAATAATGATGTATCAACGTGCTTTGGCTCAGTGGAGGCAACCTTATCATTAAATCAGAAGATTGTGCACTCAAGCCCCACTCAGGAGACTTGAACACATAATCTAGGTTGATACCTCACTGCAGTACTGAGGGAGTGATGTACTTTTGGATGAGACGTTAAACCAAGGCCCTGGCTGCTCGCTCAGGTGAATGTAAAAGATTCAATTGTCACTACTTGAAGAAAAGCAGGGGAGTTCTCCAGCGTCCTGCCCAACCTTTATGCCTCAACTAACATCAACAGAATGGATTATCTAATCATTTATCTCACTGCTGCATATGGGACCTTGCTGTGGGTAAAGTGGCTGCTGTTTCCCCCTATGTTACAACAGTGACTACATTTCAAAACTGCTTTGTTGGATGTGAAGCACTTTGGGACTTCCTGAGGTCTATATATAAATGCAAGTTTCTTGTTTGGGTTTCAAAGTTTCTTGGAGGTATTCTGGTATTAGTTTTTGCTACAGTGAAAATAACAGCAAGCATATTCCAACTGCAACCTGTGGCTCTTTGCAAATATACAATTTACTTTCCTGGCTCTTGACCTTTGAAAGACAGGCCACACCTAGATTTCCACCGCTGCAGCTAACAAGTTAAACTAGCGAAATTAAAACAGAAAATGCTGCAAATACTCAGCAGGTCAGGCAGCATCTGTGGAGAGAGAAACAGAGTTAATGTTTCAGGTCAATGACCCTTCATCAGAACTGGAAAAAGTCAGAGATGTAACAGATTTTAAGCAAGTGCAGGGGCAGGGGAAGGCAGGAGGGGAGGAAAGAACAAAAGGGAAGGTCTGTGATAGGGTGGAAGGCAGGAGTTAAGCTAGCCTTTCCACCATCTACAAGGCACAAGTCAGGAGTGTGATGGAATACTCTCCACTTGCCAGGATGTGTGCAGCTCCAACAACACTCAAGAAGCTCGACACCATCCAGGACAAAGCAGCCTGCTTGATTGGCACCCCATCCACCACCTTAAACATTCACTCCCTCCACCACCGGCATACTGTGGCTGCAGTGTGTACCATCTACAAGATGCACTGCAGCAACTCGCCAAGGCTTCTTTGGCAGCACCTCCCAAACTCACGGCCTCTACCACCTAGAAGGACAAGGGCAGCAGGCGTATGGGAACACCACCACCTCCAAGTTCCCCTCCAAGTCACACACCATCCTGACTTGGAAGTATATTGCCGATCCTTCATAGTCGCTGGGTCAAAATCCTGGAACTCCCTCCCTAACAGCACTGTGGGAGTACCTTCACCACACGGACTGCAGAGGTTGAAGAAAGCAGTTCACCACCACCTTCTCAAGGGCAATTAGGGATAGGCAATAAATGAAATGCTGGCCTTGCCAGCGACGCCCACATCCCATAAACGAATTGAAAAAAAGCTACTGTAATGCTGCGTGGTGTTAACTCGCCACTAGGTGGCAGAACACGACAAGAGAACTTTCACAAGTTCTTAGTTCAGCAATAAACCAAGACACTAAAATTAAAACATTTGTTTTCTCAATTTGGAATATTTATTGGCAGGTATTTAAATATCAGACACTGATTGTTGCTTTGCTAGCCGGTTCTTCGTTTGTTTATGTATATAAAATAAATAAATGTCTTTAAAGTTCAGATCGCTTTATAAGATTTCGAAGTTCCACCGTTATAACAATGTACTACACCTCACTTGTTAATTATTTTACATTTGAATGTGCAACAAACAGTATGAGGTTTTGCAAACTTACCCGAGGACAGCAGAGGGTCTGTGTTAACTCCTGCAGCGTTCTTTATTTACTCCGCACAAAGATTATCTCACGGCTATTCATATCATTTGAAATAAAATACTCGCGCGATGCCGAGCAGGCGCCACATCATACAATATTCTACAGCAGTCCCACCTTTAAGTTGAGACGCCGGCTAATGTAGGGGGTGTGTTGCAGTATTTGTGCTTCGCACCCTGACACCAGGGCCACCGCCAGGAAGATCTCCCCCGGGTCCTAACGACAATAGTTTGATCTCAAATATATGAGAGATTACCTTTCCATCTCCGATTAATGATAACGGCTTCTTTTAACGTGCCCTCCATTCCTGTATTTCCCTCTCCTTGAGATGCCATTCGACTTCTTTACATAAGATGAAACTGTACTTCTGATGAAAAGTCATCGACCTGAAACATTAACCCTGTCTCTCTCTCTCCACTGTCTGACCTGCTGAGTGTCTCCAGCATTTTTTGCTTTGATTCTGTATTTCGCTCTCCTCTGATCATTTCCAATTCTGTGAACTCCCCCCGCCCCATAGCTGACCTGTTTCCCCGCAATCTCTGCTGAAAGGTCCGCGGTGTCCTCAGCTATTCCCATCTTATCCAGGTGAAGCTGGTGTTCTTGGATTGTCAGCGCGTTATATTTCAAGAGGTGCGCTTAAAAGATTGTGTTTTTTTTAACACCTTATGGAATCTGGAATGACTTTTCAAACTGATTAACTGCAATGTTTTTACTTTATTCACACCCATAGTTGAAAAAGCATCTGTAATATTTTTAATTCATTTGACTAAGGCGTCTTCAGTGTTTCAGTTTAACGTGTCGTGGCAATAAAAGCGAAAGCTCGGGAGAGGCAAACAGAGCTGCACAAACTCAAGTGGCAACGGCACATCCCGTGGAATTACAATTAAATCCTGGAATCCTGCTGAGCACTGCGGTTTTCAGGGAGATGATGGAACCAAACCACGTATTATCTTGGCGGTGTTAAGACCCTGGGGAAGTGTGTGTGTGTGTGTTTTAAATTGCCTTCAGTCAAGTAATTCAGCCCATGAGCGTTGAGGATTTCACACAAATGAAGGATCGATGGGCCAGGGAGAGATCCCCGATCGGTAGCAGCCGCCGCCGACAAAGGGCGAGACAAGTTGGGAGCCGCTCTGAGCGCCACCTCCTCGGAGAGCCGCGCAGGTCCCCCCAGCACACACTGCCTCGCCGAGAGCTGCAGTCCCACCTCCCTGGCACCACTCCCCATAGATAACAACTGCAAGACTCTTCGCCTTATTCTGCTGATCTTGATTTTAGAACTGTCTCCAGGATAAAAAATCAACGGCACACAATAAACAGGAAATCTGGAGATTGGAGTTTTATTTCGACATCATTTAAAAATAACATCACTCCCAGTAAATACCCGTCTTAGAAAAAAAAGTTGTATTTTAACAGATTGATCTTCACCAGAATTAGATAAAAAGCCGAGCTGCAAATCCAGATATATTAATAATAAATATATATATTATTGTTCTGTGAAGTCAGTAGAACCTGGCAGTGTTAACACTTTTGTATTTGGTCAAATAACACACTTTTAATTTGTTTTGAAATGAAGACTAAACAAAGCTCTCGTTTTGTCAGGTACTTCTCTATAGAAAGTGGGAATGCAGTCTCTTTTTTTGCATACTTTTCCTATCCGAACCGGCTCAATCCAATCCACTAATCGATTAGCGTTACTGGCCCAGGTTGGCTGCCCTTTGCCTTTCTTTCCAACAAAGTAGCTGGTCTGCTGCAGACGGTCCGATCTGGCAAGTTCCGCTCCCCAATGAAGGCTGACCTACAGTGACCCGTAACCTGTGTGCGCACTGATCATTCCTTACCTGTAACCATCCGACAGGGGAATGCTGCACGATCCTCTCTCTCTCTCAAGGTATCACTCCTGGCCCCTCACATTGCATGAGGGGGCTTGTATCCGTACAGATCCTCTGGCGTTCACATTCAACCTCGAATACCAGCGCAACGCTGTCGAGCAAGCCTCGTCTGCACAGTGCACTTGATGCTTTTGAAAGAGAAAAAAAAAGGCCAAAACCTTCCCGTTTCTTCCCAGCCCAAGGGAACTCGGAGGGGTGTGTCCAATGGGATCAGCAGCCCCGCACGCTCGCCTGCCTTTCTCCCAGCCTCAAACGAACAGCCCTCTGCTTTTGGCAGTAGTCACATCAGACACTGCACTGTTTTGTTTCCAAGTTACTGTTTACAAACCGATCTCTACATTAAAAAAACCCACAACCAGGCATGACTGGAAACAAAAACCTGCTGTGAACCACTAGGGACTCCTCCCCCCCCCCCCCCCCCCCAGATCATCTCCTCCTTACTGCTGGAGAGAAAGTTTCAATGTATGTTCCAACATGCCAGAGAGAAGGTGAAACAGAGTGTGAGCAACACCTGGCGCACTTACATCGCGCGGTAACTTCCAGTGTACACCTCTTCCAGTGTATGAACGTACTGCGCCAAGAATAATACGATAGCAAAATACTGCGGATGCTGGAAATCCGAAATAACAACAGAAAACGCTGGAAAAACTCAGCAGGCCAGACAACATCCGTGGAGAGAGAAAGAGAGTTAACGTTTCAGGTCGATGACCTTTCGTCAGAACGCGCCAAGAATAATCTTCGGAGTCTATATTTTTCTGCCCAATGCATTCTTCTTTTGGCCTTTTAGACAACAAAATGAGCGCCACCAGCAACAGATACCCACGTTTAAATTGGAACTATTTTTGTAAACTGGACATTCGCATAATGCCCATCTTTTGGTGTGTTCTTAAATAAACCAGAACATGTGATAGTTTATCACAGAATCACAGAATCCCCACAGTGCAGATAGAAGCCATTTCGGCCCATCGAGCCTGCACCGACACATATCCCACCCTATCCCCGTAACCCCACGTATTTAATCCCCCCCTAACACTAAAGGTCAATTTATCATAGCCAAATCAACCTAACCCGCACATCTTTGGACTGTGGGAGGAAACCGGAGCACCCGGAGGAAACCCACGCAGACACGGGGAGAATGTGCAAACTCCACACAGACAGTCACCCGCGGCCGAATTCGAACCCGGGTCCCTGGCGCTGTGAGGCAACAGTGCTAACCACTATGCCACCGTGCTGCACTGTGCATTCGACTGGCGCAGAATAGTTGGTGTCAGCACGAACATTATTAACAGATCTATTTTTTAATATTTTGGAGTAATTTCTTATTTGCTTGGAATCGCAAACCATCTTCCCAACTTTGGGAAGCATAAGATTCGAAAGACAAATGTTTTGGAGGGACTTCTAGACCCGAAAAGAAAATGGTGACAAATAGGACTTCAAGCTTGTGTCTAAAGTGACTGGAATATACTTTGACATCTTTCCACACACCAATACCTATATGAGAATTAACCCGTGAGCATAAAGGCCAACAGAGAGAACCCAATGGCCCAGAATTTGCGGTAGAAATCACGGCGAAACTGTCAGTGTTCACCGTCATTCCAGCTATGAATCTGACAGCAACTTCTGGCGTCCGCACATGCACAGTTAAACACAGAAATCCAGAAGTTACTGTCAGTCATTCCCTGCTCCTCCACAGAGTACGCTGTTGAAGACCCCGCAGCCGGCAATCAATTGGAATCACTGAACTGACGAGCACTTCAGATTTTCCGCTCTAATATCGCTGTTAGAAACCCCTGAAAAAGTTAAGCCTTGTTCCATGAGGTGTAACTGGTTTTTTAACAGCATATGATTCTATGATTCTATACTGAGTCATAATTACTGCTGAACAACCGTTCTGGCCCTTCTCACAACTAATTTTATAGTTGTGGAATGTCAATTTTTTCCATTATGATAAAAATTCCATTGTTTTAATATAGTAATTTTTTTTTTTTAGTTTTTTTAATGATATTTCAGCTTCTACCTTAATCCCATGTGTATGTCCCAATCTTTATTTCGCTCTCTGTAAAATTTATAAAAAGTGAAGGATAATCAGTGCTTTTTACTTCCTGGTTTGCTGTCTGTGAGAATTCTTTAATGTGATTAGCTGCTTAGCCACCTTGATGACATTACTGCTGCTGGACGCTGGAGATCCCTTATAGATGGTGCCAGAATGAAATTAACATTGGGAGAGGTGAAATCGAGACCACAGAGATCGTTAGACCTTTGTGGGCAGCTTTCTTCAAGGTCAGCGGTGAGCGCCATCACTTTGCTGCTGACCGCAAAATCTGGGCCTTTGTATTTCACACGACACCACCTCAGGAAGGCGATGGCAACAATATGGACGCAATGTAAATCGAAAGAAAAAAACCCAGCAGATTCTGGAACTCTGAAACAAATTTAGAAAATGTTGGAAGCACTCAGCAGATCAGTCAGCATCTGTGGAGTGAACCAATAAATATATAAGCCATGCACAGATCGACCTTGAGAGGTGTAAAATAGCAAGAACTACAGCACTGTGACTGTCGAATCTGCTGCCTCTTGTGATAGATAGATAATGGAAGGGCTAAATTACATGTAAGAAAACAGAATGGCAAACAAAGAGGGGAAAAAAGAAAACATGAAGAGTTGGTAGGATTAAGAAAAGGAAAGATGCAAGTTTGGGGTAAACTGGGTTGATATTAAGTTGATGATTTAACTCGTGCAAAAATGTTTGAAAAACCTATTCTCATTAGTTTACAAACACAGGCCACAATGGCCTAACTACTTGTGTGTAATGTCATGATGAAATCAACCCATGCCTTTCTGGCTCTTCTCCTTCCTGAACAAAGTTCAACACTTATTAATGAAGACATGGGATGGATTTTTATGTCCATTATGCACCATCGGGTGGAATTTTCTGGTTGGGGAGGGGGGGGGGGGGCGGGAGTGGAGGACATAATCGGCAAGTTACACCTGAAATGCATATTCGAGTGTCCATTTTGCCGATGTCTATTTACACCCAAATTTCTGGTGAATCTCATTAACATACACCATAGCATAAAAATGGGCTTTAAAACAAACAGAAATCAGCGTAAACAAGTGAGGCCTGAGGAAAACACCAAACTTACACCATTATACAACTGTTTATGCTATTTACATAGAAACATAGGAATGTACAGGACTGGAACAATCATTGTGCTCTATCTGGCTGGTCCCAGTGTCTAGGACATATATCCCACAATGTCTCTTATTTATCATATTTCTAGGCCTTTATACTACAGTTGTATTCAGTCATGTGTACATATGCAGTGGATATTCAGTGTGGAAATTAAATCTTGAAGGGCTAGATGAAGTCAAAGCAATGATTTTAAAGGACACTTTGCAGGTGGTTTGTGCTTCCCCCTCCCCCCCCCCCCCCCCTTAGATTTTGGACTCACTAAATTGTTCTGACGGCTTTGTGCCATGTAATCTGGCACTATTTTAGCAATGTGGATAATGGGATTCCCACTATGTTTATATTTTCTGGAGGAAGAAGAGGAGAAGGAATTTAGGGATTTCAGGTAAGTGAGAACACACCAGCGAAGGGCTGTGGTCGCTGCCATTACCTTCTAAACCGCTACTACAGGCAGAAGTGGACTTATCTGCACTTGTCCAAGGAACATCTCTGTGTAGGCTAAGAATACTCAGAGAGGCTGTGAGAAAAAGTATGTTAAAATTTCAAATCGCCCCGGGCTGGTTTGCTCAATGCTGCTTACAGGCTGTCTGTGTTGTTCCAGACCAAGACCCAGTCCTGGACGCCCTGGTGGTTTGCACTTGCGCCCTGTCAATTGATCTCGACATTGATATCTTCCAGGCACTCAGATTACTGGGCACACAGGACATTTGGAGAGGCTGGAATTCCAGTGGGGGATGCCATCCCATTGGCTACACCTCCTTCCTGTGATCCTGGCCTTGTCTGGGGTGGACAGAACTTCTGTCTGCTCCAGCTCCCAGTAGGAATTCCATTCTGTTGACGGTTGGGAGGGAAGCACAGCAACTTCAGGTTCAGTATGGTTTTTCACCCCCTCTGACAGCCAGTTTACTCCCGGAGAGCAGCCCGAGGAAATTTGAGACCTCTGTCTCATGTTCCATATTTGTTGTGCAAGCCACTATTTTGCCTCAATCAACCTTGAGAAAGGTTTAAGTAGGCATGAAAGATACTGTTAGTCTTTTTGAAGGTTAACACGATTCCCCCCCCCCCCCCCCCCCCCCCACCACTATACAGCCACTTACCTTTTCATCAGTGAGCAGCTCTTTAAGAGCCAATTCCTGCTCCCATTTGGTGAGCACCCAGCACCAGGCCCCATTTATTAAAATGAGGCTCACCTTGGAGGTTTCGGCTGGGCCATCGCTCATTCGGACCAGGGGTGCCGCTCCCATTGTGCCTGCCAAGTTTGCACACAGACACAAAAATCAGGCCAGTGACTCTTCAAGCAAAGTAAAAGTGTGAAACAATAAACAGAAGAAATTAAAATAAATGTAAGAATATTCCAGACACAGGAAGTAAATGGTAAAGTGAGTTCGCTCATTCACCTTTGGGAGATGGGCTCCAATCCCGCCCATTCGGATGTGATGAAGGTCTCCTCACTCTACTGTCTGTAAAGGTCCTATGTGAAATGGGTTTGCCAGTCTTAACCCAGTATCTAATGAATGTAAACACAACAGCACAAAACGGTCCATGATTTGGTACTGATTGGCACAATATTGGCAATTTAATTCAATGTGGACGTAAGAGAACACTTTTGCGAATGCCGTACCAGGGTGCTTTTCTCTGATTGAGTCTAAAGCACATTGTTGTGGCAGAATAAAGGGAGCTTTACTCTGCAGATAGCTGTGCTGTACGTACTTAATCATGGTAATGCTTAATGCTGACACTGGGTGATAAAAGTGGGAAAAGAGTGTTCAGCTCCCCAGTACTGACACCCTTCTCCTTGATAAGTATAAAATATGCCTCTTCAAAAATAAGGAGAACAATATCTCTGTGAATTATAATGACCAATACAATGTTTTTTTTCAAGATTACAGACAGTAAATGCTTGCTTATCTCTGTTGAGCTGTTAGACAGTGCCTTGATGTCTGAAAGTTTTCCCAACCAGAGAAATATTCTGCTGCAGACTGACTTTTGCCTGACCTGCTGTAATACAGATAACAATGAGGAGCTAGGAGCTGCTGAAAATTGCAGATCAGACACCATTTGTCTTTTTAAATGCTTATCAGTGAGTGCCCCCTTTCCAGACATAAAGCCCACTTCAAATATGCATGCGTCAGATAATTTTGAAGCAAGCAGAGAATTCCAGTGTATCCAAAATACTTTCTATTAATTCTCATTGCATAAACGTTCTGCTTCAGGGATTTTTTTATACCTTCATAATAAATATCATGAATATATAGGGTACCTAAGGACAGCAGTGTGTGTTCACTTTTTAATCTTCAGCATATTAAAGAGGGGACTGTCTTCAATGCTGGGGAAGGAAGACTTCAATTTTTGTTCTGATGATAAATGCAAATGATGATAATGATGTTGGCAATACAATGGTGTGTCCTAACACAAGTCGCATCATTGCATTATGCAGTTGGCAAACAAATGAGAAAAGATTTGCAAATACCTCTATTTGAAGACACTGCACTGATACTAGTTTCTTGTAGATAATACTTTATAATATACACTGATGCAATTACTTTATAGCATTTGAGTGTTAGTAACTAGACAGGTTTGCAGTGATCACATCAGAGTCATAAATCCCTAAGTGTAGGTTCACTGCTGATGTCCACTGTCACAGTGACATTCACAAAAAAAACCTAAAACTGAAGACCTTTGAGCTTCACGGTATATATCACAGAAGTACTGGAAAGTGCGTGGGATTCTATGGGATTCTCACAGAAAAAGGGGGCATTGAAATCTCCCGATTTCCCATATGGCCAGCCTGTCCTTGTGCTTTGTAATCTCTCTCAGCTATGGACTGTTCTCTATTTAGAAGAGTGAAACATTTCTTTAATTTTAGATTCTGTTGCCGAATGAATTGATTCATGGTTTGAAGAACACATATAGAAATCTGGTCTTCCTATGGACTCTATAGAAATATTCTACAAAAAAAGACACAGCTGTAGTTGGGTGGGAGATGGATTCTGTTGGGCACACCCATCAAATGATTAAACAGTGCAGATCATCGGTTGCCCAAAATTATTATTGATGTAAACATTTCAGTTTGATTAAAGGAACACAACCCAGAGTGGTGAAGTAGTCCTTTCATTACATCGATCACTTGCTTTTCATTTTTACTGCTATACTTTTTGCTGCTGTTTCTTCTTCCAGTGGTCAGAACGCAATGTACTGGCTTCAATAGGCCTTCCCTGTCACTGTGATATTTGTTTCTCTCCTGTGAATTTTAGGTATATGATGTCATTGAGCACTTACACTTTTTGTGTAAAGAATATCCATTACAACATGAGTTTTATTGTCTGGTTTAGAATGGTTACTGTGAAGGAAAGTCTTTTTACAAGAAGTAAGAGTGCACAGTGACATTACAAACAAGAGCCCATTGATAAAAGAGCGGAAAATGTGTAAAACAACATAAGGACTGATTTCAACACTGATAATTAGATCAAATCCGTCAAAATTAACTCCTTATTTGGTTGAAAACAGGTGGTCTTAGAACTCTACTTAATTAGCTGTCATGCTCACAGAAGTATATGTTTAAAAGTTAATAATTTCGTACAGAGCAATCCAAGCTATATGACAAATTGGAGGGATCCATCTGAATATTGGCCCATCCTGAAGTGAGGATCCTGGATCATAATCAAACCTTTCCTGCATACCAAAGATTTTTAACTCTACATTTGATATTTATTTTTTTCTTTTATGGCCACAAAGTTAAATGCAGAGAAAAGGAAGCAATAAAATTGTTTTTCTATCTTTCTGAATATTGAGCAAGGAAAATAGTTATACTTGGATGACACTAGCATAATTCATAGTGCCATTTTTTCATTGGCCCCAATCATTGAAAAATGACTATAAAGTGCATTTTATATAGTGTCTTATCATATCATCAAAATGTCCCAAAGCAGTCTACACAATGAATTACTTTTGGAGTGCAATGACTATTGTTATGTAAGCAAACACGGTAGTCATTCTGAGCCAGCAATTCCCACACACAGCAATGAAATGAATGATTTGTTGATATTGTTTTATGGTGATTTTGGTCAAGACCAGTCTTTGGTGATGACTTATTCCATCCCAATGAAAGATGCATTGTCGCTGACTATTCAGATTCATATGCCTCAGTTTTAAAATCATTGCAATCTGTAGTTAGCTATAATTGGGACAACTTCTCCTTGTCTTCCCTCATACCCATATATGTATATACAGGAAACTTTTCTTGTAAAATGCAAGAAATTCTATGGCTATGGGATAACACAAACCTGAAATCTAATTTAAACTTTCAACCCCATAGAGGTCACATTATTTTCGGAAGCAAATCACTCAACACAGTGGAGGTTTCCAGCGTGTATATGATATTAATGCTGCTCTGTGCCATGCAAGGAATTTATTAAATTACTTTCCCAACACATGACCTCCGTTTTCATTTCCATCTAAAATCAGTGGGATATTCCTCTCAGGGTTTTATACAAGCTGTTAGGAATCTCCTGCTTTACAGTCGGAGACAACACTGAGATCAAGCAGTTGGAGGTTTTACTCCTAAGCTTGATCAGAGTAAATAATACCAGGGGCCCTCTTCGCTGCTACTACTTTGAGCTAGTGACCACAGCTGACTCTAACCCCAGCAGAGAACAGTGAAATTTGATTTAGTAACAGCAACGGCTGCTGTGCACGGCCGTTGGAGTTCTCCGATGGCTCCAAATTGGAGCAACAATCTTTAGTGGAATTTATTTTGCTGCAACAGATTTGTTAAGCCCAATTAAACACTATTTGTTACAGAATTGTTTCCACTGGCATTGCCCTCTGCTTATCGGTGACAAAATACTCCTGACCTTCCTGTCCTCAGTTTCAACTGGAATTGAAATAGTGGCAGTGCAGCTAATGGCATCCACTTACTAGGGTAAGCAATGTTGCAAACATTTGTATTTATTGCTTAGGCGCAGGAGACAGAGGGCTGAGAGGGACCAGGGGCCTAGAAATTGGATCGTGCAGCACCCATTTTCAGGCGGAAAACAGGCACTAAAGTATCCAATATGGCCTGTGCCATGTGCGTTCGTTCCATGCCAGGTAAGCACCACAGGTCATATTAGTTAGGGCACCCGCCTGAAACAGGTGTTAGGCCCATTGCCTTTGCAGACAGAGTGGGGGCTAATGCTTATTTCAGGCCCATTCCTGAAACTGGTAGGCACCTGACCACGCTGCGATCAGTTTTCCAAGGTGTAGAGCAGCCAAACCAGTGGACTGTAAAAGGACTGCTGGAGGCTGCTACCAAAAAAGTAAAAAATGTTTTACTTACCTAAATGTGGAGCCAAAAGGAGCAGGAGTGCATCTTCTGGTTCCACATTAAAACTCCACCTTAAAACTGCAGCTGGCCACCACTCACCCCCTCCTGATCACCACGTTACTAAACTCACAGTTGCTCCGGCCGATCTTCATCCTCTTCGCAACCGGCACAATGCTTCTTGGGCATGACTGGGGTCCCCAGCATGCCGGTCGCATCCTGATGACACAAGGGAACCAATGGCTTGTTAGTTTGGGTGCAGCGGTTCGTGTTTACCGCTGGGTTCATGCATGAAGTCAGACGCAAACCAATTTCTAAGCCAGGGACTCAATGGAACTCTGGTACGTCCTGGGATCACACAAGCATAGGATTGTGTCTTATGGCTCAAAATCAACTACCTGAATACGTCTGGACACTGGATATCCTCTTTGATCTTGCCTGATGATACCAGTCACCATGACAAACAAGGCAGAGGAGTGTTACAATGAGCCCAATGCCAAAATTAGGGTGCTCACCTAGCAATGCTTTAGAGCCGTATTTTCCTCTGTTTGGCCGCCCATTTTCGGCATATTTGGCAGAGGAAAATCCGTGGGAGAGGATGGTTGAGACCCAATGTCAGATCTCCAACCCAAAAACTTATCAGCAGATTTTCCTCAGGTCCTGCTGGGGACAGACATCTTCGTCCACACTCCCCTGTTGTATGTAAATGACAGCAGGTGGGCAGAGTTTGCGACAGGGTCACATTTTCCTCAATTACCATCCTGTAGCTGCTGGTGGTAGAGAATGCCTCAAGGAAAAAGGTATTGAAGCCAGCTTATGGTGAATAAGCCATAGGGATTTAGTATGGACCATTTTCAACTATTGGGCGCCCCTTTTTCACCTGAAAAGTGGGCTGCTAGCGGTTAAATATTGGGGGAGTGGGGAGGGGTGACCTCAATCGTCCCATTGATGCCCAAGGTTCACCTAATACAATTTTTAGGCGGGCCTGTAAACAGGCAAGCACCAAGTCTGCCTGCTTTGTATCAGGCGGTGAGCGGCCTTACCAGCTGTCCTTACAGGGACCATTGGTAGCCGTACAAGAAATACTGCAGCCCTCTGCCGGGCCGTGATTGATCCCCTCTGGGATGGGCTTCCCTTCCTCCCAGGCTTGACCTTCCAGCAAGCTCAGTGTGGGAGCCAGCCGATCTCAACCGGTAAGCTGAAGCGGGGCACCTGTTTGGTGTCCACACCTCACCGGTGACATTCAAATGAGCCTCGAATCTGAAAATTGAGATTGGGATGGGAACATGTTGTTGGGCCTTGCCACAGGATTTTACTGTTTTGTCTGCTGCTGTACTGCCTAATTTGGGGGCAAGATAGAGGAGGAAAATCCAGCCCTATGTGCAGTTCAAATGCATGGAATGGTGATAATGTTTGACAGCTTTTACTGCTGGATATTTATTCCAAATAATGGATCAAACTTGAAATGTATACAAAGTAGCGTACAGGTAGTTTTCAAAAGTCTATCCAGGATGTTATTGAAATTCCTAGAAGACTATATATGACTCATGAAACCTATAATACTGATACCTTGTGTGTGGTGTCTGGGTCATTCGTATAATACATGTTTCTGAATACATTTTGCTCCTTGTCCTGTAGATTAGAGGAAGTGGTGTGAACAGTTTTGCTGTTTCACAATATGCCACCTCTCTAATCTGCAGAGAGAAGGGAAAAAAACAATTATGAAACATATTGGCCCAGAAATTAGGCTCCCTGGCTTCCCGCGGGTGCAAGGATCCCGCGCGCACCTACCTACCGCGTCTGCCGTTGACCTCTGGGCCCACGGGGACTTCAGCTCCTGGGCCTGCTCCAAGTGCCGGCGTGCAGTGCTTGTGTATCCCAGGGGTGTAGTTAGTGCGATGCGTCCCCTGGGATCACGTGGGCCATGGAGAGCCAATGGCAGCAGACCATCTTTCATTCATAGATTTGACAGAAGACCTGTCAAATCTATGAATTGAAATCGGCCCCAAAACAACACCTAAACTTCAAATAAATTTTTTAAAAACCATCACATTTTTAAAATAACTATAAGTTAAATAAATTAACTACTTTAAACAAAAATTTAAATTTTTGAAAAAATGAAAATACTTTTTAACAGTGCTAAAAATAAAGTTACCTTTCTTTAAAGTATCTAAAAAAGATAAACCTGTTGAAATTTTTTTAAATTGTAATTAATTAACCACTTACCTTGTCAAAAACGGGTCCTGCGCCTCCTTTTTAAAAGCGCAGGTTCTTCCATACTTACCTTCCCGGAGAAACCTGAAAAAAAACCTAAGTTCGCTGTGTGCGCGCAGCCTCTCCCGTGCACGCAGCTCACCTCTGAACCACTCCCTTCACGAAACCGGAAGTTCCGGTTTCCCGCGCATGCGCAGTGCATGCAGGAAACCGGCACTTCAGGAGGCCTTACGGGTGAGTACACAGCCTCACCCGGCAAGTGCCTAATTTCTGGCTCATTTTTTATACCATACAACAATCTAAGTAGATATACTTTGTAAAACAAAGTGACTAATCTCGCTTATGTTGGCACTGTACAGGTGCATAAAACAGCACTATCAAATAAAGTATTTGCTTTTTGTGATCGCATTAACTTCTTTTTACCGTCATGTTTGCATCAAAGTCATTGCTAACTATAACCTGGACATTCCTGTTTGGGGGCCAAGTGTCAGTTACTGAAAGTTTTTGGGAAAATTTACTCCTTCTGGTTTATTCCCAATTTTCCTTTTTTTAGTCTGTGAGTTGAAACTGTGAGAAGACTCTCTCCCACAGTGGGCCAAACACTGATAAGGGAAAAACACTAAATCATCTAAAGCAGCTGTGAGCTGCAATCAGGAGCCAGTTGAGCACTGGGAACAGCACTAAGTATGCAAAGGCAGCTGATCACACACCAAACTGCAGATGTGGCTATTACTGACTGAGAAAAGCCACTTTGATTGGCCAGGAGCTGCAAACTCTTTTGCAAGAATTCAGACAGAGAAGGCACACACTTAAAAGGTCCGATGGCCACTCTCCAAAAACAAGCATGGGAGGATAAGCTTAAAGCTGGCAGCACCAGTCAGCCAACACGGTCCCTGAATGTGGATGACTGATATGCAAGGCTCTGGCAGTGAAGAGCGCAGGGAAGTCAAAGATAACCAGAATCCCAGCAGGCTCCCAATGAACCCTGCAGCCAGTCAACACACTCATTTCTTCCACTGAGAAGAAATAGTAGGCTAGATGTCAAACATCTGAAATGAGGCACAAGCACTGAGGAGCAGCATCATGCCAACTCAACACGGTGGCATAGTGGTTAGCACTGGTGCCTCACAGCGCCAGGGACCCGGGTTCGAATCTGGCCTCGGGTGACTGTCTGTGTGGAGTTTGCACATTCTCCCCGTGTCTGCGTGGGTTTCCTCCGGGTGCTCCGGTTTCCTCCCACAGTCCAAAAATGTGCGGGTTAGGTTGATTTGGCTATGATAAATTGACCCTTAGTGTTAGGGGGGGATTAAATATGTGGGGTTACGGGGATAGGATGGGATATGTTAGGGGGAATTAAATACGTGGGGTTACGGGGATAGGGTGGGATATGTGTCGGTGCAGGCTCGATGGGGATTCTGTGTGAGAAAGCAGGGTACTGGATTTGGATGATCAGCCATGATCGTATTGAATGGTGGAGCAGGCTCGACGGGCCGAATGGCCTACTCCTGCTCCTAGTCTCTATGTTTCAAGTTGTCAACATTCATACATTACACAGAAACAGGCCATTCAGCCCAACTGGTCTATGTCAGTGTTTATGCTCCATTCGAGCTTCCTCCCACCCTACTTCACCTAACCCATCAACATATCCTTCTATTCTTTTCTCCCTCATGTGTTTATCTAGATTCCCCGCAAATGCATCGATGCCATTCGCCTCAACTACTCCTTGGGGTAGTGAGTTCCACATTCTAACCATTCTCTGGGTAAAGAAGTTTCTCCTGAATTCCCTATTGGATTTACTAGTGACTATCTTATATTTATGGTCTCCCTCACAAGTGGAAACATCTTCTCTACATAAATGGTCTAGATTTTGTGGTAAAAATATCAGTGAGGCTAACAGCGCTCACCATTATTAAAATGTAAATCGGACAGCAACTTCCGGAGACCGCACGTGCACAGTTAAATGCGGAAATCTGGAAGTTGCTGTCCGAGTTGCCCTGCTCCTCCAGAAGCTTCGCTATAATCGGTAGCTCTTTCGGTAGATTTTCATTATTGCTGGAGATTTAAAAAAATTAAAACATTTAAATAATTTAAAAAATATATATTTCTGTCTCTTTTTTCTCTCTCTCTTAGTCTCATTGTTCTTTCCTTCTCTTTATTTTGCTTTCTTGCATAATTTAGCATTGAATTAACTATTCCAACTTACACTTCCTGGTTCAGACTCAGCGCTCCTCATTAAGAATTCTTCAATCTTATTGGCTAAGGAAACACACAACTGTCCTCGATTCACACATATCCCAAATCCCCTGTAGAGGGCGCTGCTGAAATGGCTCTCTAATCACAGCAAGTTCCAGTGCAAAAGCCCATAGAAAATCTGTGGGCAAGTGTAAGTGTAATGAACTGCTGGCGCTGTTTGTTTGCCGCTGAACGCAAAATCTGGGCCAATGAAGGAAAAAAAATGCCCTGCATTTGCCTTGAACATTGTGTTAAGCATTTATTTGTCATTGGTTACAATATAGCAGGAGGAACCTAGGAACAGGAGTAGGCCATTCGGCCCCTTGAGTCTGTTCCACTATTCAATGAGATCATGGCTGATCTGTGATCTAACTGAACATACCCACCTTTGCCCCATATCCCTTAATACCTTTGGTTAACAAAAAGCTATCAATCTCTGATTTAAAATTAACAATTGATCTAGCTTCAATTGCCGTTTGCAGAAGAGAGTTCCAAACTTCTACCACCCTTTGTGTGTAGAAGTGTTTCCTAATTTCACTCCTGAAAGGTCTGGCTCTAAGTCCTAGAATCCCCAATCAGCAGAAATAGTTTCTCTCTATCGACCCTATCTGTTCCCCTTAATATCCTGAAAACTTTGATCTGATCACCACTTAACCTTCTAAATTCTAGGGAATACAACCCTAATTTGTGTAATCTCTCCTCGTAATTTAACCCTTGAAGTCTGGGTATCGTTCTGGTAAACCTATGCTGCACTCCCTCCAAGACCAATATATCCTTCCTAAGGTGTGGTGCCCAGAACTGCTCACAGTACTCCAGGTGTGGTCTAACCAGGGTTTTGTACAGCTGCAGTATAACTTCTACCCCCTTGTACTGTAGTCCTCTAGATATAAAGGCCAGCATTCTATTAGCCTTTTTGATTATTTTCTGTCCCTGTTCATGACATTTTAATGATCTATGTACCTGAACCCCCAAGTTTCCCCAACTCCTACTCTGACCTCACCGTCCTCGGCCTATTACACTGTTCCACGGAAGCGCAGTGTAAGCTCGAGGAACAGCACCTCATCTTTCGTTTAGGCACCCTACAGCCCTCTGGACTCAACATCGAGTTCAACAATTTTAGATCATAACCTCGGCCCCTATCACATTTATATTTTATTTTTTCATCCACCCTTTTGTTTGGCTCCCCCCCTTTTTTTTTCCTCCCAGAAGCTGGCAGCTGTCCTTCATTCTGCCAGTGCATTTCACACTTCATTCTTAATGTCTCTCAATGTCTCTTAATCTCTCCTTTTGTTCTTTCATCCCCTCCCCCTTTTCCCAGCTTTATACTTGCTTTAAATCTATTTCATTTCCTGCTTTTTTCCAGTTCTGACGAAAGGTCTTCGACCTGAAACGTTAACTCTGTTTCTCTCTCCACAGATGCTGCCTGGCCTGCTGAGTTTTTCCAGCGTTTTCTGTTGTTTTTTTCGGATTTCCAGCATCTGCAGTATTTTGCTATCGTCTGAGTATTAAGATAACTGACTTGCCAAAGTGTATTCACTTGTTATACTTTCCAGTTAGATGCCATGGCGCATCCTGGGTGGAATGAATGTTGGTGTTATCCATGACAATAGTTAAGTTTAATAATAGTGGAATGCCAATTTTTAATTTTCACATGACTGGTAATTAATACAATTGCTGGCTGGTTATTTATAATCCAACATAAAAACAGTGGTATGCTCCAGTAAAAGTATTGTAGATAAAGTCTGACATAGTGAATAATGCTAACTTATTAGACCAACTTAAATACACAGTATTACACACCAGGATTGGAAACCATTTGGCCACGTTATATTAACATAAGAATATTAAGATTAGAAGCAAGAAATGTCTATTTGGCTGAATCATCTCAGTCTGAATAATTTGCTTATTCTGAATAGAATAGTTTATCTCCCCGTTAGAAATTAGGGGTGTTCAAAATGTACATGGTTTTGCGGATAAAACTGTGACGCGAGTAATGGTGTATTTACATGATTGTATTAGAACTCGAGACAGAAAGTCTCTCAGACTAGTCTTAGAATAATTAGATAGATGCGTAGAATCTGCCTGTGTTTTGGTTCCCTGCGGATGTTATAGCATTCTGCAGTGACGGTCATAAATAATCTTGTTTACAAGTTAGGATTTCAACCTTGTTTATGTTTCTCTAATTTGACCAACCAAGGCTCAACGTTATATTTCTTCCATTTCTGCTAATAACCATATTATAATGCTAAGTTAGGATTTTGACTTTGTTTAAGAAAACTGCTTTAAAATGCGTAAGTTAACCAGTGTATTAGAATAGAATAGAAGATATCTTTGGGAATTTAATGATTCATTCCATGGTACAATAGTCTGAAAATGAAATAGTTAGTTTTGTATAGTTAAAGCTGCATGAACAGCATGAACCTAAATAACTGATAACAAGCAGTTATTAAAATCTGATGGCCGAGAATGGCATGTTCGACTCCAAACTAGGGAGGATAGGGACAAGAGAGATCAGACACAAATTCCAAAGGAAGAACCTTCAGAAAGATTAAACAATAAGACAAATCGAATGAGGTAATGAGACCCCCTTTTGGGGAGGGCTTTCATCCAAGAACCAAGACAAAGAACTTGAGGTGTTATTGGGTGATGAGATTTCAGAGGAACCTCTATAGGTTAAATGGTCATGTCAATAACTTGGCCTCAGGCCCACCCCTAAAAAGAGAATAAAAGTGACACCCTGAGTGCTTGTCCACACACACAGTGGAGGGGAGAGCCAGACAGAAGTTGGGCCGGTTGAACGCTCTTTTGAGAGTGATGCCACGCTCACCAACTCGAAGGCCCTAGAGAGAGAGAAAGAGAGAGAGAGGTCGAAAGCCAGAGAACTGTTCACGCACGCCAGCCGTCTGTCCGATCAGGACCGGTACCAGCTGCTTGTCACGGTCGTATGTTTTTGCTGTATAACTAGCATGTTATATTCCGTCTTAAACTCTGATTAAACACAATATACCCACCATATTGGTTTGCAGTCGATTTTGATTATTGTAAAGACTAGAGATAAGCTACTAATTGGCCTAATCTCTACACCCCCTACCCAAAGGCAAGGTTATGTACTTCTCCTTCCGAGCCAACTTTTCCTCCCCTTGGGCAGTATCTCACCTTCACTCAGTGCTTCCCAGCACCACCAAGATCATGACCTTGCTACACACGATGAATTTTGAGTGTGATCTCAGATCTTACCATAAATTGATTCATTGGTCACCCTCCATTTCTAATTTTAAACACCAATGAGATCCTTTGTTTCACAGCCTCCTCTTGGCTGCCTACCCTAGCCAATCAGTTATCTCATCCTGCTCGAATTAGCCCAAAACACGTGTAAAACGATTAACTTATTGCTGCCCAAACCTGAATAATAATTCTCTTGATAGGTGGAAAAAAATGGGCATTGAGACGAGTTCTCAACGAAACAAAAATAGGCTTTAAACATGTTATTGTTATGGCTCTGGAGTTCAAATTCATCCCCACGGAAAGGTGCAAAATTGACTTCAATAGATCTGATAAATTGTGGGGTCGCACTAGAAAAAAAGACCATAAAAACCACCAGATTGTCATACAAATCAAATTGATTCACTAATGTCCTTCAGGGAAGGGAACCTGCTACCCCTACCAAATCTAATCTACACGTGGCTCTAATCCACACTACATCGTTGACCCTTGGGAGTGAATCTCTGTGGGGACTCTCCCACTTGTCCGCCATAACTTCAATGGAAGAGCTGCAGAATTCCAGGAGAAATGACGCAAGCCTTCTGAAAGCCTAGAAAGCCAATCAGTTGTTAAAAACAATTGATGCACTGGTGGCCTGGCAGGTGTGAGCATGCAGGATAACACTGTCTCTCAGGACACTACTGCCAGGGGCTGCCACTTCTGGGAATCATCAGTGAGGGCCAGGTTAACCTTGTTTCAGCATGGGAAACACAGCCAGCAGCATGTCCTTTAGGGTCCACATCTGCCCTGAGGTGTGGTCCACTTCACTCCCACGAGGCTCCTGCTGCGATGTTTCAGCGCACAACTTCTGAAACTATTGTCATGGAGGGAGCACCGGAGAGAAGTAAAAAGTTAGACATTGAAGGCTGCTGGTAGTGTAGTCACCAAGGCCAGGCACGGTGAAAGTAAGAAATAGATAGCGTGACTGTATTTGTTGTGTTAAAATATAAAAATGAGAAAAACCTAGGCCACTAGGTCTCTGACTGTCTTTTAAAATTATATCCCTCTCTTCTGTACATCTTTGTTTTTTATTCTTAATTTCTATTTAATTTACCACTTCACTTTTGGTTCCATGAACTTTCACCTTTGCCATATACTTTGCAAGGGGTCTTATCAGATACTTTCTGACAGTCACAGTAAAGAATATCAACCACACGTCTTTTATTCAAGAACAATGTGCTGCTCACCATGCTGATTGTAAGGTTTGTAAGGAGCTCCTGATATCTGCTGTCTATCTCGTGAGGGGTCAAACTTGCACTGGTCAGTTATCTGACAATCAACTATTGACTGTCCTTGAGGCTGAAGTGGTTTCATGATGACACTCCTGACAGTGGAAATTTGGAACAAAGCCAATTGTCTGATATCTGAACCAGCCAGGTTTGCAGTACTCCAGAGCACTGGTGATGAATGGCTAATCAGTCTGGCTCACTAATGGAACATGGAGGGATAGATTTGTCACTGGGGGCTGAGATTCTTCCCACTGAATAAAATGGCCTTGGCTGGACATACAGTGGAGAGCTTGCCCGTAATCTCTACTGGTAAACTATGGTTTTAGCTGGTTAATCTCCAGCACACTGGAGGACCCTAAGCCTCGGCTCTGCCAACCTGCACCTAGGCTTTATGGACTTAGGTAGGTGGGGTATGTCCGAATGGGAAGAGAATGTACAATTTATATCAGGTGAACACAAATTCTACAGTTGTAGCTTGAGTCGTGACTTTTGAACACAGTAACAGGTTTTTATACATGTCAGGTACCCAGATGAATAAAAAATACATTGCCTGCATTCTCACAGTTTTGAACAAATAAATCCATACCTACCTTCAACCCCTCCAAACTGATAAGTCTTTGTTTCCCTCGCTTTGCATTTATGTTTGGTTTTTTTTCTCTCTGTATGGCTCTTTTGCATTTTCTCCCATTGTTGTCTTTGTATCTCTCTGGTTTTCTTTGCTCTTTTCTCACTTTTTCTGTTGGTCTGCCCTTCTCTCGATCTCTTCCCTTTTCTATATGTCTCCTACTGTCTTTGTATGCCTCTCAGACATTATCCTTTATTGAACTGGAACCTTTTACCTTTTTTAAAGATCTGTGCATGCAGAGTGATGACAGCCATTGTGTACCAGTAGAGGCCAAGGCTCCGCAGGGAGAATTCATCTGAGAGTTGCTAAACAATGTGTGGGTGAGACATTGAATCATAGTCATGATTAACATTCACTTTAGGTTAGCCATGAGGGTGTGTTTCAAATCCTGGCTGTGTGTCTGGGAGAAAGAAAGAAAAGAAAGAACTTGGACTTACATAACACCTCTTACATCCATTAGTTTGCCCCGAAGTGCTTCATAGGCCGGTATTTTGCCTACCTGGGCGGGTCTGGTGCGGGCGGTGGCCATGGCTGGTCGTGACCCCACTGCTGGCTCCATTCTGCTGCTGAAAATGATTTTCCCTTAACAGGGCCTATTAAGCCCGCCCTGCGTGTTACCCGGCCCAATTAAATGGTGCGGGTCTGGTGACGTCATCGATGACGTGTTTGCAGCCAGAATCTTTAAAGGGGTCATGGCCACATTGGATTTGAATATCAATATAACATAGTGCAGTGAGTGCATTGCAGCAATGGAGTGCTGCAAACACTGACAATGACTGCACAGAGGCAGAGGGCTGCACCCAGGTTCTCCGATGACTCCCTCCATATGCTTATGGAGGGAGTCAGAGCACGCAGGGAAGGCCTCTTCCCTTCCAATGAGCGGAAGAGACCTCCTCAGGACACCAAAACAGGCTGGTTGGAGATTGCGGAGGAGGTCACCAGCAGGGATGTGGTCAGGAGGACCTGGGTACAGTGCCGCAAACGTTTCAATGATCTCATTAGATCAGGAAACGTGAGTACAAAGCCACACTCACCTTCATTCTGCTGTGCCACTCATCACATCCATATCACTCTGCCTTCCCAAGCCTACTCCTGCACATCCTTACTCACACCAACATACCTTGCATGTCCACCCATCCCTCTCTCTCTATCTACATTATCACATCCCCATCTGACTAACCACCCCTCACATTCACCCTCATCCTCGTGCAATCATACCAACTAACAACACACAAGGAGGCCACTTAGCTTTGGCACCCCACTCCATCATAGTCACCCTCTAAAGATCTAACCCATCCATTCCTTACACTCATTCCATCACTCTCACTCAACCTTCTCTTCTTTCCCTCCTTGCAGGAAAAGAGACCCCAAAATAAGAGGGAGAAGGAGAGAACCGGCGGTGGCCCTCCATCATTTGCAAACCTTACAACAGCAGAGGAGGCTGCTTTAGAAATATCTGGAGTCGCCAAGCAGCTGGAGGTGGGAGATGGAGAGAGGGGGTTTTCTCAGCAACCTGGTGACAGAACTACATATCATACAACTACGCGGCATACATCAGTCACTCATATGGGGACTGATGTCAGCAGCCACTGAATGGTCATCATGTGCATAATGGTATCTGCACCCATTCGTCATATGACATATCTAACTCATCTCTTTACTCTCTCACAGGTCCATCAAGAGCCCCCCCCCCCCCCACTGTCCAGGAGGAAGAGAAAGACGACTCCTCAGAGGAGCTTCCAGCTTCTGAGGGTGCACCGTCACCAGACATGAGCGCACCCAGCACCAGCGCAGATACACACACCTCGGTGGGTGCAACGCGAGATAGAGTAGTGTTGTCACCTGGTGTCTCACAACTCACAAGTGAGCAAGAGCAGATGGTGGAGACAGGGACAGCAGTGGAGACTCCTCGCCAGAGGGCGCAGGACGCTCCCAGCTCTGCTCAGCTGCATGCAGATACTGAGCCTCGGGGGCCATCCAGAAAGAGGGCTATCCTGGAGGTGCAGGAAGAAGTGACAGGTTTTGCGAGCGCGATGTCTGCAAATGTTCAGAGAATTGAGGAGTCCATCTCCAACATGAGCACCACTGCATCGCAGGCGATGGCGACTGCCAGCTCCTCCATGGATAGGATGGCCACCTACATGGAGCAGCTAATGTGCCACTCATAGGAGCACATGGTCTCTATGGAGAATAGATGGCAGAGGTTCATAGACCTCGGGCTGGATTTTGAATGACCCGTGGAGTTGGGTTTGGAGGCGTGTGGGGGGTTAAAGTAGCAGATTCGGGGGTCCCGACCGCATCCCGACTCCAACACGCCTCCAAGAGGCGCGAGAGGCCATTAACGCTCTTAACTATCCCTAAATTGGCTCTGTAATGCCATTTTGAAACGTTTTAGCTAGTTTAACCCTTTTCCGACATGAAGTACGCCTGATGTGAAACACGCAAGTGAAACCTGGCGGGAGCACAAGTGGATAGCTGACTATCAGCAGCTGCAGGTCCACTATTACAATGGAGATGTGATGAAAGTAGTAGTAGGTCACCTCTGATGCTGCTGCATTGAATGTCTGTCTCTCTCTCTCTCTCTCGCTCGCTCGCTCTCTCTCGCTCTCTCGCGCTCTCTCTCGCGCTCTCTCTCGCGCTCTCTCTCTCTCTCTCACTTACTTAGATCTGCTGCTCATTTTGCATCCAGGTCCTCTCACACCAAAAGCCAGGCAGTCTCTGGCCTGCAATGATGACATCATCAGAGGTGACTTTCAGACTGAAACCACTAATTGGTTCATGGGTTCCCACATGCTGGAACTCAACTCAATTACCCACTTAAGTGAAAATTGCATCATTCATCCACATTAATCTGGAGTCGGGAGGGCAACACAAAATGTGGGTAACACGACCACAACCCGACCCCAAGACAAAATCCAGCCCCTCCTCTCTAGGAGGGATGTCAAAGTAGATGTGGGTCCTCATGGCCCCACTGAAGGTGCCCTCCAGCTCCTTGGCAGCAGGGAAGTGAGCATACTGCCTCTACCTCTGCTGAAGCCCCTTGTAGAAGCACGCGGAAGAACAGGATGACACACAGGTAGATTCACAAGGGTAGCCACTTGGGTGTTAAATCGAATGTTTATGTAAAGTTTCCGTTAATGTGCTGTCAAATATGAAAATCTTTATTTTCAACACTTTCCGGTCTTGGACAGATTTGTGTGCACCTTTGGAAGTGGCTTAGTGAGTTGCAGTGAATGGTGAGACATAACGGTACCTCCAGCAATGGTGGTGAGTGTGAAAGGAATGGCTTGGTCATTGCAGGGATGCTTTATGGTGTTGCTGTGGGGTGGTGCCGACCTGGCATATCATGTGACAGCCAGGGTGCACAGCGTCAAGTGAAGTAAATCTGGCCATGATGAGGCCATCCCTGGCCTCCCGGGCAGCAATATGATAGGGCACTGATGCCCTCTGTCCTGTGCCGCATCAGGTGATTGAGGAGAAGGTTGGTGTTGTTGTTGGTGCTGTTGGTG
The DNA here is from genome assembly GCA_030390025.1 of Squalus acanthias. Taxonomy (NCBI): domain Eukaryota; kingdom Metazoa; phylum Chordata; class Chondrichthyes; order Squaliformes; family Squalidae; genus Squalus; species Squalus acanthias. Next base: position 95,690,195 of record CM059433.1, read on the forward strand.
TGCCTGGTGCTGCTGGTGTTGGGGCTCATTGTGGTCAGATTCTGAGGACCAAAGTGAGGATTCTGAGGACCAAAGTGAGACAGTATAAACGGCATCCATGCTGACGGAATAGATGGCAGGTGAAGTAGAGATGACAGAAGCAATTTGTCAATGGTGAGTGAGGTTCTTCCAATGAGGTGACACTGGATGGAGACTTTGCTGGAAAGACTGCAGCTTCAGAATCTGTGCTGGGAATGCAGTGAGAAACAGCTTCTGCTGAGAAAAGTGATCATCTGTCAGGTGGGAGCTTTTACTGTACATTTGATGCTGTCAACTAATCAGCTGGAGCAATGGCGACTGAACTCCCGCCTCAGGTTGACAGACGTGGTTCCCGAACAACGTGGTTCCCGTGGCCATCCAGTTAAATTTAAAAGGTAAGGTTAAAACCACTCTTAAGGGTCTGACAACTAGCTACTAATAATTTAAATTGGGTTGCCTGCCTCTGCTGGTCGGGTTGAATCTGCGCTGACAGACGCGCCTGGGGGAAAGGCGCGTGGGAGTGGGATGACAGCGGGTTCCCGACCTGCTCCCCAAAATAACAACTTTCCCACCCAACCCACCTCGGATCACGCCCGCTACCAGCCCGGAAAATTCCGGCCATAGCCAATGAAGTACTTTTGAAGTGTAGTCACTGTTGTAACGTAAGAAAACATGGCAGCGTACAGCAAGGTCCCACAAACAGCAATGAGATAAATGATCAGATAATCTGTTTCAGTAGGGTTGATTAAGGGATAAATGTTGGCCAGTACACCGGGAGAACTCCCCTGCTCTTTTTTGAATAGTGCCATGGGATCTTTTATGTTCACCTCAGAGGGCAGACGGGGCCTCGGTTTAATGGGCTAGATTTTGATACTGGGGACGTGATGGAGGCGGGACTCCCACTTTTTGGGTTGTAGTCCCACCTCCATCGACTTGTGGCCAACCCACTGTATTTTCACTTGATTGACCTTGTTGAGCCCGCCCAGTGGGCTCAGCAGGCCAATTAAGGGCCACCCGGCAACAGGTGACGTCACAGATTGACATTTCATCTGTCAAGAGCTTTTGACAGATGAAATATCAGCATTTGACAGCTCTGTGAAGCTGTCAAACACTGACAATCTGTCTTCTAACTTGAGTCCTTCCTCTCAGGCTGAGTTAGAAATCATTCCAGCACAGAAAACAGAGGCTGGAGTTTTTGACAGCACCACGGCCATTGTGCTTTCTGTGCCGGTGAGATTTCTGACTCCCGAGATCTGAAGGGCTGACACCTGCAGGAGGAAGTTAAGATAAGTAAAACTTTTCCCCACACTTTACACTTACCTTACACACTTACCTCTGCACACATGCACCCATCACTCACCTGCCCACCGGACATATCGACCCCTCCAACCTCTGCAGACCCACGGTCCGCCTCGCTAACTTGGCGTGGTTCGGACCTGTTGGGAAGCCCACATTTCACGCATCAAAATAGGGATTAGGCAAAAAACTGCCTGTTAACTACCTGTTAACAGGCAGTTTATTGCCACTAATCCCCTTCCCGCCTCGGGGAGGTGGGTCCCAGCACAGGTCGGGTTCCCGCCTCCAGCGAAACTGGCATGGAGGCGGGTTGGGGGTGGGATGGGTTCGGGACCCCCGAATCTGCAACTTTAACCCCCCACACGCCTCCAAACCCGCCTCCACGGGTCAATGAAAATCCATCCCAATGTCTCATCTGAAAGATAGAACCTCCGATAGTGTAGCACTCCCTCAGTACTGCACTAAAATGTCAGCCTAGATTACTCTGGAGTGGGGCTTGAAATCAGTACTCAGGTAAGACTGCTACCACTGAGCCAAGGCTGATACCTAACAAGGGATGAGAAGGGATGGGGAAAAGAAGGGACAGGGAAGAAAGAGAAGGGAAACTATTCATGGATGTGTCCACTTCTACACACCAAAAATGATTGATCAACTAAGCACATGTATAATATTGCAAATGGAATTCATATGTAAAATAAAGTATTCTAAATACTGTTTTATTCTGCTGTAGTCTTTTTAAAAATACAATTATATGTAGGTTATGCTAGATCTTGGAGCACAAAATTGAGTCTTAAAATTGAATTATTCATGTTCAAATAGAAATTATGATCCAATGTGCAGCAAACAACTGAATTGATGATGTAGCAAAGGATGATATGAAAGACAGGATAGATAATCAGAAAGAATGGCAATAGTATCGTGATGTCATTATTCGCCTAAACTTGGATGCAGGAATTACTGCAAAGTGCAACAATTCTAAATAAGTTTATGTCAATTGATATGTTAATGAAACGAAAAGGCTGAAAAACACCAGATTCGACTATGAAGATAAGGTAAACTTGTTCTGACAGGGAAAGAAATTACTCTGATCAGCGGAATGTAGTACAATTTTCAAACTTGCAATGATGTCATCACCTGAGCAACATGCCTAAACAAAATGACTTTGCCTCTTGTTTTACTTGTGACAGGTATAAAGTAAAGTGACGTGACAGCAACTGAGTTATTTTCCTTGAAATCAATGAGACCCAAACTTCTGGCACCATTACAGCCCTCTAGTGTACCATTGATATTTTCCCGGTCATGACTTGTATTGTCTCAATTTTTTTGACAGTCACGAGAGAAAAACACAAATTATAGATTAAGAAGAAAGAAGATGGTAGAGGCAGAAACGCTCATCACATTTAAAAAGTACTTGGATATGCACTTGAAGTGCCGTAACTTACAAGGCTACGGACCAAGAGCTGGAAAGTGGGATTAGGCTGGATAGCTATTTTTCGGCCGGCACAGACACGATGGGTCGAATGGCCTCCTTCTGTGCTGTAAATTTCTATGATTCTATAAGACAGATGAGACAGGTTTCAGGGCAAATTAAATGGAAGATAGAATCAGAAATGGAGAAGATTGTTTTCTAACATGTCATCACATACAATCTGTGATATGAGATGAATTCACGCAGCAGCCTTTCTCTTAATTTAACATTAACCCATGAGTTTCTTTGCACCAATCTGTGTGCCCATATGTTCATCTGTGAATGTCAAGGTTCTTTTATTCAGATGTGATCGGTATCATTGGTCTGGGTTTTTTCTGAGCTGCTGGAATCTTTGCCAGTTTTTTGTGCTTCCATTTCTATCTGCCTCATTCCCCACCTCCTTCAACTATTCACATGTTCTCTGTATCTCACATATTTCTTACATTTCTTTTATTTTTCTCTCATTATGCCTTTTATTACCTCATGCTAATATAATTTCTGCCATTTAACCAGCTCCTGTTTCCACTTAAGCCCTTTACATGTCATTCTATTTACTTTCTTGTGTGGGTGTATTTCCTCTCTCCCTTCACTATGTTCTGTCACTTTATAAATGCTGTTCATTTGTAATATCCTCCAGTTTTGATCAAGGGTCCAGACTCGAAACGTTCACTCATTCTTTCTCTTCATAGATGCTGAGTGACTTGCTGAGTGTTTCCTGCATTTTCTGTTTTTGTGATGGATGCCTTTTTGATTCATGCAACCAATTTTATATTCTTCTACGTGGTCTTAAATGCTGCATTACATCATGCCAATACCTGCATAAATTGGAAAGGATTTCACTCTCTAAATTTCAACTCATTTGCAACCATCAGTGTGAGATTATACATGTCAATGGTCTCTTCACAAACAGCTAACACAATGCTACACGGCATCTCCACATCATTTTCATTTTAAGACAGTCTCTGGTCCCACCAGTATTTGACATACAAAATCAAGTCTCAAGTTGGTGATCAAGGCTATCCTGTGGAGCCATGGGTTATGACACACCTATGGTAACCCAAGACACCAGCTGAACAAATATATAATGAGGTGCATGCATTCACCCAAGTAATCATTAAGTATACCTTTGGAATGTTGATGAAACACTTCAGGTGCCTGAACAGATCAGGTTCTTGCAATACAGCCTTACTGAGGTTTCAAGTGTGCTGCATGCTGGAGAACTTTGTCCTGCAAAGAGGCTTCATCAAGGAGGCCCTAGAGGAAGAAGACGCCTCTCCACAGCAGAGAGACCAGCAGAAGGAGCTGGGGAAGTTGGAGAAGAGAATCTAGTTCCAGCTGTGAGAGCCATACAGCAAGATCGCAAACAGGAGGAATTCTAACCTTAAATGCTATCCTGTCTACATTTCTCCCACTAATCAGTATTCACCTTTAGTACCTTAACTACCACTGAACTCCCAAGATTCCCATTGCTGCCAGTTACTAAAACTGAACTAAAACATTAGAAAGAACGCTCTCTGTACACAAGTCAACTGCAGTGTAACCAACTTTTTTATTACCCTACATGTATCTGAGGCTCTACTGTTTTTTTCCTCCAGTGTTTCCCCTTGGTGACAGTGTGTGACACGGGCCCTCTTAAACCTTATCTGGTGCTTCATCTTGGTGCTATCTCAGAGGCAGAAGTTTGTGAGGTGGCTGTTTGCTATGTCCATAAGGGCCTCTTTATTTTAAGGTGACTTTGCATGCCATATGATTGAAAATAGGTTTTGGATTTACTTTTCTTCTTAGGCGGTATTAACTTGTTTCAGAATTTTCATAATAATATGAGGGAGCAGAAAATATAAATGTTCCTAATTTGTATTTTTCTTGGTACAGTCAACTTTTATAAGTGGGAACAAGGTTGACAACTGACATCTCATAAGCAATATGAAGGTTGCTGACTGCTGCCCGTAGCCTAAATTGCGTTCACCCATCACCCCTGTGTTAGCTGACCTACATTGGCTCCTAGTCTGGCAACTCCACAGTTTTAAAATTCTCACCCTCGTTTTCAAATCCCTCCATGATGTTGCCCCTCCCTATCTCTGAAACCTCCTTAAGCCTGACAACCCTCAGAGATCTCTGCGCTCCTCCAATTCTGGCCTCTTGCGCATCCCCGATTTTAGTCGCTCCATCATTGGCGGCCTTGCCTTCAGCTGCCTAGGTCCTAAGCTCTGGAATTCCTTTCCTAAACCTCTCTGCCTCCCTACCTCTCCCCCTTTAAGATGCTCCTTAAAACCTACGTCAGTGACCTCCTGCTGATTACCACCTACCGCCCTCCCTCAGCTGATGAATCAGTACTCCTCCATGTTGAACACCACTTGGAAGAAGCACTGAGAGTAGCAAGGGCACAGAATGTACTCTGGGTGGGGGACTTCAATGTCCATCACCAAGAGTGGATCGGTAGCACTACTACTGACCGAGCTGGCCAAGTCCCGAAGGATATATTGCCAGGCTGGGCCTGTGGCAGGTGGTGAGAGAACCAACACGAGGGAAAAACCTACTTGACCTTGTCCTCACCAATCTACCTGTCGCCAATACATCTGTCCATGACAGTATTGGTAGCAGTGACCACTGCACAGTCCTTGTGGAGACAAAGTCCCGTCTTCACACTGAGGACACCCTCCATCGTGTTATATGGCACTACCATCGTGCTAAATGGGATAGATTCAGAACAGATCTAGCAACTCAAAACTGGGCATCCATGAGGCGCTGTGGGCCATCAGTAGCAGCAGAATTTTATTCCACCACAATGTGACCTCATGGTCCGGCATATCCCTCACTCTACCATTACCATCAAACCAGGGGACCAACCTTGGTTCAATGAGGAGTGCAGAAGAGCATGCCAGGAGCAGCACCAGGTGTACCTAAAAATGAGGTGCCAACCTGGGGAAGCTGCATGCTACAGACAGAGCTAAGCGATCCCACAACCAATGGATCAGATCAAAGCTCTGCAGTCCTGCTACGTCCAGTCGTGAATGGTGGTGGACAATTAAACAACTAACGGGAGGAGGCAGCTCCATGTATATCCCCATCCTCTATGACACGAGTGCAAAAGAGAAGGCCGAAGCATTTGCAACCATCTTCAGCCAGAAGTGCCAAGTGGATGATCCATATTGGCCTCCTCCTGAGGTCTCCACCATCACAGAAGCCAGTCTTCAGCCAATTCAATTCACTCCACGTGATATCAAGAAATGGCTGAGCGCACTGGATACAGCAAAGGCTATGGGTCCTGACAACATCCCGGCTGTCGTGCTGAAGACTTGTGCTCCAGAACTAGCCACGCCTCTAGCCAAGCTGTTCCAGTACAGCTACAACACTGGCATTTATCTGACAATGTGGAAAACTGCTCAGGTATGCCCTGTCCACAAAAAGCATGACAAATCCAATCCGGCCAATTACCACCCCATCAATCTACTCTCAATCATCAGCAAAGTGATGGAAGGTGTCATCGACAGTGCTATCAAGCAGCACTTACTCACCAATAACCTGCTCACTGATGCTCAGTTTGGGTTCCGTCAGGACCACTCGACTCCCAACCTCATTACAGCCTTGGTCCAAACATGGACAAAAGAGCTGAATTCCAGAGGTGAGGTGAGAGTGCTTGCCCTTGACATCAAGGCAGCATTTGACCAAGTGTGGCATCAAGGAGCCCTTGTAAAATTGAAGTCAATGTGAATCAGGGGAAAACTCTCCACTGGCTGGAGTCATACCTAGCACAAAGGAAGATGGTTGTGGTGGTTGGAGGTCAATATATCATAGCCCCAGGACATCGCTGCAGGAGTTCCTCAAGGCAGTGTCCTAGGCCCAACCATCTTCAGCTGCTTCATCAATGACCTTCCCTCCATCATAAGGTCAGAAATGGGGATGTTTGCTGATAATTGCAAAGTGTTCAGTTCCATTCGCAACTCCTCAGATAATGAAGTCCATGCCCGCATGCAGCAAGACCTGGACGACATTCAGATTTGGCTGTTAAGTGGTAAGTAACATTCACGCCACACAAGCGCCATACAATGACTATCTCCAACAAGAGAGAATCTAACCACCGCCCCTTGACATTCAACTGCATTACCATCGCTGAATCCCCCACCATCAACATCCTGGGGGTCACCATTGACCAGAAACTTAACTGGACCAGCCACATAAATACTGTGGCTACAAGAGCAGGTCAGCGGCTGGGAATTCTGCAGTGAGTGTCTCACCTCCTGACTCCCCAAAGCCTTTCCAGCATCTACAAGGCACAAGTCAGGAGTGTGATGGAATACTCTCCACTTGCCTGGATGAGTGCAGCTCCAACAACACTCAAGAAGCTGGACACCATCCAGGACAAAGCAGCCCGCTTGATTGGCACCCCATCCACTATCTTAAACATTCACTCCCTGCACCACCAGCACATTGTGGCTCCAGTGTGTACCATCTACAAGATGCACTGCAGCAACTCACCAAGGCTCCTTCGACAGCACCTCCCAAACCCACAATCTCTACCACCTAGCAGGCGCATGGGAACACCATCACCTCCAAGTTCCTTTCCAAGTCACACCATCCTAACTTAGAAATATATCGCCGTTCCTTCATCGTTGCTGGGTCAAAATCCTGGAACTCCCTCCCTAACAGCACTATGGGAGTACCTACACCCCACAGACTGCAGCGGTTCAAGAAGACGGCTCACCACCACCTTCTCAAGGGCAATTAGGGATGGGCAATAAATGCTGGCCTTGCCAGCGACGCCCACATCCGAGGAGCAAATTAAAAAAAACTTTTGGTCAACAGACCTAATATCTTATGTGACTCGGTGTCATTTATTTTTGTGAACACTCCTGTGAAACACCTTGGGACGTTTAACTATGTTAAAGGTGCTATATAAATGCAAGTTGTTGTTGTGGTATGACTCTTTCATCGTTAAATTTTGGTGTAGTGAGGCTCTTTCTCATATTTCCACCATCATTAGTTGAACCAGTGTGTTCATGACATTCTGCTGCCTGTTGTTGTTTAGCATTGTTGTTGCACTGAGAGTGATATCAATTATAGGGTGGAATTGACATCTGCTGAGGAAAGAGAGTTTGGTTACATGGGGTGCTACATCAAAAGAGGAGCTCCATTAATTGGAGAATTGCTGTTAATATCCGGGCAGCTTGCCAGTACTCTTTATTCGTGTTCACCGCAAAAGTCAGCTTTCATAGGCAAATCATGAAACAAAACCTTTTTCCATGAATGACATATCTGGGATAGTGTGGCACAGAATGAACAATTTTTCTGTGGGGATTCAGACCATGGCCCTGGTGGGGACCATTACTACCACTTGGAGGGTTGGTGCACTTGATCTCACTTGATCCTACATCGGGCCCCTCTGTGAGTCAGCGATGTGGGAACTCCTAATTCGGGAATCCCGTTCCCTCCTACTTCAATGGTCGTGCAATGAATAGGCAGAGACTCCACCCCTTCCAAGACCCAGTGTATCCATGATCTGACCAAATTTCCGGTCCTTCCAACACAGTCCCACCGAAGTTACAGTGGCATTGTGCAGGAAGAGTCAAAACTTTTTGGCTCCCAAATCTTCAACTTCATTTCAGCACACTGACAAAGATTTTCCAAAAGGTCTGAACTTCATCCTTTTGAAGTTAAGACCTGGAAAAATCAAATAAAAAAAACCCACTAAATTTACAAATGAAAATTGATGTCTAGGCTTATATCAAGTGCAGTGAAATATTACAGCCCCAATGGGTCAGTGGAGCACTCCTGGCATAAGTTGGCTGGACATGCTGCACGGCTGCGGGAAGATAGGCCAAAATACCTGATTACACCAGGTACCAGCCCAGGCAACCAGTTTCTGCCACCTACCCACAAGCAGGCACCCAAAATGTGCCCTTACCAGTGCAGATACCCGGTGACTGAATGTAAATGTACTGGCCCCAGGTATGCTAGTGGGGTTGGGAGAGAAGTTTAAGCAGTCCCCACTCCATTGCACTTACGGCACAGAGTGGTGTCGTGAATTTTTGTATCAGTAATGATGCAGCTATCCGACACCCAGATAATAATCAAGTACAAAAGCAAAGAGAGGTAAGATCATAATGCATTTGATGCATCGTGCTCTTGCTGAACAAATTTTGTCTCTGCTATGATGAACAAAATATTGATTTGGTATAGGACGGATAATAATCAATGTAGGATATTTGCTTGGGTGGTGGTATCATACCTAAAAACTCCTCCTTGCTTATTTCCTCCACGGATTTACGACCAAAAAGGGCAAGGGTCCTCTTCTCAAATTGTGTCAGCTGCTTAAACATGGCTGGCCTGTCTCCTGCCTTGGTGCTATCTCTGTGGTTGTGTGTTGCCTTGATCTGGAAGCACATGAAATTTATAATGATACTACAAGCTGCCTGTGCACCCCAAACGCTACCCGTATGCACAATCTATCGGCGAGCAGATCCCCAATTGCAAACTCGAGGATTTCATCGCAGTGTTGATCAGGAATAGCTGGCTGTCAATGGGACCTGAATCTTTGAAAGGCTGGCCACCCCTCATCTCAATTATGCACTGAGGTCCGGTTTGGGGCTTCGACTCACAATCTTCTCAAACAAGGCAAGAGTTATAACAATTTAGCCAAGCTGACTTTAAACAGCAGCTTAATTTTTGTCCCAATAACTTGTAGAAGGATGGCGATGAACTGTAGTTGCAAGTACCAGATTTGAAATTGATGGAATGAGGTTAATTAAGTTTGAAATTTGGAAATTGGTTCGCACTCTGCTTCAAGAAAAGATCATCACATGGAATTAAGGGGGAAAAATTTGGTTGCTTTGCGCCTCCTAAGAGGGCGCTAACGGGGCGCAAAGCAACTAGCGCCTGGGCGCGGCACCGCCAACGCCTCCCTCGAAATTCAGTGGGAGGTTAGCGGCAGCGCTAACCATTAGCGCCCCGCGGCGCTGCACCGCCGGTGATGAAGTCATCGCCGCGCGCAGCACCCCAACCGCGATCTTTGGTAGCGCCCCCGACTTACCACCAGACGCTATGTCTGACGGGGTCAGGGGGGCCTACCTGTGGCCGGGGCGGCGCTATTTAAAGGCGAGGTGCCGGGCGGACATTTTTGTTGCTGGCCGCCTGCCAGCACCTGCCTCCGCTCCCGTCCCCGGCCTCCTGACCCGCTCCACCGTGGCGTGCTGGCTGCGCTCCATGAGCCCGGCACTTCTCTTGAGTGCCGGGCTCTTTTGCCGGCACTCCGATCCCCGGTGGCCCAGCTGGGCCCCGGGTCGCGCTGCGCAAGGCCCCTCCCATTTAAGAAGGGGAGGAAGGCCTGCAATACCACGGCGCGACATTCCCTCGCAGCACCCCAAGAGGGAGGCGGGGCGCTTCCAGTAGCGTCCCGCTTCCCTCTTGGGCGCTACCACTCAATTTCAGCCGCGGGGGCGCTAATTTTTCCGGGGCACTAGCGCCCCAAAGGGGGCGCAACTCAATTTCTCCCCCTAATTGTTTAAGTTTTCAGTTTAAGATAATTAAATTAATTAATTTTGCCTTTATTTATCAGCTTTAACTTTTTTTAAACTGAACCTGACAGACAAGAGCTGCAATTTAGCTGTGGAATTGGGTCATCAGACCAACAACGTCATTTCATATTAAATATAATGCCTTATAATGTATAAAGACTGCAAAGTAGTTTCAATCTCTAAATGAAGGTCACATACTGTAATTGGGCATTTTCAAGTTCCTCGGACAGATGTGAAATAACTAAAAGCAGCATAAGCACATTTGGTTGTCATTTTTCTTTAACATTTTGAAATAATAAATTTTAGACAAAAAAAATCTGATAATAACAACAGCCATATTTTGCCTGGCAAGATACAATGCCTGTTGGTCACATGAGAGAAATGCAAACTGATCAGAAGTCTGACATGACAGAACAGACTTTACTGAGAATATTAAACGCCTGGGACTTGCTGTTTGGGAGGACTGAGTTTTCAGGGTAAACTGGAATTATTTCTGTTTTTATTTCTACCATCGTGGAAATGTTTTGTGCAATCCACAGATGGATGAACAAAATATTTAGCATTAAGCGATCAAGTGGCAATTTAGCTGGTTGAAATGTGCCAAAGGAATTTTGATTGGCTGCTTACTTTCATTACAGCTAATGCATTTGTATTGCTCATAAATTTTAGCAGCAAAGTCATGCACATCCACTATTTTGTTTTGTGTTTGCTATTTTCCAGAATATATGAGTAATTAAACCTTTATTTGGAAAAAAGAGAATATGCCTCTCAGATAATGTACACAGAGAAACTAACAGAATTGAATTTTTCATTGGAAAAAGGAAAATTGAGAGGAGACATGATACAGGTCTTAAAAATGCTGAGCTATTTATCTTGGATGTAAAGCAAAGCAATAGAGGACACAAGTACAAAATTAACAAGCCTCAAGAGAGACTAACTTTTTTCCGACAGTTAATGTTGTGTTAATAAAGCCTTTAAATAAAAGCTGAATCTGTTAGGAATGGGTTTAAAGATTATAGCGAAAAGCATATTGAGATGATCAAATGCTGCACGGAATACAATGTGCTGTTGGGACCACAAGATTACATCTGTGGAAGGCAACCAGTTTTTTGTGAATAATAGAACTATAAGCACACATGCTCTGGGGCCCAATTGATACTTTTTCCACTCCAGAGTTTTCCCCGATCCCCTCTTTTCCTAACAATATTAGGGCACACTTTTCTCTTATTCTGCTTGGGTGTAAAGGGTCGCTTAGACACAGCACCTAGAAGAAAATTGGGCAGGATCACATTAACATAATGGAGCCATTCGCAACTCCTCAGATACTGAAGCAGTCCATGCCCGCATGCAGCAAGACCTGGACGACATTCAGGCTTGGGCTGATAAGTGGCAGGTAACATTTGCGCCACACAAGTGCCAGGCAATGACTATCTCCAACAAGCGAGCGTCTAACCACCGCCCCTTGACATTCAACGGCATTACCATCACCGAATCCCCCATCATCAATATCTTGGGTGTCATTATTGATCAGAAACTTAACTGGACCAGCCACATAAATACTGTGGCAACAAGAGCAGGTCAGAGGTTGGGTATTCTGCGGTGAGCGTCTCACCTCCTGACTCCCCAAAGCCTTTCCACCATCTACAAGGCACAAGTCAGGAGTGTGATGGAATACTCTCCACTTGTCTGGATGAGTGCAGCTCCAACAACACTCAAGAAGCTCGACACCATCCAAGACAAAGCAGCCCACTTGATTGGCACCTCATCCACCACCTTAAACATTCACTCCCTCCACCACCAGCGTACCGTGGCTGCAGTGTATACCATCTACAAGATGCACTGCAGCAACTCGCCAAGACTTCTTCGGCAGCACCTCCCAAACCCGCGACCCCTACCACCTAGAAGGACAAGGGCAGCAGGCGCATGGGTACACCGCCACCTCCAAGTTCCCCACCATCTTGCCGTCCGGAGGAGGCGGAGGTCCCCAATGGAGGGTTCTTTACACGGGAGTCCTCCCTTTATCTATGGGGATTTGGCCTGGAGGGTGTTGTACAGAGCAGTCCCTTGCAATAAATTTTTAAGTAGGTTCACGGACTCCCAGGCCGCCTGCCTTTTCTGCAGCCTGGAAGAGTCCGTGTTCCATGTTTATATGGATTGTGAGAGGTTGCAGCCCCTCTTTCATTATTTGAAGGGGCTGCTCCTCGATTTTTGGCTGCACTTCAGTCCCACGCTCCTGATCTTTGGTCACCCGGTGCGGGGGCGGAGCGGGCAGGTTGGGGGACCTCCTCGTGGGACTGCTCCTGGGCTTGGCCAAAGTAGCCATTAACTGGTCCAGGCAGCGGGCGGTCGAGGGGGTCGTTCGGCCCGACTGCCTGCCTCTCTTCCGCGGCCACGTTCGCACCCGGGTGGCCCTGGAGATGGAGCATGCAGTGTCCACCGGCACGCTCGAGGCCTTCCGCGACCGGTGGGCACCACAGGGACTGGAGTGCATCATCACCCCCGGAAACCAAATTTTAATTTAATTTGTTAAGTTTCATTTGATTTTTGTTAAAGTTACAGTTTTTGTTTATTGATCACACCAAAATAGCACCTCCAAGTCACACACCATCCTGACTTAGAAGTATATCGCCGATCCTTCATCGTCACTGGGTCAAAATCCTGGAACTCCCTCCCTAACAGCACGGTGGGAGTTTCTTCACCACACGGATTACAGCAGTTCAAGAAGGCGGCTCACTACCATCTTCTCAAGGGCAACTAGGGATGGGCAATAAATACAGGCCTTGCCAGCAATGCCCACATCCTATGAACGAATAAAAAAAACATAATGGAGCCAGTCTGATTTTCTGTACATTAATTTAAATGGGTGGAAAATCAGGCAGGCTCCCTTCCAAGTATGCACTCCTCCCTGCCCGATTTTCCTCTATGTGCTACATCGAGGCAATCCTTTATGCATAAGGGAAATAAGAGACTCCACCCTATTGACCCCTTGCTGGGATATAGTTCCACAAACATCAGGTACCAACTGGTCCTTCACCCAGGCGCCCATTTTTCATGTGTGAATCTTGACAGTGAGTGGTTAGGCAAATGGGGGTTGAGGGAGGGTCACAGTTGAGTTTGATCCTGTCTTCACCTGACATCCAGACTTCCAGCAGGGGTCACTGCACAACAGTCGGGAGCAGGAACCACTTCCTGCTCTGTGGCTCTGAAGCCAATTATCATGCCTCTACCCCTGCCCCTGCCCCTGCCCAGGCTAACTCAGCACATAGGGGATATCCAACCCTGGGCCTTACTGGTCTCTATGGTTCAGCTATTCACTGCTTAAATTCCATCTGTGGAGCCATATACTGATGTCTAATCTAAACATGCGCATAAAAGACGCCCATATATCTGCATATTATTATTAGATATACATGAAATATGATATACCTGGCTAGAGCTTCTGATTACCTGAATCTTGCAACATAGTTAAGATTTACCAATATCTGTGGGCTGGTTTCGCTGACCATTGATTGCTTAATTGATGCTTTTATAACCAAGGTTTATAAGCCAGGTTCGGATTGGAACAGTGCTTATGTCACTTGCCAATGAAGTTGGGCAGCTATATATAGGCTTTGAAGTGTTGGACCTCGCGTTGTGCCTTGGCTGTCTCGCGGTAGAATTTGATCCCGGTTCAAGTTTCTTGAACTAGTTTCATTTTATATCTTCGCCCTCCGACCCAGAATCCTAAAATGGCCAAAAGTTCAATCGGGAAAGAATCCCCCACCTGGGAGCTGCAGAGAATGGAAGGCAGCCCCAAGGCGCTGGTTTACACCAGGAGAAGGGGCTATGACATCACCCGGAACCCGCACCTCAACAAGGTAAAGGCACCAACTGAGCAGCGGACAGCAGCGCTGGGCGGGGAGGCTGCGGGCCAGCCAGTCACTGAGGGGAGGGATAGACAGGGATGTCCCGGACCCCGGGGACAAGGAGACCCGGGATACCCCGTGGACAAGGAGACCCGGATGTCCCGGGGACAAGCGCCTTGCTTTCAATGGAAAGGCGGCGTGTTTGGCGAGGACTCTGCTTGTGTTCCCGGAGCTGGGGGTTGCCTTTTAGAGACGTTCACTTGTTTATTGTTTTGCTCTCCTGATACGGTGGTGATACAAACTGGCTGATTTAAAAAAAAAAATAACTGAAGCTTCCTGGAAGGGAAACAGTTGGACTGCTTTCAATTAAGTTTATTTTTTAAAAGGAGAACCAGTCCTTCACCTTTGCTGAAGTGCGGTGGGAGCTGCAGCCCGGGCTTGGTGACCCTTTCTTGGGATGCAGCGACACTCCCTCCCCGAGGTCAGATCTGTGGCCTGGGCTGTTGGTTGTGGGGAGAGGGTGTGCCTGCACAGGCAGCAACAAGGGAAACATTTTAGTTAGGAGTGACCTTTTATCATCAAGAGTGATTGTAAACTCATTCATTAAGATATGGATGTAATTTAAAGCATTCAGGCAGGGTGTAGCTGCTGGTTTCAGTTTGAAGTGGGCAGACACGAGTTAATGCTGTAGTTAAGCTGCAATGAGGTCAGCCACAAAGCCGTATATGTGCAGAGTTCTGTGACCTATGTGGCTTATTTTTTTAATGTTGAGTGGATATTAAACCTTCTAGCATTGTGAAATGCAACTTTATAAAATGACTAACAGATCTATTGGATCTGCTGGGCACCTTTTTTAAATGTAACAGGCTGAAGCTCTAATGTCCTCAGGACTTGAATTGCTGACCTGATTCCAGTCCTACCTACCACTGTGTAACTACTTTTGTATGGAGGTGAAAGTGATGGTATGACTGCACCTAATGATGTGCATGGGGCAGGTCTGAATTTTTGGGATGTTATACTAGCACCGACTGAATATCTAAATGCGTAATCATGCTTTTCTTGTAATCTATGTATTGGCGGTTTTAACTTTTTTTTAAATCTTGGGATGGATCTATATTATGAACTCAGAACCGTGCTTGCCCTGGGTTGGCAGGGTGTGCCACACCTCTGCTTTAGTGTGCTTGGGAGTTTCTGGAGTTATATATATGATGCCTTAAATCACTGCACTGAAGATAGTTGCATGTTTTCATTGCTTTGTTTTTAAAAAGCTGGTTGCATAGAATTTGCTGCTCTTTGTGGAATACCAAAAGATTTATAAAACAATTAACAAAAAATGCACCAGTAACTTTCCTTCTGACTTTCTGTCTTCACCTGTTATAGAAAGGGAATAGCTTTTTTTTTTAAATTCTCCTCACTGATTCAGAGGTGTTGAGGCCAATTGCAGCAACCCACTCCATTAGTGTATTTAAAAAAAAAAGTTATACTTTCATGTATATGTTTTGTCTTGTGTTCAAATCCCTCCATGCCTCGCCCCTCCCTATTTCTGTACCCTCCAACTCTACAAACCTCTGAACTTCGTTCCTCCAGTTCTGGCCTCTTGTGCATCCCTGACTTCCTTCACCCCACCATTGGCGGCTGTGCATTCAGCTGTCTAGGCCCTAAACTCTGGAATTGCCTCCATAAATATCTTTACCTTGTCTTCTTAAAACCTACCTTTTTGACCAAGCTCTTGGTCATCTGTCCAAATGTCTCATTCTTTGGCTCGGTGTCAATTTTTGTCTAATTATGCTCCTGTGAAGCGCCTTAGACTGTTTTACTACATTAAAGGCACTATATAAATGCAAGATGTCATTCTTGATTGACCATATTAGTAAGTTGTAAACTTATTTAGAAATACAAAGATGTGTAAAAGTACTTCATGTTCATTCAAACAGTATTAAAATGAACATATTAATGACAACAGCAGTTTCCAGTTAACTAGAGAGCCTTGAAGATTTTGCAGAGTCAAGTATGCTCGGAATGGTAAATCTGGTCATTTGGATGTATGTTGACCAATATAACTGTATAAATCTTGATTAAAATTAAATCAATGTTTTTCCTGATGTGTGGTTGCTTTAGGATATTGTGAATGATGCTATATACTGGTCTTGTTGGCAATAAGCATGGTACCTTTGCTTACAATGAGGATTATTTTATATAAATGACTTATTTAAACTGCTAAATAAATAATCTACTTCAACCATTGTGTTTTTATTTACTTTTTTTTAAAAAGTTGTCAAAATCTGATCTGGTATATATTGTAGCTAACTATACAATTTGAATAAGTCATGGGTTTGTAACAATTATTGTGCTGCAAAGTTTTTTTGTTTTAATGCTGTTTGTGGGTGATTATGTAGAACTTTATTCACTTCCATTGTTAGTAGCACTTTGTTCAATTGCATTGGTTGCATCATTATTTCTGCTGACATGGATTTGAGATTGCCAGACACTATTGCAATGAAAGCTTGCTTCCAATCTGCTGTTGGAGCAAGGTTCAGTGGAGTCATTTTGGAGGATGAAATTGGACTCCTGACACATGGTTTTTGTGCTGCTTTGTCTGTGTGAACTGTTATTCTAGTATTTCAGTTGTTTTGTTGCAAAATAATAGGACTGTTGGCAGAAGCCTTTGATCACACACTACATTTGTTTACAGAATGATTTCGGGCAACAATACTGAGAAATCCCTTATTTGTCCTTTTTTTTTCCTCAATTCTGTAGTTATACCAATATTGGTCTGCCTGTTATTTAAGGGATAGGTAGCATTTCCAGTTGGTGTAAAACTTTAAAAGAAAAGTTACACTTGCTGTTATAGTTGGACAGTTGCTTTATCTTGATTGATTTAACTTGTAGTTCACTTAAGTGCACTGACTGAAGTGGAATGTCAGCTCAGACTCAGGTTTTATGGCTAGATTAATTGCCCATTTTGAAGCTTTTGTTTATAATACTTGGTTAAATTTTAACCATTCATTCTATTGAGATTCTTGGGCAAAGCCCGAGCACCTTTTCATTCATCCTAAAGTTCCGATGGTGGCTGTTGAAATCATTGTTTGCACTTTTTAGGCAGTGATATTTGTGGAGGAAAAAATAAACAAATGCAAAGGTAGTGGGGAAAGTGTGGATATTTAATCTGATTTGAAAATAACTATCCGATTTTGAAAACGGATAAAATATATTGACTAACTTCCTGAGGAGTACTGTACCTGGATCCTTATGAGGTAGATTGCATTACGTACAAGGACACCTGAGGTTACTGAAGGTGGTAATACAATTAAGCTCCTGGTAACTCTTTCTCCCTACGCACCCCACTTAAAATGTTGTGATGTTGCTTAGTATAGTGAGGTATTCTGTAAATCAGAAAATATAAAGGGATAGCTCAGAAACCTTTAATTATTTAGTTCAGCAAAGATGAAGGGGCATCAGTGCTTATGATTTTTTTTGGTGTACTTATTTTATAAACTTGCTGCTCATTTCATGCACCTGCCTTTTGAAGCTATGGTGCAAGTTGTGCAACAGGTTATTGGGGTGGGGCGTGCACTGTTTCCTCTGGTGTTTGTTTTCAAAGTGCCTTTCTACTCTTAACTAATTTCAGTGAAATATTTTACTGTAGATTTGATTTTCACGGTATCTTTCACCTTGATCATGCACAATGACTATTGGTTTACCTTCTTAACTAATCGCCATTGTCCAAATGTAATATTTCCAAGTTTGCTGACGACATGAAACTAGGTGGGATTGAGTTGAGGAGGATGCAAAGAGGCTTCAAGGCAATTTAGACAAGTTGAGTGAGTGGGCAAATACATGGCAGATGCAGTATAATGTGGATAAATGTGTAGTTATCCGCTTCAGTAAGAAAAACAAAAGTAGAGTATTATTTAAATAGCGATTTAGATTGGGAAATGTTGATGTACAGAGGGACCTGGGTGTCCTTTTATACCAGTCACTGAAAGCAAACATGCAGGTGCAGCAAGGAAGGCAAATGGTATGTTGGCCTTCATTGCAAGAGGGTTTGAGTACAGAGCAAGGATGTCTTACTACAGTTATACAGGGCCTTGGTGAGACCACACCTGGAGTACTCTGTGCAGTTTTAGTCTCCTTACCTAAGAAAGGATATACTTGCCATAGAGGGAGTGCAGCGAAGGTTCACCAGACTGATTCCTGGGATGGTAGGACTGTCTTATGAGGAGAGTTTGGGTCAACTAGGCCTGTATTACTAGAGTTTAGAAGAATGAGGGGATCTCATTGAAACACACACAATTCTGACGGGGCTAGACAGACTGGATGCAGGGAGGATGTTTCCCCTGGCTGGGGGGTCTAGAATGAGGGGGTCACAGTCCTAAATATCCTACCCTGTATCTTGAGTCTGAGATGATGAGAAATTTATTAGCTCAGAGGGTGGTGAACCTGTGGAATTCTCTACCACAGAAGGCTGTGGAGGCCAAGTCATTGAATATATTTAAGGAGGAGATCGATAGATTTCGAGACACACAAGGCATCAAGGGGTATGGGGAGAGAGTGGGAATATGGTATTGAGATAGAGGATCAGCCATGATATTGAATGGCAGAGCAGGCTCAAATGGCCTACTCCTGCTCCTGTTTTTCTATGTTTCTAGAACCAGCATTCCTTTCCGTGTGTGTGTGTGTGTGTATATATATATAGATATTGTTCAGGGCACTTTCTCCCTCCCCTCTGTTTCATGAGCCTTAATGGTTTTATAACTGTAATCTGAAATCCACATTGTGTACCCTTTAGGATATAAAATTGGATTTGATTGCTATTCATATGTGGGTTAGAACTGAAGGAATCCATTATAATGGACAAAGAAAATTGGAGGAATACTTCAGAATTAATTTAAAGTTGGGCTGGAAAGGTATAAGGAAGGTACTGCTTTCTGTACTTAGCATTTCCCCCCTTTCAGAGTATAAGAATCCATGATTATAGTCAGTGGGGAAAAAAGACCCCCCACAATAAACTTACAATTGATGAAGTTTGGAGAGACTGTTGCAATATTTTAGAGCAACTATATAAAGATATAAAAATTATGGTGCTTTTAGATTTTCACTACACTTCACTGTAATCTGATTGGCAAGTGTTTGAGGGAAAGAAAAAATCTTTGTGGAGGTAGTGAGGGGACAAAGGTGCCCTGATTACAGAAAATAATTGATTGCTTAGACTGGGATGTGTGGAAAAAGAACATTTGCAAAACTCTACTATAAACTAGGTGAGCTAGCCAACCAACTATAATTTTGTCTAGGTAACCAAATGGATACCCTCTGAAGTTTGAAAAGAATGGGATATGGACCAGTAAAAATTGCAATATTTTTAGTTAAAAAAAAGGACCAAATTAAAGCGGTAGAATCTTAACTTTCTGAATTGTTGTGATGTCTTGTTGAGCATGTTTTGCTTTGAGATCAATTTTGGTACCATGTGGTATGTCTTTTTGTTAATCTCTGCATTCAACCTGAGTACTACCTCTTACTGGCAGGGACAGCTCAGAGTCCACAAACCATGGCCAATTTTCCTGAAATGCATCTTTGCTGCTAAAAGTTGGATATCTTTCATAGATTATGCCAGAATTGTAGGTGATATGGTTTCTTTTTGGGGGGAGAAAACTAGAACACTAACATGAATGCTATTTATGTTGTACATTATCTTAAGAATATTGCTGAAGGGTATTTTGATCAGCCGGGTGACGCATGGAAACCATCAGGGTCTCTAAATTTAAGATGCTCAGAAATCTACACAATCGATTTTCTTTGCCTGCCTTGGAGTGCACATTTTTTCCTTTTGGGGGAAACGTCCCACTTACTGAAGTACAGTGAGCTGGCTGCAGATAAAGACCCAAGGCTTATGACGAGTTCAACCAGGTAAAATCTTGTAGCCTACCAGCACAGAGCAGAAATTAACCTCCTGCTGTTTGTCCTGTTCATTGGAGACTCAAACTTGTGCGAGATGGTTATTACGCAAGAGAAGCATGGGTTTGAGCTTCCACTAGGCAGACACAGGAGCTCAAGTGGCATAGTCAGCAGCGCAACTTGCTGTAGAACATCTTGAATACATTATCCCCATGCGCCTTGCTACTGCACTAAGACATCAAGCCATATGTTACTGAACAGTGGCTCTACCAGTTGGAGGCGGGAAGTTTCAGCTGCGTCTTCTTGCCTGCCTGCAGGCGCCAAACCCTGGATATACAAGTTCTTGTATCTATCCTATGGTTAATTCTATCCTATGGTTAATTCCTTCTAACAGCTGTCAAATCAAAACTTGAGGTTTCCTCATCAGCTATACAGCGGTCAACAAGTGTGGCTGGAAGAACCTATGAAGAGCAGTTGTTGATGTGCCAACCCTCTTATTCTAGATGTCCAAGCCCAATTTTACACCTCAGCTGCATAATATCAGGTCCTTGTGTGCATGACTTTGGCAAAGGGATATTCCTGGTGTAAGGCTGAGTTCCCCTTTCAGGGTTCTCAATGACTGGTGGTGCAGGCCAGAGCCTGCTCAACATTCAACTCTTACCCATTTTGTCACACATCCAACTTGCAGCTTGATCTTGGATATTTCACATTGGCCAGAAGAAGCCCTTCCATTGCATGTCTAGGAGATCTGAGCCATGAAGGAGAACTGTTGAGCCACCAGCTTAACTTGCAGTGGGATTTTGCAATTATTGAAGCAGGAAGAGTGTCCTTTGCCCTTTCTCAGTGCAGTGTACAGGATGAAGGTGGCATTACTAGTCCAGCAACAATTGAGTCACATGCTCCTTGTAAATTCTGCCAGCAGTGTCTTTTGAGATTCCCTTTTGACCCAGGCAAAGCCATAATCTGGACTTTTTTGGGGGATAAGTGTAAATGTTTGCAGGATTTAGTGTCCAGCTTGTGGATAGAAATGATAACTATGCTCTAACACAGGGATGTGTGTGCCTCCAATGAAATCCTATTCCCCAACTTTAGAACAACAGCTCCAAGGTGAATCGGGTTCCAGATAGTTATGTTAAATCATTGCTTTTTCTCCCATCTTGATCAGCTTTTAGGAATTAAGCATGAAGTCCACAATTCACCCAAGATGGCTAAAAGTTGCCCTCTTACCTAGAAATGGTCCACTATCACTGGTGATATTGCAGGCATTATCCTGTGTTGGTTTACTGTAGCTATAGTTTTGGGAGAGTGCTTATTAAATTTAAACTAAAGCTGTACACTTTTTTACTACTCAACTGAGGAAGACACCAGATCATCAGCACTTTGGTATTTGACAATGCTGTTCTAAAACTTGCTATTATGTGTAAGCATAGACTTTGCACCAATTTTTTCTCTGCTAGTAGTTCTTGGTTATACCCTTGATTCACCATATAAGTCCCATCACTCTGAAATAATTCTGACAAATTTACTGTTACCCAGCACTAAGATTTAATGTTTGATTTATTGCTTTGCCCCAAACCAGCAAATTTTTGACATTGCTT
This sequence comes from Squalus acanthias, assembly GCA_030390025.1. NCBI lineage: Eukaryota > Metazoa > Chordata > Chondrichthyes > Squaliformes > Squalidae > Squalus > Squalus acanthias. The sequence continues at coordinate 95,711,823 of CM059433.1, forward strand.
CTAACTTGAACATTTCTTTTTGATCACATCGCATGTGCGATCTCATTACATTAAGTTGCTTCTCTCGGCTGCAAGCATTCTGGGAAGGACAGGTGCTCCAAATACCTTTTTTGCGCTCTCTCTCTCTCTCTCTCTCTCTCTCTCTCTCTCTCTCTCTCTCTCTCTCTCTCTCTCTCCTCCCTCTCCATAACATCTGCATGTATTACACAGTGTGGCTGACAAGTTTCATGATCATCAATGAAGTGTTTGATTTCACTTTTTTTCCCTAGATGGCTAGCTTTTATTATTGTATACCATACCTGTCAATCTTCCATAGGTGTTGTGTTTGGGTTGGGGGTGGTCTTGTGATGTCTACTCCTCTGTAATGGTCAATTAAAATTTTAGCAAACTTTCTACTATTACAATATTAGTAAGAGGATATCGGTAAGGGAAAGCATTCAGTGGAGACTCTATGGTTAGAATTGAGGAATAAGAGAGGACTTAACACTGTAATGGGTATTGTTTACAGGCCTCCTGATTGCAATAATGAAGTGGCAGAATGTATTAATTCAGAGATGAGAGCAGCTTGTAGCAAAAGCAGAGTTGTTTAACGGGAGATTTTAATTTTCATAGATTGGGAAGAGCAGTGTAGCTCAAGCCAGAAATGTGGTGAATTTCTGAGTGCATTCAAGAGTTTTCTGGAACAGTATGTTCTAGAACTAACAAGAGGACAGGCCTCTTGTAGATTTAGTAATGAGCAAACTTTGTTAATAATCTAACGGTAAGTAAGGGAACATTTATCCAATAGTGATCATAATATGATTGAATTCGATGTTGGGTTTGAAAAGGAGAAACGCAAGTTACTAAGATTTTAGATCTTTGGTAAGCTAACTTGAGACGGACAACAGCAAACTGGTCAAAACTGTTACCTGGTAAAGTACAGATGAGCAGTGAGGTGCTCAATCAAGAATTTAGCTTAATACAGTACCAGTATATACCCCTAAGGGGCAAGAGCTCTACTTGCAATATAAAACAGCCATGGTCGATAAAAGAAGCAAGAGATAACATGAAACTAAAATGAAGGTTCCTGGAATTGAAAGCCAATTATTGACCTGGTTAGGCAGTAGAAGATAGAGTAGGGTTAATGGGTATGTACTCAAATTAGAAAAGTGATTAATGGATCTGTGCTGGCGCCTCAACTATTCACTATATTAATGATTTAGATAACAGCTATATTATCCAAGTTAGCTGATGATGCAAAGATAGGTGTAATGTAGACGGGAGCATAACATTACAAAAAGACATTGATTAAGTGAGTGGGCAAAACTGTGGCAGATGGATTTCAATGCAGAATATGAGGTCATCCATTTTGGACATCAAAGATAAAAAATGATAAGCTAGAAATAGTGGAGGTCCAAAGAGATTTAGGGTCCATGTACACAGATCACTCATGTAGTGGTCAGGTACAAGGAAAAAAATCAATAAGGCAAATAAAAAAAACTTGCATTTATATAGCGCCTTTCACGACCACCGGATGTCTCAAAGCGCTTTACAGCCAATGGAGTATTTTTGAAGTGGAGTCACTGTTGTAATGTGGGAAACGTGGCAACCAATTGCGCACAGCGAGGTCCCACAAACAGCAATGTGATAATGACCAGATAATCTGTTTTTGTTATGTTGGTTGAGGGATAAATATTGGTCAGGGCACCGGGGATAACTCTGGTTAGCCTTCATATCTAAAGGGCTAGAATATAAAGGGGAGGAAGTTATGCTACAGCTATACAAAGCCCTTGTTAGACCACATCTGGAGTACTTTGTACAGTTCTGGGCACTGCACCTCAAAGGATATATTGGCCTTGGAAGGAGTGCAGTGCAGATTCACCAAAATGTTACTAGGGTCCCAAGGGTTAAATTATGAAGAGATTGCATAAACTAGGCTTGAATTCCCTAGAGTATAGATGGTTAAGGGGTGATTTGATTGAGGTTTTTAGGATTTTGAAAGGAATTGATAGGGTAGATTGAGAGAAACTTTTCCTGCTGATGGTGGAGTCTAGGACAAGGGAACATAACCTTAAAATCAGAGCCAGGCTATTCAGGAGAGAAGTTAGGAAAGACTTTGTGCAAAGGGTGGTACAAGTGTGGTAAACTCTCCCATTTATAAAAAAAAAGTAGATGTTGGCTCAATTAATAATTTTAAATTGGCGATCGGTAGATTTTTGCTAGCCAAGGTGGATGGATAGCATTAGGGAGTAGATCTGCTATGATCTTGACTGGTAGAACAGGCTCTAGGGGCTGAACAGCCTACTCCCTGTTCCTATACCCTTTTTGTAGTTGATCTATTCACTCTTGGCACCCATTTCCCAACAGTTGTGTATGTGACGATTTCTTTAGTGCCAGTGAATTGCTCCCATATGCTGGGTGAGTGTAGTCCGCAGGTGTGGTATGCAAAAGCCTTAGTTTCCATAATAGTGTCAGCTGTGGCTCAGTGGGTAGCGCACTCCCCTCTGAGTCAGAAGGTTGTGGGTTCAAGTCCCACTCCAGGACTTGAGCACAAAAATCTAGGCTGACACTCCAGTGGAGTGCTGCACTGTTGGAGGTGCCATCTTTTGGATGAGACGTTAAATCGAGGCCCTGTCTGCTCTCTCTCAGATGGACGTAAAGATCCCATGGCACTATTTAGAAGAGGAGCAGGGGAGTTATCCCCGGTGTCCTGGCCAATATTTATCCCTCAATCAACATAACGTAAGAGATTATCTGGTGGTCATTATCATATTGCTGTTTGTGGGAGCTTGCTGTGTGCAAATTGGCTGCCGTGTTTCCCACATTACAACAGTGACTACACTTCAAGTACTTATTTGGCTGTAAAGTGCTTTGAGATGTCTGGTGGTTGTGGAAGGCACTATATAAATGCAAGTCTTTTTCCTTTTAATAAAAGCAGAAAATGCTGGAAATACTCAGCAGGTCAGGCAGCATCTGTGGAGCGAGAAACAGATTTAACGTTTCAGGTCGATGACCGTTATGACAAAAGGTCATTGACCTGAAACGTTAACTCTGTTTCTCTCTCCACAGATGCTGCCTGACCTGTTGAGTATTTCAGCATTTTCTGTTTATTTCAGATTTCCAGTGTCTGCACTATTTTGCTTTTGCCTTGGTTTCCATAGATGTCTTTTTGTTAATTGGCACATTACTCCAGTGTTTGAATGGTACTGCTACAAAGAGCCTGCTGCTCACGATGCCCATTCTATTTAAATCTTGTTGTCCAGCCAGATGAAAGTACTGTCTCAATGAAGGTGGTATATTTTTTCATTGCTGCCCGTTCTGAGTTGGCTGATTGATTGCGACATCATGTTTCTGGCCATGTTAAAGTTTCATATTGTGACTGCTTACTGATTGTGCAACCAATTTTAAGCAAAGTTGAGAAACAAAACTTCCAGTCCCGATATCATTTCATACGATGTATGGCACATCAAAGCAAAGTTTGACAATACAAGATTTAAAAATTTTCAGAGGCAGGACTCTGATCTCTCTGCTCCCTAAATAGAATACAACCAAAGCTGAATAAATTTGATCTTTAAACAAGTCTTCTGATTCTTTTTCAAGATATTTAATTGGCATAGCTTTGTTTTCAGGATATTAAAAAAACAAAATTGGTTTGTTAGACTTGAGGTCTAATCTTAAAACTAGATTATTTAAGAGTGAACTCTTTCTCACAGGGTAGTGACCTCTGATCACTGTTCAGTGCCTACAAATAAAACTTTCAGTGCTGCATGAAAATAACATTGGATGCTGATTGCTGTTAAAATCTGTGCAGCGGTTTACTGAGATTACTGTGGGGAAATTAAAATACAAAGTGAGCACAAATCTTCCTATTTCATGGTGTATATATTTTTTTTATGCTGCGTAGTCTTGGAAATGGTAAACGTTTAGAAGATGCTCCTCCACTTCTCTCAACATACCTGCATACATTGGCTGGTACTGATTTGTATAATAATGGGTGAAGACATTTTAAACCTGTAATTTAAATTAATGTTGTGAAAGATCGATGCTCTTTTTTTATTGCCCCTTTTTTCTGCATTTCAAAATCTGGTGTATGGTTTAAGCTGTGCTTGTCTAACAATTGCAGTGTTTGTAAAAACATCTTGGGCAGGAACTACTTTTAGACTTTATAAATGGAAGGCCTTGTAGTGCAGTTATACTGCACTCTTTTGTTGCCGAGGTGAGACCACCCAGAGGAAGCAGTCTTGCGTAGCTTTAGCTTCAAGTTGGTTGTAAATGAAACTGGTGCAAAGCCAACTTTTTCTTGAAAGCACCCGGTGGTCCACTGAGAGTCTCTCCTCTGGAAACTGACTACCCTGTCAGATCATTGCTAATGCTGAAAATTTCAGACAGTTAACAGACTTCTTGTGCATATGTTGAACTGTGCTCAGAGCCCTGCTTTCTTTGAGATATTGTATAGTTCAGTGCTGTCCCTCGACTCTACTCTTCCACTGCTCTCCTGGCCGGCCTCCCACCTTGCATCCTCTGTAAACTTGAGCTCATCCAAAACTCTACCCATTTCCTAATTTGCACCAAGTCCTGTTGACCCATCACCCCTGTGCTCATTGATTAGTTCCTGGTCTGGCAACTCCTTGGGGTTTAAAAAAAATAAATTCTCATCCTTGTTTTCAAATCCCTCCATGGCCTCGCCCCTCCCATAAGAGCATAAGAATTAGAAGCTTGAGTAGGCTATACGGCCCCTTGCGCCTGCTCCGCCATTCAGTAAGATCATGGCTGATCTTCGACCAAAAATCTATCTCTCTCGGCCTTGAATATACTCAATGACTCTGCATCCACAGCCCTTTGGGGTAGAGAATTCCAAAGATTCACAACCCTCTAAGTGAAGAAATTCTTCCTTATCTCAGTCTTAAAAGACCGACCTGTTATCCTGAGACTATGCCCCCTAGCTCTAGACTCTCCAGCCAGGGGAAATGATCTCTTGGCATCTAACCTGTCAATCCCCTCAGAATCTTGTATGTTTCAATGAGATCACTTCTCATTCTTCTAAATGCGAGCATATAGGCTCAATCTCCTCCTAGGACAACCCTCTCATCCCAGGAATCAATTTAGTGAACCTTCATAGCACCACCTCTAAGGCAAGTATATCTTTTTTAGATAAGGAGACCAAAACTGTGCACAGTACTCCAGGTTTGGTCTCGCCAAAGCCCTGTAGAATTAGAAATATAGGAGTAGGCCATTCGGCCCTTCGAGTCTGCGCTGCCATTCAATATGATCATGGCTGATCCTCTATCTCAATACCATATTCCTGCTCTCTCCCCATACCCCTTGATGCCTTGTGTCTAGAAATCTATCTACCACCTCCTTAAATATATTAAGTGACTTGGCCTCCACAGCCTTCTGTGGTAGAGAATTCCACAGGTTCACCACCCTCTGAGTGAAGACATTTCTCCTTATCTCAGTCCTAAATGTCCTACCCCTCGTTCTAGACCCCCCCCCCCCCCAGCCAGGGGAAACATCCTCCCTGCATCCAGTCTGTCTAGCCCTGTCAGAATTTTATACGTTTCAATGAGATCCCCCCCTCATTCTTCTAAACTCTAGTAATACAGGCCTAGTTGACCCAAACTCTCCTCATACGACAGTCCTGCCATCCCAGAATCTGTCTGGTGAACCTTCGCTGCACTCCCTCTATGGCAAGTATATCCTTTCTTGGGTAAGGAGACCAAAACTGCAGAGTATGCCAGGTGTGGTCTCACCAAGGCCCTGTATAACTGTAGTAAGACATGCTTGCTCCTGTACTCAAATCCTCTTGTAATGAAGGCCAACATACCATTTGCATCCTAACTGCTTGCTGCACCTGCATGTTTGCTTTCAGTGACTGACTGGTGTATAAGGACCCTTTGTACATCAACATTTCCCAATCTATCACCATTTAAATAATACTCTACCTTTCTGTTTTTCCTACTGAAGTGGATAACTTGTAGCAAGACTTTTTTTTGTTTTATGGGATGTGGGCATCACTGGCAAAGCCAGCTTTTATTGCCCATCCCTAATTGCCCTTGAAGGTGGTGGTGGTGGTGAGCCACCGCCTTGAACTGCTGCTGTCAGTGTGGTGCAGGTACTCCCAAGTGCTGTTAGGTAGGAAGTTCCAGGATTTTGACCCAGTGACAATGAAGGATCGGCAATATACTTCTAAGCCAGGATGGTGTGACTTGGAGGGGAACTTGGAGGTGGTGGTGTTCCTATGTGCCTGTTGCCCTTGTCCTTCTAGGTGGTAGAGGTCATGGGTTTGGAAGGTGCTGCCGAAGAAGCCTTGGCACGTTGCTGCAGTACATCTTGTAGATGGTACACACTACAGCCACGGTATGCCGGTGGTGGATGGGGTGCCAATCAAGTGGGCTGCTTTGTCCTGAATGGTGTCGAGCTTCCTTACTTTTGTGCTCCAATCCTTTTTGCAATAAAGACCAACATGCCATTTGCCTTCCTAATTACTTGCTGTACCTGCATGCTAACTGTTTCCTGTACCAGGACACCTAAATCTCTCAACACCAACATTTAATAGTTTATTACCATTTGAAAAATATTCTGTTTTTCTATTCTTCCTACCAAAGTGGATAACCTCACATTTCCCCACATTATACTCCATCTGCCACCTTATTGCCCACCCACTCAACCTGTCTATATCCCTTTGCAGGCTGTTTGTCCTCCTCAAAGCTTACTTTCCCACCTAGCTTTGTATTGTCAGCAAACTTGGCTACTTTACATTCAGTCCCTTCATCCAAGTCATTAATACAGATTGTAAATAGCTGATGCCCAAGCACTCATCCTTCCAGCACCCCACTTAGTTACAGTCTGCCAACCTGAAAATGACCAGTTTATTCCTACACTCTGTTTTCTGTCCATTAACCAATCTTCTATCTGTGCTAATACAATACCCCCCAACCCCATGAGCCCTTATCTTGTGTAACAACCTTTTATGTGGCACCTTATTGAATGCCTTTTGGAAATCCAAATATACTACATCTGCTGGTTTTGTTTATCTAACCCTGCTAGTTACATCCTCAAAAATACTCATAAATTTGACAGACATGATTTCCCTTTCATTAAACTGCCTAATCATATGACTTTTCTAAGTACCCTGTTGCAACTTCCTTTAATAATGGATTCCAGCATTTTCCTGATGTCAGACTAACTGGCCTGTAGTTCTGTTTTCTCTCTTCCCCCATCTTTTTTGAATAGCGGGGTTACATTTGCGACCTTCCAATTCACTAGGACCATTCTGGAATCTAGGAATTTTGGAAGATCACAACCAATGCATCCATTATCTCTGTAGCCACCTCTTGGAACCCAAGGATGTAGGCCATCAGGTCCAGGGGCTTTGTTGTCTTTTAGTCCCATTAGTGTCTCAGTACTTTCTCTACTAATCACTAAGTTCCTCACTCATTAATACCTTGGTTCCCCACTATTTTTGGTATGCTTTTTGTGTCTTCTACTGTGAAGACAGATGCAAAATATTAGTTTGAAGTCTCTGCCATTTCCTTGTTCCCCAATATAATTTCTCCTGTCTCTGCCTCTAAGGGACCAATGCTTACTTTTGCTGCTACTCTTCCTTTTTACATACTTGTAGAAGCTCTGACAATCTGTTTCTATATTTCTTGCTAGCTTACACTCATTCTATCTTCTCCCTTATCAATTTTTTGGTCATCCTTTGCTGGTTTCTAAAGCTCTCAATCCTCAGGCTTACTACTATTCTTCGCAACATTATAAGCCTCTTTCAATCTAATACTTTCCTTAACTTTAGTTAGCCATGGATGGATCGCTTTTCCTGTAGATTTTTTATTTCTCAATGGAATGTATACTCGTTGAAAATTAAATATTTAAATGTTTGCCACTGCTTATCTACTCTCGTACCTTTCTTAATCTAATTGCCCAATCTACCTTCAACTCTCCCCTCATACCTGTGATTTGGCTTTATTTAAGGTTAAGACTAATTTCAGAATTAAGAGTGCCACACTCAAACTCAATGTGAAATGTTATCATTATGATCACTCTTCTGAGATTACTAATTAACCCTGTCTCATTACACAGTACAAGATCTAAAATGATAGCAAAATACTGCGGATGCTAGAAATCCGAAATAACAGAAAGCGCTGGAAAAACTCAGCAGGCCAGGCAGCATCCGTGGAGAGAGAAACAGAGTTAACGTTTCAGGTCGAAGACCTTTCGTCAGAACTGGAAAAAAGCAGGAAATGAAATAGATTTAAAGCAAGGATAAAGCTGGGAAAAGGGGCGGGGATGCAAGAACAAAAGGAGAGATTAAGAGACATTGAGATGATCAGCAAGGGTGTTAATGTGACAGGTTGAGGCTAAAAGGTGTGAAATGCAGTGGCAGAATGAAGGACAGCTGCCAGCTTCTGGGAGGAAAAAAAGGGGGGGAGGCCCAAACAAAAGGGTGGATGAAAAAATAAAATATAAATGTGATGGGGGCTGAGGTTATGATCTAAAATTGTTGAACTCGATGTTGAGTCCAGAGGGCTGTAGGGTGCCTAAACGAAAGATGAGGTGCTGTTCCTCGAGCTTACGCTGCGCTTCCGTGGAACAGTGTAATAGGCCGAGGACGGTGAGGTCAGAGTGGGAGTGAAGCGGTGAATTAAAGTGACAGGCCACCGGGAGCTCGGGGGTCCCCCTTACGGACTGAACGGAGGTGTTCCGCAAAGCGGTCACGCAATCTACGTTTGGTCTCCCCAATGTAGAGGAGACCACATCGTGAGCAGCGAATACAGTATACTAAATTGCAGGAAGTACAAGTAAATCGCTGTTTCACCTGGAAGGGGTGTTTGGGGCCCTGGACAGTGGGAAGAGGGGAGGTATAAGGGCATGTGTTGCATCTCCTGTGCTTGCACAGGAAGGTGCCAGGGGAAGGGGTGCTAGGGGTGGTAGAGGAGTGGACTAGGGTGTCGCGGAGGGAGCGGTCCCTGCGGAATGCTGAAAAGTGAGGGGAAGATGCGTTTGGTGGTGGATCACGCTGGAGGTGGTGGAAATGGTGGAGGATGATCCGTTGAATGTAGATGCTGGTGGGGGTGAAAGGTGAGGACAAGGGGAACTCTATCGTGGTTCCAGGGGGGTGAGGGCAGAAGTGCGGGAGATAGAACGGACACAGTCGAGGGCCATGTCGACCACAGTAGAGGGGAATCCTCGGTTGAGGAAAAAGGAAGACATGTCGGAAGCACTGGTATGGAAGATGGCATCGTCGGAGCTAAAATAGCCTGTTCTCTGGTTGATTTCATGATGTATTGTTCTAGGAAACTGTCTTGAATGCATTCCATGAACAACTCCTCCAGACTACCTTTGCCAATTTGATTTGCCCAGTCTATGAAGGTTAAAGTCTCCCATAATTCTTGCATTACCTTAGTTACAAGCTCCTATTAATACTCTGTCCAATGGTATAGCTACTGTTAGGGGCCTATAAACTACTCCCACCAGTGTTTTCTGCTCCTTGATATTTATTATCTCCACCCATACTGAATCTATCTCCCTATCTCCGTGTAACTAACTCTGGCCCTTGAACCCTCCCAGATCTCTACTCCTCCAATTCTGACCTTTAGTGCATCTCTGATGCTATGTGTTTTTTTTAGCTGATTCTAGAACATGACTTGGTTTTTGTTGGGATCTATGCTGCATAATTAAATCTGGCTCCCCATTGCATGAGACTTTTTTTTAGTATCCTAGCTTTGACCCTCAAATTAGGTAAGTGAGCCAAGTGCTGAACGACAGTCCTGAGTTGGCCCAAGGCCCTTTTGTACTCATTGCTCCATATACAAGAAAACTGATGTTTACAATTTGCTGTTCCAGTGCATTTTGGAGGTGATAGTTCCTTGAACTTGTCCCTTTGATGCCCTCCCTGTCCCACCCCACAGAAGTTTGCATACTAATGAGCATCTTGCTTCAGGGCAGAAATAAAAACTCTGGCTTCCCACTCCCCTAAAGTAACTAAATAGATATTGAGTCGGCATCTTCATTCCATTTATGTTTTGTAAACTTGCACAGCAACCTTAATATCCTGGGGGCCGGGATCTCATTATTAGTGGCTATCCAGACTGTCCAATATGCTCTCCTCAGCAGGGGTGCATGCAGTATGTGTTTAGTTGTGAAGGGTGATGTACTGAGAATTGGTTGAATTGATGGAAAAGGAAATGAAGGGGAAAAAAATTTAACGCAAAGGAACATTGGAGAAAAATCTAAGATTATAGGTCCGTTTTCCACATCTCCTCCCGCCCCCAAAAAGGCACAGATTTTTAAATTTAACTCTTTAATCTGAGCATAGAATGAACATGAACATGAACATGAACATGGGCATTGGCGAGTGATCAGTTTCTCCAGAAGACTGGGAAGGGGAAGTGTGCCTGGTGACGGGATTGTGTTGTAGCTGGCGAAAGATGACCTGATTAATGTGGAGGCTGGTCGAATGAAGTTGAGGTAGGGGGTATAAATGCAGAGACCCAAGAAATGTGGTGGACCTTTCAAGAGTGGAAACCTTAGCTGAAGGAAAAAGTAGGCTTTTTCCATAAGATCGGAGCTACAACATATCTGGCCAGTAGCCAACTTGTGCCAAAGTTTTGTGCAATAGACCATCACCCATAAGGAACTGGGGTTGACTTTGTTCCTAACTCATTTCTGACAAGATCCTTTACTCCAGTAGAGAGGACATTTTCATCTAATCCAGCTGGACTGGTTTCAAATCCAGGTGTCTGAGGTAAGTGTGCAAGGTTGCATTTCCAAAGCACTTTAAGCCATGTTCTGATTTTGCACATGGTAGATGTATTTAACTTGATCCTCTTACGCTAGATAAATTAATTTTATACCAAAAAATTATTAATACAAGATTTGTTTAGTTATCTAAAAGGTAACCAAACTTTGGGCCATATTATATAGAAGTACATATTGTTGGGCATCTGCTTGAAGATTATTTGCAATTTTAATTTGTTTTTTTTAATTGATTCAAATTCTCATCTATTTTTGCACAATTCTTTTATAGATATCACTGCTATTTAAAATCAGCACTTCACAAACTTTATCACAAAGAATTTGCATTTATATAGTGCCTTTCATGACCTCCAGACGTTGCAAAGCACTTTACTGACAATTAAGTGCTTTTGAAGTGTAGTCACTGTTGTAATGTAGCAAACACGGCAGCCAATTTGCAAACAACAAGTCCCACAAACAGCAACGAGATAATGACCAGATAATGTGTTTTGTGATTTTGTTTAGGGCATTAATATTGGCCAGGACAGCAGGGAGAATTTCCCTGCTGTTCTTCGAAATAGTGTCGGGGGATCTTTTACGTCCACCTGAGGGCAAACAGGGCCTCTGTTTAACGTCTCATCCGAAAGACAGCACCTCCGACAGTGCAGCACTCCCTCGGTATTGCACTGGAGTCAGCCCAGATTTTTGTGCTCTGGTCTCTGGAGTGGGACTTGAACCCACAACCTTCTGATTCGGGTGAGAGTGCTACCATTGAGCCACAGCTGACGCATACTTTTTCATGACATTATTGCAGCTTGTTTGAATTGTGAAATGTAAGTATTCCTACCTTAATTCAGTGCTGGTGTGTAGGTCTCTCTAGCAACCTTACTGGTCTCATGACTGACAGTAGATGAAACTCAGTTTATCTTGGGTTTCCCAATCTGCTGCCAGAAGAATAACCTCTCCCTGCTTGCCTGGTAAATGTTTGACGAAGGAGCAGCGCTCCGAAAGCTTGTGATTTCAAATAAAGCTGTTGGACTATAACCTGGTGTTGTGCGACTTCTCACTGGTAAATGTTTGGCACTGCACCCAGTGTGTTTGTGTGGTGATGTAAAATTTGTCATGGTATAAGTCTGCATAATGCAACTGTTTTTGAGGTTTTTTATTTTATTTTTTAAATTGAAGAATCCAATTGCCTATTATCCATTGCTCTTCTATAGGCCTACTGGTCTGTTAAGAGGCCAAATTGGGGGGAAAAAGCTGATCATCTGTACCATGTGTGTACATATTTTCAAAATCAGCAAAAATTGTCATTATCCCTGTAATTCCGATGGAGTGAATAGTGCAGCAAAATTATGCTGCCTGAAGATAAAACTGTCCAAGAACAATTGATCAAGCATTAGGTTTGTAGCTACCAAATGAAATCAAAGTTGAAATCTCACTCATGAATGACATTCATGAGCAGGAATCCTAAGAGGGTGTGTCTCTTTTTTGTTGTGCAGGGACATACAGAAAACTACCTTGGGAGGAGGGGGTATTTCCTGATGGGTTAGCCAAGGAGCAACTGTGATTGAATCTAAGATGATGTACACCGATTGGGCCATCCAGCTAGTCTAATGGAGAAAGATGACATGGGTGGTGGGGGAAAAGCAAGCCTAGGAAAATCTGGATTTTTAAATTTAATTTTTGAAGTAGGCAGAACCTGTTATAAACTAAAGCTGTACCTTTTTTTCCTGTTTTTTGTAAATAGTCATTCAGTATGCTGTAGCCTAAACAATTTGGAAATTTTATCTGAAGGTCAAGTTTACATAGAGCAACAGTCTGAGCTATAATGTTCTTTGCTACATAGATAGTGAGCCAATTGAGTGTTCACCAGCTGTGCACACTTGTAGAAGACTAGTTTGTGCTTTGCACATTTTAATCTTGACCTTTTTTATTATAACTCAAGCATTTGAGGGTCATACTTTGGTGTACTTGGAAGAGCTAGAATGTCAATGAGTCTACGATTAATATCTTTTTTAGTTGCGGACGTGTGCACTGGTCAATATTCTGGTTTAGTGCTTTGTTTTCATATGGAACCACTTAACTGTAACCTGCAATTTCCACCATTAGCCTATTTACTGAGCTCCTTTGTATACTGGATGACATCTTGTCACAATGCTTGGTGGGTTTTAAAGTTGCAAATCAAACTGCACATTTGGAAAGCTTTTATATAAAGTATTCCATGCACATTTGTTTATGGTTTTAACTCTGAATGTAATGCAGTTGGTGCCATAGAACATTATAGTGCTGGATTATAATTTGTACTGACGAACCTGTAGGAAATCGTGGCTGAATTTATCGCAAATAAATCATGAGTGAGATTAGTTTAGTTCTAATTAAATATGGTACTCTATCACTGAGGTCAGGTATTCAGCATTAAATCAATATTGCATTCCGAGGTGCTTTCTTGATGAGGGTAAAGGAATGATCGGAGAAAATGTTACTGGGTTGCTCTTGTGTCATTTTAATCAGTCTGCTTGACTGCTATTGTAATACTTGACTTTACATAGCCACTTATCACGTCTAAATGTGATGTTTCGCACTGTTCCCTTTCAGTGACTGACTTGTGTGGGCAAATACAGCAGCCATTGAGCACCAGCAGTGTTCCACAGAATGAGACAAATTGGCAGCTGATTTTTTTTTTGTACAGTATTGGCTGAGGGAGAAATATTGGTAGGGATAATGAGAACTCCTGCTCTTTGAATAGTGCATGTAGCACCCTCGTTCAAAGTCTTAACCAAAGGATGGTACCTCCTTATAATGCAGCATTAGCTTTGTGCTTGATTAGTTTGTTGGCATAGATTATGTGCTCAAGGTTGGACGTGGTGCTTCTTACAATCTTCTTACCTTGAGACAAAGTGCTATCAATTCAGTCATGCTATTGACCAAAGCCTAGGTGCAGATTACCCCATGCATTCATGCATGTGTAATGGTGTGAGCTAGTTGCCCCCTACACTGCTTGTGTGTGTGCTTGCTGGAAGTACCAAAAGGAAGAAATAAAAAAAAAAGAAATGGGCAGGGAATATGACTGCACCTTGAGTGGTTAACTGACCTTTTTAACTAACTGCATATCTTAAATGTTACCACATTGACTCATTTAGTTCCATTTCATCAATCCTTGGCTAGGCTGCTCAATGTAAGGTTTTACCTCCTGGCAGAGCAAAAAATTGCTTGCAATTTTCAGATTGCACCAGCCATTTCTTCTGTGCTTAGCACAAATTCACAAAGGAATCCCTACTCCCTATGTTGCCTTCTACATACAATATTTATAAAGTAGTAGTGTTGAACTGAACGGGCATGGAAGGAGCGGTAATGCCGTGGCCTGAAACTGTTAATCAGCCGGTGAATCTTCCACTGCTTCCACTTCCCTAAGGGAACAGCGAGAAGACATGAAAATGATGAACTGAGCACCTGTTATTTGTAATTTGCTCACTGGAACGAGACAAGCCGCCTTGTGTTAGTCTTCACATGAAGTCTAACGCAAGGATCAACACAGCAGATTTCACCTATGCAACAATATTTAACTTGTATAAACATTTCAAAGTGAAATATAGTGCTTCACTAATGACACTTAATGTAGACCAGCATCTGACACACAACTTGTACATGAGTTTTGTGCCTACAGCAAGGAGCTGTCGGTATTCACATTCATGCCAATAAAAGCATTAGTATTGCTGAACCAGCCAAAAGCTGCCAAATGCAGTTCCTTCTCTCCAAAGACACCCTGTGCAGCATCCCTGCTGTGAGAATCTTGTCCTTAAGTTGAGGTTTTGGAAGCATTAGAGTTTGAACTATCACCCCTCTTTTTTGTAGAACATAGCTACTCTGACCCAGAAATATATATGCTCCCAAAGCATCCAGATCTCTAACATCTTGATGTTGGTCTGGGGAAATGGTGATTTTTCTCATGGGCGCCAGCCCTAACAAAAGGTTTCTCCCTCCCCCTCCCCCTCCCCCTCCCAACACCGCCATCTCATGTCATTTTGAGCCACATGTGTTATGTTTTCTTGATCTTGGATAAGCTACCTCTTAACCTAATCTGTTATTTTCAATTAACTTTGTGCAATTCCCAATGCTTGTTACGAGGGCTTTTTTCATTATCGCTGAGCAAAATCAAAAAATGAATTACCTAGTTTTGTGGGATGTAGTTGATGAAATGTGACTTGCACTGGTAGTTTGCAATTCCAGTATTTGTTCTGTTTTTCAGAAGACTATTCACAACCTAGCACAATGTAATAGCCTTTGGAAAGACTTAACTTCCAGCACATGTGGGAATGGTAGATGTGATGTACAATAATGGGAAATTCTACCATCTGTTTTGGATTTGCAGTTTGCAAGATTGATCAAATTGCTCATTGGCTAAGAGAACTGATGGGGTTCTTGCACATGCAGTTGGAGTTTTAAAAATGGGTTAAAACTTCCACTGTCCTAGGTAATAACACAATATTCACAGGTTGATATAAAAAGAACCTTTTTATTATTGTAAATGTTTCTTCCCTGGTTCTGGAGGAAGCGGAGTTAGAGGAACTCGAGCCTTGACAAATATATGATTTTGGGCTGAAGAGAATGTAATGATGGGATGTGATTGTAATTCTACTTCCTCAGTGGACCCATTTAAGAGTACTGAACAAATGTATGATTTTTAAATTGTGTGAAAACTAGCTGCTGTGAGTCCAGAGGTCGGTCTGCATGGGTTCCAGTTAGACCTTGCTGTGTGCACTAAATACCGACTATGCATTGCAGCCGTTGGATATAATCTGTCTTGGGCCATTAGCTGCAATCAGTTATAACTGAAGAATGAGTGCTGACAATTTTAAGTCTTCTTCTCTTAAAGATGCAAACAAGATGAGAAAACTAATGTGCTGCATGACTTTGATTTTTTTTTAAATTACATGACTTGCTTTAGTTTCTCATTTGTTGCTTAAATGAAAGTAGCATTTCCCAACCTCAATTACTGTACTTGTGGCTTTCTCTCAAGTATCCACTGTGAATGTCTGCTTAGAGTTCATGTAACTGTGCCACTGCTAAATGTTTAAAGAGCATTGCCCTGCTCTATTTTTAAACACATTGCTGCTGGCAAGGCTGTCTCAAAACATTTTGTCTGCTGGGAAAGCATTTAAATGTCGCAATTTCAAAAAATATTTGCTTGCTTTGAAAACACAAGGGGTAAAAACCTTAATCTAACCTTAATCTTCGTGAGCGAAGGCGAGCGAGCATTTTCCCAAGAAGTTGCGCTTTTATTTAATGTCGTTGGATCTATTGACTGTACTTCTGCACAATTTATATTTTCAAGTAATGTTAATTTTTCTAATCCAGAAATTGCTGCCTTGGAAAATTACCTTCCATTAACTATGCTATTGTTGGCCTTTATTGCTCGTCTCCTACCAGATGTATGCAATTTGAGACTGATTAAATGTAGACTGAACCATTTAAAGACAAGTTCAAAGGGGGAGTGTTGTACTTGCAGAAATGTTAGCTCCACCTGTTGTCGATGTAGCTTCATTTTCACACAGGTGGGACAAATCTACGACGTCTTGTAATACATCAAACGTATCTCCTAGAATGTAATGTTTTGTTCTGAACTTGGACTTTTTATAAATGAAGGTTGATCTTTGCTTAATGTTTAATACTTCACGATTTTTCTAAATGTTAAAGAAAAGAAAGCATTAATATAGGGCCTTTCACGACCTCCGGATGTCCCAAAGCGAATGAAGTACTTTTGAAGTGGAGTCACTGTTGTAATGTAGGAAACGAGTTAGCCCATTTGTGCACAGCAACTCTCTCAAATAGCAATGTGATGATGACCATATAATCTGTTTGTGATGTTGATTGAGAGAGAAATACTGGCCAGGACACCGGGGATAACTACCCTGTTCTTCTTTGGAATAGTGCTGTGGGATCTTTTATGTCCACATGAGGGAGCAGGTTTAATGTCTTATTCGAAAGATGGCACCTCTGACAGTGCTGCACTCCCTCAGCACTGCACTGGAGTGTCGGCCTAGATTTTTGTGCTCTAGTCTGTGGATTCTGAACCCACAACCTTCTGACTCAGGCGAAGGTGCTACCAACTGAGCCACAGCTGACACTGAAGATTACATCAAGTGCTTCACAACCACTAAACTCAATACTGTTTGCTTTGCAGATGCTGAGATTCAAACATTGCTGTTACTTTCTTGAAAGATGCACTTCTAGTCATTTGATGGGAACATATTTCAGCAGAAAAATTTCTGCTAATGTAGACCAGTGGTTACCTAGTGAAAGCCTATTTTCTTTAATTGCTATGATCAAGAGGTTCTCAATTTAGCATTATCACTAGGAGTGGGGTTAGGAGAAATTTCTTTATTCAATGAGTGCTTTACCACAGGGAGTGGTTGAGGCAGAGACAAAGGCCACGATTTTACAAACTGTGGCGGGTCCTGACCCTACTGCTGTCTCCATCCCAGCCTCTGAAATGAATTTCCCTTGTTTGGGCTTGTTAAGCCTGCCCAGTGTTTCCCGGGCCAATTAGAGGAAGTGGGTCTGGTGACGTCATTTGATGCATCATCAGCCTGTTTCCTTAAAGGACCATGGCCAACTTTCTTTTGACAGTTGTGCTGTTGGTGTTCTACAGCATTGAGGTGCTTCAAACACTGACTATCACTGCAGGGCTGCATCTGGGTTCTCCCATGACTCCCTCCATATGCTATGGATGGAGTCACAGCACACAAGGAGGTCCTCTTCCCTTCCCATGGGTGGAAGAGACCTCCCCAGGAGATCAACACAGCCTGGTTGCACATTGCAGAGGAGGGCACAAGCAGGGATGTGGTCAGAGGACCTGGGTGCAGTGCCGCAAACGTTTCAATGAGCTCAGTAGATCATGGAATGTTCGTACAAAGCCACACTCTACCTCATCTTGCTGTGCCTCTCATCACATCCCCATCACTCTGCCTTCTCTACTGTACTCCTGCACATCTTACTCACACCAACTTGCCTTGCACCTCCACCTATCCTTCTTTATCTACATTATCACTTCCCCATCTCACTAGCCACCCCTCACACTCTCCCCTCATCCTAGTGCAATCATACCAACTAACAAGGGTAGGCACTTGGGTGCTTTATGCAATGTTCATGTAAAGTTTCTGTTAATGTGGTGTCAAACATTGAAACCTTTTTATTTTGAACACTTTGCATTCTTGGACAGATTTATGTGCACTTTCGGAAGTGGCTTAGTGGGTTGCTGTGAATGGTGAGACATAACAGTACACCCGCAATGATGAGTGAAAGGAATGGCTTGGGCATTGTAGGGATGCTTTATGGTGTTGGTGTGGGGTGGTGCCAACCTGGCGCATCATGTGGCAGCCAGGGTGTACAGCGTCAAGTGAAATAAATCTGGCCATGGTGATGTCATCACTGGTCTCCTGTTGGGTGCTGATGCCATGTGTCCTGTGCAGCATCAGTTGATTGTGAAGAAAGGTGTTGGTCTTGGTGCTGCTGGTGTTGGGGCTGATCGTGGTGGTATTCTGAGGACCAAGGTGAGAGTTTCAAGGGCATCAATGCTGATGGAATAGATGGCAGGTGAAGTAGAGATGACCGAAGTGATCTGTCTATGGCGGGAGAGGTAATGAGGTCAAATTGGATGGAGACTTGTGTAAAGACTTGCAGCATCCTGAATCTAGTGGAAATGAAGTTTAGAGAAGCTAATGGTTAATGGAACATATCTCAATCAGCTGGGAGCTTTGACTTGGCATTTGAAGCTGTCAACTCATCAGCTGATTCAATGGCCTCTGACCTCCCATCTCAGCTTCACAGACGAGGTCTAGGCACAGCGGGAAACTGGTGGGTGACCTGTCAAATCCAAAAAGCTGGTTTAAAAAAAAAGTGCTAAGTGGCTGTAAGCAAGTCACGATTTTAATTACCTCCCCCTCTGCTGTGTTGGGTCTGCTCAGCACTGACAGACCGACATTTGGTAAAGGCGCATGGCAGCGGGGTCCTGATCCACTGGGGGGGGGGGAATTCACTTTCCTATCTGACCCGCCACTGATCGTGCCTGCTGACTCCTGCAAAATCTAGCCCATAGATTCAAACAGTCTGGTTGAGCTTGAGATGGTAGCTGAGGAGGGTAATTGATGGCAAGGGTATGGAGTTACTGTGATACAAGGTTACAAGACAGTTCAAGTGTATTAATTCTGTTAATATTTACCCAAGTACCTTTTGTACTCTTGCAGCATAATAACCTGCTGTTAGTTGTGTTATCTTAAGTTTGTTAGTAAATGCTCGTTCATGATTTCATGGTCTGACTTCCGCTTTGATTTTTTTCTTGCTGAAGTCAATCACTCAGTAGCTTACATGTATTGTACTAGGGTTGGTAGTGTAAATTTTAATAAGTTAGACTGGTAAGTGTAAGATGGTTCAAGTGAGCCACATTTAGGCTTCTAGTATCTACCTTGACATGATGGAAGATTTTGAGAAGTTAGGGCAAAGGGGTTAAGGAATTGCCTGCTGCCATTTTTTTAAAAATTGTTTACTTCGTGATCTGTGTTCTTGCATCATTGCATGTGATAAGTTGCCGAATATGGTTGTACACTTTTGTTTCAGTCTTGCACTTTCTCTTCTAGTTCTCAGTTGATTCTCTCCCCTTAACTTTTTTCTTTTGCTTTTCTCTGTCTTTTTTTCAGGTGTTGGAGACAGGATTTCTCTGGCTGCAGTTGGGGTGGGTGTTGTGTGGAAAGATCTGGCTCCCAAAGCCTACATGCAGTCCCTTTCCTACTACCCCCTTCACCTCTCTCTACCCTTATCTCTTCCCTTTTGAGCTACCCACTCAACCCCTGTATCCTCTCCTCTCCTTCCCCCTTGCTCTGCTTTCACTCTTCTCACCTGTAACCCTTCATCCACTTTTTTTTTTCCCCTCCCACCCCCAGGGTGGGTGCTGAAGCCAGTTTTTGTCTTTAAAATGTAAATATAAAAATGTATCCTGTTGAATTGATCTATTTTACAAAAAAATTTTGTTGCATAAAATAAAGGGGAACTGGAGCTGTCTATTTTCCTGTTGGGTTGCTGGAAGCGGGGGGGGAAACCTGCTGATCTTTTACCAAAGCAAGTACTCAAAGTAAACACAGGCGTTGAGTTAAGCTCCAGATCTTTGTAGCCCGTGTTAACCAAAGAGATCTGGCATAGTGAGTTTTCTTTGTCTCGCAACAAGTTGTGACAAAACATTATTTTAAGCTTGGACCTCGGTTGTGTTTTGTAATGATTATCTGGGTGTTGATGTATGCTGCTTTTGTTAAAGATCTTTACATTTGGAGAGAAATGTTTCAACTTGAAAGCTGCAAAAAGGACAAATTGGGCATAGCTTTAATAGTGATCTAACTTGCAAATTACTCCAACTTTCTAACATTTCGTAGTACTTGACAAACCATTTGAGACCATCGTAAAGCCCTGTTTTATGTGGAGTTTGTTCCTGAATGTGGCTCAGAATTCAAATTTGTTACCTCCATTAGGATTATGAATTTAAAGAGAATTTTTAATCTGATTCTGAAATTTGAAGAACAAAAAACATTCCTTTTACAAGATTACTGTTTGGATTTGTTTTCAACAGCACATGTTATTACTTGACCACATCTTGGCTAGGTGCATGTCGTCATGAATGAAATTGCTTCCTTGACCAGCTTCATCTGCTGGGTACATAAGCAATTAGATTATAGTCTTAAACACTACACATTAAGTGCACTTGTGAATTTTTTTCTCTTTTTTTGAACTAAAATTTTGCATTGGAGTAAAGCAGAGCATGTATGGAAAACACTAGAGATTCAGGAAGATGGATAGTGGTTTTTGGAATATACTGGCAGCATTCTTGTTTCCAAATTGGGCCACAGCTGTGACTGCCACCTTAAGGTGGACCTAGATTCTAGAAGTTTAGAACCGTGGACATTTACCACACAGAAGGAGGCACCAAAACTACACACCATATTCTAGCTGTGGCCTAATTGATGTTTTATACAAAAACATTTTTTATGTTCTCTGTATGTGGGCAGTTGTGACCTTGCCAGCATTTATTTCCCATTTCTTGTCCTGAGAAAGTGGCAGTGAGCTGCCTTGAACTGCTGCCATGCTTGTGCTGATTGTGCTTTCATGATGATGTTAGGTAAGGAATTTCAGGATATTGACCCAGTGAAGGAACGGCAATTATGTTTAAGTTGGGACGGTGTGTGTGACTGGAGGTGAATGGTGTTCAACAAGATTGTTGTTTTTGTCCTGGGGGATGGGTATAGAGGTCACAGGAGGGAGGTGCTATCAAAGTAACCTTGGTGCATTTAGGCCCGAAGCTCTAGGATTCCTCCCTAGACCTCCTCCTTTTAAGACACTCCTCCTTAAAACCTACCTCTTTGACTAAGCTTTTGGTCACCTGTCCTAACCGGCAGTAATTTGCGGCTCCTATGGGTGCGTACGAGGTATGTACGTGCCTGTAAGGGCCGTGCAAGTTCCGGGTTTAGGTATGCGTGAAAACCCGGAGCTTGCGATCTGAAGAATCTTCTTGACCGATCCAATGCATCCGCGGGCAGAGAGTTCTGCCCAGCGAATGCCTGTGTAATTGTTACACCTGGTAAAAGCAGGCGTACGGCCTGCTTTTACCAATAAGTTTTCGTTCGAGATAAATTTATCCATAATTTATACATTTAAAAACATGTGAAATCAGGTAAGTTTTATTTTTGGCCCCTTTAAAGCAAGTACATTTTTCAAAATTAAATCTTTGTTTTAAATATTTAATTAAATGCCATTTTAATTAATTTTAAATGTGATTTTTATGTATGTATGTAGTATTCCCATTCATACTTATGGGGGTTTCCATACATACAGAATTCCCATAAGCATGAATGGGGATTCTCTTCTGTCATTTGTTGGGCTGGCCCACATGATCCCAGGGACGCTTGCGAGCCACCTGCGCCCCTGAAATACGTGGGCCTCTTCCAGAACTGCAAGTCTCCATACTTCCCGGATCACCAGGTAGGCGTGGATTTTATTTGCGGATCGGAGGCATTTCCCCACTGGAAGCCGCCGACCGCAAATTCAGGGCCAATATTTCCTCTTCGCTCAGTGTCAATTTTTGTCTGACTCTCCTGTGAAGCAGCTTGGGATGTTTTGCTACGTTAAGTGCTATATTAAATGCAAGTTGTTTTTGTAAACCAACTTTCTATCCCTGGTGCTGCATTTGCTCTTTAACCATTTCCTTGAATTTTTCTAACCTGTATTTTGAGCCACTTTATTGAATGCCTTTTCAAAATCCATATTCACCACATCTACTGCAGTTGTGTTACCAATCCATATCCATTACATTTTGGGTGGGGGGGTGGGGGGGGAACTGTCAAAAATGACTTGCCTGTCACATCTCTGCTGGCTGTCCTTGATTAACTATGCATTTCTAAAATATCTTCTAAGTCTCAATCTAGAAGGCTGACAATATTGTGATATGCATTTATCACCATGATAGTTTCTGGCAATCATATTTGACAAACTATCTGGCATGATTTAACAGATCAATGTTCAAAGATAATTGATATAACTACTTTTGATGTGCATTACTAATCTGACTCTAAATTGTTATCAGGAAATTTCAATTTAAGCTATTGGTGCAAAATTGTTCTTCTACACCGTTTTGAACTTTTCACTAACTATATTGAAGTTCTGGACATACTTCATGCTCTAACTGCAAGTGATTGTTGAACAAATTGGTTTTCTCAGTAAGATAATGGGGTTTCACATTTTACATGTCACTTGCTTAATCATGACAAACTCTACACCTTCCAACTTTAAGCAAAAATTCATTTAAAACCCATTAACTCTGAGGTACTGAGTTCCTACTGCAGCATTTGAAATGTTTTTCCAGTCAATGTAGTGTATGGGCAAGGGGGTTAAGTGATATTAATCTACAAGGACAGGTGTCAAAACTTCACCAATTATGCTGCATCAATCAGCAAATTTCTTAAGCTCACTGGCTGCTCATGGGCAATAGTGATTTAAAAATTTAAAACAAATTCTTAGCTTTGGTGAGAGACCATTTGAATACTTGTTTAGAAATATGCAGTGTCAGACCTAGTCAAATCAAGGAAGACAATGGATGATTTTACCAAATGTAAAAGAGCAGAGATAAGTGACAAAAGCAAACTTATCAGTAGTGGAATAGAAATGCTGTAACCATACATTATGCCTCAGAACATGTCCCTTTCCCATGTCCTCTCTTCAATCTCCTGCTCCAGTCCATCTTTCCTTCATGAAAATTATGTCTATCCTATCCCCAGGAAAGGTGAATCCCTCTTGTAGTTACAGTCTATTAACCTTGTTGGGTTGTGTGATCCTGGGAATGGCCGTGTAGTAATTGTTACTGGGCTAGAAATCTGGAGGCCTGGACTAAACTCCTGAGAATGGGAGTTCAAATCAAGTGCTAGCTTGAGAAATTTAATCCAGTTTTAAAAAAAAAAAGCAATTTGTAAATAAATTGGTCTCTAAAAGTGAACAAAGCTGTGATTGTCGTAAAAGCCCAACTGGTTCACGAATGCCCACATTGGTGTGGGACTGTAGTCGCATATAAGGGGAGCAGCTTTCCTTCCATTAGTGAACCAGTTGTGTTTTTGTGACAAACTGACAGCTTCATAGTTGCATTTATTGACTCCATCTTTTTATTCTGCATTTTGCACACTGAATTCAAAGTCTCAAACTACCATGCTGAGACTTGAACTCAAGTTCTGTGGCTTATGTCCAGGCCTCTGTATTACTAGCCCAGCAACATAACCACTGCACTATTGTACCCTTATATTAACTCTTTTTGGTGCATCATTTGCCTCTTTGGGTCTGTTCTACATCATCCAAGTCTAGTAAATTCATAGTGCTTCACACCACTATCCCTTTTGTGTAATGACTAATCATCGTTTTATCTTGACTGCCTTCATGCCTTTTAATGGGGAAACAGAAATCTTACTCAATTCTTCAAAGATGCAGTTTCTTGCATGCAAAGCCAACAGCTGCCACCCCAACTTTTGATGTCTCCATTATTAGTCCTACATCATTGACCCTGCTACCTCTTGATCGCAACTAGAGCCCCTTCCCTCCCCTTCCTCTTTTGCTGCACCAGACACTTTTTTGTCTACAGTTTTTAAATTTTAAATTGCCCCCTGATCGCTTCCTGAAGGTGCTAATCCGCACTTGGATATAGTTCCATGGGCACCAACTGATCGTTCGTGAATCATCCAAGTCACTTACATATATTCAAAAACTTTGAAAGACTCTTCAGTAAAATTCACTCAATTGCTGTTGGAAATTATGGCCAATTAATTCAGTTAAAATTAGCTAAATGCATCTTAAAAGACCTATACACCAGATACATCGACAACATTTTCTTCCTATGAACCCACGGTGAAGAATCACTGAAAAGACTACATGATAACATCAAGTTCCATCCCACCATCAAACTCACCATGGACTACTCCTCAGAATCAGTTTCATTCTTGGACACACGAATCTCCATCAAAGACGGACACCTCAGCACTTCACTACCGCAAGCCCACGGACAACCTCACGATGCTCCACTTCTCCAGCTTCCACCCTAACCACGTTAAAGAAGCCATCCCCTATGGACAAGCCCTGCGAATACACAGGATCTGCTCAGACAAGGAGGAACACGATGGACACCTACGGACGCTGAAAGACGCCCTTGTAAGAACGGGATATGACACTCGACTCGTCGATCGACTGTTCTGATGGGCCACAGCGAAAAATCGCATAGACCTCCTCAGAAGACTAACACGGGACACAACCAACAGAGTACCCTACGTCGTCCAGTACTTCCCCGGAGCGGAGAAACTGCGCCATGTTCTTCGCAGCCTTCAACATGCCATCGATGACGACAAACACCTCGCTAAGGCCATCCCCACGCCTCCACTACTCGCCTTCAAACAGCCACCTAACCTCAAACAAACCACGTTCGCAGCAAATTACCTAGCTTTCAGGAGAACAGCGACCACGACACCACACAACCCTGCCACGGCAACCTCTGCAGGACATGCCAGATCATCAACACAGATACCATCACACGTGAGGACACTATCCACCAGATACCTGGTACATAGTCATGTGACTCGGCCAACGTTGTCTACCTCATATGTTGCAGGAAAGGATGCCCCGGAGCATGGTACATCGGCGAGACCATGCAGACACTGCGACAACGTATGAACGGACACCGCGCAACAATCGCCAGGCAGGAGTGTTACCTCCCAGTCGGAACACTTCAGCAGTCAAGGACATTCAGCCTCCGATCTTCGGGTAAGCGTTCTCCAAGGCGGCCTTCGAGACACACACCCCAATGCAAAATCATCGAGCAGAAACTGATAGCCAAGTTCCGCACCCATGAGGACGGCCTCAACCGGGATCTTGGGTTCATGTCACACTACATGTAACTCCACCTGACGTAGAGTCCTCCAGACTCAAGTCATCGCTGGCTTGTTCTCTCTACACAGATGCGGCCGGACCGGCTGTGATTTCCAGCAAAAAAAGTTAAAAAAAATTTGTTTGCCATACAGTCTCCAGCATCTGCCACATTTGACCCCTTGTGACCCCACCTCATTGTCTTTTTTGTATTTTGCTATCGTCTGATGTAATGTCTTCCTGACTGACCTGGTTGGACACCATCCACACCTTTGATTGCCGTGATTGTCTCTCTGCCGAGGTGTGATAAAGGGCAGTTAGAAAGATTAACTGTAGTCGTCTGGCATTGTTCTCTGACTATATATGCTGTGCCCATATGTATTTCTTCACTTCACCTGACGAAGGAGCAGCGCTCCGAAAGCTTGATTTCAAATAAAGCTGTTGGACTATAACCTGGTGTTGTGACTTCTCACTTTTGTCCACCCCAGTCCAACACCGGCATCTCTGCATCTTAAAGACCTGATCAGGGTGTTTAGTTGGTTATAACAGAATCTAGTTTCTAGTGGCTTGTTGGGGATGTCTACTTCTGCACTTGCCAGCCCACAATTTTGCATCAGTTGAGATGAATGGCTGGCAAGTGCAGCAGCAGAAAACCCTGGGCACAATGGCAGCAGATGCCCTTAATTATATTACAGCTCTGACACATTCCTCCTCCATCTACAGTCTCTTTCTGTTCTATCTCCCAGCAAATCCAAGCTGAATTCTGAAAGCTCGACCCAAAACTTGCATTGCAAGTTTAGCATGAATTTCTTTCACCACCATTTGAACACTGAAACAATTCTAACCATTTTGCAAGGGAGCTGGAATGACCAATGTAATGCTGCCAGATGACATCCTTTGCAGCGTAATCTTTTATTTGCAAAGTTACTTTCAGACTTTGAAGTTTTTTTTAAAAGTTCATTGCTACTCCAAACCGCACTACTTTTTCTCTTCCAACACCCCCACCCTGACTTCCTGCCCACCAACCTGCATAGGTCACCAGGGATTCCAACAGTAACAAATAGGCTGAGAATGGCTAGGAATAGTTAAAGGCATTCGACATACTAAAGACTGTTCAAGTTTACTTTGCTGTATCCATGCTCTTTGGCTGAAGAACGAACCACAATGGAATTGAAAATATAAAGTTTACCACCATGTAGCTATAAATTTGTATGGATGGAAACCTCAGCAACCCATCTTACAAAAATATTACATCCTACAAACATTTGCAGTTTTGCAACAGCTCTCAATGTTTTCCTTAATTATATGATTGAAGTTTCAGTAAATGCAAGTATTCTGTTTCTGTATGGTTGAGCTTCTCAGCTTAGCTGACTAAAAGTGAGCTTTTTAATTTTTGGTTTGTACTGAGCAAATAATAAAGTAATTAGCCTATTTTTATAACCAAGAATCTAACTATCCTTGTGACAATTTAATATGTTAAAGGTGCTCTATAAATGCAAGTTGTTGCATTACAACTTTGATTTCTGGAAACTACTTCTAGTCAACATTTTGTTGTAGTCAACATGAAAATTAACTTGAAGATTACTTTCCTTTCAGGCAGAAGTGGTTTTGCATTGTCTTTGGATATTGTTACAGCTGCTGTCTCCTAACTCTTATTTAGAATTTTTGACTTAATGTCTAGACTAAATTATGTATGGAAGTATTAATCCTAAAGATACATTTTTATTTTTATAAAGATAACTTGAACCACAACAAAGACTTCTGAGCTTATATTAAGTGGAGCTGTATTTAAGATGTCTGCTTTGAGTGTTGTCAATTTGTTCCAAAATTTTATATCTATATATCTTAGTTGTTTCCTGTTCTTTAGTTCTCCGTGTTGCTGACTATCTGATATTTGTTTTGATTTCAACAATTAATGGAGTTCAGGTTTTCAGTAATGTATTGTAGGATGTTGCTGCTTGCTGTCTCAAGTCTCCCACCCACCCCCACAAGCTGTAATCAGAAGATAAAATTAGGCTTTCTGCTTTAGATCTTGGTTGAATGCTTCTCTGGCAATGTTGTATAAATCATCATTTGGTCAGTTATACATTTTGATGTAAAGAATGTGTTCAGAAGTTCACTTAATCTTGTTTGTTTTCTTACTGTGTAGATGCAGAATGATTATTGCAGTTCTTGATAGAAAACTTCAGCCAAAAACAACACAGAAAAATGCAAAATACAAAAATAACCAGAAAGAATTTAGTATAATGGTCTGTAAATCCATCAGCTGTACTTGTGTAGCTGTCTCAAAGCTACCAAATATTGCTGCAATAAAAATGCTGTAAGTAATTATCACAAACTAATATAGTAAAAGCAGTCCGAGGTGGGAATTTTAATGTTACATTTGTGTTCAGAATTTGCAACGGGAAAAATATATTTTCCACTCTGCAGGATATTGGTTTTCCAAATGATTCAGTACCTACGGCATCTCCATTGTATATACCAACTAATTAATCAAATGCTGTTCTCTTCCTACCAGTGCACAAGAAATCAATCGATCATTTATATTCTTAAAGGCTATAAAAACAAAGTTAAGGATGGTCTTGATGGGGAGAATTACTTTTTTTTAGTTTTGCTTTTCTTCATGAACAATGGTGCATGCACCTGGTCAATCAAATATCCTTCTGTTCCAATGTTTTTCTCTTTTCTCCTCTTCCCTTCCTCTTAGACAAGTTCCATGCTGCTAATACACCCTCTTCAGTGCACTTATTGTGTCTCTACTAAAAAGCTATACCCAACAGAAGTCGAGTGGCAGGGCTGACCTGTCTGACCTTTTGCTCTGAGGAAGCTATGTATTTCTGTTCAACTGCTCAATTATCCTTAAGTGATAACTCACTATCTGGAGAACCCTAGCTCTACAATTCTGATGCAGTATAATATGCCCCTGTTGTGTTTACTTGCCATTGCATACCCAGTTACTCGATGAAACTGCTCCTGATGCATTTGATCAAAAATTGGCTCCACCAGAGAGGTGGGATCAATGTTTGGGCTGTTGCTGTTTAGTGGGGGATGGTTTCAAATAGGAAAGGCAAACCAAATAGAGGTATCTAGATCGGCTGGGAAGGTGGACTGATAAATGGCAATTAATGTGGTGAAATTAAAAGTAATGAGACTAGGGAAGAGCAGGAATACAAGCTAAGTGGCTGTGATATTTACAAGTTCTAGACCCAAGGTTTTTTAAAACCCTTCTTTACGCTAGATTTGTTTGCATCTTGGATCACTCTCCTAGGTGAGTGCTCGCTTATGCCGTTGCCTTTAAGCATATCTTCACTAGACTTATCGAGGTAAACAACAAGCATTTATACAGCGACTTTAATTTAGTAATGCGTCCCAAGGCACTTCACAGTGCAATCGGACAAAAATTGACACCAAGCCAAAGATGATGTTGGAACAGGTGACCAAAAGCTTGGTCAATGATCTTCATTTTAAGGAGGGTCTTGAAAGAGGAGCGACATGGTAGGAATTCCACAGCTTTGGCCTAGACAGCTGCAGTCATGGCCGCCAATGGTGGGGTGAAAGAAGTGGGGGATTGACGAGGCTAGAGTTGGAGGAAGGCAGAGTTCTGAGGGTTGTAGGACACAGGTTCTAGAGCTGGGAAGGGATGAGGCCATGGAGGGAATCTAACACGAGGGTGAGCATTTTAAAATTAAGGCATTTGGGGGTCAGTGTAGGTCAGCGAGCACAGGTGCGATGGGTGAATGTGATTTGGTGTTAGGGCGTGGGCAGTAGTGGTTATGGAGTGTAGAAGATGGGAGGATGGTCAGGAGAGCCTAAACCGTTGAGTATAGAAGTAATCAAAGCATAGATGAGGGTTTCAGCAGCAGATGGGCAGAGGCGGACACTGAGGTTGAAATAGGCGGTCTTGTTGATGGAGAGGGTATGGGGTCGGAAGCTCAACTGGGGGTGGGGGGGTTGCAAATAGGATGTCAGTGTTGCGAGCAGTCTGGTTCAGCCTGAGACAGTGGCCAGGGAGGAAGATGGAATTTGTGGCTAGGGAGCGGAGTTCATGGTGGGGGGGCCAAAGACCATGGCTTCAGACTTCCCAGTGTTTAATTGGAGGAATTCTTGCCTCATCAGGACTGTATGTCGGACAAGCAGTCTAACAACAAAACAGTAGTGGTGGGGTCAAGAGGTGATGTAGAGCTGGGTGTTGTCGGCATACTTGTGGAAACTGATGTATTTTTAAATATTGAGTATGCCCAGGATAATGAACGGCAAATCCTGCTGTTAGTTTAACCTACTAGAATTTGTGTGCCTGCAAGCTAATACCTCGATCTCCAAGTGATTGAGCATCGCATCAGGCTTTGTTCTAGCTTTTAATTAATCAATTTTTAAAAAATTATGTACAAGTGAATATGTAACTGTAATACTGAGTAAGTTGCATTATAAGTTCCTATATCCGATTCTGTCAATGGTAAAATACATTGGGCCAGAATTTGCTGTAGCAGTTCCATTCACAACTCCTCAGATAATGAAGCCGTCCATGCCTGCATGCAGCAAGACCTGGATGACATTCCGGTTTGGGCTGATAAGTGGCAAGTAACATTTGTGCCACAAGTGCCAGGCAATGACCATCTCCAACAAGCGAGAGTCTAACCACTGCCTCTTGACGACATTCAACGACATTACCATCGCCAAATTCCCTCACGTCAACATCCTGGGGGTTGCCATTGACCTGAAACTTAACTGGACCAGCCACATAAATACTGTGGCTACAAGAGCAGGTCAGCGGCTGGGAATTCTGCAGTGTGTCTCCACCTGACTTCCCAAAGCCTTTCCACCATCTACAAGGTACAAGTCAGGAGTGTGATGAAATACTCTCCACTTGCCTGGATGAGTGCAGCTCCAACAACACTCAAAGCTTGACACCATACAAGACAAAGCAGCCTGCTTGATTGACACCCCATCCACCACCTTAAACATTCACTCCCTCCACCACAGCGCACCATGGCTGCAGTGTGTACCATCTACAAGATGCACTGCAGTACCTCCCAAACCCACGACTTCTACCACCTAGAAGGGCAAGAGCAACAGGCATTTGGGAACACCATCACCTGCAAGTTACACACCATCCTGACTTGGAAATATTTTGCCGTTCCTTCATTGTCACTGGGTCAAAATCCTGGAACTCCCTCCCTAACAGTACTGTGGGTTTACCTTCACGGACTGCAGAGTTTCAAGAAAGCAGCTCACCACCACCTGCTCAAGGGCAAATAGGGATGGGCAATAAATGCTGGCCTTGCCAGCACTGCCCACATCCCAGGAACAAATTTAAAAAAAAAATCAAACTGCATCTGCCGTTAGTTAAACTTGCCCCTGTAGCCTTCAGCTCCAAAAACTTTTGCCCACAAAGTGCAAACTGATGATGGCGATGTGAGGGGTAACAGGGCATCTGGAACCAGGGCAACCAACAGGGTATCTCCTTAACCAATGAGATTTAAGGATTGGGAAATAAGCGTAGGAAGGACTGAGAAAGGGGATGAATTCCATGTCAAATCAGGTATAGAAAGAAATAGAGGGGAAAGAGATTGGATTATGAGCAATAGGTAAGAGAACTTTGACATTAATAAAAGCTCCCATAAAAAAATAAAAGCCAGAAGAAATGAGGCTCCACACTTGTAAGTAATTTTTGGCACCAGATGTTGATTGGCAGTCATTAACACTTATCGCATTGTTAAAAGGGTACTTGTGCTTGCAACGACAAGACTTATCTTTCTGTGGTGAGTTTAATGGGCAAATACAGCAAGTTCCTAAACAAAGGGGTGGTTAAGGGCAAGATGCCGTTTTCGCGAAGTTAACAACTCGGACAGCAACTTTTAGATATTCGCATTTAACCGTGCATCTGCTCCTTGCCTGAGGTTGCTGTACCATTTAAGCAAAATAATAGCGAGTGCCATTAACCTCACCATTATTTTGACAGTAAATCCTGGCCCATTATTTTGAAGTTTCAACATTTGGATGCAGTAACATTTATACCTGTAGGTGGCCATGTGATTGACATTTGCAGTGCAACTGAGCATTCTGCTCTGGACTAAGTTTACATGACCCACTCCCTTTATCTATAGCCGTCTCCTTTTTTGAGCAGCAGTAAGTGCCTAAAGAAAAATAGGGAGTAGGCAAGCCTGCTCAATTTTAATGTTTTAACATAAAAGCCATTTTTTTTAAAAAGCCTAGTTTCTAAAATTGTAAAATCTAAATTCTGGGATCTCTCCTGTCTTCCACTGGTCTTGTGAATACCCATGTTAAATAGTATAGGATTGTTGCACTCTATAAATATATCACAACCACTGACCAGCAGCAACCCATGAATCAATTTGTGTCCAATCTCTGTTGTCGCGACAAGAATAGGCCATTTCTACTATGCTCAATTCCTCTCCTAGAACCAAGATGCACCTTTTTTTTTTTCTGGCAACCCCTGTATCTCCCATCACAAAGATTAAAATTCTTTGATCCTAATTGGGTTGAATGTAGCTTGTAGTGTTTCCCCATGGCAGTGTATTTTCAAACCCCCACTGTACTAAAGGATCTCAATGTTTTCCCATTTTAGAATGTACACCACTATGTAAGCATATGTGGGGAAGATGCACAATTTGGGCTGAATTTCAACAGCAGGACAAAAAAATGACGGAAAATACACCAAAAATGCCTCAATTATTTCCTTGGGGAACCATGCAACCAACTCACACCCGCCCCCCCCCCCACCCTCCCAACAAATTTTATACCACCAAGTCTCATTTCTCCCCTGCACCCTTCAGCAGTTTTTAAATACGCCACTATTAAAAATTACCTTGTGCACCTTTTTTTCCTGCCCATACATGTTGTGACTTAAGCTGCAGCTATACCCAATATGTTCATGTCCCACTGCACTTTTTTTTCATGCCACACAATTCAGTTTTCACAAACAAGTTGTGGCATATGATCATAAAACTCTTAATCCCGAAATCTAATATAATTAAATAGAATTTCTTCTTCCGTCGCCTTGGTTATAGGCCTTTTATTTAGATCTGTTTTCAATTGTATGGTGTTTTGTTGTCGGCTATATTTGGGGCTGAATGCTTTTTGGAAGCAGTTTGTCAGCTTGAGTTTGTAGGGTGGGTGTGTACACTTGTACTGATTCTGGAACTTGTGTGCCATTTCTTAATAGGAATTTATCCTGTCTTTAAGAAAAACAACTCTGCCTTAATTTTCTGTTCCATCATACCCATTGGTAATCTATTCTACAATTTAAACCTTTTTTGCCATCTGGATGGGATAGGTTGTCCACTACTGATGGTGTCCTTCCTCTCTGTGCCCTGAGGAAATTCTTGCATTGGTAGCTGGTCCTGGTGTTTAACTTGTCCCATAATCTAATGGGGATGGGAAATTGAGGCAAAAGCTGGGAAACCACATCCATGTGAAGACTGAACAGAATCCAGGCTTTGGCTGCATTCACCATTCTAAACTAGTGTTCCAAACTGTGAGCCTATTACAAATGTACCACAAAATAACTTTTAAACCCCAAATCTTTGTCCAAGCTATGTTACATAGACTGGAAGTTGCTGAAGGAATGCAAGAAAAAAATAAAGGGAAAGAAAGTTTTGGGTGCATCTTGCTTTGCTTTTAGTCTAGATTATTTTGGTTGTTTCTTCGCTGAGGTTGATTGTTTCAGTACTGCTTTATTCTTTGCTGTGCAACTTCCTTCCCTCCCCCATTTACCCTTTGCCTTAGTGTGTTGAACTCTTGGGGGCAGTACCATTGCTGGCTACTCAATGCAGTACAATGGAATTACTATTATGATGAGCGCAATGCTTTAGTTTTTATCGGTTGTGTTTAAATTAGTAGGCAAAATCCTGTAGGTTAATGAAGGCTGTCATTTTTCAGCCTGTATCTTGATTTTTATAATAATTGGGAGTTGTGATTAATTACTGAAACTCCTATAGCTGCAGGAATTCTGAAAATAGAAGCTTTTATGTGGACGTGCTCAATCTTTCTTGCCCAGTTTTCTGCTTAGCCATACACTTGTGCTCACATAGATTGAAAAATCTGTTGTCTGGCTTTACTAAGTATGTTCATGTCACTGAAGTGATGGCTATTTTGCTTTGCTCACCTATTTGATAGAAACCAGTCGCACTATTCGGAGTTCCCTTTTTGTAACTGGTACAGATTAACACTAATTCATGCACCGTATCTGCTGGCCTTTTTGTGCTGCTATATTCAAAAGCTATTCAGAACTTTCTAAAATCAGTGCACAAGTTGCATGTTCAGTGCACTTTTGGCAAGTCTGGGGAGCACATAGATAATTCTGTGACTTGGGGAATTGATAGAGATTGTGAATAGCTCTTTTTTAATACAAGATCGAAGCCTGTGGTAATATATTGAACTGGATTGAGAACTATCTAGAAGGACATGGGCAGAAAGTAGTTGTAGATGGATTTCAGTCAGCAGGGATCAGTGGTGGGACCGTTGCTCTTTACTATTAATGATGTAGATGTTGGGGGGCATGAAATGCAAGTTTACAAATGATACTAAGATTTGTGCAAGGGTCAGGACAGTAGACAATGCTCGACTGCTTCAGGCAGATCTTGATGCGTTGGGGGATTGGGCTTGTGACTGGCAAGTGCAGTGTTATGCATATGGGCAGGGTGACTTCTAAACATGCACCCTTCAGGGAAAAGCATTAAAGCAGGTAGAGAAAGAAATCTAGTTCTAGTGCATAGATCTTTAAAGATTCACAAGCAATGTCCTGAAACGATAGCTAGAGTGAATCGGATGTTGCGGTGCATTTATAGGACAATTGACCTAAGTCAATGCATACTATTTCTAGAGGGATAGAATTGAAAAGCAGAAGTTTGTTAAACTTGTATAGCACCTTGGTTAGCCCACACTTGGAGCACTGAACAGTTATGGTCTCCATATTATAAGGATATAGAGGCACTGGAGAAGGTTCAAAAAAGATTTGTTAGAATGATACCAGAACTGAGGTAATACCATCAGGAATGATTGAACAGGCTGGAGCTCCTTTCTCTAGAAAAAAGACAGGGGTGATCTGATAGAGGTTTTTAAGATTATGAAAGAGTTTTATAGGGTAGACATGGAGAAGATGTTTCCACTTGTGGTGGAGACCAAAACTAGGGGCCATAAATATAAGAAATACTAATAAATCCAATGGGCAAGTCAGGAGAAACTTCTTTACCCCGAGTGGATAGAATGTGGAACTTGCTACCACAAGGAGTTGTTGAGGCAAATAACATGGATACATTTAAGGGGAAGCTAGATAAGCACACGAGGGAGAAAAGAATAGGAGGATGGGGTTAGATGAAGAGGGGTGGGAGGAGGCTCGTGTGGAGCATACACACTGGAATAGACCTGTTGGGCCAAATGGTCTGTTTCTGTGCTGTAAATACTTTTGTGATTTGTAATAGTTTTTGTCCTTTAGAAGAACTTGGTCAGGCCTCCGTTAGAATACGGTGTCCAGTTTTGGTAGTCTCGCATGGTGGGTGGTATTGAGACTTTGGAAAGGTGCAGGGGAGGGCCGCAAGGTTAATTCCCAGTTTGAAGCATCTTGGAAAGATGGACTAAGAGCTGGGACTCTACACTTTAGCGAAGTGTAGACTTGGGGGTGATTTGATCAAACTTTATAAGATGATAAAGGGAATGAATCGTGTTCGAGTAGACTGTTCTAATAGAATAGGTTAGGGAGGACCAGGGTTCACAACGAGTTGTATAGGACCAGGTCGAGATTAGATGTCAGGACGTGGGTTTTGTTCCCCAAAGAATATTGGACCTCAAACAGGCTGCCAGCTTGTGTAGTGGATGCTGATTTGCTGAATTCGTTCTAGTGAGAGCTTGACCTGTTTCGTACAAACATTAGGTACTGCAAGGAATTATTGGGATCAGTGATCTTCTGGATTAGTTTTGATTCCCTAAGAGGGTCAGAGGAATTTCCCAGATTTTTCTTTGCAAATTGTCCTGGTTTTTCACACCTCCCAGGAGATCACATGGTTTTGGGTGGGGCGTGTAGTATACTGTAATGCACAAGACATCACAATTGTGTGGGACAGGCTGGATGGACCAGAGAGCCTCTTCCTGTCCGTCATTGTTTGTATCCTCGGAGTTATTGCTTCAGTACACATGTCCAGCATTCTTTTGATGGTGCAAGATTTTTTGTTTGAAATAGGGAAAAGGTGCAGAAAAGAAAAGACTCATTTGTCTGTTTTCTTCTGCTCTCCATTTGCCTCCCACCCTGGGTGTCTACCTTTTTTTAATCCTGTGCTCTTACCTGGCCTCCTCCTGTCCCAAGAAAAGTATACCCCTCTCTCTCTCTCTCTCTCTCTCTCTCTCCCCTCTAACTCCCATACTTTCCTACCAGCTGCTCCTGGCCTGAATACCCCGCCCTCCACCACAGTGCTTCCAGGCTCCAGTTCTACCAAGTTACTTAAACCCAGGACGAGTGCACCCCTCCTGACTTCCCACTTTTGCTATAAATGTGGAACTGTGAACATTTTCCTGTGTATTCTGGACCTTACGAAAGGGCAGATTAAAAAAATTTGGCATGATAAAGGGACATAATAATCAAGACCACTCATTTTTATTGTTTTTAACTGGGGCAAAGTCTCAAATTTGATCCCAACAGACTGCAATAAATCCTAGAATAATATGCAATAAAAATAGTTTCACACTCCGGAGCTATAAATCAGTGGCCCTAAAAATGCATTGTTTGTTACATGGCATTAACTGTTCCCCATCAAAACAGTATTTAACCTGCATCACATGTTTCAAAGGTGCCACACTTGAAATTTTGGCGAGTGAGGGGGAGGAGGGTGGGGTTTATTGCATTTCAAAGCATCAAACTTTCACAGGGCAAAATAAATATTGATTTTAGCTGAAATGTGCACTTAACCTGTTGCTACCAAATATCCGATTGACTGACTAAATGTGCGCAGCTCCTGAATGCACCAGTCCTATTTTTTTTCTGGCATTAGTGGGGAACTTGTGGGCAAGTACCCAAAGTTCATGCCATTGTATTGATTTCAGTGCCAAGTCTATTGGCAAGGTTCTGTTACAGTGCATCCTGTTAGCTTCACTGTTATTATCTATTCAAAATCTGGGCCAGTGTTTAGTGTCTCTCCTTGGAAACTCCTTCAAGCAGGCATTGTGATATCATAACATAAGAAATAGGAGCAGGACATATCTGACATTGTGTATAGCAGGCAGATCGAGGTCGCACTAAGGCGCCCGCTATAAGTGGTGGGGACTGTACTGCACGGTTGGCTTGTGAAATATGACTTGCTGAAATTAATCCTCATGTCATTGAACTATATAATCCATTGACCCTTTAGGCCTCTGGGTTCTTTAGTGCTCTGTCAACTCGATTTATTTTTTCACTAAAATTCCAGTGCAGGGTTGTTTCTCCTGTGCAGCATATAACCCCTTCAAGAATGTTTGGAAAATTCCACATATAATTAGTACTGAAATGCAAATATAAAAGCTGTCCAACTTTCCTACAATAATGTACTTGAATCCACTTTAATGTCTGATCCTATAAACAGTTTATACTTTACAATTTGAAGAATGAAACAAATTATGTTGGCAATGAATGACGATGCTACAAGTAACTTGGCCTTTACAAAGCAGATGTATGCAGAGAAGGGCTCTTTCATTTCAAAGTGATCCCTTCCT
Organism: Squalus acanthias; assembly: GCA_030390025.1. Taxonomy (NCBI): domain Eukaryota; kingdom Metazoa; phylum Chordata; class Chondrichthyes; order Squaliformes; family Squalidae; genus Squalus; species Squalus acanthias. The sequence continues at coordinate 95,748,669 of CM059433.1, forward strand.
GAGATGTGAACAAGCTGGAATTTAAAACATTTGTGCTATTTTAAAAATGGAATTTTGTTAGAAATGGGGATCTTTTTCTTGGCATACCCCCACTTTGTGCAATATAAATATGACGTCTGTTGTCTGCTTTGAATAATGTAACAAAATGGCACGCTGGTATTTCATTATCCTGATTATTCAGTATTTTTAACAGGTAACAAAGTGCAATGACTTCTAGTAAAGGATTGTCCTGCAGTGCTTCCCATGTTTGAACTACAGTTGGGATTTACGCTAGTTCTTGAAGCAGTTAATTTAAAGAACTGGTATGGTTTTTAGCTACTACATAACATTTCAAGCAAGCTGTTTTGATATTGCCCATCCCATTACAATTCAGCAGTAATTTTCTTTTTCTAGAGGTGGGATTAAAATTTGAGGGTGAACTAAATGTACATTTTGCCCATTGTTTGTTTTGTGGTACTGGATCTTTTGAGGTTTGAGTAACAGTCACACACAATTCTTTTAAAAAGGTTTTGGAGATGTTTTGTCTGTGGCATCCATGGGAGAATAACTTTTTAAGCCATATTGTTTTGGCAAGAGATTTGTTGATTTGAATCTGACGGCGTTTGAGTTGGAACGTCTCCTTGGTGTTTGTAAATCTATAACGAAGACTCAATTAACGCAAGTGGACAATTGGCATGGCAGTTAACACACAATCCCTAGTTCTTGAATTCAGTAAAGTCTGTTGGCAGTAATCGAGTTTGTTATAGGCAGCCTGTAAAACAGCTGTATGAGAATAAAAAGAAAACTGCAAAAGTTGAAAATTTGAAATGGAAACCGAAAAGCTGGAAATACATAGCAGTCAGTACCTGAAGAGAAGACAATTGAGACATTTTTGGGTGTGTAGCCTTGCAGAACAAATATAGGAATATTGAACCAGTTATTCCATTTGAGTGCACAGTGGCCTGCCTTTGCTCCCACATTTCTTGTGCATCTGTTTTTAAAAACTGCTTCTAAAACACTTGTGTTTGTATTTACATATTTTCTCTACTAGGCATTTTGTGTGTAAGGGATTGGTGTGAAATTACAATAATGTGCAGACCATCTGTATTGAAGAATAAGTGTGAATGCAGTGGGGGGGGTGGGGGGAAGAAATGTAAACCATCCATTGGTCGAATTCTCAGCCGAGTCAGAAGGTTATGGGTTCAAATCCCACTTGAGCACATAATCTAGGCTGAAATGTCAATGGAGTACCGAGGGAGTATGGCCTGGTCAGAGGTTCCATCTTTTGGTTGGGACCTAAACAGAGGTCCCATCTGCTTGTTTTGTGATCATAAATGATCCCTTGGGTTGATTTTGAGGAGCACCAGGAATTCTCCTAGTGGCCTGGCCAGCATTCTTTGCTCAACTAACACCATCAAAAAGAAAGTCACTTATTTCACTTTGTTTGTGGGACCTTGCTGTGTGCAAATTGGCTGCTGCATTTGTCATTGCAAGTAATTGTACTTCAAAAATAATTCATTGGTCGGGAAGCATTTTAGGATTTGCTGCAACAAAATTGAAGCATTTTTGTCTCCGATGGATTCTTTCCTGGTGCTGATTCCGCAAGCTGCAGACAATACATACTATCGCTGGTAAAGGAGCTCATGGACTTGATCCAGAAGCTCATGCCTATATCCCAGAGAAGGAAGGAGATCGATTCAACCACCATTTTTTATAAACTGGAAACACTGCTAAACACCAGCACATAGATGTTAATCTATCCAATAGACTGGCTCTCCAAGGCTGTCGGCTATCTAAGGATTTACTCCTTCGAGTAATCTCACCAATTTGTTATAGTCACAGACACTGATCTCCACTATACTTCAAATACTCTGCATCTGTTAGTGCTGAATTACAGTGATACACTGAATTGCATTTACAACCTCTCTAGCTTATTTTGTTAAGTAGCAGTCTGTCAATTGTTCAAACTGCTGGATGACCCTGATATCTATTAATCATAGCCATTAGTTGCTTGTGCACTAAATATTTTACTCTAAGTTGTGATTTTGTAGTGAGTAAAATGTTGTTGGTGAATGACTTGTTTTGAATTAACCCTTTATTGCTAAATCAAAAGCTGTTCACTCTCAGTAGCTTGTGGGTATCTTAATTTGAGGTTTGGTAAGGTGAACTCCATTAAACTGGGTAATGTTTGACAAGCTGACTCTGGCATCATTCTCTAGGCTTGAGTTTTCCACTGCTTTCTTTGCAGGCCTCAAACTCTCAGCTCATCCAGAACTGCATCACATGCCAATTCCCACTCTGTTGCCATCCCTCTCTTTGCTACTGATCCCCTTTCCCTTGCACTTATGAATTTTTGTTTCTCATTTCCAAATCTCCCTTCACTCCTCCTCCCAGTTTATATCGATTTGTTGAGCCCAGATTACACTGAATTTTACCCCCCCCGCACATAATTTGTATTATGTAACTATCATCCACTCACTGCCTTTTGCTGGAGAAATTACTGGGAGATGTTGCTGCAGTTTCAGTGAGTTCTGTTTGCTGCAGTTTGTGGAAACACTTAAATAGACTCTGTAAATAAACTGTGTATAAATATATTAATAAACATGGTTTGCGATAAGTCCCGCCCCACCTCCAGTCATTGGCTGACACAGTGGTGTCAATAGACACTCCACAGAAGTTAGATCTCTGGTGCGAAAGCTTGCATATTTTAAGAACTAATCCCACTAACATTTTAAAGTAGGCTGATTTTATTTTTTGAGCTTTAGTGATTTATTCACCGATCTCTTGCAGCTTTAAGAGCTTGCTTGGAATTGAATTAGTTTCTGTTGAAATGATCAGTAATGTGATGCGCATTAAGCTGCAGATGTTTTTATTACAATACTGTGTTTTATTCATCTGCTTATGAGACATTAATATAACAAAAGGTCCTTTTCAAAATATGTTATAATAGGTTTTTGGAATTTGCATGTGATTCTACTGTCTCTGGGCAGTAGACGAATCCTTGGATTTCAGTGTTTATATTTGATGCTGTCTGCATATGACTTTCTGCCTTTTTTGAAATATTATTTGCTGACTGAAATTTTATATTGCATGAGCTTGTGCATGCCAGTCTACTTGCTTTCGTCCATTACTTTGGATAAAAATGAAGAATTAACATTTTGTGAAGTTGAAACCTCTTCAATACAGATTAGGAGTTGATTAATTATAATGGCTTTTGCTGTTTTGAAACTGAAATTTTGGCATTTGAGGAATGCTTTTTAATCAGCCAGGACCAAAAGTGGGAGAATGTTTCATTCTCTGCTTGGGAGAAAATCAAATTGAAATAACTGGGCTGAATTTTAGTCCTTAAATGTATTTGGTAGATTGTGGGATTTCACTGCCTATTCAACTGCCAATGAATAAAACTGCTTTTTATTTGAAAGCTAATTTTATTGTACTTGGGCAATTCAAGCCATGCAGTAAAAATCATGATGCACTGCTACCAACTTAATGAGCTGGGATTTAACCTTTAACACTAAAGTGATCGGACATCCTGAACAATAACCAAGCAGACCAAAGATATAGATTATATTGAGCCAGAAGTTGATGCACTGCAAATGTACAGGTAGGCAGTCCTGTTTGATATTGTACAGAAGCATATACTATGGTGTGGCCTAGAGGGTGACTTCAGATAATGCGCCTGAGTGGAACCTGGAAATGCAAATCTATATGGCATTGTATGAACTAGTTACGAAGCCGCCTTGCTTCTGTGCTGTCCCTTCAGGAATAATGGAGTTTGAGCCAAGAGCTGTTCACAAGCTCTGTTGGTGTTTACCTGTGATGATTTGAGCTATGCTTGTAATGGACCAATATAGTGATGTATGCATTTTACTTCCTTTCTTTCTCAAAAGTTGAATGTTTTGCACCTGTGAACTTAACCTGGCAAAAATTTGAAAGACTTAAATCTAGCAGACAATCTCTGGAAACAAAAACTGCAAACATCTAAGTAAATCTAGTACTGTTGCCACCAGATTGCCAAACTGCCCATTTGTAGAAAATGGAGTTCAACGGAAAGTGTATTGCTTGTCTGCCAAGTATCTCCTCTCTTAGGCAGTCCCTCGGAACCGAGGATGACTTGCTTCCACATTAAAAATGAGTTCTCGGGTGACTGAGTCCAATGCGGGACCTACAGTCTCTGTCACAGGTGGGGCAGACTATGGTTGAAGGGGCGGGCGGGTGGGGTGCTTGGGTTGATATGCGCTGCTTGTGCTTGGCTTCCGCTTGCTCCCAGCGAAGAGACTCTAAGTATTCGGCGCCTTCCCGAATGCTTCTCCACTTTGTACAGTCTTGGGCCAGGGATTCCCAGGTGTCGGTGGGAATGTTGCACTTTTTCAAAGAGGCTTTGAGGGTGTCCTTGAAGCGTTTCCTCTGCCCACATGGGGCGCTCTTGCCGTGTCGGAGCTCTGAGGTAGAGCGCTTGTTTTGGGAGTCTCGTATCGGGCATGTGGACGATGTGACCCGTCCATTGGAGCTGATCGAGCGTGGTCAAAGCTTTGATGCTGGGAATGTTGGCCTGGGCGACAACACTGACTTTGGTGCGCCTATCCTGCCAATGGATTTGCAGGATCTTGCGGAGGCAGTGTTGGTGGTACCTCCTCCAGTGCTTTGAGGTGCCTGCTGTACATGGTTCATGTCTCTGAGGCATACAGGAGGGCGGGTATTACTACTGCTCTGTAGACCATGATCTTGGTGCCGGGTTTGAGGTCCTGGTCTTCAAACACTCTCTTCCTCAGGCGACCGAAGGCTGCACTGGCACATGAAGGCGGTGTTGGACTTCGTCATCGACGTCTGCCCTTCAGGGAATGTAGCTTTCCAACTTATTTGGAGTCTTGTCTTGGATAGTCTCTTGGCACTGCCCAATATCTAATTACATGATGGGGTAATCTGAGGTGTAACGGTGTGATCTGAACCAGATATCAACTTTTGTACATGATTACGATATGTCTGAAAATAGCAGTGTTGAATTTACTCGTTGCACCCAACAGGGATGCAATCTGTGCAGCCATTGTGTCCTATACATATTTTATTGCCAAAGTCACCAACGGTAATCTTTTTAGGAAGTTGAACTTAACCTCATACATTACCCCAATGTGTGTGTTTTATTGAAACTGTTGGCAAATATACTATTCCGTCTTTGGGGCAACAACTTCAATGCCTAGCTCATAGTATTTTTAACCACCTTTTTGTTTCTGCTTGTTGTTAAACTGGTGTGAACACTTTGCTTTTTAAAAACCCAACATTTAAATGCAACTCTTTTGCAACTGTGGGGAGAAAAATGGTCAAACTCCTGAAATGTGACACATTTCAAAATGCTATTTGTATAGTTCTGGCATTGAGAATATTTAAATATTGTTTCAGATCATGGTCTGTTCTAATGTATTATTATGGGAATTATGACTGGCAATAAAATACATATAGGACATAATGGCTGCACTGATTGCATCCCTGTTGGGTGCAACCATAGTGTAAATTCAAAACTGCTATATTCAGACGTATGGGTCATTATCAAAATATTTTTGGTAGAGTAATAGAAACATTTTGGGGATGTGGGAAAATGAGTATTGGATTTCCTTTGCACCTTCCAATATTCAGCTCACTTGAAAACTATAATCTGTAGCTGTTTTTTGATTTGTTGTATTGCTTGCATGCATGCATGCATGCACCTTAAAATATAATATCCTATCTTTTGTGTATCTTTTTAATCTTGCATTGCACACCATGCTAAAGCAGGTGTCTAGGTAGACTGCTCCTAGTAGTAATATACTGCAACAAAATGGGGGCAAGCCAAGTTGTTTCCAATCTGGTGCTGGTAAGCAACAAGGTAAACTATATATAGAAGCAAAAATAAACAATTTATTTAGTAAATCCTTTGAAACCACATTTAATTGCTTCAATTTCAGTTATCAAACATTTTAGCTACATAGTGTAAGTTAATTGAACCTGTACTCCAACTTCCTTTTAATTAACATGAACAGATGTTAGCAAAGTATTTGAAATAAAACAAAACGTTCAAGTCAGAAGCCTTTTGAAGTTATTGGCTTGTTGTGGAGGTTCCCTGAAGCAGCACTGGCTAAGTGTTGATTGCCTTACTTAACTTGGCAACATCCTGGAACATAGTTGATGCCAAGTTGTGCTTTCAGATTTGGAAAATCTACAGCATTACTGTGTGGGGGCATCCTTTGCCAAATTCTGCTGAGATGCAAACCGGTACCAGTTACTGGTAAATGCAGCTGTTGTTTTTGTTCAGTTTATTTTTGAGACAATTACAAAGCAAACTAATTAGTGCAACATGTGAATCTGTTTATGTAAACGTCTGAAGTTTTTTAGTTGTTTAAGACAACTGAAGCCCAACAAATGAAGCTGTTGGTTTTCCTAGAGTCCAGGACTATGAGAAATTATCATATACATGCATTGACCATGCATAATCCAGACCAGCTTTTAAAATTCCATTTCTTTCTAGACTGGGGTTATGTTGCGGGGGCGGTGGGGGGCTTCCTTTCAAACAGCTGCTTAATCTTTAAAATGGGACCGTGCTATGAGTCATGGTTTCCTCTTTATTATTTTAAACTACAGTTTGTACCAAGTTCTTAATGTTTATGATCCATTCTAAAAAAAAAAAAATGGTTGCATAGAGTACTCAACGCATTTTTGGACAATGATTCAGATTTTCATTTTGAACTAGGATTAAATGGTTTGTTTAGCTTGGAATCCAGTGTTACAAAAACCACAGCAGTACTTATTGCAAAGTTAAATGAACCTTTACAGACCATTTTAATTAATAGATTGAAACTGTTAGGCAATTGTTTAACAATTGCCTATGTTATGTTAGGATTTTAATGTGAAACTTGCACCTCTACTAGTACAAATCTAGCACAAAATTGTTTTATAGAGCAGCAGAATTGTACGGATTTGTCTGTTCTATCTGGGCCAGTAGTCCTCTGGGTATTTTTTTTGGAGTGAATTTGGTGAAGTAAGATATACCTGTACACCAATTAGTTCCTACTAAACTGAGTACCACTGAAAATACTTAAACAATGCATGATACAGCAATTAAGTGTGCTCTAGAATTTTGGTGGCAACAGCATTGTCTGGTGGGTGGGGGAATAAATAAATATAACTTGGTACAGGTGTAATGTTGCTTCACATTACTTGCACTGAACTCTGCAGAGCTGCATTTGCATTAATGACATTGAATGGCACAGATGTTGACTAATTAAATTTCAGTGGATAATGCTGAAGTTTGGGCCTCGTAGAAAGTTTATTTGGAATGGTCTCAATGTGTGAAACCTCTTGCTACATGCACCTTTTGGATATCCATAGGAACAAGAAAAGGCCATTTGGTCTGCTCCTTCCAGATACCATGTATGCTCTACTCCACTTGTTTTATCTTTGGGGAAGTTCCACAGATTTCTTAACTCTCAAATCAGGTAAAATTCTAGAACCTGTTCATCTTTCTATTGAACCCTGTCTAGACCTTTTCCCATAGATGCTATTTCCTTGATTGCAACAGCAGAGGAATGATCATCCATGGTTCATTTGTGTTAATGTTCAATTCTATTCTTGACCAAATATTTCATTTAGTCTTTAATGGGGTGCTGATTAACTCCTAAATCTTTTTCAGCTTTGCTAACGGAAATTCCTTTGTGTATATTTCAAGTTCCATTTACTGTCATGAAACCATATTAATTGCTTTAGCCAGAATGGGCAGTAGCACATTTTTAAATCAATTAGTTTTGACTTGTTTAGGTTTCCAGTACCTTAGTGCATGCTTAAACCTTTCTAATGCAGGAACCTGAGACAACTTTCCTAAAATAGCTACCTCTGCTTCCCATCTAATCACTTTTCAGAAGATTAAGGTTAATGTATATAGACAAACTTTAATATATGCACACAGACACGTTGCAAAAATTCTTTGTAAACTATGTCCAAACACTGTCGCTTATGAGAAGCATTGGTGATATTTAAGGTATATTTTACTAGCTACAAAAATAAATGTTGGTACATACCATTTAAACTGCACAACCAATTCAGAAGCCCAGTGCTTAATGGAGGAGGGCAGGAGAAAAAGTGCACTTGCAGATTGCAGAAGGTGAGGTGGGAAATTTAGAAAATTATGCCAGAGCATCATGCAGCCACTTCATCTAATTGAATAGGCAGGTGTTGACATTAAACTACAGGATTCCATTAACCACTGATCGATCAGGATTTTAAATTAACATTTTGCTTTTTAATAAAGTTCTCCTGAGCTTGTGACTGAAGTGTCTGTGCTGGCAGCTTCTGCTTGCACAGCCTTGGTCATTAGACTGTTTGTTTGTTATTTGCCTCTTGTGATTGAAAACATGCAGTCCTTACACAGTCTGATCAGTGTGACTCTGGTCCCACACCAATATGATTGACTCCTACCTGCCCTTTGAAGTCACGACGTTGTATCAAACTGCTACAATGAATAACTAGCGGTTCGGGAAGGTGGCACACCACCACATTTTCAGAGCAACTAGGCATGGGAAATCAATGTCCACATACTGAACACAAATAAATCTTTCCCGGTCTCAGTAATGTAAGTATCAGTATGATACTGGTACATTTTCTGTGAAAGGGGGCCTGATGCTGCAGACCATGAGGTCAACTAGCCCAACCAGACTGGCTCCTTTTATGGTGGTTTGTGATGGTTCCTATAACCAACCATGTATGTATAATTACTTGTGTTTTTTCTCTAACTTTTACTGAAGTGCAGTAATATTTCATGACCTTGAGTGAACCATCTTTATTGCACTACAACCAAGCTGCACCACTTCCAGCTCCTTGCAGATATCCTCCTGTCTTGGTCTCCTCCAGTGACATCAAATGAAATGATTGTGCACAATTCTAGGTGGGTCAGTGCTCCAGGGTGCCTTGCCATGTAGAGATGGGACATTGGTTCACTCCTGCAGTGAGCTGCAGGCCAAGATCCTAATCTCTGCCATGATATTAAGAAGGGTAGCAGCTAACTGTATCCTAGCAAAGGGAAAATATTAACAAATTTGCTTCAGGAAATCTCTAAATTTCCTAGTGACTTGTTCAAATCTAGTCTTGGCCACAAGCAACTGATCAATTGCCTACCCTTTTAGGGATCAGAATGATGCATACCTTAAAGGGATCAGAATGAGGAGGAGCCTAAAAGGGCAAACCATTAAAAGTAATGTCAATTATAATCTTTCCTACAAGAAAATGCATAATTTGACATTTTGCAATAAACTTTCCAGCAAAAAATCAGTTAGAAATGGGGCTGAAACATGAATTAACCAATTGAACAACAATGTTTGGCCTGTTGCATAAATTAGAGAACCAAATTCCACCTACAGTAAGAATTTATTTTGAATCCTAGTCTTAGATTTATAATTGCAATTGTAGATTAGTTTTCTGATGGATATTCTAACTACTGTTGAATGGAAAGCTGCCTTGGGTTCCTTCCTGCAAGTGCAATAAAAGTCATACCTTTGGGAGATACCAGCTGACTATACTGATACCTTTCAGCAGTGAAGATGGTGTACATGGGTGGGATGAGCAGGAAATGGGGAAAATGCAACAAAAGAAAAAATAGTAATTCAATTGCTTGAATTGAAATAACTAGCTAAGTGTATGCAGCGCTGTGAACCTTTTTTTTAAATTGTTGTGAGGCTGTCCATCCACAGGCAAACTTTCTTTCTAAATTTAAGCCGATTACTTTGACAACTGGAAGTACTTGGTCTCCACCGCCCCCCCCCCCCCCCCCATCCAAATGGAGTGCAAGGCTCCACCTTTCTCCACAAAGAATGGATCATTTTAGTGACCGACTAGAGCATTGTTGTCTATTGGGCCATAATCTTGTGATCACACAATTCAGCCTAATGCCCTGCTGCTATACATTTTGCTTGTAAAAGTGAATTTTTTTTGTTAAGACATCAGGGTGGAATTTTAATACGTACATTTGCACAGGTGCCCATTTTTAATTGACAGGGTGAAAATAATCTGCAGGGTCAATCACTCTGTGGCATTTAAAACCTGTACTGATTAAGTACATTGCCTGGAGGATCAACTGTCCCTCCTGGATTAAACCTGGAAGGATGTAGGCAGGAAGGGCAATCCTTGGGGATAAAATGGGGGCAGGAGGAAGCGTGGTGATGGTGGGGGACATAACAACTAGAATGCAGTAGCACTATTGTAATTCTACCCTCTTAATAGATTTACAAACCGGCCTGAAGGAGTGACTTCCAGATAGAGTATTGAAGGCAAATAATGAACAATCAGTTGCTGCAGTGGGTGGATATCAGGATCTCTGGATGGATGATTTATAAATGGGCCAAACAGCCTTCCTCATGCATAATTAACTTGATTTTTAGAATACAGGCAGATCTAATGAATTTATTTTTAGAAGCTAAATATATGCAAAAAGATTTTAGTCTACTTAAATATTTTGTTTCTGGTTTAAGGTGACTGCCAAGTGTTGCTTTAAAAGAAAGCAATTACTGAGCTGCAGTCTAAAGTTAAAAGGGATGTTTTTAGGTCAACACCATATGTGATCCATCTGGATTATTGCAGTTCTCTGTTATAACTGAAACTGTATTCAGTTTGGCAATTGTGTACCATATGCTCTTCACATTTCCCTTCAATCTTAGTTTTGATTTTTATGCACTGACCTTTACTGCATTTTGTGGCCACTAAGGTGCTAATGTGTTCCTCCAAGATTTGCTGCACAATAAATTTTACTTCTCAGACTGCACCAATCATGCGCAATGTGTTAGTCACCTGAAAGAAAAAACTAGTTGCTTGTATATGGGTGGCTGCCTCAAAGTTTTGTTGTGCTATGGAGAGGTGTGGAGATCAATTTGAATCTAATTTTTTACCAGTTACCTAGCTTCTTATTGCAGCTGTAACATCAAGCAGCGGCTGTGAGCAGAGATGCCTGCCACTTGCACACACCATTCACTTTGGAAGAGGTTCTCCTGGTATCACCTGGTTTCTGACAAAGCTACTCCATTTACACTCTGGATTCAGCAACATTGTATAACTGCACTTGGGTGAATCTTGCATCTGTGCAGTTACTGAAGTGAATGTGGCTGCGATTTCCCACCCCCTCCCCCTCAAGAGGGGTATGGTCTGCAGAGGACAGAAATAGCAAAAGTACATTGCTGGCCTGCACAGTTGGGCTGAAAATTCAGATCAGAGATGGTGAACCTGATCTAAATACACTGCCAGTAGCAGCAGCTGAACATTTACTGTCACTTGCATCCAGTAGTACTAGGCAAAATACCCTCAAAGGGCATTCTGATGCTTCCATTAGCACAGGTGCCACTTTACTGGGTTGCATCTAGTGGAAAGGTTTTGACAGGAAATGCTTACCTGTCTGTTCCCTTTAGTGCTGGTGGACTTGTTTTTAGAGTATGTCCTGCTTTTATTCCTGTATCATTTGCAATACAAGATTCTAGATCAGAACCATGCATTCTTCACATCGTAGACATCTGGTTAACTGTGGTTAAGTTTTTTTTTAAATGTACTGCACCAGATTTTGGCTTTTAGGTCCAAGTTATTTTAATATTTTTCTTTAATCAGTTTTGCTTGTGCACCAGGTTTTGTACTTGCACCAGGTACAGATACGTAACCATTTCAGCACAGATAGTTTCCCCATGTGGATGTGTCAAATTGCAACATGTGTTATGGGCCTAAAGTGATTCATCAGAGTTCAGGTGGACTTCCTATTCTATGGCTAGTTCTCTTCAGTGGCTAAGCCCAAGAGGTCTGCACTGATCCAAAACTGCTGCAAGGTCACCTTTTCTTTGGGGAAGTCATCTTAGTTTAGTCAGACTTGTCCAATAAACAGTAATCTCTATCTGATCTTGCAACATGTCATTCTAAAGCAACTTTGTAAGTTAGTGTTAGGATTTGTGCAGGGAATATGCCTAAGGCTTTGACTTTCAAATCAATACAAGAATCCACCATGGTCACGTTGTTTCTTGAAGGGACCAAGATCGGTTCCTCTGGGTAGTATCTAATGTTATAATACATTCCCAACTGCAGGACCTGTGCGAGTGCTTTGTACGATTAAGGACTTGAAGACCCTGTTACTTCCCATCCCAGTTTTAAACTTATTTTTGGAAAGAAGCTTTGAAGCTGTGCCCTTGTAATATGGATTATAACTGGAAACAGAGAATACTGTAAGTCTGACTATTTTGTTTACACAATTATCAGTTGCAGTAAATCAGACTAATGGATCTAAGAGTTATCTACAGTTGAATAAGCAGTGACCGTTGTCGAGATTTGACCCGAGTAGGTTGAAACGTAGCAGGAGCTGTGTATCCAGGTAAAGTTTCTTTTGGGGGAAGGGTCAGTAGGGGGTGCGGGAAGTCTAGATGCAGCTAGTTTTATAAATGTGACCCTATAGGCATATGGAAGTACAGTAATGAGTTCATACTCTCTGCAGACTACAGCATAAGCTTCTTGTCACACTGCACGATTTTTGATCAATTTTCCTTCATGGAAAGGACCTGGGAATGAGCTGTTAATGTGCTCATTTAAAATGAGGTAATTTTGCACAAGTTTTTTTTTAAAATGGTGGGGGGTGGGGGTGAAGATGGAGAAAGACGGGGGGATAGAGTGGAAAAAGAGGAGGTAACTGGTTTTATTGTTGGGCCTACTGACTAACCACTGCGGGGGGAGGCAGAGGAACAACTCTCCCATTGCCCATATATCTTTGACCCTCCTTTTCTGTATAGTCGCTAGGGCAGGGGAGAAATTCTTGTCTAGCGACAGCCTTACTCGCCTCCAGCTGATCAGAATTCAAGACTGACCAGGAAAAGTTAAGTGAGCTTGCCAATGGGGAATAGTGTGATGTATTTTTTTTAATCTTGCTTGAGCGTTCTGTCGTGATTAAAAGTGAGATTTGATTACATCCTTTACGATGTTCGCCAGCTGTCTAAAATAAAGCAGCTTAACTATTTGTATCGGATCTTGTCGCCAGTGTTTCAGACCGCCTTCAGAAAGTTTGGCGGAGGGTATGTGTGTGAGACAGATATTCGGTTCAGATCACAAGGAGGCCCTACTGTTGCACTTGGGTTACGTTTTTGTATAATTAGATATTGGCAGTACGGGTACACTCAAACTCAAGATGGAGTGACCAGCGCCACGGTACTCGACGGAATATCTGATGCAGACTCAACTTGCAACTTTTGTACCCCAGATGGATAAAAGGCTGGAAAGCATTCATTAATGTAAGCATTAGGTCAAAGCAAAATTGGTCTCTATTCACGCAACAAAGAATCTACTCATTGTAGGATTGACTTGACTTATTTAATCATTGGAATGTGGATTTTCTTTCTCCTCTTCTCACCCCCTTTTTCCTCCTCAAATTTTTGGGAAGGATTTGTCCTTCAACCATATACTGGGACATTAATTGTAACCTGTTGAAGGTGGCAGAGTATTGGAAGTGGGAGAACTTAAGACCTTTTTGGCAGAATGTTCTGTGGACAGGTTCTAAAGTTTGCTGCACTTGCTAGTTACCAGTGGAACATACAGTTGGAATTGTACCTAGAGTATGAGCAACAGCTGAGTGTGCTCGAAATTATGTCCTTAAAAGTTGGCTTTATTCTGACAGTTGGCATTGCTGCTGTAGAAAGGGGTAAACTGAGTACAGGGCAGTATTCCCACCTAGGAATGTGCACAGTTTAATTTGCATACTTGTATGTTCCAGTTAGCCAACTTTTGTGGACTTTAGCACTGGGTAATGGAGATGGAATTTAGAGCCTGCTGGTGGGTCTACTTTTAACACTTAAAAATTGCTGGAACATTGGTAGTAACGCTGTTCTCACTTACTACCAGCTGCAAAGTCTGGTCCCACAGGTTTTAGCCATTCATTTCCTAAATTCAAAAGAACTTTTGTAATTGGGTTTTGGACTACTAGGATGAGCAGTTCTGTCAACTGCCCCAGCTAAGTTGCATTATGTGGTTCAGCATATCTTTGTGATGACGAACTGCGCAGCTTTAAAGTCGCTTGAATAACTTGATGTATTGACCCAATGCTGCCATGCTATGTTCTGTGTTTACCTTAAATCAAAACATTCTGTATTACAGAATGCATTAAGAACTGTTACTGCTTCAGAGGTCTTAAATCCAGGACAATGGAATCTGCAAATGCATCATGGCTTTGGAGGATGACACTGCACTAATTGTTTGTGTTAAGTACAAGACCGTTCAATTATCGCTGTAAATGTTATGGGAGAAAAATTCAGTATCTCCCCATTTGGGGCACAATTGTCGGCCGGGCGCAAAGATTAGCGCCTGGCGCTAATTATCACCTCCGACTGCAAACTTGACTTTATCACCCCTGGAGGTAATTGGAGCGCTAAATCAGGTGCTTCACACTTGTCTTAAGGTGCAAAGGCCGAGGAGCGAGGCGCTACCTCAGAGCGCTGGCGAAGCTCATGTAATGTCAGTCAGCAATGGAACACACACAATGGCGCCGGCCTGCTCTTAAAGGGGAGGGTTGATCTTGCAGCCTTGTATCTCGGCCTGGAGAGACCTGTACATCAAATCTGCTGGAAAGAACAATGGAGAGAACCAGGGAAAGAGCTCGGAGTGCAGCCCCCACAGTCTCTTCTAAATAGATGCAAGGAAGGGCAAATCCAAATGAACCTGCAAAGTGCTGCTCAGTACCCAAAACTCCTTCACACAGCATTGAATCTCTCCAGAAGTCAGTCAGTCTCTCTCTCTCTCTCTCTCTCTCTCTCTCTCTCTCTCTCAAAAAATGTGTGGTGCAAAAATGTCACCAACAAAAAAAGGTAGGAAGCGTTCACCTTTAAATAGCGCTTCCCCAGTCCCTTCCTGACTGCAAAACACTCCCCTCAACCTGTCGTTGCAGGGGGCACCACTCAATATCCGCTCCGGGGCATTGCGCACTTGACTGACGTCACGATCTGCCGGCGCAGGAGATTGTGGCGGTAGTGTTTAGCGCCGCCGCAAAATGTCTGGTCAATTTCGCGAGAGGCGCAGATATCGCCGCGCTAGTTGCTTTGCGCCCCTTTAACGCCCTCAAGGCGCAAACCAACTGAATTTTTCCCCCTATATCTCTTATTCTGTAAGATAGACGGGGAAGAAAACATTTCATATTTTGAACAAAAGGTACTGTAGTGCTTGTCTGGATTGTAATGAGGCACAGCAAGTGGTTAGATGTAGGAAAGGATTGAGTTATGGAAACTTTTTTCAATACATCAAGGGTTATTTGTCTATCCAAGCAAAGCATAACTTGTCAAAGATTAAAATAGTTTACATATGTATTTACCCAATGTTGCCAGGGCAGGGAGTTACTATATGTTTTATTGTGGAAATAAAGTGTAAGCCAAGTCACCCACTAGGAGATGGATATTTATGGAACTCACCCAAGCCACATGCATGTGGCTGTACTTGCATGCTGAGGCTGCCAAAGTTGCCCACAATTTCCCACGCTGAGAATGCCAAGCCATCCTTCAGATTCCCCTGCCTCCTGAATGTGTTCAGACTCTTGACTCAGACATGGGGTTTCTGCTCCAGTAAACTCAATTGTCTCTTTTCAAAGAATATTTAATGACAGCTGGTTTTCCATAAGTCTTGATTACGTGAACAACACACACATCCTTTTTAGTAGTGACTAATAAAATAGGGAAAGGTCATTACCTTTTTGAAATTCAAATGAAGTAACACTTAATAGGTGAATGCAAGTTGTTCACAATTCTGCCACCTCAACATGATCCCACCACCAAACACATCTTTCCCCTCCCCTTACAACATTCTGAAAGGGCTGTTCCCTCCACAATGCCCTGGTCCACTCCTCTACCACCCACAACACCCCCTCCCCTTCCCATGCAAGACATGCAACTCCTGCCTTTTTGTATCCACCCTTCCCACTGTCCAGGGCCCCAAACACTCCAGGTGAAACAGCGATTTACTTGTACTTTCAATTTACTATACTGTATTCGCTGCTAATGATGCAGTCTCCTTTACATTGGGGGAGACCAAACGCAGACTAGGTGACTGCTTTGCGGAACACCTCTGTTCAGTCCGCAAGCGTGACCTTGAGCTTCCGGTCGCCTGTCATTTTTAATTCTGACCTCCTCTGTCCTTGGCCTCCTGCACTGTTCTGATGAAGCTCAATGTAAGCTTGAGGAACAGCACCTCTTTCTATTAGGCACTTTACAGCCTTCTGGACTCAACATTGAGTTCCACAATTTCAGATAATAACCCCTGCCCCCACTTTTTCGGATGGCAGCTGTTGCTGATGATTCTGATATTCCCATTTACCCCTCCTCCCTCCTCCTCTCCCTCCCTCCCCCCCCCCCCCCCCCCCCCTCCCCCCCCCCCCAACCCAGCTTTTGTTTCTTTACTTGTCCCATTACCATCTCCCTTCTCCTTGCACCGTCATCCCGTTTGTCATTCCATCTCTCTTGCCTTCTATCCCATCAGAGACCTTCCCTTTTGTTCTTTCCTTGCCCCCTACCCCCACCCCCCCAATTCCCTACCTGTGTTCTTGCTTCCTGTTACATCTCTAACTTTTTCCATTTCTGACGAAAGGCCATCGCCCTGAAACGTTAACTCTGTTTCTCTCTCCTCGGATGCTGCCTGGACGGCTGAGTATTTCCAGCATTTTCTGTTACTTCAGATTTACAGCATCTGCAGTATTTTGCTTTTGTTCAAAATAAACATGTTCCGTGGACTCAGTTTATAGCTGCAATAAACTTTTATATTTTGTTATGAATTTTGTTAGGCCATATTACTGCTGAGCTCCTACCGCTGCTTTCTTTCTCTCCTTCCTCTTCATTCTCTTCCCCCCACCCCCCCCCCCCCCCCCCCCCCCACCCCAAAACACCCTGGTTTAATTTTCCCCCTGCCACTGTTCTCCATCAGGCGCTGGCCAAAAGTGGAGCTAGCAAATACAGAGACGGTTCCTAAAAACTGGGATTGGGGGTAGGTGGGGAAGAGTGGTGCTCTCTGCTGCTACATGGAATAAGGTGAGTGACGGCGTTCAAATTTTTTTAATGCAGCAACAACAACTTGTATTTATGCAATGCCTTTAACATAGTAAAACGTCCCAAGGCACTTAACAGGAGTGTTGTAAGACAAAGAAAAGTGCAGACGACAGTGGGAGAATGGGATGTTTACTGTCGGCTGCACTTCCACAATGTAAAAGCCCCTTGTGTTTCTACACCGCAGTGTTCCTTGGAGAACCTTTACCAGTAACAGCAGACCAGCTCTGGCAGAAAAGAGGCATTACTGAAGCATTGTGCAGCAGGGGAAAGTTCAGAAGTAATTTTCTGGACTGTTTTACCTGATGGTTTGAAAGTGGTAAATTAATCCCTTTTGGCTTGTTTCTAGGTTTTTTTTAAATATACATTTCTACTCCTGTGTATATTTTCTGCAGTGAGGAAACTACATGACTTCCAGTGCTGCCAAATGGTGCAATTGTTGGCCCTGGATTAAACTATCTTAAACCTGGATCATGAAGGGTACTGTAGTCCATTTGTGAGGAGCCTGGTACAACTTTTTTAATGCAGTTAGTAAAGTATTCATATTTGTGTATAAGATGGGCATGAGATGAAGCCAAGTGGACAGAGTTTGTGACTATGCTCCTGGTAAGCTAACCAGCTGAGTGATTTGGCAAGGGATGATGCAACATCTACCAAATAATGATCTACAGCAGAAGAGGGAATAGCAGAGGCAATATGTGTAGACATTAGTAATAAAGGCAAACAAGAGACAACTGCTGTCTCAGCAGAAGTACAATTATTTTCTGAGTAGTCGATGACTGGGTTTTTATCCTTAAACTGCTGATGGGTCTGAGGAAATTCACTAAATGTTGAACAGGAAACCTCTGAGCTTCAACTGCAGGTGGCCCATTTGTTCAGATATTCATGCTGGTATCACCAATTCAGCGAGGCCTTGATTTTTTTGAGGTGCTGGGAAACTGCTTTCCTCTAGAGATCTCATTTCCCTTTTTCTGTGCAGAGTATGTTGATGACATGAGGAGTTCTTGCTCCTAAGATGATTCTTGGGCCCTTTTTAAGACCTAAGCATTGGTACACTTCATTGGCAACACGGTGGCATAGTGGTTAGCACTGGTGCCTCACAGCGCCAGGGACCCGGGTTCGAATCTGACCTCGGGTGACTGTCTGTGTGGAGTTTGCACATTCTCCCCATGTCTGCGTGGGTTTCCTCCGGGTGCTCCGGTTTCCTCCCACAGTCCAAAAATGTGCGGGTTAGGTTGATTTGACTATGATAAATTGACCCTTAGTGTTAGGGGGGTATTAAATATGTGGGGTTATGGGGATAAGATGGGATATGTTAGGGGGAATTAAATACGTGGGGTTACGGGGGTAGGGTGGGATATGTGTACTGTGGGTATTAAAGAAGGGACAGGGTACTGGATTTGGATGATCAGCCATGATCGTATTGAATGGTGGAGCAGGCTCGACGGGCCGAATGGCCTACTCCTGCTCCTAGATTCTATGTTTCTATTTGAATAGTGTCCGTATTATATTACACCTATGGTCCAAATAGCCACAACACAAGGCATTAATGCACATTCTTTCCACGTATTGTCCACACACTTCCACAGTAGACTAGTATTGGTTTTCTTGCTCTAAGGAAATCCCTAAAATTGGACACCTCCCTTGAAAGCTGATCTATACCTTAAAATGTGAGGTATCATGCACAAAGACGGTGGTTTGTCCCATTCACCCCTGCGTTTAACATTCAGCTCTTGCATGTTGCGTTTTCAAATTTAGTTTGTTTCTGACGCTTTGAACTCTGTTCAGTAGTTTACTGTTTGTTCAGCTGTTTTGAGTTGTCTAAATCACACCTGAAGCACCAAAATAGATGCTCTAGAATTTAACCAATGTTAAGATGCATGATTGGTGTTTCTGATGCCTGTTGATGAAGCATACACCATGTAGAGTCATAGTCATAGAGTTATACAGCACAGAAAGAGACCCTTCAGCCCATAGTGTCCGCGCCAGCCGTCAAGCCCTGTCTATTCTAATCCCATTTTCCAGCACTTGGTCCGTAGCCTTGTATGCTATGGCGTTTCAAGTGCTCATCTAAAGGCTTCTTGAATGTTGTCAGGGTTCCTGCCTCTACCACCCTTTCAGGCAGAGAGTTCCAGATTCCAACCACCCTCTGGGTTTAAAGTTTTTCCTCAAATCCCCTCTAAACCTCCTGCCCCTTACCTTGAAACTATGCCCCCTGGTTATTGACCCCTCTACTAAGGGGAAAACTTCCTTTTCTATCTATCCTATCTATGCCCCTCATAATTTTGTACACCTCAATCAGGTCCCCCTCAGCCTTCTCTGCTCTAAGGAAAACAACCCCAGCCTGTCCAATCTCTCTTCATAGCTGAGGCGCTGCAGCCCAGGTAACATCCTGGTGAATCTCCTCTGCACCCTCTCCAATACAATCACATCCCTCCTATAGTGTGGCAACCAGAACTGCACACTGTATTCCAGCTGTGGCCTAACTAGCATTTTGTACAGCTCCATCATAACCTCCCTGCTCTTATATTCTATGCCTCAACTAATGAAGGCAAGTATCCCATATGCCTTTTTAACCACCTTATCTACCTGTCCTGCTGCGTTCAGGGATCTATGTACATGCACACCAAGGTCCCTCTGATCCTCTGTCCTTCCTAGGGTTCTAACATTCATTGTGTATTTCCCTTGCCTTGTTAGTCCTCCCAAAATGCATCCTCACTTTTTTCAGGGTTAAATTCCATTTGCCACTGTTCTGACCAACCCGTCTATCATCCTGTAGCCTGAGGCTTCCCTCCTCGCTATTTACCCACCCCACCAATTTTCGTGTCATCTGCGAACTTACTGATCATACCTCCTACATTCATATCTAAATCATTAATGTACACTACAAACAGCAAGGGACCCAGCACCGATCCCTGTGGTACACCACTGGACACAGGCTTCCAGTCACACACAACCTTCAACCATCACCCTCTGCCTCCTGCCACTAAGCCAATTTTGGATCCAATGTGCCAAGTTGCTCTGGATCCCATGGGCTCTTGCCTTCTTGACCAGTCTCCCATGCGGGACTTTGTCAAAAGCCTTACTGAAGTCCATGTAGACTACATCAACTGCACTACCCTCATCCACACACCTAGTCACTCCCTCGGAAAATTCAATCAATTTGGTCAGACATGATCTCCCCTTGACAAAGCCATGCTGACTATCCTTGATTAATCCTTGCCTCTCTGGGTGGAGACTAATTCTGTCCCTCAGAATTTTTTCCAATAATTTCCCTACCACTGATGTTAGGCTCACTGGCCTGTAATTCCCTGGTTTATCCCTACTACCCTCTTGAATAATGGTACTACGTTAGCTGTCCTCCAGTCCTCTGGCACCTCCCCTGTGGCCAGAGAGGTTCTGAAAATTTGTGTCAGAGCCCCTGCAATCTCCTCCCTTGCCTCATGCAGCAGCCTGGGATACACCTCATCTGGGCCTGGGGATTTATCCACTTTTAAGCCTGCTAAAACCGCTAGTACCTCCTCCCCCTCATTACTAATTTGTTCAAGTATATCACAATCCCCCTGCCTGATTTTTTAAAATTTTTTTTTATGCCTACATCATAGTGAACACAGATGCAAAATATTCATTTAAAACCCCACCTACATCATCTGGCTCTACACACAGATTGCCACTTTGGTCCCTAATGGGCCCTACTCTTTCCCTGGTTATCCTCTTGCCCTTAATACACCTTGGGATTTTCCTTTATTTTGCCCGGCAGTGTTAGTTCATGCCCCCTCTTCACTCTCCTAATTTCTTTTTTAAGTACCCCCCCTGCACTTTCTATACTCCTCTGGGGCTTCCACTGTTTTTAGTCCTTTGTATCTGTCAAAAGCCTCCCTTTTTCCTAATCCATTCTTGTATATCCCTTGACATCCAGGGTTCCCTGGGCTTGTTGGTCCCACCCTTGACCTTTACAGGAACATGTTGCCATTGTACACTCTCTATTTCCTTTCTGACAGACTCACACTGCTCTGATGTGGATTTTCCTACAAGTAGCTGATCCCAGTCCACTTTGGCCAGATCCTGCCTTATCATATTAAAATCGGCCTTCTCCTAATTTAGAACCTTTATTTCCGGTCCATCTTTGTCCTTTTCCATGACTACCTTAAATCTCACCGAATTATGGTCACTGTCACCAAAATGCTCTCCTACTGCCACTTCTACCACTTGCCCGGCTACATTCCCTAGAATTAGGTCCAGTACCACCCCCTCTTGTAGGACTTTCTACATGCTGGCTCAAAGAGCTCTCCTGGATGCACTTAGAATTCCGCACCCTCTAAGCCTTTCACACTCTGACTATCCCAGTTAATATTGGGGAAGTTGAAATCCCCTACTATTATTACCCTATTATTTCTTCACTTCTCTGAGATTTGCCTACATATCTGTTCCTCTATCTCCCCCTGACTGTTTGGGGGCCTATAGTACACTCCCAGCAAAGTGCTTGCCCCCTTTTTGTTTTTAAGTTCTACCCATATGGCCTCCTTTGATGAACCTGCTAAGATGATATCCCTCCTTACAGCAGTAATTGACTCCTTGATTAATATTGCGACCCCCCCCCCCCCCCCCCCCCCCCGGGTCTCTCGCCTGAAGATTCTATACCCCGGAATATTGAGCTGCCAGTCCTGCCCCTTCCCTCAACCATGTCTCTGTGATAGCAACATTATCATCATACTCCATGTGTTCATCAACACCTTCAATTCATCTGCCTTACTCGCAAGACTCCTTGCATTAAAATAAATGCCATCCAGCCTTGCCATACTCCTTTTGTGCTGTTACATATTTGCTCTGCCTTCCAGGCTGACTTGTTTTTTCCTCTCTATTTTGGCTGTGCATCACCCCCTACTATAGCTCCACTCCATATCCCATCCCCCTGCCAAGTTAGTTTAAACACCCCCCCCCCCCCCCCCCCCCCCCCCTGCAACAGTACTAGCAAACCTCCCCTGCAAGGATGTTGGTCCCGGTCCAGTTCAGGTGCAACCCGTCTGACTTGTACAGCTCCCACTTTCCCCAGAAGCAGACCCAGTGATCCAGGAAACTAAAGCCCTCCCTCCTGCACCAACTCTTTAGCCACGCATTCATCTGCTCTATCCTCCTATTCCTATGCACGTGGCACCGGGAGTAATCCAGAGATTACAACCTTTGAGGTCCTGCTTTTTAATCTGCTACCTAGCTCCCTAAATTCTTATTGCAGGACCTCATCCCTCTTTCTACCCATGTCGTTGGTACCAATGTGAACCATGACCTCTGACTGTTTGGCTACAGGGCATTCTGAAGGGGGAGGGCATTCAGTGACATCCTTGACCCTGGCACCAGGGAGGCAACATACCATCCTGGAGTCACGTCTGCGGCCACAGAAACGTCTATCTGTTTCCCTTACGATAGAATCCCCTATCACTATGCTCTCCCATTCTCTTTCCTCCCCTCCTGTGCAGCTGAGCCACTCGTAGTGCCACGGACTTGGCTCCTGCTGCATTCCCCTGAGAAACCATCTCCCCCATCAGTATCCAGAACGGAAAATCTGTCGGAGAGGGAGATGGACCCAGGGGACTTCTGCACTACCCTCCTAGTTCTTTTACTTTGTTTGGCGGTCACCCATTCGCTGTCTGTGCACTCTTTACCTGCGGTGTGACCACCTTGTTAAACGTGCTATCCACAAAGATCTCTGCTTCGGATACTCCAGTGACTCCAGCTGCAGCTCCAGCTCCGAGATGTGGATTTCGAGTAGCTGCAGCTGGAGACACTTCCTGCACATGTGTTCGCCCTGGACACCTAAAGTGTCCCTGACTTCCAACATAGCACAGGAGGAGCACTCCATGCTGCCGAGCTGCCCTGCCATGTCCTACCCTTAATTTACTCCCTTAATATTCTTTAACTTAAAATACACTAGGGACCTTACTTCCCTTAACACATGTCTTGACTTCCCCCTCAACTTTAGGGCTCATTTTGTAGAAGACTGGTACTACATCGGATGTGCACATATCTGTCAGCTCTGACTGGCGTTCCACTTCGACCTTCCCTCCTTTGCGTTACCTGTATCTAGCACTCCTCTGCTTTTGAGTCTACTGCAGTACTGACCGAGGCACTGCAAGCTATAAAGCTGAAGGATAAAAACCAGTTTTCCAGGCCAACTTCGACCAAGCATCACAGTCTAAAATGATAAGGGACATAAAGGGTTAAATTATGAAGACATGTTGCATAAACTTGGGTTGTATTCACTTGTTTAGAAGGTTGAGCGGTGATGTAACTCTCCTGTTTAAAATTATAAAAGGATTTGATAGAGCAGATACACAGAAGCTCTTTCCTCTGGTGGGGTAATACAGAAAAAGGGGACACAATCTTAAAATTAGAGTTGGGCCATTCAGGAGTGAAATCAGGAAGCATGTTTTCCCACACAAGGAGTGGAAATCAAACTCTCTCCTTGGTTCCATATCCCTTTATGCCCTTACCTAACAAAAGTAATCAAATTTCACAAATAATGAGAGCCTTCATCCCTCCATTGTAGATGAAAAACAGAGATGTGCAGGACACGCTACAATGGGTCTTTCAACATCTCTGAAAACAATTAGCTATTCTACTCCCTATTATAAAAATCTATTCTGGCTAAGATAGAAACTTTATAGAGTAAAAGGAATCAAAGATTAAAAATAGAGATCTACAACTCAAGCAGAACAATTTAAAAGAAGCTTGAAGTGCAACACAATTCTAAGGAATTTGTATAGCCAAAATGCAGATGTCCTAATTCATTTAAACTGTGACCAGTACACTGGATTTTGAAGAATTTCACATCCTATCTTAATGTCTTCCATTTAAAATTATCTGAATTGCGCTTGCAGAATCCTGCCAGGGAACCTCAGACAGTCAGCACTAAAGACAAAGTTACTTCGGTGATTTAAAAGGCTTTGACAGAGGGAGGATGGAAGGAGTATATCTTTGGTTATCTTAAACTGAACAGAACAGTTAAAACTGAAGCTGCCCTCCCTTACTAAGGTTCAAGTGCAGAATCGCAGACACTTTGGTTTCTGAACGTGGGAAGACCCAGATTAGGACATTCAGCCCCTCAACCCTGTTTTGCCGGCTGATCTGTACCTTAACGCCATAGCCCCACCTTTGCTCCATATCCCTTGATACAATTACCTAACAGAAATCTGTTGATTTCCAATTGATCCAGCATCCACAGCCTTTTGGGGAGTGAGTTCCAAATTTCCACTACCTTTTTGTGTGGAAAATGTACTTCCTGATTTCACTCCTGAACGGCCAAGCTCTAATTTTAAGGTTATGCCCCTTGTTTTACATTTCCTTACCGGAGGAAATTGTATATATCCTATTGAATTCCTGTTATTTTAAAGTCCTCAGTCAGATCAACCCTTAACCTGGTAAACACAAAGGAATACAAACCAAGTTTATGGAACTTGTCTTCATAATTTAATCCTTTAAGCCCTGCTATCATTCTGGTGAATCTGCACTGTATTACCCACCCCAAGTCAAAATATCCTTCAAGTATTAATGCTTAAAACTCAACACAGTACTCCAAATGGGGGTCTAACAACTGGAGCATCAAATCCTCACTTTTTTTTTTGGATTACTTTTTGTACCTGTGCACTAGCTTTTAGTAATTTGTGTACATGGACACTTAAATCCCTTTGCTGCTCCACACGTTCTAGTCTCCCACCATTTAAGAAAATATTCTGATTTGTCTTTCTCGGCTCCAAAGTGGATAATCTCCCACTTCCCCCACATTGACATCTGTCTGCCATAGTTTTGCTGACTCACTTAATCTATACCCCTTTGTAGCTTCCTGCTCTCATCTACACAACTTGCTGTGCCTCCTAACTTAGTGTCAGCTGCAAACTTGGATATACAACTCTCTTCTTGTATCCAAGTCATTGATATGGTGAAAAGCTGAGGCCCCAGTACAGATTCCTGGGGACACTACTTCAATAAAGACATTCACTGCTTTCTCAGTCAAAAGTTGCTTTG
This sequence comes from Squalus acanthias, assembly GCA_030390025.1. NCBI lineage: Eukaryota > Metazoa > Chordata > Chondrichthyes > Squaliformes > Squalidae > Squalus > Squalus acanthias. Next base: position 95,773,712 of record CM059433.1, read on the forward strand.
GTAGCTCAAACCGCTTTAGATGTGATTGATACTGATAGTGACGGACAGTCATTGGAGAAAAGGACTATTGAGAAGAATCACTTGCTAGGGGAAATTTCTGTAGGAAGCTGCATTATCAAGACATTGGCATTTCCCATTGCCTCACTGGGTGCCAGATCTGCAGGTTTTTTGTTCACTTGAAAAGAAATGGTTAACATGAAAGTACCACCATTGCAGAAATCATAGCTGTGGCTATTGAACTTAGTTCTGGCAGAACCACCAAGTCTAGGTGAACTGGAATTCATGATGTCCATTTGCAATATCGCATCTTGGAAAGTCTATCGAAAAATGACTTTTATCCAATAATTCTGCTGCTGGTCAGAATCTAAAATATTCTGAAAAGGGTAACCCCTGATTTCTCTCTTTTAATGTAAGTTTTAAGAAACTTGCAGTGTCTTGGCTTATGCCTATTTAATCTGGAAATAAAATTTTTTTTAGAAAATGCTACTAGCTCTAGCCTGTTTTGATGGCTTTACTTGGCAGTAGTTCCTGTAACCAGTCTTGATCATGGTTTTTCCAGTTAGTATATATGTCCCTTTGTCCTACAATCATGGTTCAACTAGAAATACTCCTGGATCAAACTTTTCTATTCCACTTAGTATCTTGTATACATCCTATATTGGGTTCCTCATTTGCCTTTTGAGCTTGAGCAGCAAATTTTTCTAACCTTGTTTCGCAAATTATTTACCTTTAGAATCTGTGTGACTGAAGAGGAACACTGTATTGAGCCTTAAATGAGTCAAATTACAATAACGACTTCCAATTCTCTTCTGCTTTTGGAAATTTCTGTTCACTGAGTGACCATGCAACAGAGTACAGCACTGATATTTTAAAATTAAAACCACAGCATTTTGACCATTCAGGAACATCTATGCCCAGGTACAGTTTGTGACTTCAAGTCCTGTACAAAAGAGTGTTTTTTTTAACCAATACTTAACACCAGATATAGCTCTCTAACTGAATACTTCAAGGAGAAAACTAAATATTGCTTCTAAGCTGTTTAGCAATATACTAATTTTCCCTTTTAACTGTGCTCCTTAAAGAATTGTTACTGAGCTGATGGCTGTACCTTATCACTTTTCAAAATGGGCCTATGCAAGAGATCCCTTAGATCAGATTCTGAATTTTATTTAATAGTGCAATACTTTTTTATTTGGTCTCCGAATGTGGGCGATGCTGGCAAGCTTAATTTATTGCCCATCCCTAGTTGTCCTGAGGGCATTGAGTCACTTGTAGAGTGGGACTGGAGCCACATGTAGGCCAGACTGGGTAGGGGTGGTAGGTTCCGTTCCCTGACGGACATTAGTGAATCTGTTTTTTTTTTTTAAACTATCTGGCAGCTTTCATAATCATTTCATCTCTGGTGCTCGGCCACAAATTACAAGATTTACTGAATTGAATTTCCCAACTTGTCATGGTTGGATTTGAACTCTCAACCGCTGGCATTCTCGTCCAGTACCATAATCATATAAACTACCTTCACCTATCAACTTCTGTCACTGTATACAAAAACATTTGTATTCAAAAAAAAAAAAAGCAGCAAATTATAACTAAAGAAGTAGAGACTGTGTCACATTCAAGCTAGGGAGAATAGATAAACTTCCAATAAGGAACGAAGTATACATGAAAATCAATCCGACATGGGTCGCCAGCAACAGGTACCAATAAAGGTGAATAAACAAACCATTCCAAATATTTGTTGAAAATCCTTTGGACTCGTAAATTGCTTTCTCCACTATTCAAAGCAAAACTGTTTTCTGATAACAGACTACACCTCTTAGCATGCATCGAGCATATAAAAAAAAAATAGAAATTTTTATAATTAACAGCAAGGTTAGTCATTCACAGAACATGCCAGGGCTAGTTCTTTGCCATCTCCTCTAGTGTGATACATCAATGGAAAATTACTGAGCAGAAGCCATTATTGGAAGCATTAACTGCTAATAATGGCTTCTGCTCTCAGTAATTTTCAGTCATTTGAATATTTTTGTCTTCAATTTTTAGAGATCTTAAAGTATAAAAAATGCACATACTGTATACTAGCTTGGGGATGGCCAACCTTTGAGTGACTGGGTAGGGCTGCAACTGGATCTATTCAGCCCCTCAAGCCTGTTCTGCCATTTAATTAGATCATGGCTGATCTGTACCTCCACTCTCCTTACCTGCCTTTCCTTCATCTGCCTTAATATTCTTCCCTAACAAAAATCTATCTGTTTTAAAATTTTCAATTGACTAAGCTGCGATAACCTGTCCACTAGCTTTTGTGATTTCTGTACATTGGCCCCGAAATCTCTCTGCTCCTCCACAGTTCCTAACGCATTGCCATTTATAAAATATTCTGATCTATCCAAGTCTAAAGTGGATGATCTCACACTTTCCCCACATCGAACTCCATCTGCCACAGTTTTGCTCACACTTAATCTATCAATGTCACTTTGCAGCTTTCTGCTCCCATCTACACTACTTACTGTGCCATCTAATTGGAGCAGTATAGATTGTGCACCTTTTTAAGATTACAAAGTTTAATTGTTAACACTGGGCTCGCACAAGGTTCAGTTAAGAGGCTTCTGCTATTAAATAAATACTGAATAAGTTCATACAGATGTTAAAACTGTTGAAATATTGGCTTGGGTATTTTGTGTTCCTGGATTTTGTTCATTTTCTGCAATGCACATCAAAGAAAATTATAGGGTGCAGGAGCAGTCATATTTATTATATAGGAAATGTGTGACACATTTGTCTAGTGAGTGCAGTGGTCTGTTGCTCTACAGGCTTTGTCTTGAATGCAAAATACATGTCACACTTGCACCTGATCTGAGATCTGATCCAATCAAAATGAGGCAGGAAGTGAGCGTACCAAATTAAGCTAGAAAAGTGGGTCACTTGCAGCAAACCACTATTGTGGAGCTTCAATTCAGCCTTCTGCTGGCTGCAGACTGATTGGATTAAAGCAATCTTGGATATATTACTCAAAATCCTTTTTGAAGATGCATTAAAAGCAACTTGCATTCATAGTACCTTTTTTTTAAATGTTTGGTTTTAAAACCAATATCCCAAGGTGCTTTACAAATATGCGTAATGAAAATGGACACAGACAGGAATGAGAATTAGGATGGGGTAAACAAGGCAGAGTTGAAGAGATGAGCTTTGAGATTTTTAAAGGTAGGTTCACAGAAGTGAAAGGGTTTTGGAAGAGTAGGATTGATATGACTGCAGGCTTTGCCATCAGTGGTGGGGCGAAGGGAGAGGTTTACACAACGACTAGAGTTGGAAGGATGTGGTTTGTGAAACTGAATAACTGCTGGAGCTGGTTGCAGAGAGAAGGTGGGGCAAGGCCATAAATCAATTTAGATATTTTGAATTGAATGCATGGGGACTGGGAGCCATTGTAGGTCGATGGGAGTTGTTGTGCAGGACAGGCTATGTACAGCAGAGTTTTGGACAAGTTCAGAGTTTCTGGAGTTTGAAGGTGATGGTCCTAATAAGAGGGTTTTGGGAGTGGAGTTGGGCAATCATATGGCATTCACAGCACAATGAGGCTATTTGGCCATATTGTCTGTACCAACTCTTTGTTAATGCAACCAGTCACCATTTTTAATATACATATTTGATTTTGATATCTTTGACTGAATAAAAGTAGTTCTGACGAGGATATTTTATGCCTAATTGTGTTTTTCTTTGAGTAAGTGAGACTTCTAATGCAATGCTATGAGCTCTGATTTTCTGTGGTTTTTCAAAAATTTCTAGTCCAGAAAGTGGGCGGGGGGAAGTTAAAGTGAGCAATAAGTGACTTTGGGGATTGATTTACATTGGCCTAGAACTTGCAGTCAGAGGTGAAGCAAAGGAGTTTGCCTTTTTCGACGTGCAAGTGATTTCAGCCCAGCATAGTGGGAAATCCCTAGTGCAATCTGCTGTGATGCCAACAAGCTGTCTTAGCAGCCAATCACATTGCAGAATTCTCAGACCGGGAACTAGGAAATGAAGCTGCTTTTATTCGGATTTTAAAAAATATTAGAGCAAAATGAAGATTGGGACTTTCACATAGAACCTGAAATATAATGTTACAGACTTTGAAAAAAATATTTTTTTAACGCTGCTTCTTGTAATTTTTATCATAATGGAGAAATTTGACACTCCACAAAATTAAACGTTTTTCAAGGTCATAATGTTTGTTTAGCGGTCATTACGCTGTTAAAACCCCAGTTACACCTAATCCAACAAGGCCTAACATTTAATGGGTTATTGATCAGCGATTATTACCGCGGAAAAGCCCAAGTTTTCGTCAGTTTCACTGATTACACTTGCTGGCTATGGGGGGCAGGGGTGGGTCACAGCGCAGCCAGTGTCGGAGCAGTGAATGACTGACCGCAACTTCAGGATGTCTGTTTAGATGCGCATGCGCTACATCCTGAAGTTGCGGTCAGTTTCAAAGGGGTAATAACAGTGAGCGCTGTTCATTCGCTGTTATTACCCACCCTAAATTCCAGCCCAATATATTAATCATTGTGGCTTATATTTTACTTTAGGAATAGTTTTGATTTTGTTTCTTAAGGCTTTAATCACAGTATTTTAAAATATATCCCTGGACTTTTTTTTAGATATAATTTTCAAATAAATCTGCTTTGTGTTTCTGGGGCAGGAAAGGACAAGAGCAGCAACTTCCTATGAACCTGACTTCCAAGTCTCTCAGACTTGAACATGTATTGCCTTTCCTTCATCATTGCTGCACCAAAATTCTGGAATTCCCTACCTAACACCATTACTACAAGGACTGGAACAGTTCAGGAAGGCCCTTCACTGCCTTTCCAGGGACACCCGGGATGAGCAATAATTTCAGCCTTGCCAGGGTCTCCCACATCCAAAGAGCAACTTTAAAAAAAAAAAAGTAATAATTGGCAGATACTTGTCTGGAGCTATTGAAAAATGAGGTTCTCGAACACTACAGTTCTTGCTGGTTTTGGTGTAATATGTAACATAGCACAGAATGGTATGCTGCATGTATGATCTGCCATACACTTAAAACCCAAGCAAATTAGATTTTAGTAAGATGAATATTAGCCTCTAATTATCTAATCTACAGATGCTAAAATGACATTGATTTGATCTCTCCTTGTCTTCTCTTGCTGTTTTGCTCTAGCTGTTCTGCCACATCTTACTCCTTGTATATTAATGTTGAGACTGCACACCTGACATGACAGGTGAATTGGAGAATTTGGCATGGTGGTCAGCGTATCTGATTCATGGTGCTCTGCTGATGTGGGATGACGGACACAAGTGCTTCTGTACCGCAAAACCGATTATCAACTTGATTATTATCTATCATCATGGAAGTGGTTTTAGCAGAGTGCTTCCAAGCGCCATGCTGGAGCTGTCTAACCTGCTTTCAGAACAGTTAGTTTCTGCTCACCCTCATTCTCCATTCCCTTGTATAATGTAAGCTTACTATTTAAAAAAAAAAAAAAATAGGTGGGTGTGGATGGTGCAATCTTCCATGTGCCACCACTGGAGGTTGCTCTTTCAGCTGCAATGTCCCTTATCCGCAGAATTGTCTCCCAAGATCCCTCTGCTTTGCCTCCTCCCACCCGACTTTCAAAGCCTCCTCAAAAATGCTCTGTCGTTCAGTTGGCCCTGTTCCCATCCCTGTAATTCCATTCCAATGATCTTTCCATCCCACTTGGTGTCCATTTTAATTCTCACTCAAGTGTTTTGTGATGTCTTTCTGACATGAGGAACACTAACATGAAAAATTCTCTCTTTTTATTCTGTCCTACTTGCTTTTGTACATCTTGGCCACATTCCATGGAACATTTCCCAAGTAGCTGCTATGCAAATTGATTTGTGTATGTGAATCATCTTGATCATGAGAAAGCAAGCTTATTAGTAGAAACCAGCTGCTATTCTAATCTGGTAATGATGGATATGTGCACCAATGGAAAAACTGTTGCATCTTAAAGTAAAATCAGAATATGCTGAAAACTCTCAATTAGGTCAGGCAGCATCTGTGAAGAGAGTTAATGCTTTCAGGTTGATGAACCTTTCTTCAGAATTGCTTTCTTTCACAGTTTTTAGGAGCAAAGTATGAATGTATTTTATACCCCTGTGCATCTGTGTTTTTAAGTTGAGTGATCTATGGCTTTCTCACTGGTACCAATTTGTTAGTTTTCTTTCTGTACTCTCCAGCAACTCCATGGTTCCATTTTGTGGAATGCGGGTGCTTGACTATTCCAGCACACTCCTGGTCTGCCTCCTATTCTGCACCTCCACCATCACCATTGAGCACCTCTATCGGATGATCTAACTTTCTCTGCTCTAACAAAAATGGGCCCCCAATTTTTCTAATCTCTTCTCGTAACTTTCTCAAGTGAAAGCAGAGGGAATTCTAAACCTACAGAAATCATTACTTAGGCCACATTTAGAATATTGTCAAGGTTTGCTTGCCCTACAAGATTCCAGGGCCATGCAGGGTGTCTAAAACAGATTTAGTTATGATACTAGATAGGTAATCTTACTTCATAAAACATTATGAAAAGAACACGACACCATGGAGTAGATTTGATGGAAGAACTGCGGCCCCATTATTATCTCGGAGGCTCATTCTGGGTGGGGGGGGGAGGGTGGAAGGAGTTATGGACAAGAAACCCAGAAGTACGTCTTATATTTTTTTTTCTCCAGGTTTCCAACCCCCGCAGCCAGCCTGGTTGGTTGGCTGCCTGTCGGACGGGGGGTGGGTGGTGTGTGTCAGATGGTGGTGGGGAGTCTGATCACTTGGGTGGGAGGGGGGTGTGGGTGTTTACAGGTAAGCTTGTTGGGCCTGGAGGAAACACTCCTGCTCCTCATGGCCCACAAGCAGCGCTGCAAAGGCACTTGCCTCATGGATTTAGTCCTTCTCGCCTCCTTTTACCTGCCGGGTTTCCTGAGGCCTGGGAAACCCAGCCAACTGTGGTGGAAAAATAGAAACACTGTTAAAATAGAGGCACACAGCCTCCTTTTTAAAAGGTTTCAATGACTGACCTTCCTCCTGCGAGTGGATTGGTTGCCTGCCCCTCGTCTTGCCTCTGTTAAAACCAGAAGTGGGGCATGTTCGAGGTGGGCTAGGTTCCTGTTTCAGATTTTTAATTTTTTAACACCTCTCCTGAACCAAACCTGCCTGTTTTTGGGGTTAAAATTATCTTATAAATCCATTATGGAAATAAATGGGAAAGAAAAAAGATCTTAAATGTGTAAATAACAGGGAAGGAATGTTGAGGAGGGAAGAATTTAACAACAGTGAAGTGCATGCATCTTAAGCAAATACTGCCAATTTACTATGGAGGCAGAGCAAAAATGTTTACAGTATAACTTGCATGTGACTAAGCGGAGAGCTTTGTTTTGAATCATACATACTATATTCTAATGTGCCATTGTACAAGTTTGTGTCTTGGACTTTGTGATCTCTATAAATTGTTTACTGCTGGAAGCAGCCAGTCTAGAAAAATGCCACATTTTATCTGGGGTATGACGCCCACCATGTAGGGCAGGCTCATTCAGTCACACATACCAGGCTGTAAGGAGGAGATGGGTCAGCAATTCTAAACAATCGGAGTGGAAATCTGTTGTAGCAGGCATTGCCCAGGGTATCTGCTGCTGTTGACGGATAATTCAGAACCTGCCTCGCAGAAGTCCCAGAGTCTGTTTCCAGTTTGAAAATTCCCTTGTGCTATACTTCCACACGGGACGAGACAAACTGAGGAGTCTGTCACTTTGTCTTTCTTGTAAAATCATTTCATTTAAAGATTGCAAATTGTTTAAAGTACTGCTAAAGATTTCTTCACTTTGTTTGAAGTATAGTAATCTAGTGACATTTCTGTTTGCTCTTGTTTCTGTTCAATATTTAATAAACTTCATTTAGTTTGTAGCCTGAGGTATGCTGTCTGTCAGCCAGAGCGATCAGGATCTTGTAGTGGTAATCCTTATTTCCATCTGTACCTAATCCATGAAAGGGTTCCTTGTTTATCCTGTGGCCTACTATTATACTGATGTGTGAAACATTGCTGCATTGAGGTTGTAGTGGCACCATGGTAAGCATTGAAAATCTGAATGATCTGTGAGCAATGCCAAAGAAGATGTATTAGTGCGTTAATAAAATAAAAATAGCTTGCCACTTCAAAAAAGTGTGCCTTGGCAGTTTTTTAAAATTAAAACATTATACTTTGAGTAACATGTATTATTCCCAGTCCCATTTTTCCACATTTGTTATCTTGATGTTTGTGGAAAAATGATTTATTGGTTCTGCAATGACTGAATGTCAGAGAGCCTACATCTATAATGTAGACTGCTCTAATACAATACATTTCATATTTAAAAAAAAACCAGGTAGTTTGAGGAAATCAATGTCATGCTGCATTGTAGATGTATGTAGTTTAATGCAGGTGACAATGTTGTGTAGATATGTCTAGATAAATGCAGCTTTGAAGAATATTTTTCTAAATTATGAAAAAATGTGACACTAATCCTTACTTGATACAATCCTATAAACATCACTTTCTGTGACAATTGCTAACTTTTTGATTTGACAAACCTTTTAAATCAATCATAAATGATTTAAGTAGGATTTTGAAAGAAAGCTGCAGTACATTATATGCCATCTGAAACTTTTTAACACATTTTAAATAGATTTCACAAAAGCCTGTTTTGACATGTCTGTAAATTCTCATTCCAGTGTGGCCTTTTATAGGAGTGTCATTCCAGAAGTATTGAGCTTTGCAAAGCAGCTTTCAACTAATACCAGAAAGTCATGCATATTGCAACATTTTAGTTTTTTTTAACTAACATCCATTTCTAAATCCAGTTACTACTTGAATAAAATCAGTATTAATAAATAATCCTACCTGATTTGGAAGAAGAATGTTCTCCTTAATTGATTCTCTTGTTACCTAATAAAGATTTTCTGCTGCATAAACACCAGATTAAACAATCCAGTTCCTCGACTGCAATATTGGAATTAAATGCTGAGAACTCAGCCCCTGGTTCATGTAGCTTAGCTATACTTACAGGTATACTTGAAGCCCTTTTACACAGAATAAGAGACAGATGAATTATCTCACTAATTCATAATTTAGTGAATATGAATAAATTGGCTAGAAGTTAATCATTTTGATTAATTACATTTTGGCAATTAGACCTAACATTTGTATGACTAATTAAATATTACTTCACAACCAAACTGCTTCAAGTTAAATTTGAAAGCAACATTCATTACACAGAACAAACTTGCTTAAATCTGATTTGCAGATGTACTCAGGAGTTTTTGCTGTAATTTGAGATCAAAAGATAAAAACAGGTGAGAAAGACCATTCAGCCTAACCTTGGTTCAATGATCCATAAAGACCCTACATTTTACTCACTTTACCTCCCCCCCCCCCCCCCCCTCCCCCAAATCATGGCATCCAGTGTTTAAGTGATAGAATTCTTACCCCCATGACCCAGAATTCACCTGAGAACTAATCCCTGAAGGTAGCAGGACAAGTAGATAAGGTGGTTAAGAAGGCATGTGGGATACTTTCCTTTATTAGCCAAGGCATAGAATACAAGAGCAGAGAGGTTATGCTAGAACTGCATAAAACACTAGTTAGGCCACAGCTAGAGTACTGCATACAGTTCTGGTCACCACATTACAGGAAGGATGTGATTGCACTAGAGAGGGTACAGAGGAGATTTACAAGGATGCTGCCAGGACTGGAATTTTAGCTATGATGAAAGATTGGATAGGCTGGGGTTGTTTTCTTTGGAACAGAGGAGTTTGCAGGGAGACTTAATTGAAGTGTATAAAATTATGAAGGGCTGAGTGGACAGGAAGAGTTCAATAACCAGAGAGCATAGATTTAAAGTAATTGGTAGGATTAGAGGGGAGTTGAGAACCTTTTTTTCCACCCAGAGGGTGATGTGGGTCTGGAACTCACTGCCTGAAAGGGTGGTAAAGGTAGAAACCCTCATCATTTTTAAAAGTACTTGGATATACACTTGAAGTGCTGTAAACTGCAAGGCTATGGACCAAGAGCTGGAAAGTGGGATTAGGCTGGATAGCTCTTGACTGGCGCAGACATAATTGGCCAAATGGCGGCCTCCTGTGCTGTAAATTTCTATGATAACAGCTTTCCAATGGTCCTAAATTTGCCATTTGCTAGTTAGAACCTGTTTCCACTTGCCCTGTGCTTCTATCTTTTTAGTTCCTTTTCCATACTGTTTACTAGCTTGGATACCTGTATCATATAATTTCTCAGTCACTTGCTACTAAGGAAAAGCCCAAGTTTCTCCAGTCTTTAATGATAACTCTGCCTTCTGACTAGGGATCAGCTTGAACCATCTCCAGTTCTTTCATGTCTTGATGATCAGAACTGGACACTGTACTTGAGTGGTTTGGCTAGAGCACTCTAGTTTTGGCATGACATCCTTTGATTAGTACTCTACTGTTTTTGTTAAATAATTCAGCATTCTGTTTGCTGCTCAACATTTTTGGATATGTTGAGTGCGAGTCTACCAGCACCATTAGATCTCTTTTTCAACTTCATCCTTGGCTATTTTCAAATCATTTATGGAGTACTTGTATTATTATCTTCTCCCTCCTCCACCACCCCCGCCCCCCCCCCACCCCTTCTCGTGTGCTGTGCTTTATCCCTCCCCCATATTCTATCACATGCCATTGTTTAGCCCATTTATATATTTTGTCTAATTTATTTAGTAATTCTCAAGCAACATCTTCCAATTTAACTGCCCTCCAAGTTTGGTATCCTCTAATACGATAGCAAAATACTGCAGATGCTGGAAATCCGAAATAACAACAGAAAACGCTGGAAAAACTCAGCAGGCCAGGCAGCATCCGTAGAGAGAGAAAGAGAGTTAACGTTTCAGGTCGATGACCTTTCATCAGAACTGGGAAGAGCCGGAAATCAAATAGATTTAAGGCCAGGGTAAAGCTGGGAAAAGGGGGAGGGGATAAAGGAACAAAGGTGGAGATGAAGAGACATTAAGAGAGGCAGCTGTCCTTCATTCTGCCAGTGGACTCCACACCCCACCGAGCCCCAACCTGCCACATCAACACCACCTCCAGCCCTGCACATCTCCCAACGTCTCTCAATGTCTCCTCACCTCCCCCCCCCAAACGCAGATTGGGTGACCGCTTTGCGGAACACCTCCGTTCAGTCCGTAAGGGGGACCCCGAGCTCCCGGTGGCCTGTCACTTTAATTCACCGCTTCACTCCCACTCTGACCTCACCGTCTTCGGCCTATTACACTGTTCCACGGAAGCTCAGCGTAAGCTCGAGGAACAGCACCTCATCTTTCGTTTAGGCACGCTACAGCCCTCTGGACTCCATATCGAGTTCAACAATTTTATATCATAACCTCAGCTCCAATCACATTTATATTTTATTTTATCCACCCTTTTATTTGTCCCCCCCACCTTTTTTTTTTCTCCTAGAAGCTGGCAGCTGTCCTTCGTTCTGCCAGTGGATTTCACACTTCGTTCAGCCTTGGTCTGTCGCGTTGGCACCACCTCTAGCCTTGCATATCTCTTGGTGTCTCTTGGTGTCTCTTCATCTCCTCCTTTGTTCCTTTGTCCCCTCCCCCTTTTCCCAGCTTTGCCCTGGCCTTGAGTCTGTTTGATTTCCGGCTCTTCCCAGTTCTGGTGGAGGGTCATCGACCTGGGGCGTCGGCTCTCTTTCTCTCTCTACGGATGCTGCCTGGCCTGCTGAGTTTTTCCAGCGTTTTCTGTTATTTTGAAGCAACCATAACATGGCTTGAACTATCTCAATGCCGCTCAGTAGCCTGCTACCACGTAGATCTCTGAACATGCTGAGGGAGCATCCAGAAGGAAGATGGCTAGAGCCTACACAGATGATGGGGTTGTCTCTAACTCCACTTAAATAAGTACAGATGTCTCACACAGCAGACAGGCTCAAGCTGTCACTGAATTACTAACCTGCAGCCCCTGTCACTGCAGATCCTTCTAGAGAGACAGCACAAGAAGGTGTTCGGCCACTTCCATCTCTAGAGGTAGCCACTGAAATGCAACAGCCATCCACCTCACTTCCTCCTCTGACCAGGGAAACACTCAGAAGGAGTAATGACGGCAGAAGGCGCTGGAGAAGCTCAGCAGGCCGGGCGGCATCCGTGGAGAGAGAGGGAGAGTTGGCGTTTCGGGTCGATGACCTTTCGTCGGAGCTGGGAAGGGCCGGAGATCGAATGGATTTGGGGCCGGGGTGGGGCTGGGAGGGGGGGGAGGGGATGGAGGAGCAGGGGTGGAGGTGAGGAGACATTGAGAGACGTTGGGAGATGTGCAGGGCTGGAGGTGGTGTTGATGTGGCAGGTTGGGGCTCGGTGGGGTGTGGAGTCCACTGGCAGAATGAAGGACAGCTGCCTCTCTTAATGTCTCTTCATCTCCACCTTTGTTCCTTTATCCCCTCCCCCTTTTCCCAGCTTTACCCTGGCCTTAAATCTATTTGATTTCCGGCTCTTCCCAGTTCTGATGAAAGGTCATCGACCTGAAACGTTAACTCTCTTTCTCTCTCTACGGATGCTGCCTGGCCTGCTGAGTTTTTCCAGCGTTTTCTGTTGTTATTTTGGTATCCTCTAAGCTTGGCCAGTTTGCATTGCATTAAATTTTTGGAAATGGTGTGGCCATCTTAGATGGAGCAGTTTATCCTTCATTTCTATCAGGAGAAAGGTCCATTATTGGATGTACACTTGTGGTTCATGAGAAGGAAGAGGACTTGGTTTGTGAGAAGGAAGAGGACTTGGGCAAAGGTGGAAATGATGAGGGCTCATGAACAGGAAATGCTGGAGGATGTTTAGCTTGTGGTGTGATTGGAATCACAATGAACTAAATATATCTGGAGTGGTGTGAAGAATTGACATTGAAACAGATGGTCGGTGGTCTTGTTTGAAAAGACATGACCGCCTGTATTTCGTTGACACGGGTGATGAAAAGAGAAATCTGCTCCATAATAAGAAAACTGAAGCCGCTGCGGATTGACCTAATTCAGTTAGTTCTGATCAATTTAGTTACTGTGAATTGTAAAGTGTAGAAGTCCTACCATCAATGCCAAAGATATCCTACTCCACATTGCTTCACTGACACGACTAACTACTAACAAGTACCTACTGCTTCTATTTCTAACCATACTAGGTCCGCTTCTGTTGAACTTTGGGCCTTGTATTGAAGCACACAATAGCTGTGTTGGTCACTAGTAGCTTGCTGTCACCAGTTGCTTGCTTTCCCCACCTTAATACATAAGTAGGCATAATAATGCTAAATCAGCTGTTAATTTGTTTAGACAGAATAATGATTAGGATTGTGTGACTAACTTCAAATAAATTTAGTTGTCGGCCTGTATATAAGCAATAGGCATATTTTATGTTTGTTTTACCCCAGTGGTGGTGCCAATTTTGCCACTGTATGATGTTTTACTGCTAGCTGTTTATAGCACACTGACGTACTTGATTGGTGCCATATGGGAACAGTGCAGGTTTCTTTTTTACTGTCAAAATTTGTGTGGAATCCAAACCATAATGTCTATAGTACATTCTTTGACACTAAATTGCAAGGTATTGAAATAGTACTTTAAAGAGTGATGGAAACTTTGGAGTTGAGGTTTGTATCAAAGCCAATAATCACCTCCTGACTTGGAAACTTTAACTACAACCATACTGCACAAGTGGGCCTATTATTTTCGAGTATAGTTTAACTCTTAGACAGCATGCAGAACGAAGAAATATTTATGTCTAGTCTGACCACTTTGCGTAAAAATATTCAAATGATATGGGAATAATTCCCATAATAGTGCTACTCAAATGTCAGAATAGCTTTATTGCTAGCATTTTATGCTATAAAATACAGTAACAATTGGGAAACATCCAAGTCCTGGAAGTGGTGCAGAGAAACACAGGCTGATCCATTGTGTTGAAGATTAAGGGAAAATAGAAAGAGTTTTTTTGCCAAACCAACTCTCTCTACACCAAATGAGCCTTGACTCTGATCACCAAAACCAGCTGTCTTCACCCTTATCTCACCCCCTGTGCCACTGAAACACTTGTCCATATTTGTTACCTTCAGACTATACTTTTGCATCGCTATTTTTGTCTGTCTCCTAAGCTCCACTTACTACAATTTCAACTTGTCCGAAACTCTGCCTGTCTCTTGGCTTGCTCCATCATTTCTGTTCAACAAACTGCATTGGCTCCCTCTTCTCAAACCATTGATTTTTAGATTCCTTGTCCCAGTTTACAAATAACCATCTGGTTTTGCCCAATCTTGCAACTGCAACCTTCTTCACTCCTACATCCCAAATCATGTGCTTTGGTGCTCCGATTCTGGCCGCCTGTTCATTCTCGCCTCCCTCCACTCCATTATTGGTGGCACAGTCTTCAGCTGTTGTGGCTCTACTCTTTGGAGCTCTGTCCATAATCCCCTTTCTTTGACTCTGCTTTTGTTTATCTATTCTAACTCTTTGACTATCCGATTCTCCTCTGAAATACTTTGGGACAAGAAAAGAAACAACAAACTGTTCTATAGCACCTTTCATATCCTGAAGAAATAAGTCAATGATTTTGAAGTGCAATCACTAATTGTAGGCAAATATAACAGCTATTTTGTACACAGCAAGGCCCCACAAAAGACAAATGAATGACCAGATAATCTCTAGTGTTCGTTAAGGGGGAAATATTGGACAGCACGCCAGGAAATCTCCCTGCCTTTTTGCATAATGCTATAACAGTTTTGATGTCCACCTAAATCAAGGCCCTGTCTACCTGCTTAACATCTCATCTAAAAGATGGCATATCTGACCATGCAGCACTCCCTGACTACTGCACTGAAGTGTCAGCCTAGATTATGTGCTCAAGTCTGTAGAGGAGTTTGAACCCACAATCTTCTGACCTGAGGTGAGCAAGCTGGCAACATATACATTAGATGTTGTAGAAATGCAAATTGTATGAGGAGTTCTTAGAGATATCCAAGATACTAATTAGAATAGAAAAGATTAACCTGGAGCACCATTTCAAATTAAAGTGAGTGCAGGACAAAGGGTAATTTGTAAAGAAAGTTAAGAACTGGAATAGAGAGGACTTCATGTAAACAGTGATTGATACCTGGAATGATATTCCAGGTAAAGATAGTGGAGATACTGTTAGGTGGGATTGTAGGGTTTTTGTTGAATTACAAATTAGATATTCCTCTTCACCTATACTTTTTTGACTTTATTTTGCTCTTGCTCGGCATTTGATCTCTCTCTCTCTCTCTCTCTCTCTCTCTCTCTCTCTCTCTCTCTCCTCTCTCTCTCTCTCTCTCTCTCTCTCTCTCTCTCTCTCTCTCTCTCTCTCTCTCTCTCTCTCTCTCTCTCTCTCTCCTGCCGCCACCACCATGAGCATTATTTTCAGTTTTGCTGCATGATGGATAAGCTTACTTGTCTGGGTGAAAATGTATCGAAGCTGCTGACCAGTTTACTATTGCATGGTACAAAAACAAAATACTGTGCATGCTGGAAATCTTAAATTAAAACAGAAAATACTGGAAGTGCTCCTGCTGGGTACTATTGCATGATATTGGCCCAGAAATTAAACATCAATGGTTCCCGCGGGGGTACGGATTCCCCGCGATATCGCACTCCGCGCCTACCTTTTTGTTTGGGGCCCACACGAACTTTAGTTTCAGAGCCTCTCCCTGTTGCAACCGTGCAGTGCTTGCGTATCCCAGAGGCGCAATTAGTTCGTGCGAGCTCTGGGATCACGTGATTCAGTTAGAGCCAATGGCAGCACACCATCTTTCATTCATAGTTTTGACAGCAAGGGCTGTCAAAGCTATGAATACTACAAACCCCCAAAAGAACAGCTAAACCTCAATTAAATTTAAAAAAAAATTTAATCTTTTTAAAAGTTATAAAAATAAACTTACCTTTCTTTAAAGTCTCTAAAAAAGATAAACCTGTTGAGAAAAATTTAAAATAACTTAATTAACTACTTATCTTGTTAAAAGGGGATCCTACACCTGCTTTCTTTATTATGTGTAAAATCTTCACCACTTACCTGCGCGTTCAAACCTGAAAAAAAACTAAGTGCGCTGTGTGCGCATAACCTGTAGTGTGCACGCGGTTCACTTAGGAACCGCCCCCTTTGCAATTCACGAAGTGCCGGTTTCCCGTGCATGCAGGAAACCGGCAATTCGGGATCTAATACGCGAGAGTACACAGTGCGAACTCTCGCGAATTAGGTTTAATTTTCGGGCCAATGTGTAGCATCGGACACAATCGTATCAATATTTACACTTTTTTTGGCATTAAGTTGAAAACTAACTTCAAGGCTGATTTTTTTTTTATGTCCTAGTCTTGCCACAGTATTTATGTGGCTGGTCAATGTTGACCCCCAGGATGGTGGTGGGGGATTCGGCGATGGTAATGCTGTTGAATGTCAAGGGGAGGTGGTGAGACTCTCGCTTGTTGGAGATGGTCATTGCCTGGTACTTCTGTGGCGTGAATGTTACCTGCCACTTATCAGCCCAAGCCTGAATGTCATCCAGGTCTTGCTGCATGTGGGCATGGACTGCTTCATTATCTGAGGAGTTGCGGATGGTACTCAACACTGCAGTCATCAGCGAACATCCCCTCTTATGATGGAGGGAAGGTAATTGATGAAGCAGCTTAAGATGGTTGGACCGAGGACACTGCCCTGAGAAACTCGTGCAGCGATGTCCTGCGGCTGTAATGATTGACCTCCAACCACCACAAGCAGCTTCGTTTGTGCTAGATATGACTCCAGCCAGTGGAGAGTCTTTCTCTCTTTCCTCCCCCCTGCCCCCCACCGATACCCATTGACTTCAGTTTTACCAGGGCTCCTTGATGCCACACTCTGCCCTTGACATCAAGGCAGCATTTGACACTCTCACCTCACCTCTGAATTCAGCTCTTTTGTCCATGTTTGGACCAAAGCTGTAATGAGGTCTGGAGCCGAGTGGTCCTGGCAGAACCCAAACTGGGCATCAGCGAGCAGGTTATTTGTGAGTCTCCCCACCGGCAGGACAGACCCACCAGGAGTGGCGGCACACTGGTATACAGTCGGGAAGTAGTGGCCCTGGGAGTCCTCAACATTGACTCTGGACCCAATGAAGTCTCATGGCTTCAGGTCAAACATGGGCAAGGAAACCTCCTGCTGATTACTATCTACTGCCCTCCCTCAGCTGATGAATCAGTACTCCTCCATGTTGAACATCACTTGGATGAAGCACTAAGAGTAGCAAGGGCACAGAATATACACTGGGTAGGGGACTTGAATGTCCATCAGGAGTGGCTTGGTAGCACCACTGCTGACTGAGTCCTGAAGGACATAGCTGCCAGTCTGGGCCTGCGACAGCTGGTGAGAACCAACATGAGGGAAAAACCTATTTGACCTCATCCTCACTAATCTCCCTGTCGTAGATGCATCTGTCCATGACCGCATTGGTAGCAGTGACCAATGGTCATTGTGGAGACGAAGTCCCATGTTCACACTGAGGACACCCTCCACAGTGTTGTGTGGCTCTACCACCGTGCTAAATGGGATAGATTCAGAACAGATCCAGCAGCTCAAAACTGGGCATCCATGAGGCAGCATAGGCCATCAGCAGCAGAATTGTATTCCACCACAATCTTAACCTCATGGTCTGGCATATCCCTCACTCTACTATTGCCATCAAGCCAGGAGACCAACCCTGGTTCAATAGAGTGTAGAAGAGCATGTCTGGAGCAGCACCAGGCATACCTTTATTTTAAAAAAAAATGCGGTGCCAACCTGGGGAAGCTGCAACACAGGACTACATGCATACTAAAAAGCAGAAGCAACATGCTATAGACAGAACTAAGCAATCCCGCAATCAACAGATCAGATCAAAGCTCTGCTGTCCTGCCTCATCCAGTCGTGCATGGTGGTGGACCATTAAACAACTAACTGGAGGAGGAGGCTCCATGAATATCTACATTCTCGATGGTGGAGACCAGCACGTGAGTGCAAAAGACAAAGCTGAAGTGTTTGCAACCATCTTCAGCCAGAAGTAGAGTGGATGATCCATAGCGGCCTCCTCCTGAGGTCCCCACCATCACAGAAGCCAGTCTTCAACCAATTCGATTCACTCCACATGATATCAAGAAGCGGCTGAGCGCACTGGATACAGTAAAGGCTGTGGGACCCGACAACATCCCGGCTGTCGTGCTGAAGACTTGTGCTCCAGCACTAGCCGCATCTCTAGCCAAGCTGTTCCAGTACAGCTATAACACTGGCATCTCTCCGATTTAATGTGGGAAAACTGCCCAGGTATGTCTTGTCCACAAAGCAGGACAAACCCAATCCGGCCAATTACCGCCCCATCAGTCTACTCTCAATCATCAGCAAAGTGATGGAAGGTGTAGACAACACCTTCCATCAAGCAACACTTACTCACCAATATCCAGTTTACCCAGCAACTATGCAGGAGCTGGTTTTTACACTTCGTATTTAACCTAAATAAACAATCTACTTCACCAGAGCAAAGACAAGCCCCTTTTCTTTGAAGTAGATACAAAAGTTAAAGAAGAATGCTGGCAAAGATTTTTATATATATATGAAGATGACAAATTTCACAATTTGGGTTATTTTATGAATTTCAGTTCCTATTCGTGTACCTCAATGTAACTAATCTGGCTGCACCAGTGGCCCTTAATGAAGCTCGTCTCTTGTACTCTAATTCCATGGGGGGTGGCGGCGGGTTTGTCCTGTTATTACAGCACTTTGCAAGTGACTTACAATTCTCCTCGGTTTTTTTAATTTTTTCTGTTGCTGTACGTGCCAAAACATGGAACCTCAGACCAACAACACAGGCAATTTACTGAATGTCTGAGCAGCAGCTAGTGCTGCTTTAAACACAGGCAAATGATTGGATGGGGAGGGGATTGCACTTCATGTACTTTCTGTTGGGTGCACCATTTATGGATATCTTAGTGGATGATTCGAAAGGGATTGACTGGGCTGTAGGAGAGTAACCTATTCACCCTCACAATCGTAGAATTGACATTGTGAGGGAGTCTAACTTTATATCCAACTGTTTCAGATTGGTAGATTTCTTGTTTGGTTGCTGTTTTCTGATGTGCAACATTTTAAATTCCTATCTACAATGAGGCTTTAAATACAAGTGCAGCAAATTGAATTTAAAGATGCCAAAAAAAATCTAATAAAACCCAAGACTTCCCAATGATTATCTGACTGATCTTTTCCACAGCAGTAGTTTTTTTCCCTCGTAACATGGGTCCATTTTTGTATACTGAGCTTGAAGGTAGAGATTGTTGTATTTTTGCATTCAGAACTATTATTTTCACCTTTTACTGATCATTGAAACTATTTGACATGCACATAAAACAGCATCGCACAGGATTTAGTTTTCTGCATAGTTTGAAAACCTTCAAATCCTATATTAATGTGGTAAATAATTTGTTTTTTTACTTTTGACTCACAGCTAGTATTTGTAAAGCTGACATTTTTATGCGGTTTTAAATTTCTTATTAAGCTTCCCTATAAACAATGCTTTGACCTGCTTTCAACCAAGTGTATGGTGTGGGAGGGGGGGAGAGGGAGGACAGATTGATTGTAGTTTTGGGAGGTGGTGTGCTTCCTGAGTTAAAAACATTTTGTTTCTGTTGCGTAAGAAAGAAGTGTTATTTCCTCCAGAGTTACTTGTGAGAATCTGTTGACCAAACTTGCTTTTTTTGAAATCGCTATGGTGATGGGGCTACAAAACAAATTTTTAGATGTTGGGTGGTCACCTTGTCAGATATGTTATCTAGATTTCTGACCTCCTGCATGAAGTATGCAAGAGACAACCAGTAAGATTATCCTTTACTTTTTTTTTTCTTGCACATGCACAGCACCAGCTGCAGTCTTGTGCAATGAGCAAAGGATTTTCGGTGTAATTGTGATGTAAACCTGATGACTAATGAGGCTGACGGCCCTTGATATTTTTTACCATTGATGAGATTGTGGATGAGAAGGGAAAATCAAGTAGTGATCACTTTTTTTTAAATCAACAATGTTGCAGAAACCTATTTATCAATTAGGCTACTCCTAACAATTGCTATTAATCTGCAATGGGGATACTTGTGTGGGAAATGCAAAGGGTACAACCCAGTAAGGGAAAAAGAGAATATTGACAACTGAGGATTCGCTGTATAAACTGGAATATTGGATCAAATTTGAAACTTATAACAAAATTCAGTGCGTACAGGTCAGAAAATAAACAAAAGCCAGGATAGATATGAAGAATATATAGGAAAGATATAAAAAGGGAGATTAGAGTGTCTAAGGCAGAGCGTGGTGGTGGTGGTGGAAAGGCATGGCACATAGGTACATCAGTGTAAGATGGTAGTGGTAGGGCTTTAATAAAAAAAAAAAATGAATAAGGCAAACTTCTCAGTGAGGGACTAGTAGAGATATTAAATAAGTACTTGGGCTCAGTTTTCAGAGGAGATGGGTAGCCCAGAGGCCATTATAAGGGATAAAATTGATATTCACTTGGAGTTCTTGGCGAAAACAATGGAGTGTATTGATGAAGGAAAAAGCAGTGGATGGATGTCATGCACATGGATGTTGAGGTGTTTTAAGATGCTGATTAGGAGCTGTTAAATTTAAGGCACACTGTATCGAAGGGAAGTGGCAGTATGGAAAAGAAGTCAGTTCCTCTTTCTCTCTCATTCTTGATTCTCACTTCTCTCTCCTTTTTTCCTCCCTCTCCTCTCGTCTTGTTTCCTTTCCCTCCCCACTATTTTTGCTGTCCTTACCTCACCCTTTCTCGCCTCCACCCCCTCTCCCGATTTTCCCATATAGCCCGTTTGCCCCTGTATAGAAGGATGAGTTGGATAAACCGATTCGCCTCTCATTTGTACATGTCTTTGTTAATAGAAACCTAGGAACATTGGAGGCAGTGTGGTTTCTGATCACTCTTGTGCAACTGTTGGCAGCTGTTTCAGATCCACATTGTCAAAGGTCTGAGTATGTTGGTGCCTGTCCTCTGCACTGTAATTGTGGCCTGAGGGGATGCATGAGTGAACTGCATTTCATGCAAACAGTCAGTATTTTGGTGTTGTCTGCTTGTCTATAATTGCAAACTAAAATTAGAACCACTCCCAGATCCTACCTGCTGCTCCAAGAAATTCACCACTGCTGCACGCAACGTGTGGAAATTCTTGATAGTTTTGAGAGGTCAGGAATTCCTGTCCCATGTTCGAACAGTAGCAGCTGCTGGGAGGGGAAGAAAGTGCCAGCATAAAGTGCAAGAAAACTGCCAGCTTTCAATTGGGTGGGGTTGGGAAGGCTGAGGACTGCCTGCTTGAAGGGAGGGTAGGAGAAGCGTACCTGGAGGAAGTGGCTTTTTACAAAGATTACCATGTTGAACTGTGAAGTAGGGGCAGGGAGTAACTTAAGTGTAGGGAGAGAAAAGTACCAGCATGAATTGTGGAACCAAAGGAAAAGTGTGCTAATGTGCACTGGGAGGAGTAGAAGAGAGTGCCAATGCGGACAGTAGGCAAGGAGTAGAAAGGGAGTACCTCTGAATTCAAGAGGAAAGGGGAGAAGTGCCCCTGATAACTGTACAAACTGACAATCTCTCAATTTTTAAAAAGTCAGATTTAGCAACAGTCTCAATACATATCCGCACTTGCCCACAATTTATTTTTGGAACGTTGGTGATGCTGACTAAGCAGTTTTGATTGCCCATTCCTAGTTGTTTGTGGGCATTGAGTCAACCACTGAGTGTGGAACTGGAGTCGCATGCAGGCCTCCCTGGAGCAGTTGGGCTTTTATGACAATCTGGCTGCTTTCAGAGTCTCTTTTCTGGTGCTAACCCGCAAAATACCAGACTAATTCAATGGTAGGATTTGAACTCTGGATTGCTAGTCCTGTACTATAACCCACTAGGTTACTGCCATCCAGTCTTCTGCTATACACGTGATGAAATGCTGGATATATCTGCAACCTAATTAATAACAAGGTAGCGTAACTATATATCTGAGCTATTTTTGAATTGTTTGCTTTTGAGGTTTTATTAGGTGTCCGCTTTTCAGTTTTCCTGGTTGGCATGTATGCAGATGTGGGGTTTGTATCTTAATGAACAAGCACCTATTTGTAATTTTCAGTTGCCTGCAGGCCGACCTCTTGCAGGAAGAATCAAACTAATTTTCCCTCCAGTTTGATTTGTAATACAAATTCACAAATTAGTAAATGGAAATTTAGTAAGAATACAACAGTATGGAAACTGCTCAAGGAACGACTTACTTTTTATCTTTAGGCATAGAAATGATTCACAAATGAACAGGAGTAGACCATTCAGCCTGTCAAGTCTGTTCCACCATTCAATTAGATCGTGGTCACTCTGTACTTCAACTCCATTTACCCTCCTTTGTTCCATGTCACTTAGCCAACAAAAATCTATCTTTTTTCCAGCAAATCTAACTTTTGAGGTAACAAAGTTGATCAAGTGCAGTAGATGTGTGTGTATATAAGGACTTTCAGAAGGCATTCGACAAAGTGCCACACAGGAGGCTTATTAAGAAGATGGAAGCCCATGGAATTAAGGGAAAAGTCAGGATATGGATACAAAATTGGCTCTGACAGGAAGCAGAGGGTGATGGTGGATGGATGTTTTTCAGACTAGGAGGTGGTTTACTGTGGAGTTCTCCAAGGGTCAGTTTTGAGTCCATTATTCGTTGCAATTTTTATAAACCACTTAGACTCGGGTGTAGGGAGCAGCATTGTAAAGTTTGCAGATGATACGAAACTTGGCAACGTAGTGGATAGTGATGAATAGTTTTATAGGCTTCAGGATGACCGACATGATGGTGAAATGGGCAGAAGTATGGCAGATGGAGTTCAATGTGAAGAAGTGTGAAGTGATGCACTTTGTGAGGACTAATATGGAAAGAGTGTACTATAAATGGCATGATTTTGAAAAGTGATGAGCAAAGAGACCTTGGTGTCCATATACACAAATCCTTAAAGGTGGCAGGACAAGTTGATAAGGTGGTCAAAAAAGCATATGGGTTACTGGGTTTATAAATAGAATAGAATACAAAAACAAAGATCATGCTAGAACTTTATAAATCACTGGTTAGGCCTCAGCTGGAGTATTACGGGCAATTCTGGGCACCACACTTCAGGAAAGATGTAAAGGCCTTCGAAAGGGTGCAGAGGAGGGTTACCAGGGATGACAGACTTCAGTTATGAGGAGAGGTTGGAAAAGTTAGGACTGTTCTCCTTGGAACAGAGAAGGTTAAGAGGTGACCTAATAGAGGTTTTCAAGATGATAGATTTCGATAGTGTAGATAGAGAAAAATTATTCTCGCTGGCGTGTGGGTCAATAACTTGAGGTCATAGGTTCAAAATCATTAGCAAAAGATCTAGAGGGAGATGAGAAATGTTCCCACTCAACACAACAACTACTTGTATTTATATAGCGCCTTTAACGTAGTAAAATTTCCCAAGGCGCTTCACCGGAGCATTGGCAAACAAAATATGACTGAGCTACGTAAGGAGATATTTGGGCAGATTTGGTCAAAGTGGTAGGTTTTAAGGAATGTCTTAAAGGAGGAAGGAGAGGTTTAGGGAGGGAATTCCAGAGTTTAGAGCCTTGGGAGCTGAAGGCACAGTCGTCACTGGTGGAGCGATTTTAAAATTGGGGATTTTCGATAGGCTAGAATTGGAGGAGTGCAGATATCTTGGAGTGTTGTAGGGCTGAATGAGATTAGAGAAGGGGAGGGGTGAGGCCATGGAGGGATTTGGAAACGAGGTTGAGCATTTTAATAATCAGAGTTGTCAGGATCTGGAACACTACCTGAAAAGGTGGTGGAAGCTGATTCCATAAATAATTTTAAGTGATTTGGACAGGTACTTGATGAGTAACTTGCAGGGTTACGGGCAAAAAGCAGGGATGTGGGAATAAGCATGACTGCTGTTTCAAAGAGCCAGAATAGGCATGACTGGCTGAATTACTTCCTTCTGTGCTGCAAGTTTCTATCATTCTATGATATCTGTCTTTGACAGTTTCAGTCAACCTAGAATCTACTGTCTTTTGGGGGTGAGTTCCATATTTCTACACTCCTCTTGCATAAAGTGGCAGCATAAGAAATAGGAGCAGGAGTAGGCCATTCAACACTTCGAGCCTGCTCTGCCATTCAATAAGATCATAGCTGATCTTTTACCTCCACTCCTTTCCTGCCCTATTACCATATCCCTTGGTTCCCTTAATATCCAAAAATCTATTGATCTATGCCTTGAATCTACTCAATGACTGAGCATCCACTGCCCTCTGGGGTAGAGAATTCCAAAGATTCGCCACCCTCTGAAGGAATTTCTCCTTATCTCAGTCCAAAATGGTTGAACCCTTATTCTGAGACTGACCCCTGGTTCTAGACTCCCCAGCCAGGGGAATCACCCTCCCTGCATCTACCTTGTCAAGTCCTGTAAGAATTTTGTATGTTTCAGGTGAGGTCACCTCATTCTTAACTCGAATATAGGCCGAGTCTACTCAATCTCTCCTCATGGGACAATCCCCCCCCCCCCCCCCCCCCGCCCCCCCCATCCCAGGAATCAGTCTAGTGTACCTTTGTTGCATGCCCTCTGGCAAGTATATCTTTCCTTCAGTAAGGAGACCAAAACTGTACACAATAATCCAGGTGTAGTCTCACCAAGGCCCTATATAATTGCAGTAAGACGTCTTTACTCTTATACTCAAATCCTTTTGTAATAAAGGCCCACATACCATTTGCTTTCCTAATTGCTTGCTGTACCTGCATGTTAACTTTTTCAGTGATTTGTGTATAAGGACACCCAACATTTCTCAATCTCTCGCCATTTAAAAAAAATACTTTGCTTTTCTATTTTTCGTATCAGTGGCTAACTTCACATTTCTCCACATTATATACCATTTGTCATGTTCTTGCCCACTCACTTAGCCTGTCTATATCCCCTTGCACCCTCTGCATCCTCCTCACAACTTACATTCCCACCTAGCTATATATCATCAGCAAACTTGGATATATTCCATTTGGTCCCCTCCTCTAAATCATTTGATACAGATTGTGAATAGCTGAGGCCCAAGCACTGATCCTTGTGGTACCCCACTAGTTATAGCCTGCCAATCTGAAAATGCCCTGTTTATTCCTACTCTCTGTTTTCTGTCTGTTAACCAATCCTCAACCCATGCTAGTATATTAGCAAGAGATTGATTTAAGAGGGGAAAAATAGAGTATGAGAGTAAATTTGCAAGGAACATAAGCGGATTGTAAAAGCTTCTACAAGTATGTAAAAAGAAAAAGATTAGTGAAAACAAATGTAGGTCCCTTACAATCAAACGGGAGAATTTATGGGGAGCAAGGAAATGGCAGAGCAATTAAACAAATACTTTGGTTCTGTCTTCTCGGAAGAGGACACACATAACTTCCCAGAAATGCTAGGGAACCAAGGGTTTAGTGAGAAGGAGGAATTAAAGGAAATTAGTATTGGGAAAAAAAATAGTGCTAGAGAAATAAATGGGTCTGAAAGCTGATAAATCCCCAGGGCCTGATAATCTGCATCCCAGAGTACTAAAAGAGGTAGCCATGGAAATAGTGGATGCATTGGTTGTCATCTTCCCATAATCTATAGATTGTGGAACAGTTCCTGCAGATTGGAGGGTGGTAAATGTAACCCTACTATTTTTTTAAAAAAAGGAGGGAGAGAAACGGAACGACAGACCGGTTAGCCTAACATCAGTAGTAGGTAAAATGCTAGAGTCTATTATTAAGGATGTGATAACAGGACACTTAGAAAATATCAACGGGATTAGACAAAGTCAATGTGGATTTATGAAAGGGAAATTGTGTTTGACAAATCTACTGGAGTTTTTTGAGGATGTAACTGGTACAATAGATAAGGGAGAACCAGTGGATGTGGTGTATTTGGATTTTCAGAAGGCCCTTGATAAAGTCCCACATGAGGTTAGTGTGCAAAATTAAAGCACATGGGATTGGGGGTAATATACTGGCATGGAATGAAAATTGGTTAACCGACAGGAAAGAGTAAGAATAAATGGGAATTTTTCGGCGTGGCAGGCGGTGACTACTGGGGTACTGCAGGGATCAGTGCTTGGGCCCCAGCTATTCACTATCAATGATTTGGATGAGGAACCAAATGTAATATTTCCAAGTTTGCGGATGACACGAAACTAGGTGGGGTTGTGAGGAGGATGCAAAGAGGCTTCAAGGTGATTTAGACAAGTTGAGTGAGTAGGGCAAATACATGGCAGATGCAGTATAACGTGGATAAATGTGTAGTTATCCACTTCGGTAGGAAAAACTGAAAGGCAGAGTATTATTTAAATGGTGAAGATTGGGAAATGCTGATGTACAAAGGGACCTGGGTGTCCTTGTATACCAGTCACTGAAAGCAAACATGTAGATGCAGCAAGCAGTTAGGAAGGCAAATGGTATGTTGGCCTTCATTGCAAGAGGATTTGAGTACAAGAGCAAGGATGTCTTACTACAGTTATACAGGGCCTTGGTGAGACCACACCTGGAGTACTGTGCAGTTTTAGTCTCCTTACCTAAGAAAGGATATACTTGCCATAGAGGGAGTGCAGCGAAGGTTCACCAGACTGATTTCTGGGATGGCAGGACTGTCGTATGAGGAGGGATTGGGTCGACTAGGCCTGTATTCACTAGAGTTTAGAAGAATGAGAGGGGATCTCATTGAAACGTATAAAATTCTGACAGGGCTAGACAGACTGGATGCAGGGAGGATGTTTCCCTTGGCTGGGGGGTCTAGAACGAGGGGTCACAGTTTCGGGATACAGGGTAGGACACTTAGGACTGAGTAGCATCATGAAAGAGGCCCTTCGGCCCATCGTGTCTGCGCCAGCCATCAAGCTCTGTCTATTCTAATCCCATTTTCTAGCACTTGGTCCGTAGCCTTGTATGCTATGGTGTTTCAAGTGCTCATCTAAATGCTTCTCGAATGTTGTCAGGGTTCCTGCCTCTACCACCCTTTCAGGCAGTGGTTCCAGATTCCAACCACCCTCTGGGTGAAAGTTTTTCCTCAAATTCCCCTCTAAACCTCCTGCCCCTTACCTTGGAACTATGCCCCCTGGTTATTGACCCTTCTACTAAGGGGAAAAGTTCCTTTTCTATCTACCCTATATGCCCCTCATAATTTTGTACACCTCAATCAGGTCCCCCCTCGGCCTTCTCTGATCTAAGGAAAACAACCCCAGCCTGTTCAGTCTCTCTTCACAGCTGAAACGCTCCAGCCCAGGTAACATCCTGGTGAATCTCCTCTGCACCCTCTCCAATGCAATCACATCCTTCCTATAGTGTGGCGACCAGAACTGCACACAGTATTCCAGCTGTGGCCTAACTAGCGTTTTGTACAGCTCCATCAAAACCTCCCTGCTCTTATATTCTATGCCTCGACTAATGAAGGCAAGTATCCCATATGCCTTTTTAACCACCTTATCTACCGGTCCTGCTGCGTTCAGGGATCTATGTACATGCACACCAAGGTTCCTCTGTCCTTCCTAGGGTCCTACCATTCATTGTGTATTCCCTTGCCTTGTTAGTCCTCCCAAAATGTATCACCTCACACTTTTCAGGGTTAAATTCCATTTGCTACTGTTCTCCCCATCTGACCAACCCATCTATCGTCCTGTAGCCTGAGCCTTCCCTCCTCGCTATTTACCACTCCACCAATTTTCATGTCATCTGTGCACTTACTGATCATACCTCCTACATTCATATCTAAATCATTAATGTACACTACAAACAGCAAAGGGACCCAGCACCGATCCCTGTGGTACACCACTGGACACAGGCTTCCAGTCACACAAACAACCTTCGACCATCACCCTCTGCCTCCTGCCACTAAGCCAATTTTGGATCCAATGTGCCAAATTGCTCTGGATCCCATGGGCTTTTACCTTCTTGACCAGTCTCCCATGCAGGACTTTGTCAAATGCCTTACTGAAGTCCATGTAGACTACATCAACTGCACTACCCTCATCCACACACCTAGTCACCCCCTTGCAAAATTCAATCAAATTGGTCAGACATGATCTCCCCCTGACAAAGCCATGCTGACTATCCTTGATTAATCCTTGCCTCTCCAAGTGGAGACTAATTCTGTCCCTCAGCATTTTTTCCAATAATTTCCCTACCAATGATGTTAGGCTCACTGGCCTGTAATTCCCTGGCTTATCCCTACTACCTTTCTTGAATAATGGTGCTACGTTAGCTGTCCTCTGGCACTTCCCCTGTGGCCAGAGAGGTTCTGAAATTTGTGTCGGAGCCCCTGCAATCTCCTCCCTTGCCTCACACAGCAGCCTGGGATACATCTTGTCTGGGCCTGGGGATTTAAGCCCGCTAAAACCGCTAGTACCTCCTCCCCTCAATACTAATTTGTTCAAGTATATAACCATCCCCCTGCCTGATTTCTATGCCTAAATCATCCTTCTCCATAGTGAACACAGATGCAAAATATTCATTTAAAACCTCACCCACATCTTCTGGCTCTGCACACAGATTGCCACTTTGGTCCCTAATGGGCCCTACTCTTTCCCTGGTTTTCCTCTTGCCCTTAATATACTTATAAAACACCTTGGGCTTTTCCTTTATTTTGCCTGCCAGTGTTTTTTCATGCCCCCTCTTTGCTCTCATTTCTTTTTTAAAGTACCCCCCCTGCACCTTCTATACTCCTCTCTGGCTTCCACTGTTTTTAGTCCTTTTGTATCTGCCAAAAGCCTCCCTTTTTTTCCTAATCCATTCTTTTATATCCCTTGACATCCAGGGTTCCCTAGACTTGTTGGTCCCACCCTTGACCTTTACGGGAACATGTTGGCGTTATACTCTATTACCTTTCTGAAAGACTCCCACTGCTCTGATGTGGATTTTCCTGCAAGTAGCTGATCCCAGTCCACTTTGGCCAGATCCTGCCTTATATTAAAATCAGCCTTCCCCCAATTTAGAACCTTTTATTTCTGGTCCATCTTTGTCCTTTTCCATGACTACCTTAAATCTCACCGAATTATGGTCACTGTCACCAAAATGCCCTCCGACTGCCACTTCTACCACTTGCCTGGCTACATTCCCTAGAATTAGGTCCAGTACCACACCCTCTCTTGCTGGCTCAAAAAGCTCTCCTGGGTGCACTTAGAATTCCGCACCCTCTAAGCCTTTCACACTCTGACTATCCCAGTTAATATTGGGGAAGTTAAAATCTCCTACTATTATTACCCTATTTCTACACTTCTGAGATTTGCCTACATATCTGTTCCTCTATCTCCCCCTGACTGGGGGCCCAAGGTACACTCCCAGCAAAATGCTTGCCTCCTTTTTATTTTTAAGTTCTAGCCATATGGCCTCATTAGAGGAACCTGCTAAGATATCATCCGTCCTTACTGTAGAAATTGACTCCTTGATTAATATTGCAGCACCCCATCCTCTTTTACACCCCCCTCTGTCTTGCCTGAAGATTCTATATCCCAAATATTGAGCTGCCAGTCCTGCCCCTCCCTCAACCATGTCTCTGATATCAACAATATCATACTCCCATATGTTCATCAACACCATCAATTCATCTGCCTTACTCGTAAGACTCCTTGCATTAAAATAAATGCCATCTAGCTTTGCCATGCTTCCTTGTGCCGTTACATATTTGCTCTGCCTTCCAGACTGACTTGTTTTTTCCTCTCTATTTGGCTGTGCATCACCCCCTACTATAGCTCCACTCCATATCCCATCCCCCTGCCAAGTTAGTTTCAACCACCCCCCCCCCCCCCCCCCCCCGCCACCCAACAGCACTAGCAAACCTCCCCGCAAGGACGTTGGTCCGGTTCAGGTGCAACCCGTCTGACTTGTCCAGGTCCCACCTTCCCCAGAAACCGACCCCAGTGATCCAGGAAGCTAAAGCCCTCCCTCCTGCACCAACTCTTTAGCCACGCATTCATCTGCTCTATCCTTCTATTCCTATACTCGCTAGCACGTAGCACCGGGAGTAATCCAGAGATTACAACCTTTGAGGTCCTGCTTTTTAATCTGCTACCTAGCTCCCTAAATTCTTGTTGCAGGACCTCATCCTTCTTTCTACCCATGTCATTGGTACCAATGTGAACCACGACCTCTGACTGTTCACCCTCCCCCTTCAGAATGCCCTGCAGCCGTTCAGTGACATCCTTGACCCTGGCACTAGGGAGACAACATACCATCCTGGAGTCACGTCTGTGGCCGCAGAAATGCCTGTCTGCACCCCTCACTATTGAGTCTCCTACCACTATTGCACTTCCACTCTTACTCCTCGCCACCCACAGTGCCATGAACTTGGTTCTGGCTGCACTCCCCAGAGGAACTGCCACTTTCACTGTTTTCTAACACAGAAAAACAGTTGTTGAGTGAGATGCACTCTGGGGCTTTCCTGACTACCTGCCTACACCCCCCCCCCCCCACTTCTGACTGGTCTCCCATTCCCTCTCTGACTGCACTTTCTTAAGCTGCGGGGTGACCACGTCTAAAAACGTGCTATCCACGTAACTCTCAGCCTCGTGGATACACCGCAGTGCCTCCAGCTGACGCTCAAGTTCCAAAAACCGGATCTCAAGTTGTCCAAACTGTTTGCACATGTGGTCATCCTGACTGCAAGAAGCGTCTAGGAATTCCCACATGCTGCAGGCTGTGCAACACATGGGTCTGAGGTCCCCTGCCATACTTTTAATTAAAAAACTCTTACCTCAAATTTAAACTCTCGGATTCTCGCTCTCCCGAACTACCTTAACTATGAACTACCTTAAAAGAAATAAACTTAAAATTGGGGGAAAAAAAGTACTCACCAATCGGCTTCTTCCCCTGCGCCGGCGTCACTTTCTGTACTGTGATGTCACTCGCATTCTGCCACTGCTCGACTGGGCCTGAAAATCACCGACCTTTATTTTCTCCCACAGCCGCTGCTCCCTCGCGGGAGAAATTTCTTCACTCAGAGGTTGGTGAACCTGTGGAATTCTCTACCACAGAAGGCTGTGGAGGTCAAGTCACTTTTAAGAAGAGTTAGATAGATTTCTAGACACAAAAGGCATCAAGGGGTATGGGGAGAGAGCAGGAATGTGGTATTGATAGAGGATCAGCCATGATCATATTGAATGGCCTACGCCTGCTCCTATTTTTCTATGTTTCTATTACCCCCAATCCCATGAGCCCTATTTTTGTTTAATAACCTCTTGTGTGGCACCTTATTGAATGCCTTCTGAAAATCCAAATACACCGCATCCACTGGTTCTCCCTTATCTATTCTGTTAGTTACAACCTCAAAAAACTCCAACAGATTTGTCGAACATGATTTCCCTTTCATAAATCTGTGTTGACTCTGCCCAATCCTATTATTATTTTCTAAGTGCCTTGTTACCACATCCTTAATAGATTCTAGCATTTTCCCTACTACTGATGTCAGGCTAACTGGTCTATAGGTCCCCATTTTTCTCTCCTGCTTTCTTAAATAGTGGGGTTACATTTGCTACCTTCCAATCTGTGGGAACTGTTCCAGAATTTTGGAACATGACAACCAATGCATCCACTATCTCTATAGCCACCTTTTTTTTAAAAAACCGTAGGATGTAGGCCATGTCAAGGGTATTTATTGGCTTTGTGCCATTTAATTTCCCCAGTACTATTTCTTACTAATACTAATTTTTTTCAGTTCCTCATTCTCAGTAGACCCTTGGTTCTCCACTATTTCCAGAATGTTTTTTGCTTCTTCCATGAAGACAAACAAAGTATTTGTTTAATTTCTCAGCCATTTCTTTATTCCCCATTATAATTTCTCCTGTCTCCGCCTGTAAGGGACCCATGTTTACTTTTGCTAATCTTTTCCTTTTTACATACCTAATAGAAGCTTTTACAGTCTGTTTTTATGTCTCTTGCTAGTTTACTCATTCTATTTTCTGTTTCTTTATCAATTTCTTGGTCTTCCTTTGCTGAATTCTAAAGTCCTCCCAATCCTCAGGCTTACTATTTTCACAACATTATAAGCCTTTGATCTAATACTATCTTTAGTTTCTCTTGTTAGCCACGGGTGGATCATTTCTCCTGTGGTGTTTTTATTCCTTAAGGGAATGTATATTCATTGCGAATTATGAATTAGTTCTTTAAATGTTTGCCATTGCTTTTATATTGTCATATCTTTTAATCTAGTTTTCCAACCTACCTTAGCAAACTGAGGGTATGAGAGGAGAGTTGGCTTTGTTCAGGTTT
This sequence comes from Squalus acanthias, assembly GCA_030390025.1. NCBI lineage: Eukaryota > Metazoa > Chordata > Chondrichthyes > Squaliformes > Squalidae > Squalus > Squalus acanthias. The sequence goes on from CM059433.1 coordinate 95,806,033, forward strand.
AGGACCCTAGTTTTGGACTTGACTAAATCACACTCAAACACAACATAAAATTCATCATATTATGATCACTGCTCCCCAGAGGCTCCTTTACTACAAGGTTATTAATTAACCCTGTCTCATTGCATGGATACAAAATTGGCTAAGTGACTGGAAACAGAGTAGTGGTGAACGGTTGTTTTTTGGACTGGAGGAAGGTATACAGTGGTGTTCCCCAGGGGTTGGTACTAGGACCACTGCTTTTCTTGATCTATATTAATGACTTGAACTTGGGTGTACAGGGCATAAGTTCAAAATTTGCAGAGGACACAAAACTTGGAAGTATAGTGAACAGTGAGGAGGATAGTGATAGACTTCAAGAAGACGTAGGCAGGCTGGTGAAATGGGTGGACACATGGCAGATGAAATTTAATGCAGAAAAGTGCAAAGTGATACACTTTTGGTTGGAAGAACAAGGAGAGGCAATATAAACTAAAGGGTACAATTCTAAAGGAGGTGCAGGAACAGAGACCTTGAGGGATATGTGCACAAATCATTCAAGGCGCAGGGCAGGTTGAGAAAGCAGTTAAAGCATATGGGATCCTGAGCTTTATAAATCGAGGCATAGAGTACAAAAGCAAGGAAGTTATGATGGACCTGTATAAAACACTAGTTTGGTCTCAACTGGAGTATTGTGTCCAATTCTGGGCACTGCACTTTAGGAAGGATGTGAAGGCCTTGGAGGGGGTGCAGAAAAGATTTACAAGATTGGTTCCAGGGATGAGTGACTTCAGTTCCGTGGATAGACTGGAGAAACGGGTTGTTTTCTTGAGATTTGATAGAGTTGCTCAATATCATGAGTGGTCTAGACAGAGAAGCTGTTCCCATTGGTGGAAGAGTCGAGAACCAGAGTACACAGATTTAAGGTGATGGGCAGAAGAACCAAAGGTGACCTGAGGAAAAACATTTTTACGCAGCGAGTGGTTATGATCTGGAATGCACTGCCTAAGAAGGTGGTGGAGGCAGACTGAATCGTGGCTTTCCAAGGGAGTTGGATAAGTACCTGAAGGGAAAAAAATTGCAGGGCTACGGGGAAAGGGCGGGTGAGTGGGATTAGCTGAAGTGCTCTTGCAGAGAGCCGGCACAGGCTCGACCGGCCGAATGGCCGCCTCCTGTGCTGTAACCATTCTATGAAATGCTTGCTCATTTTCATGCCTAAATGAACTAGCTCTAAGATTATGCCTGCTTGTTCTGGATTCCCCCAACAGAGGAAATAGTCTCCGTATCTACCCTATTGAATCCCTTCATTTTAAACCCCTGGGCTGATTCACTGCTCAAACTTCTAAGCTCAAGGGAATATAAGTGATTTTGTGCAACCTGCCCTCATATCATTTAATCCTTTAAAACCTGGTGTCATTCCAATGAATCTGCTCTCTGCCTCTTTCAAGGGCAGTATGTCTTTCCTGAGATTTGGTCCCCAAAACTGAATGCAGCACTCCAGATGGGGTCTGACCAAAGCTCTGTACAACTGAAGCATCACTTCCTCACTCTTGAATTCCACCCCCTTGAGATAAAGACCAACATTCCATTAAGAATATGTATAGCTGTTGCATATCTGTCTCAAGTAATACTTGAAATGGTGATGGACGTCACTAATATATTTACAATGCCCTAACTCTCTGAAAAGAGGTTCTTTTGTTCCTAAGAGGTGAAAGGCTGATGTCAAACTTCCTAAGCCACCTGTTTTCCTGCTGGGCGTTGTAAGTGGACCTTTGTTTATAGCCATGCAATCGCAAGCACAACCACCTTTTTGTATCTTTAGTGGCATTTTTATGTGCATGGAAGTATTTGTTCAGCATAAACAGTGTAGAAGTTGGTAGTGGTCACACATAGAAATACATGGTACCATTTAAGATAATGCATGGCAGGATTTTGAATAAAATTATTTCTACAGCTAAGAACCATACTACAGGAAACTTTTGTTTATCCGGCACCCAAATATCCGGAAATCTCGCTTAACCGGCAAAAATCATCCTCCGAAAACTCCTCTCAAATAACCGGCAATGTTGCCGAGTCGCAGTCGAGTCTCCTGCGAACGCCGAGTACTCCGAAAACTCCTCTCAAATAACCGGCAATGTTGCAGAGTCCGAGTACGCCGATTTAGTCAGTAGGGGTAGTTTTCAAAAGTACCCAAATACTGTATACTGCACATTTCTTGATTTATTTTTCTTTGTTAAAAATAGCCTCGGTAGATATAACTCTCCGTTATCCGGTACTTTCGATAAACCGGCACCACGTCGGTCCCGTCGGTGCCGGTTAATAGAGTTTCCTGTATTTTAGTATTTCTTTTTTTCCCTCAGAGACCTTGGAGGTGGGTGATGGAAGCAAATCTATCTTGGAGGAATGTGGAAACTTTTTAGATGAGCAGAGTAAACCATGTATCCTAAAGGGAACTAGGAAATGAAAATGTGTTGTGAAAAATCATCCCTCAGACTGACTCTTTTCTGTTTAAATGCTGAAGGAATTTTTGAGAATATAAAAAATTCTGGGTTCAGTAAAATACAGATTAAAATAAGTAACTGCAATGGAATTGGAAATCGGTGAAATAGCAATGTGCGAGTTTTTTTAATGTTTGTGCAAAACAATTCAAACATAAATTCTTCACTGATGTTCTTAGATTAACAGTGCTGATGAAATCTAGGTGGTGAGTTACTCTGCCAATTTTACTTCAACATAACGTGGTCTTGGATATGCATCAACACAAGTGGCAGTATACAGTAACTTGAGAAACCATTCCCAGTGTGGCTTCTAGAGCATTAAAGCCAGGAAGCTCTGGTGTCTATTTGGTGCAGTAAAACTGTAGCCCAAAGCTGCATTTTAAGACCCAATAGATCGTCTAGTAACATTTAAAACTTTGGAACTTTTTTAATGCTGTACTAAAGTGGGCAATTGGTCGGTGCTTCCCTAACATGAAAAAAGTATGGTCTGCAGAGTAGAGATCTGTTCATGTGTCCAAGGATGGTCTGCTAAGTGTGTATTGCACTCTATGCACTGATTTGAGACCATGGACTACAGTAACTGCAGCCCTAAAACTGCAAATAAGTTACCAGGGAAGGCTTTTGAAGTAGACCATATTAATGGGCTCAAGACAATTTGGCTATCTTTGTAGAGATGGAAGGGATTGAGGGATACAGTGAGAAGATGGTAGGAAAGGGACAGGCTTGTTGGTCCTCATGGTTTTTTTCTTCTTTAAATTTTCTCATGTATCTTTTTAGAGGCAATTTTTTTTTTTAAGAATTATTGTTTCTTTGAAAAATTTCTTGAATAACTGCTAATTGAGTATGAATGTATCCTTTTTTTAATGGAAATACAGAGTAAGAAAGAACTTGCATTTATATAGCACCTTTTCACAATCTTGGGACGTCCCAAACACTTTACAGCCAATTAAGTACTTTTGAAGTGTTGTAATGTAGTGGCAGTCAATTGTGTACAGCAAGATCTCACAAACCGCAATGAGATAAATGATCAGAATCTGTTTTATTGATGTTGGTTGAGGGATAAATATTGGCCAGAACACTGAGGAGAACTCCCCAGCTCTTATTTGAAAAATAGTGCCATGGGATTCATTTACGTTCACCTGAGCGGGCAGACAGGGCTTCGGTTTAACGTCTCATCTGAAAGACAGCACCTCTGACAGTGCAGTACTCTCTCAGTATGGCACTGAAGTTTCAGCCTCTTGTGTGCACAAGTCCCTGGGGTGAGACTTCAATCCACAGTCTTCTGACTCAGAGGTAAGAGTACTACCACTGCGCCACAGCTGACAGTCAGGAAGAAGTGGAACAAGGAGCTTTCCTGGTCATCTATTTTGGACCAAAAAGGATAGATCTGAGTATTTAAATGGTGAAAAACTAGGAACAGTGGAGGTCCAAAGAGATTTAGAGGTCCATGTACGCATCACTAAAATTTAGTCGGGTATAAAAGTTAGCCTTTATATCTAGAGGGCTAGAATATAAAGGAGAGGAGATTTTGCTACAGCTATACAAAGCCCTCGGTAGACCACATCTGGAGTACTGTGTACAGTTCCTTCAAAAGAATATATTGGCCTTGAAAGAAGTGCAGTGCAGATTCACCAGAATGTTACCAAGGCTCCAAAGGTTAGATTATGTTCCTACATTACAACAGTGACTACACTTCAAGAAGTACTTCATTGGCTGTAAAGCACTTTGGGACGTCGGTCATAAGACGCTATATAAATGCAAGTCTTTTATGAGGAGAGATTACATAAACTAGGTTTGTATTCCCGAGGATACAGAAGATGAAGGGGTGATTTGATTGAGGTTTTTTGGATTTCGAAAGGAATTGATAGGGTAGAAAGAGACTTTTTCTGCTGGTGGGGGGAGTCCAGGACAAGGGGACATGACCTTAAAATCAGAGCCAGGCCATTCAGGAGAGAAGTTGGGAAACCCTTCTTCATGCAAAGGGTGGTGGAAGGCAGTAGATACTAGCTCAATTAATAATTTAAAATCTCAGATCGATGAATTTTTGCTAGACGAGGGCATCAAAGGATATGTAGCCCAGGCGGGTGGCTGGAGTTAAGATACAGATCAGCCATGATCCCACTGAATGGCAGAACCGGCTCAAGGGACTGAATGGCCTACTCCTGTTCCTATATAACCATTTTACATGGGGCCTGGTGAATGTTTGGAATGAGCAGCCCAGGGAGACAATAGAAATGACATTGGTTGTTGAAGGTACTGAATATTACACCAATGAATTACTTTTGAAGTACAGTCACGGTCTCCCAAAGCAGTTCATGTATGCAAAGCAAGATCCCACAAACTGCAACTGAGATGAGTGGCTAGTTGATCTGTTTTGGTTGAATGCTGGCTAGGAGACTGGGAGAATTCCCTGCTCTTTGAATAGTCATCTGGGATCTTTTGCATCCACCTGAACAAGATGGGGGTTGGGTCTCTGTTTTATGTATCATCTGAAAGATGGCATCTCCAACAATAAATTTTATGCTGAAGCCAAGGAGTGGAGCTTAAACATCTAATCTTTGGATTTGACATTCCAGCTAACTGTCACAGTTTTGAGAAGGAGTTGGACAGACAATTCAAAAGTCAATTGAACTGAGCATTTGGTTTTTGAACTCTGGTGCAAGCTGGATGGTGCTGTACATTTTTGTGCGTACAGCTCTGATAGCCACATGGGGAATTTCTGGAGATTTTATTTTTTTTATGTCTTCACATGCTATGTAAAGGCTACTAACAACTACACAGCTGATGCGACGTAAAAAAAATCTGTTGAGCAAAAAGTTTTCATCCCGTAAATGTTGTCATCTTTTGCCACCTGCAGCCCTCTGGGGCTTCCTGATTACCTATAGTTCTGTAACTCAATGCTTTTAGCCTCCCACCCTGATCTGCCACATGAACTGAGTGCACAAAGGTGGTTAAATAAATTTATGTCCTAACCTCTGGATAAATTCCAAAGTACTTAATTTTCATAGCTTACAAAACAACTAGTTTTATTCATGATAAATGTAATGTCTTTAGTTCATTTTATCAGTGAAAGAATTTTGAATGCCACTTGCATCAAGTCAATTTGCTACTGTTGTATGACTAACAATAAAACATACAGTAACTGAGTGAATTGTTCACTTTTGCATTTTTATAGTAGGCTGACTACTTCTGAGTCACTTAAAGTGCATGTGGGACATGGGTGTTTTTTTTTGCATGTGAGCAGAACTAAATTTGTTTAAAAATTAGATACAGCAGCTTTGAACGTAATTGGAGATGAACACAGAAATGCGAAGTTGGGTGGGGGAATGCTACAGTGATTTACTGCAATCTTCCAAATTTGAATGTAAAATTCAAAGTTTTTACAAAGGGTTGTGAGGCTTTGCAATGTACTGGGTTAGTGATTCACAAATATGACAAAAGACTTGGTTGAGGGGGGACTGGGGCTGCTTTCATTGCAATAGAGGAGATTAAGGAGTGATTTGATAGAGATATTTAAAGTTATGAAGGGATGGGACAACAGATAGAAATTGCTTCCAGCAATTGAAAGGCCAGGAACAGAAGGACACAGATAGATATAAGATGAAATGCATGACTTGAGAACAGGAGAATCTTTAACAGAGTTGGGAGGCTATGGAATGCACTTCCAGAGTTGGTAATTGAAGCAGAGACCATGTCGACGTTTAAGAACAATGGTTCAGGGAAAGGCGATAAAAGAATATGGGAACAGAGGGGGCACATACGATCAGGACTACTAACCCTGTGGAGTATAAACAGAAGTATGGACTGATTGGGCTGAATGACCTGTTTCTGTGTAATTCTATAATTATGTAAATCAGTAAGTAGGAATGATTGTGTATGCTAATTGCCTGTGATCAGCATTTTGATTCCACTAACTAGAATGCACCATTTTTAACAAATTCAAAATTGTCTGCACACATGCCCCCAGGTACGCTCCCTGTAGAAATATGGCACCAGTTGGTACAGGACTGGGGTGGGTGTATATTTGGAAGGGTTGGATGCAATTATAAAATTGCTGCCCATGATAGATATTTGAAGGTTTTTTTTTGCCACAAGATGATCTTGTCCTGCTGCATGCACTGTGTAATTGGTGCATAGAAATCTGTCTTATAATTTGGCTTGAATGTTTTTAACCACCATAATACTGACCGGATGAGGGAATCATGAAAAACATACAAAGTACCTGCAGCAAGAGAATATTTTTATTTAATTATGGTTTTGGTGGGGGAAAACATGTTCAAATCTAATCTACTCCAAGTAAAATAAGTCAGAAATTAAGTGAATTCAGTCTTTTTAGACCATGGGATCTCTGGAGAATGTGCTTTCAAAGAAGCCTTCCAATAGGCATCTCTTGTACCAGATACATTTAGTGCCAATCTGTACAGTAGGTCCTGGGGGGACAACAGTTCCGTTTCAGCCTAAGGCTATCAAAGGTTTTTGAGTGCAAACAGCTGACCGTTTTATGAAGCAGCTTTGCTTGTATCTGTAGAATACTATTTGTGTCAGAAATTGCAAGTGATTGAATTTTGCTCCTCCTTTCTATTGAGTGATTTACAGTAATAACTCATTAATATACTAAATGACAATTCTTCAGTTTGTTACAGTGGTACCATATCCTCTGAAACCAACTTAAAATCTGAAGTAAACTTTTTCTCTCGCCAATTGTTTTTTAATAATTAGAAACAAATGTTGAAAGTAGTACCTTTTTTTAATCCTCGCAGAAGTACAATACATGACTACAAACTTTGCGTTCACAATTATTCATCAAGTTCAGGTAGTTGAGTTGCAAGTTCTTTCAGGACAGGCAACTGTTCCCACAAAAATGTTTGGGCTTTTTATTTACAAAAACTTTTTAACCATAATGCCAAAATAAAATAATGCTTTGTCACTCCGATTCCTAGAAAGTGAAACATTACTTGAAAGCAGAAGTTGGTTATTTTGTAGAATCCCTTTTACTTTGAGTTGTAAAGCTGATCTTTATTAATCCCTGAGTTCTTGGGTGATATTACAGTACTAATTAGAACAAATTGAGAATTTATAAAATCCAGTACATCATCTCTCCCCCCCCACCCCCTCCAAATTATTTTGAATGTTTGTTTAATTTTGAGGTTATCTGGAGAATAATTGAATATGGGATAGTTTGAGTAGGTAAGAATGTACCAGACGTGGATGCAATCTCAGTATTTTCTACCCAAAATTTTCATTTTTTAAACCCTCTACAGTTGTGCAGGCTGGAAGGCATTCGGTGTTTTAGTCAAGTGGCCATTCTACATAAGACGGTGGCCGGTTATTAAGTGGAGCATCCTAGCCAAACTACATGCTATCCTCACCTGACATTTGCACATGTACTTTCCACCATTGGTTACCTGAGATGGTCTAGTACCACTTGGTCGAATTTATTGTGCCATTAGAACAATTGCTTTACTGCAGGTGTACCTCAGCTGTTTTGTGTCTATGAAAAGCAAAAGCTGTGTTAATTTTTTGCTCGGCTAGTTGATATAATGGTGCACCCAAAGAACATGGTGATGTAAAGCAAATTTTGGCTCATGTTCCCCCTCTCCATCTCCATATTATTGTAATCTTTCCAAAGGGAGCAGGTTTATTGCCCCCTTGCACAGTAGTACAGTATTGGGAGCAACACAGCAGCACTAACGTTCATGGAAATGTAAACTTCTGTCTCTGTTTTGTGTAATGTTTTTTCGTGGGTGGGTGGGGAACAGGACTCAAATAGAGACTCACTAAGTTTGTGATAACCACTAATTAAAAAGTGATCCCAATCAGTAGACAACTTATTTGAGATGTTGAGTTATGAGATTGACGGACACATTTTGTGTTTTCCAATGGTATTCTGCTGTGAAGACCAGTTTGGCCGGGGGTGGGTGGGGCGGGGAAATTGTAGGCGTTTAAGCTCTGAACATCTCACTTCCCAAGATGCAAGGACTGTTGACATCTGTTTATTTACTTTAAGTACATAATGGGCGTTACAGGAAAGAAGCCCATTAGTTCTGGCTGCTAGTTTTCAGTTTTGGGCTAAAAGCAACAAGCTCGGTGAGTGAGCTGGTACTCATGGCTTACAATTACAACATCTCATCCTGTAGTTTTCTGGAGAAAACGAGCTGTTTCCATCTGAAAGATCTGATGCTTGTCCGACTAAAACATCTTTCGAAAAGGGTATATTAGCCGCTTCTAAGAATTAATCTACTGATTTGAGTTTTATTGTTTATAATTACAAAGCTGTTAAAATATCTTGCTCTTTGCTTCTGTATATTTTACCTGTGAATAAATGGACCAAGTAGTTCTAGCCTATACAGTGTTCTGTTGACGTTTCCTACATTTTTGAAGGTGATTGGAGAACTTGGGCATCCCACATGTCCTCCAGTATGCACTTTAGGGTTAATTGTTAAATCTAATCACGATATGCTGGTCATTGTAGTAAATAGATGGAGGTTTCAGTTCATAAGGGACTTGGCCTGATCTGCAAAATCCCATCTAGTTATGAATAAATTGTGGGGGAAAGGACCACATGATGACAATTAGTTGGAGCACTGAATGGAGCATGAATGCTCATGGAGTGGGACAGTTGTTTTCATTCTCTTCAGCCACCCTTACTGGAGGTTGAAGTTGGTAGGATAGTTATGCCTGGATGGTACCTTGTACCTCTTGGCAGTGAACTGCAGGGGCCATTGGTGAATCTCTGAATGAGATTGCAATATTGGCAGTACAAGGTCAAGGCCAGGCAGACTGAACAACCAGTAGAAAAATTACCAGAAACCATTGTTAAAAGCTGCTATTGTATTAAAAACAATCGAGCTTTATTTCAGTGAACCAAGTGCTCTATCTTTCTGTAACTATCTTCTTGTCTTGTACTCTAATTACCTTTTTGGTTTTCTTCTGCTCATTCTCTGTCTGCCTTTCTTTCAATATATGGCTCTCACCTTGCTCTCATTATCTTGGCATCTTGCCAATTGGCTTGCCTTTGAGATTGAGTAAGAAGGGTTGAATCCCTTGTGCCAAAACCTAGTCTGTAGAAGGAGTATGTTTCCCCTCTATTTTGCCCAAGAAGACGGTGATAAAACCCAGTTCTTCTCCGTACTCCTGAAATCACTGTAGTAAGTTCGCAGCCTTTGGTGACTTGCCCTCCAATTTTTTTTCTCCCCCTCCCCCTGGAGAAGTAATTAGTAAAGCTGTGATCACTAATTTTCCATGTGGAAAATGCAATTGTAAACCTACATCCTTCAAGTTTAAAATTCTCTCACACTTGTGTACCATTATGCTGCATCTGAAATAGCTACATTTTCTGTAAAGCAGGTTATTTTAATTGGAACAGTTTTCAGATTTTCAAAAATCATGTTAGCAAATGGGAAAGTGAAATTAAATTTTTATATATATATATATATATATATATATAAAAATTTAATTTCACTTTCCCATTTGCTAACATGATTTTTGAAAATCTGAAAACTGTTCCAATTAAAATAAAAATCTGTGCTCCTAAATGCCAATATTTGATTACGATGAAACCCTAGAGAGTTATGTATACCTTAGTGCAAATGCCTCATACAGTGATAGGAATGTAATACAGCAATAAATGTGAAGCCATATGTTGAACCGTAAAAAAAATTAAAATTGTGCTGGAACTTTAATCTTTTTTTAAAAACCTTGCCTGGATGTTTTGCATTTTGTCTCATCATTAGAGAGCATCCATTTCAGAAGTGTGCACAATGCTTATATGTCTGTGACCCATTTTGTTTAGTACTGAAGAAAGCAGTCTTCTGAGTAAATCTATAAAAAAGTTACATTTCTGTCTCACTATTTCCTGCCACTGTAGTTGAGCTCCACTTTTTCAGGCCATCTCCCACTGCATGCCCATCTGTAGTGAGCGGTTCATTGGGTGGTGTGGGCAACAGCCCCCTCCACTACTTTTGACAAAAGTATGTTCCTAGTCTGCGTGACATAAGTGACCAGGCAGATGATGCCAATTCTTAGTTTGTTACCCTATGATGGGATGCTTTCCTTCCATGAGACACTCCATTAAGTGCAGTATTTGATAACTATGGATACTGAGGAAGGAAAGTTTGTCACAGCCGAACATTGCTAGTTGAATAGCCAACATATTGATCTGCTAACCGCTATATGGAAATCACATTCCTTCGACACTTCGGGGTTCTAAGCAGTGCCTTGGCACTCGGTACCAAGAACTAACTCTTGATTTGATTTTCTTATTTGCACAGTTTGGGGAAGAAGCTGAACCTTTCTACAGGAGAATAAATTGGTTGCGTGGAACCCATAATAGAGCAGATTGTACATAGCCTGTGGAAGGAATTAGTTTAACAGATTGTGGTATTTTCACATTCCATGATTCCTTACGATAAGTGATTTCAAAGTGAATATTTTCCACTTAGAGCAGACATTAATTACTTTGGAAAATTTTCTGGTATCGAGTGCAAAATCTGCTGGCTAAAAATACATTTTAAAATAAAAACTTAACATTGTGCTTTTTAATTTAGTTTTCATTTTGTAACAAAAGTATATAATTGCCAATGATTTAAGTTGAACATTTGATGTGTCCTGCAGTTAAATAGTATGATCCAACAATGGGTCACAAAAGACTAATTTCTGTAGGCTTCGAGTAGTTTACTTTTGCTAGAAAAATGGAAACAGAAGCTTTTTTAAAAAGGATCCCAATTAGGCTTGCCATGTGCCGATGGCCACCACGACTAATCTATGTCCTGATTACCTTTTTTTAGTTTTAAAAAAAAATTCTTCAAATGTTGCCCCACTTATACGATGCATCTAGAGGAACCTAGCTGACCCTTAAGTTAGGCACTTTTTGGCTTGGGGCCACATTTTCTAAATGCATGTGCTGGCTCTCTCTCCATCTACATGCTTGTTCAGAATGCAGACTACAAAAAAATGTGTTTAAGGGAAACTAATTTCCTGGGGAAAAATTGCATATGTAGTTTGTATGAATATTCAAAATGCACTGTGGGTGACAGAACTTTCCATAAATCAATCTAATTACAGTTCTGCCAATTGTGGATTTTAATGTCTTTTCCAGTTGTGGGACAGACGCCCACTAAACATCGCGATCCATCATCTTCCTGTAATGCAGGACTGTGCTACTGGTCCTTTTTAAGTTCACTCAGTGACACCTCTAGTATAATTGTGCCTACTTTCAGATTTACTGATGCAAATGTACAGTCCAATCACCACAAAATACTGCAGGGTCTTTTTAAAATCTACATTGTAATTAAGAAAAGCTGGGTTACTTTCAAGATATTCTAACTGATTTCTGAAATGGCATTTCCCTTTCAAAAGGAATATGACAGACTTTTGCATTTGTAGGGATTTGGGGGTTAAACCTGAAAATCGGGATCCTTATTTATATTCCGCCTTAGTTTGAGAAATTGGAACACAAAGGGTTCACTAGGAGGTAAGAAACTTCGGTTTCTTTCCTTCTAGTTTTACAGAACCCCAAAATATGATCTGTTTCAAAAGGATTAGGCAATCAAATTGTGTTTACTAGGATATTCAACTAACAATGCTGTTTCATGGCAATGCATAGTAAGTACTGATCGTGATCAGATTTGTGTGCCACTGAAATTGTGATGTGGAGAAAATTGAATTAGAAAGTTGCATATTAGAAAATGATGGGACATTAAAAATCCCAAAGATTATATCGCAAGATTTATGCTGATTTATTTTTAAGTGGATTTTGCATGGTTTTTGTAGAAAGCAGTGAAGTGCAGCACATGTATTAACTCTGGCAGGCTTTTAATTACAAGGGCTATTCCAAGTGTTTCAAATTAACATGCAGCTTGGGAAGAGCTAATGTCTGCTAATGCATTACACTAGTGCAGGCTATGATTAATTATTTCTGTCCTATGTAACTCTCATCTATTAATTATGGCTGAAATTTCAAAAGGTAAATGAGTCGTGCTTCTAATATTAGCCGTAGATTGATCATTTCTTTTAAGGGAGGAAAACATTTGCTTTCAGGAAATGCGGATGTGCTGCCCCTCCTATTTGATAAAACCCTAGGGGGGAAAAATTCAGTTGGTTGCGCCTCCCGTTAGCGCCTTAAGAGGGCGCTAATGGGGCGCAAAGCAACTAGCGCCCGGGCATGGCGATGTTTGCACCGCTCGCGAAATTAACTAGACATTCTGCGGCTGTGCTAAACAGTACCGCCACGATCTCCTACGCCGGCAGATCGTGACGTCAGTCGAGTGTGCAACGCCCTGGTGCGGATATTGAGTGGCGCCCCCTGCCTTACCGCCTGCCGCTAGTAACGACCGGTTGAGGGGAGCGTTTTGCTGTCAGGAAGGGACTGGGCGAGCGCTATTTAAAGGCGACCTCTTCCTGCCTTTTTTATAGAGAGAGAGAGACAGTGTTCTGGAGAGATTCAATGCTGTGTGAAGGAGTTTTGGGTACTGAGCAGCACTTTGCAGGTTTATTTTGATTTTCCCTTCCTTGCATCGATTTAGAAGAGACAGTGGGGGCTGCACTCTGAGCTCTTTCCCTGGTTCTCTCCATTGTTCTTTCCAGCAGATTTGATGTACAGGTCTCTCCAGGCCGAGATTCAAGGCTGCAATGAGCAGGATGTGGATGGAAAGCAAGATCAACCATTCCCTTTAAGAACTGGCCGGGGCCATTGTGTCTGTGTTCCATTGCTGACTGACATCACATGAGCTTCGTCAGCGCTCTGAGTTAGCGCCTCGCTCCTCGGCCTTTGCGCCTTAAGACAGATATGTAGCACCTGATTTAGCGCTCCAATCCACTCCAGGGGCGATAAAAGTCAAGTTTGCAGTCGGAGGCGATAATTAGCGCCAGGCGCTAATCTTTGCGCCCGGCCGATAATTGCGCCCTAAACGGGGCGATACTGAATTTTTCCATTTGTTTCAGTGAAGCTACTTTGAACTGTAAATTGCTGCAGGTCATGACTTTTTTTTCCCCCCAATAGATTTATACTACAGAGCTTAAGTTAGATTATTTTGAGTGATCTGCTTTTCTCTGCATAAGACATTTGTGAGCTATTGAGCAGTGGGGAGTACATTTTGTTGCTTGAATTAGAGCAATCATTTTTGCATAGAGCCAGATCATGATGGCACAATTGAGCCCTGAATCAAATCTGAAATCCAAACTGGACTAGTTTAGATTCTTTTGGGTGGGGGGAAACGCTTTTTGGCACAAATCAATCAATGCAGATGGCTTTCCCTATGGAAAAATAGCAGCACACGTATACAGTGAAATGCTTGCCACTTTGTTTGCTCTGGATAGGCAGAGCACCATGTATGGCAGGATCTTGATGTTTGAACATCTTTTGGTGGTTAAATGGGAATATGATTTTTTTTTTGCACCATTTCTCTGGTGTGACAGCCTGAAAGACCTAGTATCAAGTTACAAAAGCAAAATGCTGGAAATACTCAGCAGGTCAGGCAGCATCTGTGGAGAAAGAGTTAACGTTTCATGTCGATGACCTTCCGTCAGAACTGGAAAAAGCTGGAGACGTAACCGGTTTTAGCAAGTGTAGGGGCAGGGAAAGGGGGAGGGGAGGAAAGAACAAAAGGGAAGGTCTGTGCTAGGGTGGTAGGCAGGAGAGATTAAATGACAAAAGGGTTGATGTTGCAAGACAAAAGGAGACGGTAATGGGACAAGTAAAGAAACAAAAGACGGGTCTAGAGGAGGCATTTTCCCTGCCCCTCTCCATAGATGCTGCCTGACCTGAGTATTTCCAGCATTTTCTGTTATAGTAGCAAGCTATATGTTCCCATTGTTGAGGCTGCCGCGAAACACGAATTAAGGCTGAATCCATGTGTGGAAAACGAGAGACTTTAATGCAACTGCATGGTACAAAAAGGCTGAACTGACTGCTCCCAGAATTCTCTGGAAAAATCCTGAGGCCCCGCCCACTCCTGCCTTAAAGGTAAGGTGCCTTTAAAGGGAAGGTGCATTGATACATTGTCCACGGACGGAAAAGTGGCTAATGCCCGTTTAGGTGGCCATCCGCCACACAACTCCCCCCCAGAATCCGCTTAGGAGGTGTGGACGAGACGGTGCGGCGGTCTGATGGGCCGGCCGGAGCGGCTCTTGTAGGACGCCGGTGGACGTGGAACAGCCGGGCTCGGAGCAGCCGGGTGAACCGGCTTGAGGGTAGGTCGGCCGCGTGGAGGTGGACGAGCTACAGGGACCCGCTCACCGGGCTCAGAATGTGCTGGCTTGAGTCGGTCAACCGACACTTTTTCGGTCCTGTCGTCCACTTGCAGGGTGAAAAATTTGTCCCCAGCCTGTAGCACCTTGTAGGGCCCGTCGTACGGGGGTTGAAGGGTTCCACGGTGGGCGTCGTGCCGGACGAAAACAAACCGTGCCTGGTGCAGGCTTAGTGGGACGTGAGAGGTGGATTTGCCGTGTTGGGCAATGGGCACCGGGGCGAACTGCAGCGCCGGTGAGGAAGTCGTGGCATTGCTGGTCGGCTGACCAGGGGGTCGTGGTGGTGGGTAGGAACTCGCCAGGTACGAGCAGCGGCTGACCGTACATGAGCTCTGCTGCCGATGCGTGGAGGTCTTCTTTAACCGCGGTGCGCAGGCCGAGGAGGACCCACGGAAGTCAGTCGGTCCAGGCGCCGTCTTGGAGGCTGGCTCGAAGAGATGCCTTCAAGGATCTGTGGAACCGCTCACAGTCCGTTGGCTTGGGGGTGGTATGCTGTGGTGCGGTGAATGGTCACCCCGAGATTGCGTGCGACGGCGGTCCAGAGGTAAATTGCGGACCTCTGTCCGACGTCATGTCGGAGGGGACGCCGAACCGTGCGACCCAGGTGCTGACGAAGGCTCTGGCGATGTCGGCGGTGGTGGTAGAGGTTAGTGGAATTGCCTCGGGCCAGCGTGTGGTGCGGTCAACGATCGTCAGCAAGTGCGTGTGGCCTTGCGACGGCGGCAGGGGCCCGACGATGTCCACGTGGATGTGGTCGAATCTCCGTGAGGGGATGGTAAACTCCTCGAGGGGTGCTTTCGTGTGTTACTGTACCTTGGCCCGTTGGCAGGCTCGGCAGGAGTTGGCCCAAGTACGCACATCCTTGCGAAGGCCGCGCCAGACTAAGCGGTTGGCTACCAATTTGATGGATGCGCGGGCGCCGGGGTGGGAGAGGTTGTGGAGAAAGTCGAATATCCGGCGGCGCTGGGACGACGGGCCGAGGTTGACATAGGGATATGTCGCACTTGACCGTGACTGCGGTCGGGCCACAGACGACGTCGGCCAGGCGTAGCCCTGGTAGGTTGTTGGGTGCGGAGAGCAGATCAGGGTCGGTGATCTGGTCTGCTGCGAGTTGAGCCTTTTCGACTGCCAGGTCTGCGGCGTGGATGGCGGGGCGGGAGAGGCAGTCGGCTACCACATTGTCTCGGCCGGAGACGTGTTGGATGTCCGTGGTGAACTCGGACACTGCCGCGAGCTGGCGCTGCTGCCTGGCGGACCAGGGGTCTGTTGTCTTTGCCATTGCAAATGTCGGGCTTATGGTCGACAAACGCAGTGAAGGGGTGGCCCTCAAGCAAAAACCAGAAATGGCGGACCGCCAGGAACAGCGCGAGGAGCTCGCGGTCGAAGGTGCTGTACGTGACCTCCGGGGGGCGTAGTTGGTGGCTGAAGAAGGCAAGTGGTTGCCAGGCACCGTCGACCCACTGCTAATACACGGCGCCGACCGCGTGGTCGGTGGCGTCCGTGGTGAGCGCTACCCTGGCATTAGGCCGTGGGTGCGTGAGCAGGGTGGCGTTGGCGAGCGCGGTCTTGGTGGAGTCGAAGGCGGCGGACGCGTCTGCCGTCCATTCGACCGCCATCTTGCCGCTCCTGCCCCGGAGGGCTTCATACAGGGGCCTCATGAGGGACGCCGCTTTGGGGATTAAGCGGTTATAGAAATTCACCATCTCGAGGAACTCCTGGAGGCCTTTGATGGTGGTGGGGCGGGGAAATTGTTGGACGGCCTGCACCTTGGTGGGCAGGGGAATGGCCCCAGCGTGGGTGATGTGGTGGCCGAGGAATTCGATCTTGTCCAGGCCGAACTGGCATTTGGCTGGGCTGAGGATGAGCCCGTGGTCGCTGAGGCGCCCGAACAGGATGCGAAGGTGTTCGAGGTGTTCCTGCTTGGAGGAACTGGCTACCAGGATGTCGTCCAGGTAGACGAACAGGAACTTCAGGTCCCGAAGGACCGAGTCCATGAGCCGTTGGAATGCCTGGGCCGCGTTTTTGAGGCCGAAGGGCATCCGCAGGAACTTGAACAGGCCGAAGGGGGTGATTACGGCCGTCTTGGGGACGTCTGCGCGGTGGACGGGGACTTGGTGGTAGCCGCGCACCAGGTCGACCTTGGAAAAGACTGAGCGGCCGGCCAGTCTAGCCGAGAAGTCCTGAATGTGCGGCACGGGGTACCGATCAGGGGTGGTGGCGTCGTTGAGGCGGCGGTAATCCCCGCAGGGGCGCCAACCTCCGCCTGGTTTGTGTGGAGTGGGGAGGCCCAGGCACTGTTGGAGCGGCAGATGATGCCGAGCTGTTCCATGGTGGCAAACTCGGTCTGCGCGATCTCCAGTTTGGTCGGGTCCAGCCTGCGGGCGTGGGCATACACTGGGGGGCCTGTGCTGGGGATGAAGTGTTCCACCCCGTGTTTGGCGGCCTCCGCGGAGAAGGTCGGATTGGTAAGGGCCGGGAATTCGGCCAGGAGTGCCGAGTAGTCATCCGTGGCCCAGGCGTGGTACTGTGACGCCATGTCGGTGGGTTGATGGGGGGCCATGGCGCCCAGGATGTGTTCATGTCCATGAGGCGGTGACGAGGGATGTCTACCAGTAGGCCGTGGGCGCACAGGAAATCTGTGCCGATGAGGGGGGAGAGCACCTTGGCAGTGATGAACTCGCATCGGTAGCAGCGACCAGCGAGGTCGAGGGTGACTGTCCGGGTGCCATACGTCCAGATTTCCGAGCCGTTAGCAGCAGCCAGAGCCGGTCCTCATTCGCCCTTTTGGATGTCGAGGGAGGAGGCCGGGATGATGCTGTGCTGAGCCCCAGTGTCGCACAAGAACCGGCGGCCGGTTTTGTCATCCGTGACTAACCGCAGGGAGCCCACGTGGCCCACGGCCATCGCGGGGGCTGGTACAGGGGCGGACTTGAAAAAGCAGGGAGGTGTGCACCGTTGTGCCCTGGCGCCGAACCGTGCGTGGTAGTAACAGTGGCCCGGGTTAGTGGGGCGTGAAGGCCCCGTGGGCCTGGTGGCAGGCCCTTGTGGCCGGTGAGGGGCGCGCCCAGGCATTGGCTGCCAGGTCCGGTGTGACGTCGCGGCTGGAGTGAGCGGGCAGCAGCTTGTCGGCCTCATCGGCCAGGGCTTCCAGGTTAGTGAGGCTGGACGCCACGATCGCTGGGCGGATGCCGAGATGTAGCTGGTGGATGAACAGCGGGCGGATGAACAGCGTGCGGAAGAGGGATCCGGGTGGGCTCTCGTCGGTGAGGGACAGCATGTGGGAGAGGAGGTCTGACGGTGAGGCATCACCGAGGCCTGGAAGGTCGAGGAGGTGGTAGCTTCGCTGATATGCCGAGGCCGTAAATTTTTTAAGGAGCGCTGTCTTGATGTGTGTACTTGCCTTCCTCTGGTGGGTTATGCAGCGTTGTCCAAACCTTCGAAACTGTGGCGCTACCGAGTGATGTGAAGAGATAGTCGTACTTCGTCCCATCTGTGATGATGCGTTGCAGCCAGAAGCGAGATTCGGCTTGGAGAAACCAGGCTTCGGGCTGGTTTTCCCAAAACTCCGGCAGTTTCACGGAAACTGCGTTCGTGTCCGCCATTGCAGTGCTCAGAATACCTTCTGAGCGTCGCGGTCACCAATGTTGAGGCTGCCGCGAAACACGAATTAAGGCTGGATCCATGTGTGGAAAACGAGAGACTTTAATGCAACTGCATGGTACAAAAAGGCTGAACCGACTGCTCCCAGAATTCTCTGGAAAAACCCTGAGGCCCCGCCCACTCCTGCCTTAAAGGTAAGGTGCCTTAAAGGGAAGGTGCATTGATATATTGTCCACGGACGGAAAAGTGGATAATGCCCGTTTAGGTGGTGATCCGCCAGACCATCATGGTTCAGGATGGGGAGTCCATGTTTTTGGGCGGGGGGGGCGGCGCGCCTGAATTAAGGGGCCACATTGAAGCAAAATCTTATGTACACTGTTTTACTTGCTTTCATTTTTCCCTCTTCTGAAGGTGGTAACTTTTAATGGCGTATGGTTCCACAGGTGCAGGTAGCCTTCGGATAATTTTGTGTAGGCTTCATATGGGAACTTAGACATGGAGTGATGTGGAAGATTAGTCAGTGATTGATGTGATATTTGAGGGCAGAGGGGATTTGCAGTCCAGTGAACCAAGCCTGGGATCTTTCTGGACTATATGCCTTCAAGTCACAGACTGTGGTGCATTTAGCCAGTGAGCCAACGAGGGAGCTAATTAATGTTTTTATTTTAAATGTTGCATCTTGTGCATTCCTAAATCATGTAAAGAAAGAACGAACAAACTTTTATTTGTATGATTAGCATGAGTTAAATGCTGCTTAAGGGTTCCCCCACAGAGCCGCCTCTTTTCTAAAGATCCATCTTAAACACAACATATAAAGTCAACATCCAGTGTGACTTATCTTCTGCAAAACCAAGTCACTTCTTCAGTTTCCCTCTCTCTTGGAATAATAACCATCACTAACTGTACTATGCCCACCTATGGTGATTCTACAATCTCCGTCGTACTCCTCTGTGAAAGCTGAAGCAAAGTGCTCCTGCCCACCTCATTCACATCTTGGACTCTCTTTCAGCAGATTAACAATCA
The DNA here is from genome assembly GCA_030390025.1 of Squalus acanthias. Taxonomy (NCBI): domain Eukaryota; kingdom Metazoa; phylum Chordata; class Chondrichthyes; order Squaliformes; family Squalidae; genus Squalus; species Squalus acanthias. The sequence goes on from CM059433.1 coordinate 95,825,376, forward strand.
ATGGCTCCCCCCTCTGCATTTCCTTTCAGAATGTTTGCTCACTCGCGAACAAGACCCTTGCCATTGATAACCTTATTGTGGACTATTACATTGACACTGCCACAAACTGAAGCCTCCCTGCCTTCCATCGCCTGCTCCACCCAAACTGCTGTGGTGGTAGTGTGGTCCTTACCACCACTCTTTCTCCCCACTCCTCTAGCACCTTTTCCTTCAAGCACCTCTCCTTGTTTCAGTCCTCTCCCAAAACTATCATTCTCCACTATGCCCAACCCCACCCCACAGCCAAAGCCTTATCCTGAATTTATACCTGAGATTTCCTCCCTCAGCCACTGCACAGAAAGACTCATCCTTGGTGATTTCAATCTCCATCTCAACTCCTCTTGCCCTGTGACCTCCCCATTTCGCTGTCTTTTTTTAACTTCTCCCTCCATAGGTCCATGTTCCCTCACCCAGCAGCTGTGTAATCTCCTGAGACGACAAAAAATACTGGTGATCATGATGCTTGGTTGCATTGTGACTGTTTGGGACAGGCTCAATGGACCAGCTGGGCTTTTCTTGTCTCATTTTGTATTTTCCTATGTATATGAGGTCATGCTTCTCAATCTACCGCCTACAACAACAGCAACTTATATTTATATAGTGCCTTTTAACGTAGTAAAATATCCCAAGGCGCTTCACAGGAATATTATCAAGAGACTGGAAATGGAGGAACGCAGATATCTCCGAGGGTTGTGGGGCTGGAGGAGATTACGAAGATCGGGAGGGTGAGGTCATGGAGGGATTTGAAAACCAGGATGAGAATTTTAAAATGGAGGCGTTGCTTAACCGGGAGCCAATGTCGGTCAGCAAGCACAGGAGTGATGGATGAACGAGACTTGGTGCGAGTTAAGACACGGGTAGCTGAGTTTTCGATGGCCAAGTTTACATAGGGTAGACCGTGGGAGGCCAGCCATGAGTGTGTTGGAATAGTCAAAACTTACAGAAGTGTCAATTTCAACCCCTCTGGTCAAATACTGGAATTTTCACTCAGGCTGGAGCTCTTCTGAATTCTGCTACTTGATCAAATTAAAGGCTTAGTTTCCCCTGCTGGTGGAAGGTGATGTGATAATGCAATAAGATATGCTGATACAGAAAGTCGAGCAAAGCTTAAACCAGTTGGCGTTTGCTGTGTCAGAAACCAGGATGTCATTTATGGAATCTATCTGTTTTGTAATTGATCCATTCTGGATTTTTTCAGCTGAATTGTTGTAAATCATATTGCTAATTAATGTATATAATTTTTTAAAATCTCCAATTTTAGATTGATAGTTTTGTGCAAGTCTGTTAAATCCAATAAACAGCAAGGATGTAAATATTGATCTCTTGGGTATGTAGCTTTGTGAGAACAGAATGAAGAGATACAGCTCCTAGATCATGGGAGACAAAGCTCACTTACAGTAGGCTTTTTTATAAAAGCAGTTGAAAGTTTTCAAATTTCCTGGAATACCACGTCATGCCATTTTTTTTTTGGGGTGGGTGGTGATTTCTGGGGAGCCCTAATTTTAACAATTAGCAAATATTATAGTTTAACTTTTTTTTCTATGGTAGAATCTTCATGGCCCTTTACAGGCCTCAATCTTAAACAAACACATTAACTGACTATCAGAAAGCTGCTGGAAGCTTCTAGGTTCAACAGACCCTAGATATATTTGAACCTTGGCTAAAATTAAGTGAGAACCTGCTGCTTACTTTTTAAATGATATTTTTGGTTTTTGGGCAACTATATTTTAAAAAAAGAAAATGTAATTAAAACTTTATTCTCCCAAAAATATATTATCAGCTGTTAGTAGAATAAAAATCCTGATAAAATAAATTCCTAATGGTAAACACAGTAGTTTTCAATGACATTGAGCAAATGCCTTTTCCTATTTAAGATTTTTTTTAAATACAATGGCCCCTGTTCATTGGAGACTCAAATACTGGAAAATGTATGCAATAAAGTGTCAGTAGCCCAAATTTGCCTAGGAATAATTACTATTCCTTCAAAGCTTGTATTTCCCAAAGGCTTTTATGTACTTCTAGTACATTTCCTCTAATCCGAGTTTAAGGAATGTTGGGTACACCAACAGCTATTGGTATAGGCCCATGTTCAATTGGACTGAGTGCAAATTCTTGCTTTCGCATGACATAAGCCTATATTAAGAGTTGTTTCTCAGTTGTCAGACTTTCGAGGTTGTAACGGCATTTTTGAAGCTGTTGCTAGTTTTCCAGGTTGACAGTTAGGACTTTGAATGAAAAAAAAAAAAAATTCAGGTACCATCCATGGGATGTGGGTGTCGCTGGCAAGGCCAGCATTTATTGCCCATCCCTAAAGGCCCTTGAGAAGGTGGTGGTGAGCCGCCACCTTGAACCGCTGCAGTCCGTGTGGTGAAGGTACTCCCACAGTACTGTTAGGGAGGGAGTTCCAGGATTTTGACCCAACAACGATGAAGGATCGGCGATATAGAAACATAGAAACATAGAATCTAGGAGCAGGAGTAGGCCATTCGGCCCGTCGAGCCTGCTCCGCCATTCAATACGATCATGGCTGATCATCCAAATCCAGTACCCTGTCCCTGCTTTAATCCCCACAGTACACATATCCCACCGTAACCCCACGTATTTAATTCCCCCTAACATATCCCATCCTATCCCCATAACCCCACATATTTAATCCCCCCCAACACTAAGGGTCAATTTATCATAGCCAAATCAACCTAACCCACACATTTTTGGACTTATATCCAAGTCAGGATGGTGTGACTTGGAGGCAGTGGTGTTCCCATGCACTTGCTGCCCTTGTCCTTCTAGGTGATGGAATTCACAGGTTTGGGAGGTATTGTCAAAGAAGCCTTTACAATAGCAAAGGTGAGAAATCTAACGCATCTTGTCACTTTTTTCCTAGGGCATGGCCTTTACATTGGAGGAGAGACTACAACTGGGTATCCACGGCCTACTGCCCCCCTGTGTTCTTGGCCAGGATGTTCAGGTTCTTCGGGTGCTGAAGAACTATGAAATGAGAGAAGATGACCTTGACCGGTAAGGATAACGGAACAAATTTACATATACATTTAATAAGACTGTGTTGCCTTGCTTAAATCTAACCAGACAAAACACGTCCAGTGCCAATTTACAGTTCCAGCATTGGGTTGCCTTAATCTTGCAATTAATGTTTTTGAAATTGTAATACAGGAAACTCTATTAACCGGCACCCAAATATCCGGAAATCTCTCTTAACCGGCAAAATTCTTGAGTAGGTAACTGGGGTTTTCCTTCATCTCTCGTTTAAAATTAACTTAAAAAAAAAAAAACCCCGAGGCGTTTGCCTTGTATCGGAGCGTGTAGATTGGGAGGGGAATGTGCAGCCCGGGTAGGCAGCGGACACGACAGATGGTCAGCTGGCGGTCCCCGGGGAGACGGAGCTCCGAATGCAGGCGCATGTCAATGTGTACGGGGCTCTCGTACGTTGGGAGATATAACTCTCCGTTATCCGGACTTTTTGATTAACCGGCACCACGCCGGTCCCGTCGGTGCCGGTTAATAAAGAGTTTCCTGTATTGAAAATATTGTTGCAACCATATAGACCCCTTTATCTAGTAAGATTATTTAGCAAGTTAAAGCTACCCAATGAACAGAGTATGATGAGCTTTTAATGCTATTTAGGTATATACACCACAGTCCATTGGCATCTTGTCAATGAGAGTGGTGTTTTAAAGCCGGGATGCCCATCTGCGGTCCTAGAACAACATTAAACCCGGGGCCTGGCAATTTGGCCTGAATCACTTAGTCCTATTTGCTTGCATTTCTTATTTGTTGGTTTGCCTTGTTTAGAATTTTGAGCCAAAAGGGCTGTTTTTAGCACTATTGTCTTAGTGGATAAATCTTAAGCACAATATTATCAGTAACTTGATGTATGCAAATTAATGGAAATAGTGATTTTTAATATATGTTGCCCTTGAGGCTCAATTTATGCTGGAACAACCGGCGACCGTTCAAGCACCACGCTAACTTCGTGCTACCTACTGATTAATGTGATTGTGGCGTGCAGCCGAAAAATCGGGCACTACGGAGCCAAATTTCTAGTCATATATTTGAATCCCTTGGTGTCCCTGTTCATCCACACCTTGCCTTTCATTTCAGTGTTACTTCCATTCTGTTTCTTTTTTTTTCCTCCCCCAAATGCATTATCTCGCTCTTCTACACATTAAATTGCATCTGCCATCTGTTTGACTATTCCACTAATGTTTATATACTCCTGAAGTCTTTCATATTTGCCAACCCCTCCCCCACTTTTTTCTTTCATCAGTAAATTTCCAAGTTGTGCTCTCATGCCCATTTCCAAATTAATATCTCAAAATTGGATTTCCTCATAGCTCATTGTTTACACTTGGTTTTCTCAGACTGTTTTCAATAGTTGTCCTTTTGTGGCATGGTGACCAGAACCAAACACGATCCTCTAAATGTAGTATGATTAGTGCATTGTAAATCCACAGCACAACTGTAGACTTGTATAATACCGTCCTGCTGATTTACATCCTAGCATCCCATTAGCTTTTACAATTGCTTCACTAGATTGTTTGGACATTGAAAATGACGTGATTGCTATTACTCGCAGGTCTTTTTCATAATGGCCTCTGTTCATTCAATTCCATTCTCTTTTATATTTATTACCACATTTTTAAACTGTACTTACAATCCATTGCTTTGGAAATTTACTGATGACCAAACAGCTCTTTGGTTAAAGTAATTTTAAAAACAAAATTATGGATCTGCAACACATTCAGTGCAAAATCAACTATTAATAATGTTTTACATTTGTTAACTGATTTCTGTGCAAGTTAGAGTAATTTTGTAGCCACAACTTCTGCTTCGCACAAGTGTGGGTTTACAAAATAACTTTTGAAATCCCTGATGAGAGCATTGAGAGGCAAGTTTTCTTTTGATTAAATGAACATTTTAAAAAGTAATCTGATGTACTGTTGAGCACATAGATTGAAGTTACGCTTTCTCATCTAAAAGTTTGTGTTTCAAAGTGGCAGAAAAAGTTGTACATAAAACTAAGTCTAAAGAGATGCACTCAACTTTACAATTTGAGTGGTTGGCATTAATCTATATGCCATGGATCGAAAGTCATTGCAAAATCCAGATCCTCAAAAGACTTGTGTAAATGTAGATGTTCTCAGAGCTTGAAACTTTGACTGCCAAATGCTCCATTAGCTGAAACTACAAAAAGTATTCGTGCTGTAACTAAATTTTTGTCCTATTTACTAAACACTGTACCATTGAATGCAGATGCTGTGAAACTAATTGTGCCTAATGGATATCACACAGGGATGGGGTGAAGGAGAAGGAACTCTGGAAGCAGCTGTTTGTGGATTATCTGTATCCGCTTTTTAAAAGTTCAGTCAGGAGTGTGCGCACCAGGAAGCTTTAGTTTCCTCTCTCCCATCTTGCAAAGAAATCAGTGATGTTATGACTTTAAATAGTTAGCCAACACATTGTAGGTCCACGCAAATTACTTTGAATTCCTGTCTGTCAGCAATGTACATGCTGCTTTGACAGACATGCTTGAAATAATAATTTTACACACTCCCTATCCTTTTGTTTTAAAGGATTGTGGTCTTTGGAAGCACTGAGAGGAATGTTTTAACAGTAGCAGTAAGAGTTGAATAAAGATGCAGTTGAATTAAAAAAAAAAAACACTTTCAGCTTCTGGATTAAAAATGAGTACCTGTAACTAGTTCATCAAATCTACAATCAATGCACAGACTAATTGTAATGTTGCATTGGAGACAGCTGAGTTTAGAGATCTAATCCTGTTTGAAGAAGGTGGTGGTTTATACCCTAGAGGAAGCCTTTAACATTTGACTATTTGTGGCAGCCAGTGAATGGCAGCCAGTGAATGTGACTTTGTTTAGATTGTCTCTTTCTTGATCTTGTTAAAGGGTCGTACCACTAGCAAATCCTTCTAGACTAGTTTTTTCTGTATAGAATATCAAATTAGTTAAAAGGAACAAAGCAAAGTGATTGGTGTGCAGCACCAGCATATGAAATATTGTCCCAGCTGTCACTGACATGAACTAGAAAATGGGGCCACAGGGGTTAGCTGTTGGAAGTGGCTCTTGACCTTGGCACCTATTGTAAGGTCAGGTCACTTAAATATTTCAATGATGCTCCCATACTGTCCAACTCCATGAGAGCAACATGAGGCACAAGGTGAAAGTGTTGAAAATCGCTGAAAACAATAGATGTAGGATTTCCCTGAGCCTTATGACTTTCTGTGACCTTGTATAAAACCACAACTTGCCTGTGTGTTCCTCACAAAAGTGAAATCCAGCTTTTTTTTCTTTTTTGATTAGTTTGTGGACCTCCCAAAGTATTCGATATATGTCCTGAGGTCACTTGGATAAGCATCTTAAGAGCCACTGTTTGTGGGACCTTGCTGTGCCCAAACTGGCAGCTGCAATTCCTTACGTTGCTTCAAAAGTACTTCAGTGGCCTTGAGGCACTTTGGGACAGGCTAAGGTTGTGAAAGGCATCGTATAAATGCAGGTTCTTTTTTACCGATAAGTTTTTTGCCCTCAAATCTTTCTCTTAGGCTTGGAGCTTGAGTCTTGTCTTGTAGGTGGGGCTTATTTTGAAACCCCTACTGTGGCCGCCTTCTCTTCTGAAATGATGCTCTTGGTTGCTCCCTCTTTCCCTACTTCAGTACTGCCAAACCGCAGAGTTTTCTCCCTGCCTCCATTGTGGCCTCTGACTCTCTATGAACAAAGCCATAGGAAATTCACAACTGCACAGTAAAAGCAAGACTGTATTGCAGCATTATGTTTTTTCAATTAGTTCATACTGCTAACGTATAAATGCTGATTTAATTTTTAAAAACTTGGCGATTAACCTTGTACTTTTTCAACCTTGGTGAGTTGATCAGTTTTTTCAATTAAAAGAAAACTTGCGTATTCTCATTAATTTAAATTTATCGAAAGTGTGGCCACCGTTTTAAAGTTTGGATTCCTTTCCTATATGTATCTGTTGTGATTCTCTTCCCACTCCATCTCCCTGGCTTCCTAAAATTAGGAAGGGAGCTATCAATGTTCCCCCCCCACCCCCCCCTCATAATTGGCCAACAAGAAATGTCAATTTTCTACCCGACTTTTCCATTCTCCGAGCTTCTGTTATGAAATTATGAAGCACTTGATAGTAATTGAGGACAAGCGAAATTCAGCCAGTGAAGCTAGTATATAGCTTTAATGACTGTTTAGCTGTAATTTCAATTCAAGCCCAAATTTTAAGCCATTGAAAGTAACTTTTGAAAGGTCCTGTATGTTTCTATTGAGACTTGTAGCTTAAGTTAATTTTGAGTAAATATAATAACTTTTATTTATATAGCGCCTTTAATGTAGTAAAACGTCCCAAGGCCTTCACAGGAGTGTTATCAAACAAAATTTGACAGCGAGCCACATAAGATATTAGGGCAGATGACCAAAAGCTTGGCCAAAGAGGTAGGTTTTAAGGAGCGCCTTACAGGAGGAAAGAGGTAGAGAGAGGAGGTTTAGGGAGGAAATTCGAGAGCTTGGGTTCTCGGTAGCTGAAGGCACAGCTGCCAAAAGTGGAGCAATTTTTTTTTTTTTTAAATCGGGGATGTGCAAGAGGCCAGAATTGGAGGAACATAGAGATCTGAGTGTTGTAGGGCTGGAGGAGGTTAGAGATGGGGAGGGGTGAGGCCATGGATGGCTTTGAAAACAAGGATGAGAATTTTACAAGAGGCGTTACTCAACTGTGAGCCCATGTAGGTCAGGGTGACTGGTGAACGGGACTTGGTGCAAGTTAGGATACAGGCAGCAGAGTTTTGGATGAGCTTAAGTTTATGGAGGGTGGGAGATGGAAGTCTGACCAGGAGTCCATTGGAATAGTCAAGTCTAGAGGTAAAAAAGGCATGGATGAGAGATTCAGCAGCAGATGAGTAGAGGCAGGGGTGGAGTCAGGCAATGTTGTGGAGGTGGAAGCAGGCGGTCTTGGTGATGGTGCAGATATTTAGGTTGACGAGGAATGGTATATTTTAAAAAGGTGTGTGTGTTCTATTTGCCTTCAGGAATAAAAAAATACCATTAAATAGATACTCAACTTCTGTTTCAGCCACATGCATAATATTCCATTAGAAGTAGGAAATATTCAGCAATCTTGACTTGTGGTCAAAATCAAAGTTTAAGTACTTCAATTACAGTGCAGCAAAGAATGTGTATTCTAAGTAACTGTTTGACATCTTCCTTTTATGCCAATTTTGTATTCCAATTTCTAATGAAAATCATCATGCAACCTTTTGCCAATGTCAGTTGTGAAATCCAAGAACGAAGGAAAATATTGGTCAGTGGTGCAGTTGAACACTTGGAGCTTTGCGTTTCTCTTGTTTATACTTTTTTGGTGAGATTCCATTATGTCCCAAGAAACCCAAACTGACCAATTTCAGCTCATCCTTATTTTTTGTGCTCCTTTAGTGGAGTTTGGGCTCATGCAATGGTATTCTCAAATGAAGAACCAAGCCTCAGATTTACATCTCTGGCACCACATTTTCAGCGCAGTAGAATGCGCACAAAATGATTTGGCTATATAACTTACAAAAATGTTAGATTTTTAGTGGAAAGAAGTGTTGATGTACTAAATGGACAGTTCTGCATTCTTTGACTATTCGCTTCTCTATGTATTCATGGCCAAATGCTAAAAGCTGTCGGCTGGCTTCCATTGTCAACTTCAGAGGAGTACTCCCTTGGCAACCTACTGAAGTAACATTGGAACAATTTCATTATCAGTAATGAAGAGATATACAAGATGGGCGGTGAATCCATTACGTTATTTCCAATATTGTTCATTCCCTACCACTGCCCAAATGGATGAATAGAAGGTAGGTTTCACAGCTGGCCTGAGATATCCTTGCCAGGCATCCACACAAACATATTACAGAATAACAACCGGGAGTGGAATGTTTGTTCAATGTCTCGTTGCTGTTCCAATTAAGATGAACTATTTGAGCGTGAACTAGGGATTGAACGCTGGACTTTACCAGTCTGTGTGCCTTCACTACAGCTTGAACAAAATGGGACTCTGCACAATATCTAAAGTGGCAAAGGCCACAAAGTTCATAGATATTTTGAAGAGACCCACTTTACTTAAAGGATATCTGTATTCAAAATTTATTTAATGATTTTGAATTTATGATAGCAACATCAGATGAAGTGCAGAATATTGTAGTATAACTCTTGTTGATTGTCATTTAAAAAAATATATATATATTTGTGTTTATGCTCTCGTATAGATGCAAGTTCACATTAGACTTTACTATTGTATCCTTGGTAGTGAATGCTGCAAGTTAAATGACAGATTCATTGTGGTTGATTCCTGCAACTTGTGACTTTTTTGTTTTCAGTTGGCATCTAAAATATTATGGTCATGGAGTAAATATTTTATTTTGTAATTGGTGAATTTGACTGCTCCTGCTGTGAATGTGTCCACCAGGAACAGGAGTAAGACTCTCCAAACTCACTTTAAAGCTACCATACAATAGACCTGTACCCATAAATATGGGCAGGATTCAAGCCCAGATTCTCAAGTTAATGTACTGTTCAAATTTACTATGGTGGCCATTTATCAAAAGATAATTGCATTAGATTGTAAGATGTGCACTATCTTCGATATATTTAGCTTTTAAAATCTCAGTTGGCAAATCTTTTGTCCATTTTGCACGTAATTGCAAGAATAAAGCAGTAGAAATTAGAGGAAAATGTTGTCCTAATTGAGTTCACATTTTAGTGCAGCAACATGTGTTTAAAAAAAAAAATCACATGGTTTAAAAAGATACTACCATTCTGCTTTTTATAATGGAATGTTTCAGCTGCTTCGTTTCATTGCTACAAATTAATTTTTTCTTTTGTACTACTTTTGTTTTAAGGTACATATTTCTAATGGCCCTTCAAGACCGAAATGAAAAGCTTTTCTACAGAGTGCTGACTTCAGACATTGAGAGATTCATGCCCATTGTTTACACGCCCACTGTGGGCCTGGCTTGTCAACAATATGGACTTGCATTTCGCAGACCAAGGTAAGTGACTGTCTTCACAACGGATGTGTGTCGCGGTGCATCAATCAGTCATTCAAACTTAAAACTAAAGAAAATGTATCTACATTTTGCAGTGGCATTCACAATTATAGCTGTTATCAATGTGTGTGTTGGGCACCAATAAGTTTAATAACAGATCAGTGACTATTTGAGTGCACTATAACAAGTGGATGCATTCTGGTACCAACACTACCTCAATGTTGCTGGTTAACCCCCCAAAAAAATCATGGATGTTTTCACACTTCCTAAAACAAACACTGGGCCGGATTTTTCCGACCCCCATGGGTGCGTGCAAGGTGCGTAGGGGCCGCGCAAGTGCCGGTTTCAGGCATGCGAAGCGCATGCACTGAGAACCGGCACTTGCGATCTGTCAAGAATTCTCCGCCCAAGATAAAGTGCCTCTGCGGGTGGAGAGTTGCACTTTTTGCACAACTTCCGCCCGCTGAATGACTATCAAATTCTTACGCCTGGTAAAAGCGTCGAGGCGCCACCTTCACTCATAATTTCCCTTCTGAAGACCGGCCCAGCTGAGCCCCAATTTCTTGCCCATACAGCAGAGGAAAGCCTCCGACTGTGACCCTGGGCAGCTTCTTGCTGTTCCTCGGCTGCCAATTCCACCTGCTTCTTTGCTTTCACCCAGTGCTCATTCCTTAAACTTGCTATCTAAATGCTCCAGTGTGCTTAGATCTATGCTTACGCCAGGTGGTGTGCGTGATCAAACCTACTGTGAAGTACTCTACCTGACTGCCACCAGATGATGCAAACGTATCTTTTGGAATACCCTATAGGAAGAATAAAGGAAGATATGTTGCAATGGTTTCAGGATGTAAAATGCCTACATACTGTGTGCCATTCTATTGTGCCATTATTTGCCTTTTATGTTATTGAGTGAGTATATGCATAAGGTAACAATGTTCAGCTGCTTCATCAAATCTTGACAGTGGTCAAATTCAGAGTACCTCGGTGGCATGACTGTGCTCCTGATAGTTCTGTACAACTTTTGCCTGGAAGCAAGAACACATCCAGATATTAGAAATTAGCAGAGTAACCAAACAACCATCCGTCTAGCCAGTCCACATCCCTCCTTTTGAGTACAATCCAATGCATCATACATGTAGTATCTTGTGGCAGTGCTGCTTCAGAGCACACCTCTTAACATCTGTGTCACAGTGCAAGCTACTTGTGTGCCCCACAGTGTTCTTCAGATTTTAGTTATCTAAAACTGTGCATGGAAAAGGGGGGGAAGAAAGTGGCTCCATGCTTTACCTGCTACCTCCTCAAGCATGTTGTAACTTTGTGTGACACAAACCAAAAATTCTGAGTAGGTTCTAATTGTTTAAATAAAAAGGCAAAGTTGCATACCTTTTACTTTGGCGGAATATGTGCTTTGGTCTGATAAATGTGTAAAAATACTCAACTGGGGGAAAGCTAATTTCAGTGATTTAAGAAGGGTCCTAGCACAGGTAGATCGTAAAAGGCAATTGCAGGATAAAGCAGCAATGGAGGGCATTCAGGAAGAGATAGTTCAGGTACAAACTCGGCATATTCCTTTTTGAAGGGCAAAGGTAGAGCATCCAAAGCTAATGTGCCCTGGATGACCAAGGAAGTAAAAGTTAAAATAAAACAGAAAAAGGAGGCTTATGGCAAATGCCAGGAGCAAGATTCTATTAATAACCAGGAAGATTATGGAAGTACAAGAGGGAATAGAAAAAGTTAATATGGGAGGCGATGAGGGAATAGAAAAAGTTAATATGGGAGGCGATGAGAAAAGATTAGCAGGCAACATTAAATTGAACCCTAAAACTTTTCATAAACATCTAAAGTGTAAGTGGTTTGCTAGGGGAATAAGTTGGGCCTATTAAGGAGCCAAAGGGAAATCTTCATGTAGAGGCAGAGGACATGGCAAAATTATTAAGTGAGTACTTTGGATCTGCCTTCACAAAGGAAGTGGATGATGTGAAGGTTGCACTCAAAGAGGAGAGGGAAGTTATGAATAGAATAATAATAGATAGAAAAGATATGCTAAAGATTAGCATTACTAAAAGTTGGTAAGTCACCTGGTCCAGCTGGAATACATCTGAGGTTGCTGAAAGAAGCAAAGGTAGAAATAGCTGAGGTATTGGTCACAATCCTTCAATCCTCATTGGATACAGAAGTAGTGCCAAAGGACTAGAGGGTTGCTAATGTTATCACCTATTCTAGAAATGGGAAAAGGATAAACCAGGAAACTACAGGCCAGTCATCCTAACATCGGTGGTGGGGAAGTTATTGGAAACCATAATCAGGGACAAAATTAAACTTTCAATTGGAAAGGCTTGGGTTAATCAAAGAGCCAGCATGGATTTGTTAAAGGCAAATCGTGTCTGACGAACTTGATTAAATTCTTTGAGGTAACAGAGCAGGTTGATCAAGGTAGTGTAGTAGATGTTATATATGGACTTTTGGAAGGCATTCGATAAAGTGCCACACAAGAGGCTCATTAAGAAGATGAAAATCCATGGAATTAAGGGGAAAGTGGCAGTATAGATACAAAATTAGCTCAGTCACAGGAAGCAGAGGGTAGTGGTGGATGGATGTTTTTCAGACTGGGAGGTGGATTTTTCTGGTGTTCCTCAAGGGTCAGTTTTGGGTCCATTACTCTGCAATTTTTATAAATGACCTAGACTCTGGTTTAGGGAGCAGCATTATAATGTTTGCAGATGATATGAAACTTGGCAAAGTAGTAGATCATAATGAGTATCGTTACAAGCTTCAGGGTAACCTAGACGGGATGGTGAAATGGGCAGAAGCATAGCAGATGGAGTTCAATGTGGAGAAGTGTGAAGTGATGTGCTTTGGGAGGACTAATATGGAAAGACAGTATACCATAAATGGCACGATTTTGACAAGTGTAGACGAGCAGAGAGACCTTGGTGTCCATATACACACATCCTTCGAGGTGGCAGGGCAAGTTCAAAAGCATATGGGTTACTTGTGTTTTATAAATAGCAGAATAGAATATAAAAATAAAGAGATCATGCTAGAAATTTATAAATCACTGGTTAGGTGTCAGCTGGAATATTGTGGACAATTCTGGGCACCACACTTCAGGAAAGATGGAAAGGCCTTAGAAAGGGTACAGAGGAGGATTACCAGGATGTTACCAGGGATGAGGGAGTTCAGTTATGAGGAGAGGTTGGAAAAGTTATGACTGTTCTCCTTGGAACAGAGACGGTTAAGAGGTGACCTAATAGAGGTTTGCAAGATGATGAGATATTTTGATAGAGTAGATGGGGGAAAATATTCCTTCTGGCGAGTGGGTCAATAACTAGAGGTCCTAGATTCAAAATCATTGGCAAAAGATCTAGAGGGGAGATGAGAATTGTTTTCACTCCGTTGTAAGGATCTGGAATGCTCTGCCTGAAAAGGTGGTGGAAGTTGATTCCATAAATAATTTTAAAATGGAGTTGGACAGGTACTTGAGGATGAAGAACTCAGAGTTTGGACAAAAAGCAGGGATGTGGAACTAAGCACGACTGGTCTTTCAAAGAGCCAGCACAGGCACGGTGGGCTAATGGTGGCCTCCTGTACTGCAAGGTTCTATATTTTATTGTCTTGGCTGAAACTAGTGTAGAATCATAGAAATTTCAGCAGAAAAGGAGCTAATTTGGCCCATTCTGCCTGTGGCAGTGCTGGTTCTGTATCTCAGCTTTCTGTTCTAATCCCATTTTCCTGCTCTTTTCTAATATTTGATGTCAACTTTTTTTAATCTAATTCCATCTTAAATGTCATTGACCTGGCTTAAATAGCCATTTATGCTGAGACATTCCAGACTCTCTCTCTCTTGTGTGGATTCTTAATATTGTTACAGTTCTTATTGCCAGAGTCATTTTGGCTGCAAAAAAAGCGGACACTGCAACCAGTATATTTTCTAATGTCCGCTCCAGGGGTAGTCAAATGTATAGCTCCCATTTGAACCAATTAGTTGTGACTTATGACTGAACATGACTTTAGCAGTCCAGGTGGTTTGGGCAGATAATAAATGATGGAAACTTTTTAGTCCAATTATAAATTCACTTTGATTTGTTACATAAATGAAATACTTTATCATTTTCCAAATAAATTATCTGTGATAGATATGTCATCTGGAGGGATCACTTTTGATTGCCCTTTCTCATGATTCCCTGATTTTTATGTTCTTCTGTTGTGAACTAGTATATATTCATCAAAATTTGACACTACATGTTGACAAGTTGTCGCTAATAAAAGATTAGAGCTGGTGTAAGTCAGCTGGTAGGACTTACGCTATGAACCACCAATTGCTAATGTGGATTCTCTAACCAGTGCTATAAATACTTGCCAAGAACTAGCCTTGGACCAGATTGTGAAAGAGCTGGCACTTCAAAAAAAAAATGAAGTCCATCATTCCTAGTCCCAGGATTCTGGCATCAGTTGAAAATGCATAGGTTTCTTAGCTTAATTACTTGTTTCTCACTAACTAAAAGTTCTAGCCTTGATGATGATGATTTTAATAGAGTAGTACAGAAGGAGAGAAACACTAATACATATCCATGGCTAAATAGTCAGATGGAATGATGATTGATTCAAACATGAACAATAACAGGCTATATCAACTAAACAGGGATAGAAACATATTGTAACTTTAACCTGCTATTTTACAACCTGCCACTGCACACTGATTCTGTGTTGCTCTTTTGCTAAAAAGCAAACTTCATTAGAATGAATGGATTTTACTTGTGGAACCACCATAACCACAAGGATTACAGCAGTCCAAGGAGAAAGCCCACTACCACCACCTCAGCCACTAGGAATGGGCAATAAACACAGCCTTGCCAGAATTGCCCACATCCAAATAGCAATTTTTACAAAAATGTTCCAAAGTGCTTTACAACAATGAATTATTGTTTAAGTTGTAGGCAAACACAGCAGACAATTTGCACTGCAAGGTCCCACAAATACCACTGAGCTAAATGACCAGATCATCTATTTTGATGGTGTTGATTAAGAGATAAATGTTGGCCAGGATGCAGAGAGAATTCCTGTTTTTCCTTCAAATTGTGGCGATGTTATCTTTTGAACAGGCAGATGGGGCCACAGTAGGCAAGAAATAGGCTTTGAGTAAATTGCCTTTTTTCATATTCATGTTCCATTTTGGATGCATGTAATTTGTAATGCCTTGTAAATCTATTTGTCGGGCAGTGCCTCCTTTCTTTTGTTGGTATACAATTTCTGCTACAGTAGCAATTTGAGTGGGAGGCATTCCTTTGAGCACTTTTATAGGTTTCCACCATATCGAGGCCAAATTAGACTCCACAACACAAGGAATTAGCTCTGCGATTTGTCTGTGAATTGTACAGAGATTTGCTGCAGATGTGTTTCACCCCTAATTATGAGCTGAATTGGCTGTTGATCACTGTGTAGTACTGTATAAAGAATTACCACTGGTGATTGACGCCAAGTGGATATCCTGAAGTAGCTGTAAATATAACGAGTGCAATTTTTCCCAACTCTCAATGTTACAGCTAATGCGGGGAGTCAAATATGGTATCTAGAACTCTCGGCATCTGAATTGTTGACCCGTTATGTTCATTGATATTACGCTGGCTTTGCCATCATCGATCCAACATTTTATCAGTTGCAAAAGAAAAAATGCAGACAAATGGAAAAGTAGCATGTTGGAAGAATTTTTTTTTAACTTCTACTATAGTTTAACTAAACGGTTGCACAATTTTAGAACTGTTTGCACTGCACAATTCTGAGTATCATGCAAAGGTAACTTGATCAGGATTTGTTTTCCCAACCTATATTTACAGCATATTGATACTTCAAGATTTATCACGTAAGTTATAAAACTTTATCACGTAAATGAGGCATCTTTAACAAATTATTTCAATTAGGAATTTCAATTCACAATTATCTTTACATGAAATTGCCAAAAAACATAGTGACTCGTGGAAAACCATGTATTTAGTACCTTCAAAAGAACTTCCCTTCGAACATTTTATCTTTATACTTTGGCTAGTTGCATGGAAAATGATCAGCTGAAGCTTTTGTGCATGCACTTCTAAATTGTGTTTAAATTTACAGTTGAGCAGCAGAGTGCCATAATGTGTCCCTCATCCATGCCTTTGTTACCTCTGGACTTGACTATTCCAACGCACTCCTGGCCGGCCTCCCATGTTCTACCCTCCGTAAACTTGAGCTCGCCCTAAACTCTGCTACCCGTGTCCTAACTCACACCAAGACACGTTCACCCATCACCCCTGTGCTTGCTGACCTACATTGGCTCCTGGTTAAGCAATACCTTTAAAAAAATTCTCAGCCTTGTTTTCAAATCCCTCCATGACCTTGCCCCTCCCTATTTCTCATCTCCTCCAGCCCCACAACCCTCAGATATCTGTGCTCCTCTAATTCTGGCCTTTTGAACATCCCTGATTTTAATTGCTCAACCATTGGTGGCCATGCCTTCAGCTGCCAAGGCCCTAAGCTCTGGAATTCCCTCCCTAAACCTCTCCGCCTGCTCCTCTTTTAAGGTGCTCCTTAAAACCTACCTCTTTGATCAAGCTTTTGGTCATCTGCCCTAATATCTCTATGTAGCTTGGTGTCAAATTTTGTTTGATAATGCTACTGTAAAGCGCTTTGGGACATTTTACAACGTTTAAAGGTGCTATATAAATACAAGTTTTACTTTTTTCTCTTTCCTCTTTTCTGTTTCTCTCTTTCTCCCTCGCTTTTCATCATAAACACTGCTCAGTATGTTACATGAGTATCTGGAGTATAAGAGCACTGTTTTCACCCCCAATTACTTCAAGAACTTCATTTGGTTATGTTGACCGGGCATATATTTTCCCTTTTCTGTATTTCCAAGTGAGTTATTCTTCACTGAGGAGCCAAGAGTCTCAGTTGTAGTAAGTATTGTTCTTGTAGCAGAAAAAACATTTCTCAAAAGAAAATAATGTATGTAATTAGCTAGAATTTGTTTTGGTTATAATTTGTAATTGTGGATGAGCTCTTGCTTTCAATAACACAGATGTTCATCCAAAAGCAGGTGGCTGGCCTTGAAATTTCTCAGATTGTGTTCCCAGCATACCTGCCAGGGTGGCACCATCCAGCACTGCCCAAATCAGAGTTTAGTGGTGATTGGGGAGTACCTGACTAGTGTGGGTCAGGTGGGTACAAGCGCCACTTTGGATGCATCTCTGACACTGCTTGCCTGTGGTTTTTACCTGGGGGATGTGGCGGTGAGGGGTTGCCAGGTATCCCTCCTAACCCTGGCAATGCTCCTATGACTCATGGAGGCCCAGCTGCAGTGATGAGTGCTTTGATGTCCAGGCCCTGAGTGGACCCGCATGCACACTTATGGAGGCCGGTATGTCTCCGCTCACTTGACACAAAAGCTGACACTATTACGCCGGGTGTGCTTTCAGCTCCAGTTGCAGGAACTTGGGTAGAGTTTGGGGAATTATCTCCCTATTAGCCACTATTTGCCTTGTAAGGACTAAATGAAAGTTTTGCCTCTTCGAAGGCAAAAAGAAAGTTCCTAGACTGGCACAACCGGGTCCCTGCCATTTTCCTGGGGGTTTCACTGTTCTCATGCTGGAATTGGGATACGGGATTTCCATGGAATTCTGGACATACCATCACTGGGAATAATTTCAGTGCAGTGGGCCGGCCACATGTTGGGCAATCATGTCCAATTAGAGTTTACAATTGGGTTGTTTCTGGAAGATTGAGAACTATATCCTGCTGCTGCATTTAATTATAGCTGCTTCTCTGTCAAGGCATTAATGGACATATTTACATGAAAAAAATTAATGTTTGGATCCTGGAACGGAATGGTAAGATTTCAGCCAAAAGTGTGTGCTGTATTTCGGTGAAATATTTAATATTTGTTTTATTCTTGGCCTTGAAGGTACGTGAACCTGATTTGGGGGTGGGGGTGTTAATGAACCACCATATCTGACAACTATGAATGTTGGCTTAGTGAAAAATGTAATCAGTAAAGTGGTCTTATGTATAAACATTTATTTATAGATTGTACTGATTAAACTTGAGTGTTGCTGAAAATATTGCAACAGATTGATATAAATAAACCACAAGATGATAAATTCATTGTTTATTAAATGGTTTGTAAGAAGCCTGTATGAATTGAGGCTAGCCATAAGTATTGTTGGGAGCATGGCGGTGTTCAATTTTTAAAAGAAAAACTGTTGTATTTCATGCCCTTGTCAATTGTGTGATAGTTTATTTTCTATAGTGTGTGTGTGTGTGTGTGTGTGTGTATATAGGGAATGTGGTGGAGTTTAAGCTATTACACCCACATTTTAAAGTCAAGAGTTGGCATATGTTGTCTGCAAACCAAATTTGCATTTCTCTAGTGCATGTTATATTGAAGCTACAGAGAATTTGCACGTTACATAAATAATTCTGATGACTAATCTACAGCTAGTATTTTGTTTGACATTGTAGGGTATGTCACTACTGATATTTTTACTGGGGGTGCAGGTTGTAGGGAGAATGCTTTAAAGAAAATCCGTGAGCATGCATTTTTTAATTTATTTTTTGTATTCATCCTAACTCGCACCAAGTCCCGTTTACCCATCATCCCTGTGCTCGCTGACCTACATTGGCTCCCAGTTAAGCAGCGCCTCGATGTCAAAGTTCTCATCCTTTGTTTTCAAATCCCTCCATGGCCTCGCCCTTTCCTATCTCTAATCTCCTTCGGCCCCCCCCCCCCCCACCACCACCGGAGATATCTGCGCTCCTCTAATTCTACCCTCTTGAGCATCCCTGTTTATAATTGCTCAAACTTTGGTGGCTGTGCCTTCTGTTGCCTAGGCCCTAAGCTCTGGAATTCCCTCCCTAAACCTCCACATTGCTTACCTCTCTTTCCTTCTTTAAGACACTCCTTAAAACCTACCTCTTTGACCAAGTTTTTGGTCACCTGCCCTAATTTATCCTTCTGTGGCTCGGTGTCAAATTTCTTGTCTTACAATACTCCTGGGACGTTTTACTACGTGAAAGGTGCTATATAAATACATGTTGTTTTCGACATTGTTGTCAACGGCCAGCATTTATTGCCATCCCTAATTGCCCTTGAGAAGGTGGTGGTGAGCCGCCTTCTTGAACCATTGCAGTCTCTGTGGTGAAGGTACTCCCACAGTGCTGTTGGGGAGGGAATTCCAGGATTTTGACCCAGCAACGATGAGGGAACGGTGATATATTTCCAAGTCAGGATGGTGTGTGACATGGAGGGGAACTTGGAGGTGGTGGTGTTCCCATGCGCCAGCTGCCCTTGTTCTTCTAGGTGGAAGAGGTTGCGGATTTGGGAGGTGCTGTCGAAGTCTTGGCGAGTTGCTGCAGTGCATCTTGTAGATGGTACACACTGCAGCTGCGGTATGGCAGTGGTGGAGGGAGAGAATGTTTAAAGTGGTGGATGGGGTGCCAATCAAGTGGGCTGCTTTGTCCTAGATGGTGTCGAGCTTCTTGAGTGTTGTTGGAGCTGCACTCATCCAGGCAAGTGGAGAGTGTTCTATCACACTCCTGACTTGTGCCTTTGTAGATGGTGGAAAGGCTTTGGGGAGTCAGGAGGTGAGACACTTCTTGCAGAATAACCAGCCTCTGATTTGCTCTTGTAGCCACAGTATTTGTGGCTGGTCCAGTTAAGTTTCTGGTCAGTGGTGACCCCCCCCAGGATTCAGCAATAGTAATGCTGTTGAATGTCAAGGGGTGGTGGTTTGATGCTCTGTTGTTGGAGATGGTCATTGCCTGGCACTTGTGTGGCACAAATGTTACTTGCCACTTATCAGCCCAAGCCTGAATGTCGTCCAGGTCTTGCTGCATGTGGGCATGGACTGCTTCATTATCTGAGGAGTTGCAAATGGAACTACATATGGCATGCTGACTATGTGAGCACAGCAACATGGCAAAACTGAATGACGTCGTTTCCCATATTTCCTAATGAAAAAAGTGTGTGCACGCACTTGTATTTCCGGTCTCCAATGTATGGACCACCATTGATGGCTTTTAATGTTGACATGCCCAATTTCAATGCATTCTGTTAGTGTGGTAGTCTTTGCAGTGAATGTAGAACCACTGGTTCATCCAGCCCTCGATCCATCCATTCATCCTTCATTTGAAAAAGGATTGACATTCTTCCTACTCTTGGCGTCTTGGTTGTCGTGTTCTAATTCGATTAGTTTTTACTCTGGCTGATGCTGAATATATTGTAATAAAATGGAGTACAAGGGTCAATCTACAGAACTTGGATGGATGACTGCCTATGCTCAAGTTAATGAAAGCTGGCACTGATGGACCTACTGCATACCTCAATAGACCAGCTGTTTGAGCTAAAACTTAGCATGATTTGTCATTGATGCGGAGATGCCGGCGTTGGACTGGGGTGGACAAAAATGAGAAGTCGCACAACACCAGGTTATAGTCCAACAGTTTTATTTAAAATTACAAGCTTTCGGAGCTGTTGCCCCTTCGTCAGGTAAAGTTACTGAAGAAGGAGCAGGATAGCTCCGAAAGCTTGTAATTTTAAATAAATCTGTTGGACTATAACCTGGTGTTGTGCGACTTCTCATTTTTGATTTGTCATTAGCAGACTTCCCAATTAGGCAAATCATTTTTTAAATAGTCACATTTTTGCGAGGCAGCGCTTCAGATTACAAATATTTTCCCTTTGCTTTTCCCCCCTCTTCTCTTCTCCCCCCACCAAGAAAATGCATGTGCATACTCACTCGTACCTCATTTTTAAATGCAGGCTATTTGCGCAAATGACAATATATTATGAAAATCTGATGAGTTTTATTTGGCCCCAGGTAAAAAAATGTTTTTAACATTTTTCCTTAAGAATATTTAGCTACAAATCTTAGATTGCTGATCATCTAGCCATAGGGGATATATCACATTTGGTGCATATGCTCTTGCCAAATTTCAAATCTTAAAGGAACCACCTTGAGGAAACTGTTTGATGTAACATATGGATAGAGTATTATTTGACATTTTAGCTGTTTATTTTGACAAGTATTCAAATATATCACCGATGTTTAGCATTTGGTTTTGAAATGTTGTGCAAGGAGTTGATCCACTTCCTTTCAGAATAAAAGCTACCATTTTTGTCTTTGCTTTACCTACAAAGTTAAAGTTTTGTTGACATTTTATAGAAGAAATTTTAAACAGTTCTAATGTTCTATCTCGGCTGTACCAAATAAATACTGTAAAGTCAAGAAAATCAAACTGAAGCCCTATTTATCATTTGAACTCTTTATCCATAGAGTCTCCCAGGGACCTGCATTTTTCCCCACGGGTGGATTGTTAGTGCTACGGTTTTCATTTTGTTAGCATGACAATGGAATGATCACTTTCACTTTTAGTGAAATAGTCATGAAGGATAGTGGTGCTCTTAAATGTCAACAACAAACCTGAGGACAATTTTGCCAACTAATCAAACATAAGGGGGGGTGCGTTGGAGGCAGGACTGCTGCTTGTCTGGTTTCAGTCCCGCCTCCGTCGACTTGTGGCCAACCCACGTTATTTCCCTTGATTGACCTTGTTAAGCCTGCCCAGCTGACTTAGCAGGCCAATTAAGGGAAAGCCGGTTACAGAGAACATCAGCGTATGATGTTTCACCTGTCATTTTTGACATGAATTGTCATCGTTTGACAGCTCTGTGAAGTTGTCAAACACTGACATTCTATGTTGTTTGAGTCCTTGTATTCAAGACTCATCAAACCTTTTTTTAGCAGAATTTAGATGGTTGTTGCATCGGAGAATGCAGCAGCCATCTGTCATCTCTGCCGCGGAGATGCGAGACTCTCCGCATCCCCAACTGTTGAAGCCTGCAGGAAGAAACAAAGGTAAGTAAACTTTTTCTAACACTTTTTTTTTCCACTCCCCTCACATACTTACCGCTCCACACTTGCACCCATCACTTACCTTCACAGCGCACTTTTGCACCCCTCCGACCCCCGCAGACCCACTGCTCGCCTCTGTGACCCTGGTGGGGTTTCCTGACGTCGGGAAGCCCACGCCTCTGGTGGCAAAGTGGGGATAATCCTTTTAACTGCCTGTTAACTACCTGTTAACAGGCAGTTAAGTGGCTGTAATCCCCTTCCTGCCTCCAGGAGACAGGACCTGGCGCGGGTCGGCAACCCACCTCCTGGGAAGATGGCATGGAGGCGGGTTGGGGGAGGGATGGGTACCCGCCCCCAGATTCTGCCATTTACCCGGCAGTCCCGCCTCCCCAAGGCAAGATCGTGTCCAAGGACTTGGGTGTTATGTTGGCACTGTAGCAAGAGAACTGGTTTATTTTAAAATTTGTGGAATTAAGCATTGTTGAACTTATCCAGTCTTTCAGCACTGAATCTCCTCTATCCCATTCCTTTTATTAAAGAATAAGTTGATTATTACTGTTTGACGTGTGATGAGCCACTTAAACTTGTCTGCATTTAAGCAATTTGTTGCCTCCTTTCTGGCCAAACAAACCAGCCATTTCTATTCATGCAAGTCTAACATGAGGTGTCTGTTGAGGATATCCACGAAAGAAGGGGTAGTGGGTTTGGTTGACCGGCCTATAAGTGTCAGCTGTGGCTCAGTTGGTAGCACACTCCTGAGTCAGAAGGTTGTGGGTTCAAGTCTCACTCCTGGGACTTGAGCACATAAAGCTAGGCTGATACTCCAGTGCAGTGCTGAGGGAGTGCTGCACTGTTGGAGGTGCCGTCTTTCGGATGAGACGTTAAACCAGGGTCCCGTCTGCGCGCTCAGGTGGATGTAAAAGATCCCATGGCATTATTTCGAAGAAGAGTAGGGGAGTTACCCCGGTGTCCTGGCGCCAATATTTATCCCTCAACCAACATAACAAAACAGATTATCTGGTCATTATCACATGCTGTTGGTCACATTGCATTTCCCACATTACAACAGTGACACCACTTCAAAAGTACTTCATTGACTGTAAAGCGCTTTGAGATGTCCGGTGATCGTGAAAGGCGCTATATAAATGCAAGTTATTGCTTTCTTGCTGCGTGTCCCTGTGCAGGCAGGGATTTGGCATCCCTGCCCTTCCACTTCCTGTGAATGGTCAGAGGGCCCCCTCCTATTTCTCATCTACATGTTGCCCCTTGGCAACATCATCCGAAAACACAGCGTCAGTTTCCACATGTACGCTGACGACACCCAGCTCCACCTCACTAACTCTTCTCTCGACGACTCCACGGTCTCTAAATTGTCAGACTGCTTGTCCGACATACAGTTCTGGATGAGCAGAAATTTTCTCCAATTAAATATTTGGAAGACCGAAGCCATTGTTTTCGGTCCCTGCCACAAGCTCCGTTCCCTAGCCACTGATTCAGCCCCTCTTAACATCTGTCTGAGTCTGAACCACACTGTTCACAACCTTGGTGTCATATTTGACCCTGAAATGAGCTTCCGACCACATCCGCAGCATAACAAAGACCGCCTCCTTCCACCTCCGTAACATCGCCCGTCTCCGCCCTTACCTCAGCTCATCCACTGCTGAAGCCCTCATCCATGCCTTTGTTACCTCCCTAGATGTGACTATTCTAATGCACTCCTGGTTGGCCTCCCACATTCCACCCTATGTAAACTTGAGGTCATACAAAACTCGGCTGCCCGTGTCCTAACTCGCACCAAGTCCCGTTCGCCCATCACCCCTGTGCTCTCCATCAGGTCAGCCTTCTCATTTTGCAGGAAACAAGTCCCAGCCTGTTGAATCTTTCCTGATGGTATAAGCGCTCAGTTCTGGTATCATCCTTGTAAATCTTTTTACACCTTATCAAGTAACTCTATATCCTTTTTATAATATAATATAATGTGGCTACCAGAACTGTGCACAATACTCCCAAGTGTAGTTTATATGGATTTAACATAACAACATCTCTGCTTTTTAATTCTATCCCTCTAGAAATGACCCCAGTGCTTTGTTTGCTTTTTTTTTTATGGCCTTATTAATCTGCATCACTACTCTTAGTGATTTGTGTATCTGCATCCCTAGATCCCTTTGCTCCTCCACCCCATTTAGACTCTTATTTTCCAAGGAGTGTGTGGCTCCTTATTCTTCCTACCAAAATGCACCACCTCGCACTTAACTATATTGAAATTCATTTGCCAATTACACACCCATTCTGCAAGTTTATTAATATCGTCTTGTATTCTGTCGCAGACTTCCTCAGTATTAACTATACTCCCCAATTTGGTGTCATTCCCAAATTTTGAAATTGTACTTCCAATTCCCAAGTCCAAATCATTTATGTAAATGGTGAATAACAATGGTCCCGGCACCGATCTCTCTAGAACACCACTTCCCACCTTCCACCAGTCTGAGTATCTTTAACCCCCACTGTTTTTTCTGTTTTATAGCTAGCTTTCTATCCATTCTGCTGCTTGTCCCCTGACTCCTCATGCTTTGACCTTAGTCATGAGTCTACTATGTGGTACCTTATCTAAGGCCTTTTTAAAAAATGCTAATATATTACATCTACTACATTACCCTAGTCTATTTTTCTGTTACTACAAAGAATTCAATAAGGTTGGTCAAGCATGATCTTCCCTTTTTGAAATCTGTGCTGACTTAACTTTACTATATTTTCAGATTCTAGATGTTCTATTTGAGTAAAGATCCCATTATCTTTCCTGACACTTTAAGCTAACTTGCCCTATCTCTCTCTTTTAAATATAGGAATAACTTTAGCTATCTGGCAGTATTCCCTTTTCTAACATTTTTAAATAAATGGGAAAGTGCCTCTGATATCCCTTCCTAACTTTTAATATGCAAACCATCCGGACTTGGTTTTATCCTCTACATTTGGTTAGTTTATTAATTATCTTTCCCCTTTCTATCTTTTTTGATAATCTCTTCTAATGTAATTTCCACCTTGTTAATCTCCCTAACAAAGTAATTCAATATTTCTGCCATTTCACAGTCATTATCTTTTTTTCCTTTGACTAACCGAATCCATCTTATTGAAGATGGTAATTAATAAACCATATCCAAGCAGGCATCCAATGAGTTAATCTTCTGGGAGATGTGTCTCCTCTTGATGTTTTGACCTGCCCAGCTCAATAACTGAGGTTTAAATTTGAGGAATCTGTCACCATACATGTGTTCACAAAGTAGCCTTATGGTCCATGGACACAGAAAACAGACTGCATTTGGGGTAGCCTGACAAAGCAAACATCTTGAATAAGTTGACCTGTTGAATGTGTATTGGCCACCTACACAGCAACTTGGCCATGAAATAGAGAAAATCTGACTCAGACATTCCATAGTTGGCTGAAGATTTTTTTTTTAAATTTGGATTGACTTGATCTAAAATCATATAAAATAGACAACTTATGTTGGTCACAATTTTGAAAATGGGGAAGAGCTGACCTTTAGTTATTGGACTAATTATAAATGGGCCAAACTCTCAATGTGTTTTGCTTTTCTTTGTACAGCATTAAATAGAGACACAAGATTTACTGTCTAAAAAATTATTGGCTCTGTTTTCTGTTTTTGTTAATTGAAAGCCAAAAGTTCAGAATTCTATTGTACAATATTCTAGTAGATTTAATTTTTTCCAAAATCAGGCTGTTTAAAATACTCCTGCTGGGACTTTCTGGGAACAATATAACTCCATCAAAGAGAGAAAATATTAAATCAGGGAAAAATGTAAGCTCTTTTTACAGAAGAAAAAATAAACAAGTGACTATGCCTAGAAGCTGGGTTTCATTCTAGCTCCAGACTGATTAAGTTTTATCTTTGCCAGCATTAAGGGCTTGTATGAAATGAGTTTGGACAGTCTTAAACCAGTTCTTTGTAGGCACAGATTTGCGTCATAAACTGTCCATAATTCAGTATTTAATTGGCAGTCATTTTCAGGCCACAAGATTAGCTGGTACGTAAAGAGAAAATTGCTAATGGGAGCAGTAGGAATTTTTAAACTTTGTTTACAAAGAGTTTCCAGTTTATGGGTTGTATAACTTGCTTTCTATAATCCGTCTAACTTTCTGGATCCTACCACTTATCTTCACTTACAACTGCTTTTAGGTATATTTCCCTTTACTTTCACTTCCTTCAGCCTTCACTCAGTGGTAGCACCCTTGCCTCTGAGTCAGAAGGTTGTGTGTTCCAGACCCACTCCAGAGACTTGAGCACATTGAGATTAACGTTTTAGTGCTGCACTAAGGTGGATGAGGCATTAAACAGTCTGCCTTCTCAGGTGGATGTAAAAATCCCACGTCACGGCTTCTCTCTATTGGTATGCTTTGCTGCCTAAGCATTTTGAATTGGTTGTTTTCATACTTGCCTCAGTTTTAATTGATCTTGCTTTTCCCCATGATCGATTGGTATGTTGACCACCTCTTCAGTTTTGATCTGTTACTATTGTATATTTGAGATTTGAGCCACTCCAGCACAAGTGTGAAGCATACTGTGCATATGAAGTGATACCGAAAGTGTGACGGATGCAGGCAATTCTAGATACATTGTTTTAGGGCAGGAACATTATACCATGTAAAGTAGAATGTGGGTGTGTGTTTCTTTTAAGGCTAGAAGGTGTAACTGCTGTAGATTTTTGAAATAAATGCTAAAGTTAGTTATAGGTCAAGCTGCAGATCAGACCCCTGGCTTTGTTTGACGGATCAATTAAGAATTTATAGACCATGTGATGCCAGTATGCTCTGGGAGGGAGCTGAAACCCACAGCATTTTAAGGTGGCTTTGAAATGGTTAAAAAAGGAAGCCACGTACAAGAGGCAGAAGTTGTAAATTTATAAGAATTTGGAGTTCTACCCCCCATTCCTGTCCCCTCTTGCACTGCTGGCTAGAGTGGGCAGAGGTTCCACACTTTACAAGGCTGAGCAGGTATCCGCTCACAAGGTTAGGCCCTGGCTTGAATTTTGCTTATTTTGGCGCACTCCTGTCAGAGTTACAACAGGAGTGCACTGGAAGGGCTGAGATTTTGGCCCCATCCTTTTTACTGCTCACTTCAATGACTGACCTACAAATACTTGTTTGTAAATCAGATCTGATGTGGTTAAATATTCTGCTGTCGTGGAGTCTCTAATGGTGTGCAATTGTGGACAACTTTCTCAAGACTGGCCTTTTAATAAGGCTGTAATGAGAACCAAATGGCCTGTTAACTAGCTGCTTGCTAATATTTATTAATCGTTTTTGCAGATATAGGAATCCAGACTTGTGAAAAAAAAAACTAGCAATAGATGTATAGCTACTTACTGCTTTCTGCTGCAATTCTGTCACTTTAACAACTGTGTATATTATAGTGTCTCGACCATGAGAGGAAGGTTGCACTCTCTCTCTTTGTTTTAAGCTGGGCACTCTCCTCGTCCCTGCAGAGAGCTGACACTGCTTTTTTATAAAAAGAGGAATCCCATGGTGATATAGTGGATTGATAACTTGGCAAACACCTTGCGCTCCAGGCTTACTGTGTGGTTTTTGGCAGTCTTTCAAGAATGATGCTTAACCATTGCCATTGACCTATTATTCATCTGCTAGAATAAATGAATTCTTGTATCTTCTGTTTTCATCAAGTGCTGTTGTTTTGCTATTGGCATTTGCACTTACTTCATACATGTTTCCATATCAACCTGCTGTGATCAGGTCCTGCTTAATCATCAAATAAGTCTTGCATGTAAAGTGGATTTTTTTCTGCACTATTTTGGTGTATTTTGATGGCCATTTGTTTTTTAATTATTTCATTGTGGTTTCAATAAAAAATGTTCCATTTACGTAGTCCATATTATCTGCTGTGGGTAACATTAATTAATTTGCTCATCTTCATTGCTATTCCAATAATGTGTTATACATCAGAATGTTGTCATATCAAAGTTACAACCACATGGACCATAAATGTTAAGTAAAAGTAGTGCGTACAATGCCATCAGGATCTTGTTATCGGTTGAGCAGTACACAAATATACGTGTGTGTGTCTCTCTCTCTCTCTCTCTCTCTCTCTCTCTCTCTCTGTAACCGACTCTAATTTGGGAAGGGGGAGTTGATAAGAGGTCACCCTTGTCCTCCAATTAAAAGCAGCAAATTCAAACCATCTCTGACCATTTATCTGAGAGCAATTTTGCATTCAGGGAAAACATCAAGTTAAGGGACTTCTGACTTGCTTTTCCTTTTTTAGGTGAAAAAGTTAAATGCTTTGGTTTTAGTAGAAGAACAGGGGTGTAATTTAAACATTTTAAGGAGGTAATTTTTAGGAACATGAAAAAGCTATTCAGGACAACAAGTTATTCCAATTCTCAGAGAAACCTCCTATCTATCTAGCCTTCTCACCATAACCCTCAATCTTGTCTATTTTGCTCTCTAGAAATGCATACAATTATCTTATTGGTTGCTTAAATCCCTTCCACTGGTAATTTATTCTGTAACTCCATTAGCCTTTGAGTCCAAAAGTTCTGCCTGACTTCTCCATGCTTCTAATTTCCAAAAAATGTTTTGTGCCTTGTGGATGGTGGAAAGGTTTTGGGGAGATGGGAGGTGAGACACTCGCTGCAGAATACCCAGCCTCTGATCTGCTCTTGTAGCCACAGTATTTATGTAGCTGGTCCAGTTAAGTTTCTGGTCAATGATGACCCCCAAGATGTTGATGGGGGAATGCAACAATGGAAATGCCATTGAATATCAAGGGGCAGTGGTTAGACGCTCTCTTGTTGGAGATGGTCATTGCCTGGCAATTGAGTGGTGCTAATGTTACTTGCCACTTATTAGCCCAAGCCTGAATGTTGTCCAGGTCTTGCTGCCTGTGGGCACGGACTGCTTCATAATCTGAGGAGTTGGGAATGGAACTGAACACTGTGCAATCATCAGCGAACATCCCCACTTCTGAGCTTATGAGGAAAGGGAGGTCATTATTGAAGCAGCTGAAGATGGTTGGGCCTAGGACTCTGCCCTGAGGAACTCCTGCAGCGATGTGCTGGGGCTGAGGTGATTGGCCTCCAACAACCACAACCATCTTCCTTTTGTACTAGGTATGACTCCAGCCAGTGGAGAGTTTTCCCCCTGATTCTCAATTTTACTCTGGCTCCTTGATGCCACACTCGGTCAAGTGCAGCCTTAATGTCATGCTCTTCTACACTCCTCGTTGAACCAGGGTTCATCCCCTGGCTTGATGGTAATGGTAGATTGAGGAATATGCTGGGCCATGAGGTTACAGATTGTGGTGGAATACAATTCTGCCACTGCTGATGGCCCACAGCACCTCACGGCTGCCCTGTTTCGAGCTACTAGATCTGTTCTGAATCTAAACCATTTAGCACAGTGGTAGTGCCACACAACACAATGGAGGGTGTCCTCAGTGTGAGTTGCCAGTGTGAATTGCCACTGCAGAATCTTATCAAAAGCTTCCTCACAATCTAGGTATAGAGCATCAGTTGTATTTCCTCTGTCCACTCTGTCAGTAGTCCCTTTGGAAAAACACTAGCTATATAGTGAAACATGAGCTCCTTCTCTTGACTCCATGTTGACTGTCTTTTAACAAGTTGTGCATTTCCAAATATTTTCTCTCTAGGGATAAGAATTCTTCTTCCTACATGTAGTGATATCATACATTTGACTCAGATTTTGTTCAGTATTTCTGGTGAATATACTTTTGAAAGGGCATGTTTAAGATTTTCCTAGAAATAGTGAACACAGAAAATCTAAACAAATGCATTTACAATGGGCCAGATATTCCGATCCTTACGGGTGCGTACGTGCTGTGTACCCACCCGTAGGGACATTGGAAATGCTGGTTTCAGGCATGCACTGCGCATGAGTTGGAAACCGGCATTTCCGATCTGTCAGGAAAGCTCTTGACAGATCCTCCGGCTGCCCTGGAGAAGGGCCTCTGCGGGCGGAGATAGTTCTGCTTTTTGGAGACCCTCCACCCGCAGAAAACACTTACAATTCTTGCGCCTGGTAAAAACAGGCATAAGGCCTGCTTTTACCAGGATGAGAGTTGAAAAAAGTTTATAAAAAATCATTTAAAAATACTTGAAAGAAAGGTAAGTTTATTTTTAGCCCTGTTAAAAACTTTAATTTTTTTTAATTTAAAATTTTGTTTAAAATAGTTAATTTATGTAATTTCAAGTCATTTTAAAAATGTGATTTAAAAAAAAATATTTAAAGTTTTACTATGTTTTGGGGGTGATATCTATTCATATATATTTGACAGGTCTTCCTGTCAAAAATGTATGAAGGGAGATTCCCTTGTCTGATTGGCTCCCCATGGCCCACGTGACGCTGCAAACTACCTGCGCCTCGGATATGTGGGCCCTGCGCATCGGCAGTTTGGAGAGGCCCAGCAGCGGAACTGTGTGCTTCCCGGGAGCCCTCCGGTCTTGGCGTAGATTTTTCCAGATCGCAGCCCTCTGCCCGTGGGAGGCCTGCGATCGGAATATCTGGGCCAATATAACAATGAGAGCAAATTTCATCCCTGGTTCTCTGAACTATTTCAAAACCACTACTGTTTTCATCAATGATTTTTGATTCATAAACTTAGAGCAAAATGGTGAAATTTTTAGATATCAAAATAGATGGGGCAGTGGAATTGGAAGAGGTACTTCAAAGTACAGACGGAGTTGGACAAAATATGCAAGTCGTAAGAATGATGCAGATGAAATTACTCCCTAGAAAGTGGAGCACAATATATTGCAGTAGAGTTTTACACACATTTGGTAATGTTGCGAGCCCAGACATTGAACAAACATTTATTACTATATTTAGCTTACTGGATTTGTCCTGTCCCCTCTCGTGGCATCCTAGAGTTTGAAAAACAGTAGAAGGATCAGGATCTGGCTATAAACTACAGAACAATTCAAGCAGTAACGAAGGACAATGCAACAGACTACAATAGTTAACAGAACTTCACCTACATAGAAACATAGAAACATAGAAAATAGGTACAGGAGTAGACCATTCGGTCCTTCGAGCCTGCACCGCCATTCAATGCGTTCATGGCTGAACATGCTACCTCAGTACCCCATTCCTGCTTTCTCGCCATACCCCTTGATCCCCCTAGTTGTGAGTGTTATATCTAACTCCCTTTTGAATATATTTAGCGAACTGGCCTCAACAACCTTCTGTGGAAGAGAATTCCATAGATTCACCACTCTCTGGGTGAAGAAGTTCCTCCTCAGCTCAGTCTTAAATGGCTTCCCCTTAATCCTTAGACTGTGACCCCTGGTTCTAGTTTTCCCTAACATTGGGAACATTCTGCCCGCATCTAATTTGTCTAAACCAGTCAGGATTTTAAATGTCTCTAAGATCCCCCCTCATTCTTCTGAACTCCAGAGGATATAAGTTCAGTTGACCCAATCTTTCTTGATATGTCAGACCGGCCATCCCAGGAATCAATCTAGTGAACCTTCGCTGCACTCCCTCAATAGCAAGAATGTCCTTCCTTAAGTTAGGAGACCAAAACTGCGCACAATACTCCAGGTGTGGCCTCACCAAGGCCCTGTACAACTGTAGCATCACCTCCCTACTCCTGTACTCAAATCCCCTTACTATGAAGGCCATCATTCCGTTTGCTTTCTTGACTGCCTGCTGCACTTGCATTCCCACCTTCAGTGACTGATGTACCATGACGCCCAGGTCTCGTTGCACCTCCCCTTTCCCTAATCTGCCACCATTCAGGTAATAGTCCGCCTCTCTATTTTTACCACCAAAGTGGATAACCTCGCATTTATCCACATTGTACTTCATCTGCCATACATTTGCCCATTCACCCAACTTGTCCAAGTCACTCTGTAGCCTCCTAGCATCCTCCTCATTGTTCACACTGCCTCCCAATTTAGTGCCATCCGCAAATTTGGAGATATTACATTTAATCCCTTCGTCCAAATCATTAATATATAATGTAAACAGCTGGGGTCCCAGCACCGAACCCTGCGGTACCCCGCTGGTCACTGCCTGCCATTCTGAAAAGTACCCATTTACTCCTACTCTTTGTTTCCTGTGTGCCAACCAGTTCTGAATCCACGTCAACACATTACCCCCAATCCCATGTGCTTTAACTTTGCTCACCAATCTCTTGTGTGGGACCTTGTCGAAGGCCTTCTGAAAGTCCAAATACACCACATCTACTGGTTCCCCCCTGTCCACCCTATTGGAAACATCCTCAAAAAATTCCAGAAGATTTGTCAAGCATGATTTCCCTTTCACAAATCCATGCTGACTTGGACCTATCATGTCGCCACTTTCCAAATGGTCTGTTATGACATCTTTAATAATTGCTTCCATCATTTTACCCACGACCGATGTCAGGCTGACCGGTCTATAATTCCCTGCTTTCTCCCTCCCTCCTTTTTTTAAAAAGAGGGGTTACATTGGCCACCCTCCACTCCATCGGAACTGATCCAGAGTCTAAGGAATGTTGGAAAATGATCGTCAATGCATCCACTATTTCCAAGGCCACCTCCTTAAGTACTCTGGGATGCAGACCATCAGGCCCCGGGGATTTTTCAGCCTTCAGTCCCATCAATTTTCCCAATACCTTTTCCCGTCTAATAAGGATTTCCCTCAGCTCCTCCCTCTTATCAGATCCTCTGACCCCTTTTATTTCCGGCAGGTTGTGTGTGTCCTCCACAGGAAACACCGAACCAAAGTACTTGTTCAATTGATCAGCCATTTCCTTGTTCCCCATTACGACTTCCCCTGTTTCCGACTGCAGGGGACCTACGTTTGTTTTTACTAACCTCTTTTTACATATTTATAGAAGCTTTTGCAGTCCATTTTAATGTTCTCTGCAAGCTTCCTTTCATATTTTATTTTCCCTGCCCTAATCAAACCCTTCGTCCTCCTCTGCTGAGTTTTGAAGTTCTCCCAGTCCCCGGGTTTGCTGCTACTTCTGGCCAATTTGTATGCAACTTCCTTGGTTTTAATACTATCCCTGATTTCCCTTGTTAGCCATGGTTGAGCCACCTTCCCTTTTTTATTTTTACGCCAGACCGGATGTACAATTGTTGTAGTTCATCCATGTGATCTCTAAATGTCTGCCATTGCCCTTCCACTGATAGCCCCTTAAATATCGCTTGCCAATTTAACCTCGCCAATTCACGCCTCATACCCTCAAAGTTGCCCTTATTTAAGTTCTGGACCATGGTCTCTGACTTAACTGTTTCCTTCTCCATCCTAATGTAGAACTCCACCATACTATGGTCACTCTTCCCCAGGGGGCCTCGTACCACAAGATTGCTGATTAGTCCTTCCTCATTACACAACACCCAGTCCAGGATGGCCTCCCCTCGAGTTGGTTCCTCAACATATTGGTTTAGGAAACCATCCCTTAAACACTCCAGGAAATCCTCCTCCACCGTATTGCTTCCAGTTTGAGTAGCCCAATCTATATGCATATTAAAGTCACCCATGATAACTGCCGTGCCTTTTTTGCACGCACCTCTGATTTCCTGTTTCATACCCTCCCCCACCTCACTACTACTGTTTGGAGGTCTGTACACAACTCCCACTAACGTTTTCTGCCCTTTGGTGTTCTGCAGCTCAACCCATATTGATTCCACATCCTCCAAGCTGATGTCCTTCCTAGCTATTGCATTAATCTCCTCTTTAACCAGCAATGCTACCCCACCCCCTTTTCCTTTTATTCTATCCTTTCTAAATGTTGAATACCCCTGGATGTTCAGTTCCCAGCCTTGATTGTTCTGGAGCCACGTCTCTGTAATCCCAATCACATCGTATCCGTTAACATCTATTTGCACAGTCAATTCATCCACCTTATTACGGATACTCCTTGCATTAAGACACAGAGCCTTTAGGCTTGTTTTATTAACATCCTTTGTCCTTTTAGACTTATGATTTAGTATGGCCCTTTGTGTTTCTTGCCTTTTGTTTACTCTGCCTTCCCCTATTGTATCTCACCCTTCTAACATTTGTTTCTGACTGCATATTACTTCCCCCTGTTTCGCTACATAGGTTCCCATTCCCCTGCCATATTAGTTTAAATCCTCCCGAACTGCTTTAGCAAATATTACCCCGAGGACATCGGTTCCAGTCCTGCCCAAGTGCAGACCGTCCCTTTTGTACAGGTCCCACTTCCCCCAGAACTGGTTCCAATGCCTCAGGAATTTGAATCCCTCCCTCCTGCACCACTGCTCAAGCCACGTATTCAATCTCACTATCCTGTTCTCTCTATTCTGATTAGCACGTGGCCCTGGTAGCAATCCAGAGATTACTACCTTAGAGGTCCTACTTTTTAATTTAGCTCCTAGCTCCCTAAATTCTGCTTGTAGGACCTCTTCCCGCTTTTTACCTATATCGTTGGTACCTACATGCACCACGACAGCTGGCTGTTCACCCTCCCTCTTCAGAATGTTCTGCAGCCGCTCCGAGACATCCTTGACCCTTGCACCAGGGAGGCAACATACCATCCTGGAATCTCGTTTGCGGCCACAGAAACTCCTGTCTATTCCCCTTACAATTAAGTCCCCTATCACTATAGCCCTACCACTCTTTTTCCCGCCCTGCTGTGCAGCAGAGCCAGCCATGGTGCCATGAACCTGGCTGCTAGTGCCTTCCCCTAGTAGGCCATCTCCCCCAACAGTATCCAAAGCGGCATACCTGTTTTGGAGGGAGATGACCACAGGGGACTCCTGCACTACTTTCCTGATATTGCCCTGCTTCTTGGTCACCCATTCACTGTCTGTCCTAGCCTTTACCTGCGGTGTGGACAACTCACTAAATGAGCGATTCACCGAGTTCTCGGCATCGTGCATGCTCCAGAGTGAGTCCACCCGCAGCTCCAGCACCGCCATGCGGGCTGTCAGGAGCTGCAGCTGGACACACTTCCCGCACACGTAGTTGTCAGGGACACTGGAAGTGTCCCTGGTTTCCCACATGGCACAGGAGGAGCATGAAACGGGTCCGAGACTTCCTGTCATGACTTAACCCTTATGTTACTTTTTTACTAAAATTTAAACTTATTTATCTTAGGTCCAGGAGTTAAGTCCCTGAAAACAAAATACAAAATCGAACCTACCTTTTAAATTCCCTCTACCCCTAAAGGTTAGAGGAGGTGGGAGGGTGGGAGTCACTACTAGTGTAGTGTCTCGGGTTTAGCAACCGCTCCACCTATATACGGGTACCAATGAATTGGCCCCGCCCCCTGCCTTTGAAAAAGCCCGCGAAGCTCTTACCCCGCTGGGGAAAAAGGCCACGTAGGTGAGTTTAATGACTCACCTCAGGCCTCTGCCGCTCCAACCAGGTCCGCTCCTCCTCCTTCCCCGCTGCCGACCGCTCTGTGGGAGAGAGAAAGAAAGAAAGGCTCCTCCTCCCCCGCTGTCGACGCTGGTCTGAGGCCTACCTGAGCCTCGGGCCTCCCTTTATTGACACACCTCAGGCCTCTGCCGCTCCAACCAGGTCCGCTCCTCCTTCCCCTGCTGCCGACCGCTCTGTGGGAGAGAGAAAGAAAGAAAGGCTCCTCCTCCCCCGCTGTCGACGCTGGTCTGAGGCCTACCTGAGCCTCGGGCCTCCCTTTATTGACACACCTCAGGCCTCTGCCGCTCCAACCAGGTCCGCTCCTCCTTCCACGCTGCTGACCGCTCTGTGGGAGAGAGAAAGAAAGAAAGGCTCCTCCTCCCCCGCTGTCGACATCACTTTAATACAAAAATAAGAAACCATGTGATTCTTTACTAATTCTCTTAATAATACGAGACCTGGATCAAGGTCCATAACAGTACTTCTTCAGGCCCAAGGAGTTTCAGTTCCTATCTCGATGGCTTAGAAGAGCCGTAACAAGAATGTCTGAAGTGTACTTTAAAGAAAATTACCCATATCTTTTCAAATAAAGCTGTTGATTTTACATAGAATTGGGGATACACAATGCTGCAATCGGAGAGACTACCTCCTGGAGTGTCAACAGATTCCATCTATTAAATGTTGGACACTAATCCATTTGTCACCTTGCTGCAAATACCATTTGACTTAACTACCCGTTACTCATTTGCAATACAAAGTAATCGCTATCCCAAAAGTGAGAAGTCGCACAACATCAGGTTATAGTCCAACAGTTTTATTTGAAATCACAAGCTTTCGGAGCGCTGCTCCTTCGTCAGGTGAAGTGTTTGTGATAAGATCAACCTGACTGGTCTCTTTGCAGTCAACTTGTCTGAGTGGATACACAGGCATAATGAAATATTGGCCTGGATTTTACTGGGCCTATGATGTGTACGCTGTGTCATAAGTGCCCCATAAGTTCGGATTTCTGCACGCGATGCGCAGGCGTGAAAACCGCGAGCTGTCAAGTTTTTTAACCTTAGTTTAGGTCAATTTTGTCCCAGTTAAAAATGTTTAAAATAGCAAAATACTGCGGATGCTGGAAATCTGAAATAACAGAAAACGTTGGAAAAACTCAGCAGGCCAGGCAGCATCCGTGGAGAGAGAAACAGTTAATGTTTCAGGTCAAAGACCTTTCGTCAGAACTGGAAAAAAGCAGGAAATGGAACAGATTTTAAAGCAAGTTTAGGGGCTGGGAAATGGGGGAGGGGATGAAAGAACAAAAGGGAAGGTCTGATAGGATGGAAGGCAGGAGAAGTGAAGAGGCATTGAGAGATTCAAGGCAAGAGGAGGTGGTAATGGGACAGGTTAAGGAACGAAGGATGGCTCTAGATGAAGTGTGAATTGTGCTGGCAGAATGAAAGACAGCTGCCATGTGGGAGGGAAGAAAGGTTATGATCTGAAATTGTTGAACTCGATGTTGAGTCCAGAGGGCTGTAGGGTGCCTAAACGAAAGATGAGGTGCTGTTCCTCGAGCTTACGCTGAGCTTCCGTGGAACAATGCAAGAGGCCGAGGACGGTGAGGTCTGAGTGGGAATGGAGCGGTGAATTAATGATAGGCGACCGGAAGCTCGGGGTCCCCCTTACGGACTGAACGGAGGTGTTCCGCAAAGCAGTCACCCAATCTGCGTTTGGTCTCCCCAATTTAGAGGAGACCACATCGTGAGCAGTGAATACAGTATACTAAATTGCAAGAAGTACAAGTAAATCGCTGTTTCACCTCGAAGGGGTGTTTGGGGCCCTGGACCGTGGGAAGGGGGGAGGTATAAGGGCATGTGTTGCATCTCCTGCACTTGCATGGGCAGGTGCCAGGGGAAGGGGTGCTGGGGGTGATAGAGGAGTGGACTAGGGTGTCACAGAGGGAGCGGTCCCTACGGGATGCTGAAAGGGGAGGTGAGGGGAAGATGCGTTTGGTGGTGGGATCACGTTGGAGGTGGCGGAAATGGCGGAGGATGATCCATTGAATGTGGAGGCTGGTGGGGTGAAAGGTGAGGACAAGGGGAACTCTATCGTGGTTCCGGTAGGGGTGAGGGAGATAGAACGGACACGGTCGAGGGCCGTGTCAACCACAGTAGAGGGGCATCCTCGGTTGAGGAAAAAGGAAGACACGTCGGAAGCACTAGTATGGAAGGTGGCATCGTCAGAGCAGATGCGGCGGAGACTGAGAAACTGGGAGAATGTTAGAGTCCTTACAGGAGGCGGGGTGGGAGGAAGTGTAGCCCAGGTAGCTCTGGGAGTCAGTGGGCTTGTAGTGAATGTTGGTCAATAACCTATCCCCAGAGATGGAGACGGAGAAGCCGAGGAAGGGAAGAGTCGGAGATGGACTATGTGAAGGTGAGGGAAGGGCACTTCATTCCCACTCAGACCTCACTGTCCTCGGCCTCTTGCATTGTTCCACGGAAGCTCAGCGTAAGCTCGAGGAACAGCACCTCATCTTTTGACCAGGCACTTTACAGCCCTCTGTACTCAACATAGAGTTCAACAATTTCAGATCATAACCTTGGCCCCTATTATTTTTTATCCACACTTTTTGTTTGTGCCTTGTTTTCTTCCCTCCCACATGGCAGCTGTCTTTCATTCTGCCATCGCAATTCACACTTCATCTAGAGCCATCCTTTGTTCCTTAACCTGTCCCATTACCATCTCCTCTTGCCTTGAATGTCTCTTAATGCCTCTTTACTTCTCCTGCCTTCCATCCTATCACAGACCTTCCCTTTGTTCTTTCATCCCCTCCCCCATTTCCCAGCCCCTAAACTTGCTTTAAAATCTGTTCCATTTCCTACTTTTTTCCAGTTCTGACAAAATGTCTTCAACCTGAAACGTTAACTCTGTTTCTCTCTCCACGGATGCTGCCTGGCCTGCTGAGGTTTTCCAGCGTTTTGTTATTTAAAAATGTTTAAATTTAGTTTTCAAAAACTTTAATTTTTATTTTAAATGTTTATTTAAATGGTATTTTAATTAATTTTGAACCAGTGATTTTTATTTGTGTTGTGAAAATGTTTTTTTTAAAAGAGGATTCCTATTATTATGCTTATGGGGATTCCGTACATAAATGGAATTCCCATAAGCATAATGGGAAACTCCCTTTGTCATTGGTTGGGCCAGCCCACATGATCCCAGGGACGCTTGCGAACCACATGCACCCCTGGGATGCGTGGGCCTTTACACAGGCCTACGCCTGCAGGCCCAGGACCACAAGAGTCCGAAGCTTCGGAGGTAGCAGGTAAGTTTGGAGGCATATGCGGGCGGCAAGCCTCCGACTGCAATTTTCAGCCCATTAAATAACTTTCTTTAAAGTGTACCTAGTTTTAACTCTGAAATGACTTTGAAAACAGAATAAAAATACATATGTGACAAAATACACTTGTCACAGGGGAGGGTGTTGTTGAATTTTTTTTTTCTATGTGGCTTTTTAATTTTTGTTTGAGGGACTTGATAGTCGATGTGAATAGTGCACGTAGTGTTACTAACATTGAAATCCTGTGATCTTTGGAAGAGTTGGAGTCATGTGGATAATAAAACAAAATCCCCAAATCACTTACTCTTCTGAAATTCTCTCCTATGCCTTGCTACTTGAATCCCTGATTACTGAAGAAGATATCTCTCAATCCTCTTTTTTGACCATGGCTTCACTTTCCCATCCTAGCTTCTCCTTTCGCCATGCTCTGTCCATTACATCCTTTTTTTCTTCTTGTAAAGTGCTGTGAGATATTTTCCTGCACACGAGGAGCACTCTGTAAATGTAAGTTGTTAATTCTGGTGAATCGTGAGTCATCTATGAATCGTAAAGTTGAGGTTTCAAGCCTCACTTCAGGGCTTGAGTACAAAATCTGGGCTGACATTCTATTGCAGTACTATGGGAGTGCTACATTGTTGGAGTTAGTGGTGTTGCCTTTCGGATGAGCTGTTAAACCGAGGCCCTATATTCCCTGTTCAGCTAGACATAAGATCCCATGACACTCTTCGAAATGTTGTTTGTGCTATCTTGCTGTGCACAATTTGGCTGCTGAGTTTGAATTGTTTGTCTGCAAGGCGCATGCATAGTTATATTCAAGTTCTAATCATGACTTTTTGGAGAACTGTGCACAGTTATTGGCTTGCTACCAAAATGTAACTTCAGAGCATAAATAATTGAATCGATGGGCTGGAAATTGTTGGAACGTGGTATGCGTCGTTGGCTAGAATTTTTGAGCACCCTTCAGCTCAGTTGTGGTTTTTTTTGCCCTGTAGTTTGCTGGAAGTGTGAGCTGATAACTGTGTGGCGAGGGCTACTGTGTATCTCCTTAACCAATGAGATTTAAGGATTGAGGAAAAAAGCAGGAAGGACTGAGAAGAAGGATGAATTAGTGGGTGAATTTAATGTCAAATCTGGTATGGAAAGAGATTGGATTGAGGAGAGAACGAGAGAAGAGGCAGAAAGGAACAGCAAGAAAAAATGTAAATTTTAAAATCTCCCAACAACAATTCACCACCTGAAGGAATGAGACTCCAGTTTTAATTGCTCAATTTCTGGGCAAGAGATTAATTGGCAGACATTAATAATTATCACATTGCTAAAAGCGTACTTGCGCTATTAATTACTAGACTCAACTTTCTGTGGCGAATTGAATGGGGAATTAATGTCCAAATTCAGGTAGTTCTTTAAAAATAATGAGGAAGCTAAGCGTGAGATGTTTGCGCAAAGCAAATGGCAGCGCGACGTCAATCGACCCTGAACTTCTGGAGATTCGCCACTCCTGCCGTATCTAATAAACCCCTGAACTTGCTGGCCTATTTGCACATTAACAATGGTGTGTGTCGTATTTTTTCCCAGCAAATTCCAGCCCAATACAAATGCATTAGACATGCACAATAGTTGTGCAAATGGTGTTTCATTCCCATGTAGAAATATGACACTTTGAATACCTATTTATATTTGCATCCTACATTATAGAACATAGACTAGTCATCATCATTTTGTGGAACATTTCTGTAGTCAGTTCAGGAACCATTGTGTTCCACACAGCATTTTTCCCCTGTATCTATACTTTGATGTAATTCCTAAGCAGATACTTGTCTAGATTTTAAAGGTATTAATTGCACATGTTGCCTTCCCTTCTGGAGGAGGAATGCCTTCTACTGCCAAATATTGCTTGAGGCTGGTACTTGCCATCTAGTCCTCTGCTCAGTTGAGTTTGGGAAACC
This sequence comes from Squalus acanthias, assembly GCA_030390025.1. NCBI lineage: Eukaryota > Metazoa > Chordata > Chondrichthyes > Squaliformes > Squalidae > Squalus > Squalus acanthias. Next base: position 95,865,988 of record CM059433.1, read on the forward strand.
TCCTTGCATCTTCATCATTGGTGCTTTTCAACCATTTAAAACCTGGATAATGTCCTCTCGGGTCATGACAGGTACTTGCCCTTAGAATAGTTTTCTATTCTATCATGGCACTTTTTTTTTGACATTTATTAAATTGTTCAATTGGGATGTTCCTACATATAATTTAAAAATAGCAAAGCGGTTAACATTGATCAATCCACTTGCAATTCATCTGACAGCAGCTGTGTTTTCCTGATGAGACCAGCTTTCCTGGATGCTACAGGAGCATTCCATTGCTTCTTTGTAGCTGATATGTTCTTCTGAAATGTGAAGTCAATCTCTGTAATTCATGCAGTGTCAAGGATACCTAGAACTAGCAGTGAAGGGGTATCGCCACATACTTTAAAAAAAAAAGAAAAATGCTCCATTCTCCAGTCTTCTAGCCTGTGAGCACTGAATACCATAAAAGGAAAACAAATCTTGTTGCATAGTTTAGTTCTTACCAGTTCAGTAATTTAATTTATTGTCAATCTTATGCTAAAAATACATCATAAATCCCCCAAACACTCATGGCATTTTGATTTCCTTTTCAACCAGCCTTGTCCTCACCCGAGACTTCTTTTTATATGTAAGCTGAATTCTACCTACCCACTGACACCTCCTTTATCAGCCAGATAGGATTGCACTACTGGTTCAATATCATTGTTTTCGGGTAAAAGCGGAGTGTGTGAGGGAGTGGCGAGAGAGCATATTAACAAAGAATTTGTTATGGCAGATTTGTGGAACTAGTTGTTCTATTAAGGTGCAGAAGCATCAGTTGCATTTCTTAATATTGAATGAAGGGAGGAAAATTAAAACCTCAAGGAGGAACATGATGTAGGGTGAAGTAGTTTTAACAAAGTATGTTTTATCTTCTTCCTCTGTCTCCACCGCAGGGTAGACATTTGTAGATTTAATTGCTTTTTTTTTTGCCTCAATTTGAGTGCTCCCATTTTCAATCTCTGCGTTTTCGCCCTGATGAATACTAACTTTAGCTTCGCAGCCCTTCTGGATTGCGTGAAGGTGGGGAAAAGGGAGCTTTGGTCTTGTCTTTCTTTAAAGGTTAAGCTTCAGGCATAAAAGACATGTGTCCAAACAATTCCCCTTTGTGGTTCAGAATTCCCTAGGCGTGCAACAGCAAAGCTTTCTCTAACTTATGTGCAAGATCTAAGCTGTGAGATGGATTTGTGGCAAAAAGCAAAAATGGTTACAGAGATAGAAGGCTCTGGCCTACAGTGGATACTATGGAAGGGAAATCAGCTTCCTGGTGGATAACATCTTTGTTAAATCTCTTTGTTTGGATCAAGCAGTTGGTGTTGAGTGAACCTGGATCTGAATAGCTAGAATATTAAGGCAGCTGGCAAGCTGCCCTCTAAGTTCTTCCACTGCACTGAAGGCCGATATCTGTTGAGCACACCCAGACTTTGAACCGCAGTTGTTCGAAGGTGTTAACTAGAGACTGGATATGAAACAAGCAGCCAATACCTAGTAGCCAATGCCTACTATGATTAAAAGTGAGAAGTCGCACAACACCAGGTTATAGTCCAACAGTTTTATTTGAAATCACAAGCTTTCGGAGCGCTGCTCCTTCGTCAGGTGAAGTAAAGGAATACAAATCGACAAAGCATATATAGATAGAGAACAATGCATGTGTAGCGTACAATGGCAGACGACTACATTTAATCCTCCTGACTGTTTATCTGCCGAGGTGTGACAAAAGGCAATCAGGTCAGCCAGGAAGGCACCACATCAAAGACATAGCAAGATACAACTGAGACAATGAGGTGGGGTTACAGGGGGTCTAATGTGTCAAAAGCTGCAGTCTGTATGGAAAACAATAAACTTTAAAAATTTTACCTTTTTTTTTTACTGGAAATCACATCTGTGAACAAGCCAACGACGACTTGAGTCTGGATGACTCTACGTCATGTATCGTGACATGAACCCAAGATCCCGGTTGAGGCCGTCCTCATGAGTGCAGAACTTGGCTATCAGTTTCTGCTCGATGATTTTGCGGCTAAGCGTTCTCCAAGGCCGCCTTAGAGACACACGACAACGCAAAATCATCGAGCAGAAACTTATTACTTTTTTACTGGGAAAATTTTTACTTTTTTACTGGGAATCACATCTGTGAACAAGCTAACGACGACTCGAGTCCGGATCACGTCATGTATCGTGACATAAACCCAAGATCCCGATTGAGACCGTCTTCATGAGTGCAGAACTTGGCTATCAGTTTCTGCTCGATGATTTTGCGTTGTCGTGTGTTTCCCAGTAAAATTTCCCAGTAAAAAAGTAAATTTTTTTTTAAAGCTTTTCGTTTTACATACAGACGGCAGCTTTTGACACGTTAGAACCCCTGCGACTTCACCTCATTGTCTCAGTTGTATCTTGCTATGTCTTTTGATGTGGTACCTTCCTGGCTGACTTAATTAACTTTATCACACCTCGGCAGATAGTCAGGATGATTTAATTTATTGGTCTGCAATTGTAAAGTACACATGCTTTTTTTTCCATCTATATATGCTCTGACGATTCTGTATCCAATTTACTTCACCTGAGGAAGGAGCGATAGTTCCGAAAGCTTGTGATTTCAAATAAAACTGTTGGACTATAACCTGGTGTTGTGCGACCTCTCAATTTTGTCCACCCCAGTCCAACACCGGCATCTCCGCATCATATCCATAACAACCCAGCTTTCAGAATCCAAAAATCTCTTCTGGGGAATGCTGATGTGATTCAATGTTTTGCCACTCTGTAATGCAGTGTTCTGATATGACCGCAATTATGTTTACCAATAATTATTTGGAGAGTTTACCCCTTTGGGTAGTAAAGGCATTGACACGGATGTTAGTAACTATGAATAGAATGCTTAAAAAATGACGAGCTAAGCTATGACTCTCAATACTGCTTGTTCACTGGAATAGAAAAAATGTGCCGTGAAGCATCTTCAGAAATTAAAAGCAGTTTGTCTCTGGACAATAGAATTTAATTGAGATCAGCAGTCCAAGCATTCCCATTGTGACATGGAAAACTTTAGGTAATTTGACAGTGTTTGAACCTGTAATCCTATCTAGTGAGGCTGGAAGATATTGACTCTGAAATTCGGCAGGGTTTCATTGGGAGACTGGGGAAACCTCTCTGGAATTTCAGGGTCACCTTTCATTGAATTTAAGCCAGCTTTATTTGATTTTTATTTTATGTATAACACTTCATAGCCTTCAAAAATATGCAGCAGTAAATGAAACTATCATGACTTTCTAAAGCATACAGCAAATCCATCACACTGCCATTGTTGGTCCACCTCTGTACAAAAGAATGTGCAAGTGAGTATAAATGCTGCATTGGCCCTGAAGCAGTTAACTACACTGCATATTGTACTGGCATGTTTCCATATGTCAATGTAATCAACACTTGTGTGTCTTTTAAACAAGTACCAGACACTGGTATGGATTGGATTAATAGAAGTGACTTCTTAAATTAAGTCGTCTGGTCAGCTTGTTGTATCTGGCACAAAGACAGCTCGATCCATGGCACTGTATCTGCTTTTTGAAATGTGTTCACATTTTATTGTGTGCTACCAGGTTCACCACCTTATTTGAACCTCCTTGCTGATTAGAAAAATAAATTACTTACACAAATTACATATTTGTTGGGAAATCCTAACAAACTTAACCTGTCTTCGGAAATTAGTGTAGAATACTTGTCTGACAGGGACTGTATGGTGCATGTAAATGCATTGTCACTGTAAAGAACCATGATAGTTTATGGTCCTATTATTTTTGGATCTGCAACATACCAAAAAAAATGATATTGTTTGAACTTGGCAACTTTCTATGTACATGGTGTACCAATTTATAGTGCTGGAGTCTTCATCTCTTGGGATTGACCTCGCCCCACTTAGATGCTTGCTGGTTAAATTGTGATACAATTTTAATGAAAACCATGTAACCAAACGATTTTTAATCTTTTAGGGGTCTTTTTATTACTATTCATGACCGAGGACACATTGCTACACTACTGAAGTCCTGGCCTGAGAATGATATTCAGGTATGTTTGAATTGCTATGTGCCTACTGAAACCTTGTGTTCTGTTGGAACATGTGTCAAAGATTTCTCCTCTCTGGTTTGCCCAGATGATGCTTCACACAAGGCCAAAAGGTCAGGCAGGCAATCTGTCCCCAGATCTCGGCTAATAATGCAATGTAACTAAGTTCACACAAGGAGAGTGACTTGTCCACTCATTGCCCCTGGTAGGCAGACACTAGGGGCTGGATTTTACCTTAGATCGGAGGTCGAGGTGGGACTGCTGGTTTTCAGGTTTCAGTCCCGCCCCCAGCGACATCTGACTAACAGATGCTATTTTCCCTTGATTGGCCTTGTTATTGATTCCCGACGTCAGGAAGCCCACAGCAGTAGGTGCAAAATGGGAAAAAGCCTCCTAGCTTGCCTGTTAACAGGCAGTTAATTGGCTCGAATCCCCTTCCCGCTGCTAGGAGACGGGTCCCTGTGCGAATTGGGGACCCACCTCCTGGAAAGATCGTTTTGAGGCGGGTTGGGAGCACTATCCCCATATCCCTTGATTCCCTTAATATCCAAAAATCTATCAATCTCTGTCTTGAATATACTCAATGACTGAGCCTCCACAGCCCTCTGGGGTAGAGAATTCCAAAGATTCACCACCCTCTGAGTGAAGAAATTTCTCTTCACCTCAGTCCTAAATGACCGACCCCTTATTCTGAGACTGACCCCTGGTTCTAGACTCCCCAGCCAGGGGAAAATCCTCCCTGCATCTACCCTATCGAGCCCTGTAAGAATTTTGTATGTTTCAATGAGATCTCCTCTCATTCTTCTAAACTCTAGAGAATATAGGCCTAGTCTACTCATCTCTCCTCATAGGACAATCCCAGGAATCAGTCTGGTGAACCTTCGTTGCACTCCCTCTATAAGAACATAAGAAATAGGAGCAGGAGTAGGCCAATCGGCCCCTCGAGCCTGCTCCGCCATTCAATAAGATCATGGCTGATCTGATCCTAACCTCAAATCTAAAGAACACAAGAAGTAGGAGCAGGACCCGGCCACTCAGCCCCTGAGCCTGCTCCGCCACCCACAGGGCCCTGACCGATCCAAACTCAGCCTTATGTCCAATTTCCTGCCTGCTCACCGTAACCCCTAATTCCCTTTACCTCTAGGAAACTATCTATTTCTGTTTTAAATTTATTTAATGATGTAGCTTCCACAGCTTCCTGGGGCAGCAAATTCCACAGACCTACTACCCTCTGAGTGAAGAAGTTTCTCCTCATCTCAGTTTTGAAAGAGCAGCCCCTTATTCTAAGATTATGCCCCCTAGTTCTAGTTTCACCCATCCTTGGGAACATCCTTACTGCATCCACCCAATCAAGCCCCTTCACAATCTTATATGTTTCAATAAGATCGCCTCTCATTCTTCTGAACTCCAATGAGTAGAGTCCCAATCTACTCAACCTCTCCTCATATGTCCACCCCCTCATCCCCGGGATTAACCGAGTGAACCTTCTTTGTACTGCCTCGAGAGCAAGTATGTCTTTTCTTAAGTATGGACACCAAAACTGTACGCAGTATTCCAGGTGCGGTCTCACCAATACCTTATAGAACTGCAGCAATACCTCCCTGTTTTTATAATCTATCCCCCTAGCAATAAAAGCCAACATTCCATTGGCCTTCTTGATCACCTGCTGCACCTGCATACTAACTTTTTCGATTTTCTTGCACTAGGACCCCCAGATCCCTTTGTACTGCAGTACTTTCCAGTTTCTCGCCATTAAGATAATAACTTGCTCTCTGATTTTTCCCTGCCAAAGTGCATAACCTCACATTTTCCAATATTGTATTGCATCTGCCAAATCTCCGCCCACTCACCCAGCCTGTCTATATCCCCTTGTAGGTTTTTTATGTCCTCCTCACTTTCTACTTTCCCTCCCATCTTTGTATCATCTGCAAACTTTGATATGTTACACTCGGTCCCCTCCTCCAAATCGTTAATATAGATTGTAAAGAGTTGGGGACCCAGCACCGACCCCTGCAGAACACCACTGGCTACTGGTTGCCAGTCCGAGAATGAACCATTTATCCCAACTCTCTGCTTCCTGTTAGATAACCAATCCTCTACCCATGCCAGAATATTACCCCCAATCCAGTGATTTTTTTATCTTGAGCAATAATCTTTTATGTGGCACCTTGTCGAATGCCTTCTGGAAGTCTAAATACACTACATCCACTGGTTCCCCTTTATCCACCCTGTACGTTATGTCCTCAAAGAACCTGAGCAAATTTGTCAGACATGACTTCCCCTTCATAAAGCCATGCTGACTTTGTCCTATTAAATTATGTTTATCTAAATGTTCCGTTACTGTCTCCTTAATAATAGACTCCAAAATTTTACCCACCACAGATGTTAGACTAACTGGTCTATAATTTCCAGCCTTCTGCCTACTACCCTTTTTAAATAAGGGTGTTACATTAGCAGTTTTCCAATCTGCCGGGACCTTTGCTGAGTCCAGGGAATTTTGGAAAATTATTACCAAAGCATCCACAATCCCTACTGCCACTTCCCTCAAGACCCTAGGATGTAAGCCATCAGGTCCAGGGGATTTATCCGCCTTGAGTCCCATTATTTTACTGAGTACCAATTCCTTAGTGATTTTAATCGTATTTAGCTCCTCCCCTGTTTGTCCAGTATTGGGATATTCTTAGTGTCCTCTACCGTAAAGACTGAAACAAAATATTTGTTCAGCATTTTTGCCATCTCCATGTTTCCCACCATTAATTTCCCGTTCTCATCCTCTAAGGGACCTATGTTTGCCTTAGCCACCCTTTTTTTCTTTTTATATAACTATAGAAACTCTTGCTATCTGTTTTTATATTTTTTGCTAATTTATTTTCATAATCTATCTTCCCTTTCTTAATCAATCCTTTAGTTACTTTTTGCTGTCTTTTGAAGACTTCCCAATCTTCTATCCTCCCACTAAGTTTGGCTACCTTATGTCCTTGTTTTTAGTCGGATACTATCCTTAATTTCTTTACTTAGCCACGGATGGCTGTCATTTCTTTTACACCCTTTTTTCCTCAGTGGAATATATTTCTTTTGAAAGTTGTAAACTAACTCCTTAACTGAACACCACTGCTCATGTACCGTCTTACCCTTTAATCTATTTTCCCAGTCCACTTTAATCAATTCCGCTCTCATACCATCATAGTCTCCTTTATTCAAGCTCAGTACGCTTGTTTGAGAACCAACCTTCTCACCCTCTAATTGGATATGGAATTCAACCATGTTATGGTCACTCATTCCAAGGGGATCCTTAACTAGGACATTATTAATTAATCCTGACTCATTACACAGGACCAGGTCCAAGGTTGCTTGCCCCCTTGTAGGATCAGTTACATACTACTCAAGAAATCCATCCCTAATACACTCAATAAACTCTTCCTCAAGGCTGCCCTGCCCAATTTGATTTGTCCAGTTAATATGATAGTTAAAATCCCCCATAATTATAGCTGTTCCCTTATTACATGCCCCAACTATTTCCTGATTAATACTACTTCCAGCAGAGTTGCAACTATTAGGAGGCCTATATACTACTCCCACTAGTGTTTTTTCCCCTTATTATTCCTTATCTCCACCCAAACTGTTTCATTATCCTGATCCTTTGACCCAATATCATTTCTCTGTATTAGTGATTCCTTCCTTTATTAACATAGCCACCCCACCTCCCCTTCCTTCCTGCCTGTCCTTCCTGATTGTTAAATACAGTATATCCTTCCTTGGGTAAGGAGACCAAAACTGTACACAATACTCCAGGTGTGGTCTGACCAGGGCCCTATATAATTGCAGTACTTGTACTCAAATCCACTTGTAATAAAGGCCAACATACCATTTGCTTTCCTAATTGCTTGCTGTACCTGCATGTTAACTTTGTGATTCGTGTACAAGGACACCCAGGTCCCTCTGAACACCAGCTTTTCCCAATCTCTCTCCATTTTAAAAAATACTCTGCTTTTCTATTCTTCCTACCAAAGTGGATAACTTCACATTTCTCCCCATTATTATATTCCATTTGCCATATTCTTGCCCACTCACTTAGCCTGTCTATATCCCCTTGAAGCCTCTTTGCATCCTCCTCTTTGCATTCCCACCCAGCTTTGTATCATCAGCAAACTTGGATATATTACATTTGGTCCCCTCATCCAAATCATTGGTGTAGATTGTGAATAGCTGAGACCCAAGCACTAATCCTTGCGGTACCCCACTAGTTACAGCCTGCCAACCCAAAAATGACTCGTTTATTCCTACTCTCTGTTTTCTGTCCTCAACCCATGCTACTATATTGCCCCCAATCCCATGAGCCTTAATTTTGTTCAATAACCTCTTGTGTGGCACCTTTATTGAATGCCTTCTGAAAATCCAAATACACCCCATCCACTGGTTTCCCCCTTATCTATTCTGCTAGTTACACCCTCAAAAAACTCTAACAGATTCGTCAAACACAATTTCCCTTTCATAAATCCGTGTTGACTCTGCCCAATCCTATTATTTAAGTGCCCTGTTTACCACGTCCTTAATAATAAATTCTAGCATTTTCTCTGCTACTGATGTCAGGAAGTGCAAAATCAGCCAGGATTCACACTCCTGATCTCGATCCCTGGTGTAAAGCATGTTTGTTTGGACATTGGCTACGGACAAGATTAGGTTCATGGTGAAACCGTCCCATGATTCAATAGCCTGCTAATGCTCATTGCCTTTCGCATATGAGCCTAAGCCGTCATTCAGATGAGGTACTAGAGGGTTGCTGACCCCTATGGAACTATACCCGAGCGTGAGTTAGCAGCAACGGGGAGGGAAGAAGAAAGTTTATAGAAATTAAATTGAAACTGGAATCCCATAATAGGAAAATTTGTAGTTTAAAAGTGCACACAAATCCAAGGCCCTAAATTATTGTAAGTGCTTATTTTTAAATTAAAATTGGATCAGCAACATGGTGTTTTAATTAGAAAGTTGATTAAACTGAGTAATAGTCACAAATCCCAAGAACATACCTATTTTTTGATTGCATATCCAGCTTCAAGCACTACTGATAAGTTATATTTGAGTAAAATGAACACTCTTCATAGCTTTGTGCCAACTGTAATGATTTGTGTCAAAGGAATTGAACCACAGGGCTTAACAACTCAATTTTCAATTTAAAAAAAAGCATTAATATAAGTTTTCACTTGAGCTATTAACTAAAACTTTGCAAGGGGGGTAAAAAGGTTTTCGCAAGCTGAATTACTAAATAACTTTCTACTTTTGTTTATCCCCTCACCCAATCTTGGCCCTGAGATTCTCGGAGTTGCATCATAACTCCACAGGTCACCACTGGAATTCTCAGGGAAACTGCTGTTTTGAGCTATTTCTAATGGATTCTGCTGGTTCCCTGCCAGAGTTATGGCAAAGGCCCCTGCAGAATTTCGGTGCTTGTTTTTTTTCCTCCTCTCAATCCTCTTCTAAACTGTAAAAGCGCTATCAGCTGAATGTACAGGCTTGTTGCCAGCTGCCTCTTCCAGCATTCTTCAGAGCCAGTTTAAGACCAGCAGTGACCTGCATTGCTTCTAACTTCCCCTCTCTAACCATATGGCCAAGATCGGGAACTCAGCATGTGGGTAATTTGATATCTTCCCCTCATTGATGAAGCATTTTGGTGTTGTCTAGTTATATGAATCTTGCTGCTGCTGCTGTCTCTAACTTTTTTTGGCATTTTTTTCAGGCTATTGTTGTCACAGATGGGGAACGTATCCTAGGTCTTGGTGACCTTGGGAGTTATGGAATGGGCATTCCAGTGGGTAAGCTAGCACTGTACACAGCATGCGGTGGAATGAATCCCCAACAGTGTTTACCAGTGATGCTAGACGTTGGCACGGATAACGAGGTAAAGAAACTGACCCAAGTTCAGGATTTAAAACATTACACATTTTCAGACATTGCTTTTACCAATGCTCTGCTATCTCTGTCAAATAGTAATAATGCCATTATTTTGTGTGAAACAGTGCAGCAGTATGTCCTTCCCAGGGAAATGGTTCCCACCACCGCCCCCCCCCCCCCCCCCCCCCCCCCCCCCTCCGGCCAGTGAGATGTGCTTTTTTCAATCCAGTGTTTTTGGGGGTACAGCATTTGATTCAGTTTAATAAGAATTTCTCTAATGTACTGTTTAAAGTGGGCAGATGAGCATCAGTGCTCGGTTAGTGAGTCCACCTGGAAGAGGTGCTTGAATCGGTACAGAAGTTGAATTGGCTGCAGTATAATAGATGGCAATGATTTCTGGGTCAAGGGAGAAGAAGGAATCTATAAAGCCAGAGTCAGAGGACCACAGGTTATGAGAATGAATGTACAGTTAAAGTAGGTTTCAGAGATGGGGTGAAATGAGGCAATGGAAACCTCTTAAGATGAGGACACAGACTTTTTAAATTGTCCCTGGCAGGTGTTGTGCTGGGATCAGAGAGGAGTGGAAGCAGGAGTGTAGCTGCAGGCTTGGGAGGTCTGCACTCCAGGCCATCACTGCAGTGTAAAGGCCCCACTGCACACAGATGGTGTCAGTTGAGTGAGAAAACAAATTCTGGTATTCCATTATGCCACCATTCACTTTTTCGTAACTAAAAAAGAGCTGACTATCTGGTCAATATTTTTCCAATCATTAATCATACTGGCAGGTGGAGGCTGGATAGCAGCTTTCCTTGCACATCTGTGCGTCTGCCTGCCTGGAACTCTGCTTTCCTCAGCTTCATAGTTAGGGGCTGGGGGGGGCGGGGGGGGGGGGGATGAAAGCTTAACCCATGTTTGGGTCACAATGAAAATAGAACTGAATTGGCAATTTCTTTGCTAGCTTGTCTGCAGCTCTTCAATCGATTTTTTTCAGGTTTATATCTGTGACTTACTAACTTGTCTTTAAGACTCTAATCTGTTAATATGTTGTGCTTCAGCTCATTAGTAGTAACTTGTGTCAAAAGGGATTTGGGAATTCAATGGGACTTACTTTCAGCTGGGCATTTCCCCCACATTTTTAGACTGTTGTAGCGGGCCAGCAGAGTTCAGGGAAATGAGCTGAGCTTAATGACAATTGGATAATTCTGACGACTTCTTACAATAGTCCCCCTCCTCTTCCTGCTATTAATAGCTAATGTCTTGTCATTGATAGTGCAGGACTACAGGCAGTCCTTAACTTTGAGAGATTATTTCTGGTGCACTGTTGGGTTAGATGTTCCCCCGAGGAATATAACCTTGGCAGCATACATTTAGTGTTGACTACCTGAAATCCACTGGCAGTTTAAAAAAGACTTTATATCCTTGACTAGAAAATGCTAGGCATGGAGATTTCTTTATGGAATTGGTAATGTTTTTTGTCCTCGGCCCTCTTACAAAAAGGGGGCAAATTAACTGGATAGCTGCATCTTTTGGTGGGGGCTAGTCAGTGTTCTGCCCATGTGGCTGTGCAGCAGTGCATCTACCTCCCCTACCTAAACCAGGCACTTGAGATGCACCCATTATTGGTGTAGGCAACCGCCAGGAGTATTTTAACCAGCTTACCTCCATGTATTCCAATGGTACAATGGGTCCACAGATTTTCTGCCCCAGTATTTTTTAAACTAACTCACATTAAGTAGTGCATATTGTATTGGACACTTCTGAAACTGGTTTAGTTCATATTAAGCTTATCAGAAACAGAGACTTTAAGCAATTATTTAAATTCATTTTTTTAAAAGCAACAATGTGGGAGAATTATATGCAGGTGAAGATAGATGTACCTCATTTTGGGAAATTTGTCTAAAGTTTTATAATGTCATTGATTTGCATTGGCTAGTCAAAGGGTTAAAAGGTATCAACCTGTATGAGAATGGAATTGTGCAGTTGTAGAGAAGCACTGACCATAGTGGGAAGTTGATCAATGAGTCAAATTTTCCTCTACAATAAACTTCACTACTTAAATTCCTGATTGTAAGTCACTAAATCATTTCAGCTTTCTCAGTTGATTAGCAATGATGGATTGAGCAGACAAGGAATGAAAATGTAGCCATTTATCAGTCCTCTATCATATAATAACAGCTGGCCTGGCTTGGTGTGGGTGCAACAAGAGTATTCAAAATGATCATTGTCTTGAGTTCTAGTTTGCCAAACGAGAATTACCTCCTACCAGAATGTGAATAGAGTTAAAGTACTTTGGAAAGTTACAGCCATGATTGGTTATAAGCACTACTGTAGCTTCTAACCTTGACCCAGTTTGTAATGTGGTTGCATTCAGTTTCTGAAAGAGACAATAAAGTTAAAGTAACTGGAGACCAGCAGCAGTCTAAAAAGTATACAGCTGATCGACAAGCAATCATAGCTGTACGATCTATTTCTGTGGTGTACTTAATCCATTTAAAAAAAGGCAGTGAGTTTTAAATCCAGAGGAAAAAATGTACTTGATTTAACCTGAGGCTGTAAACCACTCTTGTGATTGAAGCAGTAGGATTAGTAATGATTGATTAGTTTTGATCTCTATAATTATTCCAGGCAGTAATCGGAGATGTTGAAATGCTGGAATACCGTAGAAATAGGCGTGAAAGTACCCAAACTGTAACTTCCTTTACCTTCCACTTTATGGGCCAGAAATTCGGCTTTCCGGCTTCCTGCAGGTGCAAGCATCACGCGCGTACTTGCCTACCATGCCTGCAGTTGTGCTTTGGGCCCACGAGGACTTCGGGTCCTGGGCCTCCTCCAGCTGCCGGCGGGCAGTGCTTGCATATCCCAGGGGCGCAGTTAGTTCGAAGCGTCCCCTGGGATCACGTGGGCCACGGAGAGCCAATCCTAGCAGGGCATTTTCATTCATAGCTTTGACAGGATTTCTTGATCATTAGAACTCCAGGAATTACAGCTTTTCATCTGACTGAAGAGCTGTGCATCCTCCAAATGAAGAGTATATTGAACTATGGTCCTTGGCACATGCACATTTGCTTAATTTCAGTACTGTGCCTTACCATGTGTTCACTAACCTTTCAAGTTTTCAAACTTTAACTTATTCAAATGAGTTAGATTTAAGGGGAAAAAAATGAACACAATACAACTATAACTTTATACAAATATAACTAACTTCTTTCGGGTGAGACATTAAACCGAGGCCCCGTTTGCCCCCTCGGTTGGACGTAAAAGATCCCACGGCACTATTTTGAAGAACAGCAGACGAGTTCTCCCTGGCCAGTATTTATCCCTCAATCAATATCACTAAACAAACAGATTGTCTGGTCATTAGCACATTGCTGTTTGTGGGAGCTTGCTGTGTGTAATTTGGCTGATGCGTTGCCTACATTACGACAGTGACTTTCTCTTTTTTATAAAGTACATAATTGGCTGTCGAGCATTTTGGGACGTCCTGAAGTCGTGAAATGTGCTACATAAATGCAAATCTATCTTTAATTTACATGTGTTTTTTGTTTCTGCTTTTAAAAAGAAACTTTCCAGTAGTTTGTATCGGCTTCTCATTCGATAATTTTGTGATGCATTGGCATGGAAGTGATACGGAGCAACTATTGCAACTGCACAGCTTCTAAGATTTTATTGTATGCGATTTTTGAGGTTTGCGATTGTATTGATTATGGAACTGATGACACGGGAGTTATTATTTTCTTGATCTGAAGTTATGAAGAGGAAGTACATCCTGGAAGTGGAAAATTAAGAACAATCCTTATTGTAGGATTAAATGATTTGAGTAGTGTGGGTGTAAAGAAGGTACATTAATTGCATCATTAATGCTTCACTTTCCATAAATCACTGATTAGCTTTTTAGTTAAAAAAAAAAATTCCAATTTTTTTAAATCATCTCTTGAAGGTTTTAATATGGGGTGGCATCTTTGCTGGAGTATTTCCACAGACCCTGGCCATTTTATGGCCCCAGGGTAATTTGCATATGGGAGATGTGCCCCCCAACCTCTGCCAAGAGTCCAGTCAGTATTGGGGCAGAAATCCGTAATGGTAGGCAGCAGATGCCTGTTGCTGTGTGGGAGTGCCGATGACCTCTGAGCTGCTGGTGAAAGGTTTAAAGAAAGGTACAATTTTTGCCCTCTTCCAGGGTCTGTGCTTGAAGAGCCATTGCTTTAACCCTTGATGCTGGCAACATTTTGCTTTGTCCATCTGCTTACCTACACCAGGGCCAAACAGGTGGGCCCTACATCCAGCTCGGCACAGGCAGTGTTTTTCTCATTGTGATTTTCCTGTCCAAGAAAACTAAGCTATTCAACTTGTTTTGTTCCTTTTACAAGGATTATTTGGCAAAATGTGACATCTGTCACCTAGTGCAACAACCAGTAGTTTGGGGCCTGGACTTTTCCACAGCTGCTACCAGTATTATTCCTGTATTGTTCCTCAAACCTGGCACCAAGCTCATGGTCTGCAGAGCAGTAGTGATACCCGCCCTCCTGTATGCCTCAGACATGGACCATGTACAGCAGGCACCTCACAACACTGGAGAGGTACCAGCAACGCTGCCTCCTCAAATCCATTGGCAGGATAGGTGCACCAACGTCCGTGTTCTCGCTCCGGCTAGCATCGAAGCTTTGACCATGCTTGATCAGCTCCGATGGGTGGGTCACATCGCCCGCATGCCCGATACGAGACTCCCAAAACAAGCACTCTACCCGGCGCTCCAACACGGCAAGAGAGCCCCAGGCGGGCAGACGAAACACTTGAAGGACACCCTCAAAGCCTCCTTGGAAAAAGTGCAACATCCCCACCGACACCTGGGAATCCCTGGCCCAAGACCGCACAAAGTGGAGGAGAAGCATCCGGGAAGGCACCGAACACCTCGAGTCTCTTCGCTGGGAGCAAGCGGAAGCCGAGCGCACGTCAACCCAAGCACCCCCACCCGCCCCTTCAACCACCGTCTGCCCCACCTGTGACAGCGACTGTAGGTCCCGCATTGGACTCATCAATCACCTGAGAACTCATATTTTTAATGTGTAAGCAAGTCATCCTCGGTTCCGAGGGGCTGCCTAAGAAGAAGAGTATTCCTGTAGTTAGCAATGGGATGCACAGCTCAACGGAACAAGATGGGCATGTCCAAAATAGAATGAGGTAGCTCTGTGCAGGGCTTCATCTAGAAACCTGTAAACCGATTAAAATATACCTATCTGAGGTAGGTACTTGGAGTAAGCAATAACACTTAAGATTTAAACCTGCAACTTTGCCTTGCTGCTGAACTGCTCTGCTATTTATACAGCAAATTTGGTAAATGTGCCATTATTCAGATGTTGACCACCCCATACATCTAACCTTCTTACAGCCATATGACCAACAGGTTACTGCGGTAGTTTGTAATGAATCAGAAAGGATCTGGTTGATTGCTATCTGTATAAAATCAACATATTTTAAAATTACTAAATTATATTGTTTGAACTTCATGTCAACGGATGATCTTGCATACTAAATGATGTGAATGTGGTAGGCTGATTGGTATATTAGTATGTTAGCCCTCTGGTTATCAGTGCTGAAAAATGAACTTTTGATGTGTGATGGAGTTGTGGACCTTGTTTTTTATGTTAATTGTCTTTATGTTCATATTGGAATTTCTGTTGGCTAACTTATACTAGTTGATAGTTTTAGAAACTCGCATGGTATTTAAGATCATGCCTCCTTCAAGCATTAGGCAACGTTTATTGCACTTTCCCTCATAACACTTGCTTAAGCTGATTTGTTTTTGCCATGGTATCAAGATGGGAATGGATTACATCATCCCCCTCCTTCAAATCCGTGCCGTTTCTTGTAGTAAATCGGTTGGAACTAACAAATCGCATGAATGTTAGCAGCTTTTAGTTGTGTGAACTGACGGGCCTTTCTATAGTCCGATTCTTAAGAATTGCCATGTGATGTGTCCTGCTAGCTGCAGTCCTACCCCTGTTGATGAAAGGATTGCCACTGGGTTTTCAGGCGTGTGATTAAATATAAATCGCTGAAAATTGTGGTCTTAATGTTCAAGCAGTGTTAATTTTGCAAAGGCTTGCTCACTGACCTCTGTCAGTGATCAGTCATCTTTAGGGGCAGATTAGTTCATTCAGAACTGTGCCGATGAGGTCATTCCTTAGAATTTTAACTCGGCATTTTGGCTAATTCTTTTCAGTCAATTCAGAACTACAATAGGGGGTGTCCTCTCTTTTTTTCCAACAGTTAAATGGTCTGCTAACATACAGAAAACAAGTCTGTTATTTGTATTGGTCTAGTCATTAATGATTGCTATTTAGGGCAAGGGGTGGAGTAATTAAAATCCATTTCCATTTATTCCTTTAAACTGTAATAATCTGTACCCTGGTGCTGTCGATTTATGAAAAATACTTTTGATAAACCATCATATTTGTATGCGACCATTTTTGCTATTGTGCAACTTTTTTAGTAACCTCAATGTTTGCTTTTTCGTATGCCATTGAGTGATTGATTTTTGTTTCTTCACTGTTTTACTTTCCTCCATTTCTTGTTTCCTCAAAGTAAACTGGAAAAATTGGCAGAGGCATGAATTTGATTGCCATTTTTAAACAAAAAGGTGTATTTATACAAATTTAGGTATGGCTATGAACCTGGAAAATGTTGATATAGCCTGATCTTATACATGATACTTTTAGAATAGCCACAATTCTACTATTGTTCATTCTAAATGGTTCTGTCTTAAATGGTTACAATGGTGGCTTGAAGGGTAAGTGGCTTAAACATTAAAATTAGGTCAAGATTACTTGGTTCCTATGAGTTAAGCTGCATTCAGCTATTGGAGCATAGCATTGCAAAGTCTCTGTTTCCATGGTCACAGAGCAGTGGGAAAATATGTGGCCTGCAGCATGTTAGACTGCTTTAGTCTACAATCCTGATAGTCTCCCAAAGTGTGGGCCTGTTACTATGTATATAAATCTTATAAATTTGGTATTGCTGACTGAGCTGATATGCTTGTTTTAGGGTTCTATTCTCTCTAGCTATGGTGTGATTTAAAAAATAAAATCAATGCCGTAGTAGAAACTACCCAGACAAGAGGACAGTTAACCTCTGAACCTTGAGCATGTGGTTAAGGTCTGAATGTGAGTTCTGAAGGTCCAGTGAGTTTAACAACACTTGTATGATCCTACTTGGTCTACAGAGAACTGCCCTCTTCAAAGATCTAGGCCAGAAGCCAAGAAATTAGTTGTACTTTATTCACTTGTTTTGTCAGCATTGATTGAAACTTAAAAGACTTATGCTACAGATATTTTTAGATTGCTTTTCCATGTTTACAACTGAGTCTGGAAAGCATTACTAGCTCTTGCAAGTTATAACTTTAAATTATATATAATATTGTAATATTTTACTACATAGCTTGAAAAATAGTGGGTTCACTGCAGTGTAAAATGGTCTTTGCAAATTCCCACAGTTAATGTGGTGAGAAGGAAAATGTGGTGACAGATGAAGTAAGCAAAGAAGTAATATTTGTATTTAATTAAAAAAAACACTCCATGGAGTGATGCTGGAAATGATGTCAATCACAGCCCAAAGGACAAGTAGTTTATATCTTCCCACATCAAGCGCTGGAGTATTTTCCTCAATTCACTGTTCCCAGGTTGATGGTTTCATTGTGCTAAATGTCAGTGTGATTCAGACGTTACAAATATATATTGGTGATTCTCATGTGCGGGGGGGGGGGGGGGTGAATATTTTTTTAACATGTAATGTCACTGCTGCTTATGGCCCCTGGTGACCAGAGATCTGTTTTAATGTTGGGGATCGTAACTCTTAATAATTTCAGCTGTCATCAGTATTGCTTCCAAATTTTTTTTAAAAATGTAATCATTCTCGAGATTGTGCCTGTGTGCTGTTACAACCTCTTCATCCAGTTTAAGTGGTGTTTGTATGCATTACACAACAACTGTAGAATTGATGTAGAGCAGTTTCACTTTGCATCGCTACTTTGCAGTTATGGTGTAAATGTGGCCTGAATCCATTGTTGAGCTTGACCTCTCCTCTGACTGCGGTGGAATGAGTCTCCCTGGAAGAGGATTTACTTTGGGCCATCACACCTGATTTACACTCACTGATTTACACTCAACAGGTTTAGTATTGTCACAAAGCCAAAACTGCTTCACTCCAACGTTGAACTTGTCATCATTCATTTGTCTTAAAGTTTGTTCAACAGCCAACTCCTTCCTTCTTGGAAAATCCTTACATAAAGCTTTTTTTTAAAAAACATAGATTTCCCCATTAGCCTGTACAAACCTACAAACAGCCAGTGTACAGTATAATCATTTAATTTTGGGATTCTGAATACTTCAGGAGTGGGTCATGATGATTGATGTGAATTAGTAGAAAGATGAGTACCCATTCAACAGCTGACTCTTTTAGATGAAGCCCTTTCTTTCCCTTCCTCATTCTCCTCCCCAGGATACAATTTTTTGGTGTTGAATTTTTTTTTAAATAGTTCTTGGGATGTGGGCATTGCTGGCAAGGCCAGCATTTATTGCCCATCCCTAATTGCCCTTGAGAAGGTGGTGGTGAGCTGCTGCCTTGAACTGCTGCAGTCTGTGTGGTGAAGGTACTCCCACAGTGCTGTTAGGGAGGGAGTTCCAGGATATTGACCCAGCGATTACGAAGGAACGGCGACATATATCCAAGTCAGGATGGTGTGTGACTTGGTGGGCAGCTTGGAGGTGATGGTGTTCCCATGCGCCTGTTGCCCTTGTCCTTCTAGGTGGTAGAGGTTGCGGGTTTGGGGCGATGCTATCGAAGAAGCCTTGGCCAGTCTCTGCAGTGCACCTTGTACGGTTTAAATTCAGTTAATTAAATAAATCTGGAATAAAAAGCAAGTATCGGTAATGGTGACCATGAAACTACCGATTGTCGTAAAAAAACCATCTCGTTCACTAATGTCCATTTTAGGGAAGGAAATCTGGCCTATATGTGACTCCAGACCCACTGTGATTGACTCTTAACTGCCCTCTGAAATGGCCTAGTAAGCCACTCAGTTGTATTCAAGAAGGTGGCTCACCACCACCTTCTCGAGGGCAATTAAGGATGGGCAAATAAAGATACACACTGCAGCCACGGTGCGCTGGTGGTGGAGGGAGTGAATGTTTAAGGTGGTGGACATGGTGCCGATCAAGCAGGCTGCTGATGGTGTCGCGCTTCTTGAGTGTTGTTGGAGCTGCACTCATCCAGGAAAGTGAAGAGTATTCCATCTCACTCCTGACTTGTGCCATGTAGATGGTGGAAAGGCTTTGCAGAGTCAGGTGAGACACTCGCCGCAGAATACCCAGCCTCTGACCTTTTTTTTTATTCGTTTGTGGGATGTGGGCGTCGCTGGCAAAGCCAGCATTTATTGCCCATCCCTAATTGCCCTCTAAGGTGGTGGTGAACTGCCTTCTTGAACCACTGGAGTTCGTGAGGTGAAGGTACCCCCACAGTGCTGTTAGGTAGGGAGTTCCAAGATTCTGGCCCAGCGACGATGAAGGATCGGTGTGTGACTCAGAGGGGAACTTGAAGGTGGTGGTGTTCCCATGCGCCTGCTGCCCTTGTCCTTCTAGGTGGTGGAGGTCGCAGGTTTGGGAGGTGCTGCCGAAGAAGCCTTGGCGAGTTGCTGCAGTGCATCTTGCAGATGGTACACACTGCAGCCACAGTACGCCGGTGGTGGAGGGAGTGAATGTTTAAGGTGGTGGATGGGGTGCCAATCAAGCGGGCTGCTTTGTCCTGGATGGTGTCGAGCTGCACTCATCCAGGCAAGTGGAGAGTATTCCATCACACTCCTTACTTGTGCCTTGTAGATGGTAGAAAGGCTTTGGGGAGTCAGGAGGTGAGACACTTGTCACAGAATACCTAGCCTCTGACCTCTTGTAGCCACAGTATTTATGTGGCTGGTCCAGTTAAGTTTCTGGTCAATGGTGACCCCAAGGATGTTGATGGTGGGGGATTCGGCGATGGTAATGCCATTGAATGTCAAGGTGCAGTGGTTAGACACTCGCTTGTTGGAGATGGTCATTGCCTGGCACTTCTGTGGCGCCAATGTTACCTGCCACTTATCAGCCCAAGCCTGAATGTCGTCCAGGTCTTGTTGCATGCGGGCATGGACTGTTTCATTATCTGAGGAGTTGTGAATGGCACTGAACACTGTGCAGTCATCAGCGAACATCCCCATTTCTGACCTTATGTTGGAGGGAAGGTCATTGATGAAGCAGCTGAAGATGGTTGGGCCTAGGACACTGCCCTGAAGAACTCCTGCTGCGATGTCCTGGGGCTGTGATGATTGACCTTCAATCACCACAACCGTCTTCCTTTGTGCTAGGTAGGACTCCAGCCAGTGGAGAGTTTTCCCCATGAATTCCATTATCTTCAGTTTTACTAGGGCTCCTTGATACCACACTCGGTCAAATGCTGCCTTGATGTCAAGGGCAGTCACTCTCGCGTCTCCTCTGGAATTCAGCTCCTTTGTCCATATTTGGACTAAGGCTGTAATGAGGTCAGGAGCAGAGTGGTCTTGGCGGAACCCAAACTGGGTGTCAGTGAGCAGGTTATTGGTGAGTAAGTGCCACTTGATAGCACTGTCGCTGACACCTTCCATCACTTTGCTGATTGAGAGTAGACTGATGGTGCACTAATTTGCCGGATTGGATTTGTCCTGTTTTTTGTGAACAGGTCATACCTGGGCAGTTTTCCACATTGTCGGATAGATGCCAGTGTTGTAGCTGTACTGGAACAGCTTGGCTAGAGGTGCGGCTAGTTCTGGAGCACAAGTCTTCAACGCGATAGGCGGGATGTTGTCGGGGCCCATAGCCTTTGCTGTATCCAATGCGCTGAGCCATTTCTTTATCACGTGGAGTGAATCGAATTGGCTGAAGACTGGCTTCTGTGATGGTGGGGGACCTCCAGGAGGAGGCCGATATGGATCATCCACTCGGCACTTCTGGCTGAAGATGATTGCAAACGCTTCAGCCTTGTCTTTTGCACTCACGTGCTGGGCTCCACCATCATTAAGGATGGGGATATTCATGGAGCCTCCTCTTCCTGTTAGTTGTTTAATGGTCCACCACCATTCACGACTGGATGTGGCAGGACTGCAGAGCTTTTATCTGATCCGTTGATTGTGGGATCGCTTAGCCCTGTTTATAGCATGCTGCTTCCGCTTTTTAGCATGCATGTAATCCTGTGTTGCAGCTTCCCCAGGTTGGCACCTCATTTTTAGGTACACCTGGTGCTGCTCCTGGTATGCTCTTCTACACTCCTTATTGAACCAGGGTTGGTCCCCTGGCTTGATGGTAATGGTAGAGTGAGGGATATGCCAGGCCATGAGGTTACAGATTATGGTGGAATACAATTCTGCTGCTGCTGATGACCCACAGCGCCTCATGGATGCCCAGTTTTGAGCTGCTAGATCTGTTCTGAATCTATCCCATTTGGCACGGTGGTAGTGCCACACAACATGATGGAGGGTGTCCTCAGCGTGAAGACGGGACTTTGTCTCCACAATGACTGTGCGGTAGTCACTGCTACCAATACTGTCATGGACAGATGCATCTGCGACAGGTAGATTGGCGAGGACGAGGTCAAGTAGGTTTTTCCCCTAGTGTTGGTGTTCTCGCCACCTGTCGCAGGCCCAGACTGGCAGTTATGTCCTTCAAGACTCGGCCAGCTCTGTCAGTAGTGGTGCTACTGAGCTACTCTTGGCAGTGGACATTGAAGTCCCCCACCCAGAGTACTTCTTCCAAGTGGTGTTCAACATAGAGTACAGATTAATCAGCTGAGTGAGGGCAGTAGGTGGTAATCAACAGGACATTTCCTTGCCCATGTTTGACCTGATGCCATGAGACTTCATGGGGTCTGGAGTTGGTGTTGATGACTCCCAGCGCCACTCCCTCCCGTCTGTATACCACTGTGCCGCCACCTCTGGGACAGGACATACCCAGGAATGGTGATGGAGGAGTTTGGGACATTGGCTGAAAGGTATGATTCTGTGAGGATGACTGTGCCAGGCTGTTGCTTGCCTGTTGTGGGACAGCTCTCCCAATTTTGGCACAAGTCCCCTGGATCGACTGGGCTGGGTGTGCCATTGTCGTGTCCGTAGCCGGTGCTGAGGTTGATGCCGGGTGGTCCGTCCGGTTTTATTCTGATTTTTTTTTTTTTTTTTTTACAACTGAGTGGCTTGCTAGGCCCATTTCAGGGCAGTTAAGAGTCAACCACATTGTTGTGGATCTGGCGTCACACATAGGCCAGACCAGGTAAGGATGGCAGATTTCCTTCCGTAAAGGACATTAGTGAACCAGATGGGTTTTCACGGCAATCCATGGTCCAGATTATTTAATTAACTGAATTTAAATTCCACAGCTGCCACGGTGGGATTTGAACTCCCCTCTCTGGATTATTAGTCCAGGCCTCTGTTACTAGTCCAGTAACATAACCACTATGCTACCGCTCAAAGTAGCAGCCTGCTCCTTTGACAGAATTAACAGCAGTGTAACTTCAGATTCCATCAAATTTAACAAAAGGCAGTAGGAGAGACTGAGGAGAGGGGGAAAAGATGTGGTTATTTGGGGCATGAGGAAGAGAAAGAAGGAGAAATAATCCCTCCACCCACCAGAATGGTACAATAGAGGTTTCCCTTATACTCTGGGCAAGCCTCTTATTTAAATTGCATAGTCAGCAGTATCTATTTTGAATAATACCATTACCTACATTACAACAGTGACTACACTTCAAAAGTACTTCACTGGCTGTAAAGTGATTTTAAAAGTATAGAAAGCAGTTAATAAAGCTTTAAGCCAGTTTGTCAAAAGTGCCAGGAATGTGATTTGTTCAACACAGGTTTAGGCCAGCTTTGGCTTGAAGTCCAATTGGTTTGGGGCAAGGGGAAATCGCATCAGTGAGCAGCAGTAACAGGAAGGGCAGGCAGCATTGTTTTAGAAGCTATATGGTGAATGGCACTGTGAACATGGCATCTGTGTTGGAGATAGAGCTGGGATGTCTGAAGTAAGTACAAACAGTGCCACCTATCTTGGAGGATTTAAGAGGTTATCTAAACTTATCGATTCCTAGCTTTTTTTGGTCTCCATTTAAAAAGAAATCAACTGGTATGACGGCAAAACTATGATGGAAATGGAGTGACAGGAAAGTTTTACTGGATGTGACTTATAGCAAACTTAAAATAGTTGCAGGAGTTGGCCATATGGCCCTTTTGAGCCTGCTCTGCCATTCAATAAGATCATGGCTGATTTTTGACCTCATTCCATTTTCCCTTGATTCCCTTTAAAAAAAAAAAAACTATCGATCTCAATCTTGAATATACTCAATGGCTGAGCATCAACGGCCCTCTAGGGTAGAGAATTCCAAAGAATCACAACCAACTGAGTGAAGAAATTTCTCCTCATCCCAGTCCTAAATGGCCGACCCCTTATCCTGATACTATGGTCCCTAGTTCTAGACTCTCCAGCCAGGGGAAAACAGTCTCAGTATCTACCCTGTCGAGCCCTTTAAGAATTTTATATGTTTCAATGAGATCACCTCTCATTCATCTAAACTCGAGAGTATAGGCCCATTCTACTCGATCTCTTATAGGACAACCCGCTTATCCCAGGAATCAATCTAGTGAATCTTCGTTGCACCCCCCTCTAAGGCAAGTTTATCCTTCCTTCGGTAAGGAGACCAAATCTGTACATAGTACTCCAGGTGGGGTCTCACCAACGCCCTATATAATTGCAGCAAGACTTCCTTAATCTTATACTCCAATCCCCTTGCAGTAAAGGCTAACATACCATTTTCCTTCCTAATTTCTTGTACATGCATGTTAACTTTCTGTGATTCATGTACAATGACACCAAGTTCTTCTGCATACCAACATTTACTAAACTCTCCCTTTTTAAAAAAAAAAATTCTGCTTTTCCATTGTTCCTACCATAGTGAATAATTTCACACTATACTCCATCTGCCACCTTCTTGCCCACTCACTTAACCTATCTACATCCCTTTGTAGCCTCTGTCCTCCTCACTTTATTTTCCCACCTAGCTTTGTATCATTGGCAAACTTGGATACATTACACTCTGTCCCTTCATCTAAGTCAATAATATAGATTGTAAATAGCTGAGGCCCAAGCACTGATGGGCACCCCACTTGTTTAAACCTGCCAACCCGAAAATAACCTGTTTGTTCCTACTCTGTTTTCTCTGTTAACAATCCTCAATCCATGCTAATCTATTACCCCCCAATCTCGAGCCCTAATCTTCTGTAACAACCTCTTGTCTTGAATGGCACCTTATCCGAATATCTTTTGGAAATCCAAATATACTACATCCACTGGTTACCCTTTATCTATCCTGCCAGTTATACCCTCAAAACTCTAATAGCTTTGTCAAACATGATTTCCCTTTCATAAAACGTTGTTTACTCTGCCTAATCATATTGGCCCAAAAATTAGTGCCGCTACGCGAGAGTACGCACTGTGTACTCTCGCGTATTCTGTCTCCAATTGCCGGTTTTCTGCATGCACTGCGCATGCGCTGAAAACCGGCACTTGGTGATTTCAAAAGGGGGCGGTTCCTAGGTGAACCGCGTGTGCGCTACAGGCTGCGCGCACGCAGTGCACTTAGTGCTTTGGACGCGCAGGTAAGCATGGAAGATTTTAGACATAAAGAAAGGAGGCGTAAGACCCTCTTTTAACAAGGTAAGTACTTAATTAAGTATTTTGAATTTTTTAACAGGTATATCTTTTTTAGAGACTTTAAAGACAGGTAAGTTTATTTTTATAACTTTTTAAAAGATTTTAAATTTTTTCAAAAATTTAATTTTTTGTTTAAAATGGTTAATTTATTTAACTATACTTATTTTATTAATCTGATTTTTTTTTTTTTAATTTAATTGAGATTTAGCTGTTCTTTTGGGGGGTATAGTATTCATAGCTTTCACAGCCGTGCTGTGAAAGCTATGAATGAAAGATGGTGTGCTGCCATTGGCTCTAACTGAAGTCACGTGATCCCACAGCTCGCACGAATTAACTACGCCTGTGGGATACGAAAGCACTGCACAGATGCTGTCCAGAACATCAAGTTCGTGCGAGCTCGGACTGAAAAAGCCAGCGCGCAGTGAGAGATCGCGGGAAGGGCTTACCCTCTCACGAAGGCTCACTCACTAATTTTTGGGCCATTATGATTTTTGAAATACCCTGTTACCATGTCCCTAATAATAGATTCTAGCTTTTCCCTACTACTGATGTCAGGCTAGCTTTATGCAATAGATCTCCTGTAGCACTGTTCATTGGAAGTCAGAGGATATGCCATTTTCTAAGAATGAGTGTTTCTCCAAGTAACACACTATGTACTGTTATTAGGACTATTCGCTTATGATTGAATGAAATTGTGTTTTTAATTACATGATTTTCTGGGATTTAGCTCAACAAGTGACCATTTATCTGAGAAAATTGTAAATCAATGGACTTGATTATTATATGTTACCTTTGTACCCAGTTCTTCTTTCAGCACCTTTAAGTGCAGGATTTTAGGGAAGGTGTAGTTGGTTGAAGGTAAGTACTTGCAGGTCAGGAGCATGGGGGTATTTTATGGATTATTACAGTAGTGGGGGGAGAGGGGGTGGTGTGTGTAGTGGGGGGAAGGATATATTACAGACAAATTGATACGTAACATCAGCCCATTAATTTCCAAGGAGCATTTTTCATATGAGAAGGGAGAAGGCAAACTTCAGGTCATGCCTTATTACGACTCTCTGAAATGCCTCAAAGCACTTTATATAAAGTGCTTTTATAAAGGTCGATGCAGCAACCATTTTGTGCATAGCAAGACAAAGCATAAAAAACTGACACTTAATCCTGATTTATATAAGGAATGGTAATTTCTTCAAATGCCATGCCTTTTACCTACCTTTTCCTTTTGTAATGTAAAGAGAATGATCTTTATCCTGTAACATGCCTGTTGAAGCAAGTTCTTTCACTTATTATAAGATTTCGAGCACTAATTACTTTGCACAGTGAAACTTCATATCATTTTTGTTCTAAGAAGTAATTATATTATTTCAGGTGAAATAAATTTGACAGTATAAATTAGAAAGTCAAAATGAGCAGCCTGCCCTAAACAGCTGAAGAGACATGTCCATAAATTTTATCCGACAGTTTTTGTTAAAATAAATACTTCAAACAAAAATTATTAAACAGTTGGAGGTCTGGCATAAAATGAATGAGCTGCATATATCATAAGAAATTATACCATCTGATGAAATAGAAACATTGAGGGGCCTATATGTACAACAAATCCTTCATGTCTATATAATTTCCTGTAGTATTATACAATTTACTGTCTTGTCAACTGCCAAGTGTGACAAATCTTGTTTTAATCTTAGCATTATAATACCAGTGGGTTCCACAGAGTGCCTCTTTTGAGCTTGTGGGAATCAAACGGTTCAATTTTCTCATTTTTAAATACTACCTTCAGTTTAAGGGACTCGAGCATGCACCAGCACAGCGCTACAACGTAGAAGAGAAAGCTTGCATTTATTCAGCACCTTAAGTCCTCTGTACATTCCAAAGCATTTCATATTCAAATCATTAATTTTTTTTGAAGTGGTCACTGTCCTTTTTTATAAAGGCAAACATGGCAGCTAATGTGCACATACTAGATCACATAGGGGTTCAGACACACAAATATTTAAAAGTAGGAGGAAAAGTTCATAAAACTGTATGGGGTCCTAAGTTTTACAAAGATGGGTTGTCACATTGAGATTTTTGACTATTTAACAGAGAAGGAATGTTGGGATAACTTGTATCAAGGTGTTGCTATTAAGTTAAATTCAGCATATAGGGATGACATCCATGCAACACAAGCTATCTAGGAAACAGTGTTTGACCCAGAGGCCAGCCAGCTAAAGCCGCGATTTTGCCAGCTTTCAGGGTGGGTCACAGGTTAGTCGTTTTGATGGACGGCGGGTTCGGAACCCGCCGTCCTCCCGCCTCCACACAACCTTCCCGAGTGTCATTCCCCGATTTGCGAATGGACCTGACACCTAGTGGCGAGAAACGGATTAAAGGCAATTAACTGCCTATTAACAGGTACTTGTGAGCAATTTTCCAGCTTCTGGGTTGGGTTTTACGACGTCTGGACAACACGCCAGGTAAGTGTGGCATGTTGTGAGTCTGGTCTAATGTTTGTGAAAAGATGACAGAAGTGGTGTCAAGGACGCAATGTTGCACATGGTGAGTTTCAGAGCAAAGAAAATGTTGGTTACTGCATTTTTAATACATATACAGATTTCTTTAGCTTACAAGTTTTTAAACCAAATGTATGTCCAGTGCCACCTCACTGGGAGAACCTCCCTCACGAGTGACAGTTCGCTTCTGTCATCTCACCTGCAGCTGCCATCTATTCCAGCAACATCGGAGCCAATGAAACAATCAGACCTTGGTCCTCCGAATCCTTCCACAATCATCCCCAACCTTCTCCGCCATCACCTGATGCTGCACTGGACACAGGGCATCAGCCCCTATCAAAATTGCTGGCAGGCATCACCATGGCCAGACTTTCTTCACTTGACGCTGTAAACCCTGGCTGCCACATGATGCACCAGGTTGACACCATCCCACACCAGCACCGTGAAGCATCCCTTTAATGTCCAAGCCATTCCATGCACACTCATCACTATAGCGGTTGGGGGGTGGGGGAAGAGTTATGACTGAACAATCACTGGAACTCAGTAAGACATTTCTCAATGTGCGCTCAGATCTATCCAATAAGGGGCACTTTCTGAAAGAGAATTCACTGTATGACAACATTACCAGAAACTTCATATGGACATTGGCTAAACCTCTCAAGTACCCACCCTTGTGTGTTGTTAGTTGGTATGCTTGCAGTAGAATGAGGGGCAGTGTAAAGGGTGGCTAGTGAGATGTGGAAGTGATAAAGTAGATAGAGGGGGTTGGGTGGAGGTGCAAGGTAAGTTGGTGACCTGGGGAGGTCTCTTCCACCCTTGGAAAGGAAGATAACCTCCCTGCGTACTGTGACTCCCTCCATAAGCATATGGAGGGGGTCATTGGAGAGCCTGGGTACAAGAGTTCACCTTTGTGCAGTGATTCAGTGTTTTCAGCACCTCAATGCTGTCAAACACTGAAAAAATCAACTGTCAAAATAAAATTGTGCATGGTCCCTTTTAAGGAAACCGGCAGATGACGCACCATCAAATGACATCATCAGATCTGCTTCCTGTTAATTGGCCAGTATGGGCTTAACAAGGCCAATCAAGGGAAAATCACATCTGCAGAGCGGAGGCAGCTGGGGGCAGGATTGGAACCCGGAAACCAGCTGACCTGCCACCCCATCCCGGCACCACTGAGAAAATCGTGGTCAAAGTGTGAGATTTTCTTGCGTACCTCTTCAATTTGAGACAATGGCGTCTGTGAATATATTTCAGTGACACACACTTACGACGTTGGAATTGCCAAGTTCATTTGAATAATTAGTCAGTCAGTCATCTCACTTGCCATTTATCTTTTTCCTGTCGGTTTTATAGTTATGTTGCCTCTTATTTTTTTCTACATTAACCCCTAAGTGTCTCTGCTTTTCTACTTTTGAAGTGTTATTGTTTAGTAGATATTTCCTCTCCTTCTTCTTCTTCATAAAAATGTATTGCCTAACATTCGCTGCTTTAAATTTTAACTAACATATCTGCCCAATTGACTAACGTGTCTATGTCCTCCTGAAGTTGCTTGGAGTATACCATTGTTAATGCTCCATTTTTCTGTATTCACTGCTAACTTTGATATTGTTTACTAATTCTTTGGGGGTGTAGTGAGGGTTTTTGATGAGTGCCCATTCATTTGTCCCTTCTGTAATAGACACCCTTGCACCTATGCCTTCTGCAATTAAGTATTCATGCATAACTGAGATGGTTGGATGACCTAGACCATCACTGCAAGGTGCTAACTGTGAGGACTGTGGTGGTTGCCCTCATTTCAACTCTGTCTGTCTGTAAGCCAAGATCCAGCCATTAGGAGCAGCTTGGCTCGAGCACCAACAGAGACTGGGAATTAATCTTGCTGTTTTTTCTCAACAGCACAGTGTATAAATGCTTAATGCTGTTAACATCTCGTAATTATGTTAGTGCTCACAAACTTGAAATCAAATTAGGTAAATGTTTTGGGCACAGTCGTTGACTGCTCTCTGGTCTGTTGATGCACTCTTTCCCTGCTTAACACCCCACCAGCAGCAAGTTTAAAACTCCATTTGGTATATTAGCTGAAATTATTCAAACTTGTTACTCAAATAGAAGCAAGTCAGTTGATTAATGCAAATTAATGCGCATAATATTTTCCGGGATGAAATGGAAAAAATAGTGACACAGCATCCTGAATACTGAAGTTGTATTTGCACCCGTTAGGAAACTCATTATCCACAACTGGATGTTACCCATAGTCAGTATATAGTTAACATTAACAAAGTGGCGAGAAATGCAGAGCACTGGAAAATTAACCAGAAACTTAAAACGTGCATCAAAATAAAGTACACTTTCAAATTCTCAGGCATCAAATAAGGCTACAATTTACTCGAAGATACAAGATTAGTGAGAGGGATGCTTGAATCAGCTTTGGTATCCCTGGGTTTGGGAAGGGAAAATTTGCCAAGATTGCGACTACTGGCTGCTATACAGTAGCCACTGCTAGAAATGGATGTTGAATGAGGACATGATAAAGCTTGGCTATAATCTCCTACACACAGCCAAGGCTCTTGCATAATGGACACTTTGGTTGGGTACCAGAGGGTGATTGCTTCTCTGGAATTGTACCTAGTGAGGGCGTCAACGTCTTCAGGAGTGGAGGGAAGAAAATTGGAAAGAAAAAAATACATTCCATTGCACTGCCACCAATGGTAAAAGATGGGGTCTGGAGATTGTCCATTGTGATTTGTTGATGTGAATGGCCTTCAGATGGCTTCTATATAGGCGATCACTGAAAGCGGAGAAAATGTTCCAAGGTAATCGTGGATGAATGGTTGATAGATTGAGTGTTTAGCCTGTGTAGTGGAAAGAAAGTGAGACACAGAGGAGTATTGTGTAGTAGAAAAGCTATGGTGCTATTCAGTGCTTCAAGTACTTCAACTTTGTTACTGAATGAGCTAAAGAAATTAGATTTATAACTTAAATTTGACCCAGAATCAAAAAGTAGACGCAACATTTTATTAGATATTTTTAAGAAACACTCTTGGTTTCTCATTCAGTTTCCTAACACACTTGGCAACAGTATTGTATCCCCTATATCATGTCATTTTTATCTTTTCAGCAAGATACAAAGGGACCTAAGTTGTACATTTGATTGTTCCCATCACTCTCTCAGATGCTTGTAAATGCAGCACTCTCTCAGATGCTTGTAAATGCAGCAACATTTTGCTTTCACAGGGAAAGTCTATAGAAGAAAGAGGTTTTCAGGATTGTAAATTGACCAAAAAACGCACAATGATTTAAAAATAAATTGTACTGCTGTGTTGTTGACATACTATGGCTCTGTTCCTGTAGCACCAGTTCTTCATGCATCATTACAAGTAAATACACTATGTTGGCTGGAGACAGATTTATTGTAACAGAGCAGATAATGTGGTTTAGTGTTTATCATTTGATGCATTTGCATTCCATAAAGCTAATGGTGTCTTTTTTTAATGTGTGTGAATGTTGTATAGAATTTTATATAAAGATTGTTTTGTACCACTTTAGAAATATTTGGGGGAAGTTTTTTCTCATCGCTCTGGGACATAAAGCTCTGTGCAAAGAGGAAAATTGGGTGGGGAGAATCACACATGTAATGGAGGCCACTTGATATTCTGTCCATTTAAATGAATAGGTGAAAATTGAGCTGGCTTTGCCTTGGGTGTACAAAACTCGCTTGCCCAGTTTTCCTCTCTGCGCATTGCCCTGGTGATTTAGAGAAAATCTACCCCATTGATTTTTTTGAGCACTGTTGGTGCACCATTTTCCACATTAAGTGTATTCTTACAGCTGAGTCTTAGTTACACTTCACTTTTCTTGTCCATTTTCTTAAAACTGAAATTTATATTGTAGCTGTAATGTTCCTCCCCATTTTTTCCCTCCCTCTCTTGGAAAGTACTGACTCATACTGGGTTACAGTTCAGTGTGGTCGTCCGCTGCCCTCCCATTGCTTAACCAAGTGATGGTTCTTCATGTGTGAGCCTAGATAGAGTGCCAGTGGGTTGTTCAACTGTGGAGGGTATCATGGTTCAACCCAATTCTGTTCCTTGCCTCCTGCCCACAGATGCACCCTTTCAGCTGTAGTCAAACAATAGCAAACAAGTGTGAGAGCCATAGATATTCTTTTTCAGCCTCCCTAGACTATGATTCACTACTCCACTGCTAATTCGCCTCTGCCCAGAAATCAAACTTTAGATTCTGTGGTCTCTGTGGTTTAAACAAAAATTTTAGATCACTTAGTAGGATTTTTAAGATCATTTTGTTAGATGTACAGATCCATGTGCAGTAATGTCTGAATTAAACCCTAGCTTGCAGCCAGAGGCTTGATGATGTAAATGGCAAAACATGGATTTGTGTTTGAACTTCTGATCTAGAAAAAATAACATCTTTTGAGAGGAAATAAAATGAAGACTTTCTGCATTGAGGGGGAGGAAGAATTACAAATTGACTGCTCACGGCATATTCCCACATCTCCCAGCGACGTGTGCAAGTATGCTGTTAACAGAAACTTGGGAGCAGATCTGCCTGTTGTTTAGGGAATGGTGCAAGCATAGCTGTCCTTTATTGTATTTAGGGGTGGGGGGGGGGGGTATTAAATTGTAAAAAGCAGCAAAAAGAAACCTAAGTTTTAATGAGCAGTATTAAAAAGAAGCAAAATTCCTACAAAATAATTATTTCCCCCTTTGTGCTAATTTGAGCATGATGTAGTTTCAAAGAGTTGGATAGATATTTGTGCCAATTCTATGTGACTTATTTTGTGCTGCAATTGAAAAGGTTAAATTGGGAATGCGCAAGAGGCCAGAGTTGCAGGAGCGCAGAAATCTCAAGGGCTTGTAGGGCTGGAGGAGGTTAGAGATGGGGAAGGGCGAGACGATGGAGAGATTTGAAACAAAAGCAAAATACTGCGGATGCTGGAAATCTGAAATAAAAACAGAAAATGCTGGAAATATTCAGCAGGTCAGGCAGCATCCGTGGAGAGAGAAACAGACTTAACGTTTCAGATTGTTGACCTTTCGTCAGGGATTTGAAAACCAGGATGAGATTTTTTAAATTGAGGCGTTGCCAGACCAGGAACCAATGTAGGTCAGCGAGCACAGGGGTGATGGCTCAACGGGACTTGGCGTGAGTTAGGATATGGACAGCAGAGTTTTGGATGAGCTCAAGTTTATGTAAGGTGGAAGATGGGAGGCCGGCCAGGAGAGCATTGGAATAGTCAAGTCTAGAGGTAACAAAGGCATGGATGAGGGTTTCAGCAGCAGATGAGCTGAGATGGGGCGGAGTTGAGTGGTGATACGGCGGTGGAAGTAGGTGATCTTGGTGAAGAAGCGGATATGTGGTTGGAAACTCATCTCTGGGTCAAACACGACACCAAGGTCTGGTTCAGCATCAGACGATGGGTCGAATGGCCTCCTTCTGTGCTGTATCATTCTATGATCTGGGGATGATCTTTTAGCATCTCCCTCACACTCTTGAACAAGATGCAGGAAAAACATCCAGGGCAGGAGTTTCCGCTAAGTTGTGCTGGTTTTTTCAGTGCAATTCACCTGAAGTAGCCCAAACCAGCGCAAAAGATCGAGGAAATTAAAGCACAAATTCGGTCCAGTGCAAGTAGAGTTTCTGTGATCTTTTGCGTTTAGTTTTTAAAAAAAACACATCGTTGGAAGTCGGCCCCGCCCACAAAACTGACCAAGGCCCCTCAGATCGAATTAATCACCATTGCACACTTTCACTGATTACACCCATTTGCGGGCCTTCGATGAGGCTCTTAAAATTAAGCTTTTTTTTAGGTGCAAGGACACTAATGGGCACTTTTTTTAAAGCTTTTAAATTTTTTTAATTTACTAAGAAACTGACTACCGTACACCAATGTAACTAGTAGATGGTTTTGTACAGTTTAAAAAAAATTTCAGTTATTTAAAATCTGGTTACTCACGTGGTGGACCAGACACTCCGATTAAAAATGCTTATTTTTTTGTGATAAACCCATTTTCAGCTGTATTAATAAAACTGCACCAAGTTAGCAACCTTAAATATAATCGAGGAATATTTTTTGTTGCAAATTTTTTTCCAAAAATATTATGTTCTAAAACGCTGCCTGATTGCGCTGGCTCATGGAAGATTTTCCGCTCGGATATGCAAATGAGTTTGAGCAGAAACCTGAGTTGGGAAAAAAAACTACTTAAAACTAGCGCAATTCGCGTCTGGATTGCCGATTGTGCCCAAAGTGGAAACTTTTGACCAAGGTCTTCAACCTCTGTCTCTCCATGCAGCCTCTTTTGTCTATCTCTGTTATTGGTGATACTATAGTTAGTGCTTCATTGTACACTCCTTTCTTGTTCCTCTTGAGCACCAAATATACCATCCAACAAATTCTCCTTTGTAGATCCTTGCTATGTTGAAATTAAGATTAATTCTTTCCAGGACCTCATTATCCTCCTTCATTTTGTTATGCTCTAAACTAGGTGCCTTGTCTCTTCACTGTCTCAATTTTTAAAAGATTCCATGCATTATTTCTATAAATACAGAATTTCACATGTTTGGTAATGAGCTTGGTGTGTTTTGCTTTGCAAATCACTTCCCATTTATCGCCAATCAATTATAAACATGTTATTTCACCTTGCTGTAAAAGACTGCTTAAAAGGTTGTTTTCTTTCCTTCTCCGCTTCTGTCTCCTCGTGTCGAGGGTGAACAGGCTGCAGATGTCTACCAAATCACACTGTAATTGGCTACATATAGAAATGTCCAGGCAACAGTTTTGTTTCAGTATCTCTAACACTGGAGAGCTGCCTGATCTCTGATTGGCATGGTGGAGTTTGGAAATTCACCATGTGGCAGGACTGTGGGCAACCCTTGTCCTATCATGACATAGCATAGTGAGTTGGGGTTCCAATGCCTGTGCCATTGTGAAAGAATTTGTATTCATGTAGCACCTTTCATGTCCTTTGCACATACCACAGCACTTCAGAGCCAATGAATTACTTTTGACGTGTAGCTACTGTTGCAATATAGAGAAACACAGTAGCCAATTTGCGCACAACAAGGTCCCACAAACAGCAGTGAGCGGAATAACCAAGTCAATGTGTTTTTGATGATGCTGACTGAAATGTTGACCAAGACACTGGGAGAACTTCCCTGCTCTTCAAATAGTGCTTAGGATCTTTTACGTCCACCTGTGTAGCCAGATGGCACCTCGATTTTAATGTCTTATCTGAAAGACCGCACCTCCAACAGTGCAGCACTCCCTCAGTACTGGACTGGGGTGTCAGCCTGGATTATGTGCTCAAGTTCTTCGAGTGGGACATCACAGAATCCCCACAGTGCAGATAGAGGCCATTTCGGCCCATCGAGCCTGCACCGACACATATCCCACCCTATCCCCGTAACCCCACGTATTTAATCCCCCTAACACTAAGGATCAATTTATCATAGCCAAATCAACCTAACCTGCACATCTTTGGACTGTGGGAGGAAACCGGAGCACCCGGAGGAAACCCACGCAGACACGGGGAGAATGTGCAAACTCCACAGACAGTCATCCGAGGCCAGATTCGAACCCGGGTCCCTGGCGCTGTGAGGTAACAGTGCTAACCACTATGCCACCGTGTTGCCACGTACTTGATCTCAGAGCCTTCTGACTTAGAGGCATGACTGCTGCCACTGAGCCAAGGCTGACACTACCCAAAACATCGGTTCTTTTCTTTTCTAACGCAACTTTTGACAGATGGGATGATTGAAATGAGCAGTTTTAAATGAAGATTATTGACATCTCTAAGTTGCCACAAAATACTATCCGTAACGATTATAAAACAGTGTAGCTATGCTATTTAGATGTAGTAGTCTAAGAAAATCACAATTGATGTAATTAAAAACAGATTCATGACTTGTATGATTCTATCATTCCTGTCTTCACACAGTTAAGCAGCAGTTGAGAACTGATATCTGGAAAAGCATACACTGTCATCTTGTTTTCGTTGCACTGGTGTGAATCTGTTGGAGAATAAATAAGTTAATCTTTCAATGTGTTTGGACAGGTTTTTTTTTTTCTTCCCACCTCAATTCTATCTTGCGTTGGTGGTTTAATCGCAGAGCTGAATAACCGGATGATGTGCTTAAGCAGCTTTCTTTGCTTCTCACTGATCCTCCGAATTTGAGATGTGGTACAATTGTTTGCCACTCGTGGCTTTGAAAGAACTACTGTTCTTGTGAGTCACCACACCACAGGAATAATTCGTCTTAGTTCAGCTACCCATTGATTTTCACCCACCAAGAGCAATAGCGGTAACTACCGAAAGAAGTAGTATAACGCATTTCAGAAAATACAATCCAGTTTGGAGCTTTGTTCGTGAATACAGAAGACTGAGCAATATGGTTACTGAATGCGTGCTATGAAAAGAGTCTGTTGTCATCTGTGAGACACAAATATTCCCCGGTAATTAAATACCAATTAAATTATCTATCTGGTTTGTAGCCACAACAGCTACAAGTGTCTAATTATCCTTTGTTTATGGGAAACCATTCCTTTTAATATTTACTAAGTGTCATGAGTTTTTACTCAGCACTGGAAATCAATAAGTTTTTTCAGCTTGTTTTAGTAGATTATCTTGTACCAACCTGTTCTAATACAACAATAAATCGTGTGCATTGCAGTCGTCTGTTTCTATGTACACAGGGATTTCTGTATTTTGTGAAGGATATCAGTTGAGCACAAGAATGAACAAAACTACAAAATCAACACAATTTTAGGATCCTATTTTCTACCTAATTTCCAATTGGCTGCCTTGCTTTTTTTTTCAGAATCTAAAATATTACTGTTGGTTGTACACATCGGCCCCAATTTTGGAGTACTCTGCCAGGCAGGAATGGGGCGGTAGCACCCTGAAAATCACGGTGCAGTAGTTATCACCCCATTCCTGTTCCCGATCCGCTGGCTGCCTTTCTTTCCCTCCACCCCCTCCCCAAGGTCATCACCAGGCACCCACTTGTTTCAGGCAAGAGCCTACTTTTAATATGCAAATCGGGGTTCTACACCAGTTGTAATTGCAGTCGTCGATGCAAACCCGATGCAATTGAGGTACTAATGGGCGAATGTACACTGAGCTGCTCCAACCATTGATACTAGGCATTAAAGGGGCCACTGCAGGCTGCTCAGATAAAGGTAAGTAGAAGTTTTTTCAAAGATATATTTGTGCAGCCAGGAGCAGCAAGCATGCTTCACCAGGCCCTACAGAAACCTTCCAGTCTCCGCCCCTCCACCTTGCGATTGTTTAGCGCCCTGCCCCCCCAAGTCTCAACTTCTGATGCTGGATTCTTCCTCCGCGCCCCCCTATCTTCTGAGTGGTGAGATGCCAGTGAGCTGGTAACATGCTTGGAGTTCACCGTTCATGTATTTGTAGGTCCTGCCCTCAAAATGGCTGGGGTCTCGTGACAAGAACTTCAGGCGGGCGGTTCACGCGCTCCTCCCATTCAAAGAGCAAATCAGCCCCACATTTCAAAGCTAATTCACTGAGCTAGACTTAACAGTTTGAAAAATAAAAACAATTCAGTACTTTCATATTTCATTCCCAGAAGAAAGAGAACACTAGGGATGAACAGGAAAAATTTAAGAAAAAGCTACAGTACACAGGAACAGCTTGTTTGTGATCTTAAAACACAAGCTGTGACTTCCAAAGTATTTTGATGGGGTTAGTGTATTTACCACTAATATATGTGGGTGGAACAAATGAAGGACAGACACCACTTGCTAGCTCATGAGCTTGCTTCACTAGGCCGGAGTGAACTGAGCATGCTAATACCAAACCATGTGATAATACGTTACACTGCTTTCCCCTTTTTAAAAAAAAAAAAATGCACATATTCCCCCCTCAAATACAACAAAACTATGGTTCCACCTTTCCAAGCATTATATGTAGCACGTAACAAACACTTCTGGCTTTTTTTTTCTTTTTAAATCAACTACAAATGAACTACAAATCCAGTTTAATAACAGGTTTGCGGAGCCTTCCTGATCTCCTTACAGAAGGAACCAATCTTCGGGCTGTTTTGTTCTGGTTCCAGATGTGTTTGAACCTGGTACTTTAGTTTCTGAAGTCTGAATGGAGTCAAACTCATGCATGTGTTCATGATCAAGTGGTTCAAGATCACGTCTTGGTTAATCTCTAGCAGAGATTATTTGATCTACATGAACACTTCGGATGTTGTCACCAAATATCTCTTGGTTCCACCAACCTCTCACGGTTTCTATATCAACTTGCCAGGGGGACTGAACACAAACACACTCATTTTGTCTGAAACTGCGTTATTTCCGGTTTGCTGTTGTAACGTTTGATTCAACTGTTTCTGTTCAACTCCTGAGGCCAAATTTGGTTGAACAAGACTCAATCGTGTTCTCAATCTCCTCTTCAAGAGTTCTGCTGGGGTATATCCAGTTGTAGTGTGTGGAGTAGTTCTGTACTTCAGCAAGAAATTTGCCAAACATTGCTTCATGCTGAGTCCTGAACAACCCTGCAACACTTGCTTTTTGAGAACTTCTTTACTATTCTGACTGACCTTTCGGCTGCTCCATTTGAAGCTGGATGATATGGTGGAATGAGTGTGTGTTTGATACCGTTCCAGTTCATGAACTCTTGGAATACAGCAGAACGGAACTGAGGCCATTGTCAGAAACAAGCTCTTCAGGTAAGCCATGACGTGCAGTTGTAGTATTTGGACCCATATCTACAAGTACCAGGAAATAATCATTTGCTTTCTCGCAGAAGTCTACATGTACTCTCTGAAAAGGTCGACTTGGCCATGACCAGGGTTGTAGTGGAGATTTGGGTGGTTTGTTTCTGCAATTTTGGCAAACGTTGCATTTGCTGACAAGTGATTCAAGATCACTGTCCAATCCAGGCCAGTAAACAAAGCTTCTTGCAATTGGTTTCATACTGACGATCCCTGGATGTTCAGTATGAAGTTCGGCCAGAATTCTATCTCTCAAAGGTAGGTACCACCACTCTGTTTCCCCACTTGATACAACCTTGCTCACAAGACAATTCAGAACAACAGTTATGGAATGGTATCAATTCTGTGTCTATGCACTGATCAGTCCATCCATTCAAGGTGTTGTCATACACTCTTTTCAGTACTGAGTCCTTTTGAGCCTCATCTGCAATCTCAGTTGCATTTAAGGGAAAGTCTTTGTCAGCTGCGCATAGCGTGAAAATCGCACGTTCACTCCCAACACAAGTCCTTGTGGCAACCTGGACAAGGCATCTGCGATTGTGTTTTGCTTTGAAGTGCGATATTCAATCATGTAGTCATATTGTGACAACACTGCCCAATGTTGCATTCTTGATGCGGCCATTGCAGGGATGGCAGATTTGGGCCCCAATATTGCTAGGAGCGGTTTGTGATCCGTTATCAGGGTAAACTTTCTGCCGATCAGGAACTGTTGGAATTTCTTGATTCCAAACACTATGGCGAGTGCTTCCTTTGCAATTTGCGCGTAGTTTCTTTCGCTCTGTGGGTTCGTGATGCGAACACTCTTGGTCATCATCCATTCCGTGGCTTATGACGGCTCCCACACCATAGCTAGAAGCATCACACGCTAAATTAAGCTCACGCTCTGTGTTGTAGTGCACAAGTAGAGCATCACTAGAGAAACTTCTCTTAGAAGTGTCATAAGCTTCCTGTTGTGTTTTTGTGAACTTCCACTGGACATCCTTCTTGAGCTCGTGCAATGGAGCTAACATAGTCGCTAACTCAGGTAAGAAACGTGCGTAGTACTGGACCATTCCAAGGAAAGTTCTTAACTCAGATATGTTCTGTGGCTTTGGAGCATTGATGACAGCATCAACCTTTTCCTTAACTGGTTGCAAGCCATTTGCATCAACTTTCAGACCAAGGAACAGGAACACAACCTTGGGCTGCACAAAAGCATATTTGCTCCTTTTCAATTTTACATTGTGGGAATTCAACCTTTTGAAGCACTAAATCTAACACTTCTAGATTTTCTTCCTTGCTGCTTGTCACGATCAGCACATTGTCTTGATTGCATAAGCAATTTGGAATTGCTTGAAAAATCTTATCCATTGTAGCCTGGAAGATTTTGGGGGAGGACTTTACACCATAAGGTGCGTGTGCGTGCGTGACTCTGTCAACATTCAGCTGAGCGTAAGTGTGCGACAGGTCAAGCTTGGAGAAAACCTTTGACCCAGAGAGTGCTGTATACAAATCTTGTGATGTAGGTAATGGGTACTGCTCATCGTCAACTGCTTGGTTGATAGTAACTTTGTAGTCACCGCACAAGCGTACAGTTTTTGTCTGCTTTGGGCACTACCACAATCTGGGTAGCACATTCACTTGTCAGTTTTTACTAGCACTCTTCTCTGTTTCTGTAGGTCTTCCTCCACCTGACTCTTCAATGCATAGGGGTCCGGCCTTGCGTTGGACTTGATGTGGATATGCGCGTCATACCCAGTGATGCCCTCATAACTGTCTGAGAACATGCTTTTATACTTCAGCATTGTGTCAGGACACTTCTTTGAAGCATCTACACTGAAGATGTTTTTCTAGTCTAGTTTCAACTTTCTCAACCAGTCTTTGCCCATGAGGGTTGGCCTGTTGTTGTAGCTCGCTACAATAATAGACAGCTTTGCTGACTGGCCAATGTGCTGAACTGTACATTCCATTTATCCACATGTCTCTAGGATTTCTCTGGAGTAGGTTTTTAACTCGACGGTACTCTTTTTGTAAGTGCTACTTGATTAAACTTACTCTCGTGTCCTTACTCATCATAGAGCAGCCTGCCGCTGTGTCAATACACATCAATATATTGATCATTGATCAAAAGTTTTGTACGGATGTCTTTCTCACAACTGCTAGCATTGCCGCTAGTGGCATAGGTTCTGCAGATACCTAGTTCTTCATCAGGTGTGTTCACTTCAATATTGTGAATTCCTCCCTTTTGTTGTTGCTGCGTTGCATTGCCACAAGAATGGTTCGTTCTTCCTGCTTTCGATCTAGCTCTGCAAGTTGTTGAAATATGGCCTTGCTTCTGACAGTGAAAACACTTCGCATTTCTGTATCGGCAGGTCTGTGGTGAGTGATTTCTATTGCAGTGATGACAATTCACTGAACTGCCCTCATTGACATGCTTTTTGACTTGGTCTCACAGCTTTAGGTTCGGCAGTGGCTTTGTGACTGCAGACCTCAGCTGCACTAGTCACTTGAGTTGGGCGGAGCTTGCTTGCATTCTTAGACGCCATCTCCATAGATAGCATGCAAAATTGCCCTATGTCAAACGTAAGGTTTGGAGTGTTCAGTAATTTGGACTGTGTGCGCTCATCCACCAGTCCACACACAAACTTATCTCGCAACGCATAATCCAAAAATGTCCCGAAGTTACAATGCAAAGACAGGTTCTTAAGAGCTACAATGTACTCACTGATGGTTTCACTTTGTTTTTGGTTTCTGGTACCAAACTTATAGCTCTCTGTTATTTCTAATGGCTCTGGGTCGAAATGGTCCTAGAGTTTCTCGACAATGTCTTTAAATGACGCATCCTTCGCTTTCCCTGACACGAGTAAATTTGCCAATGATCTGTAGACATCCGGCCTGATCTCAGTTAGAAAAATTGCGCTTTTACGTTCACGAATTACTTT
This sequence comes from Squalus acanthias, assembly GCA_030390025.1. Classification (NCBI taxonomy): domain Eukaryota; kingdom Metazoa; phylum Chordata; class Chondrichthyes; order Squaliformes; family Squalidae; genus Squalus; species Squalus acanthias. Next base: position 95,906,866 of record CM059433.1, read on the forward strand.
ATTTTGAGCTTGAACATTCTCATCTGCACCTTTGGTCTCAATGTTACTGGCCTTTTTTTCAACAAAAAAAAATAAAAAATCTCCATCCGCTCAAAGTAAGAACTGAATGGTTCGTGAGCTCGGTCATACATGCCAAGGCTGCCAATGAAACCCGCAGGTGCGGCCATGATTGTCCCGATCCCATTGAACAGTGACTCAGCACGCTACTTGTGTACCTGTGAGAATGAACGCCACTGTTGCTGTGTATACATACACACGAAGGCGAAGCACAGACAATTAACAGCAAAACATCACACACAATTCAGTTTAGGTGTCACAAATTCACCTTAAACTTTTTTCCCCTCAAAAGTTGAACACCGTCCTTCCATGATCCCTAAAAATGGCTTTGGGATCCCATCCTCGTCTCCCAAATGTAATATATGTGGGTAGTACAAATGAAAGACAGAGACACCAGTTGCCATTTCATGAGCTAGCTTTACTAGGCCAGAGTGAACTGAGCATGCTCATACTAAACCATGTGACAATACATTACAACCACTTTTTATAGTTACCTTGGCTGTAGCCCCTTTAATGCTATTTACTTTCATCTTCTCATGATCGGTGAATAGTTCAGCAACACATGTTGAAGTGTTTTAATATTTTGAGAAATCCAGCATAAAGTACACACAAAATGTTGTTGCTGATGAGAACCTAGTTGAAGTTTGTGCTGTGACAACTGTAGAGTAGGCTGTTGGCCTGCCCACAACATACATTGCTAACAGTTCCAAAGCAAATTCCATTTGCAGACAGCTTGATTATTGAGGTTAATTGCATTGGGATTCTTTTCAAAGTATGGAAAATATTTGATTGGAAATTGCCAACAATTGTTCAATTCCAGCATTCTCTCCGAGCAGACCTGCTGGCCATTATTCAGCACTTCTATAGGCTGCTTCAAAGCAAATCTTATCAAAACAGACCTGTTTCAGGCAGTTTTTAGAGAGTTGATAGGCTCACAGAGCTATCTGATAAAGATAAAATATCTAATATGCAACTAAGGATTCCTGTAATCTGTGGATCATGTTTGGTTTTGTTTCATAAAGCAAAGTAACAACTGGCGTGAAACAACTTCTGCATTTGGCATAGAATAGAAAGCAGCCTTCTGTGTCTCCAGGCACTGAACTGCAAATTGTGATGAGTGAGCAGTGAAACATTTTTGTACTTGTCTTGGTTAAAGCCACGCACCCAAATGGAGGCCAGCACCGGAATCTCCCTGCCAAATAAATGATGAGAATAATCGGGCAAAAGCTTCAGATCTCACTAGCATTTTTTTGTTTGGTGGGGGTTGGCGGGTGGAAATTAGATTTTTTTTTAAGATGGTTTTTATGCAAAAAGATGGATTATTTATAAAACAAAATATGTTGAGGTAACCTTGTAAACCACAAATAAATGGGTCTTCCTTTCACGAAAGCAAAATACTGCAGATGCTAGAAATCTAAAATAAAAGCAGAAAATGCTGGAAATACTCAGCAGGTCAGGCAGCATCCGTGGAGAGAGAAACAGTTAATGTTTCAGGTTGATGACCTTTCATCAGAACTTGAAGTTTATAAGCAAGTACAGAACTAGGGGAAAAAGGTGGTGTGGGGGGGGGAAAAGAACGAAAGGGTCTGATAGGGTGGAGGGCAGGAGTGATTAAATGACTAAAGGGATGATGGTACAAGGCAAAAGGTGGGGTGGTAATGGGACAATAAAGAAACAAAAGATGGGTCCAAAAGAAGGTTCCATTAAGATAATCCAGAGGGGAATTTAAATAAAATACAATGGACAGTAAGGGTCGAACTTTAGTTTACGTGCTAATTGAGGAAGCCTTTCAGTGCAGATAGGCTCAGAAATATTCTATTGAATGGCATAAAAGTGCCATCATAGCAGCTCATTAGGGAGACTTGAGCTTTTTTGTGTTGGTGTGGTAGAATTAATACAGGGCGCCAAAGAGGAAGCATTCTCACGTGGTGTAACAGTAAAAAGGTCAATTCTTCCTAGATATGGAAAGTTGCAACCAAAATAAACAAACCAAATGGCACTTACGTCATTTGGAAACCATATCATCCAGACGTTTTAAGCAGAATTAATTTTAACTTCCGTTTAGGGTGTTGGGTAAAACTCGCAACTATTATTCTAAACTCTGTAGAATCTAATGCTGTTGATTTGTCCGCTGCAGATTTCAGATGCCATGTGCACTTGTGGTTCCATTTTTAATTTAGTTTTTAAATGTAAAAATGCACCAGTTACTTCAAGTATAATGCCAATTCTTCAAAGCCCATCTATTATTAGTATTTTCTTTCCTCAATTTGTGTTTTTTCCCTTTCATTTCCACAGAGAACATATGGAGTGGTTTTTTTTTTTAATGTTTAAAGCCTTTTTCCATGTTTAATCCATTTAATTCCTGAATGCACAGACCGCATATTGTTAAAATATTCAAAAATGGCCTTGTGATGGATTTCATGAGCTGAGGCAAGACTGCCAACTGCAGGCGTAAAACCAGGTGCATGACTCCTTCGCTGGCAAGACTACCTTATTCCTTCCGAAAGGCATTTGGCTGTTTAGGGTACAGATCAAACTTTTTTTTGACCGAGCATTTCAAAGATTGGCTGCCAAGTGCTGCCTTTTCCCACAACCATTACTTTTCCTGTGCTATACTTGCATTTAACGTGGCAAATAGTTTCAGCAATACAATGAGCACCTACAGAAATTGGGAGCACGGGGCTCACTGTGTCCACTCCCTTACTGATACGTTGGGAGTCATTTTAACCTAACTCTCTGGGCAGGAAACCAGAAGATTGTATGGAACGCTGGTTTTACGCAACGACAACTTGCATTTATATAGCACCTTTAACATAGTAAAACATCCCAAGGTGCTTCACAAGAGTGTTAGCAAACAAAATTTGACACCGAGCCACATAAGGAGATATTAAGGTAGAGCAGAACTTGGTCAACGAGGTAGGTTTTAAAGAGCATATTAAAGGAGATGAGAAGTGGTGAGGTTTACGGAGGGAATTCCAGAACCTAGGGCCTTGGCAGCTGAAGGCACAGCTGCCGAAGGTGGAGCGATTAAAATCCGGGATGCGCAAGGAGCCAGAATTGTGGCAGGAGTCCAGATATCTCGGAGGGTTGTAAGGCTGGAGGTGGGGGGGCGGCGGGGGGGGGGGACAGGAGGGATTTGAAAACTAGGATGTCAATTTTAAAATCGAGGCGTTGCTTAACCGGAGCCAATGTAGGTCAGCGAGCACATGGGTGATGGGCGAACGGCACTTGGTACAAATTAGTATATGGGCAGCAGAGTTTTGGATAACCTTAAGTTTATGGAGGCTGGAAGATGGGAGGCCGGCCAGGAGTGTGTTGGGATAAGAACATAACGTAAGAATATAAGAAGTAGGAGTAGGCCATATGGCCCCTTGAGCCTGCTCTGCCATTCAGTAAAGATCATGGCTGATCTTCTACCTCACTTTCCTGCCCAGTCCCCATATTCCTTGATTCCCCTAGAGTCCAAAAATCAATCTGTCTCCGCCTTGAATATACTGAACGATTCAGCATCCACAGCCCTTCGGAGTAGAGAATTCTAAAGATTCACAACCTTCTGAGTGATGAAATTCCTCTTCATCTCCCTCTTAAATGGCTGACCCCTTATCCTAAGACTATACCTCTAGTTCTAAGCTGTGCTCCTGGGGAACAATTCGAGGAGGCTACCTCCTCCTTTATGGAGTGAAGTAGCTTCAGGGTTGCCTGTCATGGACTCCTTTCAGTGGTTATGCACGACCTCGGCCTGCAAGCAGAACACCGAGAAGAATGTGAGTGGAACTTTATAGAGCATCTCTGTGACCACACCGCCTCCTTCGCGGAGCCTCCCTCGGTACTGCACTGAAGTGTCAGCCTAGAGATTGTGCTCCCGTATCTGGAGTGGGACTTGAAGCCGTCTCCTTCTGACTCGGGCGAGAATGCCTACCCACTGGGCAGAACACTTGCATGCATTCTCTCCACTATATCACGTTGGACAGAAAGGCAAAAATAAATAATGGAGAGGGCGAGGAGCAAACTTTAAACAACGCAACATAGCATTGTGTAGTTCAGAGCATTTGGCATAAAATCGTGTTAGTTATTAGGTTGGGTTGTGTTCCCTTTAATATTTTGTTTCAAATGGCTCATGGAATAATGTAGCTATGGTTTCATTTTACCAAATATGTGGATGGTCTAATGTGTTCCGAAATATGTCATAATTAAGTTCAGGCCTACACACACTGACCTTCATAGTGTACATTAGGCCTAATGGGCTGCTTCATCCAGACTGATGTATGCCATTTTACTATTATGTTTTCTATAACCGAACAAAAGCTGTCTGTTAGGCTTGTTAAACTTATTTTGGAGACTTGTTTTAACTTCCTCCACGCAAAACAATCTGTTTGAGTCACTGGAAAGGTATGCTAATTGCCATACTTCAAACAATTTCACTCTGAGAAAGACCTGCATAAAAGCATAAGATGCACAAGAAAAGCAATAACTAAGTCAACGACTCTCTTTACATAGCTGCTGAGCTGACAAAGAATTTTCAAACTTTAACATTGCTGCCCGAATTCATTAGTAAAAAGGAAATGATCTGAAGAGAAGGCAGTAAAGAAAATCTCCTTGATAGTTTTCTTGTTTAAGTTTGAAACCTATTGTAATTTATATCCAGAATAAGAAGCATAAATACAGATTTGGCTTGAATATATAGAAAATTCTAGCCTGAAAAGTGAACTGCATGAAGGAGAGGCACTAGATGATGATTTTGCCAAGTTGGGCACGAGTGACAAACAAGGTGTTGGTTCAAAAATGTGTTGAGTGGAATTTGTGGGAAAAACAAATTGCTGCCTTTTAAAGAAAGATTGCCAGTAATACGACCATGACTCGTGTATAAGGAAAGTTGTTTGGACAGTCGGTTTGTAGATTTTTTTTTTTAAATTGAGGGTAATGGCACTTCACCTAAATAAATGTAATTTAACTTAACTCCATTTGTGTTTGAAGATTTAAGTTCCTTTTCCCCCCCCCCCCCCCACTCCCTTTAATTAACTAAGTATTCCAGCATCAGTGATCTGTTTTGGCAGCAGTTTTGAGACAACTGTTGTGTTGATGAAGCAGGTGTAGGTGTTTTCCACACAAACGATCAATGCAACATGTTCTGTGTCACGAGGCCTGGTGATTCTGTGGAATGGTGCGGTATGTGTTTGTGATGAAAGAACCTGCATTTATTTATCACCATTTACATTCTTTGAACGTGCCAGATCACTTCACAGCTAATTAAAGTATTTTTAAAGTGCAGTCACTGTTTTAATGTAGGAAAACTTTTATGATGTGCTAAGCTACAAGGTTTTTTTTGTTGCCCAAGCAAACCTGAAAGAAAAGTGAGATTTTCTCCCATTCTGATCTTTGTGTGCTGTACACCATCCCTGGGCAAAAGGCCAGACAGATTGGTTGGCTGTGTTCAGACCTTTGTAGGTCACTCTCACTCTGCAATCCACAACTATAGTTTGTGGGAAGCACAGTTATCATTCCTAAAATATCAGATGAAAAGAAAAAGTACAAATTCTAGAAATGCATGTTGGGTCCATCTATGTTAAGAGATGTCAATATTTCAGTGTAATCATTAGAACTAAAACAGATTTCCACTAGGGCCAAGAGTTTGCACTTAACGTAGGTTAGATAATGTAAATTATCAGATGGTAAGGTAATTTTATATTTCTGCTGCCCTTGCAAAAAAGCTTTTGCTGATGGACTGTATTTTGGGTGACAATACTATAGAGCCCAGTATTTGTTGATCATATAAGAATTCATGCCTTATCAGGCCATAATGTTCACAAAATTACTGGTGAAGGCTGCGTTAGGATTGTTGCATGTACATACTTGCAATTACTTCCGGTTTTATGATGCAGTGGTCTACTTTTAGAAACCCTTGAAAATATTAACTGAGAAGAAAATTCTCCCAGTGATTCTTCCTCTTGGATTGGAATAGCCATTTGCTAGGGTGGAGTATCTTTGAGAGGCTTGGATTTAGCTCCTTTCTTTCAGGGGGATTCAGACACTTAAGATCTGGGCCTGAAGGCTAAATGTTAAGTGATGGTGTAATTTTCCCTCTTATTCTGAGCATGGGGACTAGAAAAGACTTGCTTTATTTCCATAGTTCTTTGAGGGTGGCCACAATAAAACCTTCTCATATTGCACAAAGAATGAGAGCGAATTAGCTATGGACATATTTTTCTTAAGCAGCCTCAGGAGTCGGATTCATATCTAATACAATGGTTTACTTTTTCCCAGTTCATTCGGTAACCAAATAGGCCACCATACATTTGGGTTATCTTCCCCTTTTTTCTGATGTGCCGTAAAGGGCAACTAGCCTTCATAAGTAAATGGCTTCCATAGTACATTTAGTACACAAGTATTCTCTTGATAGTAATGGATAACTTTGCACAGGCTACTGGTAGACCCGAAGGATTCAAGCAGATATTCAATGTTGGAATACTTTACCTTTTCACCTTGTAGACTAGAGTAGAACTAATGCAAATTAATTTAATTATCCATTGAACCTACTTGTAGCACGCATTCTGTCTGGATTAGATTGATGAGACTAATTATGAAAGCAATTTGGGAGTTGGTGAGAAAACTGAATCAATTTTGCTAAATACATACTAGCCTTGACAAAATAACTCCAATTATGGATCAAGGTGAATCGGTAACCAGAGATTCAGTTGTGATTGAGATTTTAGAGTAGCTTCTCGTTTGCAATGAGCTTTGATTTGATTCGCTGATCCTGGTCTACAGTTATTGGGGGTTGATTTTTTTAAATCCTTCTGATGGATTGGAACAATGTTTTGCTGCTTTACACTCTGGGGATAATGCCACCTGACAAGTCTAGGAAATATAAGCCATGGAGTAGCTAGCTGTATGTATAGGGCTCAGAGAACTTTAAAAAAATATGCCATCAGGGTTAAGTTTAAGGAGATGTTCAACTTTCTTTTTCCTGATCTTGGTCTTTGAGTTGATAGATTTCAATTGGACTTTTGATACCAGATCATGCTTAACAGACGACTTTTCAGCTAACACGGTGTTCAACTTTAAATGCATAATTTCTGGTATTGTAGTGTTGCTGACTGGTCGAGCAGAAATTCTTAATACCGTGATTAGTTTACTGAATTCCCATGCTCCCTGTCATCCAGTGTTATCTTAGCTCAGTGGTAGCAAATCAACCTCGTGAGTTCCAAGTCTCAGTATAGAAAAATAGGAGCAGGAGTAGGCCATTCGGCGCTTCGAGCCTGCTCCGCCATTCAATATGATCATGGCTGATCCTCTCTCAATACCATATTCCTGCTCTCTCCCCATACCACTTGATGCCTTTTGCGTCTAGAAATCTATCTACCTCCTCTTGAAGCTAGATAAGTACATGAGGGAGAAAGGAATAGAAGGATATGTTGATTGGGTGAGATGAAGTAAGGTTGGAGGAGCCTTGTGTGGAGCATAAGCACCAGCACAGACCTGTTGGGCTGAATAGCCTGTTTCTGTGCTGTACACTCTCTATGTAGTTCTATGTTCTGACATTTTCTGTTTAAGATATATATGCTTTAAGATTGTTTTGGCAACAATATATGTTTTGGCAAAGTTAAGTATTTCCCATTTATTGAGAACATTTTTCTTTTAAAGGTATATTTTGACCTCTGAAGGTCTTCCCTTCAGTCAAGGATGATGCATGGTTAGGGAAAACAAGCAATCTGCACCCAGGCCTTGCCCTATGTTTCTGAAATCAGCCGCTAGGCTTTAAAACACTGTGGCAAATGCTGCTGAGTTGAAGACCATTTTGTAAAAGCATAAAGCATCTTTGTGAATCTATTCTTCATGTTCTGAGAATACTGAATTTTCAGTAGCACCTCAATTCCTTATCACATGTTAGGAGTGCATACTAAGGAATGGGGATGGTCTATTTGTTTGATGGCTTATGCTAGTATAAGAATTAATATATTGGTTCACAGAAAAAGGCATGTTGTATTTTATTTTTGAAGTTTTGTCTTGTAACTAAAACTCTTATGCTGTCTTTTGGCAGGAGTTGCTGAAAGATCCTTTGTACATTGGACTAAGACACAAGAGAGTGAGAGGTCAAGCGTATGATGATCTTGTGGAAGAGTTTATGCAGGCTGTGACTGAGAGGTACACACATTTTGTATATAAACATGCATTTCCTTCCACTTGGTATATGGGAGATTACTGTGCTATAGTGATTTTTGTTCCCTCTGTACTGTCTTTCATTAATTTTGGTTATTTCTGGTTAGAAATAGATGTTAGTGTTACTTTTGGGTTTTCCGCTGAAGCTTTCCAGACGTTTTTGGAACCTGTCCAGAATTGGGTGAAAATGTTAGACTTGTGGTTTTTTTTTCTCCTCTTCATGTAACTTAATCAGTCCTTAGTGACGTTCTTTCATATGGATCAAATTCCATTATAGTCTGTTTTATGTGTAGGAAAACTTACTCATCCGTCTGTTTTAATGGTCTCACCCACAGATTCCTGTTCATTGTACTGAGATTCAGTTCCTGTGTGGGTGAAAGGGTTTAATCTGATGTTTCAAAAGTGTATTGCAAAATATGCACTGGTTTCCTGATTCTTCAGTTCAGATGGGCCATATTAAAATTTTTTGTTGTAATATTGCAATGGCTTGATTTTCAGATTTCATTTCAGGAGCACACAAGTTAAATAATCTGCAAAACAGGGGGACATTTTCATTTGGAAACAGAGTTTAAAATACATAGTTTTGTTGTCTTTTGGATTGATTGCAGCTGGCCCATTACTGCAGTTCAAACATTTTCCAACACTCTTTTCTGCTTCAAATGACCTAATGTCAATTTCCATGAGTGCTCCAAGCCCTTTTGATCTGAAATCAGCATTTTTCACTTTCATAGCCCGGCTCTAAGCTTTTTAGTGGTGAATAACTTACTGGAATTTACATAGAATTCCCTCAGAAAATCTCGCCCTAAACGATTCAACTTAATTTACAATTGAATGAATAATGTACAGGCGCAAAAATAGTAGACATATACTATGCAGTACAAGTAGGATTTAGAAATGTATGTATCTAGAATTTTCAGTTCACAATCCAGATATTCAGCTTGTCTTAATTTATTGGAGTGGAACAGTCTCTTGGGGTAAGATAGAATATCAACATTTTTAATTTCTTGGTAAACAGTACTGAGATGGTTCCTTAAGTTTACATGTGGAATATGTAAGCCTAAATGCTCATGGACCTAGTGCATCTGACTGGATATTAGCACTCATGCTAGAAGTAAAAAGAACTAGTGGGTCTAGGACACATTTGATTCCTTTTAATATAAAAGCCTTTCTTCTGAAGAAATAAAGCACACTGAATGTTAAAATCACAGTAAGCAAATGGATCATGCCTTGTGACATCTGCAGTCCCCATCTGTGCTTTTGTCACCTCCAGACTCGACTGCTCTAACGCTCTCCTGGCCGGCATCCCATTCATCCACCCTCTTCAGCTCATACAAAACTCTGCTACCTGTATTCTATCCTGTACCAAGTCCCTCTCACTCATCATCCCTGTGCTTGCTTGACCTACTTTGGCTCCCAGCACCCCAAAGCCTCAAATTTAAAATTATTATCCTTGTATTTTAATTCCTTCATGGCCTCTCCCTTCTCTCATTGTAACCTTCTTCAGCCCTACAACCCCCTGCCCCCCGAGAACTCTGCGTTCCTCCAACTCTGGCCTCTTGTGAATCTCCCACTGATCCCGCCCCACCATTCAGCTGCCTAGGCCCTAAGCACTGGAATTCCCTCTCTGCCTCTCCATCTCCCTCTTCTTTTTAAGACCCTCCTTTTAAAACCTATCTCTTTGACCAAGCTTTCAATCGCCCTCCTAATATTTCTTTTGGCAAAGTGCTGATTTTTGTCTGATTACACTTCTGTGAAGAGCCTTGGGACGTTTTTCTATATGAAAGATGCTATATAAAAGCAACTCGTCTTAATGTGTAGTAGCGGCCTAGTTAAAGTGTAATATTTGGAAATTGTGTGTTAGTCTACCATTACAGCAGGATCTATTCACATAAACCATTCTGAGGAAGACCCCGTGAATGCCAACTGGAAAGTATACACCCACTGGAATCTTGGCTGCTTTCAGTACTTCGTTGTCTCAATGGCTACCCTGGAAAACCAGCATAAAGCTGATCAACAGCAAAAGTTTTGACCGCTCAAAAATGGTTCTGAACATAGACCTGCAAAATGTGAAGACAAATATTTAGAATGTGAGCATAGTGGCAGATGTGCTCGTCATAACCTAAGCTGCAGGTATTAAGTTTCCCTCACTTTTATTGCAGTACACAAGCACAAGTAGCAGAAAGTGAATTAGAAATTTCTGAAGGCGCATGAGAATTATTTTCTATGGGACGTTCCCCTTCCCTGGTCTCAGAACATTTTTGACATTTGACTTGGTGCATTTTAATGGCATTTTGGAGGCAATATTGCAATTGAGTGAGTGTGAATCTCAGTATAATATTTTTAGTTAACTAAAAATATCATTAGTGCAACCTTAATTCCTATTTTGTTTCTTGATGTCAACCGCGCATTTCGAAAGACCAGTGGAAGTGCCAAAGCAGTTCATTTACTTGGCCATGTTGCAACATCGTGAGTGGCCGAACTGTCCAATTCTCGAGCGATAGTTCTTGTCACGGATAGGGCAGATGATGAAGCTGGCACAGTATCAACTCTTGAAGCCTGATGCACTTTCTTTTTATCTCAATCTCAATCTCAATCTCTCTCTCAATAAGAAAATAGCAGACACTTTAAACAAATATTTTTCATCTGTCTTCACAGTAGAAGACACAAAACGCATACCAAAAATAGTGGGGAACCAAGGGGCTAATGAGAGTGAGGAACTTAAAGTAATTAAGATCAGTAGAGAAAAAGTATGAGAAACTAATGGGACAAAAAGCCGACTTCTCAACCCGATGGCCTACATCCGAGGGTTCTAAAGGAGGTGGCTGCAGAGATTGTGGATGCATGGTTGCGATCTTCCAAAATTCCCTAGATCCGAGAATGGTCCCAGCGGATTAGAGGGTAGCAAATGTAACGCTGCTATTCAAGAAAGGAGGGAGAGGGAAAACCGGGAATTACAAGCCAGTTAGCCTGACATCAGTCGTCTGGAAAATGCTGGAATCCATTATTAAGGAAGTGGTAACACGGCATTTAGAAAATCATATGATTAGGCAGAGTCAACATGATTTTATGAAAGGGAAATAGTGTTTAACAAAATTATTAGAGTATTTTGAGGATCTAACTAGCAGCGTAGATAAAGGGAAATCAGTGGACGTAGTATATTTGGATTTCCAAAAGACATTCGATAAGGTGCCACATAAAAGGTTGTTACTCAAGATAAGGGCTCATGGGGTGGGGGTAATATTAGCATGGACAGAGGATTGGTTAAGACAGAAAATTGAGTGGGGATAAACTGGTCATTTTCAGGTTGGCAGGCTGTAACTAGTGGGGTGCCGTAAGGATCAGTGTTTGGGCCTCAGCTATTTACAATTTATATTAATGACTTAGATGAAGGGACCGAGGATAATGTACCAAGTTTGTCGATGATGCAAAGCTAGGTGGGAAAGTAAGCTGTGAGGAGGACACAAAGAGCCTGCAAAAGGATATAGACAGGTTAAGTGAGTGGGCAATAAAGTGGCAGATGAAACATAATGTGGAGAAATGTGAGGTTATTCACTTTGGTAGGAAGAATAGAAATACAGAATATTTTTTAAATGGTGAGAAACTATTAAATGTTGGTGTTCGAGAGATATAAGTGTCCTTGTGCAAGAAACAGAGTTGGCATGTAGGTACAGGAAGCAATTAAGACAAATGGAACATTGGCCTTTATTGCAAGGAGGTTGGAGTACAAAAGTAAGGAAGTCTTGCTACAATTGTACAGGGTTTGGTGAGACCATACCTGGAGTACTGTGCACAGTTTTAGTCTGCTTATCTGAGGAAGGACATACTTGCCTTAGAGGTGGTGCAACAAAGGTTCACTAGATTGATCCCTGGGATGAGAGGGTTTTCCTATGAGCGATTGGATAGATTGGGCCTATACTCTCTGGAGTTTAGACGACTAAGAGGTGATCTCCTTGAAACATAAAAGAATCTGAGGGGGATTGATAGGGTGGATGTTGAGAGGTTGTTTCCCCTGGCTGGAAAGTCTAGAACTAGGGGGCATAGTCTCAGGATAAGGGACCGGCCATTTAAGACTGAGATGAGAAGGAATTTGATCACTGAGGGTTTGAATTTTTGGAATTCTCTGCCCCAAATGGCTGTGGATGCTGAATTGTTGCGTATATTCAAGGCTGAGACAAATTGATTTTTGGACTCTAGGGGAATCGAGGGATATGTGGGATTGGGTGGGAAAGTGGAGTCGAGGTAGATGATCAGCCATGATCTTGAATTGGAGAGCAGGCTCGAGGGGCCATATCGCTGACTCCTGCTCCTTTATGTTATGTGAGAAGTCGCACAACACCAGGTTGTAGTCCAACAGCTTTATTTGAAATCACAAGCTTTCGGAGCGCTGCTCCTTCGTCAGGTGAAGTCTCTTTGGCTCTCTTCAGCCTCTTTGGCTCCCCCTATGCAACGCATCACTTTAATGAAGCCTGTTGTTAGCCACATCTTCCAAGCTTGCGATATTGATAAAAGTTTCAGGGGTATAAATTGGGTAGCACCCCCCTTTGGGGTGCTACCTTCGCTGGGGCGCTAATTTTAACGCCCTTAAAAAGTTAGCGCCCCTCCCATGGCCAATTTTCCCAGGTAGCACCCCGTGAGGGAGGAGGGGCACAACTGGAAGTGCCCCGCGTCCCTCTTGGGGCGCTGCGAGCCAATATCGTGGCGCTGCGGCAGGCCTTCCTCCCCTTATTAAAAGGGAGGGGCCTGGCGCCGCGGGTCCCGGCGCCCAGCTTGGCCACCAGGGATCGGGAGTGTCAGCAAACGAGCCCGGCACTCGGAGTGCCGGGCTCACTGAGAGCAGCTGGGACCCCGCGAGGGGGGGGTTTCACGGGGGACTGGGGACAGCAACGGGGGCAGGTGTTGGCAGGCGGCCAGCAACAAAAATGGCCGGCCGCCAACTCCCCTTTAACTAGCGCCGCCCGGCCGCAGGTAGACCTCTCTGACCCCCTAGCGGACATAGCGTCTGGCAGTAAGTCGGGGCGCTGCGCACGGCGATGACCATCGGTGGCTTAGCGCCGCCACTAACCTCCTGAATTTTGCGGGAGGTGTTAGCGGCGCCGTGCCCAGGCGCTAGTTGACTTGCGCCCCGTTAGCGCCCCCAAGAGGTGCAAATCAACCAAATTTAGCCCCCTGAGTCTTTAAACCTGAGCCTAGGATGCCCCAGCAGCTTTGAAGCATCTGCAAGTTCTCCACACAAGATCCTTTATAATATGACCATCTACCATCTGATGTAGATGATCAAGGTGTCTGAGAAAAATTTAGACTTGGCAACTTAGCTTCATCAAGTACTTTAGTGTCTGGAGCTGTCTTCCCACTTGATATTTAGAATAGGGCAGAGACGGCGAGTGTGGAAAGAGTTTAGTCTACTCTAATGCCTGCTGTAGGTGGTCCAGGTCTCCCTGCCATACATGCTCCGATCGCATGTTTGGTGGAGCTGCATTTTTAAGTATCCACAGTAATTTCCTATTATTCCACACACAGTTAATTGGCCGAATGTGTTTGCTACCTTTCTGATGCGAGAGTTTAGCTTGTTATCTACAGGTAAGTTATCTGGTACAGTACATGCTAGGTAGCAGAACTTGTGTACCATTTCTAGCATGGTGTTGGCTATTGAAACTTCTGATGCAGTCAACACACCCTCTAACATGGTCATTGTCTTCTTTAGACTGATGGTTAGTCCAAGCTCATCACAAGCTAGCGAAAAGCTGTTATAAAGTTGTTTAAGCTCCATTTCACTGTGTAACGAGCGCTGCATTATTGGCAAAAGTTATCTCATGTTTCTGAACCATGGCGGTTCCACAGGGAGTGTGACTTGGATTGTCAAATAAAGCCAGTTAATGCATTCACACCAGGGAACATCCACTTTATCGTTTAAAAAAGAAAAGCTGCAACCAATATTGAAGAAAGTAAATTTCACACAATTACCAGCCATGCTACAGCAAGTTTAAAGGAAAGGGAAAAAAGGCTTTTAGAAACTGCATTTTAGCAGTATATTTGTTATATGTAACTTTTTTTCAGGACCAACACTCCATAAACTGGAACTCTCAGAAACCAAAAACTGATTTATATTTTTTAAAAATGCCTCCTGGTTGTGCACAAAAGAAATGGGAGAAAGTAAGGTTTGATTAAATCTCCTCCCACCCTGCAACCTATTTGGCTGTGACAGGCTCCAGTCCCACCTTCCAAATAATTTGATTGGTTAATACTGACAGTTTCCAATGCCGGTGATTTTTTTCAACAAGCTGACATCTGGGTTGAAAATCTTACAGTTGGCAGGTATGTTATCTGCAGGGCAAACAGCAGGAGGCCTGTTGACAACCCCCTCAAGCTAGTTCACAATGATTAAAAGCATGCAACCTAATTCACACGCAGGTCGAAAGAACTTGAGATTAGATGACTGCATTGCAGACCGAGTGTCTCTTAGCAGCCATTTTTGATTTTATCAAATCAAATGGAATTCGTCTTAGATTTGGGACCACAACTTTAAAGTATATATACATATTTTATTTTATAGACCGATTGATATACAATATGTACATCAATTAGCACTAAGGGGCTTCTTTCAGTAAAGATTTGAGTCTTGGGCCTGCCTTGTTGTGGTGTTTGGGGGGTGGCAAGGCTGACCTTGTGGTCAGGATTCTGGACCTGGCAAATGGGTGGGGATCTATAACTGCTTTTACTGCAAGATTTCAGGCTGTGTGTGTCTCATGTCTGCAGGGGAGTTCCTTAACCTTTTAAGTGCAGGCTATTTAAAAAAAAAAATTCTGGCCTTTAATTATTTTAAAAATGAAAGCAGGGGTGAACATTTGTGTGCATGCTTTTTGGGAATATTTTTGTTGAACATAGAGTTCTTCTGATTTAAACAAATGAAATGCTTAGGAGCAGTTATTGACCCCTTTGGTATAAGGGAGGAGAAATAACCATCGGTGATGGCCATTAATCCCGAGTGTGTTACTGATACTAATTTAGTTAATGAAGTACTGACTGCCACAGTCTCGCCGGTGAGCAAGTTTCCTTTGATATAATCACATTTGGTGTTTGAATAAAATTGTTTTTTAATAAGTTGACTTAATGAAAAAAATTCAAGCTTATTAAATTCGAAGCATTTTTTTTGCTATTTAATTCTTTAAAGGACTATTGATGCTTCCTCTTTAAGGAGAAAAAATAATTGATGCAGAAACAAGGTTTTGCTGTGTCAGAAATCCAGGAGGAGGTTTCAGACCTGATTTGTTGTGGGCAGAGTGCAGTATAACTCCAGCCTGCCCAAGTTTAGGTACAGAGCTGTATGTGACACCCTGTACAACCCCTCCATGTGTAAGGAATCCCCAAAGACCATAATAGGTCAGGGCAGCAACAAAGTATTTAAGCAATATCTCTCTAAAAACACATTTATAAAGCTTCCACTGTACCTACAGAAACTTCATGCAACTGACGTAGCATGTGTGCATGACCATCCATACTTGCCTGTCTTAACACTCCTGCTTCCATTATCTGAAAGAACTGGGGTTCAGTGCTGGGCCAGTATAACTTTCAGCTTGATTACCAATGTGAATCAAAACCAGTGCTGTTTCAGACTGATGTGTTAGTAAAACTGCAGCCTTTGATACTACGTGGGAGTACATACTTTCAAATAAAATAGCGTATCTCCTATAGCATTGTGCACAGGTATTCTGGGGCCTGAACAGTTGTGATCTTTAGCTGCTAGCCTGCTCTGTCTCTTTAAGGCCATTGCTGAGGTGCTCCCTGTGGGGAAGTGGTCTAAACCAGTCCTTGGGTCAACCTGGTAATTGCTGTTTGGTGAATGAAGTTTGCAGATTGCTAGGTGCTTGTAAATTCTGGCTGTCTGCCAGCATGGTTTTCTTTCTTTTTCAATATACTTTTGACACTTTAGAATACGATGGATGTATGCGGATAGTTTTCTTTGCACAATTTTATTACTGTTCCAGAAAGTGCATTGTAATTTCTTGTAACACTAATCTGTTTGTATGTCTTTGATTGCTTGGGAGAATAAATATGAATGCTTTAAAATCAGCTTCTCAAGTAACTTAAGTGAGGCGTTCATTGTCAGCAGTAAGGCTGTATGTTAGCCCTAACACCTTAATACTCTTGTGAATGTTTATAGTGCCAGAAATTTGAGGTTCGAAGTTTAAATTGACTAATAGTTTATATAATAAAAATGATGGTTGGAACTCTACTTGCCAATGATGGGATTTTTAGGGTCTTGCTTAAAACCAATTTCACATGGGAAACATTAAAACACCTTCTGTTATAATGACCAGGACTAATCTATAAATGCCACAGCAATATGAGGCTATTGTTCTATTTAATACTGCACATTTAATTTTTACTCATGGGCAGCACCAGCACAGTTCATTTGAAGTTCTTCACTTGCATGGTAAATTATGAACATACAAAAATGACAGGCAGGAAAAGACCAGCTGGTCTATCAAGCCTGCACCACCCATGATGGCTGGAGCATCATGACTAGACATTTCCTATCTCCTCTCCCTGCCCCACCCCCCTCCCCAGGGCCATGTAAACTCCTGGGAGAGGCGAAAAACCCAGGGCCAATAAGGGAAAAATACTCTTTGGAGGGGGCGGGGGGGGGAGAGAGTGGAAAGTCCTCTCCGATCCCCTCAGGTGACCAAAACCAGTCCAGGAGATCACGTGGACCACGTGTTATCTGTTCATCCATTTACCCTCTATGATGCCACCTTTGCCACAGTTAAAAACCGGTCCAGCTCCCTCATTCACATTCAGCAACTTGCTAAGTATTTTCTCTCTCAATGGGCTTGCTTCACCTTTTCCCGAATGTTTTCCCTTTTTCCTCCACTGAATGCACCAACTCCTGCTGAAGTCCTCCATACAATGATCCACGTGGCCATGAGCCTAGATGATGAGTGTACACAGCCTATTTGACACTGGAGGGCATCACAGCCAAGACACCTTGTCCTCATCCAGTGTCTTCACATACACACTTTCCACGGTTAAATGCTGGATAGCTGTCAGGAGTGGGAAGTCTTTTTTTTAATTCATTCCAGAGCAGAGGTGCTCAAGCCAATTGGAGCAGATGTTTATAAACACCTTTTCCAGTCAGTTTAGTCCAATTATGTCATACTTTGCTTAATGTAAGGCTGAGTGATTTGCCTGATGTCTGTTCACACCCGTCAATCAGCTAATTGCAATTGATATAAAGCATTGTCTAAATGTTAGCTTATAATGTCATACTTCCTTAATTACTGTATTTTAATGATTGCTATTCTAAACAAGAATTTTGAATTGTATTTCAAAATGTAAATTTTTGGTGAGTAGTTATGCTTGATGGCCTTCCATCACTTTGATGATTAGGGATAGGATGGTAATTGGCCAGGATTGATTTGGTTATGTTTTTTGTGGCTCGGACATATCTGGGCAATTTTGCATGGTGTCGGGTAGATGACGATGTGGAAAATTGCCCAGTTATACATATTCATGAGCATTTTATGTATTCTGTTCACTCAGTACAGTATCTTACCTGGAATGTAGTAATGAGCAGTGTGCTCGAGTTAATCTCCTGCAAAATAGGGCCGAACCCTATGAAGAGGCGGCGAACTAAAGCCTTATAATATTTATAATACAATTATCAGCCTTACAATTTAGGCATGGTATGTGTTGTATAACTAATCTGGACATGGTGGCGTTTCGAGTGTTCTGTTTGGTACAAAGAAATACAGTAGCATTTAAGTAGGTTTCATGGGTTGTAATATTTATAATCGACTGCAGTTGTGGTCTAAGGTTAAGGATCAAGTGATATTCATTTCATTAAATGAAGTATAAGCTGATATGTTTTTCATGCCCTTGTTTTTTAATGTAAGCTTCTTCCCTGGTTACTATATAATTTAGAAGGATTTGGTATGGAGCAATTCCAAAATGATATTTGCTTGGAAGTATTTGCTAAACCTCGCAAAATACTAGGTTTCCTTGGCATTATGAAAGCTGGAAATGAAATGTGCGTTTATACAAATTCCATAACCATTGCCTCAATCCATCACAAAGCTTCTAGTAAGATGCTGTCTCTGGCAAATGAAAAGCTTGCCCTTAGTCTTAATCTACCACATAAATCACCATCTGTATCATTGCATATACTCCAGTAAATATACTAAAAATGCCATGAACAAATTTTAGCAAAACCACAAATCACACCACAATTTAAATTTTGACACAAAGGGGTTGATATTAACCCACTGCCCACCTCTTTCCCCCCCAGCACAACGGATGGGGAGGTGTTAAAAATTAAAAATTGCGAAACGACCTAATCCACTGCGTATGTGCCTGGCGCCATTTTTGCGGTGGCGGGTTGCGTGGCATGTCAGTTTCCCGTCTTGGACAGGCAGGACACTCCAACATATTTTCATCAGCCGCCCACCATGCAGTGTTGCAGGCCGTGTTTCCCAGAGATCGGGAAACCCTGCAGCTAAATGGAGAATCTGGCTGCTGAAGGCAAGTGATTTTTAGAGCACTGCTTATGAGCCAGGCGGAGCAGGAGTGTGCCCCCCTCACACCCAGACCCCTCATGCAAACCTTCTGCCAGTCGCGGCCTCTCCTCACTGCTGCAATCAGCTGAATTCCCCTCCCCGCAATCCCGAACCTCGCTCCCCGTGATCATCTGTCCTGCGATCCCTCTGGATTCCCGGTACACTTCAAAAGTATTTAATTGGCTGTAAAAAGCTTTGGAACTCCCTGATGTCATGAAACGTGCTATATGACAACAACACATTCTATGGGTGTCTCTTCCAGTAAAACAATTGGATTGCTGCTTCCACGTACTTAAATTGGTTCTTTGGTTGTCGGAATTAGAATTTGCGCTAGTCTATCTATTTACCAATTAGACAAATTTTGTATAATAAATTTGACAATAATTAGGTTAGTGCTCATTTGGATAATTTTCTGAAATCAAATGTACAGTGATGACTAATTCAATAGAAAATGGCTGGCAGTTATATTGCTCATAGAAGTCTCAAATAATAGACATTATTTTCATAGATACTTGTGACATCGTAATAGAAACGAAACTGAATTTATGTTTTTAATCCTATCATTTAGTTTTATTTCAGTCTTGATTCAGTTTATAATTTCAGTGACTAGTTTTATGGATTGCAAAATTAGAGTGTTTGAATTTGGAAAGAGTGGGAATTTCTGGTAAGTATTGGGTAAAAAGTGAAATTTAGTTTAATAAACTTTTTGATTTTAACCTAGAACTTTAAAAAAAACTGTAGTTAACAGAAGCTGCCTGCCAGTGGCAGTTAACTGTGAGTCAGCTGCAAGTGTTTGTCTTGAATAGGCGTTAATCACAGGGAGCGGGGAGCCGAGTCAACACTTGTAAATTGGGTGAGACTCCTAGGGGGAGAAGTTCGGTATCGCCCCGTTTGCGCCCAGCTGATAATTGCACCCCAAAGTTTAGCACCTGGTGCTAATTATCGCCTCCGACTGCAAACTTGGCTTCTATCGCCCCTGGAGGTGATTGGAGCGCTAAACCAGGCGCTACACACCTCTCAAGGCGCGAACACCGAGGAGCGAGGCGCTACCTCAGAGCGCTGCCGAAGCTCATGTGATGTCAGTTAGCAATGGAACACAGACACACTGCCGCCAGCCAGTTCTTAAAGGGGAGGGTTGATCTTGCTCTCCATCCACACCCTGCTCATTGCAGCCTTGAATCTTGGCCTGGAGAGACCTGTACATCAATTCTGCTGGAAAGAAGAGTGGAGAGGCCCAGGGAAAGAGCTCAGAATGCTGCCCCCATAGTCTCTTCTAAATTGATGCAAGGAAGGTCAAATCAAAATGAACCTGCAAAGTGCTGCTTGGTACCCCAAACTCCTTCACACAGCGTTAAATCTCTCCAGAAGTCTCTGTCTCTGTCTCTCAGAATGCATGGTGCAAAAATGTTGCCGACAAAAAAAGGCAGGAAGCGGCCGCCTTTAAATAGCGCTCCCCCAGTCCCTTCCTGACTGCAAAACGTTCCCCTCTACCTGTCGTTGCTAGCGGCAGGTGGAAAGGCAGGGGGCGCCACTTAATATCCGGTCCAGAGCGTTGCACGCTCGACTGACGTCACGATCTGCGGGCGCAGGAGATCATGGCGGTAGTGCTTAGCGCTGCCGCAAAATGGCTGGTCAATTTCGCGAGCAGCGCAAACATCGCCGCTAACAGGAGGTGCAAAGCAACCGAATTTTTCCCCCCCCAAGTGTATGAGTAAACATTTCTGCAGAGCGGAATTAAACGGAGTGGACTTGAACAGTGTGTTTTATTTGGAGAAGAGGTGGAAGGAGTTGTTGCTTTTTGCCTACACTACTTGTAGTGCTTTGTGTTACAGGTAGATATTTAATTTCAGTACACTTAACTTAATCTAGATCAAGTAAGTAGTCAAAAAACTAAACTTTAAACTAAGTTATCTAAATACAAATTTTAATTTAATTACATAAGACAAGGTCATATAGGGATGGCAGTGCAGATGGTGTGCCAAACCGGAGCATGTGGGAGTTTGTGGAGAGCATTGTGATCCTGGACAACCACGTTTGCAGTAAGTGCCTGCATCTTGAGGAACTTCAGCTCAGAGTTGTTGAGCTGGAGTCTGATGTGCAGACATTGCAGGGCATCAGGGATGGGGCGAGTTACTTGGACACTTTGATCCAGGAGGCAGTCACACCCCTTAGGTTAGGTAGTGGTAAGGGACAGGAGGATGTGACTGCAACTCCAGGCAGGTAAGGGGACCCCAGGTATAGTGCTGGAGGAGCTTCGGCCTTTGCCCTTGTCCAACAGGTATGATCTTGCTGCCTGTGTGGATGAGGGAAAAGCCTGCAGGATGGATGAGCAAGCTGACCATGGTGGAGGAGGCCATTCAAGTGGGGGGAGTGAAAGGGAATGTAGTTGTGGTAGAGGACAGGGGAATAGGTCTTGTTCTCTGCAGCAGTGACCGAGAGTTCCGAAGGTTGTGTTGCCTGCCCGGTGCCAGGGTTAGACATCTCGCGGCTGGAGAAGAACTTGGAGTGGGAGCAGGGGGAACCAGCTGTCGTAGTCCACGTAGGAATCAACGACATAAGTAGAACTAGGAATGAGGTTCTGCTGAGGGAGTTTGAGGAGCTAGGAACAAAATTAAAAAGCAGAACCTGAAAGGTGGTAATCTCTGGATTGTTACCTGAGCCACGCGCAAATTGACATGGGGACAAACAGATTAGATGTTTCAATGCGTGGCTCAAAGAATGGTGTGGGAGGAAGGGGTTTCGGTTCATGGGGCACTAGCACCAGTATTGGGGAAAAGAGGGAGCTGTTCCATTGGGATGGGCTCCACTTAAACCGAGCTGGGACCAGTGTCCTGGCGAACCGAATAACTAGGGCAGTAGACAGGGCTTTAAACTAATGAAGGAGGGATGGGAGGATTCAGGAAAGAGTAAATTTAAAAGCAGTGAGAAATGTCAAGGCGCTAGAGCAGAGTTGAGTTTTGGGTAAAAATAAGCAGCGTGTGTCAGGAAGGGACAGAGAGTAACAAAGGTAATAAGGCATCAGTGACTAAGGTGATATCAGGGAAAAATAGAAATAAGTCAAAGCTAAAGGCCCTATATCTGTGCGAAGCATTTACAACAAAATAGATGAATTAATAACACAGATGGAAATTAATAGGTTTGATCTAATAGCCATAATGGAGACGTGGTTGCAATGTGGCCAAGGTTGGGAACTAAATGTTCCAGGATACTTAACTTTTAGAAGAGATAGGCAAAATGGAAAAGGAGCTCTGATTAGTAAAGGATGGGATAAAAACAGTAGAGAGAAAGGATCTTGGCTCCAAGAATCAGTTTGGGTGGAGCGAAGAAACAGCAAGGGGCAGAAAACATTGGTGGGAGTTGTTTATAGGGCCCAAACAGTAGTTGTAATGTAGCGAAGAGTATAAATCAGGATATTGGAGGTGCATGTAACAAGGGTAATACAGTGATCATGGGGGACTTTAATCTACAAATAGACTGGGCAAACCAAATTTGCAGTAATAGTGTAGAGGACGAATTCATGGAATGTATGCAAGATAGTTTTCAGGATCAGTATGTTGAACCAATTAGGGAACAGGCTATTTTAGATCTAGTATTGTGCAATGCGAAAGGGTTAATTAATAACCTTGTAGTAAAGGAACCTTTAGAGAAAAGTGACCATAATATGATAGAATTTTATATTTGAGTTTGAAAGTGACTTAGTTAAATCCGAAACTAGGTCTGAAATCTAAACAAAACAAACTATATAGGTATGAGGGGCAAGTTGGCTATGGTAGATTGGGAAACTACATTAAAAGGTATGACTGTAGACAAGCAATGGCTAGCATTTAAAGAATTAATACATCCCTTTAAGGCACAAAATCCCCACAGGAAAAGTGGTCCAACCGTGGCTAATGAGAAATTAAAGATAGTATTAGATCAAAGGAAGAGGCTTGTAATGTTGCCAAAAAATAGTAAGCCTGAGGATTGGGAGGATTTTAGAATTCAGCAAAGGAGGACCAAGAAATTGATAAAGAAAGGGAAAATAGAATGAGAGTAAACTAGCGAGAGACATAAAAACAGACTGTAAATGCTTCTATAGGTATGTAAAAAGGAAAAGATTAGTGAAAGTAAATGTGGGTCCCTTACAGGCTGAGACAGGAGAAATTATAATGGGGAAGAAGGAAATGGCAGAGAAACTAAACAAA
The DNA here is from genome assembly GCA_030390025.1 of Squalus acanthias. Classification (NCBI taxonomy): domain Eukaryota; kingdom Metazoa; phylum Chordata; class Chondrichthyes; order Squaliformes; family Squalidae; genus Squalus; species Squalus acanthias. Next base: position 95,929,814 of record CM059433.1, read on the forward strand.
TAATTTGTGCATGTGTGTCCAAGCAGAGAAATCCCCTGGACTTGATGACCTACATCCTAGGGCTTTGAAAGAGATGGCTATAGAGATAGTGGATGCATTGGTTGTATGTTCCAAAATTCCATAGATTCTGGAACCATTCCCACAGATTGGAAAGTAGCAAATGTAACCCCACTATTTAAGAAAGGAGTGAGCGAGAAAACAGGGAACTACAGACCAGCTAGCCTGACATCAGTAGTAGGGAAAATGCTAGAATCTATTAAGGACGTGGTAACAGGGCATTTAAAAAATAATAGGATTGGGCAGAGTCAACATGGATTTATGAAAGGGAAATTATGTTTGACGAATCTGTTCGAGGTTTTTGAGGTTATAACTAGCAGAATAGATAAGGGGGAACCAGTGGATGTGGTATATTTGAATCTTCAGAAGGCATTCGATAAGGTACCATACGAGGTTATTAAACAAAATTAGGACTCATGGGATTGTGGGTAATATACTAGCATGGATTGAGAATTGGTTAACGGACAGAAAACAGAGTAAACTGGTCATTTTCGGGTTGGCAGGCTGTAACTAGTGGGGTACCGCAAGGATCAGTGCTTGGGCCTCAGCTATTCACAATGTACATCAATGATTTGGATGAGGGGACCAAATGTAATATATCCAAGTTTGCTGATGATACAAGGCTAGGTTGGAATGTAAGTTGTGAGGAGGATGCAAAGAGGCTTCAAGGGGATATAGACAGGCTAAGTGAGTGGGCAAGAACATGGCAAATGGAATATAATGTGGAGAAATGTGAAGTTATCCACTTTGGTTGGAAAATAGAAAAGCAGAGTATTTTTTAAATGGTGAGAGATTGGGAAATGTTGGTGTTCAGAGGGACCTGGGTGTCTTTGTACACGAATCACTGAAATTAGCATGCAGGTACAGCAAGCAATTAGGAAAGTAAATGGTATGTTGGCCTTTATTACAAGAAGATATGAGTATAAGAGTAAAGACGTCTTACTGCAATTATATAAGGCCTTGGTGATACCACACCTGGAGTATTGTGTACAGTTTTGGTCTCCTTTCCTAAGGAAGGATATACTTGCCATAGAGGGAGTGCAACGAAGGTTCACCAGACTGGTTCCTGGGATGGGGGGATTGTCCTATGAAGACAGATTGAGTAGACTAGGCCTATATTCTCTGGAGTTTAGAAGAATGAGAGGTGATCTCATTGAAACATACAAAATTCTTACAGGGCTTGACGGTAGATGCAGGGAGGATGTTTCCCCTGGCTGGGGAGTATAGAATCAGGGTCACAGTCTCAGAATAAGGGGTCGGCCATTTAGGACTGAGATGAGGAGAAATTTCTTCACTCAGAGGGTGGTGAATCTTTGGAATTCTCTACCCCAGAGGGCTGTGGAAGCTCAGTCGTTGAGTATATTCAAGACCGAGATCAATAGGTTTTTGGATATTAAGGGAATCAAGGGATATGGGGATAGTGCAGGAAAGTGGAGATGAGGTAGAAGATCAGCCATGACCTTATTGAATGGCTCGAAGGGCCAAATGGCCTACTCCTGCTCCTATTTCTTATGTGCTTAAATACTAAACCTAATTAACAAAGTTGTCGATGGCTTCTCTTCCACTCGCACATCGTTACCTCTGGTGTACCCCAAGGATCTATCCTTGGCCCTCCTCCTATTTACAATCTACATGTTGCCCCTTGGTAACAGCCTCCGAAAACACAGCATCAGTTTCCACATGTACTCTGACACCCAGTTCTACCTCTCTATCACTTCTCTCGACCCCTCCATGGTCTCTAAATTGTCAGACTGCTCCTGTTCTGAATGAGCAGAAATTTTCTCCAATTAAATATTGGGAAGACTGAAGTCATTGTTTTCAGTCCCCGCCACAAACTCCGTTCCCTGGCCACTGATCCATCCCTCTCCTTAACATTTGTCTGGGGCTGATCCGGTGTCATATTTGACCCTGAAATTAGCTTCTGACCACATATCGGCGGCATAACTAAGACCGCCTATTTCCACCTCCATAACATCGCCCGTCTCCGCCGTTGCCTCCGCTCATCTGTTGCTGAAATCCTCATCCATGCCTTTGTTACCTCTAGACATGACTCTTCCAAAGCACTCCTGGCTGGCCTCCCACATTCTACCCTACGTAAACTTGAGTTCATCCAAAACTTGGCTGCCCGTGTCCTAACTCGCACCAAGTCCTATTCGCCCATCACCCCTGTGCTCGCTGACCTACATTGGCTCCCGGTTCAGCAACGCCTCGATTTCAAAATTCTCATCCTTGTTTTCAAATCCCTCCATGGCCTCGCCCCTCCCTATCTCTGTAATCTCCTTCAGCCCCACAACCCCCCCCCCCCCCCCTCCGAGATATCTGCGCTCCTCTAATTCTGCCCTCTTCAGCATCCCTGATTTATAATCGCTCAACCATTGGTGGCCGTGCCTTCTGTTGCCTAGGCCCCAAGCTCTGGAATTCCCTGCCTAAACCTCTCCGCCTCACTACCTCCCTTTCCTCCTTTAAGACGCTCCTTAAAACCTACCTTTTGCCCTAATTTCTCCTGTGGTTCGGTGTCAAATTTTGTGTCTTCTAATACTCCTGTGAAGCGCCTTGGGACGTTTTACTACGTTAAAGGCGCTATATAAATACAAGTTGTTGTTGTTGATAGCAGATTAGACACACGATGCATTTGTGTAAATTGGGCCATTGCAAATGCAGTTCCCTTGAGCTTCAATTCCTTTTGGTCAAATTTCACTGGGAAATAATTCTATTTTGACACCTAAACAGTTAAAGAATTGAGACTAGAAAGCAGAATAACTTGTCTGCTGAGCCCGTAACTTGAGTTGAGGTGCACAGTATGCTGCCATTTCTCTGTTGTTATTGAAGACTGGTCAACTACTTAGTGCAAATACCAGTCGTCTAGCCAGAAGCATAGAGAATGTGACAGTTTTTTGGACTTCCTGATTAAGAGGTGTAGACTTGTGAAAAAGTATTTCAAACTGAATTACGTTTGCGAATTGTATATACGTACGTTGCAATTCAGAGGGGTCTCAAATAAATTGAAAGCATCATTTTCTGGGGAAGGAGGGTAGGAGGGGAGGGGAGGAGGGTTGCCGGGGCCAGTGGGTGGGCGGTTGCTGGGGTGAGAGTTCAGCAGCAGGAAGGGTTTCCAGGTTCTTCTGTAGATGCCCTCCTAACAAAAATAAAATCCAGAAGAGAAGGACTCATTGGGGGAAGAGGGCAGTAAGCCCAATATGAGGATGGTTGCAGAGGCAGTCAGTGGAACCTTCCTCACCCTACAAGCTGCTACGAGAAGATTAATCAAGGCAAATGAAGGCACTGTGCCCCAGGTACATTCTGCAGAAACGATACAGGCATGACTCGCCACCTTACCCCTTATATTCTCTTGATATAATTAATTGGGTCATTTATAGGAAACCTCTGCAAACAATAATATGCTATGTTAACTTCAAACCACTGAGAACTCATTGCCTGCCACAATGAATTTTGTTGAGAGAGATGTTTAACGGGAGCCTGCACCTTCAAGTCTGATGATGGTGTGCACGCAGCCAACATATGGGTGATGAAGTATTCTGGCCAGTTACATTCCTTTAACTGTTCTCTCATTGTAAAGGAAAAGGTAGTACACAACTAGTACCAAAGAACTGCTACTGGAGGAGGAACAGCATGTTTGAATACTTTAAATCTTTCTGAGGAAGAAGCTTTGTGCTTGTAAGAAAGAAAGAATTAACTAATTTCTATTTTTATTATGCCTTTCATAACCTCAGGACGTCCCAAAGCGCTTCATAGCCAATTAAGGACTTTTGAAATGTAGTCACTGTTGTAATGTGAGAATGCGGCAGGAGAACTGAAAAAGGAAATGCGAGGGGCAAAGAGAGAGAATGAGAATAGATTAATGGGTAACAAAAAGGGAACCCGAAAGTCTTTTAAACATATAAATAGTAAAAGGGTAGTCAAAGGAAGGGTGGGGCCAATTAGGGACCAAAAAGGAGATCCTCTTATGGAGGCAGAGGGCATGGCTGAGGTACTAAATGAGTTCATCGTATCTGTCTTCACTAAAGAAGAGGATGCTGCCAATGTTGCAATAAAGAAGGTAGTAGAGAAATTGGATAGGATTAAAAATGGATAAAGAGGAGGTACTTAAACAGTTGGCAGTCCTCAAAGTGGATGTCATCTGGTCCGGATGGGATGCATCCTAGGTTACTGAATGAACTAAGGGTAGAAATTGCGGAGGCTGTGGCCACAATCTTCCAATTCTCCTTAGATGACTGGAGGATTGCAAATGTTGCATCCTTGTTCAAAAACAGGGAGAGGGATAAACCCGGCAATTACAGGCCAATCAGCCAACGTCAGTGGTGGGGAAACCTCAAACAATAATCCGGGACAAAATTAATTCGCATGGAAAAATGTGAGTTAATAAATGACAGCCAGAATGTATTTGTTAAAGGCAAATCATGTTTGGCTAACATGATTGAGTTTTTAGCTGAAGTAACGGAGAGGGTTGATAAAGGTAGTGCGGTTGATGTTGTGTATATGGACTTTCAAAAGGTATTTGGAAAGTACCACGTAATAGACTTGGTAGCAAAATTGAAGCACATGGGATTAAAGGGGCTGTGGCAGCTGGAATATGTAATTGGTTGAGACAGAAAGCAGAGAGTAGTGGTGAATGGTTGTTTTTCAGAATGGAGGAAGGTATACAGTGGTGTCCCCCCCAGGGGTTGGTATTGAGACCGCTGCTCTTTTTGATATATATTAATGAGCTGAACTAGGGTATACAGGCATAATTTCAAAGCTTACAGTGACACGAAATTCGGAGGTGTAGTAAACAATGAGGTGCTAACAGACTTTAGGAGGACGTGGACTGGTGAAATGGGCAGGCACATTGCAGATACAGTTTAATGCAGAGAAGTGTGAAGTGATTAATTTTGGTAGGAAGAATGAAAAGAGGCAATATAAACTAAACGGTACAATGTTAAAGGGGTTGTACGTACACTAATTTTTGAAGATGACAGACCAAGTTGAGAAAGCAGATGGGATCCTTAGCTTTATAAATAGATGCATAGAGTACAAAAGCAAGAAAGTTATGCTGAACTTTTATAAATCACTTGTTAGGCCTCAGATGGCGTATTGTGTCCAATTCTGGCCACCACACTTTAGGAAGAATGTCAAGGCCTTGGAAAAGGTGCAGAGAAGATTTGCTATAATGGTACCAGGGATGTGGGACTTCAGTTGTGTGGAGAGACTAGGGAAGCTGAGGTTGCTCTCCCTAGAGCAGAAAAGGTTAAGGGGAGATTAACTTGTGATGCTCAAAATCATGAAGGGTTTTGATAGTAAATAAGGAGAAACTGTTGCGAGTGGCAGAAGGGTCAGTAACTAGAGGACACATAATTAAGGTAATTGGATGAAGAACTAGAGGTGAGCTGAGGAGAAATTTTATCATTCAGCGAGTTGTTGCGATCTGGAAAGCACTGCCTGAAAGGGTGGTCGAAGCAGATTCAATAATAACTTTCAAAAGGGAATTGGAGAATTATTTGAAGGGGAAAAAAATTTGCAGGGCTATGGGGAAAGAGCAGCGGAGTGAGACTAATTGGATAGCTCTTTCAAAGAGCCAGTACAGGCATGATGGGCCGAATGGCCTCCTGTGCTGTATCATTCTATGATTCTGAGTCATGTATGTACATGTTTCCACTGTTAAACAAGCCTGTGTTGTTGAAATCCTTAGAGGCCGCCAGTTCTGATAAACAGCTGGGCTCATCAAAATCGACAACTCTTACCTGATCCTCAAACTCCATCCAGACCTAAAAAAAAAAAAAAAATACCTGACATGGAGCTGGGTACATAATTGGATAACTTTCAAAGAGCTGGCACGATGGACAGAATGGCCTCCTTCTGTGCTGTATGATTCTGAGTTGGGCGATCACAAGAGATGCTTGGGTCAGAAAAGCAATCTATAGATGCAAGTCTGCCATTTTGAGACAGGGTTCCAAAATTTGAAGGCAAACACCCACTTGGATATTGAGAAAAATGGCCTATTATCTGATGCCCATAACAAAGGTTCTTATTGAATTGAAACTGAATGATTGATCTTTATTCAAGTAATCTAATGAGCATTAAGAGATGGGGGAGAGGGAGTTTATCCTCTACTGGACCTTGGGTTTCTAAAATGATCTGTCAAATTCAGATATTAAGAAAAAAGACTTGCATTTATATAGCGCCTTTCACTTTGCAACCAATGAAGTACTTTAATGCAGGCATTGCTGTAATGCAGGAAACATGGCAGCCAATTTGCGCACTGAAAGGTGCAATGTGATAATGACTAGATCATCTGTTTTAGTATGTTGGTTGAGGGATAAATGTTGGCCAGGAGAACTCCTCAGCTCCTCTTCGAAATAGTGCCATGGGATCTTTTATGTTCACCTAGGAGAGCAGACGGGGTCTCGGTTTAACGGCACTTCTTGCAGTGCAGCACTTCTCCAGTACTGCACTGGAGTGTCAGCCTAGATTTTATGTTCAAGTCTCTGGAGTGGGGCTTGAGCCCACAACTTTCTGACTGAGATGAGAGTGCTACCTATTGAGCCATGGTTGACACCTGGTAGTATGATCCAGGAGATTGCTTAGCCATGATTGACTCAATGTTTACTTTCATGTTGACATTCAGCCTCGTTACAATGTTCTTGACATTCAGTTTTCAAGGAAGTAGTTGTCAACTACAGGTACTCCTGTATTGGTGCTCTTTTGTCCCTTCTCCAAGCCTTAATATTCCCAAAGCATTTTATTTGCACCCTGCTTCAGCTGCAGTACTTGCCTTCTTGTGTACAAAACACTTTCCTACTATTTAATAGCATAATGCATTACACAACTAACTTTTTCAAACACGTCATTTTCTTCCATCGCCTTTCTTGTATTGTCCCATTGCATGGAACTGTTCTTGCATGGCACCACTCTTACCTGTCTGAATGCAGCCAGCACATCTGCAGTAATTGCTTCTCTTCCTGCCCCTGCACTGTCACCTCTGGCATCTCCCAAGGACCTATCCTTGGTCCCCATCCTCTTCCTCATTTACATGCTGTGCTTTGATGACATCATCCACAGACATGGGATCATGCTATCAACACCAAAGCCATTCATTTTGGCCCCCACCATTAACTCCGCCCCCTTGCCAGTGCCTCCATCCATGCCCTAGCCACCTGCTCAGGCTAAACCAGGCCATATAAAATCTTGGCACCATGTTTGACCTTGAACTAAGCTTCAAACCTCATTCTATCCATCATGAAGATCATTTCTGCCTCTGCAATGTTGCCTGCCTCCATTGCTACCTAACCCCCCCCCCGGACTGATGCTGAAACCCTTATTCAAACTTATCACTTAAATTCAATGTTCCCTTACTGGCATCCTGCTTCACACTGTTCTGCTCTCCCATCACTCCTATCCTCACTGACCTACATTGGCTTCTTTTCATTCAATGTATTAACATCCTCATCCTCAAATCTCTCAATGCTCTTGCCCCACCTTATTCCTGAAACTTCCTCCAGCCTTGCGCCCTGCCTCTTTCCCCCCTCCTCCGCCCCGAGCCTCTTGGTGGTAATATGTTCAGCCTCTCACTTGTATTATCTGGAACTGCTGCTCAAACCACTCCACCTCTCTGCTTCTCTCTTCCCCTTTTAAAAGCCTCATCAAAACCCATCTTTTTGACTAAGCTTTTGGTCACCTCTCCTAACTTTCTGCACTGAAACGGTATTTTCTATTTACATTATCGTTCTACAACTGCTTTCACATTAATACACCGATGCAAAAGTGCTAATTCAATTTGGGAGTCGGGGTGACCTCATTTCCAAACGAGTGAAGCCAATAAGTCACACCATAACTTGGCAATCGCCCCTTCATTTGTTTATCTTTTCTACTTCTTTCGCCTTCCATCTTCATCCATGTAAAGCACTGCCAAGTTGTTACTGTTGCTGCCACTGTTGGGTAGACATTAATAGATTCATAGCTTAGCTGTAAATTAAGAAATAAAATAATTTCTCCATGATAAGCTCCTACATCATATCCCCATGCATTTTGGACTGCTTTGAGTGGGAGCTTTTCACTGGTGGATTGTTACTTTATTAATTGCAGCTGGATTTTCTAGTGCTACAAAGACATTTTGTTTCTGTAAGGAAAATTCCTTTGTATGTCTTCCCCGAGTCTGCCAAAGTACCACTATACAGTGCTAGGATATGATTGCTGCTGACGCAGATGGTTATCTGTTTCTTTCCTGCCAGCACTGGAAAAAAAAAATAATAAATGGTAAGCTGTTGCAGCAACTCCAGAATGCTGACGTTCATTTCATGTGCCAGGCATATCACTGGCAAGCAAATTTGCTGCTGTTGCACTCTGGAATGAAACAACTTTGCTTTGTTTGGACTAAATCAGTACTGTGATCACTTTTCCCACTGTAGATTTTCTGTGGGAAAAGGACAGAAATTTAACGTAAATTCACTTGGAAAATGTTTCCCACAAGTGTCGTTCCAACTTGTTATCCAGTGATTTGATTCCAAGATACAGTTTTCCCAATTATGTCGTGTTTTACTGATATGTTTATTCAAACTACCTATGATTTGTGTCCATGACTGTTCAAGAGCTGATCATTTTAATTGTGTCAAGAGATAGATAAAATAGATTTAAATAAATTATCAAAATAGATTGATCAGATTTCATTTTGGTTTTCGAACAGGTTGCTTATTGCACAAGGAATGTAAGGGTGTGTTTACACTATATAATTGTGCAGGGCTTTTGCTTTGCACCAATGCTGCAGTTCATGTAATGCAGCCTGAATCCCGGGTCAGGGTGCAAAATTACGCTGGAGCAAAGTGGAATGTGACTATGCCCTCCACTTTACTTTAGAGTCAATTCAGACCTTCATGCCTGATTTACATTACACAAGTTTGATTTTTGGTGTGAAGTTAAAACTGCTTTGCACTGATGCTAAACTTGTAGTGTTAAGTGTCTCTTAAGTTCTGCAACAGTTAGTAACTTGTATTAGTTGGGGTGTTTCTGTTTTCCTCCCTCCCTCTTCCTTCTGTGGATTACAAAGAGTTAGTGTCCTGCTGCTCTCTGGTATTATTCAAAGGGGCTTTATTTTTTTTTAAGGATTCCATTGGGCTTTTTGGTGGATGGAATGTCATGGTGGGGGATTAAAAGAAATCAACACTTCTTCTGCAGTTCATTCTGTAGGCGTGCATCAGCAACAACCGCAGAGAGTGATTGTATATGAAAATCTTTCTCCGAATACAAGTCAATATTACTAACTGCAGTTAAGTATTAACTTTTTATAGTTCTACCATGACATTTCATCCAGTAAATAGCCCTTCACAATTGAAAACTTTTTTTTTAGAAAAGAACTAAATCCTCTTGGCATCATACTACTCTGCAACATTATGCAAACATCTCATATTTCTCACCTGGTAAGTTACACCTGGGCTGTTGGAGAAAGTTCTGAGCACTTTCCCCACAGGAAGGAACAATTGGAGAGTGCGGTGACTCTAGGGTGGGCTTCTCTAATAACCAGGCACAGAGGGACATTGGCATAACAGCTAAGGGCATGTCGCCTGCCTGGTTTTCTCCCTCTTTCTTTCAGTGTTCCTTTTTAGGTGATGAAGGCTGTGTAAACTCAAAGGAAAGAAGATTTTTTTTTTTAAAGGATTTAAATTGTCATAAATTGAATTCTCTTCAAATGCCTGTCAGCAAAATACAAAAAAACCCTATTGAAAGCAATGCAAAAATACAACTTTTGTGAGTAATTTTTCTGCTTAAAAGGCAAAACTTAAAATGATAGATTAGAAGTTAACAAAATTGATTCGTAAACTTCATTCAAAAACCTGCGGATATGTTTAGGTACTAATAGGCTTGTAAACAATAGAGACAAAAATACTATAATATATTTGTGTTTTGTATTCTGGACAACAACCTTTCTGCTGGGAGTGTTGAAGTGATTCTAACAGCATTTGCTTAAATATGAATTACTCAAATGGGAATAGAAAATCTACTTTGACTTTTTTTTAAAATTAATTCTGATATGGGCATCATTGGCAAGGCTGGCTTTTATTGCCCATCCCTAGATGCTCAGGGTGGTGATGGGCGGCTGCCTTGAACCCCTGCAGTTGTGTGGTGAAGATGCTCCCATGATGCTGTTGGGTAGGGATTTTGACCCAGTGATGATGAAGGCACAGCAATATATGTTCAAGGCAGGAGTTCTTTGAGGAAGTAACATATAGAGTGGATAAAGGGGAACCAGTGGACGTAGTGTATTTAGACTTCCAAAAGGCATTTGACAAGGTGCCACACACAAGATTATTGCTTAAGGTAAAAAATCACGGGATTGGGGGTAATATTCTGGCATGGATAGAGGATTGGCTATCTAACAGAAAGCAAAGAGTTGGGATAAATGGTTCATTCTCAGACTGGCAATCAGTAACTAGTGGTGTTCCACAGGGGTCAGTGCTGGGTCCCCAACTCTTCACAATCTATATTAACGATTTGGAGGAAGGGACCAAGTGTAACATATCAAAATTTGCAGATGATACAAAGATGGGAGGGAAAGTAGTGAGTGAGGAGGACATAAAAAACCTGCAAGGGGACATAGACAGGCTAAGTAAGTGGGCAGAGATTTGGCAGATGGAATACAACACTGGAAAGTGTGAGGTGATGCACTTTGGCAGGAAAAATCCTAGAGCAATTTATTATCTTAATGGCAAGAAACTGGAGAGTACTGAAGTGCAAAGGGATCTGGGGGTCCTGGTGCACGAAACTCAAAAGGTTAGTATGCAGGTGCAGCAAGTGATTAAGAAGGCAAATGGAATGTTGGCTTTCATTGCTAGGGGGATAGAATATAAAAATAGGGAGGTATTGCTTCAGTTGTACAAGGTATTGGTGAGACCGCACCTGGAATACTGCATACAGTTTTGGTGTCCTTACTTAAGGAAAGACATCCTTGCTCTCGAGGCAGTGCAAAAAAGGTTCACTCGGTTAATCCCGGGGATGAGGGGGTGGTCATATGAGGAGAGGTTGGGTAGATTGGGACTCTACTCATTGGAGTTCAGAAGAATGAGAGGCGATCTTATTGAAACATATAAGATTGTGAAGGGGTTGGATCGGGTGGATGCGGGGAGGATGTTCCCGATGACGGGTGAGACGAGAACTAGGGGACATAGTCTTAGAATAAGGGGCTGCTCTTTCAAAACTGAGATGAGGAGGAACTACTTCACTCAGAGGGTGGTAGGTCCATGGAATATGCTGCCACAAAAAGCTGTAGAAGCTACAACATTAATTAAATTTAAAACAGAAATAGACAGTTTCCTAGAAGTAAAGGGCATTAAGGGTTACGGGGAGCGGGCAGGAATTTGGACATGAGTCTAGGTTCGGATCGGTCATGGCCCTGTGGGTAGTGGAGCGGGCCCAGGGACTGTGTAGCCTGATTCTGCTCCTATTTCGTGTGTGCAATTCTGTTAGATGCAGGAGATGGTTCTGTGATAGATAGTAGATTGGCGGTTAGGATCAGATCAGCCATGATCTTATTGAATGGCGGAGCAGGCTCGAGGGGCCGATTGGCCTACTCCTGCTCCTATTTCTTATGTTCTTATGTTCTTATGATAGTTTGTGACCTGGAGGGGAATTTGGAGGTGATGGGATTCCCAACACCTGCTGCCCTTGTCCTTTTGAAGTGGTAGATTTGGGAGGTACTGCTGAAGAAGCCTCGATGAGTTGCTGCAGTGTAAATAGTATACACTGCAGCCACAGTATGTGGAAGGTCGCGGTTGAGGGGGTGGATGCTTAGGCTGTTGGATGAGGTGCTAATCAAATGGACTGCATATTTGGGATAGTGTTAAGCTTCTTGAGTGTTGTTGCAACTGCACCCATCCAGGCAAGTGGAAAGTAACTGGGCCACACTGCAGAATTCCCAGCCTCTGACCTGCTCTAGTAGCCTTGTCATTTATGTGGTTGTTCCAATAAGTTGCTGTTCAGTGGTGACCCCCCCCCCCCCCCCCCAAGATGTTTATGGTGGGGGAAACTTGATGGTAATGCCATTGAATGTCAAGGGGAGAGGGTTAGGATATCTCCTGTTGGAGATGGTCATTGCCTGGCACTTGTGCAACGCAAATCTTACTTGCCACTTATCGGCCCAAGCCTGGATGTTGTCCAGATCTTGCTGCATGTGAGAATTACAAATAGAGCTGAACACTGGAATCATCAGCTAACAGCCCCACTTCTGATTTTGTGATGGAGGCAAGGTCATTGGTGAAGCAGCTGAAGATAGTTGGGCCTAGGACGCTGTTCTGAGGAAGTCCTGCAGCAATGTCCTTGGTTTGAGATGATTTGCCTGCAACAACCACAGTCATTTGTGCCAGTTATAGAAATTAAAATATTTATTTCATTTGAAATACATATCTGCTGTGCCAAGAATTTTTCTTTTATGAAGCTCATGTGTCTTGTGTTCTGTGAATTCTGTATTTTCATAAGGCATGCATTAACTAGCCATGCAAAACCTTTCAAAGTTAACTGTTTTAGGTGATTAAAATGCAATACAGTTAAAAAAAAAATGCATGCAATAATGCATTATTGACACTGACCTAATCGTTTTGATACTGGACTAGCAAACCAGAAGTTGAGTTCAAATCCCACCATGGCAAGCTATGAAATTGAATTCAATCAATCTGGTATTTTGTGGACTAGCACCAGAAAAATAATCGGGAAAGCTCCCAGATTATCATCAAAAACCTAACTGCTTCACTAAGGTTCTACAGGGAAGGAAGCCTGCTTACCCCTACCTGGTCTGCCTTACATTATGTTGATTACTCTTAATGCCCCCTGAAATAGCCTAGCAAGCCACTCAGTGGTAAACAATTGCTACTAAGGAACAAAATCAGATGAACTTGTCAGCAATGATCCAGACATAATATCAATTAGCACCATGCCAAGTGGGATAGACTAAGGACAGATCTAGCAGCCCAAAACATGAGACCATCAGCAGCAGCAGAATTTTATATGATCTCAATCTCAAACCAGGCAACCAATCTGGTTCACTGAAGCAGCACCAGGCATACTTTAGAATGAAGTTATGATGAACACCAAAACCTCAAGGTATAGACGGAGATAAAGAGCCCCACAATCAACAGATCAGAGCATAGCTCTGTAGCCCTATTATGTTCAGTCAAGAATATTGGTGGACAACCAGGCAACTATCGAGAGGAGGCGATCCATGAATGTCCTATCCTGGACCATGGTGCTCTCCAGCCCGTGAGTACAAGAGACAAGAGTTTGCAAGCATTTTCAGCCAAAAGTACCAAATGAACAGTCTGAATTGCCTTCATAGACGCTGATGTCCGGTCAGTTCAGTTCACTCCAAATTACATTAAGAAGCAGCTGAGTGCACTGGACGTAGCAAAGGCTATGGGCCCTGACAACATCCAAGCTGTAGTACTCAAGACCTGTACACCAATGGTAGCCACTCCCCTAGCCAAACTGTTCTTGTACAACAATGGCACTGGCATCTACACGACCGTATAACCTATCCACAAAAAAACCCAGATAAATTAACCTCTCCATTAGTGGAAGCATGCTCGCAGGTAATTACTGTAAGAAATCTTGTTCCACTTGAAATGCTAACTTAAACGGACCAATATCAATTCCATCGCACCATTTGCATATTTAACAAGCCACAGTTTCCATACTACACATTGCAATGGCAAAAGTGACCAATAAAAATCCATTGCAATCTTTAATGATGCTAATTGGTCCTTTGAGAGAAGTGGAATTTTTTTTGGCAACAATGGCTTCCATTTTCAGAGATTGTAAAAGTTACTAAGCTTGTATGTGTTCATAAACAACAACTTGCCCTTGAATAGCGCCTTTAACGTAGTAAAGCATCCCAAGGTGCGTCACGAGCGTTGTCAAAAACAAAATTTGACACCAAGCCTCTTGAGATATTAAGACAGGTGACCAAAAGTTCGATCAAAGAAGTAGGTTTTAGGGAGTGTCTTAAAGGAGGAGAGAGGCAGAGAGGTTTATGGAGGGAATTCCAGAGCTTGGGGTCTAGGCAGCTGAAGGCACAGCTGCCAATGGTGGAGCGATGAAAATCAGATATGCACAAGAGGCCAGAATTGGAGGAGCGCAGAGATCTGAGGGTTGTAGGGCTGGAGGAGATTGGAGATAGGGAGGGGCGAGGCTATGGAGGGATTTGAAAACAAGGATGAGAATTTTCAAATTGAGGCGTTGCAGGACCGGGAGCCAATATACGTCAGCAAGCACGGGGGTAATGGGTTAACAGGACTTGATGCGAGTTAGGGTAAGGCCAGCTTAGTTTTAGATGAGCTCAAGTCAATGAAACATCTGATCTACCCTTGATAATTGTCAGAAATGTAGCAGAAGTTGGACTTCTGAGTTTCCCTGATGTCTCAGCATGATTGTCGAGTGAGTGAGCGAATGCGATCATTCTTGATCTAATGAGAGTTAGCTGACCTTGGGTGCAGTGGAGGTAGGAGCACTGCACTTGGCCTCAGCAGCCCTGATGTAGGAATGGGAAAATTGGGCAGGATTCCCAGCCTGATTTCTATCCAGGTGTGTGCCTGTGGATGTCAAATGGTCCCAGGATTGGGATCAGATCTGGTGGCCACTTATTGAATAGCCTGCTGGAATTCACAGTTAAGACTGACCATGAATAATAGTCATTGGAAATAGGCAGTGGAGAGCACTTGCCACATATGGAACTGTACCCTAGTAAGTAGTCAATGCCTTTTGGAAGGGAAAAAAACTGGGAGTAGAAATAATAGATTTTGTCACTAGCTGCTAACTCTTCAGGAACCAAGATAGCATTTTCTATATTGCCATAGGCACCTGCAATGCCTTTTGTTTGCCCCATCAAATTTTTGAAATGCCCCCTTTCAAAAAAAAAATAGCAGTAATTCATTAGACTAATATTGGTAGTATGGGGGATAGTGTAGATATTAGTGGTAATTTTACAAGTATGTGCTGCCAGTGGGATGCTTTGCACGCCAGCAGTGCACGTAGCTCGACTTTCTGGAAAATTTCCAATACATGCCATTAGCTGGCAAGGCTCCCCAAACACGGGCTTGTAAAATTACACTCATTATGCTTCGTGATTCCTTACTTGCTTCTTAGCTTGCTGATTGTAGTGCAGAACCAACTACAAAGGATGCCAAAAAAATCTTCTGTAGCAACCCCCATTCCCGTCACTCCTTTTATGTAGAACTTTTGAGCAAAACATGAAATGTTCCATAATTAGCCTTTTTAAAAAAAATTGCAGTAAATGTGCTCAATTCACTGCCAAATTTCACATTTTAGATGTCTGATCACTTTTATGTAAATATAGATTTATGCTGAGTGTTAGTAATTTACTGGCAGTTGTTTTTATTGTACAGATGGAATTACTGGTTTACCATTACTTATTTAATCACTCAAAGATGTGAAAAGTAGCTCCTTTATGTATATAGTTTGTATAATTATGATCCAAGTAGAACATTTCTGTACAGACTAGTTGCACATTTATCGAATATTTATCCTCGTGTTGCCCTTCATGAGCTTGAACTAAAGTCTCTGGGTTAAGAAAAAAATCTTAACCTTGAATATTATAAGACAAGAAGTTCAAGAAAATTCTTCAAGTTTCTCTGCATAATGTGTTCAGAAAGAAGTGATTTATGTAGGAAAAATATTATTTTGGGCTAAGGAATAAATTCTAATTTGAGGCACAGGAAATTTGGAATATACAATTCAATGTCCAATAGCAAAGGTAGAAATTGAAGGATATGGATGGGATAATTGGCCACAAAGTATCCAGTCAGTGTTGAACTGTTTAAAAAGTTGATCAAGTACTGCAGTGTATTTTTAAGGGTATTTGTCTATAAACTGAAACCAGTTGTCTTAACTTTTGTATAGATATCTAGTGATGCCACCTATGGAAATGTATCTTCAATTTTGCCATCCTACCTTCAAACAATAGGACTGTGATGCTTTGGAGAGGGTTCAAGGAAGTACAACAAAGATGATTCCAGGACTTGGGGCTCAAAATTATGAAGAATCATTCACAGAATTGAGACGAGATTGAAAGGGGAGGTGAAACAGGTCTTTTAAAATGCTAAGAGGCACGAGCACTGAAAGTGTGATGGAATACCCTCCACTTGCCTGGATGAGTGCAGCTCCAACAACACTAGAAGCTCGGCACCATCCAGGACAAAGCAGCCCGCTTGATTGGCACCCTATCCACCACCTTAAACATTCAGTCCCTCCACCACCGGCGTACCGTGGCTGCAGTGTGTACCACCTACTGTAGCAACTCGCCCAGGCTTCTTCGGCAGCACCTCCTAAACCCGCAACTTCTACCACCTAGAAGGACAAGGGAAATGGTGCATGGGAACACCAACACCTCCAAGTTGCACACCATCCTGACTTGGAAATATATTGCCATTCCTTCATCACTGAGTCAAAATCCTGGAACTCCCTACCTAACAGCACTGCGGGAGTATCTTCACCACAAGAACTGCAGCGGTTCGAGAAGGCGGCTCGCCACCACCTTCTCGAGGGCAATTAGGGATGGGCAATAAATGTTGGCTTTGCCAGCGAAGCCCACATCCCATAAACGATTAAAAAAAAATCTGCACAGTTCTTCAATTTGGACTGAGAGCATAGAATTAACGGGCATAGATTTACAATTAGCAAGGCTCAAGCACCATTAGAGAATAACACCTTCCCCACAGAACAGTAGATGTGTGGAACAGACTCTCAGAAAATATTATTAATGTTGTTTTGATTGATTCGCAAAGGGCTGGCTAAATATCTAATTAAGCCTGGGATTGGGAGAGTTATGGAGTGACCCAGATGATCAAGTACTGTTTGGAGCATGGCGGTACCTTTGTTCATCAGTGTCATGGAGGTGTCTGTGTAATGTCAACAAAGGTCAGCATGTATAAGTCAAAGAGGAGGATACTTTGGGAATTCTAGAGGTGACTGTGGGATCTGGAGTTGAAGCCTTTGCTGGAAATGCACTGGTTGCACAGACAGATATGAGTGGAACCATGCAAAGACAGTCTTGAAGATGAGGGTACTGTAATTGTCAAACATTGGTGAGGTCAAAGAGGACAGGGAAGGACATAGTGTCGTGCTTATGTTGTGATTTTGACCAGGCATTCTCAATGCTGTGAGCAGGACAACGATGACAACAACTTGCATTTGTGGAGTGTCTTTAATGTAGTAAAAACATCCCAAGACGCTTCACAGGAGCGTTATCATACAAAATTTGACATCGAGCCACGAAGAGGGATATTGGGACAAAAGACCAAAAGCTTGGTCAAAGAGGGGTTTGAAGGAGCGACATAAAGGAGGATAGAGAGGTGGGGAGATTTCGAGAGGGAATTCCAGAGCTTGGGGCCTAGGCAGTTGAAAGCACAGCCACCAATGGTGGAGTGCTGAAAATTGGGGATGTGCAAAAGGCCAGAATTGGAGGCGTGCATAGGTCTTGGAGGGTTATAGGGCTGGAGGAGGTTATAGAGATTGGGAGGGGCAAGGCCATGGAGGGATTTGAACACCAGGATGAGAATTTTAAAATTGAGGCGTTGCTGGACTGGGAGCTAATGTAGGTTAGTGAGCACAGGGGTGATGGGTAAATGTGACTTGGTACGAGTCAGGATACGGGCAGCAGAGTTAGTTGAGCTTAATTTTATGAGAAGTCGCACAACACCAGGTTATAGTCCAACAGATTTATTTAATTTTACAAGCTTTCGGAGCTGTCGCTCCTTCTTCAGGTAGGGTAGCTGTGAGAGAATCTCCCAGAATTCACAATGGCCCAGAAATTGATCTCGCTCTGTTCCCGCGGGGGTAAGCCTTCCCCGCGAACTCTCACCTCGCTTGTGCTTTTTCAGATCCAGCTCGCACGAACTTGATGTTCCAGACATCAGCCGGGCAGTGCTTGCGTATCCCACCGGCGTAGTGAATTCGTGCAAGCTGTGGGATCACGTGACTCCGTTAGAGCCAATGGCAGCACACCATCTTCCATTCATAAGTTTCACATACGTGCTGTGAAATCTATGAATCTTACACCCCCCCCCCCCAAAATAACAGCTAAACCTCAATTAAATTTAAAAAAACCATCACATTAATAAAATAAGTATAGTTAAATAAATTAACCATTTTAAATAAAAAATTTAATTTTTGAAAAAATTTAAAATCTTTTTAAAAGTTGTAAAAAATAAACTTGCCTGTCTTTAAAGTCTCTAAAAAAGATATACCTGTGAAAAAAAAAATTCAAAAAAATACTTAATTCACTACTTACCTTGTTAAAAGTGGGTCTTACTCCTCCTTTTTACATTTCTAAAATCTTCAGTACTTACCTGCGCGTCCAAAGCATGAAGTGCACAGCGTGCGCGCAGCCTGTAGCATGCACGCGATGCACCGAGGAACCGCCCCCTTTTCAAAAGAGCAATTGCCGGTTTTCAGCGCATGCGCAGGGCATGCAGAAAACCGGCAATTGCAGAGGGAATACGCGAGAGTACGCAGTGCGTACTCTCGTGCACCGGGATGAATTTTTGGGCCAATATAAACACAGAAAAAATGTATTCAAATCTTTCCCTACATCAAAGACACACTAAGAGCACAGCCAAGACAATGAGATGTGTCCCAGGGGGTCCAACGTGTCAAAACACCTGCTGGCTGCATATCCTCTGCAGTTGACTTTGGTTCTTGTGTTAGTTTTTTTTTTAAAAAGGCTGGAAAGACCGGCCATGATGTCAAGTCACGTTCTGTATCGTGACATGAACCCGATATCGCGATTGAGGCCATCCTCATGAGTGCGGAACTTGGCTATCAGTTTCTGCTCTATGATTTTGCGCTGTCGTGTATCCCGAAGGCCGCCTTGGAGAACGCTTACCCGCAGATCCGAGGCTGAATGCCCCTGACTGCTGAAGTGTTCCCCGACTGGGAGGCAACCCTCCTGCCTGGCGATTGTTGCGCGGTGTCCGTTCATACGTTGTCTCAGTGTCTGCATGGTCTCGCCGATGTACCATGCTCTGGGGCATCCTTTACTGCAACGTATCAGGTAGACAACGTTGGCCGAGTCACATGAGTATGTACCATGTACCTGGTGGGTAGTGTCCTCACGTGCGATGATGGTATCTGTGTCCATGATCTGGCATGTCTTGCAGAGGTTGCCGTGGCAGGGTTGTGTGGTGTCGTGGTTGCTGTTCTCCTGAAAGATGGGTAATCTGCTGCGAACGATGGTACTTTTGAGGTTAGGCGGCTGCTTGAAGGCGAGTAGTGGAGGCGTGGGGATGGCCTTAGCAAGGTGTTCGTCGTCATCGATGACATGTTGAAGGCTGCGAAGACCATGGCGTAGTTTTTCCGCTCCGGGGAAGTACTGGACGACGTAGGCTACTCTGTTGGTTGTGTCCCGTGTTCGTCTTCTGAGGAGGTCTATGCGGTTTTTCGCTGTGGCCTGTCGGAACTGTCGATCGACGAGTTGAGCATCATATCCCGTTCTTACGAGGGCGTCTTTCAGTGTCCGTAGGTGTCCATCGCGTTTTTATGAATTTTATGAAGGGTTGAAGGTAGGATGCCGGCCAGAAGAGCATTGGAATAGACAAGTCTAGAGGTAACAAAGGCATGGGTGAGTGTTTCAGCAGCGGATGAGCTGAAGCAAGGGCAGAGACGGGCAATGTTAGAGGTGGAAGTAGGCGGTCTTGGTGATTGAGAGGATGTGAGGTCGCAAGCTCCGCTCAGGTCAAGTAAGAAGTTGATGTTGTGAACAGTTCGGTTCAGCATCAGTGGCCAGGGAGGGGGCTGGAGTCTTTGGTTAGGGAACAATGTTTGTGGCGGGGTATGAAGACAATTGCTTCAGTCTTCCCAATATTTAATTGGAGGACATTTCTTATGCAATACTGGACGGAAATAATGGTGCAGAAATTTGTACAGCGAGTTGAGAGGTCAGCACAGAGCTAGGAGGTGACAGCACTTTCCGGGACCTTGGGAAGGCTAGGTTACAAATCGTGCAATAGTTGGAGAAGATGGATGGGTCAAGAGTGTTTTTTTTTTTAATGGGGTGATGGGGGTTTTGAAAGGGAGAATGATGGTTGGGGTTTGGGAGGATGAGGGGGTAGTGGCAAGAGTTGTGGATTTTCTTTACTTTCCAGAATGATGCTGATGTAGTTGGGGGATTTGAAGATTGAAAGGGTTTGGGCCCAATTGACATCTTGTCTCTATTGCCGTGGGAACTATACTGAAAAAATTGGACCGTAGGCAATGGGACTGATTTGATGGGAATGAGGACATTAAAGGCAGGAATGCAGGAGCTGTTTAACAGGCCAACAACAGCAGCAGCAATGCCATGACTGATGCGTGCCAGAAGAAGCAGAGTTGGTAGTTAATGGGCCAGAAATTCAGCTTTCAGGCTTCCTGCGGATGCAAGCATCGTGCGCGTACTTGCCTACCGCGCCTGCAGTTGTGCTTTGGGCCCACGAGGACTTCGGGTCCTGGGCCTCCTGTAGCTGCCGGCGCGCAGTGCTTGCGTATCCCAGGGGCGCAGTTAGTTCAAAGCGTCCCCTGGGATCACGTGGGCCATGGAGAGCCAATCCTAGCAGGGCATTTTCATTCATAAATTTGACAGGAAGACCTGTCAAATCTATGAATAGAAATCGACCCCAAAACCACACAAACTTCAATTTTTTTTAATAACTAAGTTAAATAAATTAACTACTTTAAACAAAAAATTTAATTTTTGAAAAAATTAATTATACTTTTTAACGGTGCTAAAAATAAACTTACCTTTCTTTAAAGTATCTAAAAAAGATAAACCTGTTGAGAATTTTTTTTAAATTGTAATTAATTAACTACTTACCTTGTTTAAAAACAGGCCTTGCGCCTCCTTTTTAAAAGTGCAGCTTCTTCATACTTACCTTCCCGGAGAAACCTGAAAAAAAAACTGAAGTTCGCAGCGTGCGCGCAGCCTCTCCCACGCACGCGTTCGACTTTTGAACCCCTCCCTTCATGGGAACGGAAGTTCCGGTTTCCCGCGCATGCGCAGTGCATGCAGGAAACCGGCACTTCAGGTGGCCTTACGGGTGTGTACACAGCGCGTACTCACCCGACAACAGCCGAATTTCTGGCCCAATGTTTTGGAGCAGAAACTGGGGGTGGCGGGGGAGGGAAATGTTTTCCCTGGGCAATGGGAGAGGGTAGTAGGATTGGAGGTAGGCAGGGCTATCTGGATGGCAAAAGAGAGGAGAAAGTGGTTGACAATCTCGACATCAATGATCAACACCTCTGAGCTAATGCAGCCACATGAGCTGATGAGGATGTGGGGCTGACTGTGGGTGGGGAAGTTGATGTGACAAGTAAGGTTTAGCGAAGACTGAAAACAAAAGTCAAATGATAGCGAGCAGGGAGAGTTAAGGTGAAGGGTAAGACGAAGCCTAATCAATACATTTTCTGTCGCATGGCTTTTGGAAATCCATAACCCTGATCTCTCAAGATTCACGTAATGAAAGGATTTATGAATTTAAAAAGCTGCATTTGTTTCAAAATGTTACAGGTTAAAGTTCTATTTTCAGATTCGTGGTAAAATTATCAATGACCTGAGATGTTTCCATTCCTTTTTGATTCCTTGCATAGCGAGCACCACTGCCAAGCTGAGAGTGACACCAGGCAGTCACTCCCAAGTCCTGCTGTTGCCTCTCTTTATCTGGCCACCAATGATGCACGAGAAGGCGTGGGGTGGCGATTTGCTGGTGTCGCTTCCCTATCTGCGGAAGTTGCGAAGTTCTGCCTGACCCAACTGATATCTTGCCCCTTTGGCTCAGCATTGCACAACACTAATGCACTCTATTTCTATTTCTCTTACTTTCAATGAGATGACCAAATATGTTGCTGATATTACTGATGCATAGTATATCAGCATGGTCAGTCCTACTGTTCAGTATTGCCCATTTATGAGCTGTATGGGAAAACTGATTAATTAAAAAATATTTAAAGAAATCTAATGGCCACTAATTGACTAAAAAACAAGCATTTTAAATGATTTGTGTCATTATCAGAACAAATTCAAATATGTGCAGTGTTTAAGGCGAGAGGCTACCAGCCCTACTATGTGGAGCTGTGAATTATTGGATGTGTAATGTCTGCACAACAAACGTGAGAGTTGAATCACAGATGAAACACATTTAGCTGCTATGAATGGATGAGCGAAAGGTTTACATTTGACATGCCCTTTGTGACCACTTTAAATTCCCACCATCTACTGTAATTTTACATGGCTCAGAAGCTGCTGCTGTTTTCACTAAAGCATTATCACTATGTGGCACTTTTCTTCCCCCACCCCCACATATGATGCCATTTCAGTTCTTGAAATAGAACTAAAAACCTTGTGATGATTCAGTTAAGACATTGCATTACGTATTTTTAGCAATCATTCTAATCTCTGAGAAAATTTGTCCCAACTAAGGGTAATAGTGGCCTGTATTTTGTGGCCCTTATGGGTGCGTACGTGCCCGTAAGGGCTGCGCAAGTTCCGGGTTTTTACGTGCAAAGCGCATGCGCGAAAACGCGGAACTTGCGATCTGTCAAGAATCTCCTTGACAGATTCAATGCATCCCCGGGAAAAGGGCCTCCGCAGGTGGAGAGTTGGGATATTTGCCCAACTTCTGCCCCGGGAATGTCTGTGAAATTCTTACACCTGGCGTAAGGCCTGCTTTTACCAGCGTAAGTTTTATAAAAATACATTTTTGTCAATTATTTAAACATTAAAAAACCTGTACAATAAGTTAAGGTTATTTTTAGCCCCTTTAAAAAAAATTAAAATTTATTTTTCAAAAAATTAAATTTTTGTTAAATGGCATTCTAATTCATTTTAAATATGTAATTTTTAAAAAATCTATTTGATGTGCAGATGTATTTTTGGGGGTATTCACATTCATGCTTCTGAGGTTTCTGGACATATGGAATCCCCATAAGCACGAATAGGGATCCGCTTCTGTCATTCGTTGGGGCAACCCATGTGATCCCAGGGGCGTTTGCGAACCGCCTGTGCCCTGGGATACATGGGCCTCTACCCGCAGGTACCTGGAGAGGCCCAGAACCGCGAGTCTCCGTACCTTCCGGGCCACCAGGTACGCGGGCATTTTATTTGCGGATCGGAGGAATTTCCCTGCGGGAAGCCTCTGACCGCAAATTCAGGGCCACACTCTTTAAATGTGATATAAATCCTCTAAATGTTAAAAGAAAATTCTTTAAATTCATAAATATGTTTCAAATAAAATCCTTTGCCAAATCATCCACCTGCTATACTATTTGATAGCATATTAGAGTTTGTCCAGTGATAGTGTTCCTTTATACACGAAAATGAAGACTCTTGTTGGAAAAAGAATCTGTCTAGCTGAATGCATTGATGACTCTTCCACGTGTTTCACAAGCTGGGATTGACGGGCTGCTACTGTTTACATTTTGGTTGTTGCCAATTCTCCTTTTGTGACCAACATGCTGGTGCTCATATTGGCTGACACTGCTATATATTGCTGCTTGTGTGATTAGCAGTGAGATTCTTCTATCTGTTCCCCTTGATATAAGATGTGCTTGAATGGGTCTTTTGAATTGGGTTCATTCACCGTCCTGATTTCATTTGCCCTGTTTCTGTTCACGTACAAGAGCTATTTTGGCCATGCAGAACGTGGCACTGAAAATACATGATTTGAAATACATATTGGGAAGACCGAAGCCATTGTTTTCGGTCCCCACCACAAACTCCGTTGCCGAGCCACTGACTCCATCCCTCTCCCTAACGTGTCTGAGGCTGAACCACACTGTTCGCAACCTTGGTGTCATATTTGACCCTGCAATGAGCTTCTGACCACACACCCATAGCATAACTAAGACCACCTATTTCCACCTCTAACATTGCCCGTCTCAGCCCATCCGCTGCTGAAACCCTCATCCACGCCTTTGTTACCTCTGGACTTGACTATTCCAACGCACTCCTGGCTGGCCTCCCACGTTCTACCCTACATAAAATTGAGGACATCCAAAACTCGGTCATCCAAAATTCTAAAAATATATAGATTTATTAAAGAACCGACATGTAATTTACAGTTGGTGATTCAATCGCAACATTAACAGTTCCAAAAACAGTAAGCTTTTACAATCTTATTATCAGAGATCCTTATTCTCAAATCTTAACTTGGTTACGTTTTTACAGTTTTTAGTCTTTATTCCAGGATATCCACCAAAATCAAATCCAGTATAGTACCTTGATCCCCGAGGTACAAAGAGTTGTAGACTTAGAGCTTGCCTCTGATGCCAAGAATCGCTTTGCCCCTTTACAGCGAGACTATCATCCCATTTGAAAGTTCAATATTTATGTCCGTTGAAGTTTTCTGCTGATGTAAGCTAATTATCTCTAGTCATTTTTCTGCTGACCCCAGCTATTCTTAGTCAGTTCAGCTGGTAGCATTAAGAATTATGTCTTTACCTTTAGGTGTTCAAAGCTTATCATAAAAATGGAGTGACAGCGGATGCATCTATTTGATGTCATTCTTACCAAGGTCTTCTGTTTGTGTCTTTTTACGACGTGTAAATTAAAAACACCTCATACCGGGTGCACCATTGTTGTCTTAGTTACCTCAACTGGTTGCAACACCGAATCGTGTCTCCTGTGTTTCATTTGATGTCATTTTTACAAAGGCATATGTTAATTTTCTGTGTTTCTTTCCGAAGTGTTGGTTTAGGACACCTTAACAGGGTGTACCATTGTGTTCTTTCTAAGGCTTCAGGCTATCAGGAACCTCCAACCTCCTGTTTCAATAAGGTTATTGATTCAGTGTCAACAACTTATCTTCTCTCAATAGTCTGTATGCTGTTGACCGCTTCTCCATTGTTGGGTTTTTAAATTTTCAAGCCCAGTTTGTCATGTTACAAAGGCCAGGATTCTTTCATAGAATGGTGTATTTTTCTGAATATGGCTTATTCCTTCACACGCTGACCTACATTGGTTCCTGGTTAAGCAACGTCTCGATTTCAAAATTCTCATCCTCATTTTCAAATCCCTCCATGGCCTCGCCCCTCCCTATCTCTGTAATCTCCTCCAGCCCCACAACCCCCTGAGATATCTGCTATCCTCTAATTCTGCCCTCGAGTATTTTTTGTCTTATACGCCTGTGAAGCGCCTTGGGATGTTTAACTACGTTAAAGGCGCTATATTAATAAAGTTGTTGATTTTTCTGGCAGATGAGAGGCGAGTGAGGTTGCATTTTTGGGTGGGACTATTCATGCTGGACTCCACCCTGTTAAAGATGCACTGGAATGTCTGGGAAGTAAGCATACAGTGCATAACTGTATCATAGATGGAGCCTACTAAAAAGGCAAAGGCTGGTATTACCAGTTTAGGGCCTGCTTTAGATATTCTCTCTGGTACAACTGTCCTGAACATTACCATAAATGATCTGAGTATCTTCTGTTTGGAGGCATGCCTATACTGTCCAATATCTAACTATATGTTAGCATAATCCAGGCTATAACAATAGGACTCCCTTGAGATCTGAACTGGATATCATGTCTTTTGCACGTGCACTTCTCCACCTTTTTTCAAGGCAGACTGAACTCTTGATGAGACAAGGCTAGATATGAATCACTGAGCGGTTTTATTTCAGACACTAAATAAGCGTAGAGAGTAACAGTCAAAAGGAAATTCCACTTACTGAGCTTAATCTCTCTTCTCCTTCAACACATGGGAATGTGCCCTGTCCCTTTCGTGGGCTAATTTTATTTAAGGCATTGCCTTTCTTTCAGACTATCCTATCTGCAAAACCTGCCCACCTGCATTTGTATTTTAGCTTCCAGCTCCAGCCCTCGACCACCTTCAAAACTCAACTGGCCATGTGTCCCCAGACAGGGGGAGGACTGAGCTGCTGACTTCCTCCTCAATAATTTGGCAGTAAGCCGGTCAATAAAGCAGCCATCACTCCTTCCCTCCTTGGAGTGTGAGTTTTAAAGCAGACGGGATAGATTTCCCAGACTTCCGCCCAGACCCTGCCATAATCCTGGCCCAATTTCCTGAGTTGGGCAGTCATTAGCCATTTATGGCAATATTCCCACGAGCAAGTATGAGGTCGCCATCAGCTGATAGGAATATTCAGATAGTCCAGAAGAGGCAGAAGCCAAATGTAACAGGCAGTAAAGCCCCATATATTTCAGTGCATCTCCCACTGAAGACCTCAGCAGAGACTGAAGCCTTCAGTAACTAAGTGCTGGGGTTGAATTGATGTGAGGCGAGTCCTCTATTAGGCCCTCTATTTGCCACACGTGGAGCCTTTCCCGCCGCTAACCAGGACCAGCAGCCAGATAGTGGTGGGAGTAAAGTTGAATTAGTTGGGAACCTGGGTCCTGTGCCCTGCTGGCATTAGCATGCAGCAGGTAGGGAAGGAATGACCAGCAGTAGTCCTGGCAGGGTGAGGGCAGTTGAGTTGTGTGGAAGGCAGCAATAGGCCTCGACACAATTTTTTTTGTTTCTCCCCTACTGTTGTCACACCCAATTTTGGACAGGATGGATGAGGAAAACTCGTTCCAACAGCTCCTATTCTCGTGTTGAATGTGGGCCATCCTGACTAACGGACCTGGGATGGGACAGTTGACCCTCACTATCAACAGTGAATTCCACAAATCAGCCTGTCACTTTGTTTGAAAACACAGCTCTTAAACATAACTCAATTCCTAAATAATTTCTGGGAAGATGAAAAATGATCAAAAAACCCAAAACCCGCCTGGGTCCAAATCTGTAAATGTGGATTTTGGAATTGCATCGTGGTTTATATTCACGGAGGGCCAAGACAAGCCAGAGTGAAAGCAGCTGTCCTGAAAAAGGGCTCACTTTTATGTATTTCCTGCATCTACTGCTAGACCAGCTGGCACTGTACCCAAGTGGATGCACTGCACCTCAAATTCCTACTCCCCCACTGGGTGGGTGGGATACTGGTGTACGTGCCCACCCAATGTATGTTAACGGCCTGACCCCGGGAATTCCGACAGGCCTGACATACAGGTCAGAGCACCACTCTGTGATGTTAACGGAGTTCTATATCACATTATTGGTGGTTGAGGAGGATTGTGGGTTTTTGAGCTCTATGTGCTGAGACACAGCCATGCTGTTACAGCAGAGCTTCAGTACTGGTGGCCTTGGTGTATTCAGGGATCTTGCATTTGTTAATTTTGCCCGATCACTTTGTACATATGATGAACCTTGGATGTTGGAGATGGAACAAGTTTGAATGTTATAATACCAATACATTCAGGACTATTGTCTGCATAGAAGGGTGTGGTGAATGCCAATAGTGTAGTTGGTTCGGTGTGTAGCACTTTCCCGATGCCGCCTGAGAGCGGTGTGAATTTTCCTTTTCCCAACTCGGGCAGGTTGGGATGGGGTTTCCGCCCGCCTTCCTGAACCTGCCATGTCCCTGGCCCATTTTCTTGGGTAGGGATTGTTTCTGTCTGCTGGGTGGTTGTCTTGTTGGATCCCTGTCAGCAGGCGGAAGCCTGCCACCCCAATGAGGGAAATTCCGGTGGGACTGCTGCGTGACTGAGCCGAAGAAAAGGTAGGGGTATTCGGTCTAATGAGAGGGAGAGGTGCCCACTATGCGGCCTCTGGTAATTTCCTCCTCAACTCCCAAAATAATCCAACCACGGGACCATAGCTCCTTTTTATAATCTCGGCTAACTCGCAACTTACCTTCCATGACCGATTTGGCTCATTGTGTCTGTGCCGGACCTTTGTTGGCGTAATCCTACTGCTCCGTGCTGTCCCCAGATTTGTACTACTAAGGCCGAATACAAAATTAAGATTCCTATACTTAGACCGCAAGTAAAGCTCTAGCATGTCTGAGTTTCGGTCCCTGCACAAGATTAAATATTTTTTAACGGCACTTCTGCATGATATAAACATGTCTGGAGATTGAGAATTGTGCCGGGGAGAGAGAGGGGACGTCTGGAAAAAGTACGTGAAGGGACTGTCTGTGTAAATACAGTAGGCTGTAGTTTCCATTTACACAGTGTACTTGAAAATGTACGAGATTGCATCATTTTACCTGTAAATTCTTTGAATTTTCTGGTGGATCCGTATCTTGAGCCTTCTAGAATAATGACCAATTACTTCATTTGAGCGAGGGGGACACAACAGCCCTTGCAGGGTGCCTCTCCTCACTGATTGTGGTAGAGAACATGGAGCGTTATTCTGCATGTGACCATGTTATTCATCATCAGGTTGCTTGACGGCAACACCGGAACATAGATTTCCTAATCTGGTCCGCCCAGTCGGAAAATTGGTCAAAGTTCTGTAATATTGGAACTCAACTTTTTTTTTCTGCTAGCTGTGTTGTTTGCTGCTGTTTTCAATGGCTGCAAGAAGCCTGTAAATAAGGTGAACATTGTTATACAGTCTACTTCCCATCATTTCCATCTCTTGCACTGGTATCTCTTGCATCCAGGGTTTCTAGTTGCCAGGGAGAAGATGAAAAAGTAAATTGGAAAAGCCCAGCATTAGTTCAAGGCTTATTTCCGACACATTTTTCAATTTTTGTTACCAATGACTTTGACATCTGCCATTGTGCAATTTGCTGTGGGGCTACCACCTGTTGTTTCACACTGGGAACAATGGGCATTTCATTGGTAATTTCCTGGTATCTGTGCTGCTTGGAAGAACAGGAGGTGCAATGCCAGGCAGCACTGGCGACCTGTGGCACCCATTTGCCAGTGCCCTCAATATTTTTTTTATTATTTGTTTATGGGATGTGGGCATCGCCGGCATCCCTAATTGCCCTTGAGAAGGTGGTGGTGAACCGCCTTCTTGAACTGCTGCAGTCCATGTGGTGATGGTACTCCCACAGTGCTGTTAAGTAGGGAGTTCCAGGATTTTGACCCAGCGACGATGAAGGATCGGCGATATATTTCCAAGTTGGGATGATGTGTGATTTGGAGGGGAATGTGCAGGTGGTGGTGTTCCCATGCGCCTGCTGCCCTTGTCCTTCTAGGTGGAAGAAGTCGCGGGTTTGGGAGATGTTGCCGAAGAAGCCTCGACGAGTTGCTGCAGTGCATCTTGTAGATGGTATATACTGCAGCCACGGTACGCCGGTGTTGGAGGGAGTGAATGTTTAAGGTGGTGGATGGGGTGCCAATCAAGCAGGCTGCTTTGTCCTGGATGGTGTCGAGCTTCTTGAGTGGTGTTGGAGTTGCACTCATCCAGGCAAGTGGAGAGTATTCCATCACACTCCTTACTTGTGCCTTGTAGATGGTGGAAAGGCTTTGGGGAGTCGGGAGGTGAGACATTGGCTGCAGAATGCCGAGCCTCTGACCTGCTGTTGTTGCCACTGTATTTATGTGGCTGGTCAATGGTGACCCCCAGGATGTTGATAGTGGGGGATTCCAGTATATACCAGAATATACAGGCAGAGGTGGCATGTAGCTGTATTTGCCAAAAGAGCAGTACCTGCAAGGGCTTTTGCTTTGTAAAGGAAGCTGTCACCAAGTTATAGGTAGAATTTGACAGTGCAACCATGAGTTCCCGAAATATGTGCTCCCAATGGTTGAGGCTCCCTGCCAGGAGTGCAATTATGCAGAATAACCCCAATACAGGTGTGTTGTAAACAAGTACAGCATGGGGTTTTACCCCAACAATATACCCTAAAGCTAAACCTCAGAAGATCACTGCTCCATTATGAATTTTCTGCACCAACTATCCTCATAACCCCAGAGATTTTCAAATTGTGGCAGTTTAAAACAATTTAAAAAGAGGAATAAGAACAGTAATTGCTGGAAATACTCAGGTCAGGCAGCATCTGTGGAAAGAGAAAGAGTTTACGTCATCTACCTGTTTCCAGCATTTTCTGTTTTTCGTTCAGATTTCCGGCATCCGCAGTATTTTAGAAACATAGAAGATAGGAGCAGGAGTAGGCCATTCGGCCCCTCGAGCCTGCTCCGCCACTTAATGAGATCATGGCTAATCATCCAAATTCAGTCCCTGTCCCTGCTTTCTTCCCATATCCTTTGATTCCCTTCAGCCTTAAGAAATATATCTAACTCCTTCTTGAATATATTTAATGAATTGGCCTCAACTGCCTTCTGTGGTAAAGAATTCCACAGGTTCACCACTCTCTGGGTGAAGAAATTCCTCCTCATCTCAGTCCTAAATGGCTTACCCCTTATCCTTAGACTGTGATCCCTGGTTCTGGACTCCCCGGCCATCGGGAACATCCTTCCTGCATCTAGTCTGTCTAGTCCTGTTAGAATTTTATAAGTTTCAATGAGATCCCCTCTCATTCTTCTAAACTCTAGCGACTACAAGCCCAATCGACCCAATCTCTCTTCATACGTCATTCCTGCCATCCCAGGTATCAGTCTGGTGAATCTTCGCTGCACTCCCTCCATGGCAAGAACATCCCTCCTCAGATTAAGGCGACCAAAACTGCACACAATACTCAAGGTGTGGTCTTACCAAGGCCCTGTACAACTGCAGCAAGACATCCTCGAATCCTCTCGCTATGAAGGCCAACATACCATTTGCCGCCTTAACCGCCTGCTGCACCTGCATGCGTACTTTCAGCGACTGGTGCACAAGGACACCCAGGTCTCATTGCACTTCCCCTTTTCCCAATCTATTGCCGTTCAGATAATCTGCCTTCCTGTTTTTGCCACCAAAGTGGATAACCTTGCATTTATCCACATTGGGCAGATGCAGTATAATCACCCAACCTGTCCAAATCATACTGGAGTTTCTCTGCATCCTCCTCACAGCACACACGCCCACCCAGCTTTGTGCCGTCTGCAAACTTGGAGATATTACATCTAGTTCCCTCGTCTAGATCATTAATATATATTGTGAATAACTGGGGTCCTAGCACCAATCCCTGCGGTACCCCACTAGTCACTGCCTGCCACTCGGGGGGGAAAAAGACCCGTTTATTCCAACTCTTTGCTTCCTGTCTGCCAACCAGTTCTCTATCCAAGTCAGTACCTTACTCCCAATCCCATGTGCTTTAAATTTGCACGCTAATCTCTTATGTGGGACCTTATCGAAAGCCTTCTGAAAGTCCAAATACACCACATCCACTGGTTCTCCCTTATCTATTCTACCAGTTACATCCTCAAATTCCAGTAGATTAGTCAAGCATGATTTACCTTTTGTAAATCCATGTTGACTTTGTCCGATCCTGTCACTGTTCTCCTAGTGCTCTGCTATTACATCTTTTATAATGGACTCTAGCATTTTGCCCACTACCGATGTCAGGCTCACCGGTCTATAATTCCCTGTTTTCTCTCTACCACCTTTTTTAAATAGTGGGTTTACATTAGCTTCCATCCAATCCATGGGAACTGTTCCAGAGTCTCTAGAATTTTGGAAGATGACCAGCAATGCATCTACTATTTCTAGGGCCACTTCCTTAAGTACCCTAGGATGTAGATTATCAGGCCCTGGGGATTTATCGGCCTTCAATCCTGTCAATTTCCCCTACACCATTTCCCTACAAATACTGATTTCATTCAGTTCCTCCCTCTCATTAGATCCTATGTTCCCCGACATCTCTGGGAGGTTATTTGTGTCCTCCTTTGTGAAGACAGAACCAAAGTATGTATTTAATTGGTCAGCCATTTCTTTGTTCCCCATTATAAATTCCCCTGATTCTGACTGCAAGGGACTTACGCTTGACTTCACCAATCTTTTTCTCTTCACATAGCTCTAGAAGCTTTTACAGTCAGTTTTTATGTTCCCTGTAAGCTTACTCTCTCACTCTATTTTCCCCCTCTTAATTAATCCCTTTGTCCTCCTTTGCTGACTCCTAAACTGCTCCCAATCCTCAGGTTTGCTGCTTTTTCTGGCCAATTTATATACTCTCCTTGGATCTTATACTATCCCTAATTTCCCTTGTTAGCCACGGTTGAGTCACCTTTTTTGTTTTATTTTTATGCCAAACAGTGATGAACAAATTCTGTAGTTCATCCATGCGATCTTTAAATGTTTGCCATTGCCTATCAACTGTCGACCCTTTAAGTAATGTTCCCCAATCCATCCTAGCCAACTTGCGCCTGATACCATCGTAGTTTCCTTTATTTAAATTCAGGACCCTAGTCTCTGAGTCAACTACTTCACACTCCATCTTAATGAAGAATTCGATCATATTATGATCGCTCCTCCCCAAGGGGCCTCACACAAGATTGCTAATTAATCCTTTCTCATTACATAATACCCAGTCTAAGATGGCCTCATCTCTAGTTAGTTCCTCGACATATTGGTCCAGGAAACCATCCCGTATACACTCTAGGAATTCCTCCTCCACAGTATTGTTACTAACTTGGTTAGCCCAATCTATATGTAGATTAAAGTCACCCATGATGACTGCTGTGTCCTTATTGCACGCATCTCTAATTTCCCATTTAATGCCATCCCCAACCTCAGCATTACTGTTTGGGGGTCTGTATACAACTCCCACTAATGTTTTCTGCCCCATGATATTTCTCAGCTCTACCCATGCAGATTCCACATCATCAGAGCTAATATCCTTCCTTACTATTGTTAATCTCCTCTTTAACCAGCAATGCTACCCCACCTCCCTTTCCTTTTTGCCTGTCTTTCCTGAATATTGAATACCCCTGGATGTTGAATTCCCAGCCTTGGTCACCCTGGAGCCATGTCTCTGTAATCCCAATTACATCTCATCCGTTTACATCTATTTGCGCAGTTAATACATCCACCTTATTACGAATGCTCCTCGCATTAAGACACAAAGCCTTCAGGCTTGTTTTTTTAACACTCTTAGACCTTTTAGAATTATTATTTGCTGTGGCCATGTTTGATTTACACCCTTGGTTTCTCTGACTGCCACTTTTGCTTTTCTCCTTCCTGTCTTTTGCTTCTATCCTTGCTTCCCTTTCTTCTGTCTCCCTGCACAGGTTCCCAACCCCCTGCCATTTTAGTTTAAACCCTCCCCAACAGCACTAGCAAACACTCCCCCGTAGGACATCGGTCCCAGTCCTGCCCAGGTGCAAACCGTCCAGTTTGTACTGGTCCCACCTCCCCAGAACTGGTTCCAATGTCCCAGGAATTTGAATCCCTCCCCCTTGCACCATTCCTCTAGCCACGTATTCATCTGAAATATCCTTCTATTTCTACTCTGACTAGCACGTGGCACTGGTAGCAATCCTGAGATTACTACCTTTTGAGGTCCTATTTTTTAATTTACCTCCTAACTCCCTATCGTCAGCTTTTAGGACCTCATCCCGGTTTTTACCTATATCGTTGGTACCTATATGCACCACGACAACTGGCTGTTCACCCTCCCCCTCCAGAATGCCCTGCAGCTGCTCAGACATACTTGACCCTTGCACCAGGGAGGCAACATACCATCCTGGAGTCTCATTTGCGGCCGCAGAAACGCCTATCTAATCCCCTTACAATAGAATCCCCTATCACTATAGCTCTCCCGCTCTTTTTCCTCCCGTCCTGTGCAGCAGAACCACCCATGGTGCCAGGAAGTTGGCGACTGCTGCTGCCTTCCCCTGATAAGCCATCTCCCTCAACAATATCCAAAGCGGTATATCTGTTTGAGAGGTGGATGGCCACAGGGGACCCCTGCACTACCTGCCTGCGCTTACTACTCTGCCTGGCGGTCACCCATTCCCTTCCTGCCTGTGCAGCCTTTACCTGCGGTGTGACCAACTGATCAAACATGCTATCCACGACGTCCTCAGCATCGCGAATGCTCCAGTATGGATCCATTCGCAGCTCCAGCGCTGCAATGCGGTCTGCCAGTAGCTGCAGCTGGATACATTTCCCGCACACATGGTTGTCAGGGACACGGGAAGTGTCCCTGATTTCCCACATAGTGCAGGAGGAGCATGCCACAGGGCTGAGCTGTGCTGCCATGACTTACCCTTTAATTAATTAATTAAATCAAATCAATTCCACTAATTACAATTAAATGATATACTCAAGGGCCCTTGTTTACTAGCACTCCCCGCTACACAAGAGACCTTAGAAACTATAACCACAAAAACTAAGACCTGCTTTTGTATTTAGATTTAAAACGTGGCCCAAACTGATTTAAGGCCAGTAGGAGGAGATTTTCATTCCATCAGTCTGGACCGGACTTGAGCCCAGATCCCAGAGGTGAAATGATTTTGCTAGCCAACTATGTCTCCTATCCTTAGATTTCGGTCAAGAATGTGTGTTGAAGGCTTCTTTTCATAAACTGTTTTTCAATGACATGAGCAGAAAGCACTTAACACTGGATTTATATATACTTATGCCAAAAGAAAGATGCCCCTCGTTTATCTGCTGCAATGCCTCATCTTCTGTTCAGGTATATAGCGGTGATGCTAAGTACCTAATGTTGCCTGTCATTTACTGAGAGTCTGAATATTGATGTATATAATTTCAATTTTCTTGTAGAATATGAATGAAATACACCCTGCAGGAAAGCTCATCCCATGCCAAGTGTGTAAGAGTTAGAGATTGATGTGCTGTTCTTGGCTTGAGAATTCTTATTGCTGGAAGACAATATGAAAAGGCATTTTCCAGTATTAGTTTATAACGGTCAGAACTATGGAAATAAAATATTATGTTTCAAAACTTAAGACCTTTTATATCTTGGTTCATTAATTTCATTTTTTGCGATACGCTTCTGTTCTCAAACCTGCCTCTTCTCTGCTCAAGGCCACCAACGTTGCTGATCCCCCCCACCTCTAAAGCATCCTGAAGAAACCTTGCTGAGCAGAAATTGGCTGCTGCATATGCCTATAAAACAAAAGTGACCACACTTCAAAAGTAATTTGTTTGCTGTGAAGCACTTTGGCATGTCCACAGGATGTGAAAGGCACTATACAAGTGCAAGTTTGTTCTTTTAACAATCTTAAACTGTTCTGATACCTTACCAGAGACTATGTGTAGACTAAAAGTGGTAAACACAAATAAAACCACCGGTAGAACTTATAAAAGTACTTGTAAATGTCAGCTTGGTTTAGTTGGCAGCACTGCTGCTTTTGAGTCATTAAGTTGTGGGTTGACGTTCAACTCCAGGACGTGAGTGCATTAATGTAGGCTGACACGAGTACAGTACTGAGAACACTGCACTGTTGAAGGTGCCATATTTTAGATGGGACAATGACCTAAGTCTGTTTGTTAAAGTGTGTGTAAAAGAACCAATGACACTATTCAACGAAGAGCAGAGTGTTCTTCTGGTGTGCTGGCCAACATTTCTCCTTCAACCGACAGCACCACAAATACAGATTAACTGATCAATCATTTACTTTGCTGTTTGTGGAATTTTGGTGTGTGCAAATTGAATATTATGGCCTAGAAATTCATCTCTGGCAGTGGTGCAAAACGAGCAGTATCGGATTGGCCGCCCATTATACACAGCGCTTGATATTCAGTTCCATTGCAGTCATATATTTTTCCAACGTAAGTAAAATAACAACACTTCAAAAGTAATTCATTGATTATGAAGCACTTTGGGATACCCTTCGACGTGATATAAATACAAGTTCTTGTTTTACTTGTACATTTCATTCATCTGTCTTGTAAGGCCCTGAAAAATCCATGGGACAAGATGCTGGCGATTAAGGGAGGATCGCACTCGACAGTACCCTGCTAGGTTTGTGGGGTCAGTGGAAGGGCAGCTCATTTTCACGCACAAGTGCAGCAGTACTCTGGCATCTGCAGCCAGAAGATCTAGCACCTGGCAGCCTGTTTTGGGAGTGGGTGGAAAGTGCCCAGGCCTCCCTGTCTCCCTTCCCAGAATCCCATGCAAAATTATTGAGGAGTGAGTTTGATTTTAATTTTATTTTTTTAAAACTCGGGGCACTCTGGTCCAGTCCAGTTCCTCAACCTGGATCTTAATTCCTACACTGCCACTCCCCACCCCATCCAGAGGGACTGACTGACACCCATCCGGAGGTTGGTAAACCTCCTTTCACAGCCAGGCAGCTGAAGGTACAAGCACCAAAAGGGGCAAAGGGAGGGGAAGATGCACGAGACACTCGAGTCAGGTATGATAAACTTTGAGGGGCTTGTAATGCTGGAGAAAGATTCACGTATAGGGAGAAGGAGGCTATGGAGGGATTGAAGCACAAATGAGGTATTGGCCAGCGAAGGTGGAAGTTCATGATGCAGTGCACGATAGCATACAGGCCGCAGAGGTTTGAATAAGCTGAAATTTATGGAAGGTGGGGGATGGAGGCCAGTCAGGAAGCAATTGGAATAATAAAGTCTGGAGGAGGCAAAGGCATGGATTGGGAATTTAGTAGCTGATTGGCTGAGGTGGGAATAAAGATGGGTGATGTTACAGATTGGAAATAGGCAATATTTATTTATAATTGAGAATATGGACTGGAAGTTTAGTTCAGGGTGGAACAGGATGCTGAGGTTGTGAACTATCTGATTCTACCTGAGACGGTGGCCGGAATGAAGTCAGTGGTGAAGGTACATAGGCCTACAAATCCGATAAAGCCTAAAAACGGGCGGTGCCACCGTGGGGCGAGATTTGCCCGTTTTATTTAAAAAAATCGCAGGCAGCCCTGTTATTTTGGCGCTGCCTGCTGATTTGAATGATTGCAGTGCACAGCCGAGCATGGAAGGCCCTGCTTCAGGTTGTGCACTCAGCAGGCGGCCCGATGTAGCGTGGCCATCGCATCACTGGAGCGAGGCGGCCTTTTCTTAAAGCTAGGTTGGCATTTGACTGACGAAGGAGCAGCAGCTCCGAAAGCTTGTGATTTCAAATAAAACTGTTGGACTATAACCTGGTGTTGTGCGACTTCTCACTTTTGTCATTTTAGAAAGCAGTCTCGAGCCCATAAAGGGGAACTGCCTTCTAAAATGGGGAAAAAAAATAATCATTTTAAAAATAGGCTGTCTTTGGCCCTTGGAGCTCAATTGCCTGCTTGGAAAAAAAATTTAAAAATTAAACCAAAATAGCAGTCTTCAGCTCTTAAAGCTGAACTGCCTTCCGCACGTGAAAAAAAATGGTAGAAGTGCTTCAGCGCCAACACACAAGGCTCAGCAGGCCAGGGAAAGAACACCCAGGGTTTTGCATGCAGCAATCCAGCTTTGTGCAGGGGGTCAACACTGGAAGCGAGGTCCTCTACCTACAGGGGGCCAGGAAGCCCTCCAGAAAGGAGGATGTGCGACCAGATCGGCGAGGCCGTCACTGCCAACAACGTCGTCCCCAGGACCAGGCTCCAGTGTCCTCTTTCATGACCTTACACGATTGGTCAAGGTCAGTGAATGCATCTTCAAAAGCTGTATCCTACCATCTGCACCACTAGCCTCACACTGTTCAATGCACAACCCCCCAATCTCTCACCTACCAACAATCTTTACCAAGCACGAGGCACATCTCCCATTCCTAGCTTCACCTCACCCTCTTGGAGGAGACGTTGCTGGCCATTCTTGGCAGGGGCATGGCTGAGCCCTTGGCCAACGGCAGGGCTGAAAGAATACAAGATGCTGGTATTCTCGCATGTTATCCTCCTTCTCCCATCCCACTTCCTCCTCATCCCACAATCTCTTCTGATGTACAAGTTGTGCATGGTGCAAGCATGCAACTCTCGCTATCCTGCCCTCCCCTTACCACAAGCCTACCCTTGTGCCTTACTCATTTCACGCACCCAAGAAATCTAGCCTGCCCAGCCAGTGGTTGACCAAGAAGAAGGTCCTTCAATGAAGCAGAAGAAGAAACAACAACACTGTCACTTGATTTGACACTCCCAGCCACCAGCTCCTCAAGGTCATCTTGCAAGGCCATCTGCAGTGTCCCCCACTGAAAGTCAGCAGCCCTCCACCAGCCATGCTACAGCCACTGGGGTAGCACGGCATGACATCAGTAGGATAGGCAAAGGCAGATGCAAGACGGTCACTAAGGGAATGCACAAGGGTGCTTAGTTGATTTCTTGATGTCATATTGGATGCATGTATGGATAAAATTGGATTGGAAAGTTTGCTTTGTGGTGCCTTTTATTTTAGCATTGTGGCCAAGCAAACGCTGCGGTAGTCAGTAACAGAAGGAAGGTAAGGTGTGGGACTAATGTTAAAAGGGGAATTGAGGTTGCGGTCACTCGTACCGCAGGCAGATGTTTCGATCCTGGATATCCCGGCCAGAAAGAGGCTGTCTGGGTTGCATCCTTTCTTCTGCTTCTTCCTCTTCCCTCTGCAAGCAACTTGTCCCCTTTGCTGCCTCTGCTTCATCTCCATGTGCCCCCAGGACTGTGAGCAAGTGGTCTTCTCAGGCAAAATACTGCGGATGCTGGTCATCTGAAATAAAAGCAGAAAATGCTGGAAATACTCAGCAGATCAGGCAGCATCTTGTCCTGAAATGTTAACTGTTTTTCTATCCACAGATGCTGCCTGACCTGAGTATTTCCAGCATTTTCTGTCTTCTCGGAGGCCTTCCTTTACCATCCAAAGCCTTGCAAGTGTCCAGCAGCACGCCCTGCACACTTTAATAACATTTTAAATGTATTGCACCAAACCACTACTTCAGTTAAAATATTTTTTTTTTAAGTCCAAAAGCTGAAATCCAAACTTACCGTCCCGTTAAGAAGTGCTGACATCGTCTCTACAGTGCTGCTACACGCACATTCTTCCGTGCATAGTTTGGAGAAGACGTTCTGGCATGCGGCAATGTCGAAAATGGCAGTCATTGCTTCAAATCAGTCGTTGCACGCCGATTGATGTCACAATCTGCTTGTTTGAATTTGAGAGGCCAGCGCTGGCAACTGCAGCTATGGACCTCACCAAAATGATGGCCACCGTGCCGGAAGTCAGGCAGCTGCCATATTTCTTTTGAAGAAATATGGCGCAAACACACGCCGTGAAGGTAGGCAATCTAGGCCATAGTTTGTGGTGGAGACTTAAGACGCTAGCTTTGGTCTTTCCAATATTTAGCTGAAGGGGAGTTACAGCTCATCCAAGACTGGATGTCAGATGAGCAGTCTGACTGCACAAAGGTCGTGGATGGGTTGGAAGAGGTGGTGGAGAGATCGAGTTGAGCATCATCAATGTACATGTGTGGATGATGTGTCAATGGGGTACATTTTCAACTTGAAAATCTACACCAGTATGTAGATGAGGAAGAGGAGGAGGCCAAGGATGGATCTGTGGGAGAGTCCATGGTGTGGGAGTGAGGACAGAAATATTGCTGGAGATTCTCTAGCTACAGTTGGATAGGTAAGAGTGAAATCAAGCAAGGAGATTCCCGTGGAGCTGGACTGCGGGGGAGAGTCGGAGGAGAATAATGTGGTCAATCGTTTGAAGGTTGGAGAGCGGACAAGAAGGGCTAATGCACCACAGTTAGTCATGGAGAATGCAGTTCATGACTTTCCCTAAGGCTGTTTGGTGGAGCGGGGCTGATGAGGACCTATTTGGATTGGAGGGATTCAAATGGGGAGTTGTGAGCGAGATGAACACAGATCTGGAAAGTGACAACGTTTTCAAGGACCTTGGAGAGGAAAGGAACATTGGGAGATGGGGTGTTTTTTTGAGGAGGGATTGATGATGGCAGTTTTGAAATGGAGAGTGCCTGAGGAGAGGGAAACATTTACAATATCAGCTAGCATCAGAGCCAGGCAGAGAAGTTGGGTGGCTTAAGAGTTGAGTGGGAATGGGGTATCTGAAGTTGTGGATGAGATGAACTTGGAAAGGATGCGGGGAAAAACCAGAGAGATGGGGGTTCAGGTTTCCCACACTGATCTTGGCAAAGTTGCTGTGAAGCGGTGCCAAATGGAGGCTTGGGAAAAATTGCAGTCTCCATTTGGCCAACTAAGTATAGCATTGGCGGTGGGCTGGAACAGGTGACTTTCCTGCTGTTTCTGTTGCATGAGGTGCATAGCATGTGTTGGGTGAGGAAAGGATAGAAGTAGCGGGGAGGGGACGAGGGGGGTCCATGCCTTCCTTATAGACTTTTTGGCACCACTTTTAACGTTATTCCCCATGACTTGGTGATGAGGCTTTCAATGTATTGGCATGATTCTGTAGTGTTTTGTTACATATTTGAACTGCTAGCACATTTCAGGTAACATTGCATGCAGACTGAAGCAGATGTTGGACTGTGTGTCAGGGAGGGCTAAGTATGGGGGAGGTCGGTCGAGGTCGAGACCAGTGCCAAAGTTTCTGGTGAGAGGCTGCAGGGTTGAAGTTTTGGATTTATAGAGTTGGGTACTGGCAGATTGTTTGATGTATAAAAGATGAAAGTTAAACTCAGAAGTGGAATATAAACAGATACGGAACAGGGTGCTGGCTTCTTAAATTGATTCTGTCAAATATCGGTGTGCTGTAAATAGAGTTGCAGGTTTGTGCAGGTAATATCTGCCATTTTGTTCCTCAGGGCACATAAACTGCTCACCTGAGAATCTGCAACATTTACTTTCATTGAAGATTTTCCCCTCCGTCTCTCTCGGGGGGTGCAGTGTAATGTGCATTTTTTTTCCAGTGCAATGTGAACAAGATTTCTTTTTTTGGTGGAATGTGATTGGGGAGGCATTGAAACTAGAGCAAAATTTTAACAAAAGGAAATATCCAATTACAAAGGCAGTACAGTTAATACTGTAGGATCAGCAGGTTGGCAATGTAAATGGTGGCGTAACATTTACATATGGACCAAAATTACATGTTTTGAATTGCTTAAAATAATAAAGATGTGTGCTGCACTGCAGAATCTAATTTATATGGAAACCTGTTCAGTGTTCACTGTAGTTGGTTTGGAACTGCTTGTATAGCTACAAGTTTTAGTTACACAAACTAGACCATCAATAGATTAGCATTTAGAAAGGTGAGATTGCACAACCTTATTGTACACAACAGCAATAGGCTTTTATATTTTTTTAAAAAAGTGGAAAATGTCAGCTTTTAAGAACTGTACACACACTTAAGGGAGTATAAACATAAGTGGATTTACTGTAATTGGTATTTTCTGTGGTGAAATACAGGCAGAAAGCCAGGCTGAATCAAGAGTAACTGCGGCTCGGAGTGAAGCATATTATACTACAAAATATCCCACGTATAATGGTGAAAAAATAAACTATTGGATTACTTGGAATGAGAAAGAGAAACATTGAATGAATGCCAGATCAAAGCTAATTGCAGGCAAACCAGAGATGCACAGTTTTGTTTTTCCAACAAGCTACACAGCAGAGAAAGTTTATAGAATCATGGAAATAAGAGCACAGAATGAGGCCATGTGGCTCAGCATGCCTTTGCTGGTGTTGGCTCTTCATCTGAACCTACCTAATCCATTTCCCCTGCCATTTCCCCAATTTCTTTTAGTAGTCTTCCTTTTTAAATGTTCATCCATATCCTTTTAAATGGTGGTATAGGCTCAACCTCAAGAGTCACATGTGGTAACTAAAGCATTCCATGTTCCA
Organism: Squalus acanthias; assembly: GCA_030390025.1. Taxonomy (NCBI): domain Eukaryota; kingdom Metazoa; phylum Chordata; class Chondrichthyes; order Squaliformes; family Squalidae; genus Squalus; species Squalus acanthias. Next base: position 95,971,250 of record CM059433.1, read on the forward strand.
ATAAACCTCTGTGGGTGGGGGGGGGGGGGGGTGGTGGGGGGGAGGGAGGGAAAGTAAACTTCTAACTTTCTCTTTGTTCTTCCAATGGCAATTCAGAGTTTATGCTGCTTCATTATAGATTTGCCAACCAGTAGAAACACACTTTCACTTTTTACCATTGCAAGATCTTTCATAATGTTGAAAACCTCTATTATCTTCCCTTTAATTTCTCTGTACCAATGAAAAGAGCTGCAATTTTATGAGCAGTTCTTTGTAAATAACCTTTCATCTCTAGTATAATTTGTGATTTTTTTTTTGTTGCTTTAAACTTCCTGCTCTACTAGCCTTCCTATAATTTGGTGCCCAGAACTAAACGTTCAGATGTAATTCTGTAAAAGCTAATTAAATACTAAGTTACATTCCAAGACTTTAATAAGAAAATCCAAAGCGTGTTATAATCTTATCTGAGATCATTGTCGTGGCCATATTTAAAGTATTGCAGTGCAGTTTTGGGGATCCTAACTTTGAAAGGACGTCGATGCATTGGTCAGAGCTCAGAAGAGACGTAGCTTATTCCAGAACTTTTGGGCTATGAGTTGAAAGACTCAACAAGCTGAATTTGTTTTCAGTGGAGAAGAGAAAATTGAGAACAGGAATGACCCAGGTTATTTAAAATACTAAGAACGTGGATAATGTAGGTGTAAGGACCAGAGGAAACTATACTTAAGCATGACAAGGGATGAGAGGATTTTTTCCCCCCTATGAAGTAGTTAATGGTGTGTTGATTGGAACCTTTATTTAGAGCTGGATAAATATTTGGTTTTAGGAAGAGAAAGAAGTTGTTTCATGAGAATCTTACAAATCCAAACCGGAAAACAGTCAAACATTTCACAACTAACAATCAATGTATAAGAATGTTTTCCTGACTTAAAGAAAGATTGGACCCTTGTTTACATAATGTTTTTGTAAAAACATGTCTTTTGCAGAAAGTACATTGTTGGCATGGCTGTGCACATTAGAACTGAAGTTTATAGAAGAGTAAATATTTCTGGAAATAAATACTGTATGAAATGCAGTAGCTCACGACATTCAAATATGATTGGAAAGCAATTGATTGCCATTGAAAAAGATAACTTGCGAGGCAGGATAGATATTCTGGATGATCTTTTGGGAGCTGAAAGAAAGTTTGAGAATCTTCCCTCCGGATGTTAAAGAAATGTCAGTCCAAATGATCTATTTTGTTCCATTGCTTTCCCGTGTGTTAAAGTAACACATTCTGTCCAAAACAGCAAATAGCCTGCTTTTTCATTGCCCAATAGATTCTAGTAAGGCTGTTTCACCAGTTACCAAGTGGGTGTTACGCTTCTATTTATGCTACAAAGGTATACAGTATCAATCCCACATAAAGGATCTAAATAATGGACTTGTATCCAAAAAGTAAAATCACTGATCCTACAAAAGTTCGACCCATTCACTTCATCCTACACTAATAGCCAGCTAATTCTTCGAAAAGAGATCATCAATATTTTTTTCTCTCTTTTTTCCATATTCCCTTGCCAGGAATTCACAGTATTCATAAGACAGAATTTAAATTCTGTATGTTGTTAAACTGTTAGGTGGTAGCCTGTTGGTGTAGTAAAGTGACGTGCCAATTGACAGTGCTGTGGAAAGGCAAGATGTTTACCCGCTGATAATTCCCACAAGCTGAGTTCTTGGTATTCAACTAGTGGGAAATGCACTGCTTCCCTGTAGGGAGGAACGAAACATTATTGAACAAGAGTAAATATTTGGTGTACCTGTTCACTTTTTAACATTCTGTTGCAGTGTTGCATTGTTTGGAGTACAGGTTACCTGGTCTCCCTGTTGGACTAACAATTGTGTGGGGAACTTGGAAAAAAATCAGAAAAATGTCTCCAGGTTCAGATAACCTCGAGCAGTTTGCATATGTTTTCATTTTATAGCCCTTGATCTTCGACTATCTAGTAAGCTTCTCTTGCTTGCCCATATTAAAGCCAGTGGTTTAATATTTAATATTTTTTTGGCAACTATCTCCGTCAGCTGTGGTTCAGTTGGTAGCACACTCGCCTCTGAGTCAGAAGGTTGTGGGTTCAAGTCCCACTCCACAGACTTGAGCACATAAAGCTACGCTGACACTCCAGCGCGGTGCTGAGGGAGTGCTGCACTGTCTGAGGTGCCATCTTTCGGATGAGACATTAAACCGAGGCCCCGTCTGCGCTCTCAGGTGGATGTAAAAGATCCCATGGCACTATTTTCGAAGAAGAGCAGGGGAGTTATCCCCAGTGTCCTGGCCAATATTTATCCCTCAATCAACATAACCTAAAAACAGATTATCTGATCATTATCACATTGCTGTTTGTGGGAGCTTGCTGTGCGCAGATTGGCTGCCGCGTTTCCCACATTACAACAGTGACTACACTTCAAAAAGTACTTCATTGGCTGTAAAGCGCTTTGAGACGTCCAGTGGTCGTGAAAGGCGCAAAATAAAAGTCTGTCTGTCTTTTTTGTAATCGGCATGAATTTGTTTTTGTTAGGTACGGCCAGAAGTGTCTCATTCAGTTTGAAGATTTTGCTAACACCAATGCATTTCGTCTTCTGAACAAGTACCGCAACAAGTACTGCACCTTCAACGATGATATCCAGGGTACGTACGATGTTTAAAACTTAGAACTTGTTGCAGTGTGATGATTGACCTTGCCAACTACACGTGACCAAAGATAGATTCCACGAAGGTTAATCAGTGGATCCTGTTAAATCCCATCCAGGGTTACTGCCAGAATGATTATTGGTCTGTTTAACCTAGGTTTTGGAATACCTGCCAAAGTTGTTAACTCTGGTTCAGGAACTAAAGTGCTTCTATCCATAGTTTGTCTTGATGTACATGGTTTGAATCAGCATTAGAAGAACTGAAATCGCAAGCTTTCTGCTAATTTTGCCACTTTAATACGCATGAATTAAGACTAGATAGATTTTATTTTCAACATTTTAAGAAAAATAGTGAGTAAAATCACTTCAGGAGAAGGAAATAATGGACAACCAGCTAGTAATGTAGCTTTAAGATTCAGATAACCTTGACACGTGGTCAGGGACAGGAGGGTGTGACTGCGAGTGAGGCAGGTACGGGGATCCAGGAGGTAGTATTGCAGGAGCCTCAGTCCCTGCACTTGTCCAATAGATTCGAGGTTCTTGCAACCCTTGTGGACCAGTGCGGGGACTGCGGGGAGGACGAGCAAACTGACCACGGCACCATGGTACAGGAAGTCGTTCAAGTTGGGGGAGTAAAAAGGAAGGTGGTTATAGTAGGTGACCGTATAGTTAGGGGGATAGACACTGTTCTCTGCAGCCAGGAGCGTGAGTCCCGAAGGCTGTGTTGCCTACCTGGTGCTAGGGTAAAGGACATCTCCTCTGGGCAGGAGAAGAAATTAGAGTGGGAGGGGGAGGATCCAGTTGTCGTGGTCCACGTTGTAAGCATCGGAGCAGGCCCCAAGGATTTGTATGATTGTTACTGCTGATTGCCCAGCAGTCTGTTTGGCCCAGTGGTAGGGGCGAGGTGCAGTTGGACCTAGAAGCACAGACACACCTGTGAGTTTCAATTTAACTATGGAAAAGACATTTACTTTGGACAATGAGCGTCTCGATAGGTGATTTAATGGTGAATAGGTGATTTAACTTTGGACATTGAGACTTCGTGTTTTAATGGGTTTCGATGGATCTTCAATGGATAAGACAACGATGCCAGTTTCGCTGGAACAATGGACTTCCTGGCCTCAATGAAAAACACTTTAACCTTGGGCAAAACACATCAGCAGTAAGACTGAATCACATCAAATATGTACCACCGGGAGGGGGAGAAAAGATAAGGAATTGCCTTCCATCCCCCAGCCCTGTACATGTCCTGTGGTTTGGATTACTGGGTGTGTATTGGAGTACAAGAGTTGGGGGAAGACCCAGACTCAAAGGTGGGAACCAGACAAAGGGTGATTTAAAAGACCATGATGCGGAGATGCCGGTGTTGGACTGGGGTGGACAAAATTGAGAGGTCGCACAACACCAGGTTATAGTCCAACAGTTTTATTTGAAATCACAAGCTTTCGGAGCTATTCCATTGCTCCTTCCTCAGGTGAAGTAAATTAGATACAGAATCGCCAAAGCATATATAGATAGAAAACAAAGCATGTGTACTTTACAATTGCAGACCAATAAATTAAATCATCCTGACTATCTGCCGAGGTGTGATAAAGTTAATTAAGTCAGCCAGGAAGGTACCACACTGTTGGACTATAACCTGGTGTTGTGCGACCTCTCGATTTAAAAGACACCACTGCAATACACAGACCTGAATGAACTTTTAGGGTATACAGAGAAGGCAGCTTTGGGCATTCGCTCTCGCTCTCGCTCTCTCGCTCTCGACCACCACGAGCGACAAGAGCCTTGCCTTGCTCTTCAACTGTAGGAACGAGCCTCGAAACTGGGACTTGGATACTGCATCGGCGATACAGAACCAGGAGACATGCTCTACACAGACAGGGAAGCAGCGAGCAAGAAACCGGACAATCGGGGTTAGCATTGTCCAAGCCCACGCATCCTTAAGACCACTGGTACTGTGTGAGGGGGTGTTGTGTGTCACAACCAATCCAGAGGGGTTTAGTGGGGAGATTCTGTGTGTATTATATAGTGTATGTTCCGGGGTTTGTGGGACAAGTCCATGTTATACTCTGTATAGCAACACAGTGTGATTTTAAGCGTCTTAATATGAGACGGGCCTGTTCGACGGGCCAAGTTGTATTGTTGTACTGTTTGTTTTACGCCACCAGGCATTTTACGTACTGGAGGCATGTGTGTGTGTGTTATTAAACACTGTATGGTTGAGTCCGAAAAGCTTGTCTGTGTTCCAATCCTGTTCACCGTAATTCCTGTCGTATAGAACTAAGTAGGAGGGGTGATGAAGAATGAGAGGGGATCTCATTGAAACGTATAAAATTCTGACGGCTAGACAGACTGGATGCAGGGAGGATGTTTCCCCTGGCTGGGGGGTCTAGAAAGAGGGATCACAGTCTCAGGATACGGGGTAGGACATTTAGGACTGAAATGAGGAGAAATTTCTTCACTCAGAGGGTGGTGAACTTGTGGAATTCTCTACCACAGAAGGCTGTGGAGGCCATGTCACTGAATATATTTAAGAAGGAGATGGATAGATTTCTAGACACAAAGCATCAAGGGGTATGGGGAGAGAGCGGGAATATGGTATTGAGATAGAGGATCAGCCATGATCATATTGAATGGCGGAGCAGGCTCGAAGGGCCGAATGGCCTACTCCTGCTCCTATTTTTCTGTTTCTGTAAGTTCAATCTGAAGACTGCACAGCTATACTGATCTAATTCAGAGTTTCAAATGTCAAATTAAACAGAGCTACAATATGAATCACTCTTTGTCATATGACAGCTTTTAAATCACTTCAGGCTGTCTGTTCAGAATATATGCTGTTTATTTTATTTAGGGTTTTTTTTCCAATTTGGATTCTCTTTTGCTGCCAGCAGCTGCCAATGTGCTGTACACCATTGCTCTATACTGAGGTCCACAAAGTAAGATTCACTGTGAGCAATAATTTGGAGCTAATTAAAAAGAAAGACTTGGAATTACGAAGGAATAATATGGTGAGAATATATTTTATAGAAAATGATGCATATTTGGCTACAATACAATAACTTCCTTGAAAGTCCGAGATCCTCATGAATGTGTCATTTTTTTATGGGATAATCTCTGCGCTCTATTGATGTCATAATAGTTGAGAGCAAATTTTCAGTGGTCTGCAGCTATGCTGTCAACCCTGATATGAGCTCATTGTGATCAATGAGTTGATGGGGATTTCTATTTTGCTTGCTTTGCCCTGCTGGTGATGGGTATCTAGGTGGACATTAAACACAATACTCTGTTTTTTGATACTCCATTGTGTCCTAACTGAAGGATTATAATTGTGATGTAATCACTCGAACTGGCAATGAATGTGATCTGCTGTTAAATACCAAAAACAAAGTAACTTGGGCAGTATGTTAATATTGCAATAATTTTCTTGTACATGCATTGATTAAAAACAAAGCTTACATTGTGTACTTTGAGGGGGAGGTCAATACAACTGCTTAATTTCTATAGCTTTCCTCGTGTGAAGAAAACCTCCTCTGAGCCGTTACAGTGGAGCAAGTTGGTCACCAAGCAGGCGAGAAACTGAAGTTTAGTGGGGGAAGGGAGGGCTGACTACATTGTTGAAGGGAAGAGCTTTTGGGAGGCTTTTGAAGGCAGAGTTGGTAGTAATGTGGGAAAATGTAGAGATTTAATTACTTAAATTTAGATAATGCTCCTCATGTAAAGTAAATCCCAGTGTGCTATAAAAGGATGCGTTGTGGCCACTAAGCAGGAAGTAAAGAAATTAGAGGAGGAATTATGAAGTTACTTTAGTAATTTGTTTTACAGTACACACTTTAAATTTAGTCATTTGAGAATTAGGTAATGCAGATTAAGGAGGTGGAGATACCATATTCTCGCCAGAAACTTAACTGGACTAGCCACATAAATACTGTGGCTACAAGAGCAGGTCAGAGGCTAGGTATTCTGCGGTGTCTCTCACCTCCTGACTCCCCAAAGCCTTTCCATCATCTACAAGGCACAAGTCAGGAGTGCGATGGAATACTCTCCACTTGCCTGGATGAGTGCAGCTCCAACAACACTCAAGAAGCTCGACACCATCCAAGACAAAGCAGCCCGCTTGATTGGCACCCCATCCACCACCTTAAACATTCACTCTCTCTCCACCACCAGCGCACCATGGCTGCAGTGTGTACCATCTACAAGATGCACTGCAGCAACTCGCCAAGGCTTGTTCGACAGCACCTTCCAAACCCGTGACCTCTACCACCTAGAAGGACAAGGGCAGCAGGCGCATGAGAACACTACCACCTCCAAGTTCCCCTCCAAGTCACACACCATCCTGACTTGGAAATATATCACCGTTCCTTCATTGTCAAAATCTTGGAACTCTCTCCCTAACAGCATTATGGGAGTACCTTCACCTCACGGACTACAGCGGTTCAAGAAGACGGCTCACCACCACCTTCTCAAGGGCAATAAATGCTGGCCTTGACAGCGACGCCAACATCCCATGAATGATTTTTTTTTTTTTTTTAAAGTGTTCTGTTGCCAAATTCCATTGTTTTATAAGCCAGCTTAATAAAATAAGTATATAAAATTACGTGGAAAAAGATCAAGCTATGGAGGGAAGTTATTCTCTCTCTTACTCAGATTCTTTTGGCAGTTCTTCAATTATTTCTCCTGACATTAACATGTCAACACTTGAGACCATCTTAAAGATGGAAACCATCCATCCCCCTCTTTCTGGTGGTGATGTTTTCTTTTTGCACATTTTGTCTTTTGTCCTAAGGAATGTACTGAGCTTTACCCTTATGTTTAACAGCTGTACATGTGCACCACTTTCTGCTGATTCAGTTGTGATAGGAATGAAAAGCTCATTGTAAGATACAATGAGAGCGAATAGAGCAGTGATTTGTACTATCTTCATGTGAAACTCGGCTGTGAACACCATTAAAATTGCTTATTGTTTTAATCTGGATTGGCTTGTTTAGTATGAAAGTTGGCATTCTAAATATTATACACTCATCTGGAGAGAGTGCTGGAACAGGCTCGAGGGGCTGAGTGGCCTATTCCTGTTCTGAGTTTAAAAGTGTTAATTGTTGCATCTTGCAACACACTGGCAATTTTGGTTGTATTTCACTTGCATTCTCAATTGATTTCACTGTGTGCTCTTGCAGTCTGAAATCTTATTTGCTGTAACTATGCTGTTTTAGTTCTCCCCTGCCACCTTGCTCACCTCACTACCACTCCCTCCCCTTCGCTACCTCTCTCAACCCCTCTCCCAATTTTCTGAATTTTTAATACGTGCATAACAATCAAATCCATTCAGACATGTAATAGTTATACAATAGCAAAATACTGCGGATGCTGGAAATCTGAAACAACAACAGAAAATGCTGGGAACACTCAGCAGGTCAGGCAGCATCGTGGAGGGAGAAACCGAGTTAACGTTTCAGGTCGATGACCCTTTGTCAGAACTGGGAAAAAGTTGGAGAAGTAACAGATATTTAAGCAAGTGTGGGGCAGGGAAAGGGAGGAGGGGAGGAAAGAACAAAAGGGATGGTCTGTGATGGGGTGGAAGGCAGGAGAGATTAAAAGACAAAAGGGATGATGGTGCAAGGCAAAAGGAGATGGTAATAGGACAAGTTAAGAAACAAAAGATGACTAGATGAGGTGTAAATGAAAATGGCAGAATCATCAACAGCTGCCATGTGAGAGGGAAAAGAAAACATGGGGGCCTGAGGTTACAGTTTGAAATTGTTGAACTCTGTGTTGAGTCCAGAAGGCGGTAAAGTACCCAATCGAAAGATGAGGTGCTGTTCCTCGAGCTTACATTGAGCTTCATTGGAACAGTGTAAGAGGCCGAGGTCGGAGTGGAGCGGAGAATTAAAGTGACAGGCGACCGGAAGCTCCGGTCACGCTTACAGACTGAACTGAGGTGTTCCGCAAAGCGGTCACCCAATCTGCGTTTGGTCTCCCCAATGTAGAGGAGACTCGTGAGCAGCGAATACAGTATACTAAATTGCAAGAAGTACAAGTAAATTGCTGTTTCACCTGGAAGGAGTGTTTGGGGCCCTGGATAGTGGGAAGGGAGGAGGTGAAAGGGCAGGTGTTGCATCTCCTGCGCTTGCACAGGAAGGTGCTGTGGGAAGGAAGAGGTGTTGGGGTGATATAGGAGTGGACCAGGGTGTCGCGGAGGGGGCGGTTCCTTTTGGAATGCTGAAAGGGGAGGGGAGGGGAAGATGTGTTTGGTGGTGGGATCATGCTGGAGATGGCGGAGGATGATCTGTTGAATGTGGAGGCTGGTGGGGTGAAAGGTGAGGACAAGGGGAACTCTATTGTGGTTCTGGGAGGGAGGGGAAGCGGTGAGAGCAGAATTGCAGGAAATGGAACGGAGACGGTCGAGGGCCATGTCAACCACGGTAGAGGGGGATCCTCGGTTGAGGAAAAAGGAAGACATATTGGAAGCACTGGTATGGAAGGTGGCATCGTCAGAACCGATGTGGCGGAGACAGAGAACAGGGAGAATGGAATAGTGTCCTTGCAGGAAGCGGGGTGGGAGGAAGTGTAGTCCAGGTAGCTGTGGGAGTGTCTCTCTCTCTCAATCTCTCCTGCCTTCCATCCTATCACAGACCTTCCCTTTGTTCTTTCCTCCCCTCCCCCCTTTCCCTGCCCCACACTTGCTTAAATATCTGTTACTTCTCCAACTTTTTCCAGTTCTGACGAAAGGTCATCGACCTGAAACGTTAACTCGGTTTCTCTCTCCACGATGCTGTCTGACCTGCTGAGTGTTTCCAGCATTTTCTGTTGATGTAATAGTTATAGCTGTTCTGTGATATCTGCAAGACAGCTGCATGTATAGTCAATATATCTTCACAACTGTCTAAAAAATCTTCGAGAAAGATATGTAGTTTGGCAGTGTTATTTGACTTTGTCCTGGATCTAAGCAGGTAGATCCTCACTCATTCCTGTGAAGGGCTACAGTGGGAGCGTTCCCAATGATGGATTAAGTATAGCTGCTTAAAGAAGAGAGATTATTTTTGGTGAAGTAGTCTCTTTTCAAATAGAAATTACACTGCACTTGCCATAATTCTAGAAGTTTGCTTGCAGACTGGCAAGGCTCTTGGCTGTATGTTTCCTCAGTTATTTATTCTTTTCTGGTGTATATCTGTATGTATGGGATATTCACCTTTACAAAATAGTTAACTCGCACCTTTAACTGCTTACATTTTTTACATGCTTTTACACAATTTGTTTGAAATATTTCTTGTTCTTAGTGCTTTTGATTTAATGTGGTTTCTTCTAATCCATTTTGTTCATATTCAGTATAGCTGGAATTGTTCCCCTTTTCCATAAAAATGGATTTTCAGTCTCTTCACTGATAATTGTGCTAAGATCCATCCCCTCGTAAAAGAAATTAAGCTGGCAGATGGATAATATTATGTAATTACATGGAATGTACAGCACAGAAACAGGCCATTCAGCCCAACTGGTCCACGCTGGTGTTTATGCTCCTCATGAGCCTCCTTCTACCCCATTTCATCTAACCCTATCAACATATCAGAAGATGCTTTTCACCCAAGAAATATTGCACAGATAGATACCGCACTGATTTTCAGAGCTGTAGTAAGTTGAGCTGCTATTTTCCCTTCGCCAATTAACCTGTGATCAATGTTAGCAATATTTGTAGGTATACAGCTGTATCATTCATCCATTTAAAGGGAATAGGTGTACATTGTAAATCCCTTTTTTATAACACACAAGATTACATGACAATTTAGCACAATACATGGACATTATTGGCATGCTTCAGTCCCCTCTTGTTGTGCCTCTTGAGAACTGTTGATTAGGGATCACTTGAGGACTGATATTTTGTGTAGAGCTTTCTTTCCTGTGACATCATGAACTTTTACTTTAGTAACAGACTGAATCAGTCAGTGGGTTGTGGGCAGTGCTGCCCATTCAGGCAAATCAGTCTTGCCGATGGATAAGGCAACAGCTGCCCTAGCTGAGATAAGTCATCTGAGGTCAGAACCGGGCTGGAAACTGGTCTTTTCTGCTCCATGTGGCTCAGTCCTACCTCATGCATTTGCACACTGATACCATAGTTCATAGTTTTTTGTACTAATCAAGGTGCTTTTAGTCAGTGATGCACTAATGTGAATTATTCCAATTCCCACACTTGCCATCCTTGTGGCATAGCATAGGGAACTGGCCTACTATAACTCAAAATTGGTTTCACATTCCATGACCTCATTTCACATAGGACTCTTACAGCTGACCAAGAGATCTCTGATTAATTCAAACCCAGGTTGAAAGAACAATGTTGACCCACTCCTTAAAGCGTTGCAATTACATTTAAGCATCCAAATGCCTTTTGTAATTGGAGATTTGTAAGGCCTTGTAAGTAATGCAGTGAGAGATTTACTGTAAGATGCTACATTCAAACAGTAGGCTGGTATGTTTGTGACAATCCCCTTACTAAGTTTTCAGTAAGTCTTCATAAGAACATAACATAAGAAATAGGAGCAGGAGTAGGCCATTTGGCTCTTCGAGCCTGCTCCACCATTCAATAAAATCATGGCTGATCTTCTACCTCATCTCCTTTCCTGCACCATCCCCATATCCCTTGATTCCCTTAATATTCAAAAATCTATCGATCTCTGTCTTGAATATACTCAGCGACTGAGCCTCCACAGCCCTCTGGAGTAGAGAATTCCAAAGATTCACCACCCTCTGAGTGAAGAAATTTCTCCTCATCTTAGTCCTAAATGGCTGACCCCTTATTCTGAGACTGTGACCCCTGGTTCTAGACTCCCCAGCCAGGGGAAACATCCTCTCTGCATCTACCTTGTCAAGCCCTGTAAGAATTTTGTATGTTTCAATGAGAGCACCCCTCATTCTTCTAAACTCTAGAGAATATAGGCCTAGTCTACTCAATCTCTCCTCATAGGACAGTCCCCCCATCCCAGGAATCAGTCTGGTGAACCTTCGTTACACTCCCTCTATGGCAAGTATATCCTTCCTTAGGTAAGGAGACCAAAACTGTACACAATACTCCAGGTGTGGTCTCACCGGGGCCCTATATAATTGCAGTAAAACGTCTTTACTCTTATACTTAAGTCCTCTAATAATAAAGGCCAACATACCATTTGCTTTCCTAATTGCTTGCTGTACCTGCATGTTAACTTTGTGATTTGTGTACAAGGACACTCGGGTCCCTCTGAACACCAACATTTCACAATCTCTCACCATTTAAAAAATACTCTGCTTTTCTATTCTTCCTACCAAAGTAGATAACTTCACATTTCTCCACATTATATTCCATTTGCCATGTTCTTGCCTACTCACTTAGCCTGTCTATATCCCCTTGAAGTCTCCTTGCATTCTCCTCACAAAGCTGGGTGAGACTGTAAGTTGTATCATCAGCAAACTTGGATATATTGCATTTGGTCCCCTCATCCAAATCATTGATGTAGATTGTAAATAGCTGAGGCCCAAGCACTGATCCTTGCGGTACCCCACTAGTTACAGCCTGCCAACCCAAAAATGACCTGTTCATTCCTACTGTTTTCTGTCCGTTAACCAATCCTCAATCCATGCTAGTATATTACCCCCATCCCATGAGCCTTAATTTTGTTTAATAACCTCTTGTGTGGCAACTTATCGAATGCCTTCTGAAAATTATTTGCTTAAAAAAAAAATTAAATTGTGTTTTACAATTGTTGGGCTGGAGGATAACTATGCACATTGGCAATGTTCTATTGATGCACAATTTTGAAAACTTTAAAACTTCACATGCTTCAGAAGGATGAGATTTAGCTAAATAAAGCGTAAATCAAAATCCAAGTGGTAAAAGCTTTGAATCGGGCAATTCAATTAAAACCTGATCTTAAGTTTGTATTCCTTCCTTATCTCTACCCCGACATCTGGCAGATTTGTCAAATTTGAAGGAGAATTTAAGTTATAACACTTCATAACAGCACATATCACTTGATGGTTTCATGTACTTTCAGTAGGTTAGTGCAGTGAATATTATACATATATGTGTGTGTGTATATATATGCCTACAGTCGTACAAATGGAAATAAAGAAATACAGCAGAGCCCCTCAATTCACCAGGCCAATCAGAAAGACTTCTTTAAATAGATCATTTTAGCTCAAGGTTGTTTTATATAGATTTGTTCTCCACAATTCAAAATTACAGGGTGGTGACATATTCACTTTAGTAAACATAATTTGTAGCATGACTAAATTCAGATTTCCAGCATCCGCAGTATTTTGCTTTTGTGTTGTTGCAGCATAACTGTTGGAAGGTTTGCAATACATTTTTTTCTTAATATTTTTTAAAACTCTTCAATTTGGGCAATTTGAATTCAAATGAAATTACAGCAAATATTGGATATACTAATTTTATACTAGTGGTTATTAATGGAAATTATACTTTTTAAAATTTCTTCACCGTACAACTTTAACTCTGAGTAAACATTAAACCCGTGTTCTCAATATAAATGTTGATGCATTTTGGGAATAGGAAGTTGTATGCAGAATGTAAACTCAAGTATAAATTTAAAGTTAATTCTGTCATTTGCTTTAGAATCTTGTTACAGAGCATTCCAATTAATTTCATACATTGCCAAAGTTAAGTTTCAAGGAAGCAATTTGTATTTAATCAAAATGTGATGCTAGCTCTGGCCTTGTAGATTAGTATAAAATAATCTCTTGCAATATTGTCAATCATTAAAAAAAATGAAGGACACTTTCATACCTCCCAAAACTTAGATAAAACAAAAAAAATAGTCTCTTGACCCTGCCAACAGTGCTTTTTTATTAATAAATAGTAGTGAAAGCATTTGGGTTCCCAGTTGCTGTATGGTGTCATGGCAGCACTCAATAATTGTGTGGTAATGTGCCACAGTGATGTATACTCAGGCGAATCCTGTACAGAATCTCTTAGTGAGTGTACTACAAAGAATAGTTTGTTAAATGTCATGGAATGTCAAAGAACAGTAGCTGACATTGTAATTTTTTTCCTGTCCTCTGGTGCACCAGCATCATCACCCCCCCCTCAATAAACCCATTTTTGACCTTTCTGTTCTTGCAAACTACTGCCCCAACTCCAACCTCTCTCTTCTCTCCAAAGGTCTTGAATGTGTCGTCGCAAATCTATGCCATCGCTCCCAAACCTCCATGTTTGAGTTTCTGCCTTGCCACAGCTGCAAAACCGCACTGTGATCGTGTGCATTATCCCTCTTTGACCTCTCTGTAGCCTTTGACTCGGTCGACCACACCATCATCCTCCTCCAAAACATCATCTGTTATCCAGCTCGGGGGACTGCTCTCACTTGATTCCATTGTGCACCAATGACACACAGCTCTACCTCTCCACCAACTCTCTCTTGACCCCTCTACTTCCTTTTTGCTGTCAGACTGCTTATCAGACATCCAGTCTTGGATTAGCTGCAATTTTCTCCAGTTAAACATTGGAAAGACCGAAGCCTCAGCTTTGGCCCCGCCATTAACTCCGTACCCTTCTACCCACGCCCCTCTCCCTTCCCAGCCACCATTTCGGGTTGAACCAGACTCTCTTTGACCTCGGCGTCTTATTCGACCCTGAGCTGAGCTTTCATATCACTGTCCTCTTCGTCATAAAGACCACGTACTTTCACCTCTGTATTGGCCTCCAACTCAAACGAACTGCTGTTGATACCCTGATCCATGCCTTTGCCACTTCCTGGCATTTAATTCCAATGCTCTTTTGGTTGGTCTCCCATACATAACTGTCTGTAAACTTCAATTCTTTCCGAAACTACAATGCCTGTATCTAATTACGTCCTGTTTTTCTATGTTAAAGGCTTAAATAAATGCAAGTTGTTGTTATCTGCAATTCACCTATTTTGCTAAAGCTTTCATGCAGTTTCAAAATATAGAATTTCAACCATGTTAAAAGTTGCGCTTTTTATTTCCAAGTGGCATTTTTTCTTTAGTACCAAAGCAGCGATTTATTCTTGAAGTTTCAACTACAGATCAACCAACAAAAGCCAATAGTTTTAGGATTCTTTCTACAAGGTTGCAGTGTTAAAAGGATATAATTGCGCCAGTCTTTTAAAAAGGACTTCTATCTTTTCAACTTTTTAAAGGAGGGGTGTACATAAACTAAATAATACTGTATCCAGCTAACACGAAACATCTGTGTAGTACTTAAAACAGCATCTTGCGAGTTTTTGGGGTTGCCACGTAATCATAAATGCAATCGAGAGAGATATTCATAAGTTTACAGATCTAGTCGTCATATACTATTCATTCAAGCACGTCTTCTACGCTGTAAAATGACTAGTCACAAGCAGCCTTGGAGCAGAGATTTTATTGGAATCCTCAAAGATGTGGATGGCGATAAGAGAGAGAGCATTGAAATAGAATCATCTTGTATCACCAGTGAGGTGATGAGGCACAAAATGTCTTACTTTTAAAACCAACACTGGGGATTATTTAGAGCTGGCTGAAATTATGCAATATATCTCTTGACCATAAGCTTGATTTCTAACTCGTCTCTGAATCAGATGTTGAAACGAGTCCCCCCTCTGCAGGTTCTAGCAGTTCAGGTAGACGTAAAAGATCACTGTGTAAGGGGTTCGGTCGTAGGTGCTTGTGCGGGGTTAGGCCTTCGTTGCCTAATACTATTGCTTGCTCTGGTCTCCGGCCAGCCTTGTTGCAATAAGCATCTGTGAGTGGTTCGACCCACTCGCCCTTACGGTTCTAACACTGGACTTAGGTGCGAGAGCAGTAATGCAGAGAAAACTCAAATAGACCCGGTTGAATAGTACGAAATGGAAATCTTTATTGCATAACGTCCAAAATCATGAAGTACATGTCATAGGCACAAATTAATGACAGTACAAGTATACATACATTCATAAAACTTGGTCTAGGGTAATGAGGAACGCACGGCACATCGTAAAAAGGGGAACACATTATATTTATCCTTAATAAACCACCCTCCCCTATCAATACCTACACTAATCTAGATTTGTAGGATCGGGAAACATGCTCACCTACTTCGGAGAATTTTAAACGAGGCACTCGGCTTGTTTTGCTGCAACACCTGACTGTCACGTGTTGGAAGGGGTCTCTCTACCCCACTTGTTTATCTTCTCTGCTCCGGCTAGCAGGCTGGGCTCCCCATTGTCATGAAGAACTCGACAGTGCTCGGGCCCGGCTGTAGAACTCAAAGAAAAGTCTTTCTGGACCGACACCAGTTAACCGGTAAAATTCAAAGAAGAGTCTTCCTGTATTGACACCGGTTGTCGATAGAATTCGAAAGAGAGTCTTCCACTGGTTCGGCAGCAACCTGATAGAGTTCAAAAATGGTCTTTATATTTACGGGCGCGGTCGGGGTTTACTGACCGTGGCGGCACGTGGATTCTTCTTCTTCTTCTCTTCTCATCTCGTCTTGTCGGGCCTTCGGGTCCAAAACACCGTTTACCGACGCTCGGGATGGTGCACCCGGTCACTGGCCTTCGTCGGGGCGGCTCGTTCTGCTTGAGCTCCACCCAACATTCGAGTAACCGTCCAGCACGGCTAGAGTCCAGAGGCAACAGATGGCTGCTCGTCCAGCAGAATTCAGCCTGAGTCAAGAGTCCGCAGAGATAGGAGCACGAATCAAGGGAATAAGAGACCGATGGACATTTGTTGTCTATAGTTATAGTGCTGGGTTCCCTTATCTCCCGCCCAAATCTTAATGTTCATCTTTTGAAAAATCTTGGCGCTCAAAATTCCCAGTATGGGGTGATTCTTGTTTGTAATGGGTTTCGGTAGCACCTGAGACTGGCCAACTACCCGTTAATGTTTTTCCCATTGTGGAACCGGCTAGGAGCCTCCCTGGCGGGGTTTTGGGGGGCCTCCGAATACTTGTGTAAGCACCCGAGAATGGCTCTCATTGTAGAGCCGTGGGGAATTTGCGTATTGATGTATCTGGATGGGCCTTCGATTGCCCAGTACAATGGTCCTTACTTGTGCATGGAAAACGATTCCAGCACTTATATCTCTTGCTATTGTGTCGAATGCAGACAGGTTGCATCCTGTCTTATCAGTGTTTGCTGCGTATTAACCAATCTTATACTGAAATGTTTATTCGAACGCCATCTTGTCTGCCCACTGAAAATTCTGGAAGCTTCTGCCACGAGGCGCGGCGGCCATTTTACAGGCTTCTGTGTCCTGTTTAATCATGACAGCATTTCGTTGAAATAAAACTGATGAAACGAATCTGCTTTATCTCGTTATTTCGAATCGCGATAATTGCGAATTTTACACGTGGCACTTTTGAAGAAGAGCGGAAGGTTCTCCTGATGTTTGAGCCAATGTTTCTCCCTCAACCAAGACCATTTAAAAAAAAAAAACAAGTTAATGAATCATTAATCTCATGTTTATGGGATCTTGCTGTGTGCAAATTGGCTACCATATTTGCTTATGTAACAGCCGTGACTATGCTTCAAAAATAATTCATTGGATGTGAGGCACTTTGAGAAGTCTTGAGGATTTGCTTAGGTGCTATATAAATAAGGTTTGTTCATTCATTCTGAAATATTTGACAATTCAGATAAACACATTATAGTTTTAACGCTACCAATGCTGAGATAGGCCTGTCCACATTGTGATCTCTAGCTTTTTGCACTCCCTAATAAGAAAAGATGAGAAATGCTGAGAATTACTGACCTAGTACTTTGGAGTGTGAGGGAAAACAAAAGAAAAGGTAAGAATGCCATTTGCAACTGGCACCAGGCTGACTGAAGACAGAAGTAGGAAAAATAGAATGGAAAGTGTTGAAAAAGAGAACATGAATCAAAAATGCCATTTTTATATTGCACGAAAGGATGAGTATTGTCTGTATTCACAACAGTGCAAGTGAGGGCCATGTTTGAATTGCCTGATTGCAGCATTGTGAATTTAGGAAAGGCAGGGTTGCATGTGTGGCACTCAAACATGTCCTGAGTACAGCTCACCAGTCTGTTACTGACAGTGATTTTTAATGACCAACAGCGGGTGACATGATGGTTCTTTTTAATAATTAAAATTACAATGGTGGTGCGACAGCCCAATAAAGTTGCTTTTAAAGCTTGTGGGCCTGGAATTCAATGTTTTTTTTGGGGTGGGGGGTGGGGTGGGGTGGGCGGGGGCTGTTGGACTGGAATTTAGGGCATAAGTTGTATATGCCAGAGTTATGCTCATTCTAAATTGCACACTAATTCTGTCAGAAGTGGATGCTGGCAGAAGATGTGCCCTCCTGCAAAATTGTGCATGTCGGTAAATGACAGGATAACAAGGGCAAAGGCTGCTGTCACAGACTTCCACTATTTTACACCAGAACTGCGCTTGACTTTAGTTACACTCATAGAAAAGAGGGGTAAGTTACCAACAGCATTGCTTGTCAAACCAGAAAGTGATTTATTTCACAGGCTCAATGGTCTCAAGCTTTGTCTGAAACATCAGCTTTGACTGAAGGGATTAGAAAAAACCTTTTCTCAGCTGTGCTACTAAGAGAGGATTTTTCACGCAGTATGAGGCTGCACCAAAGAAGACGACGACTAACGAGGAGTTACCTTTTCACGAGTCTACAGAGCAAGCCTATTCCTCGATGATTTCTTAGAAGAAGTCTGCTTAAAGCGGCAATGGCTCAGTAAGAAGTTATAAAAGAAAATCCATCTCCTGTTGTAAACTGACCTCCAAACATCCTCCCGATCGCAAATAGCAAAGAACAGATGTACGTCAGAACACTGCACTTCACATCACACTATGCACAATTATATTTATAGAACTTACTACTTTTTACCACTATGTTTACCCTGGTGCTTATCTTGCTGTTCTTAAACCTATCCTGATGCCACACTGATGTGATACCAGAGGGCCAGAGATACCGGCAATGTTAGGCTGTGCTATGGTGCCATGAGCTTCTTGGGACTGAAGTGGGCCTCATCTCGGTGCTTCAGAGTACCAGGGAGCCCCTTCAGAAAGCAGTGTCACCACTGCAAGTACGTGGATGGCCTGGTGCTATATCCTGGTACCTATGCAAGCAGGCATCTGAAGAGGCTGGCTAGAAAGATCACGAGGTGGAAGGATGGCAACGTGAAGGCATACTCTAGCCACACCACTTTGGATGCTGGGATCGGAGTGGGAGGGTAGATATGTTTGTATCGGATCCGACAATGGGAGAGATGTTGCCCTGAAGCTCTCGGAAATCGCTTTCCATCATTATTTCCAAAAGGTCTCCCACCCTGAAGGTCAGTGGTCAAAGTATCCACTTTAGATGAACTGGCTGGTCTGGAGAGATTTCCGTCAGAGGGGCAGATGCAGATAATCGTGGACCCACCGCTTGTTCCAGATAGTGCTGCATTGTGTTAGATATTGGCATTGGGGATTGTATTGAACTCAGTCATGATCCCTGCCATTTATCTCGGGTTCTCCAAGATGGTCTATAGATATGGTGTGAAACCAGTGATGTTTGATAAATAATTGACTCAAAGCTTCTATCCTGTAGTTACTGGGAGATGCTATTCAGTTATTGTTAGAAAAGCTGAAGAACATTGGTGACTCTGAATAGCCATTTTATCAGAAATAAGCAACAACTTTAATCATTTTGGTTTTTACACAGTGATGCCTTGGGGAGGTGATTGGTTCACAATCAAAAATCTCTCACCTCGGATTTACCCAGTGTTGATAGCTCTTTGTGTCATGTAGTGTGTTTTCAGTAAATACTGCTCTCTTTTGTGCATTCAGCAAAAGGTGTATGTGTTCACAACATGTCACAGTGTACACTGAAAGAGCATTTGGATTTCAGTTTAGGATTTGATGCTATTCTAAAGTTTTTGTCTTCCTGAACTGAAACCTGAATTCCAAGACTGCAGCTTGCAAGTCAAAATTTCCCCTGAGCCTGGTCGGTGACGAGAGTGATGGAAGATCCTAAAATAAAATAGAAAATACTGGAAATGCACAGCAGATCGGTTAGCATTTCAAAGAGCAAGCACTTGAAAGAGCAAGCATTTCAGTTTGATTAGCATTTCAGTTGCAATCCTTTGTGAAATTTTGAGTTTTGATTGGAAGGTCCCTGCAGTAATTTTGGTCCTGGGTGTTTCTTTTAGATGTTGACTGCCCTGTTGGGCTTTTCCAGCATCCTTAGTTTTTCTTCTCTCTACTGGATGAATGAAACTGAACCAATTAGCAGTTTGTTTAATGCTCACCCCTGCTATACAAGGAACCTTCCTATTCAGAGATGTACTGAAATGGCCATTTTCAACTGTTAAATTTACAAGTGACGGCTTTTAATCCATTGGTAGCATTCACTGCTGATATGTTGACTTAAATTTATGCTGTTTTTCCTCAGACTATTACGTATTTTGCTATTTATCAAATTAATGTGATTAAAATTAAACTTCTGTCCATGCTTCCCTTGGCAACTCTGATATTGTAATAGTGGCAAGTAACATTTACGCCACACCAGTGCCAGGCAATTACTATTTCCAACGAGAGTCTAACCACCTCCCCATGACATTCAATGGCATAGAATTCTCCACCATCAACATCCTGGGGGTCACCATTGACCAGAAACTTAACTGGACCAGCCACACACATACTGTGGCTACAAGAGCAGGTCAGAGGCTGGGTATTCTGCGGCAAGTGACTCACCTCCTGACTCCTCGAAGCCTTTCCACCATCTACAAAGAGCAAGTCAGGAGTGTGATGGAATACTGTCCCACTTGCCTGGATGTGTGCAGCTCCAATAACACTCAAAGCTCGACACCATCCAGGACAAAGCAGTCCGCTTGATTGGCACCCCATCCACCACCTTAAACATTCACTCCCTCCACCACCGGCGTACCGTGGCTGCAGTGTGTACCATCTACAAGGTGCAGTGCAGCAACTCACCAAGGTTTATTCGACAGCACCTCCCAAACCTGTGACCTCTACCACCTAAAAGGACAAGGGCAGCTGGTGCATGGGAACACCACCACCTCCAAGTTCCCCTCCAAGTCACACACCATCCTGACTTGGAAGTATGTCGCCGATCCTTCATCGTCGCTGGGTCAAAATCCTGGAACTCCCTCCCTAACAGCACTGTGGGAGTACCTTCACCTCATGGACTGCAGCGGTTCAAGAAGGCGGCTCACCACCTTCTCGAGGGCAATTAGGGATGGGCAATAAATGCTGGCCTTGCCAGCGACGCCCACATTCTGTGAATAAATAAAAAAAAAAAATATTGTGCTTCTTTTAGACACCAACTGTTACTTTAATGTTCAGTTTACAATGTTTTCTTTTCTAATCATGTCTAATAACCTTAAAGTAATTACAGGTTATGTGCAACCCAAAGGCATTAAATTATAACTTTCTGAATAACATCAAGTAAATGTGATGGTTTTACCGTCTTATCATTGGAATCTGAAATGTGAGTGAAATTACAAATGAAGTAATGTCATACTCAAACTAGTTTTGGTCAGTCATGCAGAGCCCAGCTGCAAACGCATTATTTCAGGCTGAGTAGAAGGAATTGGCACTGAAGGGCATATTGAAAGGAATGAATGACTTGGGAATCTTTCTATTTAGTTTACAAAGTTTAATCATTGACAGCAACAACTGTTTAAATTTATATAGCACCTTTTGACAAAACTTCCCATGGTGTTTCACAGATGATGATTGGGAATGAATGCCAAGCCAGCTAGAGAGTGTTTAGCAAATGAGGTAAAAAGTTTGGCTGAAGAGATGGATTTTGGGAAGAATTTACACAGTGGAAATTACGATGGAGAGGCAGAGATGTCTAGAGAGAGATGCCACAGAGCAGGACCGGATGCCAGAAGGCTCTACCAGCACTGGTGGGGTGAAGGGAAGGGCGGATGAATGCAATGCCACAATCTGAGGAGTGGAGTGCTCAGGAGGGGTTATAGGGATGGAGGAACTTGCAGAGATAGGGTGGAACAAAGCTGTGGAGCGATTTTTAAAAAAGAGAAATGATTTTAAATATATAATGTTGCGGGATGGGGAGCCATAGGAGGTCAGCGAGGGTGGGGCTGATGGCCAAATGCAGGTATGGTAGTGTAATGGTTATGGCCCTAGACTAGCAACCCAGAGGTCATGAATTCAAAATCTCACCATGCAAAGTTGTGATATTGAATTCAATAAATTAGGTAATATATGGGCTGGCACCAGAAATAGATGATCATCAAAGCTGCTGGATTATCATAAAAAAACAAACTAGTTCACCAATGTACTCTAGGGAAGGAAACCTGCTACCCTTAGTTTGGTCTGTATATGGCTCCAGTCCCACACTACGTGGCTGACTCTTAATGACAAGCCAGTTGGTTATAAAAACAATCGCTATGATAACTAGGAATAGGTAATAAATGCAGGCACTCCATGGCTTCTTTAGCAACACTATTTTGGTATTTGAAGCCTTGTTTGCAATAAAAGCAGGAGATCATCTCTGTCCTAAGCTGTGACTGAATTAATGCTGCAAAAAAATTATTTTCTCAAGTTTATGAGGGATACTACTTATTAACGCTATATCATCCAGGATGTTTAATATACACATTGTGGATATGGAAAAGGTTTGTTCATTATATGGATAATTTCTGAATATGCCCCTCTCAAAATAACTACTGTGCAAACTCCACCAAAATTGTAGCAAAATAGTTTTCTGCAATACTTTATATTTCTAGAAAGATTCATAACATAAGAATTAGGATTCTGTTCAAATGTTATGAAGGAGGAAAAAAACCATCAGCCCATATCTGTCTGCAGTTACCTGCTGAATTTTTTATGAACACGTACAGGAATCAGTACATAAAAACTCTTTGATACGACATTATAAAAGATGATGTGACTGCTTAGAAACTATGCTCCTGCATATGATATAATCAACAAACTATTCAGCGAAACCTTTGGGGAGCATTAGCTGATCCTCCTCGGGTTGTCCAGGTAATATCAGAGTTGAAATTTAAAGCCGTTTCATTAGTCATACAGCTGCAAGTTAAACAAACCTGCTATTCTACTCATGATTCCTTTCGAGTTGAATGGAAAAAAAAAAATGGCAGGCTGATGACTTGAAGTGGTGACTGAGGGAACTATTGTTGGACTTTATGGTTTTGTTTATGACCCAATAGAACTGTCGGCATACAAGTTAGTCGGGGAATTGAAATGAGCATTAATTCCAGGATATTAAAAGTTTGCTGAATGATTACAATAGCTGCAGTTATTCAAGCTAATAAAGAAACATTGCTTTCATTAATATTGAAAGGATACATATTGTATTTTGAATGTGTTTTAAAATGTTGCCCAGTTACAGCTGTGGTATATTTGACAGGTTAGTATGTGCCATAGCTCTTTTGCTGAAATAGCTGCTTAATTCAAATATTTACCTGTGAGCCAGCTTCATAATTATGTCTTTGTAATATTGCACATAGTCCCACCTTTTCAAGCCGATATTTTGCTGTTTTCAGTGTTACAGGTGAGCAGTGTGGTTTTGATTGGGGGGTTAACTTCCATTTCAGCTTCAGTTTTTAATTGCGTCATCAATTCTGGTGTTGAAGAATTTTGTCAAGGTAGTAACCGACGGAGTTGCTTTTAATGCCCAATTCAAGCAACTTTGTAAAGTACTGCGTTGGTTCTTAAAGAGCAGTCTATCAGCTTCCACTGATATGTATATCTAGACTGGAGCAAAAATAAAATTATCATATGACTGTTACTAACAGGTGTTGCAAAATTTATTTCAAGAAGAGAAACAGACCTCAAGGGTAGATTCACACTGCTGGCCCCTTCTTCTCCTCCTCCCATTCCCTCCCCCCCCCCCCCCCCCCCCCCCCAACCAACGACTACACCCCACCTCAAGTTACACCCAAATGTGAAGACAAACTTACCTGACTGTTTCCTTGCCAGTCTTGTATGTGAGAAGACTGGCCTGCACTTGCTGCCTCCCTGGAACAGTGCAGCTGGGACTAGGACCTCACCTAGCTGTGTCTCCTATCACTTAGAATCTGTCCTACATTGCATTTTGAGTGATTTGCAAATTATTAATTGATTACATCAAAACTGCTGCAAAGTAGTCAACTATATTGCAAAGAAAAGTCTCAACTGGGTGTATTAGTAAAATGAGTGGTTGGTACAGCTCATTCCAGTTGTAACAATCTGATGGAAATGTGCTGCAAATGAATTACTATTTACATTTAACAGCTGTGGGATAGTGAGCTTGATACAGAAAGCTCAGGCTACATGTCCTTAGCCGGTACATATACGAAAGACATGATGTCACATCAATACAAATGCCACAAGGTCACAAAATGGAATGTTATCCCATTCAAATGGATCAGAGACATTTGTCTTGACATTTAATACTATTGAACCAATTTGAATCTGAAGCTTATTGTAAATCTAACTGGGAACAAAACCACATTTTACCCATCTTTATCAATGGAATGTTTATCACAATGTGAAATTACAGTATATTTTCCTGACTCCCATTTTCATCATGTCCTTTCAAATGAGAAATAAAGCAGAAACTTACATTTATAGGATATCTTTGTACATGACTTACACCAGTCAATGGTTCCCACTTCCCAGCACCATAAATATTGTAAACTAAACTCAAATGTAAAAGGGAGGAGTTAAGCCTAATGTGCTGATTGGACCCAGTGACTGATGCAGACATAGCAGTGGAATTGAGGCAACTAGTAGAGCATGATGGGGCAATTGACGCAGACTCTGAAGCTACAGCATTGCTGCATTTTGTTTCTGCCAATATTTTTTCTTCTCCCCTCCATTTCTAAAGAGATTTGCTTCATGATGAGATATTACATAGATTTACATAGAATATACAGCACAGAAACCGGCCATTCGGCCCAACCAGTCCATGCCGGCGTTTACATAGAAACATAGAAAATAGGTGCAGGAGTAGACCATTCGGTCCTTCGAGCCTGCACCGCCATTCAATGCGTTCATGGCTGAACATGCTACCTCAGTACCCCATTCCTGCTTTCTCGCCATACCCCTTGATCCCCCTAGTTGTGAGTATTATATCTAACTCCCTTTTGAATATATTTAGCGAACTGGCCTCAACAACCTTCTGTGGTAGAGAATTCCACAGATTCACCACTCTCTGGGTGAAGAAGTTCCTCCTCATCTGAGTCTTAAATGGCTTCCCCTTTATCCTTAGACTGTGACCCCTGGTTTTAGTTTTCCCTAACATTGGAAACATTCTGCCCGCATCTAATTTGTCTAAACCAGTCAGGATTTTAAACGTCTCTAAGATCCCCCCTCATTCTTCTGAACTCCAGAGGATACAAGTTCAGTTGATCCAGTCTTTCTTGATATGTCAGTCTGGCCATCCCAGGAATCAATCTAGTGAACCTTCGTTGCACTCCCTCAATAGCAAGAATGTCCTTCCTCAAGTTAGGAGACCAAAACTGTACACAATACTCTAGGTGTGGCCTCACCAAGGCCCTGTACAACTGTAGCATCACCTCCCTACTCCTGTACTCCAATCCCCTTGCTATGAAGGCCATCATGCCATTTGCTTTCTTGACTGCCTGCTGCACTTGCCTTCCCACCTTCAGTGACTGATGTACCATGACGCCCAGGTCTCGTTGCACCTCCCCTTTTCCTAATCTGCCACCATTCAGGTAATAGTCTGCATCCCTATTTTTACCACCAAAGTGGATAACCTCACATTTATCCACATTGGGCAAATGTATGGCAGATGAAGTACATTCACCCAACCTGTCCAAGTCACACTCTAGCCTCCTAGCATCCTCCTCATTGTTCACACTGCCTCCCAATTTATGCTCCACTCGAGCCTCCTTCTGTCTTTCCTCATCTAAATTTATCAGCACAACCCTCTATTCCCTTTTCCCTCATATGCTTATCTAGCCTCCCCTTAAATGCATCTATACTATTCGCCTCAATCACTCCCTGTGGTAGCGAATTCCACATTCTCACCACTCTCTGGGTAAAGAAGTTTTGTTCTGAATTCCCTATTTGATTTCTTGATGACTATCTTCTATTAATAGCCTCTAATTTTTCTTTCCCACAATTGGAAACATTCTCTGTGTCTACTCTATCAAAACCTTTCATAATTTTGAAGACCTCTAATAGGCCTTCTCTTTTCAAGAGGAAAAAAGACCTAGCCTGTTCATCCTTTCCCGATGGGTATACCCTTGCAGTTCTGGTATCATTCTTGTAAATCTTTTTTGCACCCTCTCTAGTGCCTCTATATCCTTTTTATAATATGGTGACCAGAACTGTACACCGTACTGGTCTAACGAAGGTTCGATACAAGTTTAGCATAACTTCTCTACTTTTCAATTCTATCCCTCTAGGAAATAAACCCTGCTACTTGGTTTGCTTGTTTTATGGCCTTGCTAACCTGTGTCGCTACTTTTAGTGATCTGTGTATTTGTACTCCCAGATCCCTTTGCTCCTCTACCCCATTTAGATTCTAATTTTCCAAGTAATATGTGATGACCTTATTTTTATCTCCAAAATGTAATACGGTTCTGTAGTCCCAGTCGCTGCTCTGGTATCTTGCCCAAGTGTCTGTTTTTCATGTGCGAGTCTTAGCGATGATTGTCTAGCCTTTTTGTCGTGTAGAAGGTTTCAAGAATGGGAACTCTGGACCATTTTTCTCCTTCCTAACCAGATTATTGAGGCCAGTTGTAGCACCAATTGGCCATTCTAGCAGATATCTCAAATCTAGCCTGGGATCTTCCTGGTCTGTACGGCTCGGCTGCTCAGTGGATAAACTCGCTGAACCAGCAGGCGGCCTTGTGACTGATTTACTGTAAAGTAAAACCTGAATAATGCAGACAATGGTCCTGAATTTGCGGATGGAGGTGTACCTCCGGAGTACGCCTCTGACCCGCGAAATATTTCTGAGCTTACCTGCTGGCTCCACACTGCGGAGAGTTCCCTTCTCGGACTTCCAGGCGTACGCCTGCGTAAAGGCCCAGGGACGCAGGCGGTTCGGAAGCACCTCTGGGATCACGTGGGCCCGGTCCTCCAATGAGAGGAGGATTCTATTGCGACCATTTCTGAACGGAATTCCCTAATGACATGCAATGGAATACCCAAATAATTAAACAATTTAGACAATTCTAATAAAAATAAATGTTCTGATTTTCAAATTTAATTAAAAGTCCCTTAATTACACCAAATACAACACAAATGTAATTTTTTGAAAAATAATTTTGAACATTTGAATCCGGGCCAATATTTCCGTAAACTAATTTTAAGTGTTTGTGCATTTTTTACATTTTTTAGTCCAAGATTGATAACTCTTGCGCTGGTGAAAGCAGGCCCTATGCTTGCTTTTACCAGCTGTAAGCATTTCATGGACATTTGCTGGGCAGTAGTTGGGCAAACAGCCCAATTCTGCACCAGTGAAAGTGATTTCTCAGTTGGTTCGGTAGATCTGTGAAGACCTACCTTGACGGATCACAAGTTCTGAGTTTTCACACATGCGGAAACCCGGAACTTACGGGGCCTGTCAGAAGACATATGATGGCGTACACTCGTGCTGTCATTGGGACCGCAAATTCCGGGCCAATGTTAAGAGGTATATTTTTGATCTAATTGACTTTCTTCCTGCAACAAAGCTATCTTACATTTGAAATAATTAGCTAACGGAATAACATTCTAATTAATCTGGCTCCTAATCTCTTCAATTGGTGTGGTTTCCAAGATGCCATTCTCTACTGTGTTTTGTGATAGCTGGCTGGGATTGGAAGTTCCACAGCAGCACTTTTTTAATGGGTTTTTAAAGTTACAGGTTTTTAACTGTGGGAATGAAGGGCTTATCTTATGTAGCATTGTACATAATTGCAAAGGATTTATACACATTTTGTTTTGGAATTTTGTGATATATTCCATAAAATGTTTTCCTAATAGTTTAATAAAACACAAGTGACCTTGTGAGAAATGGACCAATTCCAGAACTATTTAATTGTGCAAATTCAGTACCACATGGTAAGTACAGATTCATGCAGTAAATTGCCTGGAAAATCATCCTGAATGGAAACTGTTTTATCAGGGGTTTGGAACAAAACAAATGATGCATGGCGTGTGTGTCCTCCAAGCGGGCGCAGTGCTTTAGAGAGTCTCAACATCAGGACTCCATTTTAAGATTGAGATCTTTATAAAGC
Organism: Squalus acanthias; assembly: GCA_030390025.1. Lineage (NCBI taxonomy): Eukaryota > Metazoa > Chordata > Chondrichthyes > Squaliformes > Squalidae > Squalus > Squalus acanthias. Next base: position 95,999,062 of record CM059433.1, read on the forward strand.
AATGTTACTAACGCCCTTCTGTTTTTTTCCCCTGAGGATTTTTGAAAATCTTTTAAATGCTGAGTTCTAGTCACCTGACTTGTGGGGAAGGGTACTAACTTGTATGGGAATTACTGTGCAAAAACCTAAACCTGGTTTAAGGCAGTAAGCTGCATCCATCTCACACAGCATATCTGTGCTTTGCTCCACGTTCATTGTGCTGTTGCTACTTTCATGGCTGCTCTCTAACACTGATCATCTTCAGTTATTGTTTGAGTAGCTGAGTCATATCCCCTGATAATTATTGGAAGAGGCACCATTAGCCAATCACCGTTTGGAAATAATCTGAAACAGGTGGTCTCACAATGGGAAGTGTGGACATTCGGTGCAGTGTACAAGCAGCTGGTGTGAAGCCTTGCCAAGAAAAGTAAGGTTTTGAGGTTGAAACAAATTCTGGTAGCCTGCTGCAATGTCACCGCTCAGATTTTAATGTTTGAAGATAGAGAAGGTAGTTCTTTTCAAACATTAAAAATCACATTAGTGCCAGTGTGAAGCCCTTTTTACATGAATTTGAGTATATCTGTGGAATCTGGACTTTGCCAGATTCACAACAGGGCAAATAGGTAGTGGAATTGCTGTGCTATAAAGCCAATTCTATACTATTGATGCTGGAGAAGGAGAGAAAGCAGAACAAAGCTATGGAGGCGGGGCTATCACAGAAACGCTATTAGAACTAGTTTTAATAGGGGATTATGAATGCTGGGAAAGACCTACTTTCATGGCTTTCTCTTGTTGGGAAGCAAGAAAACAAAAGAAAGCCACAAAACGGGGATTTACTTGCACAGTGCAAGCGGGAGCTCATTCTCACCCGCCTGAGATTCCTGCCAAATCTTGGAAAATTGGTGGGTCTGGTTACTTAGCCCAAGAGTGTGAGAAAGTTGAGCTAACCTATACAATCAAATCAACAAGCTTATTCATGACTGCAGTTCTCCCGGTGGATCACTTTTCTCCTCATTCATTTTAGTAATTCCTCTAATCTGTTTCTCTACTATAATGTCAGTAGTCGCTTTTGAATCAGAAATATTAAATAAATGGACTATATTAAATAACATAACAGGTTGTCAGTTAACCAAAATTCTTTGTCATGGTTTGATTGTTTTTTAAGTGGAGTTATGATCTTAATTTTATTTTGGAGTGCTCACTGAAAGTGAGACTCCTGGAAGTATTTTGCTTATCCTGCTCTCGCCATCCCTGTGGTAGAGGACAGCTGGCTGCTCTGCTTGGCCCTACCTACACTTCTCTGAAACCAAGCAGCAACAATTTTGTAACAGTAGCTGGGGGATTTTCTTTACTGTTTTCCCTTCCCTGTGCAGAAGTGTGTCTCTTGGGCATCTCCTCACAGTGGCACAGTAGAAATTGAGAACTGTGTGAAGATGATCATGGACACAAGCCTTGCATCCCTTTGTTTCATGGTGCAGGTGTGCCACAATGCATCTGGTGAGCTTTGCCCCTGCCCTTGTAAACTGAACCGTGCACGGCGTCGGCAACAACCCAGTTAGAAGTCTCATTCAATTTGATTTTCCGCCAACTTAATTTCCGAGGGCATACTTTAGATGTCAGTGCCTAGTTGGCTGTTGAGCCATTAAATATAAAATAAAAAATGTAATTCCAATCTCCTTAGAGCAGAGAAGGTTAAGGGGAGATTTAATCGAGGTGTTCAAAGTTATGAAGGGTTTCGAGAGTAAATAGGGAGAAACTGTTTCAACTAGTAGGAGGATTGGTAACCAGAGGATACAGATCTAAAGCAATTGGCAAAATAACCAGAGGGGAGATGAGGAGAATTTTTTTTTTTTTTTTTACACAGCGAGTTGTTATGGTCTAGAATGCATTACCTGAAAGGTTGCTGGAAGCAGATTCAATAGTAACTTTCAAAAGGGAATTGAATAAATACTTGAAAGTGAAAAACTTGCATATGCTATGGGGAAAGAGCAGGGGAGTGGTACTAATTGGATAACTCTTTGAAAAAACCAGTACAAACACGATGGGCTGAATGGCTTCCTTCTGTGTTGTATGATTCTATGATTACCAAATCTGGAATTACCAACTAATGTTAGCTATGTGAACATTTATGTCATTCTCAACCATTTTTAAAGAGACCAAGCCATAACTGCAGGATGTTGTTTCTCCCAGTAGCTGTATCAGACAAAGAGCTGTAGTTGTTGCCTCATTCGTGCTCCTGTAATTCTGAGGCCATCACTTAACCTTCACTCAGAGGTACTGCAGTAACATTACCTCTTCACAGTACATCACTTACAGTTGCATCACATCAGACTCCTCTTCAAAATGTGCTCCCGGGTATGGAACACTTGCTTGTTGTCTGTCGTCCTAGAGAGTCTGACTCAATTCAGTGAACCCTAAGTGCAGCCTAATTTTTGCCAGTGCTGCCCACTGCCAAATAGGAATACAACAGGAAATAAATTAATACGGATATAGCCTAGACAGGATATTACCTTTCTTCTAATCATACTTACTGTAATTATAGTACTTTGAGATTGTAAAGAAAGTTGAAGTTACAGCTGTGGTTTTGTCATTGTTTAAAACGTGAAACTGTCTTGTTTTATCTGTGTCTGAGTTTATGTATCTCAATATTTGGTTTAAAAAAACACTTGGCAGTATTCTAAAATATTTATAAATACATGAAAAATTCAACAATGGTACGTGGCGGTGAGAAGCTGCATTCAAAGATTTTCAAATTATTTCACTGGTCGTGTTTGTAAATAAATTACTCTGTTTTTGGACTTCTGCCTTTTCAATCAAGCAATAACTTGTGTGGCATGTGAACAAATATTCAAAAACGTCAATCTCATTTAAGTGCATTTCCCTTGAGTGTTTTGATCATATCGCTGAAAAAGTGCATTTTTATTTCCTAACCTATTTCTTCTATAGCTCACAAAGGGGGTTGTTTATCCCTGTATTGAGTGTAGTCTCAACTTGTTCAAGTGCAATAAAACTGCAAAATGATAGTGGAATAACAGCTTCTGAAAACATCACGGCACCAGCGATTGCTCTCTGGCCAGGGTGGCCAGCTTTATTCGATAGCAAAATACTGCGGATGCTGGAAATCCGAAATAACAACAGAAAACGCTGGAAAAACTCAGCAGGCCAGGCAGCATCCGTGGAGAGAGAAAGAGAGTTGACGTTTCAGGTCGATGACCTTTCATCAGAACTGGGAAGAGCCGGAAATTGTTGTTTGAATTGGAAGTGAACTCTGCAACTCTCCACCTGTAGCCTGATGCATGTTTGGCTCACTCCTTGGCATTCTATTTTCAGTTCCTTAGTAAATTACGCTATCTTACCTGCTGTGATACCTGGTGGTATAAGGTTGACAGAATATAAGGCTGCAAGCTCTTGCTTTCTCAATTGGGATTGCCATTTCTGACCTGTAATATGTGTGTGCGTGTATTATCTGTAGCATTGCTCTTGGTGAGTCAAAGATATGCTATTTTATAATGACAGGATCAATTATATCCTGTAACACACCATTATTATATAGTTGATCTTCTTTGGCATTGCTTGCATGCAAAAAGAAAAAAATAATTACATCTTTCCATCAGTGTGGAACTGTGATGAGGAGGTGGGTCTGACCAGGCAGGAACATAGCAGTGTTGCTTTGGGGAGGTCAATGGGAGTTGAGAATGGTGGCGTGCCGTTTCAGGTTGGGCAAGACCAAGCTGCGAAGGATTTGGGTTGTGGAGTAAGGCAGCAGCAGGTAGGGGTCAAGGGCTCAGAGCCATGCCAGAAAGTGATCAATCAGGAGCGCAGACATCTGAGTCGGAGCAAAGTTTGAGCTCCAGACCCCTGACTCAGGCACGCAGTCAGCAAATATAGTAACTGTGGCTTCAGGCCAGGACATGACTTGATGGCACTGGTATTGTCTGGAGCTGGAGGGCCGCATTCACCCAGGGTAGCTCCCTCGCCAATATTGCCAGACCACAAAGTGCACTTAAATGCAGCCAGACCCTGGGACCTTCATCCACAGTGCTACTAGCCTGTTACCATCCCACCTCAGTAGGCCCAGACACTGGCAACGTGCGCGCACTTATTATGCGCAGGAAGTGCGCTGCCTGCCATACTGGATCAGGCTCTTCTGATACACTCCCTGGATGCAAACAGTAGTATTAAAAAGCCTCTAAGTATTAAAATAATGGTACCACGCCTATTGTTTGAAATTGGCCTGTCCTGGCACCTGACTCACCACATGATAAACTCGCTCAGCAAGGGCCCTGTAGCAGCGCTGGAGAATACCACTACATGCAGGTTTGTTGCTGGTTTGTCCTTTTAGGATGCTGGTTAACTTCTGCATGTTTGTGGCCTATTTCCTGCCTTCTGAAACTGTTTTATGACTTCTGAGAAGAAATTCTTGCTGGTGTGGCACTGTTTTTTGCTGCTTTCAAAACCATTTACTGCAGTCATGGGTGGTCTGGTAGGGCTGCAAGATGAGGGGGAGCAGCTAAGAAGACGTCAGCAGCATGTAGGAGGAAGAGGGCACTGCACAGGAGATCGCACCCACGGGTTGTCAGGGAGCACTTTGCATACTTCAACTTCACCGAGGAGCAATGTAGGTTGGATGTCTTTGTTTCACCACGGAGGCTGTCACCAAGCTGTGTCACCTGCAGCCCTGACTCGAGCCTCAAACCATGGCATGGACAGCACTGCCCGTCGCTGTAAAGGTCACTAGGGTGCTTAACCTTTATGCCAGGCTGCAGCAGGTTACATCAGTGATATTGCCCAGCTTACTGTTCACTCTATCAGCAAGGTGACCAAAGCGCTTTATGCCAGGAGGAACCTCTACATCTCTTTCCCAATGGATAGGGTGGAGCTGGAGGAGAGAGCACTAGGCTTTGCCTGCATTGCAGGCTTCCCCCAGGGTCCAAGGTGCACCAACAATGCCACACCATCACCATCTTTCTGAATAGAAAGGGGTCCAACTCCTCAACGTCTAGCTTGTTTGCTACCAAAAGCAGTGCATCATGCAGGCCTGTGCCTGGTTTCCTTGTAGCAGTCATGATTCATTCATCCTGCGCCAGCCCTCTGACTGCCTGCTTGGAACAAAGGTGGCACAGTCACATGCTGGCTACTGGGCAACAGTGGCTATCCCTCTTAGACATGACTCCCGACTCCTGTCAAGAACCCAGGCACAGCTAGCCTACAACGAGAGCCATGCCGTCAGCAGAATATTGAACAGACCGTCTATATACTCGAGCAACGCTTCCACTGCCTGGTGTAAGTGGTTTTCTCGGGCGCATCGAAAACACACCTCTTACTACAAGTTCTGGACGATAGGGATTATATGGAACAGATCAGACTTGGACACCCGTTTGAGCTCAACCATATTGTGTTTAATAGGATTAACAATAACACTCGTAACAGTACAAAACAATACAACCCTGGCTTGTCCAACAAGCCATACAGTGCTAAATTACCACGGTCTAATAAAAGAACCCTCCCGTGAAATAAACTAACACAGGATCCCAGCACTAAACCCCTCTAAGGTTTGGTTGGAACTTACAATCACCCCCTTACACAACTAAGTGGTCTTGTGGATGTGTAGGCGCAGGCAATATGCTCACCCCGATTGCCCGTTGTCTTGCTTGCAGCTTCTTCCTGTACGTCTCGCTCCTGGTTCCGTACCGCCGACGTGATATCCAAGTTCCAGTTTGAGTCGAGGTCCGTTGATGAGGGATGAAGAGCAGCGCTCAGCTTCTGGCGGTGTTCCGTCGAGCCGAGCCCCACTCTGGAGACTCGCTGTAGATTGATACCGAGAAGAGAGAGAGAGCAGCCTCCGAACGGCTCCTTATATACCCAAAACCCATCACCTTTTTCTCCTGCCAATACTGATCGATGTATTGACTCAGGTGATCTGTCTGGACCCCCCCCTGTGGCTTGGAGTGGCTTATGACCTTTGAAATCTTTGTGAAAAATGATATTCCGTTTCCCCGCTCCCAGGCCTGGCACCTGGAGAGACGATGAGTGCTGATTACTGGATGTCTGTCGTTTCCTGAGTTGATGGCCCCCATTAGCAGGTAATGGGTTTCAATCACAAACCGAACTTGCTTAACTGGTTTATCTCCTGGAAGACAATGGCCTGGCCATCTCCTGCCTTCCACCAGTTTCGGTTGGGACTGTGCTTTATTGATAGTGTCTCTGCGTTACCTCTCGGGGTATTGTTCCCAGTAATCATGTTAGATGGTGATGACGTCAGTCGGCCTGGGTTCCCTTTCACCCAGCCTGTCAGTGTGAGATGGCCATTTGCATATGAATGCACCTTGGTCAGGTTGGCCTGGCTTGTAATCCGATTCCCTAAGCCACTCTCACAAGCTTGCCCAACAGTACAGTTCTTTTCTTGGGGTTTTGGATATAAAATATGATTCATAAAAATGGCCAGAAAGCTGGTGCTACACTGGACTGTTTGGGAGGAATTCTGCAGTACAGTCCTGACTGTGTATCCAGACTTGTGGTTGTGTGCTGCATAACTTTGCCATAATGAGGGACCAGGCCTTACCACCACCTGGGCAGTAAGAAGTGCAGCAGCAGGTGGAGGAAGAGTAGGAGAAGCATTGACCATCAGTGCCCCTAGCTGCCAGAGCTCTGAAAGGAACTCATCCAGAGCGCTTCATGTGAGCCATTCCTCCCATGCCCAATATATTAAAAATCCCCCAATCCTCATCCCCCGCCCTTACTACTGCCGTCCAATTGCCTTCCTTCAGTCCAGCCTTAATGGGCTTGTCCTCACTTCAATCCAAATATTAACACCAACAACAAATCCCAGAACAAAAAACAAATAAATCCAATAACTCAATTCTACCTGTGTATAATATTTAACATAAATAATTAAGAATGACCCTTGTGCAACCCTGTCGTGCCTGTCTTGAGTGCTCCTTTATCTATCCTGGTACTCCTATGAAGTGTTTCCCCAGTGGCTACAGCTTGGGAGGTAGAAGGCTGCTGAGCTTCTTGAGGACATTTCAGACGGCCATGATGGGCGATCTTGAGCTGTGGGCCGTGAGGGCCCAGTTGCAGACTGCAGCATTTTGGCGTAGGCCGGGGAAGTCCGGCTCAGCTAGCTGTGTGGCACCAACAGGGCACTAGCGGAGTGGGTGGTGGGCGAGCAGGCACGCTGTCATCTTGAGAGAAGTGCCTCTCTCATGGAGCCAAGGGACTGGGACTGCACCTCAGCACTCCCATGGGTCTCCATGAGAAAAGACTGTAGGAGTGATGTGACCCACTGGAAGTCCTGTCAACATTAGCCTCCGAGGCAAAATGGCAGCCATCTGAGCTTCCATGGCAACAGTGTGAGCTGCCATGGAAGCTGTCGAGCTGTAATCAGAGGCTCCATTGTGGTGGGCGCCACTATCGTGTTCATGAAGCTGACTGCTTGCTCCAAGTTGGACAGAATTGTCTCTCTGCTCTGCGAAACCCCTGATCTAAGTTGAAGCTGGACTCCTCCTTGCGCTGAGCCATTGTGTGTAAACATGTTGACAGGCTGCCCAGTGCACCTTGCATTTCCTAGCACATAGTCTAATGCTGTATTCCCATCAGACTTCTTCGGGAGTTTGGGCCCTCAGTCAGCACCTGAATCCTCTGCAGCAGAGCCTGTATCTGATCTTGCCCTCGGTGAGCTGGCACCTGTGGCATTCTATCCCACGCACCAACTCCTGCACACTTGTGGCCGGTGATTCACCACATGCAGCCCCCTCCTCTGTAGGTTCTGGCTGCCTTTACGTGGCGTCACTGGAGCACAATTACCCGACCCCCCCCCCAACGGATAGCGCAGGCTGCACGCCTGGCTGATGGTAATGAGCTGGTTCCTGTGCCCACGTGAACAGGTGTCACACTCTGTGCACCATTCCCGATTTACGGGCACGATCAAATTTCTAGGCCCGCACATCTGCCGTACCATGATTAATGCTGCAGGAGATCTACTACTTGTACAATATAATCAAAAACACTCAAATGCAAGTCTGATGACATTTATAATAACTGAACTTTGCAAATTACAGCTATATTGGGCTACATTTTCTGTTCACTGTGTACTGGTGTATTCCTATAGTGTGCAACCCTCATTTTTGTATACAATATATTAGTTACTTTTTCAGTGAATAATTTTTTTTGTCTGTTGTCTATTCAGTGGCCTTGGTATATAGAGTTGTAAATTGCGTAGTCGGATGCGTTTTGGAAGTTATCAAATATTTCACAGTATGTGATTGTCTTCACCGGTGAAAGCAATTTAGCATGGGTGTGAATGTAATTTCATAGTTTTCTTTGAATTAGCTGTTATATTCATAATCAAAAATTTATTTATAGCGTAAAAGATTTTGTTCTTCTGTGCAGGTAAGACATTAAAGAATGATGTGTAGGTAGACTTTCAGCATCTACAGCTATTGAAATTCTGACTCCATATGCTTCAGATTTCATTCTTTTACACCCCTGCTGTCCCACAAAAAAGGCCTTTTGTAGCTCTTTAGATAGGTTTGTCATTGCTGCTGTGGAATTGTTTGAAAGCCTCGACTGAACCATAACTTATCAGGTTTCCGCCTGGCATGGTTAAACAGCTCACTTTGGCACATTTCATCTTGCAGGCCAGGATTGCAAACTCAACTTTCTTGTTCACACTTGATCGCAACTTGGGTCACCAAGTGTTGTTGGCTTTTTTTTTTAAACACTGATTTGAAAATCTTTTCGGATATACGGCACAGAAACAGGCCATTCGGCCCAACCAGTTCATGCCGGCATTTATACTCCACATGTTGTATTAATGCTGAAAACCATCAGAAATAAGGAGGAAAGACTTGCATTTATATAGCGCCTTTCACGACCTCTGGACATCCCAAAGCGTTTTACAACCAATGAAGTACTTTTTGAAGTGTAGTCACTGTTTAATGTAGGAAACGCGGCAGCCAATTGCGCACCGCAAGCTCCCACAAACAGCAATGGTAATGACCAGATAATCTGTTTTTGTTATTTTGATTGAGGGACAAATATTGGCCAGGACACCAGGGATAACTCCCCTGCTCCTCTTCGAAATAGTGCCACGAGATCTTTTATGTCCACCTGAGAGGGCAGACGGGGCCTCGGTTTAACGTCTCATCCGAAAAACGGCACCTCCGACAGTGCTGCACTCCCTCAGCACTGCACCGGAGTATCGGCCTAGATTTTTGTGCTCAAGTATCTTGAGAGGCGAGAGTGCTACCCACTGAGCCACGGCTGACACTTGTCGCAGATATTTTTGAATATGAAAACTTTTTATATCCTGATATGTCTGAAACAAAGTTTAATCTGTGGTCAGTGAAACTGTAAGGCCTAACGCAAAGGTAAATTTATTTAGTTGAATGTGGAGCTGCGAGGGCCAGGGATACACTTCCCGACTCCACGTTTAAAGAATGTGGGATGCCGCTACCTCTGACCCAGCCTCCGGTTTCTCTTTCTCTTGCACGCCCACCAGCCCCCCCGCCTCCTATCTGCTGGTCCCCGGCTTCACTTACCTCCCGCAATGCTAGCAGTGGCCCGATCTTGGTTTCCTTTTCAGCGCTGGCTATTCGCGCCACACTGCCTCCATTATAATGAAGCCTGAGGCCCAATATTGAGGGTGCCTCGGGCTTCACCATTCAGACACAGAATGAACCCTGTTCTCCCCCCCCCCCCCCCCCCCCCGGGGTGTGTCTGAATTTCTACCTCCGTGTCTCTCTGATTTTGGCCACCTCACATATATACATGGAAACTACAAATAAGAGTTAATAATAAGTGGCATTTGAGTATAACTAAAATGATTGATGGATCTGGTAAGCGACAAATTCCTGATAGCAGCTGGAGGGATCTAATTACTTTGTTTAGCATTGGATGGAACAAGTGAAAGTTTAAATCTAGACCGCGGTCCTTTTGAGGAATGAGATGAATTGAAATATCATGAAGGACTCTGGAAATGGTGCAACATGTTAACCTAATTCTTTATATCAAATTGGACTAATTCCACATAAAGTCAAACAGGCTCAGGAATTTCTAACACATGTAGAGGTCAGTAAAACATGTTATAAAGCAACTCAAACATTACGTGCCAACCTAGAAAACCAGCAGTAGCTGGCCAATGCCATCAAAAAACGCTGACGACTCGAGTGGTCCTGGTGAGAAAACTAATAATTACATTGGCTTTCTAACTTAAATTGTAGGCAGACACAATATTCCTTCATTTTGTATTGGAGAGAGGGAAAAAAAATAACATACATGGAAAGCCTGAAAGGAAAGAACATGTGCTGAAGGCACAAAATTTATGTTTTCTAGGGCGTCCAGGAGCATGCTTCCTTGGAAAAGTTTGAATTTTTACATTAAAAATGATGCACACTTTTGCACTTTACAATGGATAGAATTTTAGTTGAATATAAAGGAAAATCAAAGTGAAAGGGTGGTAGAGGCAGACTCAATCATGGCTTTCAAAAGAGAGTTGGATAAGTACCTAAAGGAAAAAAATTGCAAGGCTATGGGGAAAGGGCAGGGGAATGGGATTAGCTGAAGTGCTCTTGCAGAGAGCCGGCACGGGCTTGATGGGCCAAATGGCCGCCTTCCGTGCTGTAACCATTCTATGACATCCAGCCCCCTCCCCAACCTTGGTTCACACAAGCACTCCACCTCCTCTAGACCCAGTTCACTGAGGAATATTCTTCCCCCCCATCCAATTACCAACTTTTTTACGGAACCAAACTCTGCTTCCCCAGCCCTCCTGCACTGCTCCCTTTCCTGCCCTCCCCCCCCCCCCCCCCCCCCCCCTCCAGTGTAGTTCAAGCTGGTACTAATCTGCCACTCTTTCTTCCTCCACCTTAAAGTGCCACTACCAGCTTCTATCCCCTTCCCTCTCTCATTTATTATCATCCATTTTTCTCCCTTCACTTGCTCTCCATACAACACTGCTGCTCTTTGAAGTCTTCCAGCCACTACATACCGTAGGTGGGAATTTCTGTGTTCTCAACAATTGCCACCTGCTTGCAGCGTCTCTGATCACTTCAAATAGTCAGCAGCACTTTGATCGGAGTGATGCTGAGAGCAGAGTGGCCCAGACGGTGCTGTATTTTGTCAGAAATGTTGACATATTGACTGGGCCCCAAAAATGTTGACTCCCGGCACAAAGTGATCAGTTGGCATCTATGTTTCTGGCATCATTTTGTAAGAACCTGTGCTATCAGCACAATCCTAGAAGACACAATTTTGAAGAATTGAACGAGGCGAGGGAACTGGCACCAGTGGACTTCAGAACTATTTAAATGAAGGCTTTTAGGACCTATGGCGAAGGCATTGACCAGTGTTAGCCTTGCCCATAAAAACTCTGTGCACCACTGTTCGAACAGGTGAGGCCCTCTTAAAGCTAGTTTGTCACTTTTTTTGCCTGCATTTCGGAATTGGACTTTTTTTTTGCTGTTTGTATTTAAAAAGTTGTACATTTATCTGTATATGTGTGTGCAAAGGAGAGTTTATTTACCTTGCCAATTCAGTAAATGGCTGAAAAAAGAAGCATATACGCAGGCTGAAGTGTAAAAGACGAAAGATGAGGCAGAGGTCCAGGTGAACTACTGCTGAAGATGCAGTGCTGATCAGGCTTTGTTGAATCTTACATGGCAAATGGACTCTGGACACTTCTGTTTATACATGTTCTGCCAAGACCAACAATTTAGAGGCACCTCAGATGCTGGTCATGAGAAGATCTTGAACATTGGTCTGTTGTAGTACTGTGCCTTGATGTATAATAGTTATAAAATAAAACGTGAAAACTTAAAAAAAAAATGAACTGCTCCACAATTCCTTCTATGCATGTGTTCCAAGAATACGTGCCCTTATTTGCTGCGGCTCTCACAGCAAGGACCTTCAGGGCATTTTTCCACACAGCAATTGTTGATCAGATAGGGGTGGGGGAAATGTTTCCCCTTTAAGAGTGAGCAAGCTCTTTTCAAATTCTGCTGGGCTAGCTAGATTTTGCTTCTGTCAGCCAGCCAGCTTGCAGGCCTGATATCCCCACACATGTTTTCCATGTACATGGGGCTTGGACGAATGAGGGGTTGGGCCTTGTCTCGCACAATTCAGTGGGATTCGCTACCATGCTGTGGGCATGGATGTGTCTCCACCACTAGGATGTGCAGCTCCAATTTATATGGCATTGTAAAATCACGACTCAAGTGTCAATAGGATATCTGGAGCAGGTGCGATGTACTTTGAGATTAGTGAGAAATGGGTTTAGCTCCTAGCACGAGAAGTGGAAAAATGCTCCAAGTATGTTACAAGATACTGTCAGTGCCCCACCAGAACAGAGGCCATAAAAGGGAAGTTAGCCTGGTTTTAGAAACGATAAGTCATGCTTCATGAATTCATTGAAATTCTTTGAGGAGGTAACCAGATTTGTTGAGGGCTATGCAGGGGACATAGTTTCATTGGAATGCCAGAAGGTGTTTTATAAAGTCCCACATGTAGGGCGTTTAACAAAGATTGTCGTTATTGGAATAATGGCAAATCAGCTAGCTGTACAGTCAACTCCTGTTAATTTGGAGGAGTTGTTTGCTTTGAAATGGCTCAAGAGACTATTTTAGCGTGGGGGGGGGGTGTGGAAATCAAATTAACAGATTATCCAAATTATGTGACTTTGAATTTAGATGAGTAGACTTCATTGAAAATTAATTCTGCAGTTCAGAGCAGACAGTAAATACAACATGCTCTGAGTCAGACAGTAATCAGTGTTGTAATCAGGGTGTCTGTTGTGAGAGCTCTTATTCTTTACAGTACTCAAATAATATGACTGGAGAGTATGTTCAGTAAATTATTAAAGTTGATGATGCTGTGAGCTGATGAATAGATGTGTGTGAAATGGACTCGACCTTCCTGTACCTACAGCAATTACCTTTGAACCCTGTTTTTGCTAGGGTGCAAAGGGCTTTGTTCATGTCCATATAGTGAAGCCCTGAGCACTGGTGGTATACATTCGTATGGCTGTTCTGTAAACCTCCGTAAGCATATTAAGCTGAAAATGAGAGCGCGTCTTTTCTCATTTCTCAAAAAAGCACCAGTTATAATTTGAAGTCAACAGGAAGATTCTAATTGTAATGTTTTATTAATGGATAGAAAATGTAAAGTTTGGAAAGATTTATACAATGTCTAAGTTAAAATTCAGAATAATCAAAATCTGTGAAAAGTTAGTTTCTTTGAACACCTATGATTGCCGTATATGCCGAGTGGGGTCTCTTCATTGCTCACATCTGCTGGATGGATTATTTATAACTTTTTGAAGAATTTGCAGCCATACTCTGGAAAAAATATGTAACATAATCATACAACATAATTACCTAATTTTGCTGAAGTACTGAACAAGAAGTGTATAAAGACAGAATAACTTGAAAGCCTCAGCTTGCATGCACTTCAAATTCAAACATTTGGATATTTACAAAGTATGGTTATTAATAGACATATTTCCATTTAGGAACGGCTGCAGTGGCGGTTGCAGGTCTGCTGGCAGCTCTACGCATCACTAAGAACAAATTGTCAGATCACAAATTCCTGTTTCAAGGAGCTGGAGAGGTAAGTCTGCAGGTGACAGTCGGTAACTAGCATCTTCAATGAATTAGCTTCTCACATTTTATTTGGTGTTTCATTATTCATGGTGAAGATCGTTAAAAGATGAAGCTGGCACAGTCATGATGGGCCGAATGACTCTTGCAAATTTCAGGTCTGCCTTAGATATTTGCCCGGGTCACTCCCGTAAACAGTCGAGCGAATTACATTCAGGAGTGTGCCTACGTTTCCCAATATCTAATCCTACAAGAGTGTGGCCTAGGGGTGTTGCAATAGTACTCCTTTGTAATCTGAACAGAATCTTGCGTCTTTCTGCCCTCACGTGTACTTCTCTAATCTTTCAATAGTTGGGCTGAAAATACTTGAGACAATGTCAGATATGAATCATTAAGCTGCTTTATTACAGACAGCAAGTGAACATACACTTAACAGTTATAATCAAATCTCTCTGGTATCCTCAACCTTGGCAGCACACTTGCCTCTGAGTCATAAGGTGTGGGTTCAAGCCTCGCTCCAGAGACTTGAGCACATAAATTAGGCATACTACACATACACTTCGGTGCAATACTGTGGGAATGCTGCATATTGGAGATGTGCTTTTTGGATGAGACGTTAAGCGGAGACCCTGTTTTCCCCCTCGGATGGATGTAAAAGATCCCATGACACTATTTGAAAAAGAGCAGGTGAGTTCTCACCGGCGTCTTTGCCAATATTTATCCCTCAACCAGCATCGCTAAAAGACAGATATTCTGTTCATTTATCTCATTGCAGTTTGGGGACTTCGCTGCGTCCAAATTAGTCTCCACATTTCCCTACATTACAACACTGACTACAGTTCAAAAATACTCATTGCCTATGAAGTGTCATGGCATATCCTGAGGTTGTGAAAAGCACTATAAATGTAAGTTCTCTTCTTTCTTTACCTTAACTAACTTCAAATCTGACCTCCTGACCAAAGAAAATAATAAAAATATGCCACACTATTTCTAATGGTAGGCTCTCATAATTTTTCTAAGTTAGCTCTCTGGTCCTGACTGGCTTGGAGTTTTAGATGACCAGGTTTCCCCTCATTAGGCTGGGTCATTCCCAGATTTAGCTGGCTGACTTGATGTTCCTTTTCTCTCTCTCGATTCCCAGGAAATGGAAAGGTGGTAACTCCAATTACTTTCCTGTCCACGGATTAGTCAACATGGCTGCCAACCAAACTAAATATCTTCTCAGCATATACCTAATGCTAGTCTTAACATGACAAGAATCATCCCTGCTGTAATGATGGGGATATTTATTTGGCCAATTGAGATGAAAGAATTTGTTTAATGTTGCTGTGCAAACCCCTTCAATGCCTGACTCATGAACACCTCAACCCTCCCCACCCACCCCACTCCCTGTCTCTGGCTCCAGTCTGTACCTTTTTTAAACCACTGCAAATTCACCTTATTTTGAAACACAACGCATTAAATATCTCATTTTCAAATCCTTCCTGTGGAATAAAGATCAAAAATCACAAAACACGATGGCTGCTTTCTGTGCTGTAAAACTCTTATTCTATAATTGGTTGTCGATTGTTAGGAAGTCCGCTAATGTCTTCTATTTTAGCTGCACTCCTGTTCCAGAAAGCATTTCATAGCAACTATATTTGAAGGTGAGATTTCAGTTTTAATGTTATGATTTCTTTTTGCCTTGTTTCTATTGGTCGTCTTCTGCCATGCACTATCCATGGCCTGCTTTCTGGTAGCCCTCAAAGAAACTATGAAACTAGACACTTGAAGCTGCACAAGCTGCCATTCCATGATTTCTCTAATTCCCTCTGTGCTTGGCTTCTGTTCGCTCCTCCCTACTGAATATGTCAGTGATCTACTTACAAAAGAGATCTCAAAACACATGATTTGTAAAATATACTGCCTATTACATAAACTTGGGTTTCAAAAGCATGAAGTCAAATTTTCAGTTTGATAAAGCTCTTAAGATATACTACAACTTGCTGCCCCTCCCCCCCCAGCCTTCCCCACATAGGTTTGCTTGAAGGAGCACTTTTTTTAACCTTTGTAGAATGTGTAAAGTTGAAGTTTTCATACATTAAAAGTGGCAATTGCTAAGATTGTAAAGCCTACAGCTTCAAAGTAAAGTCCCTTTTAAGAAGATCATCCACAGAATAGAAATGTGCTGCTGAGACATCAGTGACCTTCATGAACACCTGTGACATGCCTGGGTTATTGAAGTCTGTGCCTCAAACATTGATATAATTCTTGATCTTTCGTATCCTGTCACCCAAATATTAACATGACATCCAAATCCATTGAATGTGGCTGATTTCAGAATAACACAAATATTCATCTGATTGCAAAAGTGTCAGTGTTGATGTACAAGAATACTTTATTACGAAGGACTAGGCCGTCAAAATGCAGAAAAATTTGTATCCAGATCAAAATGGACAGGCTAGTAGTTACAGCTGGACTAAAATAGTAATTACAACAATGATTCACCTGAGTGATGTAGTCCACTGGATCTCCGATGTACTGTGCAACAGTAGATGGGATGCAGTTTTTGTAGCCATGATCCACACACGTTGAGACTCTAGCTTCAGCTGTACCACAATCTTGAGTCATCATCATGGCCGGTCTTCCCAGGTGTTTTTTTTTTAAAAAAGGCTAACACAAGAACCTACACAGATTGACAGGATATGCAGCCAGCAGGTGGTTTGACACGTTGGACCCCTTGGGACACATCTCATTGTCTTGGCTATGCTCTTTGATGTGGGAAAGATTTGAATATATTTTGTCTGTGTTTAAATTGTGAATTCTGGGAGATTCTCTCACTGCTAAACTTACCTGACGAAGGAGCCAACTGCTCCGAAAGCTTGTAAAATTAAATAAATCTGTTGGACTATAACCTGGTGTTGTGCGACTTCTCATTTTTGTCCACCCCAGTCCAACGCCGGCATCTCCACATCATTGAGTCATCAAGCAGAGGTCAGCTATTTCTCCACAGTAAATGAGCAAAGATCAGGAAGAGAATCACCCTGTGCTGTTCTTGCACATCAGTGGTTTTTGGAGTAGAATTATTGTAGCAGTTTGCCACTTGTTTTGTCAGCTCTGAGTGGTACGTTGCACGGCGAGACGTGACAAATTGGAAGAGGAGAAAATAATTTAAAAAGCTATATATGTATGTTTGTATTCCTGCCTTGCATTTCAGTTAAGAAAAAGTAGGTTTCAACATTTTTGAAATCTGGTTATTTATATTTTTCTGGCTCTTGATTCAGGCTGCTGTGGGGATAGCGAATCTCCTCGTGATGGCTATGGAGAAGCAAGAGACGCCTCGACAGCAGGCTCTTTCTAAGATCTGGATGGTTGACTCTAAAGGCCTCATTGTTCAGGTAAAAACAAAACCTTCATGTCAACATTTTGGTATGAGAGGGACAAATATTGGATCTGCCGTTGTAATGATGGTAAAACTGTCGGCGCTCGCCGTCATTACTGTGTAAAACTTACAACAACTTTTCAGGCGTCCGCACAAGCGCAGTTAAACACGGAAATCCGGAAGTTTCTGTCAGTGATACCCTGCTCCTCCACAGTCTTGGGAAAAACTAATTTTATAAGCGTGGAGTGTCAATCCCTCAAGAACATTGGAAAATTGTCTGATTTTTAAAATAAATAATTTTTACTTTTTATTTTTTAAAGTGTATGAATTTCAGCTTCTGCCTTAATCCCATGTGTAAGTGCAATCTTAATTTTACTTTCTGTAAAATGATTAAAATGTGAATTATAATCCCTGCTTTGCTGTCTGAGAATTCTTCAATCTGATTGGCTGATCAGCCTGCCTGCTGCCTGCACTGTTGCGGGACGCCACAGATGGCGCCAAATTCAAAGTTATGTCGGAATAGAGGAAATCCTCGCTCTAGAACCAGCTAAATATTTGTGGGCAGCTTTTGTCGCAGTTAGGGGCGAGCGCCGTCCCTTTGTCGCTGACTGCAAAATCCGGCCCGTTATGTCTGATGCTGCTTCTTCCATGACCTTGTACACTGTACATTGAACTAGGCTTGGTCCACTGGCTTGATGGTAATGGAGAAGTGAAGGATGTACCAGGTCATGAGGTTACAGGTTGTGGTGGTATACAATTCTGCTGATGAAGGATTACACTGCCTCATGGAAGCCCAGTTTTAGGTTGCTTCCTCCTGTCCTACTTAGCACAGAGATACTGTCACACTATATATTGGAGGATGTCTTCACTATGGAGGCAAGTCTTTGTCTTAAAAAGGTCTTGTGGCAGCCATTCCTGCCAATGCTATTATGACACATGTATCTGTGGTCGACACAGGTTGGTATTCACTAGATCGTGTAGGCTATTCCCGCATATTGGTTCCTTTACCACCTGACACAGGCTCAGTCTAGCACCTATGTCCTTAAGGACTTGGCTACTTCAGTCAGTGGTGGTACTAGTGAGCCACCTTGGTTGACATTGAATTCCTCCTCCAAGTACATTCTATGCTCTTTCTTTCCTCAGTGCTTCCTCCAAATTATGATTAACATTGGGTGGGGGCAGGGGTGGTGGGGGTCCTGATGAAGGAGTCTCCCATCAAGTGGTCAGATGAATTTCAGTTGTGGGTGTGCTGATCAGAGAAGAGCCCAATTGTGGGTGCAAATATAGGCCCACACATAGAATTAGAAGCCAGATGAGGCATATAGATGAGGCGTTTTATTTTCCAGTCACTTGGCAGTCAGATTTTGCAACCTTGTAGCCTCAGATTCATTCAAACAGACGCCATTGTGCTCTGTTGGTGACCTTGTCTTCCCAGCTGTTAGGGTTAATATTACACGATTTTAAGATGTGTATTTATAATCCAGCTCTGCTACAATATCAGGATTGCAGCTCGCTGTAGAAGATGACTTTTAGAATTCCACAGTCAGGCATGCGAGCGATGTGTCCAGACCACCGTAACTGGACCATTTTTTATCATGGTCTCGAATCCAGTTATATTACACATTTGTGTTCGGCACCCTGTTGTGCCACTTGATGCCAGCGATACATTGTAGACCGCGCAAGTGGAAATTGTCATGTTGCTTGATGTGACCGGCAGATGATCCACGACTCTGATCTATATAATGGGGTAGTGAGGACAATCGCTTGGTATATAGCTACTTTTGTTGACCGACTAACCCCTCATTCCTGCAGTCTCTGGTCAAGTTTGCCAAAGGCAGAACTGGACCTGTCATTGTGGTGAGTGACGCCATTGACGATTTAAAGTGCTCTGAGAATTCTACCAAAGTAGCAGAATTTGTCCCAGGCTTTAAATGGCATATTTTTGATCATAACCACAGTGGGTTGTATGGATGAGTAGGTCTGGGCTGGACCACAAATTCTGTCATTTTTTAAGTTGATAGGCCAAAACACTGTGGTACTTGAGCAAAGCGAAGTAGTCAGATAGCAGCTTGATGTCCTCGTGAGTTTGGGTATGTAACGCGCAATCTTCGACAAAGAGCATATCGCGAATGGGGCAATAGGTGGTGATCAGCAAAAGGTTTCTTTGGACTTATTTGACCTGAAGGCATGGGGTCTGGAATTGATAGAGGTCTCCCACACTACTCCCAGCTGACTGAACTCCACTGTGCCTCTGGTTGGTCTGTCCTACCGATGCTCAATAGTAGTCACTTTAAGGTTATATAGATTTACCTTCTATTCCCTTGCAGACAAATGGTTTTTCTGAGAATATTATATATTGGCAAACTTGCACACTCAATTTTATAGCTTTCATAGGAATTACTATTCCCAATTCACTCTGCTGTGTTGTTTCATTTAATTTCTCATTCTTCAAATAAGTTGTGCGACAGTATCCTGGGAGGAAATAAAATGTTTCTCGGCGTCCCTGTAATGCTAAAGCTGTTGCAGTCACGCATATTCCAATTACCTTCTCGCTCTCTCCATACTGTGGTGATAATGAAACCATCATCTGGAAAGTAACTGAAATGTTATTAAATGCTACTTACATGCACTAACAATAAGAAAAGAAAGCTTCTAAAGGCAAATCCATAAACAAAATTAAAGGGATATATAGAGCATCTGGAGGACCGAATAGTCACTGCAAAATGGATCTATATTCGAAGACCCATTGCACCACAATATCCCGCTTCTAGTTGAAGATGTCACACAATATTAAAATCTTCCCTCAGAGATTTGAATAGTTAGACAGATGTCAGCAGTTTTTTTTCACCTTAGAAATGCAATCCAGATGAATTTTCAAAAGTTAATGAAAATAGATCAGACTTAGAATCATAGGAACAGGAGGTAGGCCATTCAGCCCCTCGAGCCTGTTCTGCCATACAATTAGATCGTGGCTGATCTGTATCTTAACTACATCTACCCACCTTGGTTCTGTAACCCTAAATACCCTGGCCTAACCAAAAAAGCTAAGAAGTGCTTCCTGACATCACCCCTGAATGGCCTAGCCCTAATTTTAAGATTATGCCCCCTTGTGTGAACATACGAACAATGACGGACAGGTAAAGACCCTCTGGTCCATCGAGCCTGTCCCCCTCAATTGCGATACTTTGTGTATCACATTAAATACACTCCAGCCACCCAAAGCCATGTGATCTCCTGGGAGAGGCAAATGTGACTATGACGAAGGTAAACTATTCTTCCTCATCCTTCTTGACCTGTCTGCAGCCTTTGACATGGTTGACCACTCCATCCTCCTCCAACGCCTCTCCACCATTGTCCAGCCGGGTGGGGCTGCACTCGCCTGGTTCCATTCTTATTCATCTAATCGTAGCCAGAGAATCACCTGAAATGGCTCCTGCACCATTGCCTCTGGTAAGGATCTATCCTTGGCTCCCTCCTTTTTCTCATCTACATGCTGCCCCTTGGCGACATCATCCGAAAACAGAGCATCAGTTTCCACATGTACGTGGATGACACTCAGCTCTACCTCACCACCACCTCTCTCGACCCCTCCACTGTCTTGAAATTGTCAGACTGCTCCAGTACTGGATGAGCAGGAATTTCCTCCAACTAAATATTTGGAAGACCTGAAGCCATTGTCTTTGGACCCCGCCACAAACTCCGTTCCCTAGCTATCGACTCCATCCCTCTCCCTGGCAACTGTCTGAGGCTGAACCAGACTGTTCACAACCTTGGTGTCATATTTGACCCTGAGATGAGCTTCCGACCACATATCTGCCATAACTAAGACCGCCTGTTTCCACCCGTGGAACATCACTCGACTTCGCCCCTGGCCTCAGCTTATCTGCTGCTGAAACCCTCATCCATGCCTTTGTTACCTCTAGACTTGACTACTCCAATGCACTCCTGGCTGGCCTCCCACGTTGTACCCTCTAAATTTGAGGTCATCCAAAACTCTGCTGCCCCTGTCCTAACTCGCACCAAGTCCCATTCACGCATCACCCCTGTGCTTGCTAACCTGCATTAGTTCCCGGTTAAGCAATGCCTCGATTTAAAAATTCTCATCCTTGTTTTCAAATCCCTCCAAGGTCTCACCTCTCTCTACCTCTGTAAACTCCTCCAGCCCTGCAACCCTCATATCGGCGCTCCTCTAATTCTGGACTCTTGAGCAGCCCCGATTTTTAATCGCTCCACCATTGGTGCTGTGCCTTCAGCTACCAAGATCCTAAGCTCTGGAATTCCCTTCCTAAACCTATCTGCCTCTCTACCTCTCTTTTCCTCCTTTAAGACGCTCCTTTAAAACCTACCTCTTGTCATCTGCCCTAATATCTCCTTATGTGGCTTGGTATCAAATTTTGTTTTGCAGTGCTCCTGTGAAGCTCCTTGACACGTTTGACTATGTTAAAGGCGCTATATAAATACAAGTTATTGTTTTGGACTTGCCCACCAGAGGAAATAGTTTCTCTATCTACCCTATCAAATCCTTCAATCATCTTAAACACCTCAATTAGATCACCCCTTAATCTTCTATATTTAAGAGAATACAAGCTTAGTATATGCAACTTGTTCTCGTAATTTAACTCTTAGCCCCCGTATCATTCTGGTGAATCTGCGCTGCACCCCCTCCAAGGCCAATATATCCATCCTGCGGTTTGGTGCCCAGAACCGAACTCAGTACTCTAAATGGGGTCTAGCCACAGCTTTATATAACTAACACATCTTCCATCCCTTAGTATTCCAGCCCTTGAGATAAAGGCCAACATTCCATGAGTCTTTTAAAAATTTTTTTGTACATGTCCACTAGTTTTTAGTGCTTTCTGGACTTGGACCCCTAAAGCTCTCTGCTCTTTTCCTTGCTTCTCGCCATTTAGAAAATACTTTGATCTATTTTTCTTGTGTCCAAAGTGGATGACTTCCAGTTTCCCCACATTGAACGCCGCCTGCCACAGTTTTGCCCACTCACTTAGTCTATCAATGTCCCTTTGCAACTTTGCTACTATTCTTTGCATTCGTATAAGCAGTAGAATCATACAGCACAGAAGGAGGTCATTCAGCCCATCGTGTCTGTGAAAGAGCTACCAATTAGTTTCCCTTTTTTTTTCGTGTGCGGTCCCTTTAACTGGCTGCGCGGCTCATTCAAATTTTTAGGCATGCACGGTTTTCTCCATATAAAAGCCAGTGAGCGGCCTGTGCGGGACGGCCAGAATGCTGGGCAGCTGCGCAGCTTAGTGGGAACGTTGCTCCCCTGTTCTTTCCTCATAGCCCTGCAAATGTTCCCTTTTTAAGTGTATATCCAATTCCCTTTCGAAAGTTACAATTGAATCTGCTTCAAACACCCTTTCCAGGCAGTGCATTCCAGATCATCATAACTTGCTGAGTAAAACAAAATTCTCCTAGTCTCCCCCTGGCTTTTTAGCCAATTATCTTGAATCTGTAAAAAAGCAAAATACTGCGGATGCTGGAAATCTGAAATAAAAACAGAAAATGCTGGAAATACTCAGCAGGTCAGGCAGCATCTGTAGAGAGAGAAACGGAGTTAATGTTTCAGGTCGATGACGAAGGGTCATTTCTTAACTCTCTTAACTCTGTTTCTCTCTCTACAGATGCTGCCTGACCTGCTGAGCATTTCCAGCATTTTCTGTTTTTATCTTAAATCTGTGTCTGCCTGCCAGTGGAAACACACTCTCCCTATCTACTCTTATCAAAACCCTTCATAAATTCAAAATGAACGGAAGAGTTTCATGTTTCGAGCAAAGTGTCAAGTTGCTACAGCAGTCTTCAGTTTGTGCCAGGGAAACACAAAATGTATTTGTTTCTTCATCCAGGAGCACTCAATGCTACAACTTGCCACCAAATAGAATCCAGTGTTTGTAGTGTGCACAGATGAACCCTTTTTTGCATCTTTGTTTTTGCAGACGATAGTAGTTCGGCTTGCCAAGTGTCACTGTAAATATTCCCAGGTCAGCAGGAAGTACAGTCAGAGTCCTAAATGACTAACATTTGGTAGCAGAACAGGAAATAAAACTATTTGCTGAAGCTGCTGTGTGATCTGTCGAATGTGTTCCAGAAATCTCTTATCTGAACCTTTCTTGACGATGTGAAAAGAGGCAGAAATGCTCAGTGATTTAAGCCAGTAAATTATGGCTGGGATGTGCTTGCAGTAAATAATACTGTGACAGAAAAGGAAGGGGAAACCGTTGCATGTACAGGAAACTCTCGTTTAAACGGCACCTAAATATCCGGAATTCTCTATTAACCGGCAAAAATCATACTCCGAAAACTCCTCTCAAATAACCGGCAATGTTGCCGAGTCTGAGTCCGAGTCTCCCGCGAACGCCGAGTTAGTCAGTGGGGGTAGTTCTCCAAAGTGCCACTACACGGCTTCCTGGCGCTGTCGGAAGTCCGAACACTGCAATAACAGGAGTCTGATTCTCCCGCGCTGGCAGTACTGTACTTAATCAAGCCACTTCCACCATCCATTTAACACAACATTCTATAAGTGAGTACCCAAATACTGTATACTGCACATTTCTTGATTTTTTAAATTTTTGTTTGTTAAAAATAGCCTCGGTAGATATAACTCTCCGTTATCCGGAATTTTTGTTCAACCGGCACCACCCCGGTCCCGTCGGTGCCGGATACCAAAGAGTTTCCTGTATTGAGATGCTCGCTGATGAAAATAAAGCTCATCAATGTCATTTTTGATTCTGGGAAGTCTGTCTGTAATTGCTTGGTTAGGAGCAGTTAGCTTTTTTAAAAACATATAAAACTTTTCCCCCTATTAAATCCAGTCTTATCCCAGGGCTAGAGCTTTTACTGGAATGCTGTATGTAGGGAAAGCCAGTATGTTTGCATTTGGGCAATGCTACAGTGGTTTTCTGTATTAACAAGAAGGGAGAGGGAAAAGACTCATTCCTGCTTAGCTCGCCCGTAATCCTACCAGCTTACTGGTGTTTGGATCGCAAAGTTGATCTCCTGACTTTGTATTTAGCTGAGATATACGGAGCAGCAGACACTGTTGTCTTCACAGTTCATCCTCATGGATGGAAGATCAAGATATTTGGAACATGCAGAGATGACCAAAAGCTCCCATATTTTTGCTCAAGGACAGAGATCATGTTGGTGTGAATATGAAGGTTGCTGGATGCATTTCCTCCATTGTCCCTTATCCTACAATGGTCTCCAAAGATTTGTGACGCTGGAGCAACATAGGGGCCCTTTTTGACCCTGCAAACTGGGGTTCTTGGTCATTTTGGCAATAAATAAGCAGGATTCTCGCAGGAGAGGCCTCTTTACACAATTCAAAGTTTAAAAAATTGCAAACTTAAGTTGGAGCCATTTTAGTTGACACCCAGTTATTGAAAAGCAATGATTATTAAATCAGTTTTTCCTGTTCTTGGTAGTAAGGCACCCTGATTAATCCCTGCATGATGTCTACTAATACAGCTTGTATGACCAAAATGGAAAAAGTATCTCTAATGATTCTCTACTACCAGAAATTAATATTGTCCTATTTAACTGATGTGCCTATCTGTTCTGGAATATGTCCACTATTTATCCGGCATTGTTTGTAAACCTAGCACTGAGCTGGTTCATGTTGGGGTTATTTCTTTCTTGACTGAGAATTTGACTCATTGGGGATCTCCTATTGGTGTCCTGTTTTGATGCAAGCTCTTTGGAAATTATAATCTGTTTGGGCTTTATTGTGTTTTAGTTGTGCCCTTATTTTAATTCTTCAAGTTAAAGCAGCCACCGTTTGAACCTCTTTGTGAGGTAAAGTTTCTTGCACGGAAAACTATGCTGTCAATATATTTGGTTTCAACTCCAGAGTTTGTGAACTGCAAGCAATTATTTTAAATAAAAACAGAAAATGTTGGAAATAATGAGCAGGTCAGGCAGCATCTGTGGAGAGAGAAACAGAGTTAACGTTTCAGGTCGATGACCTTTCGTCGGAACTGGAAAAAAGTTCGAAATGTAACAGATTTTAAGCAAGTGCAGAGGCAGGGAAAGGGGGAGGGGAGGAATGAACAAAAGGGAAGGTCTGTGATAGGGTGGAAGGCAGGAGAGATTAAATAACAAGGTATGATTGTACAAAGAAAAAGGAGATGGTAATGGGACAAGTAAAGAAACAAAGATGGGTCTAGAAGAGGTGTAAATGGGAATAGCAGAATCATTAACAGCTGCCATCTGGAAAAAAATGGGGGCAAAGGTTATGATCTAAAATTGTTGAACTTGATGTTGAGTCCAGAAGGCTGTAAAGTGCCGAATCGAAAGATGAGGTGCTGTTCCTCAGGCTTGAGTTGTGCTTCGTTGGAACAGTGTAAGAGGCCGAGGTCGGAGTGGGAATGGAGCGAAGAAATTAAAGTGACAGGCGACTGGAAGCTCAGGGTTACATTTGCGAACTGAACAGAAGTGTTCCGCAAAGCAGTCACCCAATCTGTGTTTGGTCTCCCCAATGAAGAGACCACATCGTGAGCAGCGAATACAGTGTACTAAATTGCAAGAAGTACATGTCGAGGGCCCTGTCAACCATGGTAGAGGGAAATCCTCGGCTGAGGAAAAAGGAGGAGAGAGAGGAAGCACTAGTATGGAAGGTGGCATCGTCAGAACAGACATGACTGAGATGGAGAAACTAGGAGAATGAATAGAGTCCTTACAGGAAGCTGGGTGGGAGGAAGTGTAGTCAAGGTAGCTGTGGGAGTCAGTGGGCTTATAGTGGATGTTGGTCGATAGCCTAACCCCAGAAATGGAGACAGAGAAGTCGAGGAAGGGAAGAGTTGAAGATGGACCATGTGAAGGTGAGGGAAGGATGGAAATTGGAAGCAAAGTGAATTAAATGTTCCAGTTCTGGGTGAGAGCAGGAAACAGCACCGATACAGTCATCAATGTACTGGAAAAAGAGGTGAGGGAGAGTCCTGAGTAGGACTGGAACAAAGTATGTTCCACATATCCCATGAAAAGGCAGGCATAACATTGGGGAGACCAAGCGCAGATTGGGTGACCGCTTTGCGGAACACCTCCGTTCAGTCCGGAAGGGTGACCCCGAGCTTCCGGTCGCTTGTCATTTTAATTCACCGCTCCACGCTCACTCAGACCTCACCGTCCTCGGCCTCTTGCATTGTTCCACGGAAGCGCAGCGTAAGCTCCAGGAACAGCACCTCATCTTCCGTTTAGGCACTTTACAGCCTTCCGGACTCAATATCGAGTTCAACAATTTCAGATCATAACCCCGGCCCCTACCACATATGTATACATTTTATCCACTCTTTTGGTCCGTGCCTTTTTCCTTTTTTTCTCTCTCTTCCCCCCACGGCAGCTGTCTCTGATTCTGCCAGCATTTCACACCTTACCTTTTGTTTCTCAACCTGTCCCATTACCATCTCGTCTTGCCTTGAGCATCTCTCAATGTCTCTACTCACTAAAGACCATCCCTTTTGTTCTTTTATTCCTCCCCCCAGCCTCCCCCTTGCATTTTTATCTGTTTATTTCTTGCTCTCTCAGTTCCGACAAAGGGTTTCGACCTGAAACATTAACTCTCTTTCTCGCTCCACGGATGTTGCCTGGCCTGCTGAGTTTTTCCAGCGTTTTCTGTTGTTATTTCGGATTTCCAGCATCCGCAGTATTTTGCTATCATAACTAGGACCCATGCGGATTCCCATAGCAACACCTTTTATTTGGAGGAAGTGAGTGGAGTCAAAGGAGAAGTTGTTTAAGGTGAGAACAAGTTCAGCCAGGTGGAGGAGGGTGGTGGTGGATGGGCCTCTGTTCAAGGTAGAAGGGAGCCCTCGGGCTGTCCTGGTGGGGGATGGAGGTGTCGAGGGATTGGACGTTTGGAGATTTTTTTTTCAGAACTGGAAAAAGTTAGAGATATTACAGGTTTTAAGCAAGTACAGAGGCAGGGAATTATTTTAGGTCCGCAAGTTTGATTTGGCATTCTGACCGGGCTGTCCGGAGTTCAAGCAGAGATTTTAATGAAAGTTAGTTTCTCAATTTCCTTTGGGTCAAGAAATTGTCGCCTTTCTTTATAACATCTTATCTGCTGCCACACAAGGCAGTTTTAAATGTTGATCCTGAATTTCTCCAGGCTTTCCTATGCATTCCCACTAAGTTGTGGAAGGCTCACCAATTAGACCAGAACCTGTATACGCTGAGTCCTGGCCTGCGTTGCAAATTTCCACGAGGCTTTGTTTGGAGTGGAACCTCTCCACCCCACGCACGGTCATCTGCGGCAGAAAGGGACGGTCAGGGTTGGCGTTTCCTTGGCTCCAGCCTAGGGTTTGCTGGGCGATCGGTACACTGGGTTAGAGGTCGCATGGGGCTGCTGGTCTCGTTAGAAGTGGTGGCCTCGCTGGAATTTATATTACCCCCCTGCTGTGATATGTGCCCAAGATGCACCCAGAAGTATTTAAAATAGGGAATCTTCCTCTGACTACGCATACTCTGGCAGGGCGAGAGGCAGAGGCATCATGAGCGAAGGCCAGCACATATTGGGGCCTGTTGTTTCCATTATTTTTCTACTACAGAATACTTTAGGCTTTTAACAGTTATTCATTTCCTATAGCTAGGACCCAGGACAAAGACTTAACAGCAAACCGCTAAATAGAGGGCTAAGTGAATCCTAATGTTCTATCATCTTGCAGGGAAGAAGCACAGGGAGCAACTTTTATTTTCTATGGCTACTTCCTAGCGATCTCTCTTTCAAATTCCAACTGATAGAGTATGAAGGGCTGTCACCTGGAGCAGTCCTTGCATATCTATAAACATTACAGTCTAGATTGCATTGCAGTATGCAACAGGCTCTTTGACAGATCAGTCCTGACGGCATGTACCTATTTAGGGGACTTCCTTTCCTAAATCTCTACCACTTTGGTATCTTATGGTGTATAGAGCATGAGAAATGAAGAAAATTAATGACCTTTGAATGATGTACATCCTCCACATACCACAATCCCATCCATCAGGCCTTATAGGGATTTTGTTTTGGGAGCGTTGGCATTAATTCAAAATGAGCTGCTGCAAGTTCTGGGTCTTTATATGATCGGAAGGCAGAGACCAAGAATGGCACCAACAATGCAACATTGTTGACAGTAATGTTATTGTTGTATATATTCAGTATGTGGTTTCCCCAGAACCTATGAAACTAGGATGCATATGATTTGAAGACTAAAGACAGCCTGACAAGGTAGATGATCTGTTGTTTTAAGTGGCTAAATCTCGAAGTACAAATTACACCTTTAAGTGATTTAATTATCAGGCATTTCCAACACGTTCTTATGTTGGAGCTCTTGAATTTCTGCTGGTGTGGAAATTGCTTTAAATGGTGCAGGGGAATAAGGTAATTTGTTTCCTTGGAGCATAAGGTTTAAAAACCAGTCTTTTTCCTTCACTTTCCTTTATTTATATAGATGTTTTCTCTTTTTTTAAATTTCTTGCAACTTCTGCTTACCCTCCTTTCTAGACTCCTACTTTGTTTCATTCACTCTGTGGCCTCTTTTTTAAAAAAAAAAGAAGTACTGATAGCATAGTGGAAGAAGTTAAGCAACACCCAGGCTTTTGAATCAGGGTCATAAGTAAGAACCTTTTACCTTTAACACATAGGGCTTGAAATTACACTCTGAATTAGCATACAAATACTGAACACATTAGTATGATTTTCCTCTGCCTACCATTTAAACAGGGGAACTAACCCATTCAACTACCAGACAAAGGAATTTCATACTAACGTTTTAAGCATTCGTACACCAATATTCACAAAGGGCAAGTTAAAGGTCATAGCTTTAGAAGGAAAGTAAGACTTGCATTTATATAGCGCTTATCATGACCTCAGGACGTCCCAAAGTGCCTTACAGCCAATGAATTGCTTTTGAAGTGTAATCGTGTTGTAATGTAGGGAACACAGCAGCCAATTTGCGCACAGCAAGGTCCCACAGACAGCAATGTGATAATGACCAGATAATCTGTGATGTTGGTTGAGGGATAAATATTGGCCACGACACCAAAACTGACATAGTTTAAAACAACTGCCAAGGAATTTCTAACTGAAACATGGTGAAGCATTTGGAAAAGGTGGCAGGAAGTGCCCAGTGTGCCATGCTGGAATAGTGTCGGGGAACATTAGTATTGCATTTCACAAGCCGAAATGTAGGAGTCATTATACACCTGCATACACACATTAAAAATGCCGCACTTGTATAACAAGGTTCTCATACTTTTTCAGCTTGATTCTCTATATTTATGGCCTGATCCCTTTTGCTCTCCCCAGCACTCACTTTTTATTGCTGTGTTTGGACACGGCAGGATAAAAGAAAAGCAGTGTACTGAGGAACAGAAAATGGTAAAGTTCATCTGTGTGTCATGCTGGAATCAAATTTGACAACGAGCGCCACTCTGCATGCAATTGTGCTGCACAGTTTGCATTAAATAACTATTGTAGTCTACTGCAGAGAACTCAAAGTTCCTGATAATTCAAATTTGTTTGAACAAAAAGCAACTTTGAATTATCAGGAATAGACTGCATAGTACAAGAGCTACACAACTGCCCCATTTTTTTTTCCAACCTCCACAGCCAGGTACATAAAAGCTGAAAAACTTGGCATCTCTCAACTGCAGAACAGAGATGAACCTGAGTTTTGAATTGTTCCCTGGATTTAACTCAGTTTTATGTGTGAAATAGCATTGTGGAGCAGAAATTTTATTTCTTAATTGGTCATAGTCACAGAAGGAGGCCATTCGGCCCATCGAGTCCGTGCCAGCTCTCTGTAGAGCAATCTAGTCAGTCCCATTCCCCCGCTCTATCCCCGTAGCCCTGCAAGTTTATTTCCCTCAAGTGCCTATCCAGTCTCCCCTTGAAAACATTGAGTGTCTCCATTTCCACCGCTTCCGTCGGCAGTGAGTTCCAGGTCCTCGCCACTTGTTGCATGAAAGTTTTTCCTCACATCCCCCCTGTATCTCTTGCCCAAAACCTTACATCTGTGTCCCCTAGTCCTTGTTCCATCAACTAGTGGGAACAGCCTTTCCCCGTCTAGCCTATCCAAGCCCATTGTAATCTTGTACACCTCTATCAAATCACCCCTCAACCTCCTTTGCTCTAATGAAAACAAATCCAGCTTCTCCAACCTGTCCTTGTAGCTAAGATCCCCCATCCCTGGAACCATTCTGGTAAATCTCCTCTGCAACCTCTCAAGTGCCTCATATCCTTCCTAAAGTGTGGTGACCAGAACTGGGCGCAATGCTCCAGTTGTGGCCTAACCAGCGCTTTATAAAGGTTCAGCATAACTTCTCTACTTTTGTTCTTAATACCTCTATTTATGAAGCCCAAGATCCCATATGCTTTGCTAACCACTCTTTCAATATGTCGCACCATCTTCAGGGACCTATGCACATTAACTCCCAAGTCCCTCTGTCCCTGCACACTCTTTAAAACTGTGTCATTAAGTGTATATTGCCTCTCCCTGTTCCTTCTGCCAAAATGCATCACCTCACACTTCTCTATTAAATTCCATCTGCCCATTCTGCTAGCCTTTCTATGTCCTGTTGCAGTCGATTGGTATCATCCTCACAGTTTGCCACACCCCCAAGTTTGGTGTCATCGGCAAATTTAGAAATTCTACTCTGTATTCCAATATCCAGGTCATTTATATATTTCAAAAAAAGCAGTGGCCCCAGCACTGACTCTTAGGGAACACCACTGTCTACCATCCTCCAGTCTGAAAAACAGCCATTTACCACAACTCGCTGTTTTCTGTCCTTAAGCCAATTCCTTATCCAAGCTGCCACTGACCCACCTATTCCATGAGTCTCAATTTTGTTAACCAGCCTTCTATGTGGTACTTTGTCAAATGCCTTATTGCTTAATCGGTCACTTTTTCTTAAGTACCTCCTTCTAATGACCAGAAATAAAACCAGAGAACACTGAAAACACTCAGCAGGTCAGGCAGCATCTGTGGAGAGCAAAACAGAGTCAACAAACAAATGATCTGTCAACATTCACCGCTCAGACTCCCACCTAAAGAAGTGCAGTTAGGCTAAGGTACCAGGGGCTACCCCGGAGTCACTGTCTAACCGAGGAGAGGAGAGGACGATGAAAACAATTAAATTCTTTGAAGCGTGCTACTTGACTTCATTCTGTAAAGCTCAGCATTTCTGCAAAGGAATGCAACCATCTGGGGGACATTATCAGTCCACACAATGATGTATGACTCGTAGGAATATCATCAAAATACTCGCATAGTCTTCAGAATAATTTGTAACACTTTAGTACACTACTATTTTGAAGACCCTGTTTAAAATGCTGAAAAGTGCTAGTTTTCAATGTTTCATTTACGCGGCACGTTTTGTCAAAACTTTGGATGTTCTGCGTGCAGTCACACCTGGTCTAAGTTTAATATTCCCATGTCAAAAAAAGAAGCACTATTTTGTAAAGGGAGATGGATTATTTAAAGTGCATTCCTTAAAACTGAAGACTTTTTGCATTGTTTCAAAGTGGAAGAGATTTAAATATTTTCTGGGAAATGGTGCCATCTGCTGGTTGACTTCACCTGAGGAAGGGGCAATCGATAGCTCCGAAAGCTTGTGATTTCAAATAAAACTGGTGGACTATAACCTGGTGTTGTGCGACCTCTCAAAGTTGATGAGAAAGCCAGGGTGATTTCAAAATTTCCTGATCAGCGTTCCTCAGTTAAGGGATGATTCTCTAATCTGAGCTCATTTCAGTAAATTGGGGGCTTACGGCCCATTATTTTTGATTGATTTTAATGAATGGATAATCATCGGCTGCGCACCTGCGATTTCCCAAGTTTCATTCTTTGCTGGAACCGCTGGATCACACAATCGGCCCTTGACAGGAAACTCGGAAATGTAGGAAACAGTGAGGAGGCTAGTAACAGACTCTAGGAGGATATCGACAGAAATGGTGAAATTGACACACATGGCTGATGAAATTTAATGCAGAGAAGTGTGAAATGATACATTTTGGTCGGAAGAATGAGGAGAGACAATATAAACTAATTGGTACAATTTTAAAGGGAGTGCAGGAACAGAGACACCTGGGGGTATATGTGCACAAATCTTTGAAGGTGGCAGGACAATTTGAGAAGGCTGTTTAAAAAAAAAAAAAAAAAATAAGCATGAGATCCTTGGCTTTATAAATAGAGAGGTCACACAACACCAGGTTATAGTCCAACAGTTTTATTTGAAATCACAAGCTTTCGGAGCTATCGATTGCTCCTTCCTCAGGTGAAGTAAATTAGATACAGAATCGCCAAAGCATATATAGATAAATAATTTCAGCATTTATAAATAGAGGCATAGAGTACAAAAGCAAGGAAGTTATGCTAAATTCTGGCCTCTTGAATTTAATCGCTCCACCATTGGCGGCCGTGCCTTCAGCTTCCAAGGCCCTAAGCTCTGGAATTCCTTCCCTAAACCTCTTCATCTCTCTACCTCTCTCCTACTTTTAAGATGCTCCTTAAAACCTATCTCTTTGACCATCTGCCCTAATATCTCCTTATGTGGCTTGGTGTCAAATTTTGTTCGATAACGCTCCTGTGAAGCGCCTTGGGACGTTTTACGATGTTAAAAGGCACTATATAAATACAAGTTATTGTTGTAAACCTTTTAAAACACTGGTTCAGCCTCAGCTGGAGTATTGTGTTCAATTCTGGGCACCACATTTTAGGAAGTATATCAAGGCCATAGAGAGGGTGCAGAAGAGATTTAATAGAATTGTACCAGGAATGAGGGACTTCAGTTATGTGGAGAGACTGGAGAAGTTGGGGTTGTTATCCTTAGAGCAGAGAAGGTTAAGAGGAGATTTTAGAGGTGTTGAAATCATGAATGGTTTTGATAGAGCAAATAAGGAAGAAGTGTTCCCATTGGCAGAAGGATTGGTAACCAGAAGACACAGATTTAAGGTGATTGGCAAAAGAACCAGAGGCGACATGAGGAAAACATTTTTGCACAGTGAGTTGTGGTGATCTGGAATGCACTGCCTGAAAGGGGGGTGGAAGCAGATTCAGTAGTGCCATTCAAAAGAGAATTGGATAAATAGTTGAAGGGAAAACATTTATAGGGCTATCTGGAAAGAGCAGTGGAGTGGGGCTAATTGGATAGCGCTACCAAAAAGTTGGTACAGGCACAATGGGCCGAATGGCCTCCTCCTGTACGGTATTATTCTTTGATTCTTTGAAAGTTGCCTTTAAATGAACCAACAAATTTTCTTAGAACCAGTAGGTGTACAATATAAGTAACTTGGACTTGGGAGTACATGGTACAATTTCAAAATTTGCAGATGGCACAAAACTTGGAAGTATAGTGAACAGTGAGGAAGATAGTAATAGACTTCAAGAAGATATAGACAGGCTGTTGAAATGGGCAGACAAGTGGCAGATGAAATTTAACACAGAAAAGTGCAAAGTGATACATTTTGGTAGGAAGAACGAGGAGAGGCAATATAAACTAAAGGGTACAATCTTAAAGGGGGTGCATGAACAGAGACCTGGGGGTATATGTGCACAAATGGTTGAAGGTGGCAGGGCAGGTTGAGAAAGCGGTTAAAAATGCATACAGGATACTGGGCTTCATAAATAGAGGCATAGAGTACAAAAGCAAGGAAGTTATGAAGAACCTTTATAAAACACTGGTTCGGCATCAACTGGAGTATTGTGTCCAATTCTGGCACCGCACTTTAGGAAGGATGTGAAGGCATTAGAGAGAGTGCAGAAAAGATTTACGAGTATGATTCCAGGGATGAGGGACTTCAGTTATGTGAATAGACTAGAGAAGCTAGGGTTGTTCTCCTTAGAGCAGAGAATGTTAAGAGGAGTTTTGATAGAGGTGTTCAAAATCATGAGGGGTGTAGGTAGAGAGAAACTGTTCCCATTGGTGGATGGGTTGAGAACCAGAGGACACAGATTTAAAGTGATTGGCAGAAGAACCAAAGGCGACATGAGGATAAACAGTTTTATGCAGCACTGCCTGAAAGGGTAGTGGAGGTGGACTCAATCGTGGCTTTCAAAAGGGAATTCGATAAGTATTGGAAGGAAAAACATTTGGAGGGCTACGGCAAAAGGGCGGGGGAGTGGGACTAGCTGAAGTGCTCTTGAGAGCCAGCACGGGCTCGACAGGCCGAATGGCTTCCTTCTGATTCTATGATTCTAAATATCAACTATACAAAGCATCTATTCGTGCGTATAATTGTGATCGCAGTTTAGTATTCCCTGTTCATCATTTTTACTTCTCATTAAAATTTCTCTGCAGCAACAGCTGATTAGGAATGGGCTGTTTATTTTACAGATTTTAAAAGAAACATGCAAGGTGGAATGTGAATAGGAGGTCCACATGCTGTTCAATCAAAGTGAAAATTAAGAGGGTAATTTTAACCTGACCTGCCTGTCGGGAAACAATTTGTGGTCAGATTGACTGCCCGTTTTAAACACCGCCAGATTTTACTTTCCATTGAAATCAAAGAACCGAAGGGACTGCATCAGTTTCCCCCCGGGTGTGTTAGATTAAATTTACCCTCTAACAATATAATGAGCTGTCCAAAGCAAAACTTTCTTTTGGTAAGAGGTACTGGGAGACCAAGTACAAAGTATTGTGGTTATCTTTCCTACTGGTTTTGAGCTCTGATGTCAAGCTTGTGCACTATATAACGAGAGCAGATCCGCTGTCAACAGCTCCTGGTTGCAATTCTGTGTGCTTAAGGTTAGGCTGCATCTTCACCATTTGTCCACTTGTATGTATCAGCCCTGTCTATTTGGTTTGTTCAGACAGATTTAGTTTAACACTGATCTTTCAGTTATTAAGCTGTTTGAGGTTTAAAACTAGATTTTTGTATGAATACCACTCAATTTCTGGGTGGTATTTGGATGGCTGGAAGTACACTCTGCACACTTTGCAAACTGTATTTTCTGGTTGGTGAGATCAACCATGTAGCCGGTGACTGCTTCAAAAGGCTGACATGCTATTTAAATGCTTAATTGGTGGCGTGTCCATTTTCCACACCATTTCCTGCTGTTCTATATTGTAGGCTGTCAAAAGTGAATTATACCCATTTGAAATGGGTGTTCAAGGTTGTTAAGTAGCAGTAATTATACAGGAGATCTTGAAACGGTGACAGTAATATGACTGGGTGCAGGGAGTATATTTCAGCCATTTCTTAATGCTTTTTTTTTCCTTTTGGCTCCTGTAAATTATTTCTTGCCCCAAGCACCATTGCTGACATCAATGCATTTCCCAATGAGAATCCCCCTATCTGTAATGTTTGCAAAAAGTTCAGGAGCTATGGATAGATGGATGCTAGACTGCATGAGAGAGGGTCTGTGCTCATCTACTGTCATCTGCACACTCAAGGAGGCAAATGGGCTGGCTTCACCTTGTCAACTGTGTGCTGGTGGAGGTTCCTCTTCCCAAAGGAAGTTGGGACAACAGGCCCAATTACATCACCAAGATATGTGAATGCTTGACCAACCATACTATTTGATGCTGTCTTGGAAGCAGCCCAATCACACATTGTCATCCTTTCAGAGGCACTGCATGCTGGGATGAATGGGTCCTACCATGATGCTGCCAGCTATTTCTTCAGAGATTAACACATCTACTTAAGTATAATCAAAAATATAAAGAGAGGGAGTTATCACTTAATATGGCTGGACTTGATTACGAGCACGTGAATGGTATGGTGATGCATCTGAGACACTGTATAGTATTACACAAAACTTAAATATTATAAATGAGAAAGAAAGGCTTTAAATAGTTTTGTCTAACATTTTGCATATTATTGATATTTTCCTTTGTTTTTAAGGGACGAGCCAACCTGTCTCATCAGAAATTGCAGTTTGCTCACCCACATCCGGAGCTGAGGAACCTGGACGATGCAGTTCGGGATCTCAAACCAACTGCAATTATAGGTATATTGCATTTTCTCACTTTTTGTGCTAACTCCTACACTCTATCTGCCTTCTCATTACTGGGATCTTTTGACCACTATCTCAAATGTATCTCTTACAGAATGCCCTAAAACACATCACATTCTTTAAACCCATTTAATTTTGTTTGGCACTGTCGGTCAACCAACTGGCACAGCCTTTTGCTGCTCCAACTGCCGCCTTTACTCTTACGACCCTTCTGTCTGTGTCCGTGTAGTTAACTGGTGTCATTCCAGCTGGTATGGCAGGTTTTGTGCTTCATTCTTCCTCTTCCATCCCAAATTGCCCTACTTTGGACTGCTACATAACTACCTTTTAAGATATTGATTATTGACCAAAATAAATTAAATCAACAGCAGGGCTACAGTCCAACACTGAGTCAAATGTAATTTCTTTCAGCAACATCAAAGACCAAGACAGATATGGAGATGTAAAACTAACATTACTTTATTTAACTGTAATTGCAAAGATACAGTGACTGCTACTGTAAGTTTAAATATTGATTACAGTCAATATTTGATTATTAATGGTCAATGGTAGTCTATCAATACTGAAGTTGTCTTTTGGAACATAAGAAATAGGAGCAGGAGTAGGCCATTTGGCCCTTCGAGCCTGCTCCGCCATTCAATAAGATCATGGCTGGTCTTCTACCTCATCTCCACCTTCCCGCACTATCCCCCTATCCCTTGATTCCCTTAATATCCAAAAATCTATCAATCTCTGTCTTGAATATACTCAATGACCTGAGCATCCACAGCCCTCAGGTAGAGAATTCCAAAGATTCACAACTCTTTTGAGTGAAGAAATTTCTCTTCATCTCAGTCCTAAATGGCCGACCCCTTATTCTGAGACTGTGACTCTTGGTTCTAGACTTCCCCAGCCAGGGGAAACATGCTCCCAGCATCGACCCTGTCGAGCCCTGTAAAAAATTTTATGTTTCCAATGAGATCACCTTTCATTCTTCTAAATTCTAGAGCATATAGGTGCAGTCTCCTCAATCTCTCTAAATAGGACAATCCCCCCAATCCCAGGAATCAGTCTGCATACTGTTTCCTTGAACAGCTGGCTGGTTCTAACTCTCCAGTGATGCTCTGGAATCACCTCTGTGATGGCTCTCCAATCATGATTGTCGTCATCTTTCTTAACGGTAATATACTGGTTATTATCCTGCGATGAGCAACCCAGCAGTTTAGCGCTCAAATCCCACCATGGCAAGTTGTGAAATTGAAGTTAGGAAATCTAATAATTTGTGGGCTACCACTAGATAATCATAAAAGTTGCAAAAATGTTGAGAAAACCCAACTGTTTCACTAACCTAATCATACCCAATCTGGTATGTATGTAACTCCAGTCCCACATTACATTGTTAACTCTTAATGCTTTCTGAAGTACATTAAGGGGAAACTAGAAAAACACACGAGGGAGAAAGGAATAGAAGGATATGCTAATATGGTGAGATGAAGAGGGGTGGGAGGAGGCTTGTGTGGAGCATAAACACCGGCGTAGACCAGTTGGGCCGAATGGCCTGTTTCTGTGCTGTAGACTCGATGTAACTCTATGTAATACTCTGTTGTAACACAATTACTTCAAGACCCATTACTGCCTTTTCACAGATGGGTAATGTTGCTTTGCATCACTCAGATGACTAGAACAAATTAAAAAAAAAAATTAGCTAAACTGACACGTACTGTAACTTTTCTATAGACTGTATATGGGAATCCCATTTCATGTAGCTTAACCAATCAAAGGGTAGTTTTGTTTTACAAGCCCCTTTCTAAGGCATCAAAGTACACAGGTGTTGTTTTGAAAATGGTAACTGTCTTTGAGAGTTAGCAGTCCTTCATGATGTAATACTGATGAGTCATGTTAGACTCATTACACAATTTTTGAACATTGCCTCAAGTCGGGAGATTGTCCTTCTGGTTCCGAAGTTGTATTCGGGACCGAAGGCTGCTTAACTGAGGTAAAGAATGTTCAGTTTGATATCACCTTGTATGTAGTGAACTGCCATTTTTTCTGAATAGTAAAGTCAAATAAGGGAATGAAGTAACCACTTTTCAGACATAATTATCCGACAATCCTCACTGTGCTGGCTATTCGCTTAGCTCCCACTCCAATTCCTATTCCCCCCAGAAACTCAAAAGAGACAAGCAGTGGGAAGTATTCAAAGAAGTATTTGGTACGATACAAAGCCAGTACATATCCCTAAAAGGCGAAAGCTCTACATGTGTAGGTAAACAACCATAGTCAACAAATGATGTACGAGACAGTATCAGACTGAAAGAAAAGGCTTACACAAATGCACAGAAAAGTGGAAATCCAGCAGACTGGGAGAGCTATAAAAAGCAACAAAGGGGTACAAAGAAAGTAATGAGTTGCAAAAAAGGAATATGAAAACTTGGATATTAAATTTAACAGTAAATGTTTTTATAAATATATATTAAGAGAAAGAAAG
Organism: Squalus acanthias; assembly: GCA_030390025.1. Classification (NCBI taxonomy): domain Eukaryota; kingdom Metazoa; phylum Chordata; class Chondrichthyes; order Squaliformes; family Squalidae; genus Squalus; species Squalus acanthias. The sequence continues at coordinate 96,037,417 of CM059433.1, forward strand.
TGGTAAGGGGGAATGTGGGACCATTAATGCAGGTGAGATTTGTTAAATGAGTACTTTGTACCTGTTTTCATAGTGGAGGAAGAGGACAAATTCCAGTGGTACTCGAAGTACTGGTGAGGGAATTCCAGAACAAGAGGGCATAATCTTATAATTATAGCTAGGTCATTTAGGAGTGAAATCAGGAAGCATTTTTTCCACTCAAGGGTAGTGGAAATGTGGAACACTCTCCCCTAAAAGGCTGGGTCAGTTGAAATTGATAGATATTTGTTGGGTAAGGGTATCCAGGGGTATGGAACAAAGCTGGGTGAATAGAGTTGAAGTACAGATCAGCCATGATCTAATTGAATAGCACAACAGGCTTGAGGGGCTGAATGGCCTACTCGTACATAACCGTGAAACTCCTTACCTCCTTGTCTTTCCTTCTTGCAGTCTTCATGCTCTTTTAAAAACAAAGCTTGCCATCACCTAATCATTACTCTGACTTGATCTTGTCGCCTTTCTCGCACTTATCAACCTTGGTGCCCTGCGCAATGGGTAATGGCCCTTCTCCTTGATTTCTCAAATGTATATATACGTTTTTATTATAGAATGAGGGTTATGTAATTCAACTGCCTGTAATCTGAATAATATTGTAATGTTTATTCAGAGACTACAAATTGGCAAGTGTTACTTAACAAAGTGTGTTTTTAAGTTGCAAGGAATACTCAACTTTGAGAAAGGGATTCATGTCATTAGGACTCCTTATGAAGATGCACCGTCACGTTTGGTAAACCTTTTCTTTTGGGAGGGAGGAAAAAACCAGAAGTGCTGTGCATTATTTTTATCCAAATCGTGCACCAGTGATGTGATATGGTATTTCAACACAATTCATGTAATTTATGTTTGGACAACGTTAATCTGAAACATTGTTTGCAACTTCTATTTGTAATAGCATTTTATTGTTGTTTTAATAATGGTTTGAATACTAATGTGTTAACAAAATCTAGCCTACATTGAGGCATTACAGGAAGCTCACTTATAACCCAATTTAAGTGCTGCACATAATGAGCTTTACTTTTTATGATATAGTCTTATATTGTTGAGCTCCAGAAATTTGTATTGCAGACTTGTATTGAGTGGAAAGTATCTTGAGACAAAAAGTCTATTAGACTGCTGCCAAGGGTTGTAAGTCTATGAGTAGAGGCTACCACAGTTTTGCCTGTTTTGAATATCATAGCGATATAGACACTTGACTGAGACTTCAGTCCTTGATAGCTATTCTACTTCAGTAGCTTTGCGACTGCATTCATCTACTCTGGCTAGTCTTGCACTCTCTTGTGTATTCTCAAACATTGTTTGATTCTCTTGGACACCCGGGCTTCTGCTCCCTATAGTAGTACCAGTGTGTGGAACAGTCGGCACAAATCTAAAACCAAATTTCCTGCTCTCTGGCGAGGTGTGATGTCTAGGCATCTCCTACATGAATCATTCATTTTTTCAGGGTTCTTTTTTGGGTTGGAATGTGGGAAGTGGGTCATCTTGTATGTAATTGTTTGTTACTTGGATGAGTTCTGTCCAGTGTCAGGAAAGTGTCCTTGGCTCCCAGTCCTTTGGAGTGTGAACAGGTACATGGAAACAATCTTTTGTATTAATTTTATTTGACTGTTTCTTCCAGGAGTTTCTGCAATTGGTGGTGCATTTACTGAACAGATCATCAAGGACATGGCAAGCTTCAATAAGCACCCAATTATATTTGCTTTGAGCAATCCAACCAGCCAAGCAGAGTGCACTGCTGAGCAATGTTACCATCTGACTGAGGTATTGTATCCAATTTATAAATGTAACCTTACTTTCTGATGTAATTAGGAACATAGGAACAGGAGTAGGCCATTTAGCCCCTCGAGCCTGTTCTGCCATTCAATGAGAACATGGCTGATCTGCGACCTAACTCCGTATACCTGCCTTTGCCCTATATCCCTTAATACCTTTGGTTAACAAAAAATTATCAATCTCAGATTTAAAATTTATCTAGCATCAATTGCCATTTGCAGAAGAGAGTTCAAACTTCTACCACCCTTTGTGTGTAGAAGTGTTTGCTAATTTCACTCCTGAACGGTCTGACTCTAATTTTTAGACTCTGCCCCCTAGTCCTAGACTCCCCAACCAGCAGAAATAGTTTCTCTCTATCTACCCTATCTGTTCCCCTTAATATCTTGAAAACTTCAATCAGATCACCCCTTAACCTTCAAAATTCCAGGGAATACAATCCCAGTCTGTGTAGTCTCCTCGTAATTTAATCCCTGGAGTCCGAGTATCATTCTGGTAAACCTACGCTGCACTCTCTCCAAGGCCAATATATCCTTCCTAAGGTGTGGTGCCCAGAACTGCTCTCAGTACTCCAGGTGTGGTCTAACCAGGGTTTTGTACACCTGCAGCATAACTTCTAACCCCTTGTACTCTGGTCCTCTAGATATAAAGGCCAGCATCCTATTAACCTTTTTGAGTATTTTCTGTACCTGTTCATGACATTTTAATGATCTATGTACCTGGGCGCCCCCTCCCCCAAAGTCTCTTTGGACCTCCACTGCTTTTAGCTTTTCACCATTTAGAAAGTATCCTGTTCTACCACAGTTTTGCCCATTCACTTAATCTATCAATATCTCTGCAATTTTATGCTTTCATCTACAATGCTGCCTATCTTTGTCATCGGCAAATTTGGATATGTGGCTTTCTATCCCATTATCCATTAACGAATAGTTGAGGTCCCAACACAGATCCCTGCGGGACACCATTAGTCACATCCTGCCAATTAGAGTACCTGCTCATTATCCCTACTCTGTCTCCTGCTGCTCAGCCAATTTCCTAACCAGGTCAATAATTGGCCTTAATTAAGGTAGAAGCTCATGGAATTTAATAGTCTCTTATGAGGGACTTTATCAAATGCCTTCTGGAAGTCCATATAAATAACATCCATAGACATTCCCCTGTCCATTGCTTTAGTCACCTCTTCCAAAGGTTCAATTAGGTTCATCAGGCATGACCTACCTTTTACAAATCCATGCTGGCTCTTTCTGATCAGCTGCAATTTTTCAAGATGTTCAGTCATTCAATCCTTAATTATAGACTCTAGCAAATTTCCAACAACAGATGTTAGGCTAACTGGTCTATAATTCCCTGGTTTCCCTCTCGCCATTCTTAAATAGCAGAATGACGTGCAATTTTCCAATCTAAGGGAATGGTTCCTGAATCGAGAGAACTCTGGAAGATTATAGTTAGGGCATCTGCAATGTGCTCACCTACTTCCTTTAAAACCATGGGATAGAAACCATATGGTCCTGGGGATTTGTCACTCTTTAGTGCCATTATCATCTTCATTACTGTTATTTTGCTTATGGTAATTTTGTTGAGTCCGTGTCCCTGATTCAATATTTGTTTTTTTGGGAGTTCTGGCATGCTGACCTCTTCCTCTACTGTAAATATTGACACACAGTAATTATTCAACATGTCCGCCATTTCCTTATCATTGACAATATCACTTATCAGTTTAAGGGGCCAACATTGCTCTTGACTACCCTCTTTTTCCTAATATAATTGTAAACACTTTTTGTGTTGATTTTGATATCCCTTGGAAGTTTCTTTTCATACTCCTTTTTTTTGTAGCTCTTACTATCTGTTTTGTCACCCTTTGCTGTTTTTTTGTATCTTTCCCACTCGCCAGAATCTGCGTTATTTTTTGTATGCTTTTTCTTTGTTTTATGTTGTCCATTACCTCTTTAGTTGTCCATGGCTGTTTATTTTTAATGCAAGTAGAGCTCTTGCCCCTTAGGTTCTCTATCACATTAAATTCTTTTTTGAACACCTCCCACTGATTTTCTGTCATTTTACCCATTAACAGATTTGCCCAGTTTACTGTGGACAGTCTCTGTCTCATCAAATTGAAGTCAGTCTTGCCTAAATCTAGAATCTGAGTAGCTGTTTTGCGTTTCTCCCTTTCAAACACTACTTTGAACTTGATCATGTTATGATTGCTATTAGATAAATGTTCACGCACTGTTAGGCTGCTAACTAAATCTGGCTCATTATTCATTACTAAATCTAATATGGCATGCCCCCTTGTTGGTTCTAGGATATATTGCAGGAAACTATCCTGGACACACAAGAAATTTACTACCTTTCTGACGTGCTAGTCTGCTATCCAATCTATATGAAAGTTAAAATCCCCTGTTAAAACTGCTCTGCCTTTACTACATGCTTGTCTAATCTCTGCATTTATACAATCTAGCACTTAAAACTGCTACCAGAGGGCCGATATACAACTCCCACTACAGTCTTAAATCCTTTCCTAATTCTATCCATAAAGTCTCCACTGCCTGCTTACCTCTCGTTATCTCTTTTATCATTGAAGTGACTTCATCCTTAATCACAAAGGCCACTCCTCCCCCTCTACCATTTTCCTATCTTCACTGTAGACCTTGTAACCTGGTGTATTTAGTTCCCAGCCGTGACTGTCTTGCAGGCATGTCTCAGTAATGGCTACCATGTCATACCCTCCAAGTTGAATTTGCGCCTGCAGTTCATTCAGTTTATTCTTTATACGCTGTGTGTTTGTATAACGAACGTTTATTTGGGCTACACACCCTAACCTGTCCTTCAGCTCTAATGTTTTACTCACATTTTTCTTATTTCTCCATCATGCTTTAATCACTTGACATCTTTTAGTTTTCCCTTTACCTGTAGTGCCTAAAGCACAATTTCTGACTGTCACTCTACTCTCTTCCCTTTCATTTGGTTTTTAAACTATTTATACTACATTTTCCACCTCAGCGCCCCCCCCCACCCCCCCATTACTAGTTTAATGTCCTTGTGACCGCCCTATTTATCCTTTCCGCAAGGACCCTGGTCCAAAACAGGTTCAGGTGGAGCCTGTCCCAATACTAGTGCCAGTGCCCCATGAAATGGAACCCCACTTTCCCACACCACTCCTTCAGCCACGTGTTCACCTCCCTTATCTACGCCAATTTGCACATGGCTCAGGTAATAATCCAGAGATTATAACCCTCGAGGTCCTGTTCTTTTAATTTAGCTCCTTGTTCCTGGTACTCCCCAAACAGGACCTCTTGCCTACTCTTCCCTATGTTGTTGGTCCCAACATGGACCACAATGACTGGATCCTCCCCCTCCCTCTCCAATATCCTTTCAAGCCGGTTCGAGATGTCCCTCACCCTAGCACCAGGTAGGCAACATATCATGTGGGACTCTCAATCTTGCTTACATAGGATGCTATCTGTTGCCCTAATTATTGAATCCCCTACAACTACCACATCACACCTCCTCGTCCTCATGCTCGTCCTCGTCCTCTTTTCCTCCCCCCGCCCCCCTTTGGACAGCCTCCTGCTCCAAAGTGCCATGGTCTGCATTCTGGCTGTCCTTCTGATCGTCTTTATCCTTACCCTCACAGGTAGCAAGTACATTGTACCTGTCAAATAGGGTCAGTTTCTGCAGATTCTCTATCTCACCTGGGTTCCCCTTACTCTGCACACTGTCGGTCACACCCGTTCTGAACCTGCACCTCTCTGAGGTGTGACCGAAGTCTGGAGCAAACTGTCCAGATACTGCTTCCACTCCCTTATGTGCCGGAGTGTCTACAACTCGCACTCTAGCTCAATGACTCGAAGCCGGAGAGATTCGAGACCGAGACATCTAGTGCAAATGTGTTCGCTCAGGACAGTCTCCCTGTCGACAAACTCCCACATACTGCACTCCAGACACACAACCTGCTCTGCCATATCTTAATCCAGATTATTTGTATTATTTATATCTAAAGGTTTTTTTCCTTTTTTTACACACTAACCTGCACTAAGCACTAAAACACTGGAAAAAAAAAATTAAAGTTTTACCCGTCTAAAATTACAGTGACAATATCTCGAGTAAACTTGAACATTTTATATAATTATTGCTAACTCTGTGCACTCATTGCTGATTTTAAAATAACCTTATTTGAATGCTACAACTGTACTGGTTATCGTGATTGGTTTATCATACAAAATGCACCCCATAAGGAGCACATCAAATTCCAGGGTGAAGATTTGAAAAGTGATGCCTAAAAATGATTGCATTTTATAATTGCTTGTCACTATGATTTTATATTGCCCAGGAGGATAGAATTAATTCCGAGTAACAGACTAATATTTTTTGTTTGATAATGGCATTACTTTGCTGATAAATTGTGTTTTAAGTTTACTAAATATTAGCACTTGCTCAGAACTTCAGAAACAGCAAACTAAATCCCTATTTTGAAAAAGCAATGAAGCTGTGTGATGTTGGTGACATACTCTTGTTGCCAACTGAGTTTTGATTCTAAGGACTAAATTGTCTCAGTTTCTGTGCAGGAAATGTGACACCATTATCTTCCTGAGAACTCTGCAGAATTTCAACACATTGATTCAAATACTTGCTGGAGGTAGATGTAAGTGCCATGGTTAATATTTATTCAGCAGTGCAAACAGTGAGTTACGTACTGTTGCAGATAAAGGCATAAAGTGAGAGTTCAGGTCTTATTTTTACAAGAAAGCCATTTCTAAGCAAGTAAAGCCTTTTACATGTCAACTGCACATTTCAAACTGTATATTTAGACTCCAGCATTGTCTTTGTTACTGATTCTTAATGGACAGGAAAGTTTTTAACATTTCTACCACATCTAGTAGAATTAGTATAATTTTGTAGCATATAAACACTTCTTCAGTGAAGTGTCTTCAATGAACATACTTGAAAAGTATATTTTCTGCTGATCATAATGTTAGTGATGTTACAAAAACACTGGCCCTGATTTTATGGGGCCTATGACCGCATATGCGGTCGTCAGTACCCCGCAAGTTCTGGGTTTCCGTATGCGATGTGCATGCGCGAAAACCCAGAACTTGCGATCTGTCAAGTTTCAGCTTGACAGATCGTACCCATCTGCAGGAAATGGACATTCGCTGGCGGTGAGTTGGGCTATTTGCCCAACTACTGCCCAGCGAATGCCCATGAAACTTGAGCCTGACAAAAGCAGGCATAGGGCCTAATTTTACCAGCATACGGTTTTAAATAAATCTTAAAATACATTAAAAAAAAATAATTTAAGCATTCAAAAACGTTTAAAATTAGTTTAGGTTATTTTTGGCCTATTTAAAAATCTTTAAATTTATTTTTCAAAAAATTAAATTTTTAACATAAGAACATAAGAACATGAGTAGACCAATCGGCCCCTCGAGCCTGCTCCGCCATTCAATGAGATCATGGCTGATCTGATCCAACCTCAACTCTAAAGAACACAAGAAGTAGGAGCAGGACCAGGCCACTCGGCCCCTGGGCCCGCTCCGCCACCCACAGGGCCTTGACCGATCCGAACTCAAACTCATGTCCAATTTCCAGCCCGCTCCCCGTAACCCCTAATTCCCTTTACTTCTAGGAAACTGTCTATTTCTGTTTTAAATTTATTTAATGAAGTAGCTTCCACAGCTTCCTGGGGTAGCAAATTCCACAGACCCACTACCCTCAGTGAAAAAGTTTCTCCTCATCTCAGTTTTGAAAGAGCAGCCCCTTATTCTAAGATTATGTCCCCTAGTTCTAGTTTCACCCATCATTGGGAACATCCTCACCGCGTCCACCCGATCAAGCCCCTTCACAATCTTATGTTTCAGTAAGATCGCCTCTCATTCTTCTGAACTCCAATGAGTAGAGTCCCAATCTACTCAACCTCTCCTCGTATGTCCACCCCCTCATCCCCGGAATTAACCGAGTGAACCTTCTTTGTACTGCCTCGAGAGCAAGTATGTCTTTTCTTAAGTATGGACACCAAAACTGTATGCAGTACTCCAGGTGCGGTCTCACCAATACCCTATACAACTGCAGCAATACCTCCCTGTTTTTATATTCTATCCCCCTAGCAATAAAAGCCAACATTCCATTGGCTTTCTTGATTACCTGCTGCACCTGCATACTAACATTTTGATTTTTTTGCACCAAGACCCCCAGATCCCTTTGTACTGCAGTACTTTCCAGTTTCTTGCCATTAAGATAATAACTTGCTCTCTGATTTTTCCTGCCAAAGTGCATAACCTCACATTTTCCAATATTGTATTGCATCTGCCAAATCTCTGCCCACTCACCTAGCCTGTCTATATCCTCTTGTAGGTTTTTTATGTCCTCCTCACTCTCTACTTTCCCTCCCATCTTTGTATCATCTGCAAACTTTGATATGTTACACTCTGTCCCCTCCTCCAAATCGTTAATATAGATTGTAAAGAGTTGGGGACCCAGCACCGACCCCTGCGGAACACCACTGGCTACTGGTTGCCAGTCTGAGAATGAACCATTTATCCCAACTCTCTGCTTCCTGTTAGATAACCAATCCTCCACCCATGCCAGAATATTACCCCCAATCCAGTGATTTTTTATCTTGAGTAATAATCTTTTATGTGGCACCTTGTCGAATGCCTTCTGGAAGTCTAAATACACTACATCCACTGGTTCCCCTTTATCCACCCTGTACGTTATGTCCTCAAAGAACTCGAGCAAATTTGTCAGACATGACTTCCCCTTCATAAAGCCATGCTGACTTTGTCCTATTAAATTATGTTTATCTAAATGTTCCGTTACTGTCTCCTTAATAATAGACTCCAAAATTTTACTCACCACAGATGTTAGGCTAACTGGTCTATAATTTTCAGCCTTCTGCCTACAACCCTTTTTAAATAAGGGTGTTACATTAGCAGTTTTCCAATCTGCCGGGACCTTTGCTGAGTTCAGGGAGTTTTGGAAAATTATTACCAAAGCATCCACAATTCCTCCTGCCACTTCCCTCAAGACCCTAGGATGTAAGCCATCAGGTCCAGGGGATTTATCCGTCTTGAGTCCCATTATTTTACTGAGTACCAATTCCTTAGTGATTTTAATCGTATTTAGCTCCTCCCCCACTAGAGCCCCTTGTTTGTCCAGTGTTGGGATATTCTTAGTGTCCTCTACCGTAAAGACTGAAACAAAATATTTGTTTTAAATGTTTAATTAAATTGTATTTTAATTAATTTTAAATGTGTGGTGATTTATTTTTATTTAGGTTGTGTGAAAGTATGTTTTTTATGTCATTCCTAAAATGCTTCTGGGGATTCTGTACGTAAATGGAATGTTCATAAGCATAATGGGAATCCCCCTTTGTGATTGGTTGGGCCAGCCCACATGATCCCAGGGACACTTGTGAACCGCATGCGCTCCTGGGATACGTGGGCCTTTACGGAGGCCTACGCCTGCAGGCCCAGGACCGCAAGAGTCCGAAGGTACGGAGGCACCAGGTACATTCATTGTTTAAAATAGAAGTTGTGCAGTTAGGTGGGTTTTTTAAATAGTCCACAGACAACTTTACTTGTTGAGGTGCACTTGGGCTGTGTCAGCTGCCTTGAGTGTACAACTGTCTGTCAGCAGCCATTCCTGCTTTGCGTGTTTGTACAAGTGAAAGATTGACCTGGTTGCGTTGTCATTCTCTTCATTTTTTTTTAATCATGCTGCACCCACCTCTGAAATGGACTGTGGGAGCTAGGAAGCAGAAGAAAATGATGAGCAAAGTAAAAGTTCTCCATGATTCAGATATCTTTCTCTCACAGTCGGAGCTTGTCCAATCTTGGTTCTGCGGTATCGCGTTTTATTTGACCTAAGCACTTTGCATGTGACTTCCTACTCCCATCTTGTATAAAAACAGCCCATGGTAGACATTTTTCCCTCAGTGTAGAACTCTGAGCCTTGGATTTGCTCTTGAACCCAGCCTCATAGACACTGTATAATTCGAGAAAGGGACCTCAATGCAGCCACTTGGTCCCTGCTATTATGCCCAAGATGTTTGGATTTGAGAGTCCTAGAGATAGTCAACCAAGGGTTAGCTCTTCATTTCAAGGTCACTGCCCTGCATTTGTTGGGAGGGTATAGTATATCAGATCACTTATGGGATACCTTCATTACCAAGAGTTTAGCATCTGAAAAAATAAATCTCATACATTTAGGGGCCATCTAATGAGTACTCCCCAAGAGTAGATACAGGGTCTTGCTTTCATTTACTTCATTGTACCCAAAACATTCAGGCAGCCTGCAACCCATTCTGGATATCCAAAAATTCCTGGACTCTGAGAAATCTAAGTTGGCTACAATCCTGCACATTACAAGGCTACGGGGACAGTGTACAGCAGTGAGATTTATCTCGATTGCTCTAGCTAAGAGCAGGCACAGAATGGATAGACCAAATGGCGAAATGAGACTTGAGTTCTATCCCTGGAGCAATGCATCCCAAGATCCTGTTTATGTTCCCCGCCCCCAACATTAGAGAAAAGCATATGCCGCACAGTCTAGCTTTATTTCTGGATATTAAGGGGGAAAAATTGGGTTGCTTTGCGCCTCCCGTTAGCGCCCCCGGGGGCGAAACTCAGCGGGAGGTTAGCACCGGCGATAGCCGGTAGCGCCCTGTTGTGCCTCCGGCGATGTCATCATCGCCGTGCGCAACGCCCCGGCCGCAGACTTCAGCTGCGCCCCCTGACCTATCGCTGGACGATATATCCAACAGGGTCAGGGTGGCATTTTTGCAGCCGCGGCGGCAGTATTTAAAGGGGCAGGTGTCGGGCCGCCTGCCAGCACCTGCCCCCTTCCCCTCTTTTATTCGGGGTGCTGGCCACGATCGCTCAGCCCGGCACTCGAGGAGGGCTTTTCCAGGGGAGGGAGGCCTGCAATACCGCGGCGCTACGTGCCGACGCATGTGGCGCTGTTGCACATAGCGCCGCAATATTCAATGGGAGCGCCCCAGGAAGGAGGGGGAGCACTTCCAGTAGCACCCTGCCTCCTGCTTGGGGCGCTACCACTGAATTTATGGTGCCCCAGCGAAGTTAGCGCCCCAAAGAGGGGCGCCACCGAATTTTTCCCCCTAAGACTTACAACAGTTACTACCTGTGTGGTCCCAATGTACATATATTTTTGAGGAGCTCGGTTAAATTTGTTCAGGCAATGATCCTTTCACAGAGTACTTTTCTGCTACAGTGTTGCTAACTCCAGTTGGACGTATTCCAGGAGGATTCATCAGATGACCTTCCACCCCCACCTTCCCACCATTGGTCATCTGACTCCTCCATCATGATGTATTGCCTTCCCATGTCCCATGCCAATTGGAAAGTGAACAGACTCTGACATACCCAATTGGATGAATTTTGATTGTCAAAGTCTTTTTTTCCCCCTCTCCGTTTTATGCCCCTATGATTTTTCTCCTAGGTGGCTCGCAGTAGTGTCCTGGAGATTTGGCAACCCTATTCTTTTATTTGGTTCGTGTGGGCAGGGAAATTTTTATTTCCTGACTCTCTCCATGTGGATTCTGTCTTAATGCAACCACCTAGAACATCCTAATCCTTTATTAATACTGCCATTCCAGCCTCTCTTTCGCTCTGTCTCTTCTGAAAATGTTATAAGCAGAAATATTAAGTACCATTCCTGTCCAAACTTAACTATTATATATACCTCTCTATAGTTATTAATGTTTTTTAACTCAATTTATTTTGAATGCTTTGTGCAGTTTTTCACACAGTGCATCCTGACTTCGATTTCTTGGGAGTCTTGACTTTTTTTTGGACCAGCTGCTTTTGTTTTTAGCTAATGCACTGATACTGAAACAATCCCTAATAGCTATGCTACAGTAATAAACACTTATCAGCAGTAGGTTTATTTCTGCAATATTAATCCTTAAATACAAAATTAAATATGAACTTGATTAAAAATAAATAAAAATTCAAACATTTTTCTTCACACCTTGTTTTCTCTCTGATATTCTCTTTCCTTTCCCACTTCCTCTTTTTTTGTTCATTCTCACATTTTTTTTTCAGATAGGCTCCATTTTGCCTCAAGGATTGCTTATGTTGTAGGGCCTTCATCATTCTTCAAATGAGAGAACCCCCTCACACACCAAAATAACTTACCCAATCTTGATTGATTCTAGTGAGTTAGGTTTTGTCTTTGTGTCATTGGAACTGCCCCTTTGTAACCCTCTGCTCCCAACATAATAAAGGGTCAGGACCTGCGTGATAGCTTGGTTTTTGATCTACACGATCCTAAATACAAATTCCTTCAAAAACTCCTTAACCATAAAACTATAATGACCCCAGCTGGCCCCGAGGGGATAGTCATGAGGGATCGTGATGAGAGGGATGCCACAATTCAAAGAATAATGAAGTTTTACAAGGGTCTTGGCCCTTTGGGCATATCTCGTGCATTATTACAGCCATAACAAAATAGAACCAATTTAGCTATACAGAGGCCCCAGCAAGGAAGCCCTCATTCCTGCTGTTGAAACACATCTGCCAAAAATATTGTCCTGCATGTTAGTCAAATTTACCCAGTAGCATCTGGTGCATGTGAGGAATACTCCACATAGCTACCCCTCCAGGCACTAAGTGCAAACCTGATTAAGAGAAGCCCAAGAGACTAAGGAACTAGCAGAATGGCTATTAAATGGACCTCAAATGTTTATTGGCAAAATGGTACAGTGGAGAATACACTCCAAAGCCTGGAGATTGGTAAACATAAAAAACAAAATGGTACTAATAATGCAGTCTTACAGGTAATAAGCTTCAAATAAGTCATTTGAATGAATTTCAAATGGTGGGTCCATGGCTTATGAAAGGCTACGTTGACATCCCAGTTAGGAACTAAGGCAGGTCTGCTTGGATACAACTTCTATACAGCTTACACAAAGTAAGATACCGACTGCTAATGCAAACATTTAAAATGAAAGGTAAGAAAAGAGAACCAGGCCCAGATTCTGATTTCCATTAGGCAGTGAACCACCCTTCCCAACCATTAGTAATGATGACTCCTGGTAAATCCCCCCAAAAATAATCTGCGCCCAATTTCGAGAACAACTCTGACAGAATGTGGAACTCTACCACAAGGAGTAGTTCAGGTGAATAGCATAGATGCATTTAAGGGGATGCTAGATAAGTGCCGGAGGGAGAAAGGAATAGAAGGATATGTTGATAGGGTGAGATGAAGTAAAGTGGAAGGAGGCTCATGTGGAGCATAAACACCAGTGTAGACCTTTTGGGCCAAATGGCCTGTTTCTGCGCAGTTAATTCCATGTAATGTGACCTATTGGAGTGTACAGGACCAGAAATGACAATTGCTATCCATTGGGCTGGTCCCACAGTCGCACCCTAGAAATTCTTTCCTACTGTCTTCCTGTATATCCTGGATTTAAGAAAACTGTAACATTCCAGAAATAGGCAAACAAACATAATGATCAAATAAAAATATGGATGTCATCACTAACTAACAAACTCAAATGCTACCAACATTCCCAGAATCCTATGTAACAAAGTGTCACTGGCTCAGTCAATAGCACTCTCACCTAAGTCAGAAGGTTGTAGGTTCAAGTCCCATTGCAGACTTGAGTACGTAATCTAAATTGACGCGAGTGCAGTACTGAGGAGTACTGTATTATTGGAAATGCTGTTTATTGGATGAAACGTTAAATCAAGGACATTAAAAATCTGATGGCATTATTTGAAGAGTAGAGAGTTCCCTTGATGTCATGACCAGCATTCCTCGTTCAATTACCACTACCCACCACTAAAAGTAGATTTGCTGGTCATTCATTTGTTTGCTGTTAGTGGGATCTTGCTGTGTGTAAATTGTCAGTGACATTTGGCTAAGAAAACAACAGTGCCTGCACCTCAAAAGTAATCCATTGGTTGTAAAGCATTTTGGGACATCCTAACATTGTAATAAGACACTAAATAAATGTATTTATTGGAAAAGCACTATTTCACTTAATCAATTCTACATCAGTGGCCTTGATAATCTATTATACATAGCATAAGACAGTGGGGGAGAAATTCCCTACCTTAGCGCGGTGTTAAGTGAAGAAAGCGGGGGCCGCCGCTCTTCCTCCAGCTGGTGGCGGGATCGCGGCATCCTCCATTTTGGATGTCCCGGTAGTGCTGGTGTTCTTGGGGGGCGCCCTGCTAAAAGAAAAACAGTGGAGTGGTGATGTCAGTTGGCATGTAACGTCACCACTGCAAACTTTGACCCTTGCGTGGAGTTCAGCGCTGGGTTCTCAGCACGCCAGGTAAACCTTTTTGCAAACATAGGCGCTGTCAGCACCTCTTAAAGGGACACGCACATTTTTCAGGTAAGTTTACATTTAAGCTTTTGGACTGCTTTTAAATTTTTTTTATTGAAGTAACGGCTTGCTGCAATAGAAGTTAAAAGTTTTTTTAATTGCGTAGGGAGTACTGCTGGATGCTTTCAAGGCCTCGGATGGTAAAGGAAGGCCTCTGAGAAGACGGAAAATGCTGGAAATACTCAGCAGTCAGGTAACATCCATGGAGAGAGAAACAGAGTTTATGTCTCAAGTCCAGATGCTGCCTGAGCTCCTGATTATTTCCAGCATTTTATACTGGCATTTCAGATTTACAGCATCAACTTGCAGAGGGAAGAGGAGGATGCCAACGGAAAGATGCATCCCAGACAGCCCCTTTGTGGCCGGGATGGAATCATCTGCCTGCGGTCCCAGTGACCAGGACCCCAATTTTCCTTTCAGCATTAGTCCCACACCTTACCTTCGCTCTGTTACGGACCATCACAGTGTCCACTTGGCCATGATGCTGAAATAAAAGCTACCACAAAGCAAACTTTTTGATCCAACTTTATACATCTATCTATCCAATATGACATGAAGAAATCAACTCATCACCCTTACGCATTCTCTCAATGACTATCTTGTGTGTGCCTTTGCCTATCCTAGTGATGTCACGCTGTGCTGCTCCAGTGGCTGCAGCAGGGGTGGTGGAAGGCTGCTGACGTTCAGTGGGGGACACTGCAAATGGCCTTGCTGGTCGACCTTGAGGAGCTGGTGGCTGCGAGTGTCAAATCAATCATCGTCTTGTTCTTCTTTGCTCTCCTCTTCCTCCTCTTGGTCACCCACTGGCTGGGCAGGCTTCATTTCTTGGGTGTGTGAAATGAGGAAGGCACAAGGGTGCAGTTATGGTGAGGGGAGGGCGGGAAAGCAAGAGGTGCATGCCAGAAGGAGGATAACATATGAAGATACCAACATCTTGTATCCTTTCAGCCCCACCTCTGGCCAAGGGCTCAGTCATGCCCCTGCCAAGAATGGCCAGCACTGTCTCCTCCAAGGGGGGGGGGGGGTGAGGTGAGGCTAGGACTGGGAGATGTGCCTCGTGATTGGTACAGATTGTTGGTAGGTGAGTGACTGGGGGGAGGGGCGGAGTCGTCGTGCATTGAGCAGTGTGTGAGGCTAGTGATGCAGTTGGTAGGAGATGGCTTTTGAGGATGCATTCACTGACCTTGACCACTGGTGTGAGGTCATGAAGCTTCTTTGGGCACTGGAGCCAGGTGGTGGGGGTGACACTGGCAGTGAAGGCCTCGGCGATGTGCTCCCACATTGCTTTTTCTGGAGGGCCTCCTGGCCCCTGTGGGTAGAGGATCTCTCTTGCAGTGTTGACCCCCTGCACAAAGCTGGAGTGCTGCGTGCGAGACCCTGGGTGCCCCTTCCCTGGCACACTGCGCTATTAGTGGTGAAGCACTTTTCCCATTTTTTTTGAGGTTCGGAAGGGAATTCAGCTTTAAATGATGAAGAATACCATTTGGTACTACTTTTTAATGGTAAATTTTTTATTGAAAAGCAGTAAGGGCTGAAAGCTGCATTTTTTCACTGCATTGTAATTTTTATTAGTTCTGAATGCATTGCCCCTTTTAATTCATAGCCCCTTTAATTGTCCAAAATGCCTTGTGAACTCGAGGCTGTAAAAAGCAGCAATGCTGACTGGATGAGAACTTCGGGTCGGAGGTCTCTAACGCCACCACGGGGACATTGCACGTAAGTTAGCGCTGCGCTTCACATTGCCAACCCCAGCGCTAATTTTTTAACGGTAACGCTGCGGCCATTTTCGGCAGCTTTTTCTCGAGTTGCTGAAGACACCAGCAATTCTGTTGTCGCGCACAAATTTTTCCCTCCGTATATCCTTAGACTCTCCATGTTATAGATATATATGTGTATATATACTGTTGCATGTTGCTGAAGTTCATGTAGAAAAAAAAGACTTGCATTTATATAGCGCCTTTCACGACCACCGGACGTCCCAAAGCGCTTTACAGCCAATGAAGTACTTTTGAAATGTAGTCACTGTTATAATGTGGGAAACGTGGCAGCCAATTTGCGCATAGCAAGCTCCCACAAACAGCAATGTGATAATGACCAGATAATCTGTTTTTGCTATGTTGGTTGAGGGATAAATATTGGCCAGGACACCAGGGATAACTCCCCTGCTTTTCTTCGAAATAGTGCCATGGGATCTTTTACATCCACCTGAGAGCGCAGACGGGACCTCGGTTTAATGTCTCATCTGAAAGACGGCACCTCCAACAGTGCAGCACTCCCTCAGCACTGCACTGGAGTGTCAGCCTAGCTTTATGTGCTCAAGTATAAGTAAAAGAGAAAAATAGAGAAGTTGTGGCCCTTAACAAAAAGTTAGTGAAAACAGATTTTCTTTTTCCACTTTCCTCAGGAAAACATTCATGATGGCAGTGAACATAGATGTTATTTTTAATATAATGACACATATCGTTGATGAGCATCAAAGAAAATCCCAAGTAATTATTTCCAACATTACAACAACTTACATTTATATAGCACCTTTAACGTAGAATAACATCCCAAGGCACTTAACAGGCATTATCAAAAAATAATGGACTTCAAATCAATGAAGGCGATATTAGGAATCATAGAATGGTTACAGCACAGAAGGAGGCCATTTCTCAAGGGCAACTAGGGATGAGTGACGCCCACATCCCATGAACGAATTAAAAAAAAAAAGTTTGGCCCGTCAAGCCCATGCCGGCTCTCTGCAAGAGCACTTCAGGTACTTATCCAATTCCCTTTTGAAAGCCACGATTGAATCTGCCTCCACCATCCTTTCAGGCAGTGCATTCCAGATCATAACCACTTGCTGCGTAAAAAGGAGGAGTGACCAAAAGCTTGATAATATAGTTGGGTTTTTAAGAGGGCGATAAAGGAGGAGAGGGAGAGCCACAGGGCTTTACAGAGGGAATTCCGAAGCATAGTGCCAAGGCGGCTCAAGGCACAACTACCTTGTGGTGAAGGGAGGGACATTGAGTTCTCTAGTAAAACTGATGAAGATAAAACATTTTTTCAGATTTTAACATTCATTGTTTTCAGTTTTTTTTCTTGCTCTAACGTGTGTTTTTTTCTGGGCAGGGTTGACTCTCGTTTTGTGATTGCAGAAATATAATTAACTATATATAGTAAATTTGTAGGAATGTAAGTGGTAGTTTGACTTTTAATAGATTTTTGGGAAGCTTCTAGAAATAATTGATGGATGGATGCCATGAAGATCAGTCTAGCAGAATGTGATGTTTGTGTCTTATTCTGTGAACAATGGGAAACTTTGTCATAGTGAAGGGGAAAAATTTTCAATTTAAAGTGGTGCCTCCAGAAGTTAAATAAATATTTTCTTGAAGTCTCCTACCTGAAAGCAGTTATTCATATTTGTGCGAGTGGAAAACCAGCCTCACTAAACATGCTGTGTACCAGATGGCACTTGGCTTGTATTTTCTAAACTGCCTAAATGTTGCCAGAGCAGATTGGTTCAGGCTACGGCAAGATAATGCAAATCTTCTCCTATCCCCTGGTGCATATTCAGGCTAGCAATCATAGTGAAGGAATACATTTGTCTGTTGCCTTAGCACATTTGTTTAAGGCAAAAGGGTGACATCAGCACGATAGCTGGATTAATGACTTTAACCACTAATGGCAACTACAGGAAAGATTGTTTCTTTAATCGATAATGCTGTCGTTCCCTGTTGGTATTAGAGTCTGACTACCACTAAAGTGCTGCGTTTCACTGAGCCTTCATAAGCCATATTAAGAGGCCTTTGTTTAATGTAAGGGGCATGCTGCATGCCTTATCTGTCTGTCTGTGGCTGACTTTCCAAATAAAAGGGCTGTAGGTTGGATGAAGATTTTGAGATCTGCATTAACGTGTTGAAAGTTTAGAAGCATATTGTATTTCTCAATTTTTGCAAGACTGCATTTAGCAAAACGTCTGTGGCACTTGGCTGAAATCTTGTGTAGGATGACAAAGAAGCAGGAATCTCTTTGTGGGCGATGTTGGCATTTGTCCATTTGCCACGTCACTGTTAAAATCTCTCCCTCTAATAGTGATTTATAATGAAATTAACTGTAGACTAACAAACATTTTGTCACAAAAGCACATTTTCTAGCCTCCTTGAGATAACAATCTCTCGCATTATACAATAGAGCTGTGCACACAGAGCTGGGAGAATCTGTTGAATGGAATGGTGACGGGAATTAGTGCAGAGGGCGAAGGAGGTGCTAAGTAATTTAAACCAAGAGGCAACATTTATAAATAAATATATAAATCAGTAATTAATTAAATCTAAGGGGATAAAATTAAAATTAACTAAGTAGAGGATACCGACATTAAAGGGATCCGATCTACATTAAATAAAAATCTGGTATGCATAAATAATTGAATAATAAATAGGAGTAAGGGGGTACTAAACTAAAAATATATATATAACACAAGTAGATAGACTATTAAGTAAAATGATGGGACAGCTGAGACCTGTTGTCTGCAATGTCTGTGCCATGTAGGAACTCCAGGACGCTTCATGTGTCCTGGATAACCAAATATACAGGAAGTGCCTCCAGTTGCTCAAACTCGAGCTCAGGGTTTCTGAGCTGGAGTCATGGCAGGGCATATGGGAGGCTGAGAATTTCCTGGAGTGCAAGTTCCAGCAGGTGGTCACCCTGCAACTGCAGAGAGTTCAGGAGGATAGTGAGTAGGTGGCCATCCGGCAGGGTAGGAAGAGACGGGCAGTGCAGAAATCCTCCAGGAGTGTGGCACACTCAAACCAGTTTTCAGTACTGAATACTGGTGAATGTGATGACACCTCGAGTGCAGTCTAGAGCACATCCATGGCACTGGGGCAAATGATTGCACAGGGGTGCACGGCGAAGTGTTGAAATGCGGTGGCCACAGGGGATTCAATAGTCTGGGATAGACGGGCGTTTCTGCAACTACTGACGTGAGTCCCTCACGGTGCATTGCCTCCCTGGTGCCAGGGTAAAGAATATCACTGAGAGGGTACAGAACATTTTGAGGTGGGAAGGGGAACAGCCAGAAGTCATGGTCCATGTGAGGACCAATGATAGAGGAAGGAAAATGGTAAGGTCCTGCAGGCCGAGTTTCAGGAGCTCGGGAGGAAATTAAAGAGCAGGACCTAAAAGGTAGTAATCTCTGGATTACTCCCAGTGAGCATAGGAATAGTAGGATTGGGAACATAATATTCTTGACTACAAGGTATTCAGGAAAGATAGGGAAGGGAAAAAGGAGGGGATGTGACAGTATTGATCAAGGAAACTATTATAGCACTGGAGAGGGATAATGTATGTGAGGGGTCAGACAGAATCTATTGGTCAGAATTGAGGAACAATAGAGGAGTTATTACACTACTGGGTGTATACTATAGGCCACAAAATAGTGGGAAGGAGATAGAAGAGCAAATTTGCAGGCAAATTACAGGAAGATGCAAGAACTACAGAGTGGTGATAATGAGGGACTTCAATTATCCTAATATAGATTGGGATAGTAACAGAGTAAAGGGCAAAGAGGGGGAGGAATTCCTGAAATTCTTGATCAATGTGTTTCCAGCCCAATGAGGAAGGAAGCAGTGTTGGATCTAATTCTGGGGAATGAAGTGGGGCAAGTGGAGCATTTTTCAGTAGGGGAGCATTTGGGGAACAGTGATCATAATATCAGGTTTAGAATAGTTATGGAAAAGGACAAGAAACAATCAAGTGTAAAAATACTTAACTGGAGGAAGGCTAACTTCAGTGAGTTGGAAAGGGATCTGGCGCAGGTGGATTGGAATCAAAAATTGGTAGGCAAAACAGTAATTGGAACAATGGGAAGCCTTCAAAGAGGAGATAGTTCAGGTACAGAATAGACACATTCACATGAGGGGGAAAGGAAGGGCATCTGAAGCTAGAGCTTCCTGGATGACAAAAGATATAGAGATTAAAATGAGACAGAAAAAGGAGGCTTATGACAAATGTAAGGTACATAATACAATAGAGACCAAGCTGACTAGTAGTGATACTGGATAGGATAAAATAAAGAGGAGGTACTTAAACCGTTGGTAGCCTCAAAATAGGAAAGTCACCCAGTCCGGATTGCATCCCAGGTTACTGAGGAAAGTAAGGGTTAAAATAGCGGAGGCTCTGGCCACAATCTTCCAGTCCTCCTTAGATATGGGAGTGGTGCCAAGGGGAGAGGGATAAACCCAGCAATTACAGGCCAGACAGCTTAACGTCGGTGGTGGGGAAACTTTTAGGGACAATAATCCAGGTCAAAATTAATTGGCATTTGGAAAAGTCTGGGCTAATAAATGAAAGTCAACACGGATTTGTTAAATGCAAATCATGTTTGACTAACTTGATTGGTTCTTTGATGAAGTAACTGAGGGGATTGATGAGGGTAGGTTGTTAAGGGACAGAAAGTAGAGATTAGTCCAGAATGGTTGTTTTTCCAGACTAGAGGGAAGTGTGCAGTGGTGGTTCCCAGGGGTTGGTATTTGAACCACTGCCCTTTCCGATATATATTAATGACCCGGACTTTGGTATACAGGGCATAATTTTAAAGTTTGCAGATGACACGAAACTTGGAAATGTAGTAAACAATGAGGAAAAAAGTAACAGACTTTAGGAGGACACAGACAGTCTGGTGAAATGGGCAGACATATGTCAGATGAAATTTAATGCAGCGAAGTGTCGTGTGATGATTTTGGTAGGAAGAATGAGGAGAGGCAATATAAACTAAATTATACAATTTTACAGGGTGTTCAGGAACAGAGACACCTGGGGGTGTATGTACACAAATCTTTGAAGGTGCCTGGACAAGTTGAGAAGGTTGTTGAAAAAGCATATGGAATCCTTGGTTTTATAAATAGAGGTCATGATGTGGAGATGCCGGCGTTGGACTGGGGTGGACAAAAATGAGAAGTCGCACAACACCAGGTTATAGTCCAACAGATTTATTTAAAATTACAAGCTTTCGGAGCTGTCGCACCTTCCTCAGGTAGAGTAGCTGTGAGAGAATCTCCCAGAATTCACAATATAAACACAGAAAAAATGTATTCAAATCTTTCCCTACATCAAAGACACATTAAGAGCACAGCCAAGACAATGAGATGTGTCCCAGGGGGTCCAACGTGTCAAAACACCTGCTGGCTGCATATCCTCTGCAGTTGAGTTTGGTTCTTGTTAGTTTTTTAAAAAAAAAGCTGGAAAGACCGGCCATGATGTCAAGTCACGTTCTGTATCGTGACATGAACCCGATATCGCGATTGAGGCCATCCTCATGAGTGCGGAACTTGGCTATCAGTTTCTGCTCTATGATTTTGCGCTGTCGTGTATCCCGAAGGCCGCCTTGGAGAACGCTTACCCG
Organism: Squalus acanthias; assembly: GCA_030390025.1. Lineage (NCBI taxonomy): Eukaryota > Metazoa > Chordata > Chondrichthyes > Squaliformes > Squalidae > Squalus > Squalus acanthias. Next base: position 96,058,962 of record CM059433.1, read on the forward strand.
CAGATCCGAGGCTGAATGCCCCTGATCTGCGGGTAAGCGTTCTCTAAGGCAGCCTTCAGGATACACGACAGCGCAAAATCATAGAGCAGAAACTAATAGCCAAGTTCCGCACTCATGAGGATGGCCTCAATCGCGATATCGGGTTCATGTCACGATACAGAACGTGACTTGACATCATGGCCGGTCTTTCCAGCTTTTAAAAAAAAAACTAACAAGAACCAAACTCAACTGCAGAGGATATGCAGCCAGCAGGTGTTTTGACACGTTGGACCCCCTGGGACACATCTCATTGTCTTGGCTGTGCTCTTAGTGTGTCTTTGATGTAGGGAAAGATTTGAATACATTTTTTCTGTGTTTATATTGTGAATTCTGGGAGATTCTCTCTCAGCTACTCTACCTGAGGAAGGGGCGACAGCTCCGAAAGCTTGTAATTTTAAATAAATCTGTTGGACTATAACCTGGTGTTGTGCGACTTCTCATTTTTATAAATAGAGGAATAGAGAACAAAAGCAAGGAAGTTATGCTAAACCTTTATAAAACACTGGTAAGGCCTCAGCTGGAGTATTGTGTCCAATTCTGGGCACCACACTTTAGGAAGGATTTCAACACCTTAGAGAGTGTGCAGAAGGGATTTACTAGAATGGTACCAAGGATGAGAGACTTCGGTTATGGGAAGAGACTGGAGAAGCTGGGGTTGTTTTCCTTGGAGCAGGGAAGGTTAAGAGGAGATTTGATAGAGCTCAAAATCATGAATGGTTTTGATAGCGTAAATAAGGAAAAAGCATTTCAAGCTGCAGATGGGTCGGTGACCAAAGGACACAGATTTAAGGTACAGGTAATTAGCAAAGGAAACAGAGGCGACATGAGAGAACTTTTTTTGCACAGCAAGTTGTTGTGATCTGGAATGCACTGCCTGAAAGGGGGATGGAAGCAGATTCAATAACATTCAAAAGGGAATTGGTTAAATACTTGAAGGGAAAAAAATTGCAGGACTATGGGGAAAGAGTGGGGGAATGGGACGAGTTGGATAGCTCTACCAAAGAGCTGGCATGGGCACGATTGGCCAAATGGCCGCCTCCTCCTTCTATGCTCTATCATATTAGGCAAGGTAATTTGTTCTCTTTTTCCTTTCTTCCCTGATGTTTCCCCATGTCAAATGTCTTGCTTGACTGAGAATGCAGAATGTAGGCATGCTCCAGGGCTCCACTACTACTGCTGTATCTCTTGCCATTATAAGGTGCACAATAGCAGCTGGGAACCCCAATGTGTTCTTTCCAATTTTTATTTTGTTTTGTTTTATTTATTTCCCCCCATCTCTACATTTCCTGATATTGGGTACCATTGCAGGACTCAGAAGACAGGTAAGCAGGCAGACTGGTGACCAGACCTCTGCTGCTACACCTGATTTTTTTTTTGTGTCTCCTTCTGTGGTTGCAATCAGGAGCTCATCTTATCAGGGGGGAAAAAGTCCAAATCAGACCACACAGAAGCAACAGTGAACATCCCGTCCTACTGTAGCTTGTAGTTGAGCACATCCAGCTTAAGTGGGGAACTTGTGGTTCACCCATCTGTCTTACCTCAGTTTCAAAGTACTGTACTCCCACGTATTAATTAATTCTCATTTCACAACATTTCTAATGCGGTGATAAATTAACTTTGCATTGAAATGTAAATGCATCATTATATGTTTTTACAGCAGGCCATGGTAGATGTGGCACCATTTCAGTAATTAAATTAATTAATATTGACTCCAATTCTTATGTTTTATAGTGGAAACATTTTTTAAAGGAGTAAAAAATGATTTAGTACCATCTAAACTATGCTATCAAAATTAAGGAGGTAATTTTAACTTAAGCCGCCTGACTGACTGGATTGGATCGGCTGCCCATTTTACGCCCCACCCAATTATACTTTCTGTTGAAGTCAATGGAAAGTAAAATCATGCAGGGTGTAAACGGCTGACCAATCTCATCCCGTCAGTTTACTGCCAGGTGTATTGACTGAAAATGTTGCACACCACACTTTTGATGGAACAATACTACAGCAACAACTTTCATTTATTTAAGCACTGAGATAGGGAGCAGCGAGGCTATGTGGGTGGGGTGGGGTGGGGGTGGAATTTGATCAATAGTTGGATTACTGGAACCATGTTGATATTGTGAGTGGGCATGTGGGGGAGCTGTGAGCCGACCGTTCAGCTGATGGATCGGGGTGTGTGTTGATCTTTGCCATCTGTTATCTTGTTTGCTGAAATCTGAGCTGCCATCTATGAAATTGACAAGAATAGTTCCCGGTTGACATTTTAACTCTCTAATAAAACAAACCACTAATTCAAATTGCAAGTCACATGGTGAAAAGCTGCCAGTTGAAAATGTACACATTTCTCTCTGGATTAGCTGAATAATAGATGCAGGTCAACATATCTGTACCAATTACATATCTAATCAGATGTAATTAACAAATGTATTCAAGTCAGATGTCTGTGAAATTGACCAGATCTTTCATTACCTGTCTTGCGTGCTTAAAATTGGCTGACAAATTGTAGGCCTCCTAAGGAAGAAAAATTGACTTTTTGTAGGTCAGGCAGGACCTTGTTGTTGAACTACATCAGTGTTGTCCAATAGAAATCACTGCTGTGGCTATAGTAACACTGTTTTCATAGAATCATAGAAATTTACGACACAGAGTGAGGCCATTCGGCCTATCGTGTCTATGCCAGCCGAAAAAGAGCTATCCAGCCTCATACGACTTCCTAGCTCTTGGTCCGTAGCCTTGCAGTTTACGGCACTTCATTGCATATCCAAGTACTTTTTAAATGTGATGAGGGTTTCTGCCTCTACCACCCTTTCAGGCAGTGAGTTCCAGACCCCCACCACCCTCTGGGTGGAAAAAAGTTCTCCAACTCCCCTGTAATCCTTCTACCAATTACCTTAAATCTATTGCCCCTGGTTATTGACATCTCTGCTACGGGAAATAGGTCCTTCCTATCCACTCTATCTAGGCCCCTCATAATTTTATACACCTCAATTAGGTCTCCCCTCAGCCTCCTCCGCTCCAAAGAAAACAACCCCAGCCTATCCAATCTTTCCTCATAGCTAAAATTCCCCAGTCCTGGCAACATCCTTGTAAATCTCCTCTGTACCCTCTCTAGTACAATCACATCTTTCCTGTAATGTGGTGACCAGAACTGTTTTAGCCACAAACATTAATTTAGGTAGAAGACGCTTTACCTGTATTGTATGAGTGCATGTCAATAACAACAACAATAACTTGTATTTGTATAGCGCCTTTAACGTAGTAAAACGTCCCAAGGCACTTCACAGGAGTATTAAAAGACAAAAAATCTGACACCAAGCCACATAAGTCGAAATTAGGGCAGGTGACCAAAAGCTTGGTCAGAGGTAGGTTTTAAGGAGTGTCATAAAGGAGGAAAGAGAGGTGGAGAGGTTTAGGCAGGGAATTCCAGAGCTTAGGGCCTAGGCAACAGAATGCACGGCCACCAATGGTTGAGTGATTATAATCAGGGATGCTCAGGAGGGCAGAATTAGAGGAGCGCAGATATCTCGGGGGGGTGGGGGGGCAAATGTAGTAGGTCAGTGAGCACAGGGGTGATGGGTGAACGGGACTTGGTGCGAGTTAGGACATGGGCAGCTGAGTTTTGGATGACCTCAAGTATACGTAGGGTAGAATGTAGGCGGCCAGTCAAGAGTGCATTAGAATAGTCAAATCCAGAGGTAACACATGCATGGATGAGGGTTTCAGCAGCGGATGAGCGATGTTACGGTGGTGGAAATAGGCGGTCTTAGTTATGCCGCGGTTATGTGGTCGGTAGCTCATTTCAGGGTCAAATATGACACCAAGGTTGTGAACAGTGTGGTTCAGCCTCAGACAGATGTTAGGGAGAGAGATGGAGTTGGTGGCTAGGGAATGGAGTTTGTGGCGGGGACTGAAAACAATGGCTTCGGTCTTCCAATATTTAATTGGAGAAAATTTCTACTCATCCAGTACTGGATGTTTGACAAGTAGTCTGACAATTTAGAGACCGTGGAGGGGTCGAGAGAAGTGGTGCTGAGGTAGAGCTGGGTGTCGTCAGCGTACATGTGGAAACTGACGCTGTGTTTTCGGATGATGTCGTCAAGGGGCAGCATGTAGATGAGAAATAGGAGGGGGCCAAGGATAGATCCTTGGGGGACACCAGAGGTAACGATGCGGGATGTAAAATGTACTTTACCTGTGTATATTTACTTAACGCCTACCACCATTCGGTAACCAAGTAACTAAAGCACTCAACAATCAAAGGACATACTTTCCTTTTCGTCTTACCATTTTACCAACAAACTCTCAAAGGTTAAAGTACACATGCATACACTAGGAAAAATGAGTATCGAAATCACATGACAAACGATGGTGTCTGCTTGTCATTTTTTACTTTAAGCTCCCTTTGCTCTGCTTGAACAAAGTATCTCAGCCCAAACCAAAAGAGGCAGAAAGGCATGGCTATGCTGTGCCTGACATGGGAGTGCTTGATGTTGACGGTGGTTGCCTGAAATGGGAAGAGTTTTTTTTAATCCCCCAACACCAGCATCTTTTATTTTGAGGTAAAAAAAAAATCTGTAATCATTTTCTGTAATTGATGGAACTATAGACTTGACAAAGGCAAGTGGTTCAACTGCCCAGTTGTGATGTTGACTCATTCTGCTGATATTAGGCTGTGGATTATGCCAGCTGTCTCAACAGTTCTAGCCAAAGAATTCTCTCGATAAATCTCTCTTTCTTTACTTAGCTCTCCTCCTCCTTTTAAAACCCTCCTTAAAACCCACCTCTTTGCCCAAGCTTTTTCTAACCCCTACTAATACCCCCTTCTTTGGCTCAGTGTCCATTTTTTGGTTATATCCTTTCTCTACATTAAAGGCACTATACAAATGCAACTTGTTATTTTACCACCCTCAGTCCAATAAAACAACAATACAGTGCTAGAACTGTACTTTCACACATGCTACATCCATGCTGGTGCAATTGTGGGGAAATGATGCACCATCATAGCCAACATGTGCTAATTCATGTAGTTCTACACACCAGAGGATGGCAATTCAAATACAAAAGGCTAAGATGGCGATTTTATACTGGCATAGTATAATAGGGCAAGACTGTTAAAGAAAGGGCTTGCATTTATATACTGCCTTTCCGATGTCCCAAGATGCTTCATCGCCAAAGAATTACATTGAAGTACAGTCACTGTTGCAATGTCTGCAAATGCAGCAGCCACTTTGTGCATAACAAGTTCCCACAACCAGTAAATGAGAGTAATCTGTGTTTGGTGGTCGTGACTGGGCAAGAATGTTGGGCAGTACATTGAGAACTCCCTTGCCTTTCTTCAACAACTTCAAGGGATCATGTATGTCCACCTAAACAGTCAGACAGGACCTTGATTGACCATCTTATCCAAAACATGGTACCTCTGACCACGCAGCATTCCCTCGGTACTGCACTGAAATGCAAGCCAAGATTGTGTGCTCAATTCCTGGAGTTGGGCTTGAACCAAAGGTTTTATGATTAAGGTGAGAGTGGTACTAACTGAGCCAATGCAACAAATGAATTATAATGAGAAATCTTTTGATGATGGCATCTGTTCTTTTTAGTGTTTGTGGTTCTACAATTCTACCAGTTAGGGAGCCAAATTTAGCAACAATGTACATTGGGTAGCGGACACGTGGACGTCAGCCTCCTATGAGCGAATTATTGAAGCCTTTAAATGTAAAAACATCTTTAGTCAGACACCAGAATGGAGCATAACTATCGTCTAGAGATGATGCTGTCTCCAGTTTTCCTTCTCTACACTGGGGAGAGGGCACAACTCTGGGCCCTACTGGTGTGACTGGATGTGATCTGTCCCTCTTTTAGATGGACAATGTTCAGGTACACTCTACCCTAATAATCCAAAGTTGTTTTGTTCTGCTTAAAAAAAATGTAATTATCCAATAATTTAAATTAAACATAAAGATCAAGGCAAAGTTGAAATTTAGTCTTAAAAAGTTGAATTATCAGATCATTTGAATCAAGATAGATTGTAGAGTATGAAACCATTTATGCTGACACCTTCTGTCAAGGTGAGGTAAGCGGAAATTATAGCTGCCTGTACAACATTTCCTGCAAAAGTATTCCTATAAAAAGAGTGAGGAAAAAGGCAAGCAAAGCCTCCAGCTGCACTCAATCAAATTGGGTAATAAAATGTTGGATTTTTAAATTGTTTTTATAGCAATAATTTAAGAGACATTCGTAAAGATTTTTATGATGGCTGCCATAGGCAAAAAGGCTTGTTTTCAATTTGTGTCCAACTCTTTCAAGCAGACCTGGTAGGAAAGGGTGTATAACTGCAACTAATTTATCAAACTGATAGCAATTTTCCCCAGAGTGAATTCTAAATCTTTGCATTATGCCGTTCACAGTCCTGCTGAAAAGTGAAGAGTCTGCTGCTTCTGCACAGGAGGTGCCTCTTGCATCGCACACTATTTCAGAGAGCCATTTCTTTGACGAGGTCAGGGTAGATTTTTGTCCTCCCCACTTGAGCAGTGACCTGGCAGAGTGAAGTAGATCGCCCGCCCATTGTAAAACCTGCCTGATTTTCATTCCATTTAAATGAGTGAAACGAAAACCGGGTGGTTTCTGCAATGGGCTAGCGATTTTTAATTTATATTCATTCCTAGGATGTGGGCGTCGCTGATAAGGCCAGCATTTATTGCCCATCCCTAATTGCCCTTGAGAAGGTGGTAGTGAGCCGCCGCCTTGAACCACTGCAGTCCGTGTGTGAAGGTACTCCCACAGTGCTGTTAGGGAGGGAGTTCCAGGATTTTGACCCAGCGACGACGAAGGAACGGCGATATATTTCCAAGTCAGGATGGTGTGTAACTTGGAGGGGAACTTGCAGGTGGTGGTGTTCCCATGCGCCTGCTGCCTTTGTCCTTCAAGGTGGTAGAGGTTGCGGGTTTGGGAGGTGCTGCCAAAGAAGCCTTGGCGAGTTGCTGCAGTGCATCTTGTAGATGGTACACACTGCAGCCACGGTGCGCCGGTGACGGAGGGAGTGAATGTTTAAGGTGGTGGATGGGGTGCCAATCAAGCGGACTGCTTTGTCCTGGATGGTGTCGAGCTTCAAGTGTTGTTGGAGCTGCACTCATCCAGGCAAGTGGAGAGTATTCCATCACACTCCTTACTTATGCCTTGTAGATGGTGGAAAGGCTTTGGGGAGTCAGGAGGTGAGACATTCACTGCAGAATACCCAGCCTCTGACCTGCTCTTGTAGCCATAGTATTGATGTGGCTGGTCCAGTAAGTTTCTGGTCAATGGTGACCCCCAGGATGTTGGTGGGGGATTCGGCGATGGTAATGCCGTTGAATGGTAGGAAAGGACTTATAACTGCAATTAATAGATCAAACTGATGGCAATTTTCTCCAGAGGGTGAAAATCTACCCCATTGTGTATTAGATGATATATTATAGTCATGAAAATCGCAAACAAATGCAAGATTAAAAAAATATTCAGTGCACTGTAGTATGGAAAACAGAAGTTTGTTCCTTCAAGATTTGACTAGTCAATCATAATTGTTGTCATAAACTAGAGTGGAAAGTTGGCATCAAAACCTTGGTTTAATTTTTCTACACAAGAGATTCAGCTTTACATTCCAAACCCTCATAAGAACCACAAAAGTTAATCAAAACCTTAGATGGAAATGCTGTTTTATATATTTTCTCGAATGAAACTGTCGGGTTAGCTCATGTGTTTAAGGAATGCGATCAGAGCTTTGATCCAGAAGTTTATCTTATGTTGTAGAAGTCTGCATAGTGCATGACACCTATTTATATAAAGATGTTACACTGAAACAAATCTACTGCCAACATATTTCGGTAATGGGTTTGCTAACGACGAGAATCAAAAAGGATAGTTCAAGAGGGAAAAAAGATCTGTTTGTGTGTCACAAATATTTAAGAACATAACATAAGAAACAGGAGCAGGAGTAGGCCATTCGGCCCCTCGAGCCTGCTCTGCCATTCAATAAGATCATGGCTGATCTTCTACCTCAACTCCACTTTCCTGCACTATCCCCATATCCCTTGATTCCCTTAATATCCAAAAATGTATCGATCTCTGTCTTGAATATACTCAATGACTGAGCCTCCACAGCCCTCTGGGGTAGAGAATTCCAAAGATTAAACACCCTCCGAGTAAAGAAATTTCTCCTCATCTCAGTCCTAAATGGCCGACCCCTTATTCTGAGACTGTGACCCCTGGTTCTAGACTCCTCAGCCAGGGGAAACATCCTCCCTGCATCTACCCTGTCAAGCCCTGTAAGAATTTTGTATGTTTCAATGAGATCTCCACTCATTCTTCAAAACTCCAGAGAATATAGGTTTAGTCTACTGAATCTCTCCTCATAGGACAAGCCCCCCAATCCCAGGAATCAGTCTGGTGAACCTTCGTTGCACTCCCTCTATGGCAAGTATATCCTTCCTTAGGTAAGGAGACCAAAACTGTACACAATACTCCAGGTGTGGTCTCACCAGGGCCCTATAGAATTGCAGTAAGACATCTTTACTCTAATACTCAGACCCTCTTGTAATAAAGGCCAACATACCATTTGCTTTCTTAATTGCTTGCTGTACCTGCATGTTAACTTTCAGTGATTCATGTACAAGGACACCCAGGTCCCTCTGAATACCAACATTTCCCAATGTCTCACCATTTAAAAAAATATTCTGCTTTTCTATTCTTCCAACCAGAGTGGATAACTTCACATTTCTCCACATTATATTCCATTTTCCATGTTCTTGCCCACTCACTTAGCCTGTCTATGTCTCTTGAAGCCTCTTTGCATCCTCCTCACAACTTACATTTCCACCTGTAAAAGTGGACTAAAAGTCGATAAATCCCAAGGACCGGATGACTTACATCCTAGGGTTTTGAAAGAGGTGGCCATTGGAATAGTGGACGCATTGGTTGTCATCTTCCAAAATTCTATAGATTCTGGAACGGTTCCTGCAGATTGGAGGATAGCAAATGTAACCCTGCTATTTAAGAAAGGAGGGAGAGAGAAAATGGGGAACTACAAACCTGTTAGCCTCATCAGTAGTTGGGAAAATGCTGGAATCTATTGTAAAGGATGCAATAACTGGGCACTTAGAAACTAATAGTAAGATTGGGCAGAGTCAACATGGATTTATGAAAGGGAAATCCTGTTTAACAAACCTATTGGAGTTCTTTGAGGATGTAACTAGTGAAGTAGACAAAGGGGGAACGGGTAGATGTGGTGTATCTAGATTTTCAGAAGGCCTTTGATAAGGTCCCACACAAGAGGTTGGTGAACAAAATTAGGGCACATGGAATTGGGGGTAATATACTAGCATGGATTGAGAATTGGTTAACAGACAGAAAACAAAGAGTAGGGATAAACGGGTCTCTTTCAGGATGGCAGGCTGTGACTAGTGGGGTACCGCAAGGATTGGTGCTTGGGCCCCAGCTATTCACAATCTATATCCATGATTTGGATGAGGGGACTAAATGTAACATTTCCAAATTTGCTGCTGATACAAAGCTAGGTGGCAGTGTCAGTTGTGAAGAGGCTTCAAGAGGATTTCGACAGGCTCAGTGAGTGGGCGAGAACATGGCAGATGGAATACAACGTGGATAAATGTGAAGTTATCCGCTTTGGTAGAAAAAACAGGAAGGCAGAGTATTTCCTAAATGGTGAAAGATTGGGGAATGCAGATGCTCAAAGGGACCTGGGTGTCCTTGTACATGAGTCACTGAAAGTGAATGTGCAGGTGCAGCAAGCCATTAGGAAGGCAAATGGTATGCTGGCCCTCATTACAAGAGGATTTGAGTACAGGAGTAAAGAAGTCTTACTCCAATTATATAGGGTCTTGGTGAGACCACACCTGGAGTACTGTGTACAGTTTTGGTCTCCTTACCTAAGGAAGGATATACTTGCCACAGAGGAAGTGCAACGAAGTTTCACGAGATTGATTCCTGGGATGGCGGGACTGTCGTATGAGAAGAGATTGAGTAATCTAGGCCTGTATTCTCTTGAATTCAGGAGAATGAGAGGGGATCTCATTGAAGCATACAAAATTATTACAGGGCTTGATAGGATGGATGCTGGGAGAATGTTTCCCTTAGCTGGGGAGTCTAGAACCAGGGGCCACAGCCTCAAGATAAAGGGTAGGCCATTCAGGACTGAGATGAGAAGAAATTTCTTCAGAGGGTGGTGAATCTTTAGAATTCTCTACCCCAGAGGGCTGTGGAGGCTCAGTCATTGGGTATATTCAAAACAGAAGTCGATAGATTTGTGACTAGTAAGGGCATCAAGGGATATGGCGATAGGGCCGGTGAATGGAGTTGAGGCAAAAGATCAGCCATGATCTCATTGAATGGCGGAGCAGGCTCGAGGGGCCGAATGGCCTACTCCTGCTCCTATTTCTTATTGCCACCTAGCTTTGTATCATCAGCATACTTGGATATATTACATTTGGTCCCCTCATCCAAATCATTGATATGAATAGCTGAGGCCCAAGCACTGATCCTTGCGGTACCCCACTAGTTACAGCCTGCCAACCTGAAAATTACCCGTTTATTCCTACTGTTTTCTGTCCGTTAACCAATCCTCAATCCATGCTAGTATACTACCCCCAATCCCATGAGCCCTACTTTTGTTTAATAACCTCTTGTGTGGTACCTTATCGAATGCCTTCTGAAAATCCAAATACACTACATCCACTGGTTTCCCCTTATCTATTCTGCTAGCTACAACCTCAAAAAACACCAACAGATTCGTCAACACGATTTCCCTTTCATAAATCAGTGTTGACTCTGCCCAATCCTATTATTATTTTCGAAGTGCCCTGTTACCATGTCCTTAATGATGGATTCTAGCATTTTCCCGACTGCTGATGTCAAGCTAACTGGTCTGTAGTTCCCGGTTTTCTCTCTCCCTCTTTTCTTAAATAGTGGGATTACATTTGCTACCTTCCAATCTGCAGGAACCGTTCGAGAATCAATGGAATTTTGGAAGATGACAACCAATGATTCTACTATCTCTTGCCTCTTCCTTTGATCTAATATGAACTTTAACTTCTCTTGTTAGCCACAGTTGGACCACTTTTCCTGTGGGGTTTTTGTGCCTTAAAGGAATGTATATTTGTTGTAAATTATGCATTAATTCTTTAAATGCTAGCCATTGCTTGTCTGCTGTCATACCTTTTAATATAGTTTCCCAATCTACTTTAGCCAACTCGCCCCTCATACCTACGTAGTTTGCTTTGTTTAGATTTAAGACATAGTTTTGGATTTAACTAAATCACTTTCAAACTCAATATAAAATTCTATCATATTATGGTCACTCTTCCCTAAGGGCCCCTTTACTACAAGGCTATTAATTAACCCTTTCTCATTGCACAATACTAGATCTAAAATAGCCTGTTCCCTAGTTGGTTCCTCAACATACTGATCTAGAAAACTATCTTGTATACATTCCATGGATTCTTCCGCCACACTATTACTGCAAATTTGGTTTGCCCAGTCTATATGTAAATTAAAGTCCCCCATGATCACTGTATTACCCTTGTTACATGCACCTCTAATTTCCTGATTTATACTCTTCCCTACATTACAACTACTGTTTGGGGGCCTATAAACAACTCCCACCAATGTTTTCTGCCCCTTGCTGTATCTTAGCTCCACCCAAACTGATTCTACTTCTTGATTTTCGGAGCTAAGCTCCTTTCTCTCTACTGTCTTTATCCCATCCTTTATTATCAGGGCTACCCCTACTCTTTTCCATTTTGCCTATCTCTTCCAAAAGTTAAGTATCCTGGAATATTTAGTTCCCAACCTTGGTCACTTTGCAACCACGTCTCCATAATGGCTATTGGATCAAACCTATTAATTCCTATCTCTGCTATTAATTCATCTATTTTGTTGTGAATGCTCTGCGCATTCAGATATAGTGCCTTTAGCTTTGAGTTTTTTCTATTTTTCCCTGATGTCACCGTAGTCACTGATGCCCTATTACCTTTGTTACTCTCTCTGTCCCTTCCTGACCCACTTTGCTTATTTTTACCCAAACCCTGCTCTGTTCTAGAGCCTTGACATTTCTCTTGCTGCTTTTAAATTTACTCTTTCCTGAATCCTCCCAACCCCCCTTCATTAGTTTAAAGCCCTGTCTATGCCCTAGTTATTCGATTCGCCAGGACACTGGTTCCAGCCCGGTTTAAGTGGAGCCCATCCCAACGGAACAGCTCCATCTTTTCCCCAGTACTGGTGCCAGTGCCACATGAAGCAAAACCCCTGCCTCCTACACCACTCTTTGAGCCACACATTTAACCTTCCAATCTGCTTATCCTTATGCCAATTGGCGCGTGGCTCAGTTAACAATCCAGAGATTATTACCTTTTGAGGTGCTGCTTTTTAATTTGGACCCCAACTCCTCAAACTCTCTCAGCAAAACCTCATTCCTAGTTCTACCTATGTTGTTGGTTTCTACATGGACCACGACAACTGGATCCTCACTTTTCCACTCCAAGTTATTCTCCTGCCACGAGGAGATGTCTTTAACCCTGGCACCGGGCAGGCAACACAACCTTCGGAACTCCTGGTCGCGGCTGCAGAGAACATTATCTATCCCCCTGACTATACTGTCCCCTACCACAACTACATTCTCTTTCACTCCTCCCACTTTAATGACCTCCTGCCCCATGGTGCCATGGTCAGCTTGCTTTTCCCTCATCCACACAGGCAGCAAAGACCTCACACCTGTTGAATAAGGACAAAGGCTGAGGCTCCTCCAGCACTTCACCTGGGGTCCCCTTACCTGCCTGAGTTGCAGTCACACCCTCTTGTCCCTGACCATTAACCAGACCTATATCACTACCTAACCTAAGGGGTGTGACTGCCTCCTGGATCAAAGTGTCCAAGTAACTCTCCCCATCCCTGATGCCCTGCAATGTCTGCACATCAGACTCCAGCTCAACAACTCTGAGCTGAAGCTCCTCAAGATGCAGGCACTTACTGCAAACGTGGTTGTCCGGGATCAGAATGCTCTCCACAAACTCCCACCTGCACTGCCATCTTCATATGAGCTTGTTCTATTTAATTAAATTTGTATTTAAGTAACTTCATTTACAGTTTAGTTTTTAATTACCCATAACTTAATCTAGATCAATTAAGTAATGGAATTAAATATCTACCTGTAACACAAAGCACTACAAGTAGTGTAGGCAAAAAGCAGCAACTACTTCCCCCTCTTTTCCAAATTCCCAAATAAAACACTGAGTGGACTCTGATGCCACTCTGTGCAGACCGCTCTGTGCTCTGCAGAACTGTTTACTTTTATACTCTAGGAGCCTCACCCAATTTACAAGTGTTGACTCAGCTCCCCTGCTCCCTGTGATTAGCACCTATTTAAGACAAACACTTACAGCTGACTGACAGTTAACTGCCACTGGCAGGCAACTTATGTTAACTACAGTTTTTAAAGTTCTAAGTTTAAAACAAAATGTTAAACTAAATTTCACTATTTACAGCTTATTTACCCGATACTTACCAGAAATTACTACTCTTTCCAAATTCCCAAATGAAACACTCTGTTTAATTCCGCTCTGTACAGTTCTTACCCGTCAAATATTTTCAATCTACAATACAAATAGCAATGTTTCAGCACCCAAAAATGTTTTGGTTTTTGACATCCTCTTTATATGAATGTCTCAAATTCTTAGTCAAATCACTGCTGCTTCAGAAGGGAAAAGACCCAGAAAATAACCTTTTTTTTAACTTGCCATTTTTGAGCTGATCTTCCTCTCCTGATGCCACTGTCTTCAGCACCCGATCTTCCTGTCAGTGCTCTTTATCATGGAACAGGTACATACCTGAAGCATTTTTGGTTGCACTCTTGGGCATGGGAAAATAATCTAGAGGAAGTCTTGATGCTGCCTCGGTCTTAAAGACAACAGCAACCTTAAAGGGGCAATGGGCACCCCAGGAGAAAATTGAAATAACTTTCAAAGTGAATATATTGGAGCAGTATTTTTATCTGGACAACTTGAGGGATAGTTGTAAGGTTTTTATATCCATTTATGCCTGTCAAAAGCTGTAGTTCAACTCCATTATTATTGTATCAAGCGATTACCAGGATTACAGGAGTACAGAAACTGGTCATTCTGCCCAACTAGCCTATGCCAGTGTTTATGCGCCACACGAGCATCCTTCCACCTGACTTCACCTAACCCTATTAGCATATCCTTCTATTCCTTTCTCTCTCTGTGTTTATCTAGCTTCCTCTTGAAGGCATCTATGCTATTTGTCTCAACTACTCCATGTGGTAGCAAGTTCCACTCTCTGGGTAAAGAAACTTCTGAATTCTTTATTGGATTTATTAGCTACAAGTACCATTTTAAATTAATAAACCATAAAAGCTGAGAGCCCTTTGGCGCCCTGCTTTTAAAAGACTGAAATATTGTACAAGTATGGTTGATGCCCTTTACGACTTGTATGGGATGCTCTGGAACTTTTTGTTCCGCTAGAATGTAACTTTTGTAAACTTTGTGTTAGAATTAAGAGCAGCACATTAGGTGTGCTTCTGCATGATGTGAGGGTCTGAATGACTTTGGTTTTGTGTCCATGCCAGAACCAAGAGAGTGGGCTCCTTGCAATGCCCGCTGTTGCAGGGAGTTTGTGTGTCCACACCGGAAGTGGAATGTTTGTGGTTTCAGCAGACTGAGTTGCAAGCAACCCATGACATGTATCTGGACATCCCCTGTCTCCACATTAATTTCCATGACCACAGTCTTTGAAGACTATTGCACTGAAATTTGAGGTTGATGGAGAGAGCGGAAAGTCCCAGTTCTGCCAGGAATTTTGGATAGAGCTCAAGTTGTGCCGGGATCTACCGCATTTGCCCATTAAATTCTGTTGCTGAGGCAATGAGTGGAATTTTCACCTGGCTCCCCTCTGCACATCAACTGGGCATGTCTGGTGGAGTTCCTGGGCTACCCTGAGAATTTTCACCTGGCTCCCCTCTGCACATCAATTGGGCATGTCTGGTGGAGTTCCTGGGCTACCCGGGAATTGCGCACTCTATAAACCTCAATGGAATTCACTTAAGGTGTGGAGTGACCTGGAACCTTCACGAGCGAAAGGTAATTGGTCCCCTCTGAGAACAATTACCTTCCCCAAGATACCAACTTGTTCCACTGGAAGCAGCAAAGGAAAATTTTCTTTGGGACCTCCTTGGACCTTCTCTCATGGCACCACTCTGACATTCTAGCTGGCGGTGTGGGAGTCTTTGCAGGTGCAAAGGACACCCACTCCCCAGCACCCTGGCCATGCAAATGACTCTGTCCCAGGATTTGGGATGGCGTCTCTGGCTTGGGGCTACAGTGGCTGGAGATGCCCACACCTATGTTGGTAGATTGAACCCTCGGAAACTTCGGGGCCTAGATATCTGAAAGAAAGTCAGTCAGACAAGTATTCATGTGCATCTTGCTTTTCAGCTCTGAAGTTTCTTCTTTGTTTGATTTAAAATGAGAAATGTGATCCAGCCTCTAACATTTAATTTCTGAACCATTTTTCTCTTCCCATTTTCTGTTACAGGGCCAAGCTATATTTGCAAGTGGGAGTCCATTTGACCCAGTTACAATGGCAGACGGACGTGTGTTGTATCCAGGCCAGGGTAACAATGCCTATGTTTTCCCAGGAGTTGCACTTGGGATCATAGCCTGTGGTGTGAGACACATCCACGATGAATTTTTTCTTCTTGCAGCAGAGGTAATGTGTATGTTCATAACTCAGATTTCCCATGGTCCGGCTGTTTATAGAGCTTAGCATCAGTGCTGTGGAGATGCCAAAATAATTAATGACAAACGGTGGTTGGTTTGTTGCGTGTACACACTATCTCCATACAGCACGTTTGTACTTTATCCCATTATAGTGGAATACTTTTTTAATGAGCTGCATTCCTTAATTTGAATAAGTGTAATTGTTCCTCCATACAGCTTTCCCATGTATTGTAAGTAGGCATCCTTAATTTCAAAAAGTGCAGCATTTCTAATTAAAACCTTTTAAGGCCACATTTTGAACATGAGCTCAGCAGACTACAACTATATGTTTCCAAGCCATCTGCGACCTGATTTATTTCTGTTGCATGCCACGTGGTATAGCGACAAAATTGATGGGTTCACTGCTGCAGCTAGTACTCTGGCTGACCCAGAGCTTTATTCCAAGTGGAATAAGTGTATGTGAGAAAATAATTTCAGCTTAAAAAGGCATGCAGCTTCTTGTACCTGGAAGATAAAGTGTATCATGTAGCATGTCTTATTGCTTCATCCCGTTTTCAGATGGCATTGGAATAGTTTACAGTTTGTGTCTGTGGTTAACAACAGATTCTGATATTCGTGACTAGAAACACAGTAATAACAGTTTCACAAATATGTTTTTCTTATTTGAAATAACTTGGGATTATGTTTGCAAATGTTATAAACTAGTATTTACTCCCACCACATATATAATCTAGTAATGTGCAAGGTGTTTATCTCTTAGTTTTCAATGTGGTGTAATACACTTATGAAGTAGTTATTTCATACTTTAGAACCAAGTAATGTTGTCACTTAGTTTTTTTCAGTGCCTGTGTACAAATATCTGTGCATTATCTGAATTGCTTCACTTTTAAGGTCAGCTTCTTCCAAAATAAGCATCGAGCTAATTCTACACAAACAATACACCATGGCATGGTTCCACAGTAAATTGTTTGAATGTTTCCCCTGATGTTTGGTTATTTAAGGGCCATGAGTTCAATATTTCCAAAGCTTGGGGTTTTACAGTAAGTAGGCTGTCTGTATTCCCAGCCACTCGGATAATGTGAGCACTTGGAGAGCTTGGTGGGACAGACGTTATTTTACTGCTCATTCTTGAGTGTTGCCTGTTTTACTTTTTTGCTTTATTTATGTGCCTGTTGTTAGCACTGCTTCCTTTGACACCCCCAGGCAGAGAAACTGGGGAATGCAATTAGGAAAGGGGTTATCCAGTTTCTATAGTCTAGATTTAAACATCCAATAACATTCCTAACTTTCTCTTACTGGAAGAGTGAGGGGGAGCAGCACTGATGGGAGGTAAAAACATGGGGTGGATGGCTGAGGCATATTCTTTGGAGAGGAAGGGGAAAATGCAGAAGTCGATGCACAGGAGGGAAGGCCAACAGAGAGGGGACTGGAACAGCCAGGAAGGAAAAATAGTAGCAAATACAGTTGCTTTATTGCTTTGAATTTTTCCAATAATTTAAATGCTAGGAGCTAAGAAACTGCCTCTTGTTACAGGGGTATATACTTTGAAGTCTTGCACATGAGGGCTTGGATTGAATCTAGTATCTGTGATTAGGAGTGCAGAGAATAGCTGCAGGTACTATATTTGGCACAAGATGTGTACTTTGAGAGACTGGCGTGCAGTGCAGCCTGCCGCTGTAACAGGTGATTGTATCCGAAACTTGGAACATAATTTGTGAATGAAATTTGAAATGGTGGATAATGGCATTTGCTCGTGAAGCTGAGCCAGTTGAAGCTGACATTGTGCATTGTGCCAACCAGCGGTGTTTGGGGCGCCTGGTCCATATTTGTGTTCGAAAATTGACATGAACTAACCCTCCCCTGCCCCATCCACCCCATTCCCCACCCCTTGGAGCCATTTTAGGTCTTGCTGAAGCTGTAAAAGTAATTAAATGCAGCTGCATACTGTGGGTGGGAATTCACGCAAGATTAGGAATTCCCACCCACAGTATGCAGCCAAGTTCAATTGTTTAACCATTTACAGCAACAGCAGTGAGGGGAGTGTGTCAGTATTTTAAGTGCATTATAGAGCAACATTTTTTTTTTAAAGGGACATTGCCAGGTGAGTAAAATCCCTTTTTGTTGGTATTGTTCCTGTGAGTTTTGCTGGGAGAGATTGAAGAACCTGGGTTTAGTAGTGGGGAGGGGGGGGTGGGGGGGAAGAGAGGGAGGGAGTGGAAAGTGGGTATAAAGGAAAGGAGACTGCTAGCAGGAATGGCAGAAGAATGGGGAGGGAAGAAGGGAAAGGAATAGCCAGCGTGAGTTGGAGTTGGAAAAGGAAGGACTGTGCCAGGATGAATTATAGGGGAATGAGAATGTAAGCATGAACAAAGGGAGGGTGGGGAAGAGAGCAATGAGTGTGCCAGCTTGCACTGGTAAGGGGAGTGGAACAAAAGGAAAGTACAGACATTAACTGGGAGGGGGGCAAGGAAAATGCTAGCATGAGCTGGTGGGAAAGGCAGGACAGGAAAAGGAAGTGCCAGCATGAACTGTGGTGGGGGGGGGGGGAAGAGAACAGAGGAGAAATAAGAGTGTCAGTATGAACTGGGGAGAAGGGAAAGAGGTACAGTATAAAGCCACCATGAACTGGGGGACAGGAAAGTGCTGGAGGAAGCTAAGGGTAGTGGTGGAGGGCAGAAAGGGTGTGCCAGTGTGAACTGGGGAGGGGGGAAGGAGTAAGGAGAATGCTAGCATGAACTGCAGGAGGTAGAGATAAGAATGTGCTAGCATGAACTAGAGGGGGGAGGGTGGTGATGGAGGTTTGAGAGGGAAGAGGAGCACTTGCTTTAATGGAGCATCAGGGTGGAAGAAGGCGGCCATGCTGAACTGTTGTGTGTGTGTGTGCGTGTACGTGTACATGGGTCAGAGAAGATCCAGTATCTCTGAATTGTGGAGCAGTGGTGGGGATAGGATGTCTGAACTGTCGGGGAGGGGGAGATTGCCTGCTGTGGCAGCTTTTAGGGAAGCAATGGTTTGGTTGGTCTGTTGAAAACTCAAATATGACTTTGATTTTTAATGTTAAAAATAAATCAGTTGTGAAGTAGGAGTTTTTTAAATGAACGAAACTGCAGCAACAGTTTGGATGTGGCAGCACTCAAAGGGAGACCACAATTCTAAATTAGCTGCCTACAGCCCTGACTGGAATAGTCGAGAACAAATTTGAATTCCAATTGCAGTTACACAATTTATTTTTTAATAAAATACTTTTTTTTTCTTTAATAGATTAACTGCTAATGGGTGAAAGTGTTAAAATATAAAGAAAAATAATTGACTTCCAAATGGCAGAGTACTTTTCAATAACATTGAGGAAATATCCCTATTTTTAAAAATGCATTGTCCATGTCCATTGTGGACTCATACTAGACAATGTACCAAATAAAATATGAAAAATCACTATTTTCTGGGGTGGGTGGCCATGTTTGCAGATCCTCTAGAAAAATAAATGTTGTGCCTTCAATATTTTCAACCTTTCAGACACTTAGATTTATTTCCTCCAGTACAAGCAATGTTGGCTATACCTACAGCTTAAGTTACAAGTTGTATTTTGTGTAATCACATGTTTGAGTTTCCAGGTTTTTGCAGCTATTGGTTGTTTTGCAGCTCTTGCGCAGTGTTTGCTCATTTTCTAAGTTGGTGTGGATGTGCATGGAATCATAGAATGGTTACAGCACAGAAAGAGGCCTTTCGGCCCATTGAGCACTTCAGCTAGTCCCACTCCCCTGCCCTATCCCCGAAGCCTGGCAATTTTTTTTCCTTCAGGTACTTATCCAATTCCCTTTTGAACGCCACGATTGAGTCTGCCTCCACCACCCTTTCAGGCAGTGCATTCCAGATCCTAACCACTCGCTGTGTAAAAAAAGTTTCTCCTCATGTCGTCTTTGGTTCTTTTGCCAATCACCTTAAATCAGTGTCCTCTGGTTCTCGACCCTTCCGCCAATGGGAACAGTTTCTCTCTCTCTCTACTCTGTCCAGACCCCTCATGATTATGAACACCTCTATCAAATCTCCACTCAACCTTCTCTGCTCTAAGGAGAACAACCCCAGCTTCTCTAGTCTATCCACGCAACTGAAGTCCCTCGTCCCTGGAATCATTCCCGTAAATCTTTTCTGCACCCTCTCTAAGGCCTTCACATCCTTCCTAAAGTGTGGTGCCCAGAATTGGACACAGTACTCCAGTTGAGGCCGAACTAGTATTTTATAAAGGTTCATCATAACTTCCTTGCTTTTGTACTCTATGGGCTGGATTTTCTCAATAGAGACGAGTTGGAGGCGGGACTGCTGCTTGTCGGGTCAATGTCCCGCCTCCATCATCTTCTGACCAACCAGAGGGATTTTCCCCTGATTGACCTTGTTAAGCCTGCCCTGTGGGCTCAGCAGGCCAATTAGGGAGGAAGTCAAGACTTCTTGAAAGAAGAAATGTCAGCGTTTGACAGCTCTGTGAAGCTGTCAAACACTGACATTCTCTGTAGTTTGATGAGTCCTGAACACAAGGACTCATCAAACCTTTCAACTTTGTTGATTTCAGATGGCTGTTGGGTCGGAGGATCCAAGAGCCAGTCTGTGAAATCGACAAAGAAGATAACGGGTCTCCCGATCCAGGGTGGATGAAGGCTGTAGGAAGAAAACAAGGTAAGTGAACATTTTTTAACATTTAACACTCACCTTCCATACTTACCACTCCACACTTGCACCCATCACTCACCTCTACATCTTACTTCCAGGTGCCTCTGATCCCCGCAGACCTCCTTCACGTCTCCTCCAACCCGGCGGGGTTCTCCGAGGTCAGGTAGCCTTCACCTGAGAAGGCAAAATGGCACTAATCCTTTTTAACAGGCAGTTAAAAGGATTTAATGCCTTTCCCGCCTCCAGGAGATGGGACCCGAAGCAGCACATCTTCCCGCCTCCTGGCAAAAGGGGATAGGGGTGGGTTTGCCATCCGCCCCCACTTTCTGCTGCTTTATCGGCAGTCCCGCCTCCATGCCCGCCTCCTCGGGGCTGAGAAAATCCAGCCCAATGCCTCTATTTATGAAGCCCAGTATCCCATATGCTTTTTTAACTGCTTTCTCAACCTGCCCTGCCACCTTCAATGATTTGTGCACATATACCCCCAGGTCTCTCTGTTCATGCACCACCTTTAGGATTGTACCTTTTAGTTTATATTGCTTCTCCTCGTTCTTCCTACCAAAATGTATCTTTTCTGCATTAAACTTCATCTGCCACGTGTCCGCCCATTTCACCAGCCTGTCTGTGTCTTCTTGAAGTCATAAGAACATAAGAAATAGGAGCAGGAGTAGGCCAATCGGCCCCTCGAGCCTGCTCCGCCATTCAATAAGATCATGGCTGATCTGATCCTAACCGCCAATCTACTATCTATCACAGAACCATCTCCTGCATCTAACAGAATTGCACACACGAAATAGGAGCAGAATCAGGCTACACAGTCCCTGGGCCCGCTCCACTACCCACAGGGCCATGACCGATCCGAACCTAGACTCATGTCCAAATTCCTGCCCGCTCCCCGTAACCCTTAATGCCCTTTACTTCCAGGAAACTGTCTATTTCTGTTTTAAATTTAATTAATGTTGTAGCTTCTACAGCTTTTTGTGGCAGCATATTCCATGGACCTACCACCCTCTGAGTGAAGTAGTTCCTCCTCATCTCAGTTTTGAAAGAGCAGCCCCTTATTCTAAGACTATGTCCCCTAGTTCTCGTCTCACCCGTCATCGGGAACATCCTCCCCGCATCCACCCGATCCAACCCCTTCACAATCTTATATGTTTCAATAAGATCGCCTCTCATTCTTCTGAACTCCAATGAGTAGAGTCCCAATCTACCCAACCTCTCCTCATATGACCACCCCCTCATCCCGGGATTAACCGAGTGAACCTTTTTTGCACTGCCTCGAGAGCAAGGATGTCTTTCCTTAAGTAAGGACACCAAAACTGTATGCAGTATTCCAGGTGCGGTCTCACCAATACCTTGTACAACTGAAGCAATACCTCCCTATTTTTATATTCTATCCCCCTAGCAATGAAAGCCAACATTCCATTTGCCTTCTTAATCACTTGCTGCACCTGCATACTAACCTTTTGAGTTTCGTGCACCAGGACCCCCAGATCCCTTTGCACTTCAGTACTCTCCAGTTTCTTGCCATTAAGATAATAAATTGCTCTAGGATTTTTCCTGCCAAAGTGCATCACCTCACACTTTCCAGTGTTGTATTCCATCTGCCAAATCTCTGCCCACTTACTTAGCCTGTCTATGTCCCCTTGCAGGTTTTTTATGTCCTCCTCACTCACTACTTTCCCTCCCATCTTTGTATCATCTGCAAATTTTGATATGTTACACTTGGTCCCTTCCTCCAAATCGTTAATATAGATTGTGAAGAGTTGGGGACCCAGCACTGACCCCTGTGGAACACCACTAGTTACTGATTGCCAGTCTGAGAATGAACCATTTATCCCAACTCTTTGCTTTCTGTTAGATAGCCAATCCTCTATCCATGCCAGAATATTACCCCCAATCCCGTGATTTTTTACCTTAAGCAATAATCTTTTGTGTGGCACCTTGTCAAATGCCTTTTGGAAGTCTAAATACACTATGTCCACTGGTTCCCCTTTATCCACTCTATATGTTACTTCCTCAAAGAACTCCAGCAAATTTGTCAAACATGACTTCCCCTTCGTAAAACCATGCTGACTTTGTCCTATTAAATTATGATTATCCAAATGTCCTGTTACTGTTTCCTTAATAATGGACTCCAAAATTTTACCTACCACAGATGTTAGGCTAACCGGTCTATAGTTACCAGCCTTCTGTCTACTGCCCTTTTTAAATAAGGGTGTTACATTAGCAGTTTTCCAGTCTGCCGGGACCTTAGCGGAATCCAGGGAGTTTTGAAAAATTATTACCAATGCATCTACAATCCCTACCGCCACTTCCTTCAAGACTCTAGGATGTAAGCCATCAGGTCCAGGTGATTTATCCGCCTTGAGTCCCATTATTTTACCGAGTACCACTTCCTTAGTGATTTTGATCGTGTTTAGCTCCTCTCCCCCTATAGCCCCCTGTTTGTCCAGTGTTGGGATATTCTTAGTGTCCTCTACTGTAAAGACTGATACAAAATATTCATTCAGTGTTTTTGCCATCTCCATATTTCCCACCATTAATTTCCCGGTCTCATCCTCTAAGGGACCAACATTTACTTTAGCCACCCTTTTTCTTTTTATATAACTATAAAAACTCTTACTATCTGTTTTTATATTTTTTGCTAATTTACTTTCATAATCTATCTTCCCTTTCTTAATCAATCTTTTTGTTATTTTTTGCTGCCTTTTAAAGTTTTCCCAATCCTCTGTCCTCCCACTAGATTTCGCTACCTTATATGCCCTTGTTTTTAGTCGAATACTATCCTTAATTTCTTTACTTAGCCACGGATGACTGTCCTTTCTTTTACACCCTTTTCTTTTCAGTGGAATATATTTTTTTTGGAAGTTGTAAAATAACTCCTTGAATGTACACCACTGATGTGTCGTCTTACCCTTTAATCTATTTTCCCAATCCACTCTACTCAATTCCGCTCGCATACCTTCATAGTCTCCTTTATTCAAGCTTAGCACGCTTGTTTGAGATCCAACCTTCTCACCCTCTAATTGAATATGGAATTCAACCATGTTATGGTCACTCATTCCAAGGGGATCCTTTACTAGGACATTTTTAATTAATCCTGTCTCGTTACACAGGACCAGATCTAAGGTTGCTTGCCCCCTGGTCGGTTCAGTTACATACTGCTCAAGAAACCCATCCCTAATACACTCAATGAACTCATCCTCAAGGCAGCCCTGCCCCATTTGATTTGTCCAATTAATATGATAGTTAAAATCCCCCATAATTATAGATGTTCCCTTATTACATGCCTCAACTATTTCCTGATTGATACTCCGTCCAATAGAGTTGCAACTGTTCGGAGGCCTATAGACTACGCCCACTAATGTTTTTTTCCCCTTATTATTCCTTATCTCCACCCAAACTGTTTCATTATCATGATTTTTTGACCCAATATCATTACTCTGTATTACAGTGATTCCTTCCTTTATTAACATAGCCACCCCACCTCCCCTTCCTTCCTGCCTGTCCTTCCTGATCGTTAAAAAGTCTATCACTATCTTCCTCACTGTTCACTATACATCCAAGTTTTGTGTCATCTGCAGACTTTGAAATTGTACCCTGTACTCCCAAGTGCAAGTCATTAATATATATCAAGAAAAGCAGTGGTCCTCGTACCGGCCCCTGGGGAACACCACTGTGTTTATTTCCTGCAGTCCGAAAAACAACCGTTCACCACTACTCTGTTTCCTGTCACTTAGCCAATTTCGTATCCATGCTGCCACTGTCCCTTTTATTCCATGGGCATAAAACTTGTTGGAGCAATTGCATGAAGGGAATCATCAAATGATTGATATTAAGAGCTGCCAATCTATTGTCAAACACTGCCAAAATATGTGATGAATTGAAGTATGTATTAGCGCAAGTGTCATTAAACTGTATATTTTTCAATACAAGCCCCAGGTGGTACACTGTGCAGCTCTGGGTCACTTGATCTGACTTCAAACTCCAATTCTGAGAGCCAAATTTGTCTCAAATGTATAGATTCACTAACAATCAGCTATACACATGTAAAGATAATTCCTCACCCAGCCTCCTGTTAAACTGTTGTAGTCTGTCTGTTTATGTCTAATTATATTACTGATTATGTTATTGAATAGCCTGATTAAGTTAATCTAGCAACGTTAATACCCTCTACCAGATAAATGATCAACACTTTTCATTTGCTTTTGATGCCATGCTATGACTTGTGCTCGCCATAATAACAACACACAAGACTGGGCATGGCACTGGATTTTTGTGTGTCAAAATGATATTCTTGAAAAGTAATAAGAATCAGTTATTATGAACAGTTTCAATATAAAGGAGCTCGGGGGCTATTTAGAAACTTTAGACAATTTACAGTGGCATTTGAAGCCCTTAATTATTTGTAACAAAGTAGCAATAAGTTTTGAAAGCAAACCTTTGGGTTATTGTAGTTGAGGTAAAAATTGACTTACTGAGGAACAAACCACAGTGTTGCCTAAAGTCAAAATACCATAGACTTGATTAGACAAGTGGAAGTCAAAAACAAGCCTGAGCACTCTGGGTTTTGGCCTCAATTGTTGATAATGCAAACTGGAAAACCACTTGACTCAAGTACAGTCAGTAAATCAGAGCTGAAGTTCCAGTCATCCTCAATCACAGGTTAAAATATTGTATGCAGTTGTACTGTGGGGTTTTTAAATCTCGTTAAGTATCTATACCGATTCTAACGTGCATCAACCACAATACAAAGCATTTTTGTTTCTGGTTTATTGCATTTAAAAAGTTACATTTGTGTTAAATTGATTTAAGAATCCTGAGCTGGGAGTGTGTTTCCTGTTCAGCTGATATTGCATCTATGGTTTCTGTGTATGCGCCTATCTCCATCTGCTTCTCTCCCCTCTCAAAATTAGCAATGTTTAGTCCTGTGTGGTGTCATCTTGCATGGCATCAGCACTCTGCAGTCTTTTTATGTATTAATGTTTGGTCCTTGTGAGTTGGGGTGGTTGTTTTTTTTTTGGTGTGAATTCAGTTCAAGAATTGGGTGAAATTTGTTGTGAGCAAGTATGTGCTTTTGGTCAAAGGTAAAATAACACATTCGTTGCAAAGGCTGATGACACTGACTTCCTTTGCGAAGACCCAGTTGCAGCGTCCCTGGAGGTGGTCACACTCTCCTAGTTAGACTGCAGAGTGCGAATGCCATGCAAGATGACACCACACAGGCTAGAAGCGGATTCCTCCACACTTTCAGTGATGCCGATGAAACTCCTTGACAGGCCTTCCACCACTATCTCGTACTACTGTTTGTGTAAAACCAGCAGTTTCCTTTTCATGTCTGGGCCCCTGAAATCCTCATCCTGTCCTACTCAGCAGAGCTGCGGGCGGCCCTCGTCCTGCCGCAAGTTCTCTCCCGGGCTGTCGGTGCCGCTCGATCCTGTTGGGCGTTTCACCACGTGCCAGACCCCTCTGCCTCACTATCTAACCCAGGCAGAGTGCCAATGTCTGTGTTGGTACTTGGGAGGGATGGAGTATGTCACAGTGCATCCTCTCGGGTGTTGTCTGCAGGAGGTTCTTGCTGCCGAGAAGGGCCTGGAGGAAAGGGAAAAAGGACAAGATTTAGGATGGCACTGAGAAGCTGGACATTAGCAGGTGACAGTCTTGAGAATGCAACTTGTAGTTGTGAAGCTTGCTGAATACTTGTTGAGGTGAATAAAGGGTTACAAGTAATATGCAGACACCTTGCTCAGGTAAGCCGCCAGCCTCGCTGGCTTTTCACGGGCCACTAATCATCAGGTCTTGCTCCACTTAGATGAGGACTCCCATCCTCTTGTTGGCATTGGGCGCTGTCTTGCCCTGCGGAAAGAGAGGGAGTGTTTTTGAGTGCCTGTTGAAAAGGTAAATGGAGATATGTAGGGCTTGTGCATATAGTGCTTGTGTGGAGAGGTGGAAAAGATGCAAGGTGAAATGAGGATAGAGAGGTGTTGAATGCAAAGCCAAGTGTGTGGCATGTGCAGTGAATGAGTGCTGGGAGGAGCTGGTGATAATGCCGATGCTATGAGAAGACAATGATGGTGTGTGGTATGAAGAGAACAAAGGAAGATTGAGTGCATTTGGAATGAGAAAGAGGTGTTGCAGTGTGCCCTTGTGTTTGTATGCTGAAGGATATGCTGGAGGGAAAGGAATTGTTGAAAGTGATGGGGAAGGGATGAAAGGAGTGTTGTCAGGTGTTGAGAGATCTGGAGAGATGAAGAACTAGACTCACCCTTGTTGCTCTGTGAGGTCATAGTGTCGTCGAGTTATACAGCACAGAAAGAGGCCCTTCGGTCCGGTCCATTGTGTCTGCGCCGGCCATCAAGCCCTATCTCTTCTAATCCCATTTTCCAGCACTTGGTCCGTAGCCTTGTATGCTATGGCGTTTCAAGTTCTCATTTAAATGCTTCTTGAATGTTGTGAGGGTTCCTGCCTCTACCATCCTTTCAGGCAGTGAGTTCCAGATTCCAACCACCCTCTGGGTGAAAAAGTTTTTCCTCAAATCCCCTCTAAACCTCCTGCCCCTTACCTTGAAACTATGCCCCCTGGTTATTGACCCCTCTACTAAGGGGAAAACTTCCTTTCTATCTATCCTATCTATGCCCCTCATAATTTTGTACACCTCAATCAGGTCCCCCCTCAGCCTTCTCTGCTCTAAGGAAAACAACTCCAGCCTGTCCAGTCTCTCGTCATAGCTGAAACGCTCCAGCCCAGGTAACATCCTGGTGAATCTCCTCTGCACCCTCTCTAATGCAATCACATCCTTCCTATAGTGTGGCGACCAGAACTGCACACAGTATTCCAGCTGTGGCCTAACTAGCGTTTTGTACAGCTCCATCATAACCTCCCTGCTCTTGCCTTCATTAGCCGAGGCATAGAATATAAGTATCCCATATGCCTTTTTAACCACCTTATCTACCTGTCCTGCTGCCTTCAGGGATCTATGTACGTGCACACCAAGGTCCCTCTGATCCTCTAACCTTCCGAGAGTCCTACCATTCATTGTTTATTCCCTTGCCTTGTTAGTCCTCCCAAAATGCATCACCTCACACTTTTCAGGGTTAAATTCCATTTGCCACTGTTCTGCCCATCTGACCAACCCGTCTATCATCCTGTAGCCTGAGGCTTCCCTCCTCGCTATTTACCACTCCACCAATTTTCGTATCATCTGCGAACTTACTGATCATACCTCCTACATTCATATCTAAATCATTAATGTACATTACAAACAGCAAGGGACCCAGCACCGATCCCTGCAGTACACCACTGGACACAGGCTTCCAGTCACACAAAAAACCTTCGACCATCACCCTCTGCCTCCTACCACTAAGCCAATTTTGGATCCAATGTGCCAAATTGCCCTGGATCCCATGAGCTCTTAACTTCTTGACCAGTCTCCCATGCAGGACTTTGTCAAAAGCCTTACTGAAGTCCATGTAGACTACATCAACTGCACTACCCTCATCCACACACCTAGTCACCCCCTTGAAAAATTCAATCAAATTGGTTAGACATGATCTCCCCCTGACAAAGCCATGCTGACTATCCTTGATTAATCCTTACCTCTCCAAGTGGAGACTAATTCTGTCCCTCAGAATTTTTTCCAATAATTTCCCTACCACTGATAGGCTCACTGGCCTGTAATTCCCTGCTTTATCCCTACTACCCTTCTTGAATAATGGTACTACATTAGCTGTCCTCCAGTCCTCTGGCACTTCCCCTGTGGCCAGAGAAGTTCTGAATTTGTGTCAGAGCCCCTGCAATCTCCTCCCTTGCCTCACACAGCATCTTGTCAGGGCCTGGAGATTTATCCACTTTTAAGCCCGCTAAAACCGCTAGTACCTCCTCCCTCTCAATACTAATTTGTTCAAGTATATCACAGTCCCCCTGCCTGATTTCTATGCCTACATCGTCCTTCTCCATAGTGAACACAGATGCAAAATATTCATTTAAATGCTCACCTACATCTTCCGGCTCTGCACACAGATTGCCACTTTGGTCCCAAATGGGCCCTACTCTTTCCCTGGTTTTCCTCTTGCCCTTAATACACCTTGGGATTTTCCTTTATTTTGCCCGCCAGTGTTTTTTCATGCCCCCTCTTCGCTCTCCTAATTTCTTTTTTAAGTACCCCCCTGGACTTTCTATACTCCTAGGGCTTCCACTGTTTTTAGTCCTTTTGTATCTGCCAAAAGCCTCCCTTTTTTCTAATCCATTCTTGTATATCCCTTGACATCCAGGGTTCCCTGGACTTGTTGGTCCCACCCTTGACCTTTACGGGAACATGTTGGCGCTGTACTCTCTCTATTTCCTTTCTGAATGACTCCCACTGCTCTGATGTGGATTTTCCTACAAGTCATTGAATCTTTTCTTACATGAAGTCAGTCCTGGCAGTGATGCTGGTGACAATAACCCAGTCAGCCACCTCTATCCAGTCCTGCACAAGTGTGGTCCTGGGGATGTTCCTGAGGCTGCTGTGAAACAGTGCCACCCTCCTTGCCCTGATATTCTCCACCAAAACCTCTTGGGAGGCATCAGAAAGCCTGGCGGCAGCCCTCCAGCTCATCATCTACCACAATTGTTTCTAACATTGTTCATCCAAAATGAAAAACAGGGAATGAAACCTCCCTTTGAGATGCATCGCAGCTTTAAATAAGCCTCAGGAGGCCTGCTGGAAATTGAGTCATGTGGGTGGGCTGTCCGCTTCCCGACACGATTGGGCGAGCAACCTGTCAATCATATTAAAATAAGGCTTGAGAGTTTAAAATCACCTGGGCCTGATTCTTGTGTCATTATGGGGTCTCCTGCTCGCCCTGCACACCACCCCCCCTCCCCCCCCCGCCAACCCAGCCCATTCGCCCGATTTGTACACCTAGTTAAAATTGGGGCTCCCATCTTTGAATTACAGTTTTGACAATAATTTAATGTGTTTGATTTTGTTTTTAGTCAAACAAAATCAATCGAGCATTTCATGATGGTGAACGCCTCTATTTCTTCAGAGTGTCTATTGACACCACTGTCGGCCGATGAGATGGAGGTGGGGCAGTACTTACGGAAGAACTCCGTCTATTTACTCAGCAAACAAAGTCTCTTTAAATTAGCGCACGACAGCAAACAGTCTACAGAGTCTGTTGAAAGAGTTTCTACGAAATACAGCAAACCGAACTCGTGACCGAAACCACAGCAACTTCTCCCGACAAAAGCAGTGAGTGGAGGATAGTTACACGATGTGTGTAAAATAAATCCCAGTCACTTACAGCAGTGCGGTCTCTAGGCGTGATTGATGGGGAAATTACCCAATCATCACCATTCTGGCCGGGAAAAGTGGTGTCACGATATGCAGCCCTATTTCTTAGGGTAGGGTTGGGGGAAAAATGAAAGAAAGACTTGCATTTACATAACGCCTTTCACGACCACCGGACGTCTCAAAGCGCGTTACAGTCAATGAAGTACTTTTGAAGTGGTGTCACTGTTTGGAAAATGGAAAGCAATCTACCACACAAAATAACATTTTTTGGGTCCGTCATGAAGCAGTGTTAAATGTGGCTGTGGATGAGGGTTATGAAAACACATTAGACCACAGAAAATCTGTTACTTGCCCTTTGATATTTCAGTGGAACTTTTCCAAATCTTTCTGGCCTCCCAACAATTGTCTGTCAATTCTTGGGATAATTACCTTTGTTACAGTTGCCTGGTTTGCACCCTGTTGTTTTGTCATCTGATGAGCGAGCCCGACTTCCCAGTTAAAGGAAGAACATTGCAGCAAAACACAGTTTTGGTAATTAATGAATAAATAAAATGAATTTAAACAAAAGTTCCCAATGAAATTCTCTGATTTTTATAGCATCCACGCACCGATACGTTCTATTTCACAACCTCCCTGCACTGCTGTGTTGAATCAGCAGCTGTTTTGGATTTCTTTATTTTACAAAACCCAACTGTGGAGCTGGCCATGTCCAACAGTCCTGTGGTGAGATATTGATTCGAACTGCTGAGTAAGTTAATGGTATGCAGTTGTATCGGTAACCTATTTAATGCTGATTGTGGGAAGGTTAAGTTGTACCAAACCGACTCTACTGGCCTGATTTTAACGCTGGCCGCCCAGCGGGAATGGGGCGGGCGACGGGTTAAAATGGTGGTTGGGTGCGAGCCGCTGCATTGCCGACGCATTTGTGCCTGCCGCCATTTTAAGTCTCAGGTTTTCAGCACCCGCTAGGTTGCCCACTGCAGGCAAATGGGGGCCTCTAATATTAAAATACCCGGAGCTGATGGTATCAGTCGGACCCCGACGCAATTTTAACTGCCGATCGCAGCAGTGATGTTCAGTGCCTGGTCTGCCAGTGAAACCTGCTGGCCGGCTGCATCATGACCAAAATTAGGAGCCCACCTCCGGGCTCCACAAGGAAGTCAGATCTTCCCCTCCCTCTCTTCTCCTCTCCTCCCCTCCCTCTCGTCCCTCGCCCCTCCCCCTCGCCCCTCCCCCCCCCCTCGCCCCGTGGGTCCAAAGGAAGAAGATGTCGTCGAAGAATCACTGAAAGGACTACACGATAGCATCAACAGGTTCCATCCCACCATCAAACTCACCATGGACTACTCCTCAGAATCGGTTTCATTCTTGGACACATGAATCTCCATCAAAGACGGACGCCTCAGCACTTCACTCTACCGCAAGCCCACGGACAACCTCACGATGCTCCACTTCTCCAGCTTCCACCCTAACCACGTTAAAGAAGCCATCCCCTATGGACAAGCCCTGCGAATACACAGGATCTGCTCAGACGAGGAGGAACGCGATGGACACCTACGGACACTGAAAGACGCCCTCGTAAGAACGGGATATGACGCTCGACTCGCCGATCGACAGTTCCGACGGGCCACAGCGAAAAACCGCATAGACCTCCTCAGAAGACGAACATGGGACACAACCAACAGAGTACCCTACGTCGTCCAGTACTTCCCCGGAGCGGAAAAACTACGCCATGTTCTTCGCAGCCTTCAACATGTCATCGATGACGACGAACACCTTGCTAAGGCCATCCCCACGCCTCCACTACTCGCCTTCAAGCAGCCGCCTAACCTCAAAAGTACCATCGTTCGCAGCAGATTACCCATCTTTCAGGAGAACAGCAACCAAGACACCACACAACCCTGCCACGGCAATCTCTGCAAGACATGCCAAATCATGGACACAGATACCATCATTACACGTGAGGACACTACCCACCAGGTACATGGTACATACTCATGTGACTCGGCCAACGTTGTCTACCTGATACGTTGCAGTAAAGGATGCTCCAGAGCATGGTACATCGGCGAGACCATGCAGACACTGAGACAACGTATGAACGGACACCGCGCAACAATCGCCAGGCAGGAGGGTTGCCTCCCAGTCGGGGAACACTTCAGCAGCCAGGGGCATTCAGCCTCGGATCTGCGGGTAAGCGTTCTCCAAGGCGGCCTTCGAGATACACGACAGCGCAAAATCATAGAGCAGAAACTGATAGCCAAGTTCCGCACTCATGAGGATGGCCTCAATCGCGATATCGGGTTCATGTCACGATACAGAACGTGACTTGACATCATGGCCGGTCTTCCCAGGTGTTTTTTTTTTAAAAAGACTAACACAAGAACACAAATTGACAGGATATGCAGCCAGCAGGTGGTTTGACACGTTGGACCCCCTGGGACACATCTCATTGTCTTGGCTGTGCTCTTTGTTGTAGGGAATAATGTGAATAGATTTTGTCTGGGTTTAAATTGTGAATTCTGGGAGATTCTCTCATTGCTAACTTACCTGACGAAGGAGCGAACTGCTTCGAAAGCTTGTAAAATTAAATAAATCTGTTGGACTATAACCTGGTGTTGTGCGACTTCTCATTTTTGTCCACCCCAGTCCAACGCCGGCATCTCCACATCATAACTCAGTATGAACCAGGGTCCTTCAAGATCTATTTGGCACACTAAATCACTGCCTTAATCAGTTAAGCCATCTGGTGCGTTCATCTGGAAATGCCTGAAATAAGACTTTGGGAGTTATTTTGGTGAAAGGGTCAAAACAGGCGCTAAATGGGTGCTGTGCTGTTCAGACACGTCTCTTTGAAAGTCTGGTTTTAGCATGCAATTTTGGTTCTAATTGCTGATTACATTGGCCTGTATTTTCCGATTCCTACGGGTGAGTACGAGCTGTGTACACACCCATAGGGACATCGGAAATGCCGGTTTCAGGCATGCGAAGCGCAAGCGCTGAAAACCGGCATTTCCGATCTGTCAAGAATCCTCTTGACAGATCAGATGCCTGCCCTGGAGAAGGGCCTCTGCGGGTGGAGAGTTCCGCTTTCTGGAGAACCCCCGCCCGCTGAAATCACTTAAAAATCTTACGACTGGTACCAGCATAAGAGTTTAAAAAAAAAAAAACTTTTTCACTCATTTATAATTTAAAAATACTTTTAAAAAGGTAAGTTTATTTTTAGCCCCGTAAAAATTTTTTTCAAAAAATTAAATTTTTGTTTAAAATTTAATTTAATGTACTGTAATTTTAACTCATTTTAAAAACACGATTTTAAAAAAATTATTTAATGTTTTAGTGTCTTTTTTTCAGTGATCCCCATTCATACTTTTGACAGGTCTATCTGTCAAAAGTATGAAGGGGGTTTCCCTTCTTTCATTGGCTGGCCTGGCCCACGTGATCCCAGGGACACTTGCGAACCGCATGCGCCCCTGGGATACATGGGCCCTGCGCATTTCGATTGGAGCGGCCCAGGATCGGAAGTGTCCGGCCCTCGGGTAAGAGCTTAGATTTTTTTTCCGATGGGAGGCATCCGCACGCAGGAAGCCTCCTATCGGAAATTACGGGCCCCTAATTTGAACTTGCCTGGAGGTGCTAACAGACACCTACAGGTTTAGCACTCCAGCGCCAATTAGACACAATTTTCCTGGAGCAGTATGTGCGGGCTCCGCGCACCCACTTCCACTGAAGGTGTGGAGTGGGTTGGCTGACGCACAGCAACAGGTTCAGGATGGCTCAGGGGTTGAGGGAGAGGGCTCACAGGTCCTTGGACGCGGCACTGGAGGTCCTGGTGAAGGAGGTCTAGAGGAGGATGGATGTCCTGTACCCGCAGGGGTAAAGGAGTCCACCTCGCCCTCCTGTCCCCCTCTCCTGCAGCAGCTGGTGGTGCTCTGCATAGCCTGATCTCATCTCCCATTCCTCCTGCAGACCAAGAGTGACCTCTAGTAAGATGACCAAGCACTCCCTTTCTCCTGGTGATTCCAATAAGGTGTCCAATAAGGTAGAGTGGCACAGCACTCACTCTTTTTAGGTGAGGTCCTCAGAATTTCTGGAATAAATGTAGAGAGTGTTGGTGAAGTCTTAAAGTGTCCCAGAAAGTCTCCCGATGTGTTTCAAAAGTCCTCTTCAAACCTCCAGCAGCAAGTGAACAGTAAAAGGGGATATACCTTTAAGTAGTGCTCGAAATCCTCAGCAACGCCGTGTTTACTCCCAGTCAGCTGGTCACTGTTGGGAGAGAGCGTTAGGTCAAGCGCTATCCACCAAAATGCAGTGCAGCCTCGTTAATGAGCGCTAGCAGGCAATTTAAGTGGCAATCAGCCCCTTAACGGTCCTCCGGCCGGCTGTTCCTAGCGCAAGCTTCAATTCCTTTACCAAGATGATGTATGGTGCTAAACGCAGGCTAAACTAACATTTCAGCTCGAGACCCCATCTTGGCCGACTCGGAGGCTCTTTAGTGCCTGAAGAAGCTGTCAAATCGCCCCCTTTAACCAGGTACTTTCAACATGCAATGAAGTGTTACTTTACCTGACAGAAGTGTAAGGGAGAAAAAAAACAATAATTTCAGACTTCATTTATTTTCCAACTTGGGCTCTTTTTCCAGAACAGAGTGGGTTAAGAGATCTGATGGAGATGTTCAAAATTATGAGGAGTTTTGATGCTGTAAATGGGGAAAAAATAGTTCTGTTGATGAGTTGCCTCTGTGAAGCACCTTGAGACAATTTTTGGCTTTAAAGGCACTATATAAATGCAAATTGTTTGAGGGCATACATTTCAGATTATCACCCAAGAATGGAGGAAGAAATTAGAAGGTATTTATGCAGATGGCTGTTAGAACATGGAGTGGTGGAAGCAGAATCCATAATAGTTTTTAAAGGAAAGTAGATAAATATTTGAAAAATAAAACTGTATGGGGAAGGACAGTGGAATTGGACTAAATGAATATCTCTTTCAGAAAGCTGGTGCAGACCCGATATGCTGTAGAATGCTATGATTCTAACTCCTGTAGCACAAAAATGAAGTTTAAAGGCCAACCTTTTTAGGCTTGAAACATTTAAAACTTTTGGAATGCTGTTCTGAAGTCAGAATTCACCTGCAAACTCCAGATCTCCCAATTAAATCTGGACAATTGAGAGGTACATTCATGGCTACTAATATCATGAGGTTGGCTTCATCAGTTCCATTGTAAGCTGCAGTGAATTATCTGAAATAAAAAGAGTATGGTAAACATGCAGCAAGAGTCCTCGAAAGGAGAAAGGTAGGTCAGAGTTTTGGATGTATCTTTTGATCAGAACTGGCTAAAACGTATAATAAAAACTGAAAATGCTGGAGATACTCAGCAGGTCAGGCAGCATCTGTGAAGAGAGAAACAGAGTTAACATTTCAGGTCGATGACCTTTCGTCAGAACTGGGAAAAAAGCAGGAAATGGAACAGATTTTTAAGCAAGTGTAGGGGCTGGGAAAGAGGGGAGGGGATGAAAGAACAAAAGGGAAAGTCTGTGATAGGATAGAAGGCAGGAGAGGTTAAGAGACATTGAGATATTCAAGGCAAAAGGAGATGGTAATGGGACAGGTTAAGAAACAAAGGATGGCTCTAGATGAAGTGTAAATTGTGCTGGCAGAATGAAAGACAGCTGCCATGTGGGAGAGAAGAAAAAAAGACACAGACAAAAAGTGTGGATAAAAAAAATATATATATATATGATAGGGGCCGAGGTTATGATCTGAAATTGTTGAACTCTATGTTGAGTCCAGAAGGCTGTAAAGTGTCTAATCGAAAGATATATGTATAATAAATTGTGGGAGAATTCAAGTAGATGATAGAGTTAAGCCTGCAGATAGTTGGTCAGGAAGAGTTATGAACAAAAGTATTCATACCTGATGCAGCCTGTTAAAATATGCCAAGAAAATAAGCCTGGTAATATTTGCTTTCATGCTGTGTATAAATCATAGCTCAGTGACTCTAGGTATGCATTATAGTCTTAAACATGAATAGATTTATTGAGCACTTATTGACCTAATATTTCTGCAGTTGTAACCTTACATTTTTCATTTCCCAGTGATCACAGTAAATATGTACATATACATCATTATACAGATAGCTGCACTGAGTCTAGATTTAAAAGTTTTACGCATGTCTGTGCCCTCGTATATCCAATGTGTCACATCTCTGAGTAAAAAAAAACGATTGGCTCACATAGCCACTATCTGTTAAGTTAACCACGCTAATTGGTTCACATTTAGTCATTTGGATATTTGATCGAAGACCAGTTCCATTCACTGAACACATAGGCAAAGCTACCGATCAAATAACCAACAGTTACAGCAAAATCAATCAAATGGCTATTTTATTTTCAAAGCTACTGTTAATGAACCAGAATGTACCACAAAACTGAACAATGAAATCACTCAAACAATTTTTATCAAACTCACTTGGTGGCCAAGTTTTTTTTGTCCATTAGCACTATCATGGGAGATCAATAATGTTATATATGGCATTGTGTGTTACATGGTGTAGTCTACTGTTAATTCAAAGTATTTTTGCGCAAAAAAATTCAGACCATCCAGTAATTTGAATTAAGGGGAGAGTAGACTGTATATTGTACCTCCTAAATAATGCTGTAGTTTCTGAATCACCAGGAACAAGACCATTGGAGATCTGCTAGTCTTTATTACACTTGTGCATAATTTAAGAGTCTGACAACTTGAAGGCCTGTTAAAGCACTTGAGGATTAGTTGTGGCCTGAATTGTTAGATTTTCAGTTTGAGTCCCAAGAGAACCCAAATATAGTCTGACTCAGCCAGCATGGATACTTCTTTCATCATGTGATCTTGGTGCACAGGGATTTATGAATCTTGTTTAGTTTGGAATGATTTGATGTCGTCATATCAGGTTCCATATCTTATGTTGGTACTGCCAATGCTGAATGCTTTGTAATCACAGCTGTCATCACATAGGAGCTGTTGATGTATAACTTTTCCCTTTTATTGTTCTGGTTTGTATAGCCTCAGATTTATTTTGACTTATGGAAGTGTTTATTAAAAAATGTTAATGCTACTGTTGCAATAAGTACTGATGTAAACAGAGAATTTAATTTTGACGACAGAGCCAATTTCATGAAAGCTGGCATGGAACTTCATCCACTGGGGGAGCATCTTGGAAAAGTGTGGGTGTATTTCCCACGATTTTCCATCCACTTAAAATTAATTAACAGAAAATCTTGGAAAGCACACCTGCATTCCCTGTGGGCAAGGCTCCATGTTAAGAGCATGCACTCATAAAACTGGCCCTAATAAGTGCAAAATTAATGAGTCTGACACGTTATTTCTTTATGAAGATGATGATCACCAGCTGGATTGGGTTGCTGGGAAGAGTGGTTCAAGCTAGGACACTGGGCTCGTTTAAGAAACAGCTCAATGATATAATGGGAAAATGGTTGGGTAGTTATTCTGGAAGGATGAAATCAAATTGACTGAGGGCGTTTTTTCATCTAAACCTACCTTTGTGATCGGCATTCCCCAGCCCACACAGTAGTGGCTCTGTGGAGCAGACTTTCATAAGTGATTCCTTACTCTTTTTTTTAAAAAAAGAGCTTGATATCTGCTGAAGAAGCAGAATGAAAATGATGAGACTAAGGCCTCAATTCCTGTGACTAGAGGAGCGGAAGATGGAACAGAACATTGGGATTTTGTCTCATTTTCTCTGGCCTTTAACATTCTGTCAACAGGATGTGTCGGCGGAGTTCCAGAGCCTTCCAAGGACATTCTACCCTTTGCACCTTTGAGACCCCTCAGCGGAACTCACGCCAGCTGAAAGCTGCCACGAGTCCCTTTTAGGCCTTCTGAAGGCCCCTTGCTAGACTAGATAATCGTTCTAGCATGGGATCAGCTACCTTGTCTGGTGGAAAAATTAGAGCTTTAGAGGGATCTTGAGCGGAGTGGAATGGAGCAGCTTCACCTTGCAAGATCGTATTAGCTGGGCTGGGCGATGCTGATGTACCCTTGCAGCAATCAACAGCCTGGGACGGGGTCTCCGGCCTGGGGTTGTAGCATGTGAGGGTTCTGCTCTGCTGCACTGTGCTGACAGCATTGGACCACTGGAATGTTTGAGTCCCAAGTTTCTTTATAGGTAATTAAATACTTGATGGAACACGGGTAAATACTGGGGTCATAAGAGGTACCATTTGTGGAATATAACAGCTTAGGTTTTAATAATTTCTTTTGAGAAGTTGGATAAATAATTACACTCAATTGTCTGAGGTACAAGATGCAATTTTGTAGATGTTCACCTTCTCTGACTTACCTGTGGTTGGTCAGAGCTGTTGAGTTATTACATAAGCATAGTTGTGGCAAAAGCAAATAAGCAATGGCATCAAGAATTTGGGATTAATGTGGCAGCACAAACTCCTAATTTGTTAACTTCATTATCATTTAAGGTAAAGAATTGTGAGGCATAAAGGTAATTTGCCTGTTTTCAATGTTGACGTCTTAACCTCCTAGATTTATAACATGCGATCTTCATATTGTCATTTGAGTGTTGTGTGAAAATAATCCCACATATGGTGATATGGAGGAAAGATTGGTCAGATTATTGTGTAGAAACATTATAAATGCATTAATGAAGTATGTGTTTATGATATCTCAATGTATAGTGATCAGAGCAATTCTTCCCTCATAGTTGGGACTATTTTTCTTTCCCCACCTCTCATATTTGGTTGTTTTATTGCAATAATAGCTCACTTAAGTGTAGAGTGTGGAATGCAAGCCCTGCAAGAATTTTTCATTTCTATACCGTGGCCAGTGCAATATATGAAAAGATGGACAAATGTCTTACTATTGAGCCTATAGCTGTTGGCCCTTAAACTATTGAGTAAAAGTAATTGGTGCATAGACATCTGATTCATTTAGTACTTATTCCATTAGGGGATATTCAAGATGGCACCCAGTTGAGTGTCTCTTCTCTAGAGAAATGAGAGGCAGCTCAGATGAAATAATGAAGGAGACTCTCTTAACCCCTCCCCTTCAAGATTTCCCTCCTTTGCCGAAGGTGGTGACTCGTTCTGGCGTACTCTTCCACTAATATCAACAGTCTTCTGTGATCTCACCCAAGCTGTCGTTCTTGTGTGAGGTTAGAAAGTGAGAGTTGGCAGTTTATTCTTCTGGGAACCAGAGCTGAGCCTGGCTCTCCCCTTGCCCACCGTTCAAGCACGTGCACTTCCAGCAGATGGAGATTATTATAATCCGCACATATCATGCTCCTCATTAAAACTGAATATATTTATATAAAAAAGTGAAAAATTATCTCCACATGTTGTTGCATAAATAGAATACAGAATGGGGAACAATGCAAACCACACGAAGGACTAAAATAATTAACCAATTTGAGCCTCAATTAATGAGTCAAAAAACAAAGTTTTATTTCATAAATGTAAAACAGTATAATTTCTCTCTTTTGTATAGCATTTTAAATATATTTCTAATTAAAAGTCTTGGTGACATGTAAAACTTTTCAACTTCCTTTTAAAATATCCTTGTGCTCTTCGCTTCATTGTGCCAAATATTGAAAAAATATGTGGTTGGAGGTAATTGGACTCAAATGTCCTTAGTAGTTCTTCCCGTCACTAATCTTCCAGTGACTGAGAGCTGATAAATGGGTCAGAGATTTAGCTAGCACTTCCAATGAGGTTGCCAATCGGTGCTTCCCCCCGGAGTGAGATGCTTGGCGTCATAGAAAGCTGGTGGACAGCTGGCAAAACAAATTCCACAAATGGTTGGTTGACTGAAGTGAAACTGTAACATTAGCTGAGCATTTTGAGACAGCTTGCAATCTTGAAGGATAACAGTTAATGTATATGAAACTGTGTTACAATACAAATTAATATATGCGTCGACGTTATCAAAATCCACGACAAGGCCTTGGACAACGTGGACCAGTTTCCATACCTCGGAAGCCTACTGTCAACAAGAGCAGACGTCGACGACAAAGTCCAACACCGCCTTCAGTGTGCCAGTGCAGCCTTCGGTCGCCTGAGGAAGAGAGTGTTTGAAGACCAGGACCTCAAACCCGGCACTAAGCTCATGGTCTACAGAGCAGCAGTGATACCCGCCCTGCTGTATGCCTCAGACATGGACCATGTACAGCAGGCACCTCAAAGCACTGGAGCGATACCACCAACGCTGCCTCTGCAAGATCCTGCAAATCCATTGGCAGGATAGGCGCACCAATGTCAGTGTTCTCGCTCAGGCCAACATCCCCAGCATCGAAGCTTTGACCACGCTCGATCAGCTCCGATGGACTGGTTCACATTGTCCGCATGCCCGATACGAGACTCTTAAAACAAGCGCTCTACTCGGAGCTCCGGCATGACAGAGAGCCCCAGGTGGGCAGAGGAAACGCTTCAAGGACACCCTCAAAGCCTCCTTGAAAATGTGTAACATCCCCACCAACACCTGGGAATCCCTGGCCCAAGACCGCACAAAGTGGAGGAGAAGCATCCGGGAAGGCGCCGAACACCTCGAATCTCTTCGCCAGGAGCAAGCGGAAGCCAAGCGCAAGGAGCGCACGTCAACCCAAGCACCCCACCCACCCGCCCCTTCAACCACCATCTGCCCCACCTGTGACAGAGACTGTAGGTCCTGCATTGGACTCATCAGTCACCTGCGAACTCATTTTTAATGTGGAAGCAAGTTATCCTCTGTTCCGAGGGACTGCCTCAGAAGAGAAGAATATATGCATGCAATAGTGCATAAATTACTATTCCTGGAGGGGAAAAAAAAAGCCATGTCAAATTTACCTCTTTAGTTTCTTACTAACATTATATTAAGTTTATATCGCTGATGCTGGGCAGATGTTTTCCACACTGCTGCAGCAGACCTCCTTTGGATTATGGTATATTGCACTACACAATGCCATAGCCATTATTAAGCAAGAAGCACAGCTGATTGGTTATTAAGTCACATATGTTTCTTAGATTTAACGTTGTCCAGACATGTCCAATTTAATATTAGTACAGTCCAAAGATGCGAAAGTGCATTTATTTTTCACCACCACAGTTGAGACAGCAAGCTTAACTGTTCAGTAATAAGTGTATCGTTTTCCAACCCCTTCTGTGTACACCAACTAAAACAGGCAGGGGCTCTGATTAATGAACAGTACAGCTTGTGGTATTATGGATTCTAATAGCTACAAATTACATGTAATTTAGTTGGTGAGGATTGGCATTATTTCTCACTTGTGGGTTTGCAAAAGCAGTACAGGAACATTTTTGTTAATGCCACTTTGGCATCAGTTAACTTTAACCAGAGTACAGAAGCATCTATCAACTAGAAATGATTTTATAAAGGTACTGCACCGTGCCCTTTTGCAAACATTAAGGGGGAAAAATTCGGTATCGCCCATTTTGGGGCGCTAATCGGCCGGGCGCAAAGTTTAGCAAAATTCGCCTCTATCGCCCCTGGAGGTGATTTGAGCGCTAAATCAGGCACTACACACCTCTCGAGGCACAAACGTCAGGGAGCGAGGCGCTACCTCAGAACGCTACCGAAGCTCAGGCGATGCTAATTACCATGGAAGCCAGACAGACTGGCGCCGTCCAGTTCTTAAAGGGGAGGGGCCATCTTGCTGGCCAGTCACTCCCTGCTCAGAGCAGCCTTGAATCTCGGCCTGGAGAGACCTCAAAAGCAATTGTGTTGGAAGCACTAATGGATAGGCCCAGGGAAAGAGCTCGGCGCTCAGGAACCTCAAAAGTACTGAGGGCCAAAACTCCTTAGGACAGCGTTAAAACCAAAATTGTTGCCAACAAGAAAAGGCAGGAAGCGCCCACCTTTAAATAGCGCTCCCCCAGCCCCTTCCCGACTTGAAAACATTCCCCTCTACCTGTCGTTCCTAGCAGCAGGCACTAAGGCAGGGGGCGCGACTCAATATCTGGTCTGGGGCGTTGCACGCTTGACTAATGTCACGATCTGCGGGCACAGGAGATCGTGGCGGTAATGTTTAGCGCCGCTGCAAAACGACTGGTCAATTTCGTGACCGCCGCTAAAATCGCCGCGCTCGGGCGCTAAGTTCCTAGCGCCCCGTTATTGCTCCCCGGAGGTGCTAACCAACCGAATATTTCCCCCTAAGTTTAGTTGCCTTTTTAATGTATGAACTGTGCAATTAAAGAAAAATTTTTTAAAAATGTTTTTTTTACAATGTTTAGTTCTTTGATTATATTATGCTTTATTGAACTACATAATACTGTAGTGAATATTATGCAATTTATATTGTTTTATTGCTTAGAACAGTCTAGGATGACCTAGCCTGACACTATACTTGCAGTCTAACTTAATTACAGA
Organism: Squalus acanthias; assembly: GCA_030390025.1. Taxonomy (NCBI): domain Eukaryota; kingdom Metazoa; phylum Chordata; class Chondrichthyes; order Squaliformes; family Squalidae; genus Squalus; species Squalus acanthias. The sequence goes on from CM059433.1 coordinate 96,101,091, forward strand.
TTTTTTGAACTTATTTACGTTGGAGAAACATTAACAAAACAGCTTGAACTCAGCAACCTTAAAGGACAATGTTCCCCCCAGCTGGGAGGGAAGACAGTTTAGGCTAAATCTGCCATCAATACTGACAAGATATCTAAGTATAGAGACAGAAACAAATTGCAGGGGATAATTTTGACCTACGCTGCTTGGGCAGTAAACTAACGAGTGGATTGCTGCCTATTACAGAACCAGCTGGATTTCTATTCCCATTAAAATCAACGGACAGGCAATCCACTCTGGCAGCTTACTGTCCAAGTGGTGCGTGTGAAAATTAACACCCCCTCCCAGTTTTTTTTTCTTTCCTCCTCACCTTTTCTTTTAGGTTTGTGTGTACTTCTCTATCCAGCTGTCTAGTTGAACCAAACTAAAGGAAGTGCTTGAGTGATGGATGGCTCTGGAGCTGGCAAAAGAGTGTCTTTTAACAAAGGTGGAAAAGGAAAATGATCTGTGTGTGATTATTGATTGCATTCACTGGAAGTTTCCAGTCAGAGTGGAGCTGTTGCCAATATGTTTAATTACTGAACATATGCAGATAGGATCTGTCTTGATTTGCCTATGACTAGAATTAAATTCTTCTTCCTGCTTCGATCATTGGCAAGGCTATTTTTGAATGACGTGCAATTCTGGGCATCCTCCCTTCCAAGAGGAGGAAGTTTGGCAGAGTAACCAGGGAGATTTGAGTAACAAGGGAGATTGAGAACTTCAGACTCTGTTATGAGAAACTTCAGAGCTGAACTTATTTTCATTGTAGAAAAGAAGTTTGAGGGGGCCAAAATTAGCATAAGCAAAATAACCATAATGAAGAAAATAATGCACATAATGTAAGTCAGAAGAAACACTTCTGGAAGTAGTGTTGGCTAGGCGTTTGCTTCACATATCCAATTCTTTAACAAAAATACATTTATACCAATCCTTCTGTCTGTTGAATGTGATTACACTTCAAAAGTACTTAATTGGCTTTGAAGCACTATTGTACATCTTGAGGATGTGCAAGGTTCTATATAAATGCAAGCTTGTTTTGTCTTCCTTCATCAAATTTTCCTTGGTGTTAAACAGGCTTAGAAACCTGCTACAATAGCAAAATACTGCGGATGCTGGAAATCTGAAATAACAACAGGAAATGCTGGAAACACTCAGCAGGCCAGGCAGTATCCGTGGGGAGAGAAACAGAGTCAATGTTTCAGGTCTGTGAAGGGTCACAGACCTGAAACGTTAACTCTGTTTCTCTTTCCACGGATGCTGCCTGGCCTGCTGAGTGTTTCCAGCATTGTCTGTTATTTTAGAAACCTGCTGCTTTACTGGATGCTGCAATAATATGTTATCGGGGCCAGATGTATAATTACATTTTTTAGCTGTATCATCGTGTTCCCAAAACTGATTTATGCTTCTGATGGGGCTCCTTGTCTGCAAGATGAACGTTTTCCGGCTGTTTCCCCACAGAAGCGCAATCGTGGAAAATGATCCCTTATCCTTACAGAATACATACCTGTATAATATATCTCAAGTTTTTTTTCCCCCAAATGAGGTAAGAAGTTAACTTTTTTTAAGAGTTAAAATAATTTTAATGAACTAAAGACATTTTGTCCATAAAGGGATTTAATGCTTGAGGGACTTTATTTTAAAAAGGAGCAGCTTGAAACTAACTATAGACCTCATTCTTGCTCACCCAGTCTTCAATCTTATGGAGGATGTTGTGAGGAAGGAAGGAAGGCTGTAACGATTTACTAAACAAAAAAGCACAAATATCCCTTTTTGAGAAAACAAAAATTTGATCTTGGTTTGGAAGATTAGAAAATTTGGAATCGTTGAGTATTGTTCTCGATTGATCATGTGTCCGTATTCTTTTTATTGAAGGTATTTTAGAAAATCTTAAAATAGGCTGACGAACTTGTGCTATTGGGGAGGGGTAGAAATATTAATGAATGTCCTGACAATCCATGTAAGCAGGTTTCTGAGCGCATAAGCACCAACTTGCGTGAAATTTGGAGGATCAGAGCTTATTAAGTATATACAATTTGAAACACTTCCAGTGATAGCGGCCCTACCATTGTCTTGCGCTATTTCTATCACTTGGTAGCAAGATACTGGGCTCCTTCAGACGGCCACAGGAAAGTCTTGGGTCTGAATTGCAGAATCATTGAAGTTCATTGTGCTCAACACCTGCGGAAATGCAATTCATTTTTTGAAATTAGAGAGCAGGCAGTGTGCAGAGGCAGAATCGGGACGAGCTGGACTCAACGGCTGCAAGTACACTTACAGAAGCAGCTGATTCGAATGTCTAGTGCCCTTAAGGGAGTTGCATTGACTGGGCAACCACCCTGGAGCTTGTTCATGTGTTGAATTGTGCAGATTGTACATGTCAAATTCCCTCTGACTTAGCCCCCATGGTTACAAGTCCTGCAGTGTTAAATTTCTGATACTGCGGACCACAAGTGTGTTTTTATGAAGTAATTTTGATAGAGAATGGGCTTTTGGTATCATTTTCCTTTTCAGAAAAGTGGTCAGGATAGCTGCTTTAGCTAAACACGTTTCATTATTGATCATGACAATCAGGCCCCTATACTAAAATGGCAAACGTTTTAAACAATCTTCAGTTTTCTAGACTTAATTTGGCACAGTAAACAAATAGATGACATAAGCAACATTTCCCATCAAACTTGCAATGTACCACCTGCAGCATTCCTATGCCCTCTAGTGCCAGAAAATTGTTGCAGCAGACTACTCAAATTATCAACAAATATATGGCAAAAAAAAGTGCAGTTACATTGTTTACTGCAGATTTTACTTGATCGCTACCCAGTAGCTTAAAGTAAATCTTCAGGACAGAGAGGCTATTGGGGGAAAAGAAATTTCAGCCTTTTAAGGAAGGAAATTTCAGAGACTTGCTTTCCTCATGACAGGTCTGTCATCATAAAACTGAGTCACTGTGCTAAGGCTGCATTCCTTTCTTCAAATAGTGTGGGACGAAGTATAATCCAGGTAGTTGTAGGAGTCAGTGGGCTTGTTTGTATCTAATCCTGAACAGAGCGGAACTGATGATATAAAGTATCCTGCATTGAAAGATCTATTTGGTATTAAATGTCAACTTTGGTACATGTAGTGCACATTTCATTGGCACTCCTGTAGATAGTGATGTGACATATTCTTCTATGTTAAAGGTGTCATGCTGCATGAGACACAATAATTGCTATTTTACAGTGAGTATATCACCCTGTTGTACAATTGGGTTCAAATAGCTCCAAATGTTTTCTGAATTTTGTTTCATCCATTGTTTTTCCTCAGTAACTGAAATATTTAGTATCCAAAATAAGGATTTAACAAAAACAAAATTTAAAATAAAAATTAATAATTTCATAAAAACATGATTAAACTTAACCATTAAATTGTCTCTTGTGTGTTTTAATGCCTTTATTAAAGTTTTTACTTGAAGGCCTCAGCCTTCCCCAAAAGCCTGGATAGTTTTGCCAAGATCTGTGAGCTGAATTTGGATTGTGCTGTCTGAGCATCTGAAGAGGTACCAAGTTTCCCAAAATGATTCTGTCCCATTCAGTCAGCTATGAACTATGATAGATTTTTTTTTCTTTAGCTTCTAGCAGTTTCTGATCAAAACCTTTTCAAAATTATTTGACCAATTTGCACACAGCAAGGTCCCACAAACAGAGGATGAATTTTAATTTACTGAGGTAAAACTCATTGGGGGAAAAATTCAGTTGGTTGCGCCTCCTGTTAGCGCCTTAAGAGGGCGCTAATGGGGCGCAAAGCAACTAGCGCCCAGGCGCGACGATGTTTGCGCCACTCGCGAAATTAACTAGACATTTTGCGGCGGCGCTAAACACTGCCGCCACGATCTCCTGCGCCAGCAGATCGTGACATCAGGCAAGTGTGCAACGCCCTGGTAGCGCCCCAGTGCGGATATTGAGTGTCGCCCCCTGCCTTACCACCTGCCGCTAGGAACGACAGGTTGAGGGGAGCGTTTTGCAGTCAGGAAGGGACTGGGGGAGCGCTATTTAAAGGCGACTGCTTCCTGCCTTTTTTTGTTTGTGACATTTTTGAACCATGCATTCTGAGAGAGAAAGAGAGACACTTCTAGAGAGATTCAACGCTGTGTGAAGGAGTTTTGGGTACTGAGCAGCACTTTGCAGGTTAATTTTGATTTGCCCTTCCTTGTATCGATTTAGAAGAGACTTTGAGGGCTGCACTCTGAGCTCTTTCCCTGGTTCCCTCCATTGTTCTTTCCAGCAGATTTGATGTACAGGTCTCTCCAGGCCGAGATTCAAGTCTGCAATGAGAAGGATGTGGATGGAAAGCAAGATCAACCATTCCCTTTAAGAACTGGCCGGAGCCATTGTGTCTGTATTCCATTGCTGACTGACATCACATGAGCTTCGCCAGCGCTCTGAGTTAGCACCTCTCTCCTCGGCCTTTGCGCCTTAAGACAGATGTGTAGCGCCTGATTTAGCGCTCCAATCACCTCCAGGGGCGATAAAAGTCAAGTTTGCAGTCGGAGGCGATAATTAGCACCAGGCGCTAATCTTAGCGCCCGGCCGATAATTGCGCCCCAAATGGGGCGATACTGAATTTCTCCCCCATTGAGTGTATTGGCCGTGTGTGAGAGAAATAAAAACAATAACTGTGTTCACATAGAAGTTACAACATAGAAATAGGCCATTCAACCAACCAGTCTGTGCTGCCGTTTTCCCTCCAAGTGAGCATACAGTCCTAATCACATTTACACACCTGTTACCATATCCATTTATCCATCTATCCCATCTGATGAGTGTCAGCTGTGGCTCAGTGAGTAGCACACTCACCTCTGAGCCAGAAGGTTGTGGGTCCAAGTCCCACTTTTTTCTTTCCTTTAATGTTGACACAGTTTCTGCCCCAACCACTGACACTGAAAGTGAATTTCACAGCTTTACAGCTCTCGGTGTAAAGAAGTTTATTTTGCTCTCTGTTCTAAATCTCTTGCATTTAATCTTGTATCTGTTGTCCCATTCTAGACTCAACTACTAGAAACAGTCTGCTTCTATCTACTTTGTCCCATCCTTTCATAATTTTTAAACAGTTCTATCATCTTCCATAATCTGTGTGGTTTTAACAAAAAAGCCCCAATTTTTCAAGTCTGTTTTCATATTTGTATTTCCTCATACCAATCCGCATCCTACTGAATTTGTATTGTATCCTCTCTCAAGCCCCAATGTACTTCCTACAGTGTCTAGCCCAATACAACACAAAGTACTCTTAAGTGAGGTCGTATTAAGGTTTTATATAGGCTCATTGTTACCTCTTGGCTTTTATATTCTACATACCTCTTGTGATAAAACCTAGAATTCCATTAGCTTTTTTTAACAGCCTTATCTACCTGTGGTGTCATTTGAACCTGTACCCCCAAATTCCTTTGCTCTTCCACAGCACTGAGCATATTTTCAGAGTGCAATTACTGCTGCTATTTTTTTTTTACCTGAATGTATTATCTCACACTGACACTTTTTAGCCTATTCCCTTATATTAGCAATATCCCTCTGCTGCTTCCTTTGGTATTCTAAAGAATTAATTATACCTTCTAGTTTGGTATTATCTGCATAGTTAAGCCTATATTGACTTCAATGACTTCTATGAAAAGCTAGTTGATTTCCCTTGACATTGCACATGGAGATTCAAGACCAAGTATTCAATCCAGCAAGGTTAGAGGGCAGGGATTATTGGACCCAGCTGGAGAGGGCAGAGGATAGAGTGGGAATGAGGAGAAAACAGGTGGAGGAGGTAGAGCATAAGGCCCTAATTGGCCTATATCCAAAACATTGATCTGCACAATGAACAGGAGTTGCCTCAGAACAGAAACCATCAGTAAGTTCTGTCTAACAACAGAAAATGCTGGAAATACTCAGCAGGCCAGGCAGCATCCATGGAGAGAGAAACAGAGATAATGTTTCAGGTCTGGGACCCTTCATCAGAACTGGAAAAAGCTGGAGATGTAACAGATATTAAGCAGGTGCAGAGACAGGGGGGGGGGGGGGTTTAGGAGGGGAGGAAGGAATTTAAAGAAGATACTGTGCTTATGTAAGAGGCAGGAAAGATAAAATGTTGCAAATGGGAATGGCAAAATCATACAGCATGAAAAATGGGGGCAGGGATTATTGTCTGAAATTGTTGAACTCGATGTTGAGTCCGGAAGGCTGTAAAGTGCCTAATTGAAAGATGAGGTGCTGTTCCTCGAGCTTACGTTGAGCTTCTTTGGAACAATGTAATAGGCCGAGGACAGAGAGATCAGAGTGGGAGTGAAGCGGAGAATTAAAGTGACAGGCGACCAGAAGCTCAGGGTCACCCTTACAGACTGAACGGAGGTGTTGCGCAAAGCGGTCACCCAATCTGCGTTTGAGGAGACCGCATCGTGAGCAGCGAATACAGTAGATTAAATTGCAAGAAGTACAAGTAAATCGCTGTTTCACCTGGAAGGGGTGTTTGGGGCCCTGGACAGTGGGAAGATGCCGAGCGAAGGGGAAGGGCTGTTAGGGGTGATTGAGGAGTGGACCAGGGTGTCGCGGAGGGAGCGGTCCCTTCGGAATGCTGAAAGGGGAGGTGAGGGGAAGATGTATTTGGTGGTGGGATCACGTTGGAGGTGGCGGAAATGGTGGAGGATTATCCGTTGAATGTGGAGGCTGGTGGGATGAAAGGTGAGGACAAGGGGAACCCTATCGTGGTTCTGGGAGGGAGGGGAAGGGAAGGGGTAAGTTCTGTCCAACTGCAGTGAGTACAAAAAATAGTGTTCGCTTTATTTTTCAGGAACCAAAAAATTAATTTACTATCACCGGGAAGATCTCTTATAAACTTTTATTTCCAAAATATGTCAATAGACACATGCATCACCCCTTCCCCCCCCGGCCACCTTTGGAACAGCATAATCCAGGGCTCACTGAGAAATGCCATGGTAGATCTGCTAGTATGTATCTCAAAATGATGTAATTTCCACATTGTCTATTACATTATTAACACAACCCATTTGGGCCTCCATCATTTCACTAGTTATTCAGTGCAAATTATGTTTTCGGAACATTTCACCTGTAGAAAATGGGGCCAAAGTGATTGTAGCCAACTCTCATTTTGACTTTGGCATTTGATGGTCTTGGAAACAACAGTAAAACATTTTGGATCTTCCTCTTTTCTCGAGTCATTTCTTGACTCTTGGCTCTTCCATCTATTTACTTGTAGTCTTTTCTTAGTTTATTTCCTCTTGTGTTTCCTCTCTGTGTTTTTAGATTATCATTCTGTCAAGTCACCATTATCACATTGTCCCAGAAAAAATTAAATATACCAAGGCCACATTGATGCCACCGAAGTGGAGGAGGGGTCTGGGGTTCGGAGAATGTGCGGTCGTTAATATGCCCGGTGTAGGATTAATGAATTGGGAATGTTCCTGGAAACTGAAAACTAATGCAATATTTTTTCCAATAATTTCGGGGATTACTTTCCTCGGAACTTCTCCCACTATGCCACCATAACTTCAGTGGAATCTCCTTTTGCGCACAGCGCGATGGGACATTTTACTAAGTTAAAGACGTTATTTAAATACAAGTTGTCATTGTAAATGGGGTTTCCACTAATCTGTCAAAGTTATGGGGGCACAGCAGAAGAAGTTTCTTACTATTCACATTCAGCAGGAATGGGGTTTCTGAAATTGAGTAAAATTGGGGCTGAGGCTGGAAGGGAATGTAGGCATTATGTTTGAGGTTGGCACATAGGATGGCACAGGCAGAGTTTGTATGGGGCTGGGAGGTATTGGACATTCCAGGACTTGGAATGAACTGGGGAGTCTGGAGCCAGGCATCACTTCAGGAAAGTGGAGCCAGGCCCTGGCAGCACTCGAGTGTGGGGAGCTGGGGCCTGTCAGCACTGGGGGTCGGGGGTGGGGAGCTGGGGCCTGTCAGCACTGGGGGTCGAAGGTGAGGAGCTGGGGCCTGTCAGCACTGGGGGTCGAAGGTGAGGTGCTGGGGATCGAAGGTGAGGAGCTGGGGCCTGTCAGCACTGGGGGTCGAAGGTGAGGTGCTGGGGATCGAAGGTGAGGAGCTGGGGCCTGTCAGCACTGGGGGTCGAAGGTGAGGTGCTGGGGGTCGAAGGTGAGGTGCTGGGGGTCGAAGGTGAGGAGCTGGGGCCTGTCAGCACTGGGGGTCGAAGGTGGGGAGCTGAAGCCTGTCAGCACTGGGGGTCGAAGGTGAGGTGCTGGGGGTCGAAGGTGAGGAGCTGGGGCCTGTTAGTACTGGGGGTCGAAGATGAGCTGGGGCCTGTCAGTACTGGGGGTCGAAGGTGAGGTGCTGGGGCCTGTCAGTACTGGGGGTTGAAGGTGAGGAGCTGGGGCCCGTCAGTACTGGGGGTCGGGGGTGAGGAGCTGGGGCTGGTCAGTACTGGGGGTCGAAGGTGAGGTGCTGGGGGTCGGGGGTGAGGAGCTGGGGCTGGTCAGTACTGGGGGTCGAAGGTGAGGTGCTGGGGGTCGAAGGTGGGGAGCTGGGGCTGGTCAGTACTGGGGATCGAAGGTGAGGTGCTGGGGGTCGAAGGTGGGGAGCTGGGGCTGGTCAGTACTGGGGGTCGAAGGTGAGGTGCTGGGGGTCGAAGGAACTCAATGTTGTTTGGGGGCCAAAAGCTGATTTAGCGAGAGAATGGTTGAATTTGATCAGACCCAGTTTCTGCAAACTGAGAGGCAGTAGCCACGAATGAGGGTTTGTACTGTGATTGCACAATGTATTTCAGTTGTGCTGCAGTGCTCAATCTATATGAACATATTCAACCTGAAAAATCATTCTTGTATACCACATCAGCAAGAATATTTTATTTTAATACTGTTATGGAATCCTGGAAAATACCTGTGTGCTTTTGCTCTTATATTCCAGGCTATAGTTGAACAAGTACTTGAGGAACATTTGGCTGAAGGTCGTTTGTATCCTCCTCTCAACACAATCAGAACTGTTTCCCTAAAACTGGCTGTGAAGGTAATGAAATTTCCTTTAAGGGACAATCAATTTATTATATGTAACTTTTTTTTTCAGCTAAGTCATGCCACATTCATTTTTTTCTCCAATAGCAATATAGTACTTTGAGAGATATTCATAACAAAAATATTGTCAGTAACTATTTGCCATACTGTTTTTTCAATAGTGCATTGTGTTATTAAGGATTCAACTACCAAAAATGACCCGGTGACTTCTATAAAAGGCTAGTTGATCTAGCTTGGCATTGTACGTGCCGACTCAAGATCAAGCATTCAGGTCCAGCAGGGTTAGAGGGCAGGAATAATTGGACCCAGATGGGGTAGGGAGAGGACAGAGGTGGAGTGAGGAGGGGATGGAGAGGAGCAAATGGAGAAGGCAGGTAGAAGAGGGAGGGCATAAGGAGGAGGATGCAAGGGAAGAGGGAGGGGAAGCAGGGTGGGAGAGAGGAGGTGGTGGTACGTGTGGCAAAATTAAAGCCCATGGGATAAAAGGGGCAGTAGCAGCATGGATACAAAATTGCAAAGGGATAGAAAACAGAGTTGTGGTGAATGGCTGGCTGTTTTTCAGACTGGGCGGAGGTATAGAGTGACGTTCCCCAGGGTTCAGTACTAGGACCACTGCTGTTTTTGATATACATCAATGAGGATAGCAATAGACTTCAAGAGGACATAGACAGGCTGATGGAATGGGCGGATACATGGCAGATGAAATTCAACGCAGGAAAGTGTGAGGTGGTACATTTTGGTAGGAAGAATGAGAGATAATACACGCTAAATGGTACAATTTTAAAGGGGGTGCAAGAACAGAGACACCGGGGGGTTGCTTGTGCACAAATCTTTGAAAGTGGCAGGACAGGTTAACAAAGCAGTTAATAAAGCGTATGGGATCCTGGGCTTTATAAATAGATGTGAGAAGTCGCACAACACCAGGTTATAGTCCAACAGCTTTATTTGAAATCACAAGCTTTCGGAGCGCTGCTCCTTCGTCAGGTGAAGTGAAGAGATGCATATAGGCACAGCATATATAGTCAGAGAACACTGCCAGATGATTATAGTTAATCTTTCCAACTGCCCTTTATCACACCTCGGCAGAGAGATAATCACGGCAATCAAAGGTGTAGATGGTGTTCTCTGACTATATATGCTGTGCCTATATGCATCTCTTCACTTCACCTGACGAAGGAGCAGTGCTCCGAAAGCTTGTGATTTCAAATAAAGCTGTTGAACTATAACCTGGTGTTGTGTGACTTCTCACATTTGTCCACCCCAGTCCAACACCGGCATCTCCACATCATTTATAAATAGAGGCATAGAGTACAAATGTCAGGAGGTTATGTTAATCCTCTATAAAACAATGGTTCGGCCCCAGCTGGAGTATTGCCCAATTCTGGGCACCACACTTTAGGAAGGATGTGAAGGCTTCGAGAGGGTACAAAAGAGATTTACTAGACTGGTTCCAGGGATGAGGGATTACAGTTATGTGGATAGACTGGAGAAGTTGGGTTGTTCTCCTTCGAGCAGAGAAGGCTAAGAGGAGATTTGATGGAGGGGTTTCAAATCATGAAGAGTTTAGATAGGGGAAATAAAGAGAAACTGTTCCCAATGGGTGAAGGGTCAATAACCAGAGGGCACAGATTTAGGGTGATTGGCAAGAGAACCAGTGGTGACATGAGGAAAAACTTTTTTACGCAATGAGTGGTTAGGATTTGGAATGCACTGCCTGATAGAGGGTGGTGGATACAGATTCAGTAGTAGCCTTCAAAAGGGAATTTGATAAATACTTGAAGGAGAAAAAAATAGAAGGATATGGGGAAAGAGCCAGGGAGTGGGACTAACTTGATTGCTCTTTGAAAGAGCCGGCACAGACTCGATGAGCCGAATGGCTTCCTTCTGTGCTGTCCTATTCTATGAATGAGGAGCAAGCGAGGGAGAAGAGGTCATGAGGAGGAGGAAGCAATGGAGGATATTTGTACAACTAGTGGTGGGAGTTGGGGAACAGTTTCTAGGCCTATTTTGATTCTCTGTGGAGGAGGAGGGCAGTGGGCCAGCAACAATCTCCCTGCTCAGTGAGGGGGCTTGAATTGCTTCAATGCTCTGCTCAGTGGGGAGGTGAAGACCGAAATGCTACTTGTAGGGGGAGAAGGCGAGGGGCAAAAAGCCTGGCTTGGGGGGGAGGGGGGTGGGGGGAGCGGGGGAGCAGACCTGGAGTGCTGCTTAGAATGGGGGTAGCGGGGCGCAAATTATGCTTAGTATGGCGGGGTGGGGGTGCGAAGAAGGTCCAATATGCTGCTGTGGCAGGGGGAGGGGCATAAAAGACCGGGCTTTTAGAATGGTTTGTGTTTTTAAATACAAGGAAGCTTTCTACAGTTGATCTTTTATCTTGATGCCTTTTGATAGAACCCTCCTTCTGTTCTAAATATGCATTCTATTCTCTGGAAAACCCAGAATAATAACCTGTTACACCTGTAGCTGACACTATTGGTAAGCATACCAGGCAATTTTTATAAACAAGGGTGGGGTTTGTTGCCACCACTGAATGGAGACAGTTGCGACGTCATAGCTGCTAGCTCACTTGTGAGGGTATGTGTTGGCGAGCGGACAGGCAGTCAGCAGGAGAGGGCAGCTGTGGTGAGGCCTGGTGAACAGGATGGAGCCAAGGTGGGGGTCCAGCACTGTACCTTGCAACAGAGGCACCGTGAAATCCCAGGGGAGAAGGATTGGGGGCGCCTTTTGCTTGTGAAAAGCCTGTGGCCTGAAGGAATGTTCACGGAGAGAGGGTCTGAAGAAGGAGAGTTGGGCAAATGGGTGGATGTGGTGGGAAGCAGTTCAGGAGCCAAAGAATTATAAAAGTTTTAATTTTATTTAATTCAAATTATAAAAATTGCCTGGTAGGCTTACCAATAGTGTCAGCTACAGGTGTAACAGGTTTTTATTCTGGGTTTTCCACTGAGAGAATAGAACACATATTTAGAATAACAGAAGGAGGGTTCTATCAAAAGGCATCAAGATAAAGGATCAACTGTGGAAAGCTTCCTTTGTATATAAAACACAAAAACCATTCTAAAAGCTGCAGATGGGAATTAGAATAGTTTGGGAGTTTTTGAAAGTCTCGTGCAAGACGTCAATGTCTGTGACCCAGTTCCTGCTGCAGGACTGAACCTCCTGTGTCGCCTTTCCTTTCAGGTTGCTGAATATGCGTTCAGAAATGGAATGGCATCTATGTACCCGGAGCCGGAAGACAAAGCATCTTTTATCAGTTCCCTGATTTACAGCACTGATTATGACGAGTTTGTAATTGATTCCTACACCTGGCCAGAAGAAGCCTCAAAGATTCAAACAGTCAAAAAATAAAAGCCTTTTCCCTCGAGTCTAGACATTAAATAGAGGTATCTCATCAGTTTAAATCATAATGGAAAATTAATCAGTGGATGTTCAGGATTATAAATTTTGCAGTGTGATGCAGGTATTTTGCTTTCAGTTTTTGGCAAAAAATATAACTTTTCTGCAACTAACATTTTTCTTTTTTGTAACCAAAAATTATTAATCTTTCAATTATAATCTTTCAACTGTGCTGCAGATCTCAGTCTGTGGCTAGGAAGACAGATGTCCATAACATTCATTAATGGCACTCTACGGCTGATTAAATGTGACCCACACTGAATTCCTTTCCTCTGCTCTGCTTGGTGCTGGTGGGATTGGGAGCTGGCCATCTGGGAGGAAGGACCCTGAGTGCTGAGGTTAACTAAGGCTGGCACTTAAACTCTGGCCTTCCAGTCGACGGCATCACTAGACAACACCAAAAGTGGTCATTTAAAACATTTTCAACCCCGTTTTGCAGACAGTGGTAAGGTGCTTTTGCAATGTCCGTATTGAGATACGGGGGAAACCAGGCTGGAGGGAGTGGGGCCGGGGGGGGCAGTTAAAATCAAGTGGGTGACTTAACCACTCTGCTCCCACCCCAAAGTGGGTGACTGTAATTGTAAACTTAATGTGGCAAGGACACATGCCAGAATCTGGCTGGGTCCTTCTTTAAATATGCAGATCGGGCTCAGTTGGCATCATCGGGACCCGTCTACTACTTTTACCTGAAAGCTGAGCGGGGGAACAGTGATGATTTCTCCGCCAGGTCAAAGCTGCCAGGAGCTGCATCGAGGGCCAGAAAGGGCCCAGTAAGAAAACTTTTGAAATGTATTTGAAGTTTTCTTACGGGCCAGAAGGAATATGAATGCTCCTCCGGGCTCTGCGAGGAAACCTTGGACCTCCCATTGGCCTGGGCTTTCTTCCCCCCCCCCCCCCCCACCCCCAACTCCTCTTCCTGACCACAATTCCTCTGCTGCGTCCCTCTTATCCACTCAACTTGTGCCGGGCACCATTCCCGCGGGTCACCGACGGTGGCCTCCATGCTGCCAATTTTAATGGCCGGGCAGCTGCTTCCCAGTGGTTACGGTTGGGGAAATCAGCAAGCAGCTTGCTAATGAGGTCTAACTGTTAAAATCAGCCAATCCTCCCACTGACTGCTCCTGGATGTCCTGGCCGCCCTCCTGCCTGGGAGTGAAAATAGAACCCATTATTTTTCTGGTTAAATAGTTTGGATGTTAGATAACTCCAGGAAAAAAAACCTAAAAATTGTTTAATATTACATGAAAGGGAATATATTACTAGGAATCAGTTACAGCTGCTATATAGAACAGTGATTTCTGTTCTAGTTGTACCATAAATTTATACATGTTTACATTGCAGCATGGTATTGATTTTTGCTCTGGGACACAAAGCGATGGATACAGTGGCAACTTTGTGAGAGTGCGAAATATGCATATAACATAAGGCCCACTGTGTTGCAAACAATTATCAGAAATCAAATGCCTCCCAAGATTTTTCAAAAAAAGCATGAAAATGATTGTTCAAGAAAGAAGCCGTTCATTTTTCAAATTGATCATGTTGTGATTTACTTCAGCAAAAGCACAGCCGGAAAATAACTTGAATTTCAAGAGACGGAACTCATTTAATAAGGGATTTTTCAGCATTAATCACCAATATCAGATTTGGGGGGAAATTCAAAAGAGCTGACAAAATAGATGTGCTTTAAAGTGAAATTTTTGGGTGTGATGTTGCAGCTGTGGCTTTGAACTCTCAAACCTCCCCCTCCCAAAACAACAGTAACTTGAAAATTATACAGAAGTCTTTTGAACTATAATCTTGCATTTCACATCAATACAATACTTTCAAATACAATCTATAGACATGAATGGGATGCTGTATTTAGAAAATGCTTGTACGGGTTAGTTTCATGGAAAAAAATAAAGTGACTGGAATAGAATTTGTGTACTGTTGCATCAGTTATATCCTTTTTCTTTCATTATAAGGCAACTGTGTAACACAACTCAACATTATTAAAATATAGCAGGAAGGCTGAGTGTTAAGAGAAAAGATACTGGGTAAATCGAGATAAAGTAGAGATATAAAATAAAGTCAATATACATTGTGATCAGAGCACTTTTGTTCTATCAAATTGGGAAAATATGAAAGATTTAGAGACAGTAAATGTGAATTTAAAATTGGCTTCATAGACGAGGTTATGGAAGAAGCTATCCTTTGTCTTTCTGATTGTTGTGGGGGCTACCCAATTCTGAATTTTTTTTAATGAGCAGACACAGGCAATCACAGGGCTATTCGTCTTGCCTCAATACAGGGTAAAATAATGATTATTAGGAGTAAATTTGAGGATTATCTGTACAATAATATCCTAGTAAACAACAGTCCACATCAATTCAGAAGGGGAACATCTCGTCTTCCCAACCTCCTTGACTTTTGTTTTTTGAGGATGTGACACATCAAATGGACTATGGAAAGCCCTAGAATGTGTTGTATGAGACTTCTGCGTGACAGGTGACCAGTTAAGCTCAAAGCTGTGGGGACTGCGATAAACATTTGGAATGAATTAGAAATTGTCTAATGGATAGAAAACAGTGGGTAATGAGTTAGGAGTTATTTTGGGGTGAGAAGGGAATGATTGCTCAGTGGGATGACCCAGAGGTTAGTATTGGGACTATTTATTGTTTCTAATTCACAGCAGTGACTTGGATTCAGAAGCTCAATCAAATTATTAAATTTTTTTGATTATACCAAACTAGGAGATAGCTCAGGAAATACAAAATGAGTTGGATGAAATGTGTAAGTGGGCAGAATGAAAATTATTACGGACATATATAAAGTACTACTCTCCACCTCGCGCGTGCTCTTTCTCTCCTCCTTTAAGGCCCTCCTTAAAACTTACCTCTTTGACCAAGCTTTTAGTCACCTGTTCCAATATCTCCTTGGGCTCGGTATCCATTTTTGTATTATTACGCTCCTGGAACATTTTCCTACGTTAACGGCACTACATAAATGCTGTTACTGTTGCCATTCTGGTGACAATATTGCTTTTGTTGAAGTAGCAGACAGAGGAATTTCACACACGCGCACACACAATGCTACTTCAACCCCAGGATTCAAGTTCAATGGTCACCATGTTCTATATTTAAAATTTTTTATTTTGGTGAAGCAATTCATCACATTCAAAGATTTCTTCTTTGCAAATAGTGATTCTACCATCCTGACATGGTGAAAACAGACACCAGTCAGGACATGTAAAAAATAACAGCATTGTCATAACAATCTAAATGGGGCAGAAGAGCAAAGGGATCTCTGAGTACAAATACACAAATCGCTAAAAGTAGCAATGCAGGTTTATAAGGCCATAAAAAAGCAAACCAAGCACTAGGGTCTATTTCTAAAGGGATAGAATTGAAAAGTAAAGAAGTTATGTTAAACTTGTATCGAACCTTGGTTGGACCACACTTGAAGTACTGTGTACAATTCTGGTCACTATATTATAGAAAGGATATCGAGGCACTGGAGAGGGTGCAGAGAAGATTTACAAGGATACCACCAGAAATGTGAGGTTAATACCCATCGGGAAAGGATGAACAGGCTGGGTCTCTTCTCTCTCAAAGTGAAGGCTGAGATGTGACCTATTAGAGGTCTTTAAAATTATGAAAGGGGTTTTGATAGAGTAGACACAGTGTTTCCACTTGTGAGGAAGAGCAAAATCATCTAAAATTTCAATAAACTTTATTAAATATCTTAATTTTAAAATAAAGACCTCCTTTAAATTCATTTTATAACTTGTTGCCTGTTAATATTCTAGCTTGACACTCCCTTTCAAATATCTTGCATTCTACTAATCCCTATCCTAAGGACTCAATCAAACATCAGTAAGCTTAGAGAACGTAAAGTGAAAAATAAACACAATAGAAAATTAAGAGCTGCACCCAAATGCTTAGAGCAGTTTTTTTTATTATTAGAACTTCATTTTGTATAGAGAAACATTTTCCATATATCAGTTTTCTTCTTTATATTCTGAAGTGTGTTCAGGAGAACTTTCTTGATCAGTACATTTCCAGCCCAACAAAGAAGGAGGCATTGCTGGATCTGGTTCTGGGGAATGAGATGGTTCAGGTGGATCAAGTTTCAGCAGGGGAACATTTGGGGAACAGTGATTATAGTAGCTTTAGGTTGGCTATGGAAAAGGACAAAGAGCAATCTAGTCAAAATACTTAACTGGAGGAAGGCCAATTTCAGTGGGTTGAGAACGGAGCTGGCCCGGGTAAATTGGAATCAAAGATTGGCAGGAAAAACCATAATCAAACAATGGGCTGCTTTTAAAGAGGAGATGGTTCAGGTACAGTCAAGGTACATTCCCACGAGGGGGAAAGGTAGAGCAACCAAAGCCAGAGCTCCCTGGATGACAAAAGAGAGAGAGTCAGATGAAGCAGAAAAATGGGGTGTATGACAGATGTCAGGTTGAGAATACAAGTGAGAACCAAGCTGAATATAGAATGTTCAGAGGGGAAGTGAAAAAGGAAATAAGAGGGGCAGAGGGAAAATATGAGAATAGACTAGCAGCTAATATAAAAAGGAATCCAAAAGTCTTCTATAGGCATATAAATAGTAAATGGGTAGTAAGAGGAGGGGTGGGGCCGATTAAGGAACACAAAGGAGTCCTACGCAGGAGGCAGAGGGCATAGCTGAGGTACTAAATGAACACTTTGCATCTGTCCTTACCAAGGAAGAAGATGCTGCCAAAGTCATAGTGAAAGAGGAGGTAGTGGAGAGATTGGATGGGATAAAAATTGATGGAGGTACTAGAAAAGCTGGCTGTACTTAAAGCAGATTAGTCACCAGGACCAGATGGGATGCATCCTAGGATGCTGAGGGAAGTAAAGGTGGAAATTGCGGAGGTACTGGCCACAATCTTCCAATCCCCCTTGGATACGGGGGTGGTGCCAGAGGACTGGAGAATTGCAAATGTTACACCCTTGTTTAAAAAAGGGCGTAAGGATAAACCCAGCAACTATAGGCCAGTCAGCTTAACCTCGGTAGTGGGGAAGCTTTTAGAAACGATAATCAGGGACAAACTTAACAGTCACTTGGACAAGTGTGGATTAATTAAGGAAAGCCAGCACGGATTTGTTAAAGGCAAATCATGTTTAACCAACTTCACTGAATTTTTTGATGAGGTAACAGAGGGTTGATGAGGGCAATGCGGTTGATGTGGTGTACATGGACTTCCAAAAGGCTTTTGATAAAGTGCCACATAATAGGCTTGCCAGCAAAGTTGAAGCCCATGGAATAAAGGGACAGTGGCAGCATGGATACGAAATTGGCTAAGTGACAGGAAACAGAGAGCAGTGCTGAACGGTTGTTTTTCGCACTGGAGGAAGGTATACAGTGATGTTCCCAGGGGTTGGTACTAGGACCACTGCTTTTCTTGATGTATATTAATGATTTAGACTTGGGTGTACAAGGCACTATTTCAAAATTTGCAGATGGTACAAAACTTGGAGGATAGGGATAGACTTCAAGAGGACAGAGAGGCTGGTGAAATGGGTGGACATGTGGCAGATGAAGTTTAATGCAGAAAAGTGCAAAATGATACATTTTGGTAGGAAGAGCGAGGAGAGGTAATATAAACTAAAGGGTACAATTCTAAAAGGGGTGCAGGAACAGAGACCGGGGGTATATGTGCACAAAATGTTGAAGGTGGCAGGACAGATTGAGAAAGTGGTTAAAAAAGAATACAGGATCCTGGGCTTTATAAATAGAGAGGTCGCACAACACCAGGTTATAGTCCAACAGTTTTATTTGAAATCACAAGCTTTCGGAGCTTACTACTCCTTCGGGTTTATAAATAGAGGCATAGATTACAAAAACAAGGAAGCTATGATGAGCCTTTATAAAACACTGGTTCGGCCCCAACTGGAGTATTGTGTCCAATTCTGGGCACCGCACTTTCGGGAAGCTATGAAGGCCTTAGAGAGGGTACAGAAAAGATTTACAAGAATGGTTCCAGGAATGAGGGACTTCAGTTATATGGAGAGACTGGAGAAACTGGGGTTGTTCTCCTTAGAGCGGAGAAGGTTGAGAGGAGATTTGATAGAGGTGCTCAAACTCATGAGGGGTCCAGACAGA
The DNA here is from genome assembly GCA_030390025.1 of Squalus acanthias. Taxonomy (NCBI): domain Eukaryota; kingdom Metazoa; phylum Chordata; class Chondrichthyes; order Squaliformes; family Squalidae; genus Squalus; species Squalus acanthias. The sequence goes on from CM059433.1 coordinate 96,119,620, forward strand.
GGATAAGAGAGAAACTGTTCCCATTGGCGGAAGGGTCGAGAACCAGAGGACACAGATTTAAGGTGATTGGCAGAAGGTCCAAAGGCGACATGATGTAAAACTTTTTTAAGTGGTTATGATCTGGCATGCACTGCCTGAAAGGGTGGTGCAGGCGGATTCAATTGTGGCTTTCAAAAGGGAATTAGATAAGTACCTGACAGAAAAAAACTTGCAGGGCTACGGAGAAAGGGTGGGGGAGTGGGACTAGCTGAAGTGCTCTTGCAGAGAGCCGGGCAGGCCGAATGGCCTCCTACTATGCTGTAACGATTCTATGATTTTAAGTGAAGTAAAAATTCCCATCGGGGAAAGGGAGAAAAATTACATCAGCTGGAGTTTTCTCAAGGGAGGCGGGTTAAGGGTGGGGGGCCCGGGATGCCGGGCTCCCACAGGCGAATGCAACGCCTCGGATTCCCACCCAGCCAGCCAGATTGAGGGGCCGGTCTGGGGGAGGGATCAAGGGAGGAGGATCGGCAATTGGCGGGGATCGGTGGGGGGGGGGGGGGGAAGAGAGCATCGGCAGGGGCCAGGGATCGGCGGTGGGGGGGGGGGGGGGGGGGTGGTCAGCTGGGGATCGTGCCTGGGGTGGAGAAAAGATGAGAGAGCATCGGGGCCGGCCTCCTCCTCATCGTTGGGGGTGGGAGGCCTGGGAAGGTGTTCGTAGGCCTCGTGAGGGGGCTCTCTGATTGTGGGGGGTGGATATGGTAGGGACCCTGGATTCACGAGGTAGGTATGAAGCCACTTACCTCCTGGATGCAGCAGTCCCCGCCTCTGTTTAACTGCCGGGTTTCACGAATTGTGTGAAACCCATTCACAGGTAGTTAAACACAAAATGGAAGTGAAAAAAGAGGCTTCCAGCCTCATTACAATATTTAAATTGAGGTAACACCCCCTGGTATTGGGTTGGCTGCCCGCCGCCCCATCCCGCCTCCGGTAAAACCTGTTTTTTTGGGGGGAAATTCCAGCCATTGTCCCCCAACTGACCGGGTAATCGCAGGCCACCGCGACCAACAAAGACCAACTCCAAGGAAGAAAACCCGAAGACTCGCAAAGTTTCCACACTACAACCTACTCCTGACTTACCCCTGGGTAAGATTTTCCCTAAAAACTCTAAGCCCTACTGCTGAACTAAAGAAATTGGGTACTCACCAGATAAATCCACAACGACATCCTACCACATCAGCGGACTCGCGAAGACTGACCAGAGACCCAGGTGAAGTCCTCTACCGCGTATGGGGTATGGCAGACACTAACCGCTATAAACAGCGAACCCCAAAACCGCAATTTAGCCCAACTGTCAAAGGATTGGTGAGCATTATCCCTGGTCCTTCAAAACCTAACTTAGCCAGAAAAGTGGGGTTGGGAGGGGTGAAGTATTGTTCTACTGTCATTTCCCTCGCTTTAATAAAGATTGAAGTTCTTTCATCAAACTCAGTTGTCTGCTGCACCTTTTGTATCACAACCCCCAAATAAGTCCAAGGTCTAGAACCAAGGGAGTGGGAGCGATTCGAACTGCTCAGAAGTCAGAGGTAAAGCTCTGAACCGCTCAGAGGGCAACACGGCGGCATAGTGGTTAGCACTGTTGCCTCACAGCGCCAGGGACCCGGGTTCGAATCCGGCCTCGGGTGACTGTCTGTGTGGAGTTTGCACATTCTCCCCGTGTCTGCGTGGGTTTCCTCCGGGTGCTCCGGTTTCCTCCCACAGTCCAAAGATGTGCGGGTTAGGTTGATTTGGCTATGATAAATTGACCCTTAGTGTTAGGTGGGGTTACAAGGATAGGGTGGGATATGTGTCAGTGCAGGCTCGATGGGCCGAAATGGCCTCTATCTGCACTGTGGGGATTCTGTGAAAGCTGACACAAAAACACCACCCCCTTCAAGGCAGAGCTTTGATAATGCTGGGAGTTGAGAGGCAGTATTTAATTTCATCAAAACAGAGCAGGAATATAAGTTAGATTCATGCATGTATTCTAGCTGGTCATTATACATATTTTATATGGTCAACGTACAGTATCTGTTGGGTAAATGCATGTGATGTGTGTATTTAAAGCATGTACAGCATTTAAGATTCATTTCTTTTCTCTTGTGTTTTATATTATCACCTAGCTTTTCTACTTGGCCTTCCAACTGGTGAAAGTGCACTGGGTTTAGTTTTTCTGCCACAATCATGTGGTCCTGATCCTGGATGATTTACCGAGGTCAGGATCATTTGAACAATTTTAGCAGGCTCCAGGAAGCCCACTTGGGAATGGTGAGAGAATGGCTGGGCAGGCCCTGGGCTTCTGCCACAATATAATGCAGCTGGTGGCCTTAAGACTAATACAACGTGATAACATTTAATATGGAAAACACCTTAGCTTTTGTTGGTTTTCTAGGCTGGCAGGTATAACTCCATCGTAGTTTTTTTGTGTGGTTCTGCTGTGTTCTATAGAATAAAAGCAAGTTTTTAAATCACATATATAGGTCTAGATTTTCCACTTCAGTTGTACCAGCTCCCAAGCATAACTGGACCAGAGTGCAGTGGGCGATTCTTCGGGAGCTGCTTGCTCTATGACTTTTGACATTTTCTGCTGTAAATTACATCATGCAATTGATTGCCTAGAATTTCCAGCCCTTTAATTTTTAACTCCCTCCCTTCTGCCACCCAAAGATATGCTGGATGCCAAGAATGTACCAACTTTCCTTACAGTCAGCATTGCTGAGGCAAAAGTGATGGGAAATGTCATCTGATATATCCCCAACATTTGTATCCAATTATAATGTGCCTGCCCATATTTGGGTGGATCTATTATTTGCCTGACATCACTTCTGGTTGAAAGTGGGGCACGCAGCTCCTAAAGAATTTACTACACACTTCACTCAAGTTATACTTGGGGCAGCATACTTCAAGCAGAAAATCTTGGCTTACATTTAAACCTTCCTTTAATTCTATAGAGCACATGTGAAGAAACTATGAAGTAGTTTTACATGACAACCTAGAAAACGAACAAAAGCTAACCAACAGCTTCAGAAAAAGCTGACAACTTCAATATGGGATTGAACAAATGATATGAAAACAAGTTATTACACAAAGTGCAGTGTAACTTAAGCTATAAGTATACCCAGCTTTTCTTCACTGGTTGCAGGAAACATATCAATGCTACTTTGAATGAACACTAAGCAGGTATTCTGAAAAGCTTCCAGTACCTTGACTAAAGGGGAACGATATGGAGTCTGCAACATGGAGCAGGCTCGAGGAATACCCAAGACCTGTGTTCGACATTGCACCACTGTGAAAACTGCGGCACTAGACAGAGCTCTCCATTGAAATAGGAACAAAAGCACAAACAATGCTAACTCTTCCCCTCCTAAGGAAGTGACTTGTTCAGCTAAGCACTACAGAGGTGAATTTCCACAGGGATTCTCCCGATCACCTGCTGTAGCTTCAGTGGAGTAATTGTGGAAATTCCAGAAAAATGGCGCATACACTTTACGTCATTTTTCTCTGGTTTCTGTGGCTCTTCTGCCAAGGTTGTGGCAGACGATCGGGAGAATCCTCATGGAAATTTACCCAACCCTCCAAGTATTCAAGGAGAAAAGCAAGGCAGGGAGGCGAAGCGCTTGAACCCACACGTGAATAAAATTAGACCTCGGTGACTGATTGGCTAGCAACTATCCAAGTGCAAAGAAGTTTTTTTTAATTCATGGGATGTGGGCATCACTAGCAATGCCAGCGTTTATTGCCCATCCCTAATTGCCCTTGAGTAGGTGGTGGTGAACCCCCTTCTTGAACCGCTGCAGTCTGTGAGGTGAAGGTACACCCACAGTGCTGTTAGGTAGGGAGTTCCAGGATTTTGTCCCAGCGACAATGAAGGAAGGGCGATATATTTCCAAGTCAAGGTGGTGTGTGACTTGGAGGGGATCTTGGAGGCGGTGGTGTTCCCATGCGCCTGTGGCCCTTGTCCTTCTAGGTGGTAGAGGTCGTGGTTTTGGGAGGTGCTGCCAAACAAGCCTTGGCGAGTTGTTGCAGTGCATCTTGTAGATGGTACACACTGCAGCCACGGTGCGCCGGTGGTGGAGGGAGTGAATGTTTAAGGTGGTGGATGGGGTGCCAATCAAGCGGGCTGCTTTGTCCTGGATGGTGTCGAACTTCTTGAGTGTTGTTGGAGCTGCACTCATCCAGGCAAGTGGAGAGTATTCCATCACACTCCTGACTTGTGCCTTGTAGATGGTGGAAAGGCTTTGGGGAGTCAGGAGGTGAGTAAAAAGAAAATGCTGGAAATGCAGAGCAGTTGATTAGCACCAGAGAGAGGGAGAAAGAAAGAAAAGTTACTTTTTTGGGTATAAATCTTCATCAGAACCAAAAATCTCCACCAAGGAAAAAGATGAAAAGGATCTGGGACCACTCACTTGGCTGGGGACTGGAATACACATGCACAATGTCAGAAGTATTATACCCAGTCTCTGTTCTGCTGCTGAATGGAAAAAGAAACATATAGGGAAACATCCTCCTTGGTGGACAAAAAATCAGATAGATGAGACAGCTGAGCTGGTGATGCTCGCCAGTCCTGCTAGAAACTAGGATCATCAATCTCCCACCCCACCCCCTACTGGCCATGTGACCTGGGGAAACCTGCGCTTGCCAGTAAAAGGGTCCCACCCAGACTGTGTTGCTGGTTGCATTTTGGCCTCTAAATGGAATCAGTCTGACAGTGAGTACTAAATTATGTTTGTGTAACCCAATCATTCGGATAATGTACAGGTGGTCCTTTGTGTTATTGAAATGCTTATTGTACGTTGCTCTTAGATGTCAGGATTACCCACCAGATAGTTTAAGGGGACTTGGCACTCCTTTGCAGCATTAATTAAAGAGATTGCTGGTTAAAAGGCTTATTTTGTATGAGCTCTGCAGTGAGGGTTATCCACCTTTTTGCTTCTGAGTCCCCCACTCCCGTGTTTTAAAATTCCACGGACCCCCTGTAACACAACGCAAGTATTTTTTTCTTGTGGACCCCTGGTTGAGAACCCCTGCTCTTACAGCATGATTGCCCCTGGAAATGTGACATAGCAGGGCAGGACTTCTGCCCATCCGCCCACACCACTGCTGACCCAGCTGATTTCTGCTGAAGTCATGAAATCATCTAACAATTTGACCTAAAACATTAACTCTGTATTTCCACAGATGCTGCCTGGCCTGCTAAATATTTCCAGCAGTTTCTGTTTCTATTTCAGTTTCCAGCATCTGCGGTATTTTGTTTTTGAATTTGAAAATATCATCTGACTTTGTTGTCTTTGCAAAACAAAAAGTTGTCTTTTATTTCCTTATTCCACACATAGGAACATGGGTGAGTAAATAGGATGTTTTAGAAATGTCTGTGGAGCAAAGTCATTATCACGTAGCCGATCAATGCACTGCAAAACTACGTCTTCTGACATTAAATCAATCCATCATTTGGCAATGTCATTTGACACTGGTATTTTTTTTCTATTTCCTTGGCCTTCTGTTCTCCAAACTTTTCCCTTACAGTTTCGATGGCACACAACATTATCAACTCGGCAATCGTCTGCGATTTGTCTTTAGCATTTCTCTGCGCCGCTAAGTAGGATGAGACTACAAGCATTTTATCAGCGTTAGTTGTGGATTTCATTACTGCTTTAGTACCGAGCAGTTCCTTAGCCTTTTGCTCAAAAAATGAACGTTGCTTGTCCTTATGTATTTCATGCTTGGTAATGCAATGTTTCTGTAATTTGGAGGGCTTCAAAGATACAGTGGACAGTACTTGTGCACAAATTACACACTGCGGTTGAGGTATATGTCCACTTCCAGTACAAATAAAATTGAAATTCAACTAGCTATCTTTGTATTTCCTTAATTTTGCAGCGTTAATGGCGGCTTTATGTTTTTTTACACACACCTTCACCTCCTCGATGTTCTTCAGCCCTTACACTTGAACTTGATGAAGGAACTTCTGTATCATCGCTCTGTGGGTCTTGTTGTTTTGAAGCTGATGGTCGAATTTAAAAAAAAATCCATATCTGGTATTTATTGTGTGCGTTTCCAATGATTATTCCTGTTCTTTGTAATTTATCCTGCTCCCACTGAAATAGCTCTATTACACATTATGTAAAGCGAGAACGTATTACATAACCTGCAAACGTGTTAATTTCTGCACTGTCAGCATGTAGTAAACAAGCATGAAAAATTACTTTTTTTTTCTACGCACGCTCTGGTTATTTATGACACATGCCTTGAAACCTTCTTGTGGACCCCTGGTTGAGAACCCCTGCTCTTACCCCATGATTGCCCCTGGAAATGTGGCATAGCAGGGCAGGACTTCTGCCCATCCACCCACACCACTGCTGACCCAGCCAAAGTTCCTGGGCTCTGGGTCCTAATTTAATACTGTGGGCAAATTTCGGCATGGGGGTGGGAAATGGCATGCTGGTGCAGGATTTAAAGACGATTTTAAAGGATCAGGCGCCATCAAAAGTTGGTTTTCTTGCCACCAGAAATTTGCTCAGCTGCTCGGAGGCACCAGTGGAAGTGCTGCAGACCCAAGTAAGGCAAAGGAGGGGAGGCCCTATTTGGGACTGAGTGGTGAGGCTCCCGGAAGCATGTGCTCAGGCCCAGTGAAAGGACGTGGTCATGGCAGTCAGTGCTAATTCAATGACCCCACACATGGTAAATTCAGTGCTGCAAGAAGTTTAATGAGGAGGCTACGAAGAGCGAGCTGCACCTTCCAAGAATGCACTGCACTGAGCGTGTCTGCCATTTTCAGCCTCCTTCCCCTCACTGTGTCAAGAGTTTGTACTGAATGCTAGAAGGTAGCGTGAAGCAATGTTCCCGTTAAGCTGTCGGCCGCGCAGCGGTCTGGAGGTCCCTCGCAGGCTGCTCTCCAGCTTTTATATGAGGGAAAAACAGCGTATGCGCGAGAATTTGAACAAGTTGCGCAGTCAAAGGGCCCGCGCACCAAAAAAAAATAAGAGGGAACATTGGCATGAAGTCCCATATGTCCTTAGCGTTTACCTGCCAGTGTTCCTTTACTCCTAGCCTTACATGCATAGACCTCATTAAACTCCTCATGTAATATGTAATTGTTAATCGGAGACAGCTGTTGGCCTGGAGCTTCCGCTCAGTCGCGCAGTTTTTTTTTGGTGCAGTTCGCCCAAAATTGGCATAACCGGTGCAAAAGATTACGGAATTTTAAATGCAAATTACGTTCAGCACAACTCGAGTTTCCGCAATCTTTTGCGCTAGTTTAAAAAACATTGCGCTAGAAGCCTGCCACACCCCCAGGCTGAATTAATCACCATTGGGAGTTTCCACTAATTGCTCTCGTTTGCAGGCTTTCGAGAAGACTCTAAAAATTAAGCTGGTTCTTTTGGGTGCAAGAACACTAAAGAATGTTTTAAAAGCTTTTGAGTGTATTTTTTTTTTAACTTACTAAGAAACTAACTACTGTACCCTAATATAACTAACAAATGGTTCTGCATATTTTTAAGTCATTTTTAGTCATTTAAAATTGGGTTACTCACAGGTGGTGGATTGATACTTATTTTTTTGTGATAAACCCATTTTCAGCTGGATTAATCAAACTACACCTGGTTACAACTCTTAAATATTTTTTAAGCAACATTTAAAAAAAAAATTATATTTTAAAATGCTGCCCGATTGCACTGGTGCAGCGCAGATTTTGCATTTGCCGATATGCAAATGAGTGAGCGGAGAATTTGCGCCCGGATCACCGATTGCGCCCAAAGCAGAAACTCTACCCCATTTTTTCCAGTTTCCAAACAATTGGGGCTGCGAGACGGACAAGCACCTTCTAGGGCTTCATTGATTTCACTGGTCTGCATTGGTCTGCTTTACTGCATACAATGCCATTGCCTAGTTCCAGTGATGAGGAGGCAGAAGTAGTGGACTGGATAAAACCATGCAGTGGCCAAATGTGGTAGACAAGGGACGGTCCCTTGTAGCCAATTGAGAGTAATGTATCCTGCAGCTGGCAACAAATTGGTTGTGGTGCTTGAAGGTCAATCATCACAGCCCCAGGACATCGCTGCAGGAATTCCTCAGGACAGTGTCCTAGGCCCAACCATCTTCAACTGCTTCATCAATGACTTTCCCTCCAACATAAGGTCAGAAGTGGGGATGTTCACTGATGATTGCACAGTGTTCAACGCCATTCACAACTCCTCAGATGATGAAGTAGTCCATGCCTGCATGCAACAAGAGCTGGACAACATTCAGGCTTGGGCTGATAATTGGCAGGTAACATTCGCGCCACACAAATGTCAGGCAATGACTATCTCCAACAAGCGAGAGTCTAACCACCTCCCCTTGACATTCAACGGCATTACCATCGCCGAATCCCCCACCATCAACATCCTGGGGGTCACCATTGACCAGAAACTTAACTGGACCAGCCACATAAACACTGTGGCTACAAGAGCAGGTCAGAGGCTAGGTATTCTGTGGCGAGTGTCTCACCTCCTGACTCCCCAAAGCCTTTCCACCATCTACAAGGCACAAGTAAGGAGTGTGATGGAATACTCTCCACTTGCCTGGATGAGTGCAGCTCCAACAACACTCAAGAAGCTCGACACCATCCAGGACAAAGCAGCCCGCTTGATTGGCACCCCATCCACCACCTTAAACATTCACTTCCTCCACCACCGGTGTACCGTGGCTGCAGTGTGTAGCATCTACAAGATGCACTGCAGCAACTTGCCAAGGTTTCTTCGGCAGCACCTCTCAAACCCGCGACCTCTTCCACCTAGAAGGACAAGGGCAGCAGGCGCATGGGAGCACCACTACCTCCAAATTCCTCTCCAAGTCACACACCATCCTGACTTAGAAGTATATTGCCATTCCTTCATCGTCGCTGGGTCAAAATCCTGGAACTCCCTACCTAACAGCACTGTGGAAGTACCTTCACCACACAAACTGCAATGGTTCAAGAAGATGGCTCACCACCACCTTCTCAAAGGCATTAGGGATGGGCAATAAATGCTGGCCTTGCCAGCGACGCCTACATTCCATAAACGATCCCATCCCATCCTCTGCTGCTGCCACTCCCTTGGCTGATCCTCCTGTTGCCAGTGAGAGTTTTCCTCCTTTGGGGCCTCCATGCAGTAGCTTATTTTTAAGCCAAACTTTAGCAGGCAGCATATCACCAGAATCCTTGAGACCCTACCTGGACTTTATTGTAGAGAGTTCCCAAACTGATATAGGCAACAGAAGTATGCCTGCCGCATTTCAATCGTGTGCTCCATGTGGAAGAATGAACCTCATTGTAGCAATCTTCAGTGTCTGTCTTGGAAATGTACATGTGTCATTAACCAAGCCTGTAGAGAGTAGCCTTGATCTCCCAGGATACACCTAGAGATTTGCTTTCTGGCAGCATAAGTTCAGGCACAGTGGGCCGCCTTACAATAAAGGCAGCTGACAGGAAAGTAAAGATTTACATGCATCATCCAGTTGGTTATAAATGAGCTGGACATTGAGAAAGGGGAATCCTTTCATGTTGGCGTACATGATGGGATTGATCAATGAAGCACACGTGACCTCATGGGTGCAATCTAACGAACCCTAGACCTTGCAAAATCCTGTGTATCTGTAAAATTATAGTGATCTGTCATCTAGCTGCCGGTTGTCTGTGAGGAAGTGGATGAACTAACATGCTCTAGCAATTAGTGCGTAATGCACCTATATGCTGTTGCTCCCAGTGGCAACCAGAACTGACTGTCGTGTAAAATTTGAGGGTTGTTACCTTTACAGCTACGGGCAGTACAGTGCTGTGGTGGAGATGGGCTGTAGGTTACAGCATGTAGTATAATTGATATCTTTCCTTGTGAAGAGAAGTCTCCAAAAGCATAGCTCCTGAGCCAGCTGGAAGCAGAAGGTCCTCCGTCTATATATTTTCTAGTGTGGGGTTACCTATGTGTCGGTGCTTTACCCTCCTGACCAACCTGACCTTCCTCTGTTGTTCCTACTCTTCTTCCACCAAAACCTCCCCCCCCCCACCAAAGATATAGAGGAATCCTGTAAGGGGTGAGCTGCGGCTCTGTGCTTAGCCTGGGTGCTAGTGCGGGGTTAGGCCTTGTTGCCTGTTCTGGTCTCCAGCCAGCCTGATAACACTAGACACCTGTGAGTGGTTCGACCCACTCGCCCTTACGGTTCTGACACTGGACTTAGGTGCGAGAGCAATAATGCAGAGAAAAACTCAGGTAGACCCGGTCGAATAGTGCGAAATGGAAAATCTTTATTGCATATTATTCAAGATTACGAGATACACGTCATAAGCACAGATTAATGACAGTACAATCTCACACACAGTTATGAAACTAATTTTAGGGAAACGAGGAGCGCATGACGCATCGTAAAAGGGGACACACATTATACTTATCCTTAAAACTTAAACCCTCCCCTATCAATACCTGTCCTAATCTAGATTTGTAGGATCGAGACTCATGCTCACCACTCGTGATAACTCGGAGAATTCCGAAACTCTGCTCGGATGTTTTGACCGCAGCACCTGACTATCCACGTGTTGATCAGGGGTCTCTGTACCCCACTTGTTTACTCGTCTCTGCTCCGGCTAGCAGGCTGGACCGTCTGCTGTCATGAAGATCTGTGTTGTCCTCGGAGTTCCGATACTACTCAAAGAAGAGTCTTCCTGTGCCCTCACACCAGTTCGATAAAACTCGAAGAAGGGTCTTCCTAGGCAAGGAAGTGTTTATTCGACTTACAGGCGCGGTCGGGGCTTACTGACCGTGGCGATACGTATTGTCGTCTTCTTCTCTTCTCATCTCATCTCATCTCATCTCCTCTCGGGGCTTCGGTTCCAACACCGTTTACCGACTTCTCGGGATGGTGCGCCCGTTTCAAGGCCTCACAGCCCAGTTCTACACAGATCTTCGCGGCAAGCCACGAGGTTGATCCTAGCGGATCAGAGTCCAGAGCCGTCAGGCAAGAGAATAAAAGTTCAACAGCCTTCCAGCGAGTCAAAACAGCAGGCGCAAGAAGAAGCAGAGGCAGCAGAGCGATGGACGGTTGTACCTCACAGTTATAGTGCTGTAATTCCTCTTTTCCCGCCCAATCTTAATGTCTATCTTTTGTCAGGGTTTTGGCGCTCAAACTTCTTGTATAGGGTGATCTCCGTCTTTAATGGGTTTCGGTGATACTTGTAACTGTCTGAGTACCCGTTATTACTTCTCCCATTGTGTAACCGGTCAGTAGTCTCCCTGGAGGGGTTTTGGGGCTTCCAAATGCTTTCTGTAACTACCCGCAAACGGCTCTCTCATCGTAGAGTCGTGGGGATTTTGCATATTAATGTCTTTGGATGGGTCCTTGATCGCTCGGTACAATAGCCCTTATTCGCACCTGGGAGATCGATTCCAGTATTTATGTATAAAATGCAAACCCATCATGTCTTGTCAATTATCTCAAATGTGCTGAGTCCTGTACGATCTTGCACAAATGTTTATTGGAACGCCATCTTGTCTGCCCATTGAAAGTCTAGAACTTTCTGCCACGAGGCGTGGCGGCCATTTTACAGGCTGTTTGTGTCCGTTTGTACGAAACTTTATGTCTCCTTCTTATTTTATAAAATCGCGATAATTTTGCGAATTCTACAGTCCCTCCTGTTGATGCGAATAACTCCGCTTATCGTATCAAAAACATTGTGGTGAGCAATATTATCTCGATTCTCCACATCCAAAAATTCCCAGAACTTAAAACTATCTAGGGTCTCCGTGTCGTCCTTATTTCCCAGGAAAACTACATTCTTATAACACCGTAGGCAGCATTTGCCTTTAACTTACACCGCGTGTATTTCCTTCCAGGTGTAACCAGGCCGATGCCTCTCGCACCACCTGCATATGCATATTTTTTATTCAAGGAAAAAAGAAAACAAAAACCAACCAAACAATCATATTCAACAACACCAAATCAAAATAATCAAAACCAACTCTTAAACATGTAGAGTTCCAAACTTAATTACAGTTTCTGAGAAAAATCACGATCGATTACAACACTTCCGAGACGCACGTGGAAAACTGGAGTGACGCCATTTTGTCTGTTTACGCGGTGCTTTCATCGTGCATGCGCACGTAACGTTCTCGCCACTCTCCCGTGTTTTCGTTCTTGGTGAGGCGTTTGCCTCTCTTACAATGCACGACCAATAAGTATATCACAATAAACACTTGGCATACAACTAAAATGTGGGAGGCTATTCTAATCCAGGAAGGCACTTCAATGTTGGTGAACAGATCCCACCACGGTGGAATTACTATGTCCAGAATTTCTGTCCCTATCTCGACAGTCTTTTGTTCTAGGGTGTAAAAATGTTTTTGCGATACCGCGACGGCTTTCAAAAGCTTGGTGAGGTGTTCAGGGAGAGGGGGAATGAGGTATCCGAAATGCGCGACGAATCGCTGCAGGTCGGTGAAGTTCTCTTTTACTGTGAGATGAACCGTGGATGGTTCAGGGATCGGGACAATTCGCTGTTGTGCTACTTGAACTTCCGCCCTGGGTTTAAAACAGAAACTGCTGTCACTCACCGGACACCGGCTACGGTTTCCATGTTGGTAGTGTTGCGCTGCAGTGGTAACACAATATGTTCCACCCCCGATGTATGCTACTTGCGGAGGCACATGATCTTGTGCCATTGCCTCCATGGTGCAATTCATGGGCTTGGCGCCAGCCGTTCTGAACCCGCACTGTGGTGTTAAAAAGGCATTCAAGTGCTGGGGACACAGTATTATGTGTGCTCCCCGGCCACGACAACCAGAGAGATCTGTACCTGTCATCGTTGCTCCCAGCGGATGACGTACGGTGGAACCGCTGCATAGCGAATGTGGGCTCCCCCCTGAATGACACCAATGTTCTCTACCCGATACACCGGGGCGGGCTTTGCTGTGTCGCCCAAAACCGGCAAACGTAATACTATACCCATGATGGTATGGTTTGATCGTCCGCAGTCCACGGGGACTGGGTATGCTTCTGAAGCTAGTCTGAGCTGGCACGGGTTTAATGCATTCTGAAAAGGGTGGAGCGCCTGCAGGTGTTTGTTACTTATCCAGGACGGGACCAAACCTTGTTTTAAATCCTCCAAATTACTGCGGCCCTCGCCCAGTAACCACGCCCCGTAAAGCACACACACCTCATTCTGCGCAGCCTGATCGGACGCATTCCGATCTTCCCTAATCAGGGCATTTACCGTACGTGCATGTTTCTCTAGTTCAGCTATTATTTCTTTTAAATGGAGAGTCATGGCCTGGTCCTCATGTAACCCAGACCCAACCACCTTATTTTCATCTGTGAGGATGTTCTTCAATTGTGTTTTTAAGCCATTAATCTGGGTCTGCAGCTCCACGCTGTCTAGAGCGTTGACCACAGATGTACCTGTATTGAAAGCAGTGAACATGTCGTTCACAACGCCCCTTCTTTACCTCCCCACCTGACCCAAAACTTCATGTGGTGTGGTGTACAAACTTGTTTTATCAATTTCCGCGAAATCGAACTCATAAAATTGCCTAAACATCTTGGTCAACAGGACCTGATATAACTGTTCCGTCCTTTTGGGGCGCCACTCTGGTAACCGCACCTCGGTGAGATTTAAAATCACCGAGGCCACCGCGTAATGTACCCCCTGAAATAGTATCTGGTCTGTGGGGACCAGTACCAAACCATTCCCGGGTCCCTTACTGGTTTTAGGGCACCCTTCTTCCTTGGCTAGAACCACCGGAATCGTGGGCGGGGCTTTGCGTGGGCGCGTAATGAGTTCAGTGGCATTTACCGGGATCGAAGAGTATGGAGCTCCGCACCCCCTGGTGCTCGCATCCCACCTCATCCCCTGTCCGTTATCCTGCCATTGATTGATGAAAAATATGGAGATGCCTTTGGGGCAAATGTGCTTTGACCCCCACATACATACATAAATTCCCTCATCCGGTTCCCACCATTTGTCCCAACAGACTCTCACTTGTCCGTTAGTCCCCGTAATTGTCCGATGGGTATTATTACCCAGTCGCTCCCACTCGACCGAAGAGTTCCTCATGTTTTTGCTCAGCTTTCGTAGCCACCACCATCGGCTCAATGGGACATTCCCATTACAAGTCAAACAAATCCGTTTGCCGACGGTGACGCTGACTCTGGGTGCGATGATCCTCACTTTGGGGCACATTAAAGAAGTCTCTTGGTAGGCAAAACCCGATGTGCTGGAATACTCAGTTGAATTCGTTCCCAGCCATCCTGGCCACCTTCCCTTGTGGAAATAGGTGGTGGTCTCCTCAGCCTCTCACCTTCCGGTCCCATCCACCGCGATGGGGGCCGTGTCCCCGGAGCATCCAAACACCACGACATCGTTGGTGCGGCCTCGATAGGCCAATCCACATCCGATTGCTGTGAGCACCACTAGAATTCGTTCCATCCTTCATTGGTTCCTGTGATCAGATAGAATGAGGTAGCCAGCCTCCCAAGAGTCTCTTGCTTTTGTGAAGGGTGAGCGGGTCCCCTGACCTCGCCTCACGTAAGAAGACATGTGCGCTGGATAGACTTTAACTATTCCTATCTCTAAAACTCCCATCATTTTACCTTTTTCTGTTAACAAAATTAAACTACCGACTTAACCTGATTTAAAAACTATAAACTCAAACTTAAAAAAAACTCATCCTAAACATATCACTCATCTTAATAACTGTACAGTGCCGCCCGTTCCCAGGGCGGCCTACTCAAATTCTGCGGTTGCCGCCGCAGGCTTCTCCCAACGGTGGGAGGGCATTGACCCCTCCCTTTGATCTGCCGCAGCCTGTCGCTGCTGCGCTGGGACTGGGATCTCCCTGAGCTGCCTTGACCTTGAACTTACGCCTGGGGACATACGGGGGACTTACCCATATCCTTCTGGGCTGGGGTGTCCGACCTGACCTACGGAGAACTACCGGGGGCAGGAACTCCAGGACTGATGGACCGGGTTTCGAGACTTCCAGCGTGGCGACCCGTGGTCCCACCACAGTCGCTGGCTCCGCCTCCCCTGACTCCGCCTCCCTGAACTCGGGATCTGCAGCTTGCGGCACCGCCCTACTTGGCCCAGTAGGCGGCCCTTCACTCGCAGTCCCTACCTCCCTCGAGGGCAAGACGTTCAAGGCGGGCGGCTCGGGCTCTGAGGCTTCCATCGCCACGCCCTGTGGTCCCACCACAGCGGCTGGCTCCGCCTCCCCTAGCTCCGCCCCCCTGCGTTCGGGACCTGCAGCTTCGGCCTCCACCCTTTGTGGATCTCTATCTGCAGCCCCTGTCTCCCCTATACCTGAATCGGGGGCGACCCTTTCGTCCTCCGATTCCAGCTCCTCTTCGCTTGTGTCACTATCTTCGTTGAGCTCCTCGAGCTCTTCCTCATCTGACTCCCAACCCAAATAAAGGATCCTACATTTTTCTAGGATGTCCTCTCCCCTGATGCAAGCTGCTTTGCCTGCCTGTGTGCCCTGTGGCCCTACCTGGGGCTGCGAGTCCCCACTCGCAGGTTTGGCCCCTGTGGTAGGCCCTTGTGCACCCGGCTTATACAGTTTGCACTGATTTACGTGGAACCACTTAGTGCCCCGAGGTACCTTTACGGCGTATACCATGGGACTCGCCTTATCTACAATGCTGTAGGGTCCCATATACAGTGGTTCCAGACTCCCTACTCTGGCGTAGTTTCTGACCATGACCTGGTCTCCTACTTCCCACTCCCGCTTTTTGCGGGGTTCCAGCAACAGGCGATTGCCCTGATGCTGCCTTCCCATGTTCCCAGCCGCCTGCTCATAAACCTGCTTCAGGTGCTCCAAGAGGGTCTGGACGAACTTGTCCCTGCTTACCTCTTGGAGCTGACCCTCAGTGAGCACCGGCGCTAACACATGGGTGGGGGTTCGCATGATCCTCCCAGTCATCACCTCGTGCGGGGAATACCCCATACTTTTCGACTGACTGGCCCGGACCCCCATGAGGACTAAAGGCAGAACCTCCGCCCATTTTTGGGGTGAGTTCATGGTCTCTTTCCTCAATTTCTCCTTCAGGGTCCGGTTCATGCGTTCAACAATCCCAGATGACTGGGGATTGTGCGCTACGTGCCATTTCCCTTCAATGCCCAAAAGCATGAGGGTGTTCTGCATCACCTGGCCGGTGAAATGACTCCCTTGGTCTGACTCCACAAAACGGGGAAGTCCCCACCGCGAGAACACTTCCCGGACCAAGATTTTTGCAGTACCCAGTGCCGTAGCTGTTCTACAGGGGAAGGCTTCCACCCATTTGGAAAACACATCCACCAAGACGAGGCAGTATTTATAGCCTCCCTGGGTGTTGGGCAGGGGCCCTATATAGTCGATCTGTATCGACTGCCATGGTCCCTCCACCCTCCTGATGTGCCCCATGGGCACTTTCCTTTTCTGGGGGTCTGGGTTGTTTGCAGCGCACACGAGACAGCTTGCACAGAACTCGCGGACCTGCTCCCTGAGCCCCGGCCACCATCCCGCTTGCTCTACCCGTTGCCAGGTAACCTCGGGCCCGGGGTGCCCTGCCCCCGGTCCCTCATGAGCCAACTGGAGGAATTCCCTCCTGTGCTGCTGCGGCACAACCCACTGCTCCTCGCGGAACAGCATGCCTTCCTTAACGGAGAGGGTTGCCGTACTGTACGGACCCTCTACCTGTTTGCCCTCAGCAATGGTTCTGAGAACTGCTTTTAGGGCGGGATCCTGGTTCTGGACGGTCTTAAGGTCTAGGGGCAATGCTACCCTGGTGTTCCCGGAATTCCCGTCCCTGCCTTGGATCGCTGCCACGGGTCTGGGCCCATAGGGGTCCCAGAAAGTGCCGTTACGGGCACCCTCCCTGGCTAGCGCATCCGCCTGCTGGTTGCCCTCCCCACGGGGCTCTGTAGTGGAGTGAGCCTTCACCTTATGGATGAAAATCTCCCCTTCCTCCCTTACTGCTGCTAGGATCTTTTCCAGCAAGGGCTTCACCGTTAAAGGTCGTCCGTCCGCGGAGGTGTATCCACGGCGGGACCAAATGGCCAGGTATTCCGTACACGAATTGCATGTGAACATACTGTCCGAGCAAATCGTGTATGGGGTTGGGAAAGTTTCTGGGTGGGTAACGACGTACACCACTGCAGACAGCTCAGCCTGCTGCGCGCTCATGGTGCTGGGGAGCTTAATCGCCAGGGCAAGGTTTGCCGCAGGGTCATAAACTCCACACCCTGTGAGTCGTTCGCCAGCGGACACTGCTGGAACCATCAACATAAATTTCGCGCCCAGTGGGATGTATCCCGGCCCGCAAACCTATGTTGACTTCCCACACCCCTTCCACCGAACACTGGTGGGCCGTACCGGGGTATACCAAATTGGCCACAAGCCTGGGCTCGCAAAGACCTTTAATTCTAAGATCCATCTGGGAAAGGAGAAGGGTCCAGCGCGCAATTCGCACGCTGCTTACGGTCCCATCCTTAATCCTCCCATCTAGAAGCATCTTAGTTGGTGTGTGATGGGTGAGGAGAGTGATGGGAGAGAGCCCTGTGAAGATCGCTGATCTTTTCACAGCCCAATGCGTGGCTAAAAGGTGCCTTTCGCAATTGGAGAAACTCCTCTCCACATCCGTTAACACCCTGGACGAATAGACAACCGGCCTCAGCTTGCCGTGGCGCTCTTGGAGCAGCACAGCGCTCAAGCTGTCTCCGCTGGCAGCTACCTCCAGGAAAAACTCCTTCCCCCCATCTATGGCCCCTAAAGCTGGCGCGGTCTGCAAATCCCTTTTTAACTTCTCGAAGGCTGCCTGGCAGCCCTCGTCCCAAGACCACTCCACTCCCTTATGGAGGAGTCGGAGCAGCGGCGCCGCTGTGGCCGCATAGTCTTCGATAAAATCCCTGCAGTAACCGGTCAGTCCCAAAAAGGACCTCACACCCCTTATGGTGTTGGGAATCGGTAACTCTTGCACCGACTCCCTCCTAGCCTTATCTATGGCTCTTTCCCCAGCGCGAATGGTCAGCCCCAGGAATTTTACTTCCTGCTGACCGATACGTGCTTTCTTAGGGTTCACTTTAAAACCCTTTCTCGCTAGCAGCTCCAATAACGCGGCCAGCAGTGGTCGATGCTCTTCCCTTGAGTCCGTAAATAGGAGCAAATCATCCACGTACTGCACTATCTGATTGGGCTGACTAAACTCCTTTAAACTTCCTGCCATACACTGATGGAAAATACTGGGGCTGTTGTGGAAACCCTGTGGCAGACAGTTCCATGTGTACTGTTGTCCTTTGAAAGTAAAGGCAAACTTGTACTGGTCCTCTCGCCGCAGCGGGATGGACCAAAAACCGTTCGAGATATCCAGCACCGTGAACGTGGTCGCGGACGCTGGGATACTCCCTATTAGGTTAGCAACTGCTGCTACCGTGGGCGCGCAGGCGGGAATGTTACTGTTAAGGACTCTGTAGTCCACCGTGGCCCTCCATGAATTATCCGGCTTCCTAACCGGCCATAATGGGGAGTTCACGTGTGTGGCTATCGGCCTCAACACGCCCTGCTGCACCAAGGAGGACATTGCTGTCTCCATATCGGGTTCTGCTTCTTTGGGGAAGTTATACTGCTTTTGGGGCTGGGTCATGGGGTCCCCATCTACGCTGACCTCAAACCCGGTAACCCTCCCACAATCGTGCTTGTGGGTTGCAAACGCGTGCATATTATCTGACACGTACGTTTGCATGTCCGTTGGGACATCCGCGACCATAAGCCCGAGGTCGTAGCCTCCGGATGGCTTCATAGTACACAGGGCCCCTTTACCTTCCTCCCCTAGGATTACCACTACCTCGCCTTTTCCACCCTTAGCTCCCCAGAGACAGTGATTCCTGAGGTCCACGAGGATCCCGTGCCCCGATAGGAGGTCTGATCCGAGGATGCCTCTCCCACCCCCCTCTTGCCATTTCATCAGTACGCACTTCCACGTGGTGTGGAGTGCTCCTAAATGAATGGATAGCGGAATGGAGAACGCGCCAGCCTGCTCTTTTCCCGTAAACCCCGCTAATGTGTATGGGACCTTGGTAGATAGCGGTGAGTCAAAAGGGCTATCCGTATGAATCACGGTGCATGAAGCTCCCGTGTCCAACAAATAACTACCCTTCTGCTTCTCTACCTCCATCTCCACCAGGGGTCGCTTCCACACATCATAGCTGAGCGGACACAGGTAGACGGGCTGTGCGGGCTCTAGTCATTGGGTACTGTTGGACGGGGCTTCGGCATCTGCGGGGCCGGTAGCAACTGCCACCCTTCCATGCGAAATCATGAGGGTGCGCATGGCTCCCAACATTGATTCGATCGCATCGGGATGGATAGGTGCACTAGCTCCCCTATCGGAGACAGGCGCCTGGGCTCGGACTGCGGGATTTTTATCCCTGGACTCCTTCCAAGGGTTCCTGCAGTTCTTGCGCCAATGCCCTGTCTTCCCACACCCGTAACAAGCATTACTGGCCTGCGGGGCGCGATTTCCCTCCTGATGCCACTCCTTTTGAGCCGGGGCTGTGGGCCGCGCCTCATGCACCTTTCCCTTAAGGGGACGTGCTCCCATACTCTTGGTATTACGGTACCCTACCGTGAGTCGATTTAGGACCGACTCCTCTGTAGTGGCGGGGTTAGTGGGATCAAACCACGCTTTGGCCTGCTCCCTGATGGCTGGCAAACTGTTGGCTACCACACACCTGAGCCAATGAGTTAAACCGGCACCGTCTAGGCGGTGACGCGCTGGTGCGCCTGGGCAGCTACGCTGGTATACTGGCCACAGCCTGTCGGCGAAAACCTTCGGGGGTTCTCCCTCCATCTGCACTGTTTGTCCCAATCTAACGAACGGACCTTCATCGTCCGCTCCCAACACTTCCAGGATCTCATCCCTCAATTCCCCATAGGTATTATTTCCCCTCTTGCTCTCGTCTGAGAGACACTGAAGGATCGAGCTGTCTAATGAGAACAACAGCATTTTTGCTTTTTCCCCCTCGTCACAGCCGTTAATGGCTGCGGTTTGCTCTACCTCCCTGAAATGTACGGAAGGGTCGTCTGACTCGGCCAGCTTCCGTACGTGACTGATCATAACCCTCAGCTGGTGTGAGCTGTGAGGCAACACAAGCTGGTTGAGGAGATCCCCCTCTTCCCCACCTGCTCCGTTCGGGCCCCTCTTGATACCCGTGACCGGACACAACAGTCCCGGCTTCACTTCTACCTCAGGGGGCTCTTCCTCTACTTCTACCACTTCCTTCCTGACCCAGGTTGCCGAATAGCTGGGTGGTGCGGAGGGCACAGTGGCAAATACCTCCTCTGCTTTGTTCGGTGGGGATTTCTGAAATTCCTCACCCACCAGCGGCTGGTGTGCTGACGGGCTGATAAGGCACACCATGCCGTGCGCTTTATTCAGGGCCTTTTTAAGGTTCCCTATCTCTCTTTGGCAGACGCTGTGATCGGCCCCCTGATGTTTATCCTCGAGGGCCATCTTATATGCCGCCCTAACCCCCGTTAAGCTCTCTTCCTGGGCTTTTATTTGGGCAGCTAGGCGGGCACATCGTTCCTTTATTCTGCCCTCATTTAACTTTGCCTCAGTGACCTGGCACTCGAGGTAATCTATCTTCGCCTCATGGTGGTTGGCGACTAATTGGCGTTCTTGATGTAACGCATTTAAAGACGCGATGAGCTGCTGCCCCCCCGCGACCTTCTCATCCATTTCCACCTCTAAACCCTTGATCTGCGCTGCCTGCGCTAAGATGACCTGGTCCGAAAGCTGGACTTGTCTTTTATAGCACATCAGCCAGACCGCTTTCTCTACTGTTCTTTTATGTTCCTTGCTACCTGTCCACCTCACGGCTGCCTCTAGTGGACGCTTATCCACCAGCAGGTCACTTATCCATTTCTTAGTCAAATTCACCTTTCCAAACACATAATCTGCTATTCTCTCTTCCATAACATTTCGCCCATTCATACCAGGGTCTAACACATTATTTTCTCGCTGCCAGTGTCCCTTCGTGGTCGCCATTATCTGTAAGGGGTGAGCTGCGGCTCTGTGCTTAGCCTGGGTGCTAGTGCGGGGTTAGGCCTTGTTGCCTGTTCTGGTCTCCAGCCAGCCTGATAACACTAGACACCTGTGAGTGGTTCGACCCACTCGCCCTTACGGTTCTGACACTGGACTTAGGTGCAAGAGCAATAATGCAGAGAAAAACTCAGGTAGACCCGGTCGAATAGTGCGAAATGGAAAATCTTTATTGCATATTATTCAAGATTACGAGATACACGTCATAAGCACAGATTAATGACAGTACAATCTCACACACAGTTATGAAACTAATTTTAGGGAAACGAGGAGCGCATGACACATCGTAAAAGGGGACACACATTATACTTATCCTTAAAACTTAAACCCTCCCCTATCAATACCTGTCCTAATCTAGATTTGTAGGATCGAGACTCATGCTCACCACTCGTGATAACTCGGAGAATTCCGAAACTCTGCTCGGATGTTTTGACCGCAGCACCTGACTATCCACGTGTTGATCAGGGGTCTCTGTACCCCACTTGTTTACTCGTCTCTGCTCCGGCTAGCAGGCTGGACCGTCTGCTGTCATGAAGATCTGTGTTGTCCTCGGAGTTCCGATACTACTCAAAGAAGAGTCTTCCTGTGCCCTCACACCAGTTCGATAAAACTCGAAGAAGGGTCTTCCTAGGCAAGGAAGTGTTTATTCGACTTACAGGCGCGGTCGGGGCTTACTGACCGTGGCGATACGTATTGTCGTCTTCTTCTCTTCTCATCTCATCTCATCTCATCTCATCTCCTCTCGGGGCTTCGGTTCCAACACCGTTTACCGACTTCTCGGGATGGTGCGCCCGTTTCAAGGCCTCACAGCCCAGTTCTACACAGATCTTCGCGGCAAGCCACGAGGTTGATCCTAGCGGATCAGAGTCCAGAGCCGTCAGGCAAGAGAATAAAAGTTCAACAGCCTTCCAGCGAGTCAAAACAGCAGGCGCAAGAAGAAGCAGAGGCAGCAGAGCGATGGACGGTTGTACCTCACAGTTATAGTGCTGTAATTCCTCTTTTCCCGCCCAATCTTAATGTCTATCTTTTGTCAGGGTTTTGGCGCTCAAACTTCTTGTATAGGGTGATCTCCGTCTTTAATGGGTTTCGGTGATACTTGTAACTGTCTGAGTACCCGTTAATACTTCTCCCATTGTGGAACCGGCTAGTAGTCTCCCTGGAGGGGTTTTGGGGCTTCCAAATGCTTTCTGTAACTACCCGCAAACGGCTCTCTCATCGTAGAGTCGTGGGGATTTTGCATATTAATGTCTTTGGATGGGTCCTTGATCGCTCGGTACAATAGCCCTTATTCGCACCTGGGAGACCGATTCCAGTATTTATGTATAAAATGCAAACCCATCATGTCTTGTCAATTATCTCAAATGTGCTGAGTCCTGTACGATCTTGCACAAATGTTTATTGGAACGCCATCTTGTCTGCCCATTGAAAGTCTAGAACTTTCTGCCACGAGGCGTGGCGGCCATTTTACAGGCTGTTTGTGTCCGTTTTGAAACCTGACAGCATTCTGCTGAAATAAAGCTGTTTGTACGAAACTTTATGTCTCCTTCTTATTTTATAAAATCGCGATAATTTTGCGAATTCTACAATCCCCTTTAGAATTGAAGGTGAAGCATCGGGGTCCCAGAGCAGAAGATGGAAAAGCAGATGGTAAAGTAATTAGCAGCAAGAAAAATAACGTAAAAAGTTCCAAATCAGTTGAGAAGAAAGCTTTCTGTGAAACCTTTCAGGTAATTGCTAAGCACTTTTCCCTACCACTAAGCAATGCTGGATACCTCTATGAATAAGGCATTAATGATGTTAAATGGGATGTATGATATTTCAGCATCAATGAATGCCTCATTTAAATAAACTCACCCATTATAGGGCCAGTACTTCCACCTCTGGATGGAAATGATTGTGGAAAATTAGCCATGAACACACAAATGAAAGGGGATCTGGTGGAACATATTCCTGCACATTTTCACCTCTCCAGAATACTGATAAAAAATCAAGGGCTACGAAGAGGAAAATTGAGACTATTATATCCTACATTTAAATCCTAATTTGATTGTATTAAGCAGTGCAGAACTATGAAGAACCTTAATACACAGAAGAATAGGTTTTCACAATTCCTGTCTCTGTTCATTTATGATTGCTTAATCATAACATATTTAACTTTAGAAACAAATTAATTCCAAAACAATTAAGGGCATTCTGCTCCTAAATAGCCCATTTAAGAAACAATTGGCAGGAGTTTCTGTAGGGTCCTCCTGATCTGCTGCCATAACTTCAGTAGAAAATTGGCGGAGCCCCCAGAGAAACAGTGTGAACGGCTAAAAATGGCCATGTATGCTGCATCTCCAGGTAACAGCTGATCATCTGATGAATTCATTCATGGGATGTGGGCATGGCTGGCAAAGCCACCATTTATTGCTCATCCCTAATGGCCTTTGAGAAGATGGTGGCGAGCCATCTTCTTGAACCATTGCAGTTTGTGTGGTGAAGTTCCCACAGTGCTGTTAGGGAGGGAGTTCCAGGATTTTGACCCAGCGACGATAAAGGAACGGCGATATATTTCCAAGTCAGGCTGGTGTGTGACTTGGAGGGGAACTTGGAGGTGGTGGTGTTCCCATGTGCCTGCTGCCCGTGTCCTTCTAGGTGATAGAGGTCGCAGGTTTGGGAGGTGCTGTCGAAGAAGCCTTGGTGAGTTGCTGCAGTGCATCTTGTAGGTGGTACACACTGCAGCCACAGTGTGCCAGTGGTGGAGGGAGTGAATGTTTAAGGTGGTGGATGATGTGCCAATCCAGCGGGCTGCTTTGTCCTGGATGGTGTCGAGCTTCTTCAGTGTTATTGGAGCTGCACTCATCCAGGCAAGTGGAGAGTATTCCATCACACTCCTGACTTGTACCTTGTAGATGGTGGAAAGGCTTTGGGGAGGCAGGAGGTGAGATACTCGCAACAGAATACCCAACCTCTGACCTGCTCTTGTTGCCACAGTATTTATGTGGCTGGTCCAGTTAAGTTTCTGGTCAATGGTGACCCCCCAGGATATTGATGGTGGGGGATTTGGCAATGGTAATCCTGTTGCACGTTAAGGGGAGGTGGCTAGATTGTCTCTTGTTGGAGATGGTCATTGCCTGGCACTTGTGTGGTGCAAATGTTACTTGCCACTTATCAGCTCAAGCCTGAATGTTGTCCAGGTCTTGCTGCATGCGGGCATGGACTGCTTCAGTATCTGAGGAGTTGAACCCCTGCAGAAATTCTCGCCCAACAAGAATATTAGAACCTACATGATAAATGCTTTTTGGAGGTCTATTTCTTGGTGACATAAGAGTACAGCACATTGGAACATCAGCAGTGGTTGCCACATCACAATAAGGAAGTGTGAGTAATCTGTGTAAGATTCATTCACGTGCATAAAGAGGCTCGAAGAAGTTTTGTTTCAAAGTATAAAGATTTTATTAAGAAGTTAAGTAATGAAGATGTTAAAATACAAGAGTACAATTATAACATACTAAACAAGACGTTGAGATACAACCTGACAAAGCTTAACACCGACAAGGTTCAAGGTGATCACCCGCGAAGGGATAACACTTGAGCAGTCTAGTCTCCCTCCAAGAACATTCTAACATATACGATTTAAGTCTCGACTTATATACATTTTAATCACCCAGTAGGTTCTCACAGGACCTTGAGCCCCCCTTCTCCCTTTTTGAGCCCGCACATCAATCATTCTTTCTGTCACATTCCACAAAAAGGCAGACACAGACAACTAACAGTTTCCCATGCCATGATCTTATAAACATGAGATAGTAATGGAGACAGGGTGTCTCATTACTTGGACACACCGAGGACGCACCATTATAACAAGATTTAAGCGATTTTTAGGTTGACAATATTCAGTAGAACGCCTGTAAGCTGCTTTTCGTACAGGAAGTATCATGTGGAGTCCAGGTACTTCCATACAAGGACAGAAGGGTAGTAGGAAGGTCATGCACTTATTGACCTTATCACCTTGAGGTAGCTGATTCAGATTGCCAGGAATGGAATCCTGGAAGCAGATTGACTAAAGCCCTTTTGGGTGCAGGTTTTGCATGGACTCAGCTGACACCAGAGCACAAGGGGGATATAGAGGGAATTTTGCGCCAAGACAAAAGGAACTGAAAAAAAAATGAACATTCTGATTCTGTTGCTGTAATATACATTTAATGAATACAACTGCTTTTTTATCTCTCAACATGAGAATCTCATTTGCATTAAGTATCCCAGATGAAATTCATAATACAATGAAGCCAAAGTAAAATCTATAATTCTTCACAGTCACATAGTGATTTAAATTACATTGCAATCTAAGAGATTATATAGTCGGATTGCAGTTAAGGGAGCTCCTGCAGTCACAATGTGATGTAATGAGATCTCAGACTCACACTGCTGCTTTGTGAGATCTTAGATTCACTGCCATTTTGTGAAATCTCAAACTTACTAACTTAGTAAGATCTGAGACTCACCTTACTATTTGGTGAGATCTCAGACTCACACTACTGCTGAATGAGATCTTAGTGTCACTCTAGATTTTGATGAGCTCTGAGATTCACAGTGCTGCTATACGAGAGCTCAGACTCGCACTTCTGATATATCAGAAAATCTCATTGGGGACATTAACATGAATGTCAATAATAGTGGTACTACCTTAACAAAAGTAAGAAGTCGCACAACACCAGGTTATAGTCCAACAGCTTTATTTGAAATCACAAGCTTTCGGAGCTGCTGGCCCTTCGTCAGGTGAAGTGAAGGAATACGAATCGGCAAAGCATATATAGACAGAGAACAATGCCTGTGTTAACAAAAGTAGATTCTGCAGTGGTTTGGACTGCCTATATTTGGCATTGAATCTTGCTAAATCCTTTATATGAATATATAGCAGCTATCCACATTTTTAATTTGTGCTCCTTAGCATAAATGAAACTGCTATATATATATGCAAAGGGTTATGATCAAGACTTACCAAAGTTGTAAAAACATAGCAGAATTTTAATGGTCTGCTTCGACTAATTTTAACCTGGCCCAGATGGGCTGGACAATGAATAATGAAGACTCGGTTCATATTGGTAGCTTATAAACTGACAGGCATTTCTTGCTGACAAACTTCAGTAACAGCTTTATCCATTAGGTCTGGTAATTCAAATGTCAAAACATTTCCCAATATTGACAATTTAGGAAGTAAACCACCCAGTACTATCACACAGAAATATTAATTGAATTAATTAATACTGCTTGAAATTAATTTGATATGTAATGCTTTCACGTAACTAGATTGCTTGAAAAATAGTGTGAAGAATGTATTTAAGACTTCATTACAAATTGTGAACAGAGGAAATCTTCTGCTAGTAGGGCTAATTTTCTGAGTACACGCTGGTTGTGAGGAACCTCAGCATATCCAAAGATCATGGGATTTTCCGATTTGTTTGCAGTGAGAGAGGTTCTGCACGCCAAAATGTACTTGAAAAATTACCCCCATATTGTATTTGTTGTATAAGAACAGGAGATACTGTGAGATTCCAGTCATATCTCAGGCTCCATTTTTATTATAGCTGCAAATGGTACAGAATTATTGTCTTTTCTCTTTGCAGGTTCTAGCTGACCTGCTGTGTGTTGGCAGCATTTTCTGTTTTAATTTCAGATTTCCAACCATTGCAGTTTTTCCTTTTCATTTTAAACAATTAGTTATTTTGTTTGTAGTTCCAAGTAGCTCTCAGCTTCTATGTTTTGAACTGATCTGAGCTGCAAAGCATGAAACTAATATAAAAAGCCAATTATAAATCTCCTGTTCTCATCAGGAAAGGAAAATTTCGCACAGGTGGTGTTTTAATTTTACCAGTGTATCATCTGAATCAGGGTAACTGTAATTTATACTCCAAGTTTAGCACTGGTGTAAAACAATTGTACCACTACTAAACTGGCAGTGTATTTCCACTGTCAAGGCCCAATATGACTCCAGAATGAAGCAGAGCGAGACTCCCTGGAGGAGGTATCTCACACTGCTTCAATCTGGCACCAAATGGAGTGTAAATCTAGTGAGGTGTCAAAGATGATTTGCAAAATGCTCATGAGGTCCATTGGACCCCCTCTCCCCATCCAAGACACTTTGCAAATCTTGTTTAGAGAGCAGAGATTCACCAATTCCAACTCCCTAAACATTTAAATTTATACATTTTGGGAGACAGTTTTGTGCATGTTTGTATCCAGGTATTAAACGAACTCCCTCCTGAACAGGAGACCTAAATCTCCAACCAGCTAGGAGCCAAGCAGTGGAAACTGGGTTGTTAAGGATGGATCCTGAACTACATCTACCAGTCTCCAACCAGTAGCTGTACTGTAAGCCCCCTAAGATACCCAGAGACATTTCCTTTGCACCATCTAACTGAAAGCAATCACTTTAGAAAAAAAATGTCTAATTTAGCAGTGAGTCCTTACAGAACTCTTTTAAAGATTTTTACCTCATACAGTTCTTCAATATAAGGTATTTACATCTTCCATCAGATGGGGATGACAACCAAAGAAATTCAAATCATTTCATCTTTGTAGCAAATACCTGGATTTTGCCCAATTTGGACCTTCTGAGAGATGGTCACGGGTGACTTCTGTCACACTTCCCTTGCCAATATGTCAATCTCAGCTCCAAAGTTATTTTTTTACTGGTTTTAGAAAGTAGTAAAGTTAATGGGCTGGTAATTGCAGTCAGAGGCGAATGCAAGTAAACTCCGCACCTACCTGGTGCCTCTGTAGCTATGAAGACTCACGCTCCTGGGCCTGCAGGCGTATGCCTGCGTAATGGCCCACGCATCCCAGGAGTGCAGGCGGTTCGCAAGCGTCTCTGGGATCATGCAGGCCAGCCCCCAACCAATCACAAAGGGGGATTCCCATTATGCTTATGGGGATTCCATTTACGCATGGAATTCCCTTAAGCATAATAGGAATCACATAAAAAACACACTTTCACAGCACTTAAATAAAACTAAATCATCATATGGTCAAAATTAATTAAAATACAATTTAATTAAACATTTTAAACAAAAATGTAACTTTTTGAAAAATAAATTTAAACATTTTTAAAGGGGCCAAAAAAACCTAAACTAATTGTAAAGGTATTTGAATGGTTAAATCATGTAAAAAAAAAATTATTTTAATATTTATTTAAACCCTTACACTGGTAAAAGAAGGCCCTACCCCTGCTTTTACCAGGCGTATGTGTTTGGCGGGCATCTGCTGGGCAGTAGTGGGGCAAATAGCCCAACTCACCACCAGCGAATGTCCATTTCCTGCGGCTGGTTATGATCTGTCAAGCAGAATCTTGACAGATCGCAAGTTCCGGGCTTTCGCACATGTGCATCGCATACGGAAACCCGGAACTTCCGGGGCACTTACGACTGTGTGCGCTGTGCGTACGTGGTCATAGGCCCCAGAAAATCCGGGCCATTGATTTTCAGGTTCCTAAATGGTCTAGTGTGTCTTAAATCAAAATCTCAAAAAAGACAGAGTCCTCATCCTTATTACCAGCTATTACGCCGATCTCCCACAGAAGGTTGAGTGAGAGTTGGATTATATTCGTGCCTTGGTGTATTCGCAGGAAACTGGAAAAATGAAAGTCCTTGCACACAAGGTGGAGATATTGGTACAGACCAAATGGATTCACTGACGCCTGAAGCTTGCCAAAACTTGACTGGATCTTTCTGACAATAATGCTTGCGCACAGTCGTCATGTATCCGTCGATAGTGTTTGCATTTTTCTTGAAACAAATGATGTAGCACTTTGGAACGAAATGGCAACATAAGATGCCATAGTTTGATGCTAAAATTGCAACCACTTCAACTGCTGGGAGATATTGATCATTAGTGTTGACATACACAGGAACAAAAGAGATCCATACAATTAAGTAGATGAGCATGCTGAATGTGATAAACTTGGCCTCATTGTACCTATCTGGCAGCTTCCTGCCCTTGTATGCGAACAGGAAACACAAAATCGCAAGTACAGCTATATATCCTAACATGACACCAAATGCCACATTAGAGCCTTCGTCACATTTTAGTAAAATGATTTTAGGTACATCATAACTTATTACAGAATGGGGTCCTTTAAGTACCAACCACAGTGTACAAACAATTACTTGAATTACAGTACACATTACCAGAATTACTAGGGGTTTATACAACTTCTTCATTTGTTTATGGACAACAGGATCAAACTTAAATGCCAGAATGATCCTAAAAGATTTGATCAGGATCCAAGAAACACAAATAGTAAAGCTTATGCCAAAGAGCGGCTGTCTAATTTTACAGCCATAATCCGTTGGTTTACCAATAAAAAACCCAGTACTGACAAAGCTAACGAACAATGAGAGGAGAATTATATAACAGAACTGACCTCCAGCAACCTTTACTGCTGGCGTGTTCAAATTCGGTGTGAATATTATAATAATTACAATTATTAAAATAATCCCTAAAGAAGCAATAACTACAAGGAGAATCGCAAACCCATCGTTCCATCTAAAGAATTCAGTGGTTCTGTCATTGCACTTTGAACTTCCAGTATCAGACCACTGGTCATCTGAGCACTTCAAACAGTTGTTCATATCTGTGATGAAATAGAAATCCTTGTTAGGCATCCAGAGCATTCAAATTAATGAAAAAAATCTTGCAGAATTGTAATATTTGTAGAAAATAGTCATAAACTGTCTCCATATTTTGTGTACAGGATTTACAAAGCATTTTATACCAATAAATGGTATTTCACAAGACCACAAGATAAATGTAGATGAAGGAGTTCATTAAGTTCACCATAACTCATCCATCTAGTAATCAGGATCATGTCATTTAACCAGGCCTGTAACGAAAGTAAATATTTTTGCTTCCATTAACATGCTTGGCAGATAATTTCAAATATTGATCACTCTTTGTGTGAAGAAGTTCTAAATTGTCTTTTAACCAGATTTAGTCAATGCTCCATTGTTCTACTGTCTTACCTACCTTCAAGTAGTGCCCCACATTTGCCTTATCTGTATCACTTAATAGACTTACTCATAATTATAAGTGACTTGAACATCTAGAACTTTATTCACTAGAAGGTTAGGGGAGATCAAAATACTGTTTAAAGTTTTGGAAAGGTGTCAGAGAGTAAATAACAAAAAATAATTTCCAATTTGGTGAATCTGGAACAAGGAGACATTAATTAGAATCTACTAAAATCATAAAGATGGAGGTTGGAAGAAAATTTTCATGCAACTAGTTATTAGAATATGAAATGTATTACCACAACATTTAAGAGAAAATTGGATAAAAACTTGAAGAGGAAAAATCTTGAAGAGCAGGGAAATGGGATTAGAGCACAAAGTTCTGATGTGGAGTTGATACTGGCACGATGAGCTAAATGGTTTCCTTTGGTGCTGACATTTCTATGACTATGATATTTTGTATAGCTTTATTGGCCCCTTCTTAGTAGCCTCTCTGCTGATACTCAGCATCTGCTTGGTGGCTATTTGGCTCTTATAGCCATGTCACCTTTTACTAGAATTACTAGAACTTACCCCAATCTACAGAGTAGTATCCCTCTGTGCAAGGCACACAGTCATAACAGCAGGTGTATGAGTTATGCGAGTTCTTCCTTTGCCCAGGTTTGCAGGACTGTGAGCAGTTAGAGAAAACAGCCTAGAGGAAACATAATTAATAATTGATTCTCCCAAACTATCATTAATTTAGTGTGATAGTAGTTGAATTTAAAAGTTATTTACACCTCACCAGTGGCCAAGGCCATTGTTTTGTTAGCTGCACCCTAGAGGAATGGCTACTGTGTGTATTGGTATGTTAAGAGCATTCCTCCCACTCATTCCTTTATTTTTAGAAATAAATGTTATCAATCATATCAGGTCATTTATCTCATTGCTGTTTATGGGACCTTGCTGTGTGCAAATTGCCTGTCACATTTGCCTACACAACAACAGTGATTGCACTTGAAAGTGATTCATTGATTGCAACATTTACTTTGGGACATCCTGGGGATGTGATAAGGCACCATATAAATGCAAGTTCTTTCTTTTATGGAAAGCTAATGAAGAAAGAAATCTTTTGGTGGTCTGGGGTGGCCTCTCCAAATGCACTAAAGATAAGAAAGAAGCAGAGTCGCCCTCCTGTGCAGGTTTGCTTCCTCCTGTTCTATGTCACTTTGCAAGCACAGAAGTGGTTTCGAGATGATATCCAAATGCCTATGCTGCATCTCAATATGTGCGAGTAAATGAACATGCATCAGTTAACTAGGTTTTATTGGAAACTTGCCATATTGGCACAACGTTATAGGTGTTAGTGTGACAGTAGTTCCAGTTTGAAGTTGTAGCTAGATAGTTTACCCTACTGCAGTACAGGCATGCATGTGAGCTAGGAAAGAAATGCAATGTTGCTTGACTGCTTTGCATTCAGCCTTAGTCGAGGTGTATCAGGTTGAGAGGACACATTTTATGGCTTGTTACTTTTTCCATCTACTTTGTACAGCTGATATTCTGAAGCTGGCAAAATTTATTGCAACAGTAGAAACCTTAAATTACTGTCTCACAACAACAAATTAACTATGATTAGCTATGCACATCAAAGAATAAATCCTAACCTTTGTGCTGTTTTTGAAGGTATCATCATAAATGTAGATTCTTTTATCCAGAAGTTTGTATTCTCCAACCGTTTGAAACCGTGTGGTGCCATTATTCATCACCCAGTTTATTAAGTCATATCCAGTTATGGAATCTCCAGATTTGTCAAAATAAAACTCTTTCCCCGCTTCAGTGAAATTCACCATTTTTAGTGCTTCAAGTAGCTGCAAACAAAAGGATCGATGATTAGGCAAGATTGGGTATTCAAAGGCTAGTTCCAACTATTTTTTTGGTTAACTGAGTATCTGACATGTGCAGAAAGCCACTGCCATATGCAAGAGTCCCCAATTCAGTTACTGAGAAAACTACCTCCACCTGCAGAGTTTCTATTTGCCCAGTATAGAGTGCACACTTGTTCCATGTAAGGACACATCTCACATTTCTACGTTCAAAGAGCTCAAGTCCACATTGGCTGAGGAAAAGTATTTACACAAAGGCCATAGATATAACAACAGTAAATTAACCATTTTTCCACTTTAGTGCAAAGTAACGGCAACAATTTGCATTTATAATGTGCTTTCAATGTAGAAAAACATCTCAAGGTGCTTCATAGATTTGTTAGCTGACCTTGAAGTATTACAAGAAGGTATAAAGCTTTTTTTAAGATTTAGGTAAGGCTTTGCTAAATATTGTGGTGCTACTTTTATTGCATGTCAGTGCTATGCACTGAACCAGCCACCTACATCTAGCCAATGCCTTTTGAATTGGTAATGCTGAGCCTGTGGATAATATAATCATATACTGGGAGTCTGGTAGTTGCAATAGTACAGAGTCACTTGATGGAGATTGTTGTCACTCACAAACTAGTCATGTAATGGTACAAAAGTGAATTTAGTATCAGCATATGTGCACCAGCTCAATTACTGCACCGCTATACAATTACAGGAGCACTGAACAATTACTTTATATTTAAATAAGAATAATTTTCTGCATATAAACAATAATATCAGAGTAAAAATATTTACCCTCCACGGTGCAAAATCAAGTGTCTTCTGACATGCTCCTTCTTGACATTTTAGGAGGTTCCTCAGAGCGTGAGCTATTGATTTAATGGCCAAGTACGTTGCATAAGTGCCACCTAACTCAAGATTTCGAACTAAATAATCGTCATCAAAATCTGCGATGGATTTATTTGTTTTGGTACAAGCAAGAGGTGATACCATTTTCAAGGAGTCTGGAAGTGAGCAGGGCTGTGAGCTTTCATTGCATGTCTTTGTGTAATTGATATATTCATCTGAACAAGTAAAACGAAGCTGCCTGTATTGTTCAATGAACTTGTTAAAAGCCCCAGGTCCTGGCCTTAGGTTCTTTAAATGTGTTAGAAAGCCTGTAATGTTTCCATTTTTGAAAGAATAACCAAATATTCTTCCAACTTTTTTGATATTCGGCATCTTTGCAACTGCTCTGGATATGGACCAACCATCACTGGCAATCCATGTTCTAGAAATGTTACGCCGAATGATTTCATTGAACAGTTTAATGACAAGTGGTGGTTTAGCAATGAGAACAATAACACTTGCATTAGGAGTTGTTTCAATTTGTGAAACCAGGGCCTTTATTCTTTCATCACTTTGTTCATCACCCACATATGTTGGAATCAGTTCTTGAAAACCAATACAAATGTCATTGTTCTGCGCATTTGAAATGAAATCGGTCATTGCAGACGTGCCATAGTCATCATCAGTGGCGACAATCCCAATCCAGTTCCAATGAAAGTTGCTGACAAGTCGAGCCAAGGCCTTTGTCTGATGGATGTCACTCGGAACAGTGCGTAAAAATGATGCAAATCTCACCTTGTCACTAAGGATTGCAGCAGATGATGAAAAACTGACCTGTAAAACATTCAGAATAAAGGAAAGTTGTTCAATAAAGATTATGTTAAACACACACATTAGACACAACATGGCCTGGATTTTCCTCTGTGACCACAACAGAATTCCACCGCCTGCTACCTTGACCTGGATTTTCCTCCCCTGTCCCCATCAGGAATATGTGGGAAAAACCTGGGTTCCAGTCCCATTTCCTCCCGGTTTGCCTCAGTTACCGCTACTCTCTGGGACCTCCTGGTGAAAGGTGGCAGTAGACCGGGGGGGTGGGGGGGTAATGATGGTAAAGTCTTTGAAGTCTTCTGATGGAGGGGGGGCAGCCTAGTAGAGGCCTCCTCTCCCTTCATTTCAGTTCCCAGCACTTACCCACTGAAGGCCTTGGTCTCAGACAGATTTGCTGCAGTCTTCTGCCCCTTTAATGTGGCTCCATCACTTCCTTTGGGATCACATGTGGGCTCCTGATTGCTTTCAGGAATCGCACTGGGATCCTGTCAGGAATAGCTAATGACCCCAATCCAGGAATCTGGGCTGGGTCACAGGGGGGTCGAGGTGGGGATCGCAAATCCTGCTCCAATCTACTTTGGACTGGAATAGGAATAACCAACTCACAGTTTCTCTTTCATCAATTTCAGCTTTTTGCTCCCTTAACCTTATTTTAGTTCTGTACATTTTAGAATCGCATTTAACAAAAATTAATATTAAGGTTTCTCAGTTTTGCTCAGAGAGAGAATGGAAGATTGAATTAAGAAAGAGAGAAAAAGAGACAGAAAGGAAAAGTAAGAAAAAGATGCGTGCGCATTTAAACGTGGAAATCCTGAAGTTGTGCCCCCACCACCACCCACCCATTGCTGGCAATCTGTGAAATCAGTGGAACTGACGAAAACTTGAGCTTTTCTGCGCTAATATTGCTGTTAAATACCCCATTAAATGTTAATCCTTGTTGGAATAGGTGTAACTGAGGTTTTAACTGCGTATTGACTGAAAACAACCGTTTTGGCCCTGAAAAACTCATTTTATATTGGTGGAATGTCAAATTTCTCCATTATGATAAAAATTACTGGTTAAAAATTTTTTTTTTTAAAGTTTGTTCATGATATTTGAGCTTCTACCTTAACCACATGTGATTGTCCCAATCTGAATTTAGCGGGAGTCGTTAGCAGTGCCGCGCTTGGGCGGAAAGTCATTTGCACCCCGTTAGAAACAGAAACATAGAAAATAGGTACAGGAGTAGACCATTCGGTCCTTCGAGCCTGCACCGCCATTCAATGCGTTCATGGCTGAACATGCTACCTCAGTACCCCATTCCTGCTTTCATTAGCCTGGGGGCGCTAATGAGAGGCTCAAATGCACCGAATTCCTAGCTTTAAGTGTCTAAATGGGGTAGAGGAACAGAGGGATCTGGGGGTACACATACACAAAAACTAAATTTAGTGACGCAAGTTAATAAGGCCATAAAACAAGCAAACAAAGCACTGGGGTTCATTTCTAGTGGGATAGAATTGAAAAGCAGAGCAGTTATGTTAAACTTGTATAGAACATTGGTTAGACCACACTTGGAGTACTGTGAACAGTTCTGGTCTCCATATTATAAAAAGGATATAGAGGCACTGGAGAAGGTGCCAAAAAGTTTTACTAGATTGATACCAGATCTGAGAGGATATACCTATCAGGAAAGATTGAACAGGCTGGGGCTCCTTTTTCCAGAAGAGAGAGGGTGGGTCTGATGGAGGTCTTTAAAAGATTATGAATGGGTTTGATAGGGTAGATGTAAAAAAGATGTTTTCACTTGCGGGCAAGACCAGAACTAGAGGCCATAAATATAAAAGCAAAATACTGTGGGTGCTGGAAATCTGAAATAAAAACAGAAAATTATGGAAATACTCAGCAGGTCAGGGGGCATCTGTATAAATATAAGATAGTCACTAATAAATCCAATAGGCAATTTAGGAGAAACTTATTTACCCAGAGAGTGGTTAGAATTTGGAACTCGCTACCACAGGGAGTAGTTGAGGTGAAGGGTATAGATGCATTTAAGGGGAAGCTAGATAAGCACATGAGGGCGAAAGGATTAGAAGGATATGTTGATGGGGTTAGATGAAGAAGGGTAGGAGGAAGCTTGAGTGGAGCATAAACACCAGCATGGACCTGTTGTGCCGAATGGCCTGTTTCTGTGCTGTAAATACTTTGCAATACTTGTAAAGAGGAATACAAATATCTTCAAAGACTATACAGGAAACTCTCTTTTAACCGACACCTAAATATCCGGAAATCTCTCTTAACCGGCAAAATTCAGGAGTAGGTTCAGGTAAGTTTTACTATATATTAGTGGCCGTGTAACCGGGGTTCCTGCATCTGTGGCCGTGCACCAGGGACTCCTGGATCTGTGGCCATGTAACCGGGGTTCCTGCACCTGTGGCCGTGCACCAGGGACTCCTGGATCTGTGGCCATGTAACCGGGGCTCCTGCACCTGTGGCCGTGTACGGGGCTCTCGTACCTTGGTAAGTATACCTCTCTGTAATCCGGACCTTTTGATCAACCGGCACCACGCCGGTCCCGTCAGTGCCGGTTAATAAAGAGTTTCCTGTAGAACAAAAATGTTGCATAACAGTAATGCTTTACATACCTGAGGCATAAGCATTACACTAAATATTCTTGCGATGGAAATCGACAACTCAGAAGAGGCTTCACCTACAACAGCTTTTGCAATCGGTTGGTAATCGGTGTAATTGCATCGAATTTCCAGACAATTTTCTGAGGTATTTGTCTTGGAAAGTAACTTCATTGCAGCCGTTACAGCCCTGTTGGCATTTGAACAGGTGTCATATATTTCATATCCAAGTTTAATATTTGGTAGCAGAGTCGAGTTGTTTATCATTTCAATGGTGTGTATCATAGCTTGAACCCAGACAAATCTCTGGACATCGAATCTTTAAAAGAAAAAGAAATAGTGTTCAATCCAAGTTTTTAAAAAGGTTAATTGTTTGACAGCATCATGTTGGCCCCAGAGTTTACTATGATACTTCAGTACGTCAGAAGAAAGTTTTAGCTTTTGAAATAAATTGCTAAACGGTGATGATGTCTATCTAGATTATAAGCATCTATTGTCAATAATTTCTTTGTAAACTATATTTTTCTCACTTATCACTAAGGGTGCAGGGACACTATGGATGGTATTTCCTAAGCGATGTTAATGCACCGGAAACATGGTGGGGGTGGGGCGAGGAAGAGTACCAGCTGCTCACCTGGCCTGATGCTGACCCCAGGGAATATCTGAGGATCGGACTAATCGACATTTCAATGGCGGGCTCCCCACAGTCTTTCTGCCTGCACTGGAGAACCTGCCCAGGAGGGAGTGGCGAAGTCAGTGCTGCTGCAGGCCTTGGGCACTTACGACAGTGTTCAAAGGGCCAGCAGTCTCCTGGCCAGTAACACGAAGCTAGCCCTACTGGAATCATTTAAATTTAGGTGGGTTTTAGAGTAAATCAATCCATTCCTTTGGAGGGATTTAAAATTTAAAGAGCTATTCCCATCACCTGTAGCAATGCTGGTCAGCTGTTGCACACAGGCATACGTGGCGCCCAGCATTGCTGTGGCAGTAATGATGGCGAATGTGACAGAATGTAACACTGTCATTAATACCTTCTTGGAATACCCCTCCCATATTTGGGCAGATGTTTCTGGTGGTCACTATCACTTCTGGTGGAAAATACCAGACATCGCAGCAATCAGCAGGGAGCTGGCATAACAGTTCTACAGCCGATATCCCACCCATGCCTGCCCCAGTACCACACAAAATTGGAGAGTAAGACCTTGGAGCATCCAGGCCCCCACACGAAGACTACAGTTATAAGGGCCAATTTTACAAATCAGTGATGCTGGTGGGAGTTTTCACTGATTGTGAGCACATCTTGATTAATCACAGGCTCATTAATTTTAATGAACTAGAAATCGTGGGGAGCATAGCTGTGAGCACCAGTTGTGTGCTCCTGGCATCCAAGGCTCCCCAATGGGTCCATTCATTCATAAATTCAGCCCTGTAGTGTCAATGCAGCCTAAATCCAGAATAAGGGTATTGACTCGTCACTGGAGCAAAGCAGTGTGAGAGTCCCTACTCCAGTCAGGTCAGACCTTAGCTCTGGATTTACACTACACAAGTTTAGCATTGATGCAAAATGAAAATCACTTCATACTAACTTGTGTGAAATCACCTTTGCTTTGTGCCAGAGTCAGTAGAATTGTTCACTGACCTGTCTGTCTCCTAACACGCCATAGAGGGGCCCATCAGGTAAGAATTGCTCAAAACAGTAAGAAACCATTAATCAACTTCAAATTGCTAGACACACAAAGTTCTTTATATTTAAAGTACTTCCTCTCCAGAATACTGGATGGTGCAAGAAGTACAACACTGTCCTTTCACCTCTAGACTCTAATTCAATTTGGACTTATGGGATGTGAGTCTTCTCTCTGCGAGTTTTAAGGGTGCTAATCGAAATTAATTTGGGTAATAGCAAACCAATTTCTAGTGGATGTCAGCCAGTAGTATAAAATGTCCAACCCACCTCTACATTTTAAGGGTATTAGTCTCTCTTTGGTTACAAACATTCCACTTCTTTGATTGGCATTTATAACAGATCCAGACTAATACTAGCACATGGCAAACATGGTTGGAAAAGCTGGTGGAAGGGTAGAAATTGAAAAATCTTCGTGATAAAATATTGCAGTTTTATTTGGTAGGCTGCTGAGAAAACCCGGGGCTACCTTTCCTGTGATTGGTGCCTAAGGAAAGTTTATATCCTGGTGCTAAAAACAGCATTTTGGATTGAAGACTTGTGACACCAGGTTTCTGCCCTCCCTTTACGTTACCCCGGAATGTCTGGCGCTTCCCCGAGAAGGCAGGCTGCCTGCGTCTATAATGTAATTCTTCTTTTGTTATCGGAAGAACTAAGAGAACACAAGCTTGTGCCATTTCCAGTGAACAAGTTCTAATAACAAGGATGCTGTGTTCGACCCTGCAAAATGCTACATTGCCATATATCGGGGTCAGATCTGTGCTCCCGCATTCTCAGGCAGTCATTCAGCTGAGGCAGAATGGGGCATTTGTGGATCTCCAGCTTCATTTTCCTGTTTCTTCGCCAATTGGTCACCCTTTTTGAGGGGTGCCAAGAAGAAGTGGGCATCCAGGATCAGAGATGGGCAGGGAGTAGCCCAATGTTAAATCCCTTTTTTGCCTTAAAGGGGTCTTTGGGCCAGGGATTGACTGGAGGTGCTCAGGCTGCTAGTTTTGGACAGCAGCCGGATGATTCCAACCATGGCAGTGATTGCCACTGCTTCAGCCCTCTCGGATTTAGTGAGTCAAATAACTTCTTGTAATCAAATTAAATCGATCGTGCTAATCTTTTTCCACTGTTTAATTCTCATTTTTATTAAACCCGATTCATTGTAGGTCACATGATCTAATAACTTGATTTTTTTTTTGTAATTCTTCGTTTGTTATCGGAAGAACTAAGAGAACACAAGCTTGTGCCATTTCCAGTGAACAAGTTCTAATAACAAGGATGCTGTGTTCAACCCTGCAAAATGCTACATTGCCATATATCAGGGTCAGTTCTGTGCTCCCACATTCTCAGGGAGGAGCCATGCTCACTGTGACGGTGGGTTGAAGATAAAGCACACAATTGTAGCCCTTATTCTCTAACCCACTGTCCCTGTGAGTGCACGAGTGCAGAATTACCTCTGCTGTGTGTGTAAGGTCACATTTTGATTGGTAGGGAGCAAGAGCTCGCTGATAGGAGTGGTCCTAGGCACTGAGCACAAGAGGAATATCTGGTACAGTAGGAAAATCATAACAGTGCTCCTGAGGCATGCAACCTCCTGTCAAGTAAGGGTGCGAATTTTGGTAAACAATTGCATATCCTTTACACAAATTAGTTTCCCCAGTTATCTGTTGATGATTGGGAATTGCATTATGGAAGTAACTGCTGCCAAATGATATGTTAAAGTTTTGGGGGGAAAAATTCAGTTGGTTGCACCTCCCGTTAGCGCCTTAAGAGGGCGCTAATGGGGCGCAAAGCATCTAGCGCCCAGGCGCGGCGAAGTTTGCGCCGCTCGTGAAATTAACTAGACATTTTGCGGCGGCGCTAAACACTACCGCCACGATCTCCTGCGCCGGCAGATCGTGACGTCAGTCGAGTGCGCAACGCCCCGGTAACGCCCCGAAGCGGAAATTGAGTGGCGCCCCCTGCCTTACCGCCTGACGCTAGCAACGACAGGTTGAGGGGAGCGTTCTGCAGTCATGAAGGGAAAGGAGGAGTGCTATTTAAAGGTGACCGCTTCCTGCCTTTTATTGTTGGTGCTATTTTTGAACTACGCATTCTGAGAGAGAGAGAGAGAGACTTCTGGAGAGATTCAACGTTGTGTGAAGGAGTTTTGGGTACTGAGCAGTACTTTGCAGGTTCATTTTGATCTGCCATTCCTTGTATCGATTTAGAAGAGTCTGTGGGGGCTGCACTCTGAGCTCTTTGCCTGGTACTCTCCATTGTTCTTTCCAGCAGATTTGATGTGCAGGTCTCTCCAGGCCGAGATTCAAGGCTGCAATGAGCAGGATGTGGATGGAAAGCAAGATTAACCATCCCCTTTAAGAACTGTCCCGGGCCATTGTGTGTGTGTTCCATTGCTGACTGACATCACATGAGCTTCGCCAGCGCTCTGAGGTAGCGCCTCGCTCCTCGGCCTTTGCGCCTTAAGACAGGTGTGAAGCGCCTGATTTAGCGCTCCAATCACCTCCAGGGGCGATAAAAGTCAAGTTTGCAGTCGGTGGCGATAATTAGCGCCAGGCGCTAATCTTTGCGCCCGGCCGATAATTGCGCCCCAAATGGGGCGATACTAAATTTCTCCCCCTTGGTTTTTAATTTTCACGAATGGTACTGTACATTGCTTTACTTCACAATAACTTGATTACTTTTTCGTAATTCCCAATGTTATTGCTAAAAAAGTGAAAATTCTTTGTTTTTCTTGTTTGGATAGGATGGCCAAATATATTTACATTATCGTTAAATAGCAGGTCAATTTAGTTCCACACTTCTTACATCCCAATGACAAGTAAACATGGAACAATAAAAGCTGTGAGTGAATCGCAAGTTAGCATCTAACTACTGGGTTAGACTTTACACACAGAATAAAACTAATTGGTTGGTAGAGAGTGAAAAAGGGTAAATTTTGCAAAGCTCTGTTCACGGCTTGGAGCCTTGCTCAAGGGGAGTGCGGACACAGAGGTTAGTGTGCCTGATTTCCAGCGATTAATTGTAATTACCAAAAAACCATGAGTACACAGAATTGGGCACAGTGACCTCTTCACAATTCTCTGATCAATGTTCCTGCTCAACAGGAGCTTTGCCTTGCAACATTTACCCTTTAGTGTTAGACTTCGATTAAACAGTTGTGAAACCAGCATGAGCCAGGTGTACTAGCGTGCCTGATCCTGGAGAAAGTGGGCCCCATTTTCCCCCGTGACAATCAATTACAGATTGGGGAAAGTGCCCATTAATAAATTAAACTTTGAAATTTTCTTCAAAGATCTTTGGCTATACTAGAATAACACACCACTTTAAATGTGCTTCTGATGTCAATATAATATGATCTTGGAAAAATTACCTCAGATATTTAGCTTAACTGTGCTGTCTCTCAAACCTGATCAGCCATGATCGCATTGAATGGCGGCGCAGGCTAGAGGGGCCGAATGGCCTACTCCTGCTCCTATCTTCTATGATTCTATGAAAAGCAAGCAGCTTTCGTTGTGTGGGTGGAAGTGAATGAGTCGGTGGGACAAACAATCCTGTAACAGATTGTTGATGCTTTAACCTGCTCTCACCTTCCACTCACAGTGACTTCCACATCGACTACAGATTTAATATACAAACAGGAGTGTTCCATTCCTCAATCCTCCATCCTATTCCCCAGTACTTGTGTTCCTCTTTCGATGTGTACAAAATCCATTGAAAGAGGGCAAAAATAATATGCAACAGCCAGCACACTTACATATGTGCCTATTGATCCAAATATTCAATACTCAAGCTAATATTGGATTGGTTGTGAAACTGGATATATAGGCAGTAAAATAGATTTTAGAAAAAACAGATCTGAACAACTAAATGTTTTCTTTTCAAATCTAATAATCAAGTACAACTGCCTCATTTCCTTTTTTTTCTGCCAGATTGGATTTCTCACATAACAAAGAAAACTACTTTTACTTGAAATCTAAACTCCAAACCATACTGAATTGAACTAGTCATGTTTAAGTGTGTTCAACATTTCATCCCTCTATTGCAATAATGTAACAGAATAAAGGTCCAAATAATGAAACACTTACCCTGTGCATGTTAGTGGGTCTGGTTTAGAGCGAATTGCTAAATTCTCCACTTGTTCATGGACTGGAAAGATTCCACCGATAATAATATCTCCTGGGCTTCTGGCTCCGACAATATCACTCGGTATATCACAAGCTCTCACCGACCAGCAAATAAAAGCACAGCACCAAACGTAGGCAGCCTTCAAAGTGAACATGATTCCCAGAAATTTTCAGTTATTTCATGTTTCATACAACTACATAAGAATTTAACTGTAGCAACATAAAACCTTAAGAAGAAATTAGACTTTGCAATACCATAACATTTGCTTATGTATATTTAATGGTACGTCCAAGAACAGATTAAAACAGCTGCCTCTTTTGATCTCGGACACTGTCAATGCCCTCCTTTTATCTGCTGCGCACTGATGCCACTTTTAAAGTTCACCTGACGAAGGAGCAGCGCTCCGAAAGCTTGTGATTTCAAATAAAGCTGTTGGACTATAACCTGATGTTGTGCGACTTCTCACTTTTAAAGTTGTGAAACTTTTATTTTGACAGATAGGCTCATGGTAGGAATTTCCCTGCCAGGCTAATTAACTCATGGGGAGATTACCTTTTTACTCGAAGCTACTCGTACTTCCTGCTTTCACTTTCAGGCTATTTAACTGTTAATAGGTGTTAGGAGACTTGAATAGTTGGTGATTTAAAAAAATTCATTCACGGGATGTGGGCGTCGCTGGCAATGCCAGCATTTATTGCCCATCCCTAATTGCCCTTGAGAAGGTGGTGGTGAGCCGCCTTCTTGAACCGCTGCAGTCCGTGTGGTGAAGGTACTCCCACAGTGCTGTTAGGGAGGGAGTTCCAGGAATTTGTCCCAGTGGTGATGAAGGATCGGCGATATATTTCCAAGTCAGGATGGTGTGTGACTTGGAGGGGAACTTGGAGGTGGTGGTGTTCCCATGTGCCTGCTAACCTTGTCCTTCTAGGTGGTAGAGGTCGTGGGTTTGGGAGGTGCTGTCGAAGAAGCCTTGGCGAGTTGCTGCAGTGCATCTTACAGATGGTACACACTGCAGCCACGGTGCACCAGTGGTGGAGGAA
This sequence comes from Squalus acanthias, assembly GCA_030390025.1. Lineage (NCBI taxonomy): Eukaryota > Metazoa > Chordata > Chondrichthyes > Squaliformes > Squalidae > Squalus > Squalus acanthias. Next base: position 96,162,661 of record CM059433.1, read on the forward strand.
GTGAATGTTTAAGGTGGTGGATGGGGTGCCAGTCAAGCAGGCTGCTTTGTCCTGGATGGTGTCAAGCTTCTTGAGTGTTGTTGGAACTGCATTCATCCAGGCAAGTGGAGGGTATTCCATCACAATCCTGACTTCCTTTTAGATGGTAGAAAAGATTTGGAAAGTCATGAGGTGAGTCACTTGCCACAGAATACCCAAACTCTCACCTGCTCTTGTAGCCACAGATTTATGTGGCTGGTCCAGTTAAGTTTCTGGTCAATGGTAACCCCCAGAATGTTGATGATGGGGGATTCGGCGATGAATGTCAAGGGGAGGTGGCTAGACTCTCTCTTGTTGGAGATGGTGATTGCCTGGCACTTGTGTGGCGCGAATGTTACTTGCCACTTATCAGTCCAAGCTTGAATGTTGTCCAGGTCTTGCTGCATGCGGGCATGGACTGCTTCATTATCTGAGCAGTTGCGAATGGAACTGAACACTGTGCAATCATCAGTGAACATCCCTACATCTGACCTTATGATGGAGGGAAGGTCATTGATGAAGCAGCTGAAGATGATTGGGCCTAGGACATTTCTCTGAGGAACTCCTGCAGCAATGTCCTGGGCTGTGATGATTAGCCTCCAATAACCACAACCATCTTCCTTTGTGCTTAGGTATGACTCCAACCAGTGGAGATTTTTCCCCCGATTCCTTTTGACTTCAATTTTACTAGGGCTCCTTGATGCCACATTCAGTCAAATGCTGCCTTGATGTCAAGGGCAGTCACCCTCACCTCATCTCTGGAATTCAGCACTTTTGTCCATGTTTGGACCAAGGCTGTAATGAGGTCTGGAGCCGAGTGGTCTTGGCGGAACCCAAACTGAGCATTGATGAGCAGATTATTGGCGAGTAAGTGCCGCTAAATAGCACTGTTGACAACACCTTCCATCAGATTGAGAGTAGGCTGATGGGGTGGTAATTGGCTGGATTGGATTTGTCCGCTTTTTGTAGACAGGACATACCTGGGCAATTTTCCACATTGTCGGGTAGATGCCAGTGTTGTAGCTGTACTGGAACAGTTTGGCTAGAGATGCAGCTAGTTCTGAAGCACAAGTCATCAGCACTACAGCCGGGATGTTGTTGGGACCCATAGCCTTTGCTGTATGCAGTGCGCTCAGTCATTTCTTGATATCACGTGGAGTGAATCGAATTGGCTGAAGACTGGCTTCTGTGATGGTGGGGACCTCGGGAGGCGGCTGAGATGGATCATCTACTTGGCACGTCTGGCTGAAGATGGTTGCAAACACTTCAGCCTTGTCTTTTGCACTCATGTGCTGGGCTCCGGCATTATTGAGAATGGGGATGTTCATGGAGCCTCATTCTCCCATTAGTTGCTTAATTGTCCACCGCCATTCACAAATGGATGTGGCAGGACTGCAGAGCTTTCATCTGCTCCGTTGGTTGTGGGATCACTGAGCTTAGTCTATAACATACCAATTCTGCTGTTTAGCATGCTTGTAGTCCTGTGTTGTAGCTGCACCAGGTTGGTACCTCATTTTTAGGTGTGTCTGGTGCTGCTCCTGGCATGCTCTTCTACACTCCTCATTAAACCAGAGTTGGGCCCCTGGCTTAATGGTAATGATAGAGTGAGGGATATGCCGGGTCAGAAGGTTACAGATTGTGGTGATAGACAACTCTGCTGCTGCTGATGGCCCACAGTGCCTTATGGAAGCCCGGTTTTGAGCTGCTAGATCTGTTCTGAATCTATCCCATTTAGCACGGTTGTAGTGCCACACAATACAATGGAGGGTGTCCTCAGTGTGAAGATGGGACTTTGTCTCCACAAGAACTGTGCGGTGGTCACTCCTACTGTAGATTTCAAAAAACCCAGTACAATAGCAAAATGCTGGAAGCCTGTTTGGCCCAGTGGTAGGGGCGTGGTGCAGTTGGACCTAGAAGCACAGACACACCTGTGAGTTTCAATTTAACTTTGGAAAAGACATTTACTTTGGACAATGAGCGTCTCGATAGGTGATTTAATGGTGAAATAGGTGATTTAACTTTGGACATTGAGACTTCGTGTTTTAATGGGTTTCGATGGATCTTCAATGGATAAGACAACGATGCCAGTTTCGCTGGAACAATGGACTTCCTGGCCTCAATGAAAAACACTTTAACCTTGGGCAAAACACATCAGCAGTAAGACTAAATCACATCAAATATGTACCACAGGGAGGGGGTGTCAAGATAAGGAATTGTCTTCCATCCCCCAGCCCTGTACATATCCTGTGGTTTGGATTACTAGGTGTGTATTGGAATACAAGAGTTGGGGGAAGGCCCAGACTCGAAAAGGCAGGACGGAAGGGCTGTAAGAAGGAACCACACCCACAGCTCTCTCGGAAGCTCTCTCGGAAGCTAGCTCTGACTACAGCAACTGCCAGGTGTAAGAAGGAAGGGAAGACGGTCATCTCCAGCTCCCAGCCTGCAATCGACGTCGGCCACGACCAGCCGGACGGGTGATTGTAAGTATCAGTTGACTCTACAAGGGGTTTGCGCTGTGTAGGCAGCTGCAGTCAGATAAAGGAGGACGGGGACAGGTCATCTCCGATCCAGGCCTACAATCCACAACGGTAACGACCGGCCGGACGGGTGATTGTTAGTTTCAGCCAAATCTCAACAGGTTTTTCTGTGTTTTGTTGCTTTTAATAAACTAACAGTTTTGGGTTGAACCTAAAACTTTGTGTTGTCGACCATTTTGTTCCTGTAAAACCCAGAGTCAATGAACCCTTGTAAGGATGCGGAAACCAAACACCTTACACTACCAATACTGTCATGGACAGATGCATCTGTGACAGACCGATTGGTGTGGATGAGGTCAAGTAGGTTTTTCCCTCGTGTTGGTTCTCTCACCATCTGCTGCAGACCCACTCTGGCAGCTATGTCCTTCAGGACTTGGCCAGCTCGGTCAGTAATGGTGCTGCCGAGCCTTTCTTGGTGATGGACATTGAAGTCCCCCACTCAGAGTAATTTCAGGATGGCGAAAGTGCATCAATTCCATGCTCAGCTTTTGTATACTGTGTATGAAACCTAAATATTTATTTGAACGCTGTGTTGTTGAAATTGTATCCTTTGATGTGTAATTAGCTGTGTGGTATATGTCCTGGGCTGTACTGATTGATAATACATCTTCTTGTATCTCAATTATATAACATAGTAACTTAGGCTGAGATTTTACGAGGAGTCAGCGGACACGATTGATGGCGGGTCAGGTGGGAAAGTTTTTTTTTCCCAGTGGGTCGGGATCCCGCTGTGAACCCGCCACCACGCGCCTTTACCAAATGTCGGGACTGTGAGCGCTGAGCAGACCAGACACGCAGCGGCGCGGGAGCCAATTTAAATGATTAGTGGCTTGTTTACAGCAACTTAACAATGGTTTTACACTGACCTTTTGAATTTGACAGATGGCCCATGGGATTCATGCTGTTGCTAGACTATGTCTGTGAAGCTGAGGCGGGAGGTCAGTGGCCATTGAATCAGCTGATGAGTTGACAGCTTCAAATGTCAAGTAAAAGCTCCCACCTTACAGAGATATCTTCCCTCAGTCACAAGCTCTTCCTCATTGTATTTCCACAACAGATTCACCATGCTGCAAGTCTTTACACAAGTCTCCATCCAGTCTGACCTCATTACCTCTCTTACCATTGACAGATCGCTTCTGTCATCTCTACTTCACCTGCCATCTATTCCATCAGCATGGGTGCCCTTTATACTCTCTCACCTTGGTCCTCAGAATCCCACCATAATCAGCCCCAACACCAGCAGCACCAGGCACACCAGCAGCACCAACAACAACACCAACCTTCTCCGCAATCACCTGATGCTGCACAGGACACAGGGCATCAGCACCCAAGCATGTTGATGCCCGGGAGGCCAGGGATGGCCTCAGCATGGCCAGATTTACTGCACTTGACGCTGTACACCCTGGCTGCCACATGATGCGCCAGGTTGGCACCACCCCACACCAACACCATAAAACATCCCTACAATGCCCAGGCCATTCCTTTCACACTCATCATCATTGCAGGGGGTACCGTTATGTCTCACCATTCACTGCAACTCACTAAGCCACTTCCAAAGGTGTGCCCAGATCTGTCCAAGAACGCAAAGTATTGAAAATATAGATTTCAATGTTTGACAACACAGTAACAGAAACTTCACATGAACATTGGCTAAAACACCCAAGTGCCTATCCAGCAAGATGAGGTTGAGTGTGGCTTGGCAGTAACGTTTCGTGATCTGCTCAGATTATTGAAAGGTTTGCGCCACTCCTGCCTGGTCCTCCTGATGACAACCCTGCTTGTGCCCTCCTGTGCAATGTGCAACCAGGCTGCGTTGATCTCCTGGGGAGGTCTCTTCTGCCTACGGGAAGGGAAGAGAACCTCCCTGCGTGCTTAAGGAGGGAGTCATGGGAGAGCCTGGGTGCAGCCGTGCACCTTTGTGCAGTGATTGTCAGTGTTTACAGCACCTCAATGCTGTAGAACACTGACAGCACAACTGTCAAGATCAATGTGGACATGGCCCCTTTAAGGAAACCGGCTGATAACGCATCATCAAATGATGTCATGAGACCCACTTCCTAGTAATTGGCCGGGAACCTCGCAGGCTGGGCTTAACAAGCCCAATCAAGCTTGGAGAGTGCAGGCTGGAGTAGGCAGCGGGCTGGGACCACGACACCGACCCCAGCCGCCCTGGACCCGCCTTGGTCGGCGAAATCGCGGCCAAGGAGTCGTATTTACAAATTAAAGACAACAAAAGAAAATAGAAAATGTAGGAAGGACTTTTTTACTATAAGGGTGGTAAGTATGTGGAACAAATTACCGGCACTGGTGGAGGAACAAGGAACTTTAATGGATTTCAAGAAGGAACTAGACAGGTTCTTGTCAACAAATGGTTTGCAAGGTTATTAGAAAAGCACTGAGGGAATACCAACAGGTGGGTTAGATGGACCGAAACTCTTTTCCTTCCTGAAACTTACTAAGGCTGCGATTTTGCTGACCTCAGTAGGTCCATGGCGGGCGACATTGGTGGCGGGTTCTGACCCCGCTGCTGGCTCCAGCCCACTGTCCAAAATGAATTTCCCCTGATTGGGCTTGTTAAGCCCACCCAGCGCATTTCCCAGCCAATTAGAGCAAGTGGGTCTGGTGACGTCATTTGATGACACGTCATCAGCCGATTTCCTTAAAGGGACCATGTCCAAATTTATTTTGACATTTGTGCTGTCAGTGTTCTACAGCATTGAGGTGCTGCAAACACTGACAATGACTGCACAAAGACACAGTGCTGCACCCAGGCTCTCCCATGACTCCCTCCATATGCTTATGGAGGGAGACACAGCATGTAGGGAGGTCCTCTTCCCTTCCCATGGGTGGAAGAGACCTCTCCAGGAGATCAACACAGCTTGCTTGCACATTGCAGAGGAGGACACAAGCAGGGATGTGATCAGGTAGACCTCAGTAGATCATGAAAAGTTAGTACAAAGCCACATTCAACCTCATCCTGCTGTGCCCAGGCTGGCAAAATAGTAGTTAACAAGCGTTTAACAAGCATTTTACTATCTTAAATGCCTCCCCCGCCGCTTGGTGTCGGGTCTGTTCTGAAATTGCAGACCCGACACTTTGGAAACTTACATGGAGGCGGGTTCCCAACCTGCTGTCAATCATTTCAATTTTGACAGCGGACTCGCCTCTGAACCCACACTCTGAGTGCCGGCAAAATCGCGGCCCTTGTGCTTAAATTATCTGCTTTTACTATTTTTAATCAGTTGTTGTCGTGTTTGTATTTTGGTGGCGTTGTAAATTTTCTTTACGCACTATTTACAAGATCAGACATTGCTATAATGAGCCTATCAGCATAATTGTGGTTAGGATCAGGGTTGCTGCTGGCCTGTTGGGGGGACAGTTGTGCACAGAGACTTCATCTGGGTCTATCATTTGGTTGGATCACTATTCTTGTGGTTTTAAAAAAATCTGTGACCAGCACTCCATTTAAACTTGACTACAGAAAGGGATCTAGGTAGCCCTGGACTGGAAAGATATGCTCGAGGCTAATAACCCTCATTATACCTGCACACATTAGAGATGACAGCCCAAATGAATTTCAAAATGAAAATTCACCTGATTGTACATGGAATGCTAAGTTCCTGCCAGGCATAGGACACGTTGCAATCTCGCTGATAAGTCACATTTGTATAGTGTTGATGCTGGTTCACAAATCTCACCAACACATCGGTAAACTTTTTACACTGGTGGGCTGAAACATCAAATAGGATTATTAACTTTAGTCATACCGCAAATTCCAAATAATAACATTGCATATACTACTGGAGTTATTAGTCACTCTCAGACTAAACCTTAATCTACGCCTGTAGAATAGAGTTAACATAATAGAAGTTGACTTTTTAAATCATGCAGAAAACTTCAGTCAAGCGTGCATTGCAATATGTTCAAACGGCCCTAAAACTCCATGGCCATTCTAGTGAACTCCCACTGTAACTACATTGGTAGTATGCTGGGTAGGCTGGAAACTAGGCCAGAACCTGGATATGTCGGATTTAATTATTTTAATGAGGCTCCCACCTGTTTTGGGCGGGAGCGCTGGCTATCTAACGCAAGGTATGTTCCAAAATCAAATTGGACTGGCCTCAGGCAGCAAGTGAGTGGTAAGTATTTTTTAAACCATTTTTTCTCTGCCACCCCGTTCAAGCTGAAAAACAGGGCGAGGGTGAGAGGAAAATCGCTCCCATGGATTCATATGCAAAATACACGGGGAGGAAATAAAATAATTTGTTAGAACTGGCAGCAGTCAAGACAACCTTGACACAAGCATATTAATCTCAGTAGAATCCACAGAATAAACAAACACCATGTGGACAGAACAATCCAGAAACTACAGCAGTATATTCGATGTCCAAGCATATGTTTTTGATGCTTGGACATGGAATATACTGCTGTAGTATAGTGCTAGACTTCAAGAAGACGTGGACAGGCTAGTGGAATGGGCGGACACATGGCAGATAAAATTTAACGCAGTAAAGTGCGAAGTGATGCATTTTGGTAGGAAGAATTAAGAGAGGCAATATAAACTAAAGGGTACAATCCTAAAGGGGGTGCATGAACAGAGAGACCTGGGGGTATATGTACACAAATCATTGAAGGTGGCAGGGCAGGTTGAGAAAGCGGTTAAAAAAGCATATGGGATACTGGGCTTCATAAATAGAGGCATAGAGTACAAAAACAAGGAAGTTATGAAGAACCTTTATAAAACACTGGTTCGGCCTCAACTGGAGTATTGTGTCCAATTCTGCACACTGCACTTTAGGAAGAATGTGAAGGCCTTAGAGAGGGTGCAGAAAAGATTTACGAGAATGATTCCAGGGATGAGGGACTTCAGTTACGTGGATAGAGTGGAGAAGCTGGGGTTGTTCTCCTTAGAGCAGAAAAGGTTGAGAGGAGATTTGATAGAGGTATTCAAAATCATGAGGGGTCTGGACAGAGTAGATAGAGAGAAACTGTTCCCATTGGCAGAAGGGTTGAGAACCAGAGGACACAGATTTAAGGTGATTGGCAGAAGAACCAAAGGCGACATGAGGAGAAACTTTTTTACACAGCGAGTGATTAGGATCTGGAATGCACTGCCTGAAAGGGTGGTGGAGGCAGATTCAATCACGGCTTTCAAAGGGACTTGGATAAGTACCTGAAGGAAATAAATTTGCAGGGCTTCGGGGAAAGGGCGGGGTGTGGGACTAGCTGAAGTGCTCTTGCAGAGAACCGACACGGGCTCGACAGGCCAAATGGCCGCCTTCTGTGCTGCAACCATTCTATCATTTTATGATTCTATGTCATGATGGTTGTCAGGTGAATAATTACTGCATCTGGTTGAGGCAAAATTGTAAAGATTATTTTTTTCAAACTATATAACTATCCAGTTAACCCCACTCCCCTGCTCTGTCCCCATAGCCCTGTAAAATTTTCCTTTCAAGTATTTATCCAATTCTCTTTTGAATGTTACTATTGATTCTGCTTCCCTTTCAGGCAGTGCATTCCAGATCACGACTAGCTGTGTAAAAAAAAATGTTTCTGTATGTCACCTCTGGTACTTTTGCAAATCACCTTAAATCTGTGTCCTCTGGTTAACGACCCTTCTGCCATTGGAATCAGTTTCTCTTTATTTACTCTATCAAAACCATTCATGATTTTAAACACCTCTAACAAATCTCCTCTTAACCTTCTCTGCTCTAAGGAGAACAACCCCAGCTTCTCCAGTTTCTCTACATAACTGAAGTCCCTCATCCCTGGTACCATTCTAGTAAATCTCTTTTGCACCCTCTCCAAGGCCTTGACATCCTTCCTAAAGTGTGGTGCTCAAAATTGAACACAATACTCCAGCTGAGGCCTAACCAGTGTTTAATAAAGGTAAAGCATAACTTCCATGCTTTTGAATGCTATTCCTCTATTAATAAAGCCAAGGATCCCATATGCTTTTTTAACAGCAATCCCAACTTGTCCTGCCACCTTCCAAGATTTGTGTAGATACAACCACAGGTCTCTCTGTTCCTGCACCCTGTAAGAAATAGCTGTTAGATTCAAAGATGGGTTTTAATTCTTAGAACAGAGACTGACAACATGCAGCCAGGAACAGATAGCAGAAATGCCAGCAAGGTCGAATATCAAGCATCAAAAGAAAAATATAAGTGATAAGGGAATCGTAAAATGCAAAACAACACAGGGTGGTGGGATAATAGACAAAAATAGAGCCGAAAAGTCATAAAATGCCCTTAAAGAAACATAACAAAACATTCCTCAGAAAGATAAGAGGGAGGCCTTGTCAGTCATGCAGAAAGGGACGGCGAGGGATGCCTTCCCGCTTCACAATTGGACAATAGGATGGGGGATCAAATGATTGACACCAGGTGATTACCAGCCCACCAAAATAACTATAAATATAGACGGCCGAGAGAGGAAATCAGGCAGTTAGGGGCGAAGGCTTCCCCGAGATGGCTACGGCCTAACACCTTGGTCAAGTTTAGCCTCTGAGGTGGCTGACGGCCTAACACCTCCAACAGCTCGAGGGATGACCCAACGGAACTGACCGCTGCAGCAGACTGCAGGAATCCACCCAATCCGAGACCACCGTACTGCCTCCCCGTCTGTCCGGTCGTGGCATTCCAATTCGGGAGTTGTAGATTGCTCCCTACTGTCACGGGTTGTATGTCTATTATACTCGGCTTAAACCATATGTAATACCTGATTATGCTTTAAAACTGTAGCTCTTTAATAAAAGCCTTACAACTTCTAAAACCCTTTTGGATAATCTGTGTGTGGCCTGTGATCCGGATCTTACAGTGGTGTCAGAAGTGGGATCACAGAGTTGGGAGTTGTAAGGTTCCGGTCGGGGTGACCGGAGGGACTCGGTCAAACGCACATGATCGTTGCTTAGACTGAGTATAGTGTTTTATTCTCTCTGAAAGAAGGGAGCGGTAAAGAGCTTGTTGAAAGGTAAAACCAGAAATACAATGGCGTTGGCATATCACCGGGAACAGTTGGTAGATAGCCTGAAGGAGGTGAAGCATAAAGTGCAGGAGAGAGAGGGAGAGATAAAGAAGGAAAAAGATCTAATTTGCAGGCTAACCAATCTGAAAACTCAGCAAAGGAAGGGAAAAAACAGGGATTTGGAAAGCCAGCAAAAGCTGCTGAGACACCGATTTCAAAAGAGAAACAAAAGAGAAATTTAAAGCTTTACCGACCTGGAAGTTATTAATGTCTGTGCCGAGACAAATAAAACACAAGATTTGCTGAGTGAAAGGAACCTTAAAAAATGCTGGAATTTCAGTTTGTATGAAAATGTGTGTTAAAGTGTGAATGTTTTCCTGACTATGAATGTTTAAGAAGTTACAGTATTTCTTTTGTCTGAAAAGTCTGTCTTTAAAAGAAAGATTCTGTTACGTGTGGTTTAGCTCCACCTACTTCTCTGTGTTAAAAGCATTTAAAAACTTTTGTCTTGTCTTGGATTTTGGAAGTTTTAAGAATGTGTGAATAAGATTGTGCCACAATAATTGGGGAAAAAAAACTTTGAACTACAATTTAAGTTAAGCGGTGTGTAAAAACTGAGAAGAGCAACAAAAAGTTTGTTTAACAAAAGATTAAGTTTCAGTCTAACATTTAACCTTGGAGTCGCGGTTGCTATGGTGAAATCTTCCAAAGCAGTTTGATTTGATTTCCTTAAATGTGAAAAACTAATTTTTCTCCAGTTATATTCAATGTTTTTACAGTATTTTGGAAAGACATCTGAAGAAAGGACAATAAGAAATATGACATAATTTACTGGTTCTGCAAGCATGTACTAGTTTGTTTTGTTTTATCTGTTCTGTTCGTGTTTAGTTAAAGTGTGAAAACACAACTGTCTTTTTCGATCGGAAAAGTTTTTTTAAATTTACATGAAGTGATGCAATTGCGTGCACCTGACAATGTTTCGCTCCACCTTCTTAAAAACCTGCAAAGGAGTTAACTCTCTCCACTGACAGCTGTTTAAGTTCACCGAGCAACAACTTTAGTATGAAATTTAAAGATATTGGACATTATTACATTTAAGTTTCTTAATTTTAAGTTAATATTTCCCCACAGTGACAGAAGGAAAATTATGATTTGATAAATTAACCCCTTGGGCTCTAAGTAGAGTCACAATGGAGTCTCTTCTTTCTTTTGTTATATGGAAGTTACCTTGTAAACTAATTGCAGCACTTCTGTCTCTAATGTTAAAACACTGTGTAAGCCACCTAGCCTGGGAATCACTTGTTTCTGAAATTGGAAATGGAGGATAAATTGATAGAAATGAAATTGAACATTGACAAAACCTGTCAGTTCAATAATACTGCTGTTTGGATTTTGGGATAATTTTGTAATAACAAAATGGACTCAGGCACTATATATTGGGTTACTTTTGGGAAAATAAAAGATCCTCTAAAATAATGATAAATAAAAAGTGTTAATAACTTGGGCCAAGTGAGAATGTTTGATCTATGTTTTCAATCTTAAATATTGTACTGGACAGTAAAGTTCCTCCAGGGCTCCTGAATGAGATATGAATAGTAATTAATAGGATGTGTAAAATGGAGAGAGGAAGTGATTGAGGGTGTGAGATAGAAACAGGAGAATTACACCACCAATTGAGAATTTTCCAAACTTTCTAGTGAAAATCAGGAAAGTGTAGTTAAGAATAGTAAATTGATAGCTTTCTCTTGGAGACATTTGTGTCCCTGCCTATAATGAACTTTTTAACAAAACTGAATTTGATAGCCTGGCCACTACCCAAGACATCAGAACCATACGGTGGAAGATGAACAAAGACCTCCAGACAATCTTTTGATAAGATCACCTGAAAGCCCGAGAAAGACTTGTATCGGATGGCATGTGTGGCACGATATTGAGATACCGGTATGAGTGTGCAAATGTGATTCGTTACGTGTGAGGCAATTACCATCCGGGAATGTATGGTGAATCTGCACTGAAGAACAGGTCTCAGTCTGCTCAGTTACTTGATAACAGCAAAACATGAAATGGTTAATGTGGTTCAGGAGAGCGAGCCAACCTTTAAAGCATTGACACATACTCCATTGAGAAACTATCTAATTAATGAAACAATCAGAATAGAGTTAAATACACTGGTACCTGTTAGAGGGATTAAAATTGAAGTTGAAGTGGAGAGTTACCTGGAATCTGGATTGGGACAATTGAGGGCTAAGGAGAAATCATGTTTAGTAAGAATTATCCACAAGATGGATATGAGTAAAAGAAAGATCTGGAGAATCTTTTAAGTCCATGATTTGTTGATTAGATGTTAAACTGTAATGTTGCTTGAAATGATTGTGAGACTGAATTTAACTGTGACTGTAATAATTGTGTTTTGTAGGTAACAGAGCGTGGGAAAAACCAGTGCGAGGTGGTTTTGGTGGTGCCTCCTGTGTCGCTACTATCGCAACTACCATGGTTTATGGGTCTAACAGGACCTGTCCCATCAATCAACACATTTTACATAATATCAAAACCTATGCTCAAGTGAAACTGACAGTAAATGAGATACTTAAGTATGAGCTGCACAATTATGTGGCACAATTCGGATACTACATTCCCCTGTTTCTGAGGGCTTCAGTGAGCTCGTGATGCGACTGAACTCCTCCCTAAAGCATTTTTATGTTTTGGAGCAAGACAACTCGAGAATGGATATTGAAATTGACAGCATAGGGGACGATTCACACTGGTGGGATGTTGGGCTTAATACATCAACACACCCTTACGTTCGTATTATTTCACACGCTCTGGTAGTTATCCAACTTGTAATGATAGTGTATTTGATATATGTAACGTGTGGAGTAAGACTTTGATACATAAGCCAATTGGGTACTCATGCCCAGCACTAACAAATAATTGAGCACACCGAAAGAGAGGATCTGAAGCAATGTAGAGGAGACCCCAGGCGGGGTAACATCAGGAAAGATAGAAGAAACAGAGGATACCCCAGGCGGGGCAGAATTGGAACACCGGAACAGTGAATTGAATTTGAGTAAGGGGTCAGAGGTTGCTTCTTCTCCTCAAAGGAATGGACTGTAAGGAAGGGAGAAATCTTCAAGACTCCCTACTAACTAACGCCCAAGTTGAGAGATCAATAAGAACTAGCTAGATTAGTCAAGAGCCGATTGTAAGAAGTCAATAAGGATATTTCCTTCTCAAAGAAGGGAATTGTAAGAAATAGCTATTAGATTCAAAGATGGGTTTTAATTCTTAGAATAGAGACTGACAACATGCAGCCAGGAACAGATAGCAGAAATGCCAGCAAGGTCGAATATTAAGCATCAAAAGACAAATAGAAGTGATAAGGGAATCATAAAATGCAAAACAACACAGGGTGGTGGGATAATAGACAAAAATGGAGCTGAAAAGTCATAAAATGTCCTTAAAGAAACATAACAAAACATTCCTCAGAAAGATAAGAGGGAGGCCTTGTCAGTCATGCAGAAAGGGACGGCGAGGGATGCTTTCCCGCTTCACAATTGGACAATAGGATGGGGGATCAAATGATTGACACCAGGTGATTACCAGCCCACCGAAATAACTATAAATATAGACGACCGAGAGAGGAAATCAGGCAGTTAGGGGCGAAGGCTTCCCCGAGATGGCTACGGCCTAACACCTTGGTCAAGTATAGCCTCTGAGGTGGCTTACGGCCTAACACCTCCAACAGCTCGAGAGATGACCCAACGGAAGTGAGCGCTGCAGCAGACTGCAGGAATCCACCCAATCCGAGACCACCATACTGCCTCCCCATCCGTCCGGTCGTGGCATTCCGATTCGGGAGTTGTAGATCGCTCCCTACTGTCACGGGTTGTATGTCTATTATACTCGGCTTAAACCATATGTAATACCTGATTATGCTTTAAAACTGTAACTCTTTAATAAAAGCCTTACAACTTCTAAAACCCTTTTGGGTAATCTGTGTGTGGCCTGTGATCCGGATCTTACAACCCCCTTTAAAATTGTACTATTTAGTTTATATTGCCTTGCATCATTCCTCCTATCAAAATGTATCACTTCACACTTCTCTGCTTTAAATTTCATCTGCCATGTGTTGGCCCATTTCACCAGTCTGTCTATGTCCTCCTGAAGTCTGTTACTGTCCTCCTCGTTGTTTGCTACATTTCTGAGTTTCGTATCATCTGCAAACTTCGAAATCATGCCCTGTATACCCATGTCTAGGTCATTAATATATATCAAAAAGAGTAGTGGGTCCTAATACTGACCCCTGGGGAACACCACTATATACTTCCTTCCTGTCTGGAAAAACAATCATTCACCACTATTCTCTGTTTCCTGTCACTTAGCCAATTTTGTATCCATGCTGCCACTGTCCCTTTAATCCCATGGGTTTTGCTCTTGCTGTGTGAAAATTGGTTTATATGTTTCCCTAAAAACAACATGACTACACTTCAAAGGTAATTAATTGGCTGTAAAATGCTTTGAGACATCCTGAGGAAATGAAAGGGTAGAAATTCTTGATGGAAATGGGGCGCAGCGTACAATCCCTGTTCCTGAATGGTGAGGCCCGAGGCGCCCCCAATATTCAGTCTCGGGCCTCATTTCTATTAAGCTGGCCTGGCACGAAGGGTCCGCCAGCAAAGAGTCAATGATGATCGGGCCAGTGTTCGTATCGGAAGACAGGGAGGTGGGAAAGGCAGGAGATCGGAAGACGAAGGAGGGGTGGGGAGGGAGATCGGAAGCCGAGGAGGTGGGGTCAGGGGGAAACAGAGGCTGGAAGGGAGATCGGAAGACAGGCCGGGGGAACACAGAGGCTGGTGGGATAGATCGAAGCTAGGCTGGTGGTACCAGTGCTGATCAGGGGGCGGGGAGCGCTGCCAGCGTTCTTTAAACGAGGAGCTAGGAGGAGCACGCCCTCTCCTCATGGCTCCACATTCAGTAAGTATATTTCAAAAACTTAGCTTGCTGGTAACAGGCAGTCCCAAGGCATGGTTTTCACGAGTGTAGCTGGTACTGTCCCTGGCTGCCTGAGAAAAAAAACAATCTTCCAGTGGGGGCCTCAAATAGGTGTTAGGCCCCTTATTGTACATGCCGCCTAACAACTGTTTTAGGGTTGAGCACTGCACAACAATTTGTTTTCCTTTCACAATATGGTGGACGGCGTACTTTGGGCCAGAAATGTGCATACGCATCTTGCCGGCCATATTGCGGGCTTAGTAGGCTGGTTTGTGCCCGACAAACAGGCACTGCACGGCTGATTTCTGGGTTGAAATATAAAATGTAAGTTCTTTCATCCTTTCTTTATTCATTAATATGTCCCTATTAGGTAACTCAATATCAAAGCTACATTTTTCACAAATATTAAGTTTTGTTTGTTATTTTGATGATTTATTACTACAATTTAAACATTTTTGCACATTTCTCTATCACTTTTTTGTGTGAAATATTATAGGGAATCATCTTCTAGTTATTGTATTTTCTGATTTCAGTGCAATCACCTGTGAATTAAAGAAAAGACAAAGTTAGGTGAAGTGGGTTGCTTGCTGCAGGTCAGAAAGAAAGCATAAGTTGCTTTCTTCTGTCATGTCTTTGGTGACAGCTAACAAATCAGTAAGGAGAATCGTGGAAGTGAACAAAGCTGGCTGAACAGCATTCCATTTATTCAGTATCATTGTTATAGAAATATTACCTGCAAGTAGATGGTAGCAGCTGGCATGCTGGCTGATTTCCCCCTCCCTAGCCTGGGGATAGTGAAGGCAATTATAGCACGCCAATACTGTTCTGATTGAGAACAACTATTAGCACAGAGCAGGGATTAAATCTTAGACATTCCAGATCCATACCCAGCTGACCATGATCAGCTACCTGTGACACAGAAGAGTACTGGAATAAAGCTGCATCCTTCCTCACTAGCACCTTGATGAAGGGAGGAAACCAAACAGATAGTTTTTTTTGGTCGGCTGGGTGCCTGACACGCACAGAAACCCATCACCGTGCTTAATAGTCTCCAAAGCAAACTAGTGAGAAATCCCCAGAGGTAGAATTATCATTTGATTGATATGGACTGCATACTCTCTCCCTGTAGGGACACACTCCATTTGCCTAAGCTCAGAGAAGGTAGGCAAGATGCACAGCTTAGGGACACTCAAGTGTATGTAGGAATACTGATGAAATTTAACCAGCTAAAGCTTTGTAGGTTACCAGCACAGTGCACTGGTAATTTTCTGCCGCTTGAAAGAAATAAAGAGAGACTTGCATTTATATACCACCTTTCACGACCTCAGGTTGTCCCAAACTGCTTTACAGTTAATGAAGTTAATGTAGGAATGTGGCAGCCAATTTACGCACAGCAAGGTCCCACAAACAGCAATGTGATAATGATCAGATCATCTGTTTAGTGATGTTGGTTAAATATTGGCCAGGACACTGTAGAGAACTATCCTGCTGTTTTTCGAAATAGTGTCATGTGATCTTTTACATCCACCTGAGAGAGCAGACAGGGCCTCAGTTTAATATGTCATCCGAAAGACAAAATATACCCTACCCATTGCAGCATTGGACTAACAGATTACCTGGAGCCAAGTGAAAAGAATCCCAGCCTTTAGTTTGCCCCTCTAGATCCTGCTAGTGATCCACGCTGATCAACAGTGCCCTAGAGCTCTGGTATTGGTGACTGAGACTGCCACAAAGAATTGACTTGGTTCCAATTTCCCATTACCACCAATGTGAGAAGTCGCACAACACCAGGTTATAGTCCAACAGTTTTATTTGAAATCACAAGCTTTCGGAGCGCTGCTCCTTCGTCAGGTGAAGTGAAGAGATACATATAGGCACAGCATATAGAGTCAGAGAACACTGCCAGATGATTACAGTTAATCTTTCTAACTGCCCTTTATCACACCTCGGCAGAGAGATAATCACGACAATCAAAGGTGTGGATGGTGTCCAAACAGGTCAGTCAGGAAAGCATTACATCAAAGACAATGAGGTGGGGTCACAAGGGGTCAAATGTGGCAGATGCTGGTGTCTGTATGGAAAACAAAAACCTTTTTTTGCTGGAAATCACAGGTGGTCCGGCCGCATCTGTGTAGAGAGAACAAGCCAACGACGACTCGAGTCTCATTTGTCCACCCCAGTCCAACACCGGCATCTTCACATCACCATTACCACCAGGCTAATCATCTTGGAGCTAACTTGACCTCAGGGAGGATAGTCACATATTGGTCATTACACAACTGAGAGGCAGGGGTTTGAGATAGACAACAGGTTCCAGAAATGTCTCCTGATTGGCATGGTGAGCAGCACAATTGACGATAAAATGTGTTAGTGCATTGACATCACCTTCCTGACCACATCATGGACAGAAGTAATGGCAGTGGTAGCCAAGCTTTGCTCATAGAGCATCTTTTACTTAATGGAAGAGAAGCACAATGTTGGGTGGGTTTTACCTGGAGTGCATTCTTCCCCCTGACCTAGCTGGACAAGATGACCAAGTCATTTCAGTGGCAACTGCCAGCTGGAAGAGAAAGCCAGGAGCTTCGAAAAGTTTTGAAGAGCAGAGGAAATAAAACAAGTAGGAACTTCATTGTGAGGGAACAGCCTGAAATAAGACAGCCCTTTAAGTAGGAAAGGGCCATTAGTCGGCCCAAGATTGGCTCCATGACCAGCAGCTTGACAGCACTTACCCTGAGATCTTAAAGTGGGACTCCAACCCTAATAAACAAGTACGTCATTAATATCCTGAAATGATGGTGTCTTCGACAGCCTAAGCTCAGCGCATGTGCGAAAACCCGGAACTTGCGATCTGTCAAGGTACGCCTTTACAGATCATACCAACCGAAAGTAACATCAGTTTCACTGGCGCAGAGTTGGGCTATTTGCCCAGCAATTGCCACGAAACTCTGACGGCTGGTAAAAGTTGGCGTAGGGCTGGCTTTCATCAGTGTAAGAGTTATTATATCTTAAATTAAACATTTAAAAATAAAAAATGATGCACAAACATGTAAAATTATGCAAATATTGGCCCAGATTAAAATGTTTACTTTTTTTAAAAATTACATTTTTATTATATTTGGTGCAATGAAGGGAGTTATGAATAAAATTGAAATTCAGAACATTTATATTTATTAGAATTGTCTAAATTGTTTAATTATTTGGGGATTCTGTTGCATGTCATTAGGGGATTCCGTTCCTAAATGATGGCAATGGAATCCTTCTTTCTCATTGGAGGACCTGGCCCACGTGATCCCAGGGACGCTTCCGAACCATCTGCATTCCTGAGATCAGTGGGCCTTTCCGCTGCAGTACGCATGGCGGCCCGAGGAGGGAACTCTCCGCAGCTTGGACGACAGCAGGTAGGTGTGGAAATGTTTTGCGGGTCGGAGGTGCACTCCGGAGGTACGCCGCCGACCGCAACTTCAGGGCCCATTTATTAAGAAACTCAATTATCTGCATTGTGTTTCTCTGTTGAAAGACTCGTGTTGTAGAAGATCAGATTGGGAAGATTTTACTACATGGGGCTGGTCCCATTAAGCCTTTTTTCTGCTTATACCTCAACCTCACTGTGGCAGTCCAGACAAATCTACCACATTCCGGAGTTTCACAAGATAACTTGTGATTCTCTTAGCTCCCACTTAAGGATCGCCATCTCCTTTGTGTATAATCTTTGCTGGTAATTCCTGGCATTTCTCCTGAGATTGCTTTTGTGATGGGGCTATCCCAGCATTGTAGTGATATCATAACACAGCACAGTAGGGGATCATTTGGCCCATCTTGTCTGTGCTACCTTTTTGCTAGAACAATCCAAAACTAATCCATGGCCCCGCTCTTTCCCCATAAGACGGAATTTTAACTCCCAGGCAGTCAATCGGCGGAACAAGTGAGCCTGCCGCCCGGGAGATGCTATGAGAGGCCTGGTCCATTTTAACAGCCAGGCTTCATTTACATTGATATGGTGAGCTGCCCGTCTGAAATGTGCACCCAGAGGCAGCTTGCTGAGTTTTGGTTGGCAAATATCATGTGGACCGGAGGCCACTCGGCCGACACTCATAAGTAATTGAGGAGAGGGTTCAGGAGGGTTTCGCGAATGCAGAAGGAGGGAGCCCGAGGCGGCAGTGGCCCAAACTTCCTTTGTGAGGCTCAAAAGAGTACTCCTGCTGCTCCTGGGCCCACAGAATATTTATTCCACTTAGTATGAAGGCCTCGGCTTCTTGTCTGCCAGATTCTACAGCCGCAGTGGACCTTCCATCCAGTAGTCCATTCAAATAGCTTCAGGGTTCTATGCACGTCATAAGGCCCTGATTTACATGTATTCATGAGACTCTGTAAGGGTAATTAACAAGTAAACACTACTGATTGACCAAACAATAAAGAACTTTAGAGGTTAACGATGGTGGTGTGATAAAATGTGAAAAACAAGTCTGGTGATGTGACATTATACAGCTGTAGTGACCCAAGAACATGGTGATCGCATGAGACCAATAGCCTATTATTCAACCAAGAGGGATCCTGCAGCAGCAGCAATGGCAAACTGTGTAGCTGCAATAGATTGTGCAACATGGGCAGTCAGGGTTTGTGAACCACTGACACTGATGGGTGTGATAATTTTACACCCCCCCCATACTTTAGTAGAGCTACTAAATACAGGAAATCTGAGAGCTGTATCAGATAGCTGAAGGGCAACATGGGAAGCAATTTTAATCCCAAAAGATAAGTCAGTACAAATTATACGAGACATAGGAAGGAACCCTGCAGCAATGATGATGCATGAAGGGGAGGAACATATCTGTGCAACAGAAGAGGAAGAAAAGGCCTTGTGGAATAAATCAGAGGCGAAAGAGGGAGATGACCGAATCTGGAGAAATCCGGAAGGTAGGGTAGCTGCTCCCGAATGCATACAACAGCAGCTGTTAGAATTATACCACGGCTGCCAACACCAAGGGAGAGACAACATGTTATACAACATGAGATGTTGGTGGTGGCCGGGTATGGGAAAGGATGTGGCAAAATATTGCCATAGATGTGTTATTTGCGCACAACACGACCTGTAAAAATCAGAATGAGTCATCAACCCAGGCCCAAAGGACCATGGGAGAATTTACAGATTGATTTTACTGGCCCACTACCAAACAGTAGAGGGAAAACCTATTGCCTAGTAGTAATTGATCAATTTACTCGTTGGGTAGAGGCATTTGCAACACGAGATTGCTCAGCCACTACAGTAGCCAAAATTATGGCAGAGGAAATCGTGCCAAGATGGGGTGTACCCCTACAACTGACTCAGACCAAGGCACACACTTCACAGGAAAGGTGATGAAGGAAACTTGTAAATTACTGGGAATCAAACAGAAGTATCACATACCATACCACCCGCAGAGCTCAGGGATGGTAGAAAGAATGAACTGAACCCTAAAGTTAGCATTAGCAAAAGCATACATGAGTCAGGAAAAGGATGAGCTGATGTATTGCCTGGTATCTTGATGCGATTACGCGCAACGCCGAACCGCACGACAGGTCTAACACCGTTTGAGTTAATGACAGGAAGGGCCATGAGACTCCCTGAAGGAGTCATCACAGGAGGCACGGATCATATAGGACCGGTAAAAGATAAAGTAAGGGAATTTGTCAGACAATTATGTGTGGGATTGCACGAAATGAAACAGGAAGTACGAGATCAGCAACTAATTAGGGACATGGAAAATGATAATAAAGTGCAAAAATCCGAAGTATCACAGGTAGGTACTCAGGTAATGGTAAAAATAATCCCAGACAAAACAGGTCTCGCCCCTAGGTGGGATGGACCATATGACGTCATTATGTCAAGTGACACCTGTGCATGTGTGGATATGAAAAAGAGAGGAGGACGGTGGAAACACTGGTCTCAGTTAAAAGAGTATAAAAATCACTAATACGTCCGGTGACGACTGGACATTTTGTGTTACAGATTACTCCTGAGCCTAATATGTATGGTGGTCGGAACGATCCTGACACCAACACAGACCACTTCGGATGGAACAAGTCAGACAACACTAAGTAGAAAACAACCCATCCATCATGATGGTGAATGTTTAAGTAAATATCTGATTAAACCCAATCAGATAAAATGTGGTAATAAAAGTGCTAACATCCAATTCAAGGGAGAGAAAGGTAGCTGGGAGAGTTGTAAGGGAGGGTCAAATGGAACACGAGTTAGCATGGAATAAAACTCATGTTATCGTGGGAAACTGCAGCTACAACCACAATGTGGATATAGAGGTAAAATGCAGCAAGACGGAGAATAGGGCCACCGAGGAATTAGTAAAAAACCCAAGACATGAAAATCACACACAGTGTAGCAATATCCAAGGGGAATGGACAATAAAGAATAGTAACATAACGGTAGTGCAATGCTACCAAACCGACAACAGTGACAATCCATGCATACGGTGCCTAGGAAAAAAATGGGAAAGTATGACGTTTGGTAGGAATACAACAAAATGCAACAACACATCAGATTACCAACCAGAAATCATACGAATAGGTGCATTTACCACAACTCCACCCCCAACAACACCTCCTGGCACCACTACAGAGATGCCAACCACCACAGAAATCCCTGACCCAGTGTGCCCCAGTGTGAGGCCTGGAGTAAAGGGAGGTTTGGTCTACGAAGATAACGAGCTACTCGTCAACTTTGGAGTATCAACCCGATTGGTGAAAATGTATATCAACCTAACTGAATTACAACTACCAGGAATGTGTCAAGAAAATATCAGAAATTTATTAAAAAAACTTGACAAAGCGCCTGATAGCAGGCCCGAATCATGATATGTTAAAGATAGAACTAAAGAAGGAACAAAAACCCTCTAAGCGGAGCAAACGAGGGATAATAGAAATGGCAGGAGCAGGGTATGCAGCAGGAGTAGCCACTGTAAATACCATAGATCTAAGAAATATATATGATTCTGTACAACAAATGGAAAAAAGAATTAAAGAAATCATGAGTAAAGAAACCAGTGTTACCAGCCAAGTGAGCGAACTAGGAAGTGGAACTAATGAGGAACTGTTTACAATAAATGACATTTTAAAGACACATGCCAGAACAATTAATAAATGAATAGGTGCAGAACGTAATGAAACTAAAGAGCAAAACAAAGCTAATATATGTGCAGCTTACGGGGACTGGATATTAACAGAAGTAGCTAAGAAGTTAGAACAGATGCAGATTCACCAAGTGCCTGACTGGGTGAGTAATACTGTACTGACACAATGGACTAAGAATAAAAATAAGTCAAAAACATGTAAAATTAGAAC
The DNA here is from genome assembly GCA_030390025.1 of Squalus acanthias. Taxonomy (NCBI): domain Eukaryota; kingdom Metazoa; phylum Chordata; class Chondrichthyes; order Squaliformes; family Squalidae; genus Squalus; species Squalus acanthias. The sequence continues at coordinate 96,184,512 of CM059433.1, forward strand.
CCTCTGTACGGCATGGGTACCTAAAATACAATGTCTAACAGGACATGAGGCTATTATTGGAGTTGTACTAGCAATACCACAAGTAGATATAGATAAGGCTAGTAAACTACTGAGAGTCCACAATATAGGAGAAATTAAAAATAAAACAAGGATAAAATACCATGAAGTACCAGATTATGCAGTAAACGTAGGGAGAGATAACAAACCCTTACCTCAAACACAGGTCGACCAAAACTTTACCAAACAAGGAGTGAGAACCGAACAGTGTGCCTGGAAGAACAAACATCTCTTGTACCCACAAGAATGGACAATGTCACGGAGAGGCTATTGCGGAATAAGTCGGACGGAGGGATGCATGCTAAAGGTCACATCACTGGAATCCGGAGAAATAACCAGGATGGCCCCATTGGGACCTGGTAAACGGACATGGGGTGTGAGCACTAAAAAGAACAGTTACACATATGGGACAACCACCTGTAATATTACAGTGAGAGACTTTTGTTTTGACCCAAAAGAAAAAACGCAGATCGGAGATCAGATTATCTCAATGAGGTTGAACGACATTGAGATCAATGTCACTTTCGATGATATGAAATGGTCAGAGAATTTGGAACAATTTCTACCTAAAGAAGGACCAACCATCCCATACGTAGATGAAGAAGATAAGGAGCTGCAACGGGCACTTGAGATACGACGTGAGGCATACATAAGGTTGAGCAAGAAGATTAATGATCTTAAGGAAGAGGTCGCTGAAATCTGGAAAGCAACTCCGTGGTATACAAAATTATGGAACTGGGGTATGAATGTACAGGTCCATCCATGGATCAGAATAATATCTCACGTATTAGTAGCAATCCAGATGTGTATGATATGTTATTTGTTACTGGATTGTTGTTTAAAGTATAAACGTCGCAAGAGACAAAGACTAATTAGTGGTATAGTTGAAGAAATCACACCACTGGTAAATGATAAAGGGAAAAAGAATCTGGAGGAAAATTGGTCTGAGATGCCAGTTTAGATGGGAGTGACTGGAGGACCCTACGACCGAAGGCTGGCCACCGACGGGAAAGGGAAATCAGATACTAACATCTCAACTACTAAGAAATATACTTATGTTGGCCTCTATGGGCTTAGCCAAGGGCCAAAAGGGGGGAATTGTAAGGGTAATTAACAAGTAAACACTACTGATTGACCAAACAATAAAGAACTTTAGAGGTTAACGATGGTGGTGTGATAAAATGTGAAAAACAAGTCAAAACCTAATTATATACGTGCAAAAGAATAGTCACTAGCAAATGATTAAATCACAAGGGAACTAAGGAGTGCAACTCATGGATAGAGACCCCTAACATGGGCAATGTGATAGCATTAACAAATAGTGTGACTAGCACATGATATTTTGTAATAGCTTGCATAAGCAATAACAAATGTATATAAGTAAATGAAATGAGAGAGATCGGTGAAGTCCCACTTGAAGCTGTCAAGTGAGAGTCTTCCCCTGCATATGCTTGAATAAAGATTGTTGTGAACCTATCTACCATCGTCTGTCTTGACTGAGAGGGAGGAAATCGAAGTCCCCTCTAACAGGCTCCTACCTGAGGCAGGTGAGCACCTAAACCTCTCAAGGAAATAACGGCGTTAAAATGGCTGTAGGGTGGTAAAAGTGTGCTAAGTGTACCACTTGGATATTAACTCCTGTTCCACCTGGTTTCCACCAGACTTGTACTCTCCCAGTTTGTTATTCCCGGAATGGTGTCTTGCTTGACCGGGACACAAATCATCAAATCAGCATGGTTACCTTTACAACAAATTCTCAATTTTTAGTCTGGGGAATCAAGGCAGGGAGGAGGTGGGTGGGAACAGATGAGTTGTAGAACTGTAAAAAAGTTCTGCTCATTCTTGCTCCTCCTGGTTAGGCTGCTCAGAGGTCAACACCAACTGGCATTTACATAGCGCTTTTAACGTAGTAAAATGTCCCAAAGCGCTTCACAAGAGCGTTATCAAGTAAAATTTGACATTGAGCCAGAAAAGGAGATATTAGGACAGGCTTGGTCAAAGAGGTAGGCCTAAAAATTCGATAAAGCCTGAAAACAGGTTAACTCCCGCCTGCAGAAAGAACGCAGGCAGCACTGTTATTTTGGTGCTGCCTGCTGATTTAAATGAGCGCAATGCAGAACCTACTGTGCAATGCGCTTTTTCAGGCAGTACGATCAGCAGCAGGCCGAAGGTCAGGCCTAAACTATCTGTGCGGCGAAATTTATGAAATTGAAGTGGAATGTTCCTGGTTATGTTCCTCGAGTTTTGTAGGTTGACAGAGAGGGTATGCAAGATAAGTCAAAGCCTAAAAATACACTAACCTGTCAGATTTTACAGAATGCAACCTGCAGGTTAGCAGAAATCTATGTTTAATTCAACGGCTGAAACACTCAAATATTTAGCTGACTTATTTGTCAAGTACAATTATTAATTAACTGATTAAATGAATGCAATTTTGGCAGAATCAACCTAGCATTTTGAGGTTCCAAATACTTGAAGATATGAAAACTCATTTTACAGATGTCATCAAATTCCTGGTTACACCATCGCGTGCAAACAATGTCAAAATTATTTTAAACCGTGATCAGCTAAGAATTCAAACCTGTCACAGAGCCAGGGTGGGGGTGGGGCTGCACATACTCTGCATAGTTATTGAAGACTTCTCAGAGATCTATAGATTGCCTCTGCTTTCTCCCGGGTCTATGCACTGGCAACGGCTACACGCATGGGAGTGCTTTGGAGAGGGCGTTAAAAGAAGTGGTGACGTCCAAAATTGCTCAGCGTGCATCAATTCGCTGTTGCATGCCGATTGACGTCACGCTCTTGATCATGAAAATATTTGAGGCAAGCGCAGGCAACGGCAGTGCTGCCAACCTGCCCAATATGGCGGCCGCCGTGTTCTGAGCCAGAAGTCGGCGGAAGTGAGGTGGACGCCATTTTTTTTTCAAAACCGGCCTTAACGGCTAGCGTTTAAGGTTCCAATTTCTAGGCCGTAGAATTTAAGGAGTGCCATAATGGAGGAGAGAGAGGTGGAGAGATTTAGGGAAGGAATTCAAGAGCTTAGAGTCTAGGCAGCTGAAGGTAGGACCGCCAATGGTGGAGCGATGAAAATCGGGGATGCGCAAGAGGCCAGAATTAGAGGAGCGCAGAGACCTTGGAGGATTGTAGGGCTGGAGGAGGTTAGAGTGATAGGTGTAAGCTTTTTATTTCGACTGGCATTAAATTGACAGCAAGACCAATTTTTTTGAAACAATTTGGAATATGTTTATTAAACACACACACTCATGCACATCAAAACAATAACCTACTGGTACCCTATGGACTCTACTCGATTACAACAGGTAAGGTAATGGGTTAGATTTAAACAGACTTGTACTTCCCTGAGTCAAGCAATGCATGCGGCCTTTTTCCTTGCTTCTTGGTCTGGTCTATAGAGATGAGAAGTCGCACAACACCAGGTTATAGTCCAACAGATTTATTTAATTTTACAAGCTTTCGGAGTGGTTCGCTCCTTCCTCAGGTAAGTTAGCAGTGAGAGAATCTCCCAGAATTCACAATTTAAACACAGACAAAATCTATTCAAATCTTTCCCTACATCAAAGACACACTAAGAGTACAGCCAAGACAATGAGATGTGTCCCAGGGGGTCCAACGTGTCAAACCACCTGCTGGCTGCATGAACCAACACAAATTGACAGGATATGCAGCCAGCAGGTGGTTTGACACGTTGGACCCCCTGGGACACATCTCATTGTCTTGGCTGTACTCTTAGTGTGTCTTTGATGTAGGGAACGATTTGAATAGATTTTGTCTGTGTTTAAATTGTGAATTCTGGGAGATTCTCTCACTGCTAACTTACCTGAGGAAGGAGCGAACCGCTCCGAAAGCTTGTAAAATTAAATAAATCTGTTGGACTATAACCTGGTGTTGTGCGACTTCTCATTTTTGTCCACCCCAGTCCAACGCCGGCATCTCCACATCATGGTCTATAGAGGGAGGGCTTCCTGCTTTTCCGTGTGGTCATCCAGAGAGAGAGAGCGAGAGCCTTTGGGTTCCTTATTTTATATCTTTTTAAGTCCATTTGTCTCTCGTCTAAATTGCTAAGACCCCAGGATTGGGTCTTAGTTTCATGACCGTTCTTGATTGACTTTCCTTTGAACATGTGTCTGTCTGCAGTGGCTGGTGCCATTTCTTGATTAAGTTAATTGTTTGTTAACACCTTTTAATGGCCCTTGAGTTTCGATGGTGAGTTTCGATGGGTTATCCTGTTATGCAGGTTTCCTTTGTTAAGTTTCGCGCCGTTGCCTTGAGCTCCACTCCCAGGGAGATCCATATACATCAAATTCATTTTAATTACATACATCTTACGTTAATAGTCTCGAGTCCATCACACATACAAAACATATATTATTCTTACATAGGGAGGGGCGAGACCATGGAGAGCTTTGAAAACAAGCAGGAGAATTTTAAAATCGAGGCTATTGCCAGACTGGGAGCCAATGTAGGTCAGTGAGCACAGCGGTGACGGCTGAATGGGATTCGGTATGAGTTAAGATACGGGCAGCAGAGTTTTGGATGAGCTCAAGTTTACGGAGGGTGCAAGGTGGGAGGCAAGCCAGGAGTGTGTTGGAATAATCAAGTCTAGAGGTAACAAAGGCATGGATGAGGGTTTCAGCAGCAGATGAGCTGCGGCAGGGTTGGAGACGTGCGATGGTAGGGAGGTGGAAGTAGACGGCCTTGGTGATGGAGAGGATATGGGGTCGGAAGCTCAGCTCAGGGTCAAATAGGATGCCAAGGTTGCAAACAGTTTGGTTCAGCCTCAGACAGTGGCCAGGGAGAGGGATGGAGTGACTGGCTACAGAACGGGGTTTGTGGCGGAGACCGAAGACAATGGGTGGAGAGTGCACAGTGTATACTTCACCAATTGGTACTGAAAATTGCAAACACGATCCTATAACCAGCGTAGGACTCCATTTTGCATATTGAAGACAGCTCCTGCCCGTTTTGAGTGGAGAGCACTGGCTGCTCATTTAACATTCTCTTGAAAATTGCATTGGGCAGGCCCGGGTGGCCAAGAAGCGGGTGATGTTTTAGTAATTTTGGACAGCTGGCTGCCACGTTTTCCTGCTAATAGGGCAGGCGGCAGTTGGAAAACGTTGCTCCATGTCACTATTCGATGAAGAACAGTGAAGATCTCCCATTTATCCCTCATCATTAAAAGAAGAAATTTGCCTGGAAGTTCCATTGGTGTTCTACTGATTGCCTGCCGTAAGATTGGCAGAAACCCTGGAAAATGGCGTAAAACGGGCATTTACGCTGTTTCTCCATGGTTTCTGCTGAAATTACTGTGGGCGATTGGGCGATCTGCTTTGGAAATTCTAAACATTATCTAGTCATTTATCTCATCGCTGTTTTGGGGATCTTGCTGTGCACAAATTGGCTGCCATGTTTGCCTACATTGACTACAGGGAATAATTTTCAGCGTTGGCACAGGAAGCAAACTGCCGGTTGCGGATCGGTCACCTGTCGTATACCAAAAGTAAAAACTAACACCTACATTTCAAAAGTACTCCAGCGCCTGTGAAGCGTTTTGGGATGTCCCGAGGATAAAGTTAAGGCACATGGGATTGGGGGCAAGGTATTGACTTGGATAGAGAACTGGTTGGCAGACGGAAAGCAAAGAGTTGGAATAAACAGGTCTTTTTCCGAGTGGCAGGCAGTGACTAGTGGGGTTCCGCAGGGATCGGTCCTAGGACCCCAGCTATTCACTATATATATTAATGATCTAGACAAGGGAACTAGATGTAATATCTCCAAGTTTGCAGACGACACAAAACTGGGTGGGCGTGTGTGCTGCGAGGAGGATGCCGAGAAACTCCAGGATGATTTGGACAGGTTGGGTGATTGCCAGAAGCGTGGCAGATGCAATATAACGTGGATAAATGCGAGGTTATCCACTTTGGTGTCAAAAACAGAAAGGCAGATTATTATCTGAATGGCAATAGATTGGGAGAAGGGGAAGTGCAACAAGACCTGGGTGTTCTTGTGCACCAGTCGCTGAAGGTAAGCATGCAGGTGCAGCAGGCGGTTAAGAAGGCAAATGGTATGTTGGCCTTCATAGCGAGAGGGTTTGAGTACAGGAACAAGGATGTCTTGCTGCAGTTGTACAGGGCCTTGGTGAGACCACACTTTGAGTACTGTGTGCAGTTTTGGTCGCCTTATCTGAGGAAGGATGTTCTTGCCATGGAAGGAGTTCAGCGAAGATTCACAAGGCTGATACCTGGGATGGCAGGAATGACGGATGAAGAGAGATTGGTTCGATTGGGCTTATACTTGCTGGAGTTTAGAAGAATGAGAGGGGATCTCATTGAAACTTATAAAATTCTGACAGGACAGGACAAACTAGATGCAGGAAGGATGTTCCCGATGGTCGGGGAGCCCAGAACCAGGGGTCACAGTCTAAGGATAAGGGGTAAGCCATTTAGGACAGAAATGAGGAGGAATTTCTTCACCCAGAGAGTGGTGAACCTGTGGAATTCTCTGCCACAGAAGGCAGTAGAGGCCAATTCATTAAATAGATTCAAGAAGGAGTTGGATATATTTCTTAAGGCTAAAGGGATCAAGGGATATGGGGAGAAAGCAGGGACAGGGTACTGAATTTGGATGATCAGCCATGCTCGCATTGAATGGCGGAGCAGGCTAGAGGGGCCGAATGGCCTACTCCTGCTCCTATCTTCTATGATTCTATGGGGGAAAAATTCAGTATCGCCCCATTTGGGGCGCAATTATCGGCCGGGCGCAAAAATTAGCGCCTGGCGCTAATTATCGCCACTGACTGGAAACTTCACTTTTAACGCCCCGGGAGGTGACTGGAGCGCTAAATCAGGCGCTGCACACCTGTCTTAAGGCGCAAAGTCCGAGGAGTGAGGCGCTAACTCAGAGCGCGAGCGCAGCGCAGGTGCTGCCAGTTAGCGAGGGAACACAGACACAGTTCTTAAAGGGGGGGGGGGGGCGATCTTGCTCCCCAGCCACACCCTGCTCATTGCAGCCTTGAATCTCGACCTGGAGAGACCTGACCTTCAATTTTCCAGCCAAGGATGCAGAGGGCGAGAGAGCGAGCTCAGCGCTTCAGCGAGCGGGCCTTGGATGCTCTGGTTGGCGCGGTGGAGCGCTGAGGATCAACACTGTACCCTGAGAGTGGCAGGAGGCCTTTGCCGCGCGACTACAGAAGGGTGTGGAGGGAGATGGCTCAGCACGTCTCCTCCAGGAGCATGGTGCCCAGGACCCATATACAATGCCGGAAAAAGTTCAACGACCTCACTCGGGTCGTCAGGGTGAGTGGCTTTTTTGCAATACCTCTCCATTCCTCCATCTCAGCCTCACTCTATGGCCAGAGGGTCTTAAAACCACAATTAACAGCACTCATCCAACACCTATGGCCCTTTCATGAAGCACACACACACATTCCACACTTTGCATACACTAAGGGCTATTCACCTATGGGAGGCACATCAGGCAAGACCATGGCTGTAGTACAGTAAGGGCTATTCACCTATGGGAGGCACATCAGGCAAGACCATGGCTGTAGTGCAGTAAGGGCTATTCACCTATGGGAGGCACATCAGGCAAGACCATGGCTGTAGTACAGTAAGGGCTATTCACCGATGGGAGGCACATCAGGCAAGACCATGGCTGTATATTTACTCAGACGCCGTCCTTTTTCTTGCAGGCCAAGCTGGCGCATAATAGGAGACAGCAGCAGCGGACGGGTGGAGGGCCGCCTCAGCTGCAACCCCTCAGTGATCTGGAGGAGCGCGTCCACAGGATTGTGGCAAGCCGGGTGATCGGTCCCGTCGCCACTGGAGACGCCGACCCCGTTCTGGACAGCAATGGTAAGGTCATCACCTTTTTGTCCTCTGTCCTTCCACTTGTCCCTCACAACACCAGCCTTTGACACTTTCAATCCAACTTACTAACTCGCTGCACTTATTCCTCCCTTACTGCCCCCCTGTCCTGACGCTAAAGCCACTTTTGTACCTCCCTGCTTTCAGATGGTGATTCACCAGCTGAGGAGACGGGCCCTGAAGCTGCCAGTGGGAGTGAGGCTGCAGCTGAGGAGGAAGAGGAAGCCGGACCATCAGAGCCACCCTCTCCCGAGGAAGCCCATGCCGACACTGAGGACACGCCTTCGCTGGAGGGGAGCAGGGGGGAAGGGTCTGATGAGGGTGAAGCTCCAGGACCCAGCGGGCTGCAGCAACGCCATGGGGGTAGGGAAGCACGGGGGCCTTCTCCCCGGAGGGAGAGTATGCCAGCGAGTCCTGCTGCACTGGACGCAGAGGAGGAGCGGCTGATCGCGGAAATGAACACCCAGGCGGTGGCCATGCACACTGAGCTCATGGCTGCAGTGGGTAGGGTGCCTGAATGCATTGAAGCACTGGCAAGGAGTGTGGAGCACTTCGCTGCAGCGCAGGCGGATACGACACTGAAGCTCAGTGCTGCAATTCAATCTCAGACTGCTCTCATGCAGACTCAGATTGAGGTCACGCGAGCACTGTCTGCTGCCATCCTCGCTGGTTCGGACACATTTCCCCGGGGCTCTCACCGCGCCGCAGCAGGCCAGCAATCTGTGCTCCAGCAGATTGCTCCGGATGCTGAGGTGCTGCCCCGTGTGAGTGCCAGTGTGCCGGTCGAGCAGGGAGTTGCTGTCCTCGCTCAAGATGACAGCATTCCTGCTGCCACCACTGTCACTTCTCCACTGCAGTTGCCACCGCCTGTAGGACAGACTGCTGCCGCCCATGCAGAGTTGGTGCAGTCTGCAGCCGGGCCCTCCAGGCCCAGAACTGGTCGAGGCCGTCCCTCAAGGGCATTTGCAGTGTCAGGGCCTGACAGTCAGCAGCCTTCCACCAGCCTTGCTGCAGCCACTGAAGTCCCATTGCGAAGGAGCAGTAGGATAAGAAGGGGGGAAGGGCGCACGGGAAGGAGCTCACCCTCGATGTAGGAGGTGTGACAAAATGCTGGTTATTTTTTTATTAAAGGCCGAGGTTCGAGGTCAAACTTTTGTTGAGTGTTTTGCACATGATCTCCAGGTTGTGAGAACCAGTTATGGTAATGACTGTTTTTTGTGTTTATTTGTATGAGTGTGTCATGAGTAAATGACACACACAGAGTTTGTAAAATAAATAAGTTTTGGTACTCAAAAAATACATGTTTGGTGTTTGGAATCATTGGTGCCTTGGCCGGCTTAGGGGTTGCATGTTGGGTTCATTCATGCTGTTCTCAATGGCAGAAGCCATTTCCACAGCAGGGGCCTAGAAGCGGCTTGCTATCAGCCGTTGACGGACGGCCCTTGCAGTTTCACCATTGTGGGCCGCCCTCACGCCTTGGTGCTGCTGCTGATCATCCACCTCCTCCTCTTCCTCCTCTTCCTCCTCCTCCTCTGGTGGTGCTCCAAGGCCTGGTGGCATTGGCTGGGTCCTGAGGATTGCCATGTTATGCAGCATGCAGCACACAACTACGATGTTGGAAACTCGCTCAGGCGAGTACTGCAGGGCTCCTCCAGAATGGTCGAGACAGCGGAACCGTTGCTTGAGCACGCCGATTGTGTGCTCCACGATGTTCCTGGTAGCTTGATGGCTCTCATTGTACCGCAGCTCAGCAGGGGTGTTGGGCGTACGGAGCGGTGTCATCAGCCAGGTGCTCAGTGGATACCCCTTGTCCCCGAGAAGCCAACCAACTGGCTGATGCGGTGCCTCGAAAAGTTCTGCCACAGTAGTCTGGCGCAGGATGAAAGCATCGTGGCAGCTGCCAGGATAGTGGGCATTGACAGCGAGTATCAGCTGTCTGTGGTCACAGACCAACTGAACATTCAAGGAATGGAACCCCTTTCTGTTCCGGAAATCCTCGGCATTCTCATGCGGAGCACGCAAAGCCACATGCGTGCAGTCAATGGCGCCCTGCACCATGGGGAAGCCCGCTATCCTGGCAAAGCCCAGAGCGCGTTCTTGCTGCTTGTCTGGGGTCATGGGGAAAGAGATGAACTCTCGTCTCCTTTTAAAGAGGGCATTTGTGACCTTCCTGATGCAGCAATGCACCGCGAACTGGGAGAGATTGGCGATGTCCCCAACAGCAGATTGAAATGAGCCAGTAGCATAAAAGTTCAGAGCCACTGTGACCTTCACTGCCACCGACAGAGACGTCCTGGACCTCAGTTGAGGCTGCAGATCTGGCTGCAGCAGGTGGCAGAGCTCAGTGACCACCTCCTTGCTGAAGCGCAGCCTTCGCAGACACTGCTCATCAGACATATGAATGTAGGAGAGCTGTTCACGATATACCCTGGGAGGGTAAGCTCTCCTGTACAGATGCCTGTTGGCCCTCCTCCGTCTGGCCATCATTGCCACTCTCTCTCTGCGTCTCCGTCTCCTCCGATTCAGCTGGCGCAGGACGACGCCCCCCATCAGTGCAGCCCCCATAGTCTCGTAGCAAGCAAAGTTATGAAGGCCAGAAACCAAAGTACCAGCGAAGTTATGATCAGTAGCCAAAACTACCTCACACAGCGTTGACTCAATGCAGAAGTCTCTCTCTCTCTCTCTCTCTCTCCGAATCTCTCTCTCTCTCTCAGAACGAGTGGTGCAAAAATGGCAACCACAGAGAAAGACAGGAAGAGGCCCCCTTTAAATAGCACCCTCCCGAGCCCCACAGCGATTGTTAGCGTTCCACTCTACTGGTCGTTGGGTGCGCCAGGCGGTAAGGATGGGGGCGCCACTGAATTTCTGCTCCGGGGCGCCACAAGGGCGTTGCACACTCGTATGACGTCACAATCCGCGGGCGCAGGGGACCGCGGCGATAAAGTTTAGCGCCGCCGCAAAATGTCTAGTGAAGTTCCCGAGCGGCGCAAACATCGCTGCGCCCGGGCGCTAGCTGCTTTGCACCCCATTAGCGCCCTCTTAAGGCGCTAACGGGAGGCGCAACCAACTGAATTTTTAGCCCTATGATTCTATGCGGGAGCTTTATTTCTTCTTTATAATTGCATGTCATTCTGTTGACTTCAGAATCATGTGCAAAGAAAATAAAATGGTCGGCATGTTGCACCATTATTGGATGCAGAAAGACTGAGGAAGTTAACAACTTCTGTTTTTCAGATGTGTCCTTATCGGAAATCAGCAATTTATAATAAAGTTAAAGATGTGTTGGAGAATGGCAGGCAGTCAAGCTTTTGAAAGCATACGGGTAACAAAGTTAAAATCACATCTAACATCAGTCATAAAAATTGTATGGCAATGATATAAATGTTCAACTGAAAAACACAGAAGCAGTTAGATAAAATGAGTACAATTTTAGAAATGATAGATAACAATTCATGTGTGGTGAAATTCTTCAAGCAGTCTACATGAGTAGAAGAGTGACATCCAATGGATATAACATTGTAAAATTGTTAATGTAGGTTACACTCGGTACTAATCCTTCATGATTAAAATAAAGCATTTTTTTTTGCGAGCGTCGCTGGCAAGGCCAACATTTATTGCTAAAGGGCATTAGTGAACCAGTTAGGTTATTCCAACAATCCGGTAGATTCATGGTCACCATTACTAATACTAGCTTTTTAATTCCCGATTTATTTATTTGAATTAAAATTTCCCCAACTGCCATGGTGGGATTTAAACTCACATCTCCAGGATTACTAGTCCAGTAACAGAACCACTATGCTACCGTACCCATGTTATACTGTGCTTGAGGTTAAATGAATGAGTTTTGAGATAACAAGTTTGAAGGGGTCTGTTTGAGTCTTTGCTGTTTTAATACTTCATAAATAACATGGAGGAGGATGTTCTAATCTAGCTCTTAAATGTTGATGATTGTGCCAAGCAATATGGTCAGGTGATTATTGTAGATAAGATTGATGCATTCAAAAGAATTTGGACAAATTAAGTTGATCGCCCAGGGAATTGCCAATGGAATTCAACATGGAAAATTGTAAAGTTATGAACACTAGTACAACAGTATGCAATGTGGGTCTTATTTTGTGCAGGTCAAGAGGAATGTGGGACCAGCTAAGTGTCTTCCCTTAAAGGGAGTCAGGGTGCGATTTCTGTATCTGCTGTGTGTATGTGTGTGGTGGGGGAGGAGGAGGTGTTGCACTGAGAATTTTGCTGAAGAGGGGAGGGATTCATCCAATGTTTGCCTCATCAGCTTCCTCAGCATTCAGGTGTGGTACTGGAGGACTGCTAATGTGGTACCCTTGTTTAAAAAAGGAGAAAAGGATAGACCGAGTAATTACAGGCCAATCAGCCTAACCTCGGTGGTGGGAAAATTATTGGAAAGAATTCTGAAGAACAGGATAAATCTTCATTTAGAAAGACATGGATTAATCAAGGATAGTCAGCACGGATTTGTTAAGGGAAGGTCGTGTCTGACAAACTTGATTGAATTTTTTGAGGAGGTAACAAGGAGGGTAGATGAGGGTAGTGCATTTGATGCAGTGTATATGGACTTTAGCAAGGCTTTTGATAAGGTTCCACATGGCAGACTGGTCACGAAGTTAAAAGCCCATGGGATCCAGGGCAAAGTGTCAAGTTGGATTCAAAACTGGCTCGGAGACAGGAAGCAGAGGGTAATGGTTGATGGGTGTTTTTGTGACTGGAAGGCTGTTTCCAGTGGGGTTCCGCAGGGCTCAGTACTAGGTCCCTTGCTTTTTGTGGTATATATCAACGATCTTGACTTGAATATTGGGGGTATGATTAAGAAGTTTGCAGATGATACTAAAATCGGCTGTGTGGTTGATATTGAAGAAGGAAGCTGTAGACTGCAGGAAGATATCAATAAATTGGTCAGGTGGGCAGAACAATGGCAAATGGAATTCAATCCGGAGAAGTGTGAGGTAATGCATTTGGGGAGGGCTAACAAGGAAAGGGAATACACATTAAATGGTAGGACACTGAGTAGTGTAGAGGAACAAAGGGACCTTGGAGTGCATGTCCACAGATCCCTGAAGGTAGCAGGCCAAGTAAATAAGGTGGTTAAGAAGGCATACGGAATGCTTGCCTTTATTAGCCGTGGCATAGAATACAAGGGCAGGGGGTTATGCTTCAACTGTATAAAACACTAGTTAGGCCTCAGCTAGAGTACTGCGTGCAGTTCTGGTCACCACATTGCAGGAAAGATATGATTGCACTACAGAGAGTAAAGAGGAGATTTACAAGGATGTTGCCGGGAGTAGAGAATCTTAGCTATGAGGAAAGACTGGATAGGCTGGGTCTGTTTTCCTTGGAACAGAGGAGGCTGAGGGGAGACCTTATTGAGGTGTATAAAATTATGAGGGGCATAGATAAAGTGGATAGAAAGGACCTATTTCCCTTAGCAGAGGGGTCAAAAACCAGGGGGCACAGATTTAAAGTAATTGGTGGAAGGTTTAGAGGGGATTTGAGGGGAAATTTCTTCACTCAGAGGGTTGTGGGGGTCTGGAACCCACTGCCTGAAAGGGTGGTAGAGGCAGAAACCTTAACCACATTTAAAAAGTGCTTGGATATGCACTTGGGATGCACTAACCTGCAGGGCTACGGTCCAAGAGCTGGGAAGTGGGATTAGGCTGGATAGCTCTTTGTTGGCCGGCGCGGACACGATGGGCCGAAATGGCCTCCTTCTGTGCTGTAACTTTCTATGATTCTATGATATAGCTGTTTCCATGTCTTCACCTGATGGTGCATTGTTGCCTTTATAAGGCTTCTGGATTTCCACCCGGGGGTTGGACGGGGGGGACTTCGGTCTACCAGATAGGCGGTGCAGAAACTATTAAGTGAGTTGGTGAGCTATAATTTACGCTTAACTTAATTTACTCTTTTATGATAGTTGCGTGCCAGTTCTGTTGAGTAGAGGAGACCCTTGGTTAGGCTACTGTAGAAATGGATAAACTAGTCGGCGCATGCACGCTACATGCTCCGTCACGTTTTTCACTAATATTGCAGAAGATTCCTGAAACAGGTGCAGTGCCTTTCTTTGCATACTTAAATTGAGCCAACCTGCCTTCAGGTGGTTGCCAGGGATGCCTACAGATGGCATGGGTGAATATGGCGGCGCCGATGTTGCCAGCGCAGATAGGGAGAGGAACCATGTATACCAAAATTGGCGTACGTTTTTCAGCTGTGTGTATGTGTGTGGTGGGGGAGGAAGAGGTGTTGCACTGAGAATTTTGCTGAAAAGGGGAAGGGTTCATTCAATTATAGCCTCATCAGGTACCTCAGCAGAAGGGGTGGTGTGGGATTCAGTGTCCAACTTTGTGTACAAAAGTGAGAAGTCGCACAACACCAGGTTATAGTCCAACAGCTTTATTTGAAATCACAAGCTTTCGAAGCGTTGCTCCTTCGTCAGGTGAAGTGAAGAACTACAAATGGCACAGCATATATAGTCAGAGAACAATGCCTGTGCAGAGAACAATGCCAGATGACTACAGTTAATCTTTCTAACTGCCCTTTATCACACCTCGGCAGAGAGACAATCACGGCAATCAAATCCAACCAGGTCAGTCAGGAAGACATTATATCAAAGACGATAGCAAAATACAACAAAGACAATGAGGTGGGGTCACAAGGGGTCTAGTGTGGCAGATGCTGCAGTCTGTATGGAAAACCAAAAACTTTAGACTTTTTACTTTTTTTGCTGGAAATCACAGCAGGTCCGGCCGCATCTGTGAACAAGCCAACGACGACTCGAGTCTGGATGACTCTACGTCAGGTGGGGTTACATGTAGTGTGACATGAACCCAAGATCCCGGTTGAGGCCGTCCTCATGGGTGCGGAACTTGGCTATCAGTTTCTGCTCGATGATTTTGCGTTGTCGTGTGTCTCGAAGGCCACCTTGGAGAACGCTTACCCGAAGATCCGAGGCTTAATGTCCTTGACTGCTAAAGTGTTCCCCGACTGGGAGGTAACACTCATGCCTGGCGATTGTTGTGCGGTGTCTGTTCATACGTTGTCGCAGTGTCTGCATGGTCTCGCCGATGTACCATGCTCCGGGGCATCCTTTCCTGCAACGTATGAGGTAGACAACGTTGGCCGAGTCACATGAGTATGCATGCAGTCGATGGTGCCCTGCACCATGGGGAAGTCTGCTATCCTGGCAAATCCACGTGCACGTGCCATCTACTTCTCTCTTGTCATAGAGAAGACGATGAAGTCCCCTCTCCTGGCATGAAGAGCATCGGTCACCTCTCTTGTGCAGAGGTGGATGGCAAACTGTGAGATGTTACAGATATAGCCCGCTCCAGCCTGGAAGGATCCGACGTGAAGAAATTCAGGGCCATGGCCACCTTCACAGCCACTGGCAGTGCTGTCCTTGCCCTGGAGTGAGGCTGCAGGTCTGGTCGCAAGAGGTGGCAGAGTTCTGTGATCATCTCCTTCGTAAAGTGCAGGTGCCTCGCACACTGCTCCTGGCTCAGGTTGAGGTAAGAGAATTACTCTCGGAAGACCCTAGGTGGGTAAGGCCTCCTGCTGAGAGCCCTTCTTCCCTCCTCCTCCTCCCTCTTCTTCGCTGTCTCTGCTCCATCTCCCTGTCATGCTGCAGGCCAAGGGGAATGACAACTAGAGCACCAATGACTGGGAGCAAGTGGTCTGACCAGAACCTTTGAAGTCAGAATCAAGGCCTTCTCCACTTGCAGCACCACTCCTTGTCACCTCACCAACTTTAAATAACTCTAAAACGCTCCAAACATTTCCACAAACTTACACAGAACCAGTAGAAATCAAAAAGCAAATTACCTGAAAGTTGATGATGATCCATTTAAATAGCATTGCTGGGGGGTCCTTCATGCTGCTGAATGCATGTTCAGCTGCGTGAGGTAAAGCGAGGGCATTACCTCCCGCAATCACGACAAAAATGGCAGCGCTGGCATCAAATTAGCATGGCATGCTGATTGACATCACAATCTGCCTACTTACCATACTTCTAGCGCACGCTCCTAATGGCCGCCCTACCGCTCTCACCAAGATGACGTCCGGTGCGGACTACACCATGAATGTATGCGCACTCTTCGGACGCCATTTTGTTCCCAATTCGACAGCCAAACAACGGGTGCTACACAACTGAATTTCGAGGCCCTCATGCTAAGCAATCACATACTTGTATAACAAACAGTAATTGCTGAGCTTAGGCACCTAAAATAAGTGTAAAACTTGAGATAAAGAGACAGCATTAAAACTGAAGATATTTCTAGGACTAAAGTAGCAGCACCTTCCAGGAAACCTGGTTAGAGGAGTTGTAAAGTGTCTGATTTTGCAGTCAACATCTATCCTCATTATGCACAATATTGTATCTAATGTTTGCAATGTTCATTTCTAATTTTGTATGAATCTACAAATTTCAATGTGCATACATGTACATGACTACCTTGTGTCTTTTTAGAAAAAGTGAGTTGGGACAGCCACAGCTCTGGTTCCTCCATGTTGGTCTGATTCCAAAAGTGGAAATAGTCCAGTTTCAAACAGTGAGGTAGATTTTCATCTTCACCACCCAAGTGGTAATCTGGTGGAGCGGATCACCTACCCGTTGTAGAACACGCTCGATGTTCATTCCATTGGACCTGGGAGATTTAGTTAATTTGGAAAATACATCTCAACCTCATTATTATTTTCCATTCACACCAGCTCTTCTTTCTTTGATACTCCTTCATACCATGATAGACTCATCACAGCTTCCCTCATGACCACCAAGGTGACAATCTATCTCAGTGTATCAAACTGGATGGTCCTATCTCTCAATATTGCTCTCTAAGTTCCTCTCATTGTGAGAACAGGAGGGAGCAGTACACAAAAACAAATTAAGACACTAGGAGGGAATATTTGGAGAAACATTGAAAAGCCAAGAAAGACTGGGAGCACAACTAAGAAGCAGGAGAGGCATCAGGCTTAATGGTCATGAGGGAAGCTGTGGTGCGAGGAATATCAATGAAAGAAGGGAATTATATGAGCTGGTAAGAATGGAAAATACTGATAATGTTGAGATATATTTTCCCAATTAACTAAATCCCAAGGTTCAAATGCTGCATTTTGTCACTGTACAACCTAAAGGTACAAACAATTAGATGGCAAAATAATAAGAGGTTGTGCTTCAATCAGCGGAGAGTTTAAGAATAACGTGCAATCATTTTGAATTTGATAATCAAGGGATGAGTTCTGGTTTCTAAAACCTGTTGAGCACTTGGTTGATGGCCAACTGGCCAAAAAGTTTATGTTGAGCTCTTGCAGTAGATGAGTTCTGTTCTACAGGAAATCGAAACTGAGAAAAATCTTCGAGCTGATTCAGGTTTCAATTTGTACTATTGATTTTAACAGTAATTTCAGGCGTTTTGCGCTGAGTTTAGGTTTGATAAGGCCTGTTTAGTTGGAATCTAACAGAAACTTGCAGGCTGCTTGATGTGATGCATAAGGGTGTGTTCAAGAATTGTACCAGTTGTGCCATTTTATTTTGTCCTATAATTTATCACTGATTTAGAAATAAGTAAATTGGGTCACTGCTGCTTGTGCTTATGTAAAAGGCCCTCGGAACCTTAATGATATATTGAAGCAAACAGTAAACAATTTGAGTGAGCATAAATTTCCTTTGTTTGCTATATTCCTAACTCAATTTATTACATTTCATACTGTTATTCTACATTGAAAAGTGTAGGACTAAATGTAATTGCCATTGTCCTTTACTTTCCCAGGGTGTTATTTGAATTTTGGTTTGTGGGTGTGATATATTTGTCAGTGTAACCCTACGCTTATTCAATTGTATTTATAAGATGTAACCCTCCCACCCTAAATATGGTCATGAACATTATCTGTTAATAGTCTCAAAGTAATTCAAATACTAATTGGAAGCACTTAATATTTTATAATTACAAAGAGGCACAGTCAATAAATCAAGCTACTTTCAAATGACTGCCACCTAGTTTAATTTTGCACCATTTGTGTCATGCCATATAAATGAGCAAGAACCAAAAATACATTTGAAAGTAACTTGTTATATCGATGCATTCTCTAGTGGTCTGGATAAATTTGGGTGAGTGAGATTATCTAAATGTGTTTATTGTTTCCAAATTTTGGGCTCAACTGTCAGTTGATTTCGATTGCACATACTATGGATTTAACATTGCATATTTAAACATAGTTATCAACTAATTAACCAACTAGTTAAGATAAATTGCATGTGTATTAAGGATAGTTGGCTAAATTAGCAATATGAACATTTCGAGTAGGACTGGGCACATTTAATATATTTAGAATACAAATAGGGAGGATTCGTATGACTGTATGGATATAATGAATGTGATTACCGCTTATGTCCGTTGGTCACACCCACTCACCCATATGTGGTGAAGTGAGCTCTGGGTTGGCAATAATACGCGACTGGTGATCTTATTGTCAGAAACATTTGGTGGCAATTTCTCTTGGTGCCACACCACCCCATGTTACGTCATTTTTGGTCTCAGTACCGCCCAAAAGCGGACTGTTTTTCCACAGGGAAATCCAAGGCTCTAACTGTAACCAAGAAAAGTGCTCCTTTTACAAAAAAAGTACATAAGATCTTAATCTTTACTTTTGATATTAGGTTACTGAACCTGCTACTTGGCAGGAGTACTTAATGTTAGTTTGTTGTGTAGATTGTTTTGGTAAATTATTCTGTTGCAATTTTTTTAAGTTCAGGGGCGATAATAACCCTGCCCACTGGGCAGGAACTGGGCAGGCGGACTGCTGAACTCGGCCAGGAGACTTACCTGCTGATGTCCTACACTCTTCCTGCAGTCTTCAATTTTAATCTGTTCTTCTGAGTAGGTGCAAATGACACCTGCCTGAAACTGGTGGGGCCCTTCTAGAAATTACATAGCATATACAGCACAGAAACCAGTCCATGCTGGTGTTTATGCTCTGCCCGAGCCTCCTACCTTCTTTCCTCATCTAAATCTATCAGCATAACCCTCTATTCCCTTCTCCCTCATATGCTTATCTAGCCTCCCCTTAAATTAATCTATACTATTCAACTCAACCACTCCCTGTTGTAGCGAGTTCCACATTCTCACCACTCTCTGGGTAAAGAAGTTTCTTCTGAATTCCCTATTGGATTTCTTGGTGACTATCTTATATTGATGGCCTCTAGTTTTGCTCTTCCCCACTAGTGGAAACACTCTCTCTGTATCCACCCTATTAAAACCTTTCCTAATTTTAAAGACCTCTATTAGGTCACCCCTCAGCCTTCTCTTTTCAAGAGAAAAGACACCCAGCCTGTTCATCCTTTCCTGATAGGTCTACACTCGCATTTCAGGCACCATCTTTGTAAATCTTTTTTGTACCCTCTCCAGTGCCTCTATATCCTTTTTATAATATGGCGACCAGAATTGTACACGGTACTCCAAGTGTGGTCTAACCAAGGTTCAATACAAGTTTAGCATAACTTCTCTACTTTTCAATTCAATCCCTCTAGAAATAAACCCGAGTGCTTGGTTTGCTTTTTTATGGCCTTGTTAACCTGTGTTGCTACTTTTAGCGATTTGTGTACTTGTACTCTGAGATCCCTTTGCTCTTCTATCCCATTTTGATTTGTATTTTCAAGTAATATATGACCTCCCTATTTTTCTTACCAAAATGTAATACCTCACTTTTATCTGTGTTGAATTTCATTTGCCAATTATATGCCCATTCTGCAAGTTTATTAATGTCTTCTTGTAATTTGTTGCAATCCTCCTCAGTATTGACTATCCCCCCACCCCTAAATTAGGTGTCATCTGCAAATTTAGAAATTGTGTATTTGATTCCAAAGTCTAAATCGTTGATATAAATTGTGAACAACAGTGGTACCAGCACTGATCCTTGTGGAACACCACTACCCACCTTCTGCCACTGTGAATAGCTACCCTTTACCCCTACTCTCTGCTTTCTGTCTTGAAGCCAGCTCGTTATACATTCTGCTACTTGTCCCCTGACTCCGCATTCTCTGACCTTATTCATTAGTCTATTGCGTGGTACCTTATTGAAGGCCTTTTGAAAATCTAGATAAATTACATCTACTACATTACCCTTGTCTACTGTCTCTGTTACCTCTTCAAAAAATTCAATGAGGTTGGTCAAGCAAGACTTTCCCTTTTGAAATCCATGCTGACTATTCATTCTTATGTTTTTTGGTTTCTAGATGTTCTTCTATTTCTCCTTTAGTAGGGATTCCATTATTTTTCCTATCACTGATGTTAAGCTGACTGGTCTATAATTCCCTGGACATGTTCTATCTCCCTTCTTAAATATCGGTATAACGTTAGCTATCCACCAGTCCTCTGGCACTACACCTTGTTCTCACAAATTATTAAATATGTGTAGTAATGCCTCTGCTATCTCTTCCCTAGATTCTTTTAAAATGCATGGGTGTAATCTATCTGGAACAGGGGTTTTATCCTCTTTGAGTTTGATTAGTTTATTTAATATTCCTCCTCTTTATTTTAAATGCAGTTATCTCATTTCTGACCTCATCATCCGATGTCATATCCACCTGTTCTGTCTCCCTGGTAAATACTGAAGCAAAATAATTATTTAGTATTTTTGCCATCTCTCTATCACTGCCTGTGGTATTATCCTGTCCATCCCTTAGTGGCCCTATTCCCATCCTGACCTTCCTTTTTTTTATTCATGTGCCTGTAAAATATTTTGTTTTATGTTCCTGGATAATTTAATTTCATAATTCCTTTTTGCCTTTCTAATTTTTTTTTGACTTCTCTCCTGATCTCTTCATGTTCTCTCTTGTCATGCTAAATATGCAAATCTGATTACGTTATTTTAGGGATAAGGGAATAGAAAGTTAAATCATTTGAAATAAAGTTGATGAAATGTTGCAAAATTTTCAATTTGTATTACAAAAATTTGTATTATCCTGCTTCTGCTTTTTTTAAAAATTCAGGAGTGGGGATGAAACCTCTTTTTTAGAATTGCATGATGTAGCTGAGAGGCAAAAAAGTTTGTACCAAGGCTAGATTTTAAGCTTTAGTCTGCTATACATGCTGGAATATCAAAATCTTTGAGCACTTTCATTTATTAGTTATAAAAATATTGGATTTAGGGGAAAAAAAGGCTGTTTTACTAACAGTCAAGATGAATCCAATTAGGTAACAAAGGGAGGAATTTAAACAGTCAACAACGGGTGGGTTGGGGTCAGGTGCGTGGTTAAGTTCTGAGAAAAAATGATCACAGCCGACTTCTGGGTTTCACTAAGGCGTGTTTGGCTGTGTGCAAGTAACCTGCTCACCAGATTCGGCTCGATCACTAGCGCAGGTGGGTGGCAATGAAGACATCATTTCAGGTGATAATTCAATGCAAATGAAGGCCTTTTCACAGGAATTTAACTTTCCTTTGGATTTAACGCCTCCAGCACTGGTTTCTTGGGGCTCGGGGAACTGATCCGTAAAAAGGAGGCGGGTTTCAGGTGCACGTCATGGGGGTCTAGTAACCAGATAGCCCGAACATCAATAAATACTTATTTCTTACAGTGGCTTTGTCAGTTCTCTCTGGCAAATGTTTAGCAGAGAATTCTTTTCACCATACAGGTTCTGGGGAAGTTTGGAGGCTTTCAAACAGACACCAGCAGGATGGGAGGAGCCTTGGATGTTTTTGACAATATATCAGAACAGGAAGACAATCACCATCCAAAGCAGCGATGACATGCTGTGGTGGGATCAGCAGGTGCACAGGAGAGAGGTGCACAGGAGAGGGGCCAAGGTTGCAGGAGGCACTACCCGTGTCACAATGTTTACAGACAGAGGCTCAGTTTCCTTGACCTCTCGGAAGAGCAGTGCTTCCGCAAGCTGAGGTTGTCACATCAGGTGGTGGCAGACATCTGCCGCCTCCTGGAAGAAAACCTGCTACCTGGTGGCCACATATTGGCCCAGAAATTTGACTCGGAGGCTTGCCGCGGGGGTAAGGATCGCGCGCGATCTTACCTACCGCGCCTGCCGTTGTGTTTCGGGCCCACAGGAACTTCGGGTCCTGGGCCTCTCCCTGGTGCCGGCGCGCAGTGTGTGCGTGTCCCAGAGGTGCAGTTAGTGCGATGCGACCTCTGGGATCATGTGGGCCATGAAGAGCCAATGGCAGCAGACCATCTTTCATTCATAGATTTGACATGAGACCTGTCAAATCTATGAATACAAATTGCCCCCAAAAGAACAGCTAAACCTCAAATAATTTTTTTTAAAAAACCATCACATTAATAAAATAACTATAGTTAAATAAATTAACCACTTTAAACAAAAATTTAAATTTTTGAAAAAATTTAAATTCTTTTTAAAAGTTATAAAAATAAACTTACCTTTCTTTAAAGTCTCTAAAAAAGATAAACCTGTTGAAAAAAATTTAAAATTATACTTAATTAACTACTTACCTTGTTAAAAGGGGGTCTTACGCCTCCTTTTTACTTGTGTAAAATCTTCAATACTTACCCTCGCGTTGAAACCTGAAAAAAAACCCTAAGTGTGCTGCGTACGCACAGCCTTTAGTGCGCACGCGGTTCACTTAGGAACCGCCCCCTTCGCCATACCGGAAGTGCCGGTTTCCCGCGCATGCGCAGTGCATGCAGGAAACCGGCACTTCAGGATCGAATACGGGTGAGTACGCAGCGGGTACTCTCCCGTATTCGGCTGAATTTTTGGGCCATTATCAGTGGCTGTGAAAGTCACCACTATCCTCAATTTTTTTTTGCCTCTGCTACCTTCCAGGGCACTACCACATATCGAGGGTCTTGCAGTCTGCTGCATGTAAAGGCATAAGGCAGGTGACGGATGGAGTGTTTGCCAGGGCAGAGAGTTATGTAAGCTTCCCCTGTGATGACAATAGCCGGAATGAGTGGGCCCTCACATTTGCTTCTCTGGCTGGCTTCCCGCAACTACAGGAAGTGCCATCAATTGCACACACATGGCAGTCCATGCATCACCACAGCAACCAGGAGTTTTTATCAACCGCAAGAGATCTTTTGTTTCCTGTTCACTTTCAAGCTGCCAAACAGGTGCAATGAGGCCAAGTTATCACATTCAGAATACTCATCTACTTCCTGTCTCTGTGTATGTCAACACTGATGTTCAGTAATCCCAGTAGTTGAAGTGGTTGCAATTTTAGCATCTTATGTCAAAGGCAAGTCAGGTGGGGTGGAAAGGCAAATCAGGTGGGGAGTATATCGGTCGTCGATCCATTCCCACCTGCTTTCTGCTACTGCTAAAAATGAAAATCTGCCCCAGTGATTTGTGTAAGATCAGATTTGATTGGATGCGTGTGCAAGTGTTGAGCCATCCACAGCACAGCTGCAACGATGCTGCCAAGTCCCTATTGTGGGATCTAAGGAGCTGAAAACGTTGCTACAGCTACTGAGCCGTGCACCTGCCTTTAGTGCCTTTCATTCTGATTGATCTACTGAAAATGTGGCAGATCGAATGATCCCAGCCGCAATGGCAACCTTTCTGCTTTTAGTACATAAAATTACAAATTACAGCCTCCATTAAGATTGTGTTTATGAGCGAGCACTGCGAGCTATCCATGTGACACGGCGATACAGCTACTGATTCCTGCATTAGGTCAGTAAAGTTTATAAACTATGGGGATGAATTTCTCCCAATTGTCAGCCATAACTTTGGCGGAAGAGACACAGAAACCCCAGAAAAACGGATATAAACGGCATTGACACCTTTCCGTGGCTCTTCCGCCGAAGTTACAGCGGATGAACGGGAGAAACTCCTGCAGAAATTCACCCTCTATGGAAGATTACATGTCTTGATAGGCGCTGCTCTCACTCCACTGGCGTCACTTCACTGGCACTGCAGCAGAAACACCCTTTAGGGTCCCGCTGCACTGCCCACGAAGCAACAGTTGCCGCACAGGAAGGCAGATGAGGAGGAAGAGGATGATGATGAGGAGGAAGAGGGGGGGAGACTGGCCCCTCAGTTACTGGCCCCTTTTTTCAAGCCCCTGTGCCACTTGCATACTCTTTCTCTCTCACAAGCTCAGAGACTTTCACCAGTTGGAAAAAGACAGTGCGCATGAGGAATTAGCACTAGGAGAGTTGTGATATATGTGGGTAGTACAAATGAAGGACAGAGACAAGATGAGTTGCTAGTCCATGTGCTTGCTTTAATAGGCCAGAGTGAACTGAGCATGCTCATACCAAACCATGTGATACAACATTATACTGTAATCCCCTCTCAAATACAACAAAACTATTGTCCCACCTTTCTCAGCATTACATGTACCACATAACAAAAACTCCTGTTTTTTTTTCTTTTAAATGAACTACAAATCCAGTTTAATAACAGGTTTGCGGAGCCTTCCTGATCCCCTTACAGAAGGATTTGGTGTTGAACCAATTTTTGGGCTGTTTTGTTTTGGTTCCGAACTCAAAGATGATCCTGTTACTACTTGTTTGAACCTGGTACTTCAGTTACTGAAGTCTGAACTAAGTCAAACTCGTGTATGTGTTCATGATCAAGTGGCTCATAGAAGCATAGAAGATAGGAGCAGGAGTAGGCCATTCGGCCCCTCGAGCCTGCTCCGCCATTTAATGAGATCATGGCTGATCATCCAAATTCAGTACCCTGTCCCTGCTTTCTCCCCATATCCCTTGATCCCTTTAGCCTTAAGAAATATTTCTATCTCCTTCTTGAATATATTTAATGAATTGGCCTCAACTGCCTTCTGTGGTAGAGAATTCCACAGGTTCACCACTCTCTGGGTGAAGAAATTCCTCCTCATCTCAGTCCTAAATCACAATCATATCTTGGCTCACATCTCGCAGAGATCATTTGATCTACATGAACACTTCGGATTTTGTCACCAATTTCAACCAAATATCTCTTGGTTTCACCAACCTTTACTATGGTTCCTACATCCCACTTGTGTGAACTCGACTTGCCAGGGGGACTGAGAACACGAACACACTCATTTTGTTTGAAACTGCGTTCTTTCTGATTGGTGTCATAATAACATTTCTGACTCAACTGTTTCTGTTTAATTCTTGAGGCCAAATTCGGTTGAATAAGACTCAATCGTGTCTTAATCTCCTCTTCATCAAGAGTTCTGCTGGGGTACGTCCAGTTGTAGTGTGAGGAGTAGCTCTGTACTTCAGCAAGAAATTTGCCAAATGTTGCTTCATGCTGAGTCCTGAACAACCCTGCAACACTTGCTTTTTGAGAGCTTCTTTCACTAGTCTGACTGACCTTTCAGCTGCTCTGTTTGTAGTTGGATGATATGGTGGAACGAGAGTGAGTTTGATACCGTGCTGTTTCAAGAATTCTTGGAATAGAGCCAAACAGAACTGAGGGCCATTGTCAGAAACAAGCTCGTCAGGTAAGCCATGACATGCAAAGATAGACCTCAACTCATCCATGGTACGTTCAGTTTTAGTATTTGAACCCATGTGTTTCACTTCAATCCACTTTGAGTGACTATCTACAAGTACCAGGAAATAATCATTTGCTTTCTCACAGAAGTCTACATGTACTCTCTGAAAAGGTCTACTTGGCCATGACCAGGGTTATAGTAGAGTTTTGGGTGGTTTGTTTCTGCAATTTTGGCAAACACTGCATTTGCTGACAAGTGATTCAAGATCACTGTCCAATCCAGGCCAGTAAACAAAGCATTTTGCAATTGGTTTCATACTGCCAATCTCTGGATATTCAGTATGAAGTTCAGCCAGAATTCTATCTCTCAAAGAAATAGGTACCACCACTCTGTTTCCCCACTTGATACAACCTTGCTCACAAGACAATTTAGAACAACAGTTATGGAATGGTATCATTTCTGTGTCCATGCACTGATCAGTCCATTCATTCAAGGTGTTGTCATACATTCTTTTCAGTACTGAGTCCTTTTGAATCTCATCTGCAATCTCAGCTGCATTCAAGGGAAAGTCCTTGTCAACTGCACATAGCGTGAAAATCGCACATTCGCTCCCAAAACATGAGTCCTCATGTGGCAACCTGGACAAGGCATCTGCGATTGCGTTTTGCTTCGAAGTGCGATATTCAATCGTGTAGTCATATTGTGACAACAACACTGCCCAATGTTGCATTCTTCATGCAGCCATTGCAGGGATGGCAGATTTGGGCCCCACTATTGCTAGGAGCGGTTTGTAATTGGTTATCAGGGTAAAGTTTCTGCTGATCAGGAACTGTTGGAATTTCTTGATTCCAAACACTATGGCGAGTGCTTCTTTTTCAATTTGCGCGTAGTTTTTTTTGCTCTTTGTGAGGGTTCGTGATGCAAACGTGATTGGTTTCTCTTGGCCGTCATCCATTACGTGGCTTATGACAGCTCCCACACCGTAGCTGGAAGCATCACACGCTAACTTAAGCTCTGTGTGGTAGTGCACAAGTAGAGCATCGCTAGAGAGACTTCTCTCACAAGCATCATAAGCTTCCTGTGGCGCTTTCGTCCACTTCCATTGGACATCCTTCTTGAGGAGCTCGTGCAATGGAGCTAACATGATTGCTAACTCAGGTAAGAAACATACGTAGTACTGGACCATTCCAAGGAAAGATCTTAACTCAGACACATTCTGTGGCTTTGGAGCATTGATGACAGCATCAACCTTTTCTTTCACTGGTTGCAAGCCATTTGCATCAACTTTCAGACCAAGGTACACAACCTTGGGCTGCACAAAAGCATATTTGCTCCTTTTCAATTTTACAGTGTAGGAATTCAACCTTTGAAGCACTAAATCTAACACTTCTAGATTTTCTTCCTCGCTGCTTGTTGCGATCAGCACATCGTCTTGATTGGATAAACAATTTGGAATTCCTTGCAAAATCTTATCCATCATAGCCTGGAAGATTTTAGGGGAGGACTTTACACCATATGGCAGCTTGGTGTATGAGTACAGTCCCTTGTGTGTGTTGATAGTGAGATACTGTTGACTCTCTTTGTCAACATTTAGCTGAGCATAAGCGTGCGACAGGTCAAACTTAGAGAAAACCTTTGACCCAGAGAGTGCTGCATACAAATCTTGTGATGTAGGTAACGGGTACTGTTCATCGTCAACTGCTTGCTTGATAGTAACTTTGTAGTCACCACACAAGCGTACAGTTTTGTCTGCTTTGGGCACTACCACAATCGGGGTAGCCCATTAACTTCTGTCAGTTTTTACTAGCACTCTGTTCTATCTGAGCTTCGCTAGCTCTTCCTCCAACTGATTTTTCAATGCATAGGGGACCGGCCTTGCCTTACAATAGACAGGCTTCGTGTTGGACTTGATGTGGATATGCGCGTCATACCCAGTGATGCCCTCATAACAGTCTGTGAACATGCTTTCGTACTTGTTCAGCATTGTGTCGAGTCGCTTCTTTGAAGCATCTACACTGAAGATGTTTTTCCAGTCTAGTTTTAACTTTCTCAACCAGTCTTTGCCCATGAGGGTTGGCCTGTTGTTGTAGCTCACTACAATAATAGGCAGCTTTACTGACTGGCCATTGTGTTGAACTGTAACATAGAAACATAGAAACATAGAAGATAGGAGCAGGAGTAGGCCATTCGGCCCCTCGAGCCTGCTCCGCCATTCGATGAGATCATGGCTGATCATCCAAACTCAGTACCCTGCACCTGCCTTCTCCCCATATCCCTTGATACCTTTAGCTTTAAGAAATATATCTAACTCATTCTTGAATATATTTAATGACTTGGCCTCAACTACCTTCTGTGGTAGAGAATTCCACAGGTTCACCACTCTCTGGGTGAAGAAATTCTTCCTCATTTCTGTCCTCATTCGGTCACGGAGTGCAGATTTGGAATAGAGTGCTAAGCTGCGAGTTTGGTGAGTGAGGGAGTTCGGGGAGGGAGGTGTGCCTTCCTTTTTCCATCTTTGTCAGGTTCCTGGTGCGGCGGCGGACCTGTGTGAGGTGAGGCGGCGGCAAAGGGTTTAAAAGGCTCCAGAGACCAGGTAAGGTGGGACCAGTCTCCGAACTCGGAGGGAGGGAGAGAGGTAAAAATAATGGAGGTGTGACGTCACCAGAAAGCAGGTAAGTAATTGGTTGGTGAGTATTTCTCTCTTTTTAAATTTAACTCTGTGGGTTATAGTTAATAAGGCCTTTCTGGTGCAGAGTGACTGTTGGTAAACCATTTAACTGGTGTAATTTAGAGGGATTGATTTAATTTAAATCCAATTAATTAGAGGGGATACTAGCATCTATAATCGGGCAGAGAGTGTCCATAACTAACAATAAATTTTTAAAATTAATTACATAGAATGGAGCAGGTGATGTGTTACTGTTGCGAGATGTGGGAGCCGGTGGACCCCATTGAGGCTCACGGTGATTACATCTGTGACAAGTGTCTGCTGCTACAGGAACTCCAGCTCCGTATTGATGAGCTGGAGTCTGAGCTTCAGACACTGCGACACATCAGGGTGGGGGAGAAGTACCTGGACTTTGTGTTTCAGGAGGTGGTCACACCTATGAAGTTAATTAATTCAGATGTAGCCCATGGTCAGGGACAGGACGGTGTGACTACGAGTGAGGCAGGTACAGGGATCCAAGAGGTAGTGTTGGAGGAGCCGCAGCCCTTGCTCTTGTCCAACAGGTTCGAGGTTCTTACTCCCTGTGGGGACGGGAGCAGGGACTGCAGGGAGGATGAGCAACCTGGCCACAGCACCGTGGAACGGGGGGCCATTCAAGAGGGGGGAGTAAATAGAAATGTTGTAGTGGTAGGGGATAGTATTATTAGGGGGATAGATAGAGTTCTCTGCAGCCGAGAGCGAGAGTCCCGTAGGCTGTGTTGCCTGCCCGGTGCCAGGGTTAAGGACATCTCCTCTGGGCTAGAAAAGAAACTTGCAGTGGGAGGGGGTGGATCTAGTTGTCGTGGTCCATGTTGGTACAAACGACGTAGATAGGACAAGGAAGCAGGTTCTGTTAAAGGAGTATGAGCAGCTAGGGGTTAAATTAAAAAACAGAACCTCAAGGGTATTAATCTCTGGATTATTACCTGAGCCACGAGCGAATTTGGCTAGGACAAATAAAATTAGAGAGTTAAATGAGTGGCTCAAAGACTGGTGTGGGAGAAATGGGTTTTGCTTCCTGGGACACTGGCACCAGTACTGGGGCAGGAGGGAGCTGTTCCGTTGGGACGGGCTTCACTTGGCCAGTGCTGGGACTAGAGTCCTGGCGGATCATATAACTAGGGCTGTAGAGAGGGCTTTAAACTAACTAGTGGGGGGGAGGTTCCTAGAGAGCAAATAATAAAAATGACAACAGAGAAGGTCATAGACTTAGGTAGCAGTGGGGAAATTAAAAACCAGAGTGTGTCAGGAAGGGGCAGAAGGTATGGAGTAAAAGGTAAAGTAATAAAAAGGGCAAAAGCAGGAACTAAGTGTCACAAAACATATTTGAAAGTTCTCTATCTGAATGTACGTAGCATTCGTAACAAAATAGATGAGTTAATGGCACAAATAACTACATATGGGTATGATCTTGTGGCCATTACAGAAACATGGCTGCAGGGTGACAATGCCTGGGAATTAAACATACCAGGTTATTTAACGATCAGGAAGGACAGGCAGGAAGGAAGGGGAGGTGGGGTGGCTATGTTAATAAGGGAAGGAATCACTGTAATACAGAGAAATGATATTGGGTCAAAAGATCAGGATAATGAAACAGTTTGGGTGGAGATAAGGAATAATAAGGGGAAAAGAACACTAGTGGGCGTAGTCTATAGGCCTCCGAACAGTTGCAACTCTGTTGGACGGAGTATCAATCGGGAAATAGTTGAGGCTTGTAATAAGGGAACATCTTTAATTATGGGGGATTTTAACTATCATATTAATTGGACAAATCAAATTGGGCAGGGCTGCCTTGAAGATGAGTTCATTGAGTGTATTAGGGATGGGTTTCTTGAGCAGTATGTAACTGAACCGACCAGGGGGCAAGCAACCTTAGATCTGGTCCTGTGTAACGAGACAGGATTAATTAAAAATGTCCTAGTAAAGGATCCCCTTGGAATGAGTGACCATAACATGGTTGAATTCCATATTCAATTAGAGGGTGAGAAGGTTGGATCTCAAACAAGCGTGCTAAGCTTGAATAAAGGAGACTATGAAGGTATGCGAGCAGAATTGAGTAGAGTGGATTGGGAAAATAGATTAAAGGGTAAGACGATACATGATCAGTGGTGTACATTAAGGAGTTATTTTACAACTTCCAAAAAATATATATTCCACTGAGAAGAAAAGGGTGTAAAAGAAAAGACAGTCATCCATGGCTAAGTAAAGAAATTAAGGATAATATTCTACTAAAAACAAGGGCTTATAAGGTAGCAAAATCTAATGGGAGGATAGAGGATTGGGAAAACTTTAAAAGACAGCAAAAAATAACAAAAAGATTGATTAAGAAAGGGAAGATAGATTATGAAAGTAAATTAGCAAAAAATATAAAAACAGATAGTAAGAGTTTTTATAGTTATATAAAAAGAAAAAGGGTGGCTAAAGTAAATGTTGGTCCCTTAGAGGATGAGACCGGGAAATTAATGGTGGGAAATATGGAGATGGCAAATACACTGAATGAATATTTTGTATCAGTCTTTACAGTAGAGGACACTAAGAATATCCCAACACTGGACAAACAGGGGGCTATAGGGGGGGAGGAGCTAAACACGATCAAAATCACTAAGGAAGTGGTACTCGGTAAAATAATGGGACTCAAGGCGGATAAATCACCTGGACCTGATGGCTTACATCCTAGGGTCTTGAGGGAAGTGGCGGTAGGGATTGTGGATGCATTGGTAATAATTTTCCAAAACTCCCTGGACTCAGCAAAGATCCCGGCAGACTGGAAAACTGCTAATGTAACACCCTTATTTAAAAAGGGCAGTAGACAGAAGGCTGGAAACTATAGACCGGTTAGCCTAACATCTGTGGTAGGTAAAATTTTGGAGTCCACTATTAAGGAGACAGTAACGGGACATTTGGATAATCATAATTTAATAGGACAAAGTCAGCATGGTTTTATGAAGGGGAAGTCATGTTTGACAAATTTGCTGGAGTTCTTTGAGGAAGTAACACACAGGGTGGATAAAGGGGAACCAGTGGATGTGGTGTATTTAGACTTCCAAAAGGCATTTGACAAGGTGCCACACAAAAGATTATTGCTTAAGATAAAAAATCACGGGATTGGGGGTAATATTCTGGCATGGATAGAGGATTGGCTATCTAACAGAAGGCAGAGAGTTGGGATAAATGGTTCATTCTCAGACTGGCAATCAGTAACTAGTGGTGTTCCGCAGGGGTCAGTGCTGGGTCCCCAACTCTTTACAATCTATATTAACGATTTGGAGGAGGGGACCGAGTGTAACATATCAAAGTTTGCAGATGATACTAAGATGGGAGGGAAAGTAGTGAGTGAGGAGGACATAAAAAATCTGCAAGGGGACATAGACAGGCTAAGTAAGTAGGCAGAGATTTGGCAGATGGAATACAATACTGGAAAGTGTGAGGTTATGCACTTTGGCAGGAAAAATAGTAGAGCAAGTTATTATCTAAATGGCAAGAAACTGGAAAGTACTGAAGTAAAAAAGGGATCTGGGGGTCCTGGTGCACGAAACTCAAAAGGATAGTATGCAGGTGCAGCAAGTGATTAAGAAGGCCAATGGAATGTTGGCTTTCATTGCTAAGGGGATAGAATATAAAAATAGGGAGGTATTGCTTCAGTTGTACAAGGTATTGGTGAGACCGCACCTGGAATACTGCATACAGTTTTGGTGTCCATACTTAAGAAAAGACATACTTGCTCTCGAGTCAGTACAAAGAAGGTTCACTCGGTTAATCCCGGGGATGAGGGGATGGACATATGAGGAGAGGTTGGGTAGATTGGGACTCTACTCATTGGAGTTCAGAAGAATGAGAGGCGATCTTATTGAAACATATAAGATTGTGAAGGGGTTGGATCGGGTGGATGCGGGGAGGATGTTCCCGATGATGGGTGAAACTAGAACTAGGGGGCATAGTCTTAGAATAAGGGGCTGCTCTTTCAAAACTGAGATGAGAAGGAACTATTTCACTCAGAGGGTGGTAGGTCCATGGAATATGCTGCCCCAAAAAGCTGTAGAAGCTACATCATTACATAAATTTAAAACAGAAATAGACAGTTTCCTAGAAGTAAAGGGAATTAAGGGTTACGGGGAGCGGGCAGGAATTTGGACATGAGTCTAGGTTCGGATCGGTCATGGCCCTGTGGGTAGCGTAGCGGGCCCAGGGGCCGTGTAGCCTGATTCTGCTCCTATTTCGTGTGTCCAATTCTGTTAGGTTCAGGAGATGGTTCTGTGATAGTAGATTGGCGGTTAGGATCAGATCAGCCATGATCTTATTGAATGGCGGAGCAGGCTCGAGGGGCCAATTGGCCTACTCCTGCTCCTATTTCTTATGTTCTTATGTTCTTATGTCCTAAATGGCTTACCCGTTATCCTTAGATTATGACCCCTGGTTCTGGACTCTCCGACCATCGGGAACATTCTTCCTGCATCTAGTTTGTCTAGACCTGTCAGAATTTTATATGTTTCGATGAGATCCCCTCTCATTCTTCTATACTCCAGCGAGTATAAGCCCAATCGACCCAATCTCTCCTCATATGTCATTCCTGCCATCCCAGGTATCAGCCTTGTGAATCTTCGCTGAACTCCTTCCATGGCAAGAACATCCTTCCTCAGATAAGGCGACCAAAACTGCACACAGTACTCAAGGTGTGGTCTCACCAAGGCCCTGTACAACTGCAGCAGGACATTCCTGTTCCTATACTCAAACCCTTTCGCTATGAAGGCCAACATACCATTTGCCTTCTTCACCGCCTGCTGCACCTGCATGCTTACTTTCAGCGACTTGTGCACAAGGACACCCAGGTCTCGTTGCACTTCCCCTTCTCCCAATCTATTGCCATTCAGATAATAGTCTGCCTTTCTGTTTTTGACACCAAAGTGGTTAACCTCGCACTTATCCACGTTATATTGCATCTGCCACGCTTCTGCCCACTCACCCAACCTGTCCAAATCATCCTGGAGTTTCTCGGTATCCTCCTCGCAGCACACACTCCCACCCAGCTTTGTGTCATCTGCAAACTTGGAGATATTACATTTAGTTCCCTTATCTAGATCATTAATGTATATTGTGAATAGCTGGGGTCCAAGGACCGATCCCTGCGGTACCCCACTAGTCACTGCTTGCCACTCAGAAAAAGACCCATTAATTCCTACTCTCTGCTTTCTGTCCACCAACCAGTTCTCTATCCAAGTCAATACCTTGCCCCCAATCCCATGTGCCTTAACTTTACACGCTAATCTCTTATGCGGGACCTTATCGAAAGCCTTTTGAAAGTCCAAATACACCACTTCTACTGGTTCTCCCTTATCTATTTTCCCAGTTACATCCTCAAAAAATTCCAGTAGATTAGTCAAGCACTATTTACCTTTTGTAAATCAATGTTGACTTTGTCCGATCCTGTCACTGTTTTTCAAGTGCTCAGCTATTACATCCTTTATAATGGACTCTCGCATTTTCCCCAATACCGATGTCAGGCTGTAATTCCCCGCTTTCTCTCTACCACCCTTTTTGAATAGTGGGGTAACATTAGCTCCCCTCCAATCCATGGGTACAGTTCCAGATTCCATCGAATGTTGGAAGATGATCAGCAATGCATCTACTATTTCTAGGGCCACTTCCTTAAGTATCCTAGGATGTAGATTATCAGGCCCTGGGGATTTATCGGCCTTCAATCCCGTCAATTTCCCTAACACCATTTCCCTGCAAATACTGATTTCTTTCAGTTCCTCCCTTTCATCAGACCGTATGTTCTCCAACATCTCTGGGAGGTTATTTGTGTCCTCCTTTGTGAAGACAGAACCAAAATATGCATTTAATTGGTCTGCCATTTCTTTGTACAACTGTACATTCCATTTGTCCACAAATGTCTAGGATTTCTCTGGAGTAGGTTTTTAACTCTACGGTACTCTTTGTAAGTTGTACTTGATTAAACTTACACTTATAAGTGTCCTTACTCATGACAGAACAGTCCGCCACCGTGTCGATACACATATCAATATATTGGTCATTGATCAAAAGTTCTGTATGGAAGTCTTTCTCACGACTGCTAGCGTTGCCGCTAGTGGCATAGATACTGTAGATGCCTAGTTCTTCAACATCAGGTGCATTCACTTCAATATTGTGAATTCCTCCCTTTTGTCGTCGCTGCTTTGCATTGCCACTAGAATGGTTCTTACTTCCTGCTTTAGATCTAGTTCTGCAAGCTGTTGAAATACGGCCTTGCTTCTGGCAGTGAAAACACTTCGCATTTCTGTATTGGCAGGACTGTGGTGAGTGATTTCCATTACAGCGATAACAATTCACTGAACTGCTCTCACCGACATGCTTTTCGGTCTCACAGCTTTAGGTTTGGCGGTGGCTTTGTGACTGTAGACCTTAGCTGCACTAGTCACTTGAGTTGGACGGAGCTCCCTAGCTTTCTTAGACACCATCTCCATAGATAGGGCAATTTTGCTTGCTATGTCAAATGTTAGATTTGGAGTGTTCAGTAACTTGGACTGTGTGCACTCACCCACCAGTCCACACATAAACTTATCTCGCAACGCACGATCCAAAAATGTGCCGAAGTTACAATGTAAAGACAGGTTCTTAAGAGCTACAATGTACTCACTGATGGTTTCACTTTGTTTTTGGTTTCTGTTACCAAACTTATAGCTCTCTGCTATATCTAATGGCTTTGGATCAAACTGGTCCTTGAGTTTCTCGGCAATATCTTCAAATGACGCATCCTTCACTTTCCCTGGCGCGAGTAGGTTTGTCGACGTTCCGTAGACATCTGGCCCGAGCTCCATTAGAAAAATTGCTTACTTCCGTTCACGATTTACTTTATTTTGAGCTTGAACATTCTCCTCTGCACCTTTGGTTTCAATAATGTCATTGGCTTTAAAAAAAATCTCCATCCACTCAATGTCAGAACTGAATGGTTCACGAGCTCGGTCATACATGCTGAGGCTTCCGATGAATCCCGTAGGCATGGCCATGATTGTCCCGATCCCGTTGAACAGTGACTCAGCACGCTACCTATGTACCTGTGAGAATCTACGCTGTTGTTGCTGTGTATACATACACGCGAAGGCAAAGCACAGACAATTCTGCATCAGCATTCACAGTAAAACATCGCAAAAATTCAGTTTAGGTATCACAAATTCACTTAAACTTGTCCAATCGAAGGTTGAGCACTGTGTCCTTCCATGATCCCTAAAAATGGCTTTGGGATCCCTTCCTCATCGCCAAAATGTAATAAGTGGGTAGAGCAAATGAAGGACACAGACACAATGAGGGGAATTTTCCGGGGGGTCAGTGGGCGCGATTGGTGGATGGGTTGGGTGGGATAATGTTTTTTTGACAATGGGTCGGGATCCCGCTGTCAACCTGCTGCAAGTGCCTTTCCCAAATGTTCGGTCTGTCAATGTTGAGCAGACCTGACACGCAGCGGCGGGGGAGCTAATTAAGGTCATTATGACCTTGTTAACAGACCACTAAGAACTATTTTGAGCTCAGCTTCAGAGTTTACCAGGTCGCCCACAGGATCTACGCTGCTCGGGGATCATGTCAGGTAAGCAGGTCAGGAGTTGAATGGCCATGGAATCATCTCATTACTTGACAGCTGCAAATGTGCTATAAAAGCTCCCATCTCACAGCTGTTCACTTTCCAAGCTCAGAAGCTGTTGCTTCCTGCATTTGAGCTTTATGCAGGTGACAAGTGTTGGGAGTTAACTCTATCCAGTATCACCTCATTGGAATAACCTCTCTCACCATTGACAGATCACTTCTGTCATCTCAAGTTCACCTGCCATCTATTACATCAGCATCGGTGCCATTGAAACTATCTCAACTTGGTCCTCAGAATCCCACCACGATCAGCCCCAACACCAGCAGCACCAGGCACACCAGCAGCACCAACAACAACACAAACCTTCTCCGCAATTACCTGATACTGCACAGGACAGGGCATCAGCACCCGACAACATTGCTGCCAGGGACGCCAGGGATGGCCTCATCATGGCCAGATTTACTTCACTTGACGCTGTACACCCTGACTGCTACATGATGCGCTAGGTTGGCACCACCCCACACCAACACCATAAAGCATCCTTACAATGTCCAAGCCATTCCTTTCACACTCATCACCATTGCGGGGGGTACCATTATGTCTCACCATTCACTGCAACTCACTAAGACACTTCCAAAGGTGCACACAGATGTGTCCAAGAACGCAAAGTGTTAAAAATAAAGATTTCAATGTTTGACACCACATTAACAAAAACTTCACATGAACATTGTCTAAAAATTGCAAGTGCCTACCCTTGTGTGTTGTTAATTGGTATGATTGGACTAGGATGAGGATGAGTGTGAGGGGTGGCTAGTGAGATGGGGAAGTGATAATGTAGATAGAGAGGGATGGGTGGAGGTGCAGGGTAAGTTGGTGTGAGTAAGGATGTGTAAGAGTAGGGTAGGGAAGGCAGAGTGATGGGGATGTGATGAGTGGCACAGCAGGATGAGGTTGAGTGTGGCTTTGCAGTAACGTTTCGTGATCTACTGAGATCATTGAAAGATTTGCGTCACTGCAGCCTAGTCCTCCTGACCACATCCCTGCTTGTGTTCTCCTGTGCAATGTTCAACCAGGTTGCGTTGGTCTCTTGGGGAGGTCTCTTCCGCACATTGGAAGGGAAGAGAACCTCCCTGCGTGCTGTGACTCCCTCCATAAGCATATGGAGGGAGTAATGGGAGAGCTTGGGTGCAGCCGTGCACCTCTGTGCAGTGCTTGTCAGTGTTTGCAGCACCTCAATGCTGTAGAACACTGACAGCACAAATGTCAAAATAAATTTGGGCATGGCCCCTTTAAGGAAACTGGCTGATGGCGCGTCATCAAATGATGTCATCAGACCCACTTCCTTCAATTGGCTGGCAAACGTGCTGGGCGGGCTTAACAAGCCCAATCAGGGGAAAATAATTTTGGACAGCGGGCTGGAGCCAGCAACGAGACCGGGACCTGCCATCGACATTGCCCGCCATGGGCCTGCCGAGGTTGGTAATCTGAGTTGCTAGTCCATGTGCTTGCTTTATTAGGCCAGAGCGAACTGAGCATGCTCATACCAAACCATGTCATAATACATTACAGAGTCATAGAGCACAGGGGAGATGGAGGAGTGTGTAGTGGAAGAGGGTTTTGCTTTTACTGTGTAGCGATAGCTACCCTTGGCTGAAAAGTCAGGGCACTCAGATCTCATGGACTCTCTTCTGAAAAGAAGGAAGTTCAACAAGAATCACACCTATGTGCAGGCACTGAGGTTCCCCTTCCAGGATATGCAGCAGATGGCAGGAATCATGTTGGGATTCACAGCCCTTGTCTGTGGCATCATCAGAGAAGCATGTTCTTTACTGCAGACATCAAAGGAACATATGGTGGTTTGATTGCCATCTGTAGCCCTTGAGCTCCTGAGGGATAGAGTTGAGAGTGCACTGCATTCTGACCTTCAGACACTTGGAGCCATAATAAGAATAAGAGTCCCTCTCATGGGACTTTCATAATCTAGTGGGACCCATTCAGTCAGCCCTTTTACTAATCAGCGGCCACCCTGAACCTTGGCCCAGTTCGTATGGATTCCCCCTGACATTTGCAGCTCCCCCTCTCTCGCTCAGGATAGCAGCACATGGTTTGTGAGACCCAAAGACAGATGTTTCACGTGAAGGGGTCGGAGTAGCCATGAATGCTGGAGATACATTGTGATTGGTTTATAGTCAGGAGAATGTCTTAGCAATAATCTGCTCACCTATTTCCCTGGCAGCCGGGAGAAGTAGTCTGCTCTGAAACAAGATCCTCCCGATGTTGACTTCCACGTCCCTTCGCTACCACAGCACGTGGGCCTTCCTCGTTGAGGTTGTGGAGGGCCCAATACAGAACTTCAATGTGAGAGATCCATTCAGGTACAGATGGTAGTGCTCTCCTGAACTATCAAGGCATCGGTACATTCCCAATAAAATCCCCCAAATTCTCTCAATATCCACTCTGGTGGCTGAATCTGCCTTATTGGACTGATGTTCAGCTGCTGAGGATGGTACTTGAAGTGGAATCATGAACCATGGAAGTTAGGGGTCCATTGTCACCCAGTATACATCCTGATGCCTGACTGTCTTCCTGGAATAGAGCTAGGAAGCTGAACTACCTCATGACAAACATATATCATGACAATTCTCAGCAAATCAGACATTCACAGAGAATTCATTGCTGCTGGTCACAAACAATTTCAATGTTCAGGAAGTGGAAAACTCTATTCTATTCAGGGAATTTCAGAGGGGTCTGCATTGCAATGTGAGCCCATCTATTGCCCCCTGAACTTTGGGGAATCCAGCAACATTGTAGAACTCAATGGGCCTTTCATGCTGCTCCCTTAGTGTCATTGTAAATGGATGAATTTCACAGCTCACCTAAGAGGGCCTCCTTTACCTGGTGAATACACGACTGGACAGCAATGTTACACAGGTCCTCCACTACAGCCTGGGAGGAGCCAGTGGCATAAATTTCTTTGTGACACTAGAAACCTACGGGGGGGGGGGGGGCGATTTTCAACTGTTGTGCATACTGTTCTAGGAAGCAGTCTTGGATGCATTCGAAAAAGTGTTCTCCACTTTGATCACATGCATTACCTTTATTTCAGTCTTTCTTGAGACTATTAAAATTACCCCATATTATTGCCCTGTTGTTTTTACGTGCCTCTTTGAACGGTCTGCAGATCTCTCTCTCTGTCTGCTGTCTGGTGGCCAGTAATGCAGTAATGTATTGGGATTTTGGATGATGCAAGTGGGAGACCATTCAAGGTTTGCTCTAACAGTTCCGATGTTTTAACCTGAATACCTTGATTAGATTACTGCCTCGTAATCAGACCCAGGTATCCAAGTGAATGCGATCCTCCCTTTTAAGTTGATACAAACAGAAAACTACATTTGGTTCCTTTTATACTGAAAGGCTTACTGGGAATCCAGAAAACAAGAAACTTCTAATTACTTCTGACTGACCTGCAGTTGCATGCTACTGTTCAATATGGGCCACATGAGGGCGCTAGAGTTTACCTCATGCAATTCCCAGTCCCGGGCTCTCGTGGAATCAGTTCGAAGCAGTCAGTTTCAATGAAACACCAATTTAGAACCGAGCCGTGATTAGAATCAAACCTCCCCACCCCCAAAAAATCTATCCAACTATTGATTTGCTATTTACTTGAAAGGACAAGAGAGTGATAATGAAGTAGGTGTGTTGCTTGAAATTCCTAAGTAAAAATCACAATGGACCATAATTAGCAATGAAGACATTTTATTACACAAAATGAATTATGGTGCATTAAAAGAATTAGAAAGTTTCGACAAGAATTTAGATTGTAGCATAACATTATATAATGCATGTACGTGTACGAATCCCTTTATTTTCTCTCAGTATCCCTTGATCCCACATGGTCACGCATCTTCTTTTGTGGTGAGCAAGTGACTGTTCCGTGACTCCTCCAATGTCTCTTTTCATCCATGACTGGGAGGAATGAGAAAATGACCTAGGGGGTTATTTTGGTGAAAGGGTGAAAACAGGTCCTCGATGGGTGCTGTGCTAATAAGCCTATTTGAAAGCCTGGTTTTAGCAGGCAATTTTGGTCCTAATTGCTGATGACCATAATTTGAATTGCCTGGAGGCGCTAAATCAGTCATCTGTAGGTTTAGCACTCAAGTGCTGATTAGACGCAATTTTCGTGGAGCAGTATATGTGGGGCTCCTCGCAGCCACTTCCACTGAAGGTGTGGAGTGGGCAGGCTGACACGCAGCGGCCGGTTTCAGGATGGATCTGGGGCTGAGTGAGAGGGCGCACAGGTTCTCGGACATGGCCCTGGAGGTCCTGGTGGAGGAGGCCCAGAGGAGGAGGGATGTCCTGTACCCGCAGGGGGGAAGGAGTCCACCTCGTCCTCCTGTCCCTCTCTCCTGCAGCAGCTGGTGCTGCTCTGCCTGGCCTCATCATCTCCTCCCGTTACTCCTGCAGACCAAGGGGGATCCCTAGCAAGATGCCCATGACTAAGCACTCCCTTTCTCCTGGCGACTCCTATAAAGTCTCTAATAAGGTAGAGTAGCACAGCACTCACTCATTTTAGGTGAAGTCCTCAGAAAATTTCCAGAATAAATGTTGATAGAATGTTGGTGAAGTCTTGACAAAGTGTCCCAGAAAGTCTCCTGATGTGTTTCAAAAGTCCTGTTCCAACCTCCAACTGCAAGTGAATAGCAAAAGGTATAAGTAACGATCAAATCCTCAGCAACGACTTGTTTACTCCCAATCAGCTGATCGCTGTTAGGCAAGGGCATTAGGTCAAGCACGATTCACTAAATTGCCATGCAGCCTCGTTAATGAGCGCTAGCAGGCAATTTAAGTGGCAATCAGCCCCATAGCGCTCCTCCGGGCGGCCATTCCTAATGCAAGCTTCAACTCCTTTACCAAGATGGTGTCTTGTGCTAAACACAGGCTAAACCCGCGTTTCAGCTCAAGATCCCATCTTGGCCACCTCGGAGGCTCTTTAGTGCCTGAAGAAGCCTTTGAAAATCGCCCCCAACTCTTCTGTTGATTTTCCCTGAATGTGGATATGTTTGGAAACTCAAAGGAACGTGGAATTAAACCTTCATACTTCCACTGCAAGGCACTGTGCCAGACATGCTATTCCTTCATAAGATCAATTTATATAATAGCCTAGAAATTCTGGGTTGGTTGCAGCATCGCCAGAGGTTCAGTAGGGTGGGACATCTGCCCACCCGTCTCTCCCAGCAATGAGCCCGTCCTAGATCCCAGAGGAAGGGGACATCTTCATGAGAGGGGCAGATGCCACTGCCCGCATTACTGGGATGCCTGCCCTGCGGGGGCACTGGGATTTTCATAGAATCATAGAATTGTTACAACACAGGAGGAGGCCATTCGGTCCATCGAGCCTGTGCCGGCTCTCTGCAAGAGCACTTCGGCAAATCCTACTCCCCCGTCCTTTCCCCATAGCCCTGCAATTTTTTTTCCTTCAGGTACTTATCCAATTCCCTTTTGAAAGCCACGATTGAGTCTGCCTCCACCACCCTTTCAGGCAGTGCATTCCAGATCCTAACCACTCGCTGCGTAAAAAAGTTTTTTCTCATGTCGCCATTGGTTCTTCTGCCAATCACCTTAAATCTGTGTCCTCTGGTTCTCGACCCTTCCGCCAATGGGAATAGTTTCTCTCTATCTACTCTGCCTAGACCCATCATGATTTTGAACACCTCTATCAGATCTCCTCTCAACCTTCTCTGCTCTAAGGAGAACAACCCCAGCTTCTCCAGTCTATCTACGTAACTGAAGTCCCTCATCCCTGGAATTGTTCTCGTAAATCTTTTCTGCACCCTCTCTAAGGCCTTCACATCCTTCCTTGGATTTCGGAGTGGTACCTTGGCACTCTGTCAGGGAGGGGGGCCGTGGGCCGGTCTGGATTAGTGTCTGATATGAAAAACGTTTGCTGCTGGCTGCTCCATGTTTGTTGTACTGCTCAGCTAATGGCAATCGATCCCTCTGGGATATGGCATTCTGGCCATCACTTGCAGCTGCCTTTCTCAGGGAGGTGACCAGAAGAACCGTCCTCCCCCAACCCTTTGGAAATCCATAGCTTGACCAGAAAGGAGTAGAAATCCAGTGGAAATGGATTCTGTCCCAAATTCATCTCTCCCACAAAATAACACCAATTCTGTGCCAAAAACGTACCAGAAGTTCATGGGGAAATGAGGGAGAATTCCCACAGGAGTTCTCCCATTCATCTGCCATTTCTTGAAAATCGCCATATATTTAACAGTTTACTTACAAACTATTAAAACACTGCAAGAACATACTATTATGTGGCCAATAGTAAAACAGGTGCTAAGGCTATTTTGGGTATATTAAAGTTAGTTCACATATTCTGATGTAATATCAGATACAAGACATTGATGTAAATGTGATGATCGTTGTTTTACTATAAAAAGCAAAAGTGTAAAATTTGCACAGTCAAAAAGGTTGCTATTTTCATATCTGCTTTAACCATATCCTTGTAGATTGATCTCCAATCATGCTGTCAGGAAAATGCAGATTTTCTTTTTTATTTTACATACTCTCAGCAATGGTTTTATACAGAATATTTCTATAGTACATATTTCACAATACCTACAGGCAAATGCAGTGAGGGTCACACATACATAGCTCCACAGTTCTATACATTAGAGTGAAGGGTGTTTAGTGAGAGGGTCAGGGAGTGCTGGGGGCTTGTTGGGAGGGTGGGGGGGAGATGATGTGCTGGAAGAGGTTATAGCAGTGATGGGTCCTTGTTAGAACTGTACATTGTGGAGACTGTGGGGTGAAACTTAACTCCCAAAAACGGGTGGGTTGGGGTCATTTCAGAATTTAAAATGCAAAAAATCTGAAACAGGAACACAACCCGCCTCGAACTTGCCACTTCCAGTTTTAACAGAGGCGGGACTGGGGGCGGGCGACCAATTCGCTCGCAGGAGGCGGGTTTATCATTTAAATGTTTTAATGAGGCCGCCCTGTCTTCATTTTAACAGTCATTCTATTTTTAACTCCTGTCAGCCGGGTTTCCCAGGCCTCGGTGCAAGGAGGCGAGAAGGGCTGAATCCATGAGGTAAGTGCCTTTACAGTGCTGCGGCCTTGTGCTGCAGGCTTCCCGCCGACAGGTCTCCAATGCCCATGAGAGGCAGTCCACCGGAGGGGCATCCCCACCTTTAAAGCCTTCGCACCTTATGAGAAAGCAATGGAATTCACTGAAGGCACTCAGCTCTTGCCGGGCAAGGTGGCGAGGTCATGGGCATATTGCCGACGCTAGGTTAATGACTGAACAGCTACACCATCGTCCTGGATTCCCTGTGTAGCACCACACAGGCACAACCTTGCACTCCCCTATTCGTGACACATGATCTGGAGAATATTGCAGACCCTCCTCCCGACATGTCCAGTAGCTTTAAGACCCCGATGGTCCTCTCGATGACCAATCTCGTTAGAAGCATGTCCCTCACCCTCACAGACACTGCAGCAAGAAGAAGCGTCAGTTTGGGTATTCAAGCACAACACACACAAACTGTCAGGAAGATGAAGCTTTGTGGTAGTAGGCAGTACATTCTGAGACACTTCA
The DNA here is from genome assembly GCA_030390025.1 of Squalus acanthias. Classification (NCBI taxonomy): domain Eukaryota; kingdom Metazoa; phylum Chordata; class Chondrichthyes; order Squaliformes; family Squalidae; genus Squalus; species Squalus acanthias. The sequence goes on from CM059433.1 coordinate 96,227,756, forward strand.
CATTTTGACCAATAGAATTGTTTTGCACAGGAGTTGCAGTGTCTGCAGATGGTTTCACTTGCATGACTGGGGGAAAAAGGCACAGCAAGTGAAGAGGTGTAGCGTGACAGTGCAAATGTTGTGGATCATGATTTATTAGCAGGGTACGGGGAAGATGCAAGGAGGACTGGTGATGGGGAATTAGGGGAAAATGTCCGATATCAAGGTTTGCAGCTGCCAAAGGTACTTGTGCTGCTACCTCTCCTGGTTCCTCAGGCTTCTCATGTGATGTCCTCTAGTTGCTCTTCAAAGGGCTCCTGCTGCAGCTGCTCCATGTGGATGCCTCTTTGAATTGTGAAGTTGTGGAGAATGCGTCAGACCACAATGATCTGGGAAACTGTGACAGGATTATACTGAGAGATGCTTCCGGACCTGCCAAGGCATTGTAAGCAATGCTTCAGCATGCCTATTATGTGTTCAGTAATGGATATGGTTGAGGCAACCGCCACATTATATCTCTGCTGCACTGGTGTCTGGAGATGTCGCTCCATGTTTCTTTATTTTCTTAAGTGTAAATCAATGGTGAGACTAATTCAGGGGCACGACATGTTATTTTGGTTACCCGACCTTAAAAAGGGTTCACAGAACAGGAACCTGACTGATTCCAGTTAACAGTAGACTCAGTTATCACGGAAGACTCAGGCAACTTAACTCATTTTTGCTGGAGGGAAGGCTGAGGAAAGACATGATACGGGCCTGTGGAACATCAGATCTCAAAATGTCTTTGATTTATCTGAATTTGTCCCAACTTGCCAACCAGGGTTTAGCCTGCAGAGCATGTTTCCATTGATGGACTGATGAGCAGCCAACAGATGATGTAACTGCTCCTGTACAATAATCCCAGGTACACACCTCTGAGTAACTGCAATGAGGGTCTGAATTTGCAGCACATCTTTTTTTTTTAATCAAACAGCTTCAAACCATAAATTTATATCCAAAACCTCCTCTCTACTTGCACCTAACTCCCAGTATTGTAATAGTATATTACAACAACAACAACAACTTGTATTTATATAGCACCTTTAACATAGTAAAACGTCCCAAGGTGCTGCACAGGAGTATTGTAAGACAACAAATTTGACACCAATCTACATAAGGAGAAATTAGGGCAGGTGACCGAAAGCTTGGTCAAAGAGGTAGGTTTTAAGGAGCGTCTTAAAGGAGGAAAGAGAGGTAGCGAGGCGGACAGGTTTAGGCAGGGAATCCCAGAGCTTAGGGCCTAGGCAACAGAAGGTACGGCCACCAAAGGCTGAGTGATTATAATCAGGGATGCACAAGAGGGCAGAATTGTCAGAGCGCAGATATCTCGGGGGGGGGGTGGGGGGGGGATTGTGTGGCTGAAGGAGATTACAGAGATAGCAAGGGGTGAGGCCATGGAGGGATTTGAAAACAAGGATGAGAATTTTGAAATCGAGGCGCTGCTTAACTGGGAGCCAGTGTAGGTCAGCGAGCACAGGGGTGATGGGCAAACGGGACTTGGTGCGGGTTAGGACATGGGCAGCCGGGTTTTGGATGACCTCAAGTTTACGTAGGGTGGAATGTGGGAGGCCAGCCAGGAGTGCATTGGAATAGTCAAGTCTCGAGGTAACAATGATGAGGATTTCAGCAGCCGATGAGCTGAGGCAAGGGTGGAGACGGGCGATGTTATGGAGGTGGAAATAGGCGGTCTTTGTTATGCTGTGGATATGTGGTCGTGAGCTCATTTCAGGGTCAAATATGACACCAAGGTTGCGAACAGTGTGGCTCAGCCTCAGACAGATTTTAGGGAGAGGGATGGAGTCAGTGGCTAGGGAACGGAGTTTGTGGCGGGGACCGAAAACAATGGCTTCGGCTTCCCAATATTTAATTGGAGAAAATTTTTGCTAATCCAGAACTGTATGTCGGACAAGCAGTCTGACAATTTAGAGACCGTGGAGGGGTCGAGAGAAGAGGTAGCGAGGTAGAGCTGGATGTCGTCAGCATACATGTGGAAACTGACGCTGTGTTTTCAGATGATGTTGCCATGAGGCAACATGTAGATGAGGAATAGGAGGGGGCCAAGGATAGATCCTTGGGGGACACCAGAGGTAAAGGGAGCGGGAAGAGAAGCCATTGCAGGTGATTCTCTGGTTATGATTAGATAGATAAGAATGGAACCAGGCGAGTACAGACCCACCCAGCTGGACGACGGTGGAGAGGCGTTGGAGAAGGATGCAGTGGTCAACCGTGTCAAAGGCTGCAGACAAGTCAAGAAGGACGAGGAGGGATAGTTTACCTTTGTCACAGTCACAAAGGATGTCATTTGTGACTTTGATGAGAGCCGTTTTGTTACTGTGGCAAGGGCAGAAACCTAATCGGAGGGATTCAAACATGGAATTGCGGGAAAGATGGGCATGGATTTGGGAGGCGACAACACTTTCAAGGACTTTGGAGAGGAAAGGGAGGTTGGAGATGGGGCGGTAGTTTGCAGGGACGGAGGGATCAAGGTTTGTTTTTTTGAGGCGAGGGGTGATGACGGCAGATTTGAGGGAGAGGGGGACAGTACCTGAGGAGAGAGAACTGTTAACAATATCAGCTAAGATGGGAGCCAGAAAAGGAAGTTGGGTGGTCAGCAGTTTGGTGGGAATAGGGTCGAGGGAGCAGGAGGTGGCTCTCATAGATAAGATGAGCGCAGAGAGATCATGAGGGGAGATCAGAGAGAAACTGGAGAAAGATGTGAGTTCAGGGCTCGGCAGGGGGGAACCTTAGAGGAAGTTTGGTCCAGTGGGCTAGGGGAAGGAAGGGAAGTGGCAGAGGCAGCTGAATGGATGGTCTCAATCTTAGAGACAAAGAAGTCCATGAGCTCCTCACACTTGTTGTCGGAGGTGAGGGTGGAGGAGACAGGGGAGAGGGGTTTAAGAAGACGGTTAGCAGTGGAGAATAGAAGCCGGGCTTTATCTTTGCATTCCAGAATGATGCTGGAATAATGAGCAATTTTGGCAGACGAGAGCAGTGCTTTATGTGGTCCAGCCAGATCTGGCGGTGAATGGCTAAACCAGTTGTCCGCCATATCCGTAGTATAGTTACTTGTATTAAGTGATGTAATTGAACAATTTTCTTAAAGGATGAAAAACTGTAATGTCATTTCAGCTCTTGTTAACTAAAAAATCCTCTTCAGTAAGTTTTCTTTTGTGCTCGAAAAGACCTTTTATGAAAATTGGACCTTATTGCATCTGTTCGCCAAGTGGAAAATGGGGGCAAAAAGTACCAATTTTGTAGCGTTCTGTCCTGCACCCAAAGACGCCGGAAATACAACCCACCCCATTTTGGGTCAGGCGATTTTTCAGGCATCCCTGGCAGTTGCCTAAAACAGACATTAGATCCTTTGCATATGTTAATGAGGGGCTTAGTGCCTGCTTTAGGACCCCTTCCTGAAATTGGGCTGCCCTAGCCCTGCTTGGCTTAGGTATTCCTGCTGTGGAAGTGACCGCCGTCAAAAGGTAAGTTTTATTTGATAAAAAACTTTCATGTGGAGCCAGTAGGAGGAGGAGGAGGAGGAGGAGAAGTGCTCCTTCTGACTCCACAGCACTCCTGAGGGTCACTGCCATTCTCCTCCCCCCACCCTGTGACTTACCTGCTGGCCACAGCCTGCGAGACAGATAGCCAAAACTGTGTAGATTGAAGTGGACGAGCTGTGTCTGGAGGTGCCTCAGACACCGGCAGCTCACCCCAATTATTCAGATAAGGCCCAAAGCCCAATTTTGATCAGGCTTTGAGCTGACCTCTTAGGCTGCAGGGATTGTTGTCTTCATCCATTTAGCATCCGAGACAATTTCGGCCCTTTTAACTGTTACTAAAACTTGTAGAATAAATGTCATATAAAATGATCTCCTGGTATGTATCTTAAATTGGTTAATGTTGATTAAAAATAAAATCACTATGTATAAGTGTGAAGAAGTTGAACTTTTAAAAAGTAGTAAGAAGACACTCTACATACAATTAGAAAAACAAGCATAGCACTCCAAGTGCTACCCATTATTCTGCTTATTTGTCGTTTGATAAAGTTTGCAGTTCATGAGAAAAGTGTTTTCAGAACGACAGCATTCTGTCACGGGAAGGATTTTTAACAATAACAATTTTTGGCAGGCCACTGACATAATCATGGCAGGCATTTCCCATGATGCTTGAACAACTGCTGGCGTTTGTCAACAATCCTGTCACAGAGAAGAAGAAAAAGCCATTGACTTGATAAGCCAGACACTTGGCACTATGCTCTCCTGAGCAATGGCCCAGGTGTTCACTGGGAAACTGGGAAATCCACATACCTATGGTGTCAGGCTGCCAAAAACACAAGAGGAAAATGAGCTGTCATTCTTATTCCCAAGATGCATTGCTGCTTAGCATATCTCCACTGTGCGGCCTGGGCTCTACTGGTCTTTACTCTGACAGATAATTAAGAAGCTGCAGACTGCCAGACTGCTCTGTCTGTCATTTGCATTTTTCGCCAGAGGCGACCAGTTAAGAAAAACATGACTGAAATGCGGCAAGAAGCCAATTAGCCAGATGGATGGAAGGCTGACTGACAGCTCTCCAGTGATATGACATTGCTAAGCATCTCAGTGTGTATAAACAATAGATTTCACTTAATTATATATTACTCATAAGTGTATCAATAAATGAAATTTATACATAACCAGCACAGCAACCATTGCAATTCATTGTTGCATATATCACTGTTACAAAATATAAATATTTCACAGGTTATAAATATAATTAAGTGATTAATTCTGCAGCTATATTCTAGAATATACCATATAATGGGATCCAAGAAGCAAGGATTAAATTCAAAGAGTTTGAAATTTAACCTCTGGAGAATTGCAGATCCATTTCTGTACACTTTTAAAAAATGTGCTATATGGTGCAATTTATTTTTAGTTTACTTGAGTGATGTGAAGGAGGAAATGTTCTATCATTCCATAGGTTTTTCTAATTCCACTTTATAATATTCATTATTTGATATTTGGGAAAAATTGTACAGCATATAAACCGTGATATGATCGAACGATGCGTCAGATGCAAAGGACACGGGGTCCTCAAAGGAAATGAAAAAGGATGTAGGGGGGGAAAAAAAAAGAACTTTTACACTATGACATCTGTTATGAAACCCACTGACAGTCTAAAGTGTATTTTGAATCAGACAAACTATTCATGTTTGATGTCAAAAGCTCTAAAAGCCTATGGGAAAACGCAACGCATATGTTTTACTGAACAAAATTAACAGTAGATACAAACCAATGACAGAAAATTGAAACATTCAAAGACAATGGCAAGTAAGACAGGGGTTTAGTCTGTGCAACAAATGTAGCTTTTTATGTGATGTCTGTGAAGGTCTCGGTATACTAGACCACTTCCTTTGAAGTGCTTTCACTCAATGGCCCGTACCTACAGCTGTTTCTATCCTCCCCGAGTATGCATTGATTTTTGGGTGTTATTCTCCAATAATAAGCTACCAGTTCTAGGGATGTGCTACCTCCAAAACAGGCTACAATCATCCAAACGTTTCTTTGAATTGTAAAAAAATAAATAATGCTGTGTTGGTTGGAAATGAGAAAAACAAAATCCAATATGGATCAATACATGTTTGTATTGGCTTCCAAAGCCTGTTCCAAAAGTCATGATTTTTCAATAAATCAATGATGAGCAGGTGTCCTAATATCTCTATAAGTAGTGTTGAACTCAATGGGTTGAGCTTGAATCCCAGTCGTGACTGTCTTTCAAACTTAATTCCTCTCAATGGGGGAGTTTGGTGACTAACTCATAGTCGACACACTTCATGGTTGTAAAGTACTCCCACTAAGGGCAAAGAAAAATCTAACAACACCAGCCCTGCTGCATACCAGTGGAGCTCCTGTCAGCTGACAAAACAAAACAGCATAAGAAAACATAGAAGGAGAAAAGGACATATTATTCCCATTTTTGCAAGAGTCTGTATCATTGTACTCTATCGTTAACTTTATTCAGCTCATTTAATATCTGGAGGGAAAATTATGCATTAATATTCCTGCATCCCAAAAGGTCAAAATGTAACTCCAGTATATCTTTCCATCATCACATCTCCACTATTCTATCTGGCCAGCTACTCTCGATCGACAACAAGGCCCCACCTCCGCTATCTCCCTATTACCAACTGCTTAGCAACCATTGGGGGTGAATTTCTGCGGGGCTCTTCCGCTCATCCACTGTAAGGTTAGCGGCGGAGGTGTGGAAGCCCTTGACAAACAGGGTAAATGGCGTTTTCACTGTTTTTATTGGGGTTACAGCAGGCAAGCGGGAGAATCCACATGGAAATTCACCCCATTATGTTCTTTTGAAGTATTCAGCCTCCTAAATCTATATCATAACTTTCTGCTGTAGATATTTATCCATCTGTTTACTAAATGAATTAATTGAAATATGCTTGATTGCTTTTATTGGGTGTTCTGTGGGAATCAAAATTTCTGTGTGGTAATTTTCAACTGTGCCACCTGGCGAAGCGGATCACCAACCCATTGTAGAACCTTGCTGATTTTCATTCTATTGATTTCAAGTTGAAAATTACCCCCAATCTCTAGTCTTAATTGAAGTTTTTAATTTTGAATCTGTGTCCTCCAGTTTTGGTGTCAAATAGGCTGCATCATCATCTATGCCTCTCAGCATTTTAAACACCGAGACTACATTTCCAGCCAATCTCATTTTCTTCACTGAAAACAAGTTCAGTCCTGTGAGTCTCCCTTCCTAACTTAGAGCCTCATGTTCTGAAACCAACCTCCTCCCACTTCTCTGAACTTTTCCCAATGCACTGACGCCCTTTTGAAGGTGGGTGACCCTAAACTACTCACAGTAAGGCTGAATCCCTAATTGGGTACTCCCAGTGAGAAATGGTGTTAGCAGGAAGTGTTGATCAGGGAATCATGGTCCTGCAATCCCTGATTTTCCATCCATTTAAACTAAGGATGGGAAATAAGAAGCTTATGGGCTCATGATGTGCCAGCTAGTGCTCCCTGTAAGTACTGTTCTTTGCCAGGAATGCCTGATTGGAGAATCAATCCTATTATTCCAAATATGACCTCACCAGAAAGTTAGAATAAACTCGTATTGAGTTACAAAGGCTGATTCACCTAAAGCCACCTGTGTGTAAGGCCTAAATTGCACACAAGCAGAACAATAATCAAACCTTACTGGATGCTGCAAAGCCAGCTCAGGAATATTATTATTTTATGTTCCTTGCACACTGTAAGCCTTGTGAAGGGAATGGGATGAAGGAGAATTAGCAGAACATTATGTCCATTCAACCCTTAAAATGCTGCACATCAAAAGAGCTGCTTCACTCATGGAGATGTCCTTGCTCTCATTCCAAATTGGTGCACAAAGAAAAAGGAGAAAACTTGGTGCAAATAATATAGAATTAGGAACAGGAGTAGGCCATTCAGCCCCTCAAGCCTGTTCCGCCATTCAATTAGATCATGGCTGATCTGTATCTTACAACAACAACAACTTGTATTTGTATAGCGCTTTTAACATAGTAAAACGTCCCAAGGCGCTTCACAGGAGTATTAAAAGACAAAATAATTTGACACCGAGCTGCATAAGGAGAAATTAGGGCAGGTGACCGAAAGCTTGGTCAAAGAGGTAGGTTTTAAGGAGCGTCTTAAAGGAGGAAAGAGAGGTAGCGAGGCGGACAGGTTTAGGCAGGGAATTCCAGAGCTTAGGGCCTAGGCAACAGAAGACACGGCCACCAATGGTTGAGCGATTATAATCAGGGATGCTCAAGAGGGCAGAATTAGAGGAGCGTAGATATCTCGGGGGGGTTGTGGGGCTGAAGAAGATTACAGAGATAGGGAGGGGCGAGGCCATGGAGGGATTTGAAAACCAGGATGAGAATTTTGAAATCGAGGCGTTGCTTAACGGGGAGCCAATGTAGGTCAGCGAGCACAGGGGAGATGGGTGAATGGGAGTTGGTGCGAGTTAGGACATGGGCAGCTGAGTTTTGGATGATCTCAAGTTTACATAGGGTAGAATGTGGGAGGCCAGCCAGGAGTGCGTTGGAATAGTCAAGTCTAGAGGTAACAAAGGCATGGATGAGGGTTTCAGCAGCGGATGAGCTGAGGCAAGGGTAGAGACAGGCGATGTTACGGAGGTAGAAATAGGCGGTCATAGTTATGCCACGGATATGTGGTCAGAAGCTCATTTCAGGGTCAAATATGACACCAAGGTTACGAACAGTGTGGTTCAGCCACAGACAGATGTTAGGGAGAGGGATGGAGTCAGTGGCTAGGGAACGGAGTTTGTGGCGGGGAACTAAAACAATGGCTTCGGTCTTCCCAATATTTAATTGGAGAAAATTTCTGCTCATCCAGAACTGGATGTCGGACAAGCAGTCTGACAATTTAGAGACCGTGGAGGGGTCGAGAGAAGTGGTAGTGGGGTAGAGCTGGGTGTCGTCAGCATACATATGGAAACTGACGCTGTTTTCAGATGATGTTGCCAAGAGGCAACATGTAGATAAGAAATAGGAGGGGGCCAAGGATAGATCCTTGGGGGGACACCAAAGGTAATGATGCGGGAGTGGGAAGAGAAGCCGTTCCAGGTGATTCTGTGGCTACGATTAGATAGATAAGAATGCAACCAAGTGAGTGCAGTCCCACCCAGCTGGACGACGGTGGAGAGGCGTTGGATGGCGTGGTCAACCGTGTCAGAGGCTGTAGACAAGTCAAGAAGGATGAGGAGGGATAGTTTACCTTTGTCACAGTCACAAAGGATGTCATTTGTGAGTTTGATGAGAGCTGTTTCGGTATTGTGGAAGGGTGGAAACCTGATTGGAGGGATTCAAACATGAAATTGCGGGAAAGATGGGCATGGATTTGGGAGGCGACAACACGTCCAAGGTCTTTGGAGAGGAAAGGGAGGTTGGAGATGGGGTGGTAGTTTGCAAGGACGGAGGGGTCAAGGGTTACTTTTTTGAGGAAGGGGTGATGACGGCAGATGAGAGGGAGACGGGTACAGTACCTGAGGAGAGAGAACTGTTAACAATGTCAGCTAACATGGGAGCCAGAAAAGGAAGTTGGGTGGTCAGCAGTTTGGTGGGAATAGGGTTGAGGGAGCAGGAAGTGGGTCTCATGGACAAGATGAGCGTGGAGAGGTCATGAGGGGAGATCAGAGAGAAACTGGAGAAAGATGTGAGTTCAGGGCTAGGGCAGGGGGTAACCTTAGAGGTCATTTAGCCCGGTGGGCTAGGGAAAGGAAGGGAAGTGGCAGAGGCAGCTGAATGGATGGTCTCAATCGTAGAGACAAAGAAGTCCATGAGCTCCTCATACTTGTTATCATTAATTCCACCTTGGTTCCATAGCCCTTAATACCCTGGCCTAACAAAAATCTATCAATCTCAGTTTTGAATTTTTCAATTGACCCCCAGCCAAAACAGCTTTTTGGGGGAGAGAGTTCCAGATTTCCACTACCCTTTTTGTGTGAAGAAGTGCTTCTGAACATAACTCCTGAACTACCGAGCTCTAATATTAAGGTTATGCCCCCTTGTTCTGGACTCCCCCACCAGAAGAAATATTTTCTCCCTATTTACCCTATCAAATCCTTTAATCATTTTAAACACCTCAATTAGATCACCCCTTAATCTTCTATATTCAAGTGAATACAAGCCAGTCTATGCAACCTGTCCTCATAATTTAACCCTTTTAGCCCCGGTATCATTCTGGTGAATCTGCGCTGAACCCCTCCAAGGTCAATATATCCTTCCTGAGGTGTGGTGCCCAGAACTGAATCCAGTACCCAAGGTGTGGTCTAACCGTAGCTCTGTGCAGCTGTAACATAACACCCCTTTTGTATTCCAGCCCCTTTAAGATAAACACCAACATTCAATTAGCCTTTTAAATTATTTTTTGTACGTTTAGTGATTTCTTTACTTGGACTCCTAAATCTCTCTGTGCATCCACAGTTCGTAGCTTCTCACCATTTAGAAATACTCTGACCTATCTTTCTTAGGTCCAAAGTGGGTGATACACTTTCCCACATTGAACTCCATCTGCCACAGTTTTGCCCACTCAATGTCCCTTTGTAACTTTCTGCTCCCATCTACACTATTTACTGTGTCACCTAACTTAGTGTCATCAGCAAACTTAGATATACGGCACTCTATTCCTTCATCCAAGTCATTTATAAATATAGTGCAAAGCTGTGGCCCCAGTACAGATCCCTGGGGGACACCACTCGTCACATCCTGCCAATTTGAGTACATACCCATTAACTCTACTCTCTGTCTCATAACCAATTCCTTATCCAAGCTAATAGGCTGCCTCCAATTCCTGTGCTCTCATTTTTGTTAACAGTCCTTTAAGTGGAACCTTGTCAAATGTCTTCTAGAAGTCAATATAAATAACATCCATTGACACTCCCTTATCTACCACAATAGTTACCTCCTCAAAAAATTAAATTTGACATCAAGGTAGCATTTGACCAAGTGTGGCATCAAGGAGCCCTAGTAAAACTGAAGTCAATGGGAATCGGGGAGAAAACGCTCCACTGGCTGGAGTCATACCTAGCACAAAGGAAGATGGTTGTGGTGGTTGAAGGTCAATCATCACAGCCCCAGGACATCGCTGCAGGAGATCCACAGGGCAATGTCCTAGGCCCAACCATCTTCAGCTGCTTCATCAATGACCTTCCCTCCAACATAAGGTCAGAAATGGGAATGTTCGCTGATGACTGCACCGTGTTCAGCGCCATTCACAACGCCTCAGATAATGGAGCAGTCCATGCCCGCATGCAACAAGACCTGGATGACGTTCAGGCTTGGGCTGATAAGTGGCAGATAACATTCGCGCCACAGAAGTGCCAGGCAATGACTATCTCCAACAAGCGAGAGTCTAACCACCTCCCCTTGACATTCAACAGCATTACCATCGCTGAATCCCCCACCATCAACATCCTGAGGGTCACCATTGACCAGAAACTTAACTGGACCAGCCACATAAATACTGTGGCAACAAGAGCAGGTCAGAGGCTAGGTATTCTGCGGCGAGTGTCTCACCTCCTGACTCCCTAAAGCCTTTCCACCAATTACAAGGCACAAGTAAGGAGCATGATGGAATACTCTCCACTTGCCTGGATGAGTGCAGCTCTAACAACGCTCAAGAAGCTCGACACCATCCAGGACAAAGCAGCCCGCTTGATTGGCACCCCATCCACCACCTTAAACATTCACTCCCTCCACCACCGGCGTACCGTGGCTGCAGTGTGTACCATCTAAAAGATGTACTGCAGCAACTCGCCAAGGCTTCTTTGGCAGCATCTCCCAAACCTGCGACCTCTGCCACCTAGAAGGACAAGGGCAGCAGGCGCATGGGAACACCACCACCTCCAAGTTCCCCTCCAAGTCACGCACCATCCTGACTTAGAAGTATATCGCCGATATTTCATCGTCGCTGGATCAAAATCCTGGAACTCCCTCCCTAACAGCACTGTGGGAGTACCATCACCACACGGACTGCAGCGGTTCAAGAAGGCAGCTCACCACCACCTTCTCAAGGGCAATTAGGGATGGGCAATAAATGCTGGCCTTGCCAGCGATGCCCACATCCCATAAATGAATAATTAAAAAAAATTAAGTTCGTTACAGATGACTTACCTTTACAAATCCATGCTGGCTTTCTCTGATCAGCTCATATTTGTCCAAATGCTTAGTCACTTTGCCCCTAATAACATTCTAGTAACTTCCCCACAGCTGACGTTAAACTAATAGGCCTATAATTTCCTAGTTTATCCCTCCTACCCTTCTAAAATAATGGAGTGACATTGGCAGTTTTCCAATCCAACGGGACAATTCCTGAATTGAGAGAGTTTTGGAAGATCATGACTGATGCATCAACAATTTTCTCACCTACTTCTTTTAATACCCTGGGGTGGAAACCATCGGATCCTGCAGATTTGTCTATCTTTATTCTCATTAGTTTCTCCATCACCATTTTTTTAAACTTCTATTGAATCTAGTTAGTTCTGCCCCTTGATTTATTTTTATTTTTCCTTGTATCTCTGGTACTTTATCCTCATCCTCTAATGTGAAGACCGATACACAGTAACTATTTAGTAAGTCTGCCATTTCTTGATTTCCAATTACAATATTGCGTATGTTTATCATTAAGGGGCCCTGCTAGGCATTCATTTAAAAGAATTTGCATCAAAACTATGCGGCTCTGTGGCGCAATGGCTAGAGCATTGTACTTCTAGTCAATGGAAAATAAGACATTCAGAGGTTGTGGGTTTGCGACTTGAGGAAAAACTTTCTTATGCAATGAGTGGTTAGGATTTGGAATGCACTGCCTGATAGGGCGGTGGATACAGATTCAATAGTAGCCTTTAAATGGGAATTGGATAAATACTTGAAGGAGAAAAAAATTGCAGGGATATGGGGAAAAAGCAGGGGAGTGGGACGAACTGGATTGCTCTTCGAAAGAGCCGGCGCAGACTCGATGGGCAGAATGGTCACCTTCTGTGCTGTACTATTCTATGATAAATATGGGCCTTCATGAGGCCCAAAGCACAAACTGAGCACAAGCTTTTCAGCTTGATAAACGCAAAAGACTACTGAAGTTCAACCATAGGAAATTGCCACAGGGCATGCTCTCCTAAATCTGAGCTCCCTTTGTACCAGTTACTCACTTATTTTCTGGTGTATAGAACACTGAACCTGTCCTATGGTCAAAAGCCCTGAAGATTGTTGACAGTAGTTTCACATTGATTGGAAACTTTAAGTGAATGATCAATAGGCACATCAAGATTTATTTTTCTCTTTTATGCTTTGATACCCTTCATTATGTGCAAGTTTCTTATAACGCATTATCTTAAGTTTATATGCATTGAGATCTATCTACCTAAGAAAGGCCTAACCTCTGGTAACAAACTGTTGGGGAATCTGACATAGGCTGAAAATTCAGTGGATCCAGGCTATGCCTCTGCTGGAATTGCACCAAATTCCCCCCCCCCCCGCCGACCAGAATTTCCAGGCTCCGATATCTAACTCCATCTGGTGCATCTTGCTTTTCCATCTTACTGTGTTTTCTCAGCTTTAAAAATAGTAAGGAATAAAAATTAAATACTTTGGTAAAGATATATGTAAAGACCACTCACTTACAGTTTTCTTTTCACAGAAAAATGGACAGAATTGTCGAATTCAATCCGCAAATCGCAGTGATATCCAACAGTACCATCTAATAAAATGTGCTTTATTCAGTCACTGTAAGTCAGTGACCCCGATAACACATTGTGCATTACATGACATAACATCCTTATTATTATGAAGCAGCAATGCCACGAGAGATCTGCTAGCATGTTATAATAATATGGTGACTTGTACATCTCAGTCAGTTTTAGACGTTAATCTCCAATCCAACTTGAGTTCAAATGACGGCCATAAACTGCTCTCTTGCAAAACCATCTGTAACCCTTAATTGGATTAAAATCTTGTAAGTCACTGAAAGGTATCTATGTAAGTATCAGTGGCAACTTTGTGCCTCTGCTTTGTGCTAAAGATTCATTGATGTGGTCATGTGTGGTCTGCTACGTGTGTAAAATATAATGGAGAACTAGGCCCACACTTAAGGCGAATGATATGCATGACCTAATGAAAACAGAATAAAATTCTCTTTATTGTTATTTCACTGCTCCCGAAGGTGATAACATTGCAGTGAACACAGAATTTATAAACACACAGATGTGAATTATCACTAATCAGTGTGATCTGCATACTTTGTAAATCTGACCTGAGCAATAACCACAATGTACAGAAAATCTATCACAAGAGAAAATGCCTTCTGCTGTGATTGTATTTGGGGGAAAAAAAATAAACTTTTCTAGTTAGCAATGGTGCTTTGCATCCATGAATAAAGATTAGCATCACACCATCCACTGACATCCTGTACACATGATGTGGAGATGCCGGCGTTGGACTGGGGTGGACAAAAATGAGAAGTCGCACAACACCAGGTTATAGTCCAACAGATTTATTTAATTTTACAAGCTTTCGGAGCTATCGCTCCTTCGTCAGGTAAGTTAGCAATGAGAGAATCTCCCAGAATTCACAATTTAAAAACACAAGAACACAAATTGACAGGATATGCAGCCAGCAGGTGGTTTGACACGCTGGACCCCCTGGGACACATCTCATTGTCTTGGCTGTGCTCTTTGTTGTAGCGAATAATGTGAATAGATTTTGTCTGGGTTTAAATTGTGAATTCTGGGAGATTCTCTCATTGCTAACTTACCTGACGAAGGAGCGATAGCTCCAAAAGCTTGTAAAATTAAATAAATCTGTTGGACTATAACCTGGTGTTGTGCGACTTCTCATTTTTATCCTGTACACAAGCTAACTCTATCACAGCTTTCATCCCTTGAGCATTTCAAGGCAATTTCTTCCCCCCCCCCGCCCCCCGACCTTTTAACTTCTCATTCCCATCATTAGGTATTTCTTGTGCCACACACCGAGGGCAGAGAGGCCAGCTGTTCCTTGGCCTCTGTCAATAATTCTTTATAGCCAGACGCAGATTACAACAACAACAACAACGGTAGCATAGTGGTAATGTCACTGGACTAGTAATCCAGAGGCCTGGACTAATGATCCATAGACATGAGTTCAAATCCCACCACGGCAGCTGGGGAATTTAAATTCAGTTAATTAAATAAATCTGGAATAAAAAGCTAGTATCAGTAATGGTAACCATGAAACTATCAGATTGTCGTAAAAACCCATCTGGTTCACTAATGTCCTTTACCTGGTCTGGCCTAGATGTGACTCCAGATCCACAGCAATGTGGTTGACTCTTAACTGCCCTCTGAAATGGCCTAGCAAGCCACTCAGTTGTAACAAACCACTACGAAACAAAATAATAAAAATGAAACCGGACGGACCACCCGGCATCGACCTCGGCAATGGCTACGGACATGGCAATGACAACCCCAGCCTAGTCAACCCTGCAAAGTCCTCCTCCCCAACATCTGGGGACTTGTACCAAAATTGGGAGAGCTGTCCCACAGACTAGTCAAGCAAACAGCCTGACATAGTCATACTCACAGAATCATACCTTTCAGCCAATGTCCCAAACCCTCCATTGAAGGGATAATTACTAATCCTAGCCCCTTTAGGGCTACCCCAGATCAGGCGTATTCCTCAGACGTTCACTTTCAACTAAAGTTTGAGGTAGCCGAATCCTAAAGACGCTTAATTGGGTCTAAAGGTCCAGACTATCTCTCCCTAAAGGAAAGGAACAACCTGAAAATGTTACCATCCTCCAGATAGCACTTTTAATAAGTTTAGCTAGACTGTAAAGTTCCGGATATTATGAGGGTCCAGAAAACTCCCTCAGAATTCTGCAACTCCTCACCAAAGAGTGTACAGAAATTGAGTTTGCGAGTTTGATACAGAAGTACTATGTGAGACAATTCTAAAAATATATAGATTTATTAAAGAACCGACATGTAATTTACAGTTGGTGAGTCAATCGCAACATTAACAGTTCCAAAAAGAGAAAGCTTACAATCTTATTATCAGAGAACCTTACTTTCAAATCTTAACTTCGCTACAGTTTTACAGTTCTTAAAGTTTATTCAGGATATCCACCAAAATCAAATACCTTTGATCCCCGAGGTACAAAGAGTTGGAGACTTACAGAGCCGCCTCTGAAGCCGAGAATCGCTTTGCCCCTTTAAAGCGAGTCTACTATCCCATTTGAGAGTTCAATATTTATACCCTTTACCAGTGGTGTTTCCTTTAAGGTTTTCTGCTGATGTAAGCTAATTATCTCTAGTCATTTTTCTGCTGACCCCTGCAATTCTTACAGTCACCTCAGCTGGTAGCATTACAGAATTATGTCTTTTCTCTAGGTGTTTTGATGAGCTGGAGTCCGAGCTTCAAACACTGCGACACATCAGGGAGGGGGAGAGTTACCTGGACTCTGTGTTCCAGGAGGTACTCACAACAATTAGATTAACTAATTCAGATGTAGCCCATGATCAGGGACAGGAGCGTGTGACTACGAGTGAGGCAGGTACGGGGATCCAGGAGGTAGTGTTGGAGGAGCCGCAGCCCTTGCTCTTGTCCAACAGGTTCGAGGCTCTTACTCCCTGTGAGGACGGGAGCAGGGACTGCAGGGAGGATGAGCAACCTGGCCACAGCACTGTGGTATGGGGAGCCATTCAAGTGGAGGGAGTAAAAAGAAATGTTGTAGTGGTAGGGGATAGTATCATTAAGGGGATAGATAGGGTTCTTTGCAGCCGAGAGCGAGAGTCCCGAAGGCTATGTTGCCTGCCCGGTGCCAGGGTTAAGGACATCTCCTCTGGGCTGGAGAGAAACTTGGAGTGGGAGGGGGAAGATCCAGTTGTCGTAGTCCATGTTGGTACCAATGACATAGATAGGACAAGGAATGAGGTTCTGCTGAGGGAGTATGAGCAGCTAGGGGCCAAATTAAAAAACAGAACCTCTAGGGTAGTAATCTCTGGATTACTACCTGAGCCACGAGCAAATTTGGCTAGGGTAAATAAAATCAGAGGGTTAAATGCGTGGCTCAAAGACTGGTGTGGGAGAAATGGGTTTTGCTACCTGGGACACTGGCACCAGTACTGGGACAGGAGAGAGCTGTTCCGTTGGGACGGACTTCACTTGCCCAGTGCTGGGACTAGAGTCCTGGCGAATCGAATAACTAGGGCTGTAGAGAGGGCTTTAAACTAATTAGTGGGGGGGAGGTTTCAAGAGAGCAAAAAATAAAAATGTCAGCGGAGAAGGCAATAGAGCAAAGTAGCAGTGGGGTAATTAAAAACCAGAGCGTGTCAGGAAGGGACAGAATATATAAAGATAAAGGTAAAGTAGTAAAGGGGGTAAAAGCAGGAATAAATTGTCACAAAACATATTTAAAAGTTCTTTATCTGAATGCACGCAGCATTCGTAACAAAATAGACGAATTGACGGTACAAATAACTACGTATGGGTATGATCTTGTGGCCATTACAGAAACATGGCTGCAGGGTGACAACGACTGGGAATTAAATATGCCAGGGTATTTAACAATCAGGAAGGACAGACAGGAAGGAAGAGGAGGTGGGGTAGCTATGTTAATAAAGGAAGGAATCACTGTATTACAGAGAAATTATATTGGGTCAAAGGATCAGGATAATGAAACAGTTTGGGTGGAGATAAGGAATAATAAAGGGAAAAAAACACTAGTGGGAGTAGTATATAGGCCTCCTAATAGTTGCAACTCTGCTGGAAGAAGTATTAATCAGGAAATAGTTGGGGCATGTAATAAGGGAACAGCTATAATTATGGGGGATTTTAACTATCATATTAACTGGACAAATCAAATTGGGCAGGGCAGCCTTGAGAAAGAGTTTATTGAGTGTATTAGGGATGGATTTCTTGAGCAGTATGTAACTGATCCTACAAGGGGGCAAGCAACCTTGGACCTGGTCCTGTGTAATGAGTCAGGATTAATTAATAATGTCCTAGTTAAGGATCCCCTTGGAATGAGTGACCATAACATGGTTGAATTCCATATCCAATTAGAGGGTGAGAAGGTTGGTTCTCAGACAAGCGTACTGAGCTTGAATAAAGGAGACTATGATGGTATGAGAGCGGAATTGATTAAAGTGGACTGGGAAAATAGATTAAAGGGTAAGACGGTACATGAGCAGTGGTGTTCATTTAAGGAGTTATTTTACAACTTTCAAAAAATATATATTCCACTGAGGAAAAAAGGGTGTAAAAGAAATGACAGCCATCCGTGGCTAAGTAAAGAAATTAAGGATAGTATCCGACTAAAAACAAGGACATATAAGGTAGCCAAACTTAGTGGGAGGATAGAAGATTGGGAAGTCTTCAAAAGACAGCAAGAAGTAACTAAAGGATTGATTAAGAAAGGGAAGATAGATTATGAAAATAAATTAGCAAAAAATATAAAAACAGATAGCAAGAGTTTCTATAGTTATATAAAAAGAAAAAGGGTGGCTAAGGCAAACGTAGGTCCCTTAGAGGATGAGACCAGGAAATTAACGGTGGGAAACATGGAGATGGCAAAAATGCTGAACAAATATTTTGTTTCAGTCTTTACGGTAGAGGACACTAAGAATATCCCAATACTGGACAAACAGGGGGCTCTAGGGGGGGAGGAGCTAAATATGATTAAAATCACTAAGGAATTGGTACTCAGTAAAATAATGGGACTCAAGGCGGATAAATCCCCTGGACCTGATGGCTTACATCCTAGGGTCTTGAGGGAAGTGGCAATAGGGATTGTGGATGCTTTGGTAATAATTTTCCAAAATTCCCTGGAATCAGCAAAGGTCCCGGCAGATTGGAAAACTGCTAATGTAACACCCTTATTTAAAAAGGGTAGTAGGCAGAAAGCTGGAAATTATAGACCAGTTAGTTTAACATCTGTGGTGGGTAAAATTTTGGAGTCTATTATTAAGGAGACAGTAACGGAACATTTAGATAAACATAATTTGATAGGACAAAGTCAGCATGGCTTTATGAAGGGGAAATCATGTCTGACAAATTTGCTTGAGTTCTTTGAGGACATAACGTACAGGGTGGATAAAGGGGAACCAATGGACATAGTGTATTTAGACTTCCAGAAGGCATTCGACAAGGTGCCACATAAAAGATTATTGCTCAAGATAAAAAATCACTGGATTGGGGGGAATATTCTGGCATGGGTGGAGGATTGGTTATCTAACAGGAAGCAGAGAGTTGGGATAAATGGTTCATTCTCGGACTGGCAACCAGTAGCCAGTGGTGTTCCGCAGGGGTCGGTGCTGGGTCCCCAACTCTTTACAATCTATATTAATGATTTGGAGGAGGGGACCGAGTGTAACATATCAAAGTTTGCAGATGATACAAAGATGGGAGGGAAAGTAGAAAGTGAGGAGGACATAAAAAACCTACAAGGAGATATAGACAAGCTGGGTGAGTGGGCAGAGATTTGGCAGATGCAATACAATATTGGAAAATGTGAGGTTATGCACTTTGGCAGGAAAAATCAGAGAGCAAGTTATTATCTTAATGGCGAGAAACTGGAAAGTACTGCAGTACAAAGGGTTCTGGGGGTCCTAGTGCAAGAAAATCAAAAAGTTAGTATGCAGGTGCAGCAGGTGATCAAGAAGGCCAACGGAATGTTGGCTTTTATTGCTAGGGGGATAGATTATAAAAACAGGGAGGTATTGCTGCAGTTATATAAGGTATTGGTGAGACCGCATCTGGAATACTGCATACAGTTTTGGTGTCCATACTTAAGAAAAGACATACTTGCTCTCGAGGCAGTACAAAGAAGGTTCACTCGGTTAATCCCCGGGATGAGGGGGTGGACATACGAGGAGAGGTTGAGTAGATTGGGACTCTACTCATTGGAGTTCAGAAGAATGAGAGGCGATCTTATTGAAATATATAAAATTGTGAAGGGGCTTGATCGGGTGGATGCGGTAAGGATGTTCCCAAGGATGGGTGAAACTAGAACTAGGGGGCATAATCTTAGAATAAGGGGCTGCTCTTTCAAAACTGAGATGAGGAGAAACTTCTTCACTCAGAGGGTAGTAGGTCTGTGGAATTTACTGCCCCAGGAAGCTGTGGAAGCTACATCATTAAATAAATTTAAAACAGAAATAGACAGTTTCCTAGAAGTAAAGGGAATTAGGGGTTACGGGGAGCGGGCAGGAAATTGGACATGAGGCTGAGTTCGGATTGGTCGAGGCCCTGTGGGTGGCGTAGCGGGCCCAGGGGCTGAGTGGCCGGGTCCTGCTCCTACTTCTTGTGTTCTTTAGATTTGAGGTGAGGATCAGATCAGCCATGATCTTATTGAATGGCGGAGCAGGCTCGAAGGGCCGATTGGCCTACTCCTGCTCCTATTTCTTATGTTTTAAGTTTACCATAAACAACGGTGTAACGGTAGGTACGTTTTACTTGATGTCATTTTTACGAAGGCAGATGTTTGTGCTTCTTTACGAGGTGTAAATTAGAACACCTTAACCAGGGTGATCCATTGTCTTGTTCTGAAAGGTCAGCCTACCGGAGCCTTTAACCTTCTGTTTCAATAAGGTTATTGATTCAGTGTCAACAACTATCTTATCTCTATAGCCAGAATGCTATCACAGCTTTTTTATAGTTAGGTTTCTAGATTTCCAAACCCAGTTTGTCATGTTTTAATAAGGCCAGAATTCTTTCATAGAATGGTGTATTTTTCTGAACAGGTTATATGGCTTATTCCTTCACACCATCACCATCCCTGGGTATGTCCTATCCCACCGGCAGGACAGACCCACCAGGGGTGGCGGCACAGTGGTATACAGTCAGGAAGGAATGGCCCTGGGAGTCCTGAACATTGACTCTGGACCCCATGAAGTCTCATGGCTTCAGGTCAAGCATGCGCAAGGAAACCTCCTGCTGATTACCACCTACTGCCCACACTCAGCTGATGAATCAGTACTCCTTCATGTTGAACACCACTTGGAAGAAGCACTGAGAGTAGCAAGGGCACAGAATATACTCTGGGTGGGGGACTTCAATGTCCATCACAAGAGTGGCTCGGTAGTACCACTACTGACCGAGCTGGCCGAGTCCTGAAGGACTGGCCAGTCTGGGCCTGCAACAGGTGGTGAGAGAACCAACACGAGGGAAAAACCTACTTGACCTCATCCTCACCAATCTACCTGTCGCAGATACATCTGTCCTCGCCAATCTACCTGTCGCAGATGCATCTGTCCATGACAGTATTGGTAGCAGTGACAACCGCACAGTCATTGTGGAGACGAAGTCCCGTCTTCACGCTGAGGACGCCCTCCATCGTGTTGTGTGGCACTACCACCATGCTAAATGGGATAGATTCAGAACAGATCTAGCAGCTCAAAACTGGGCATCAATGAGGTGCTGTGGGCCATCAGCAGTAGCAGAATTGTATTCTACCACAATCTGTAACTTCATGGCCCGGCATATCCCTCACTCTATCATTACCATCAAGCCAGGGGACCAACCCTGGTTCAATAAGGAGTGTAGAAGAGCATAAGAAATTAAGAAATAGGAGCAGGAGTAGGCCATTCAGCCCTTTGAGCCTGCTCCGCCATTCAATGAGATCATGGCTGATCTTCTGCCTCAACTCCATTCACTATTGCCCTATCGCCATATCCCTTGATGCCTTTACTAGTCAGAAATCTATCAACTTCTGTTTTGAATATACCCAATGACTGAGCCTCCACAGCCCTCTGGGGTAGAGAATTCCAAAGATTCACTATCCTCTATGTGAAGAAATTTCTTCTCATCTCAGTCATGAATGGCCTACCCTTTATCCTGAGGCTGTGGCCCCTGGTTCTAGACTCCCCAGCCAAGGGAAACATTCTCCCAGCATCCACCCTATCAAGCCCTGTAATAATTTTGTATGCTTCAATGAGATCCCCTCTCATTCTTCTGAATTCAAGAGAATACAGGCCTAGTTTACTCAATCTCTTCTCATACGACAGTCCCGCCATCCCAGGAATCAATCTTGTGAACCTTCGTTGCACTCCCTCTATGGCAAGTATATCCTTCCTTAGGTAAGGAGACCAAAATTGTACTCAGTACTCCTGGTGTGGTCTCACCAAGGCCCTATATAATTGGAGTAAGACTTCTTTACTCCTGTACTCAAATCCTCTTGTAATGAAGGCCAGCATACCATTTGCCTTCCTAATGGCTTGCTGCACCTACACATTCACTTTCAGTGACTCATGCACAAGGACACCCAGGTCCCTTTGAGCATCTGCATTCCCCAATCTTTCACCATTTAGGAAATACTCTGCCTTTCTGTTTTTTCTCCCAAAATGGATAACTTCACATTTATCCACATTATATTCCATCTGCCATGTTCTCGCCCACTCACTGAGCCTGTCAAGATCCCGTTGAAGCCTCTTTACATCCTCTTCACAACTGACACTGACACCTAGCTTTGTATCATCAGCAAATTTGAAATTGTTACCTTTAGTCCCCTCATCCAAATCACAAGGACCCCCAGGTCCCTCTAAACTGTAACATTTTGTAGTCTCTCTCCATTTAAATAATAATTTGCTTTTTTATTTTTTCTGCCAAAGTGTATAACCTCGCACTTTCCCACATTATACTCCATCTGCCAAATGTTTGCCCACTCACTTAGCCTGTCTATATCCCTTTGCAGGTTCTTTGAGTCCTCTGCACAACTTGCTTTCCCACCCATCTTTGTACCATCCGCAAACTTGGCTACATTATACTCGGTCCCTTCATCCAAGTCATTAATATAGATTGTAAATAGTTGAGGCCCCAGCACCAATCCCTGTGGCACCCCATTAGTTACCGTTTGCCAACCGGAAAATGACCCATTTATCCTGACTCTCTGCTTTCTGTTAGTTAGCCAATTCTCTATCCATGCTAATATATTACCCCCAATTCCGTGAGCTCTTATCTTATGCAGTAACCTTTTATGTGGCACCTTATCGAATGCCTTCTAGAAATCTAAATACACCACATCCACTGGTTCACCTTTGTCCACCCTGCTCATTACCTCCTCAAAGAACTCCAGCAAGTTTGTTAAACATGATTTCCCTTTCATAAAACCATGCTGACTCTGCTTGACTGCATTATGATTTTCCAAATGCCCTGCTACTGCTTCCTTAATGAAGGACTCCAGCATTTTCCCAACGACAGATGTTAGGCTAACTGGTCTATAGTTTCCTGCTTTCTGTCTCCCTCCTTTCTTAAATGGGGGTGTTACATTTGCAGTTTTCCAATCCGCTGGGACCTCTCCAGAGTCCAGGGAATTTTGGTATATTGCAACCAATGCATCCACTATCTCTGCAGCCACTTCTTTTAAGACCCTGGGATGCAGGCCATCTGGTCCAGGGGACTTGTCATCTTTTAGCCCCATTATTTTACCAAGTACTAGTTCCCCCCTCCCTTTGGCCCCTTGATTATCCATTATTGGGATGTTGTTAGTGTCTTCGACCGTGAAGACACTTACAAAATATTTGTTCAGAGTCTCTGCCATTTCCCCGTTCCTCATTATTAATTCCCCAGTCTCATCCTCTAAGGGACCAACGTTTACTTTAGCTACCCTCTTCCTTTTTATATACCTGTAGAAGCTCTTAC
Organism: Squalus acanthias; assembly: GCA_030390025.1. Taxonomy (NCBI): domain Eukaryota; kingdom Metazoa; phylum Chordata; class Chondrichthyes; order Squaliformes; family Squalidae; genus Squalus; species Squalus acanthias. Next base: position 96,250,923 of record CM059433.1, read on the forward strand.
TATCTGTTTTAATGTTTCTTGCCAGTTTACTCTCATAATTCATCTTCTCTCTCTTTATTACTTTTTTAGTCATCCTTTGCTGGTTTTTAAAATTTTCCCAATCCTCTGGTCTCCCACCAATCTTGGCAACATTGTATGCCTTCATTTTCAATTTGATACCATCCTTTACTTCCTTAGTTAGCCACGGATGATGCTCCCTTCTCTTAAAATCTTTCTTTCTCACTGGAATATATTTTTGTTGAGAATTATAAAATATCTCCTTAAATGTCCGCCACTGCATTTCAACTGTCTTACTCTTTAATTTATTTTTCCAGTCCACTTTAGCCAGTTCTGCCCTCATGCCACTGTAATTGCTTTTGTTTAAGTTCAGGACACTGGTTTGAGATACAACTTTCTCACCCTCCAACTGAATTTGAAATTCAACCATGCTATGATCACTCTTTCCTAGAGGATCCTTTACTATGAGATCATTTATTCATTCTGTCTCATTACATAGTACCAGATCCAAGATAGCCTGCTCCCTGGTTGGTTCCATTACATACTGTTCTAGGAAACCATCCCAGATGCACTCTGAACTCCTCCTCAAGGCTACCATGGCCAATTTGATTTGTCCAATCAATATGGAGATTAAAATCACCCATGATTATTACCATACCTGTTTTACAGGCCTCCATTATTTGTTGATTTATACTCTGTCCAACAGTATTGCTACTGTTCGGGGACCTGTAGACTATGCCCACCAGAGACTTTTTCCCTTTATTATTTTTTATCTCCACCCAAACCGATTCTACATCTTGATCTTCTGAGCCAATATCACTTCTCACCACTGCACTAATCCCATCCTTTACCAACAAAGCCACCCCACCTCCCTTTCCTTTCTGTCTATCCTTCCGAATTGTCAAATACCCTGGAATATTCAGTTCCCAGCCCTGATCACCTTGCAACCACGTCTCTGTAATGGCGATCAGATCATACCCATTTGTATCTATTTGTGCCATCAACTCATCCATCTTGTTACGAATGCTGCATGCATTCAGATATCGAGCTTTTAACTTTGTCTTTTTACCATTCCTCCTTGTTTTGGCCCCATTTTCTGTTACATAGAAACATAGAAAATAGGTACAGGAGTAGACCATTCGGTCCTTCGAGCCTGCACCGCCATTCAATGCGTTCATGGCTGAACATGCTACCTCAGTACCCCATTCCTGCTTTCTCGCCATACCCCTTGATCCCCTTAGTTGTGAGTGTTATATCTAACTCCCTTTTGAATATATTTAGCGAACTGGCCTCAACAACCTTCTGTGGAAGAGAATTCCATAGATTCACCACTCTCTGGGTGAAGAAGTTCCTCCTCAGCTCAGTCCTAAATGGCTTCCCCTTAATCCTTAGACTGTGACCCCTGGTTCTAGTTTTCCCTACCATTGGGAACATTCTGCCCGCATCTAATTTGTCTAAACCAGTCAGGATTTTAAATGTCTCTATAAGATCCCCCCTCATTCTTCTGAACTCCAGAGGATACAAGTTCAGTTGACCCAATCTTTCTTGATATGTCAGTCCGGCCATCCCAGGAATCAATCTAGTGAACCTTCGCTGCACTCCCTCAATAGCAAGAATGTCCTTCCTTAAGTTAGGAGACCAAAACTGCGCACAATACTCCAGGTGTGGCCTCACCAAGGCCCTGTACAACTGTAGCATCACCTCCCTACTCCTGTACTCAAATCCCCTTGCTATGAAGGCCATCATTCCGTTTGCTTTCTTGACTGCCTGCTGCACTTGCATTCCCACCTTCAGTGACTGATGTACCATGACGCCCAGGTCTCGTTGCACGTCCCCTTTCCCTAATCTGCCACCATTCAGGTAATAGTCCGCCTCTCTATTTTTACCACCAAAGTGGATAACCTCACATTTATCCACATTGTACTTCATCTGCCATACATTTGCCCATTCACCCAACCTGTCCAAGTCACTCTGTAGCCTCCTAGCATCCTCCTCATTGTTCACACTGCCTCCCAATTTAGTGTCATCCGCAAATTTGGAGATATTACATTTAATCCCTTCGTCCAAATCATTAATATATAATGTAAACAGCTGGGGTCCCAGCACCGAACCCTGCGGTACCCCGCTGGTCACTGCCTGCCATTCTGAAAAGTACCCATTTACTCCTACTCTTTGTTTCCTGTGTGCCAACCAGTTCTCAATCCACGTCAACACATTACCCCCAATCCCATGTGCTTTAACTTTGCTCACCTTTGCACTCTTATTTTTAAACATTCTGTCCCTTCCTGTCACACTCTGGTTATTATTTCCCCCATCTCTATCCTGCTCTATTGCTTTCTCATTTCTCATTGACTTTTTAAATTCCCGCTCACCTGGATCCTCCCCCCACTATTTAGTTTAAAGCCCTCTCTACAGCCCTAGTTATTTGATTCGCCAGGACTCTAGCCCCAGCATGGTTCAAGTGAAGCCCATCCAAACGGAACAGCTCCCTCTTATCCCAGTACTGGTGCCAGTGCCCCACAAATTGAAACCCATTGCTCCCACACCAGTCTTTGAGCCACTCGTTAATTTCTCTGATCTTATTTACCCTATGCAAATTCGCTCATGGCTCAGGTAGTAATCCAGAGATTATTACTTTTGTGGTTCTGCTTTTTAATTTAGCCCCTAGCTGCTCATACACTCTCAGCAGAACCTCTTTCTTTGTCCTACCTATGTCATTGGTGCCTACGTGGACCATGACAACTGGATCCTCCCCCTCCCACTCCAAGTTTCTCTCCAGCCCAGAGGAGATGTCCTTAACCTGGCACCGGGCAGGCAACACAGCCTTCGGGACTCACGCTCTCGGCTGCAGAGAACAGTGTCTATGCCCCTAACTATACTATCCCCTATCACTACAACATTTCTTTTTACTCCCCCCCACTTCAATGGCTCCCTGTACCACGGTGCTGTGGTCAGATTGCTCATCCTCCCTTCAGTCCCTGCCCTTGTCCCCACAGGGAGCAAGAATCTCGTACCTGTTAGACAAGGCCGTGGGCTGAGGCTCCTCCATCACTACCTCCTGGATCCCAATACCTCGCTTGTAGTCACACCCTCCTGTCCCTGACCATGGGCCAAATTGGAAGTAATTACTCTAGTGGGTGTGACTGCCTCCTGGAACTTAGTGTCCAGGAAACGCTCCCCCTCCCTCATGTGTCGCAGTGTCTGAAGCTCGGACTCCAGCTCATCAACTCTGAGCTGAAGTTCCTCGAGCAGCAAACATTTGCTGCAGATGTGGTCGCCTTGGACCTCAATGGTGTCCACCAGCTCCCACATGCAACAACAACAACACATTGCCTGGTCTCCCATCTCAATTAATTAATGTAGTTTTAAAATTTGGAACACGTATATCTTTTAGTCTACACCAAGGCACTTAAATTTAGACGCTCAAGTTTGGGAAAAAAAAGCGAGAAATATAGAAATACTCACCAACCAATCACTTACCTGCTTTCTGGTGACGTCACACTTCGAATACTTTTTACTTCTTTACACTCACTGGTCTGTTGTAGCTCCCGCTGGTTTTAATACCGCCGAACTCTCGCTCTCACCTGGGCTCCCGCTGGTTTTAATACCGCCGAACTCTCGCTCACCTGGGCTCCCGCTGTGTTTGTAGCTCCGAACTCTCGCTCTCTCCTGGGCTCCCACTGTTTTTGTAGCTCCGAACTCTCACTCTCTCCTGGGCTCCCACTGTTTTTGTAGCTCCGAACTCTAACTCTCACCTGGGCTCCCGCTGTTTTTGTAGCTCCGAACTCTCGCTCTCTCCTGGGCTCCCACTGTTTTTGTAGCTCCGAACTCTCACTCTCTCCTGGGCTCCCACTGTTTTTGTAGCTCCGAACTCTCGCTCTCTCCTGGGTCCTCGCTGTTTTTGTAGCTCCGAACGCTCGCTCTCTCCTGGGCTCCCGCTGTTTTTGTAGCTCCGAACTCTCGCTCTCTCCTGGGCTCCCGCTGTTTTTGTAGCTCCGAACTCTCGCTCTCTCCTGGGCTCCCGCTGTTTTTGTAGCTCCGAACTCTCGCTCTCTCCTGGGCTCCCGCTGTTTTTGTAGCTCCGAACTCTCACTCTCTCCTGGGCTCCCACTGTTTTTGTAGCTCCGAACTCTAACTCTCTCCTGTGCTCCTGCTGTTTTTGTAGCTCCGAACTCTCACTCTCTCCTGGGCTCCCACTGTTTTTGTAGCTCCGAACTCTCACTCTCTCCTGGGCTCCCACTGTTTTTGTAGCTCCGAACTCTCACTCTCTCCTGGGCTCCCACTGTTTTTGTAGCTCCGAACTCTAACTCTCACCTGGGCTCCCGCTGTTTTTGTAGCTCCGAACTCTCGCTCACCTGGGCTCCCACTGTTTTTGTAGCTCCGAACTCTAACTCTCTCCTGTGCTCCTGCTGTTTTTGTAGCTCCGAACTCTCACTCTCTCCTGTGCTCCTGCTGTTTTTGTAGCTCCGAACTCTCTGTTAACCAATTCTCAATCCATGCTAATATATTACCCCCAATTCCACGTGCTCTAATTTTGTTCATGAACCTCTTGTGTGGGACCTTATCGAAGGCCTTCTGAAAATCCAAATACACCACATCTACCGGTTCCCCTTTGTCTACTCCACTAGTTACATCCTCAAAGAACTGCAATAGGTTTGTCAAACAGGATTTCCCTTTCATAAATCCATGTTGGCGCTGCCCAATCTTACTATTAGTTTCTAAGTGCCCAGTTATTGCATCCTTTATAATAGATTCCAGTATTTTCCCAAATACTGATGTGAGGCTAACAGGTCTGTAGTTCCCCGTTTTCTCTCTCCCTCCTTTCTTAAATAGCGGGGTTACATTTGCTATCCTCCAATCTGCAGGAACCGTTCCAGAATCTATAGAATATTGGAAGATGACAACCAATGCGTTCACTATCCCAATGGCCACCTCTTTCAAAACCCAGATGTAGGTAATCTGGTCCTTGGGATTTATTGACTTTTAGTCCCATTAATTTTGCTAGTACTGTTTTTTTACTAATAATAATTTCTTTAAGTTCCTCATTCTCGTCACACCCTTGGTTTTCTCGTATTTCTGGGAAGTTTTTTGTGTCTTCCTCCGTGAAGACAGAAACAAAGTATTTAATTTCTCTGCTATTTCCTTATTCCCCATTGTAATTTCTCCCGTCTCTGACTGTAAAGGACCTTTTACCTTCGCCAGTCTTTTCCTTTTCACATACCTATAGAAGCTTTTACAATCCGTTTTTATATTTTTCGCTAGTTTGTGCTCATTTTCCCTTTCTTTATCAATTTCTTGGTCCCCCTTTGCTGATTTCTAAAAAGATCCCAATCCTCAGGCTGTCTGCTTTTTCTGGCAACTTTATAAACTTCCTCATTTGACTTAATACTCGCTTTAATTTCTTTTGTTAGCCATAGTTGGATCACTTTTCCATTTGGGTTTTTATGCCATAGAGGAATATATGTTTGTTGCAAATTATGCATTATTTCCTTGAATGTTAGCCATTGTATGTCCACCTTCATACCTTTAGCATGCCAGGAGCAGCACCAGGCATATCTAAAAATGAGGTGCCAACCTGGGGAAGCTGCAACACAGGACTACATGCATGCTAAAAAGTGGAAGCAGCATGCTATAGACAGGGCTAAGCGATCCCACAATCAACGGATCAGATAAAGGTTCTGCAGTCCTGCCACATCCAGTCGTAATGGTGGTGGACCATTAAACAACTAATGGGAGGAGGAGGCTCCAAGAATATCCCCATCCTCAATGATGGTGTAGCCTAGCACGTGAGTGCAAAAGACAAGGCTGAAGCGTTTGCAACCATCTTCAGCCAGAAGTGCTGAGTGGATGATCCATATCGGCCTACTCCTGAGGCCCCACCATCACAGAAGCCAGTCTTCAGCCAATTCGATTCACTCCACGTGATATCAAGAAACAGCTGAACGCACTGGATACAGCAAAGGCTGTGGGCCCGGACAACATCCCAGCTATTGTGCTGAAGACTTGTGCTCCAGAACTAGCCGCGCCTCTAGCCAAGCTGTTCCAGTACAGCTACAACACTGGCATCTATCCGACAATGTGGAAAACTGCCCAGGTATGTCCTGTCCACAAAAGGCAGGATAAATCCAATCCGGCCAATTACCGCCCCATCAGTCTACTCTCAATCATCAACAAAGTGATGGAAGGTGTCATCGACAGTGCTATCAAGCAGCACTTACTCACCAATAACCTGCTCACTGATGCCCAGTTTGGGTTCCGCCAAGACTACTCGGCTCCCAACCTCATTACAGCCTTGGTCCAAACATGGACAAAGGAGCTGAATTCCAGAGGAGAAGTGAGAGTGACTGGTCTTGACATCAAGGCAGCATTTGACCGAGTGTGGCATCAAGGAGCCCTAGTAAAACTGAAGTCAATGGGAATAGGGGGGAAAACTCTCCACTGGCTGGAGTCATACCTAGCACAAAGGAAGGTCACTCATCACAGCCCCAGGACATCGCTGCAGGAGTTCCTCAGGGCAGTGTCCTAGGCCCAACCATCTTCAGCTGCTTCATCAATGACCTTCCCTCCAACATAAGGTCAGAAATGGGGATGTTCGCTGATGACTGCACAGTGTTCAGTGCCATTCACAACTCCTCAGATAATGAAGCAGTCCATGCCCGCATGCAACAAGACCTGGACGACTTTCAGGCTTGGGCTAATAAATGGCAGGTAACATTCGTGCCACAGAAGTGCCAGGCAATGAATATCTCCAACAAGCGAGAGTCTAACCACCGCCCCTTGACATTCAATGGCATTACCATCACCGAATCCTCCACCATCAACATCCTTGGGGTCACCATTGACCAGAAACCTAACTGGACCAGCCACATAAATATTGTGGCAACAAGAGCAGGTCAGAGGCTGGGTATTCTGCGGCAAGTGTCTCACCTACTGACTCCCATATGTTTTATACCCCGCCAAATTTTGAAGTCAGTGGAAAGTAAAATCAGGTGGGTATAAACAGGCGGCCGAACTGATCCTGCCAGTTTTCCGCTGGACAGGTTAGGTTAAAATTACCCACTTAGTATTTCTGCCCAGAGCTGTAATTCTGTCAGCTACACTGTTGGAATATTTTCCTTTAGATTCTCGCACCTCCTGCTCAGTAAATCATTCTGAAATACAAAAGGATAAAGCCCAAAAAGATGTATTGAGGTAAAATTTATATTGTGTTTTTTTTTAAACAGAGAGACTGTGGATGGAACTTTCCCGTTGCCGAGCGTGCAGGATTGGGGGCGGATCAGCAGTAACAATCCAGGAAAAGCGAGCGTGTTGGGAACCCTCCGTCATCCTGCCGCCTCGCACATTTAATTCAGGCGGCTTTGAAGGTGCGACATGGACCCGATCGGCAGAGGCGGGCGACCTCATTGAAGTCATTAAATGCTTGTTGAGAGACCCTTAAAAGTGTTTTTAATAAGAACATAAGAAACAGGAGCAGGAGTAGGCCAATCGGCCCCTCGAGCCTGCTCCACCATTCAATAAGATCATGGCTGATCCAATCTTGTCCTCAACACCACTTTCCCGCTCTCTCCCCATACCCCTTGACTTCCTTGTAGTTCAAATGTCTGTCAATCTCTGCCTTGAATATATTCAGTAACTCCGCCTCCACAGCTCTCCGGGGTAGAGAATTCCAAAGATTCACGACCCTCTGAGAGAAGAAATTCCTTCTCATCTCCGTCTTAAATGGGCGACCCCTTATTCTGAAACTATGCCCCCTAGTTCTAGATACCCCCACTAGGGGAAACATCCTCTCAGCATCCACCCTGTCAATCCCCCTCAGAATCTTATATGTTTCAATAAGATCACCTCTCATTCTTCTAAACTCCAATGAGTATAGGCCCAACCTGCTCATCCTTTCGTCATACGTCAATCCCTTCATCCCAGGAATCAACCTAATGAACCTTCTCTGAACTGCCTCCAATGCAAGTATATCCTTCCTTAAATATGGAGACCAAAACTGCACGCAGTACTCCAGGTGCGGTCTCACCAGCACCCTGTAAAGTTGCATCAAAACTTCCCTACTTTTATACTTCATACCCCTTGCAATAATGGCCAACATTCCATTAGCCTTCCTAATTACTTGCTGTACCTGCATGCTTACTTTTTGTGTTCCATGTACTAGGACCCCCAGATCCTTTTGTACCGCAGCATTTTGTAGTCTCACTCCATTTAAATAATAATTTCCTTTTTCAATCTTCCTTCCAAAGTGGATAACCTCACATTTTCCCACATTGTACTCCATCTGCCAAATTTTTGCCCACTCACTTAACCTATCTATATCCCTTTGCAGACTCTTTGTGTCCTCCTCACAACTTGCTAACCTATCTTTGTATCATCAGCAAATTTGGTTACAGTACACTCGGTCCCTTCATCCAAGTCATTAATATAGATTGTTAATAGTTGAGGCCCCAGCGCTGATCCCTGTGGCACCCCACTAGTTACTGGTTGCCAACGGGACCCATTTATCCCGACTCTCTGTTTTCTGTTAGTTAGCCAATCCCCTATCCATGCCAAAATATTACCCCCAATCCCGTGCGCTCTTATCTTGTGCAGTAACCTTTTATGTGGCACCTTATCGAATGCCTTCTGGAAATCCAAATACACCACATCCACTGGTTCCCCTTTATCCACCTTGTTTGTTACATCCTCAAAGAACTCTAGCAAATTTGTCAAACACGATTTCCTTTTCATAAAACTATGTTGACTCTGCTTGATTGTCTTATGATTTTCTAAATGTCCTGCTATTACCTCCTTAATAATGGATTCCAGCATTTTCCCAATGACAGGTGTTAGGCTAACTGGCCTATAGTTTCCTGCTTTCTGTCTCCCTCCTTTCTTGAATAGTGGCGTTACATTTGCCAGCTTTTGACTTTTACTGCAGGAGCATGGGATTCAAGGTGCTTGGGTGCCTCCCCTGTGAAGGGGAGGTGGCAGCTCAGTAGCCATTGGCGAGCTCATTCATTGAGAGCTGGGAAAAGCACATAAATACTGCAACATTAACCTCTTTACTTACCTCATGGAAAGACTCTCGCTCACTCCATTTTGTCCACAGATTTGGGTGTCAAAAGTTTGCAGGTCATTTCTGAAACCTCGGAAGCCACTCTCACCACATTGCTACTCACTATCACAACATTGAGAGATTGGCCCTCTGATCTCCACTTTACCTGCCATCTACTACATCAGCATGGGTGTCGCTTATACTATCTCACCTTGGTCCTCAGAATCGGACCAAGATGAGTCCCACCACCAACAACTCCAGCCACACCAGCAACCACAACAGCAGCCTTTTCCTCAATGACCTGATGCTCCACAGGAGAGAGGGGGGGCACCACAGGGCTGCAGCACACCGGAGGTGATATCCCAAACACAGGGTATACAGGCAGAGGATGAGCTTCCTCAACACCATGCCAGGTCGTCACAGACATTTGTAGCTTGCTGCAACAAGACCTGCAGCCCAGAGGTCCTGGTGAACACTCCTTACCAGTGGCTGTCAAAGTCACCACTGCCCTCAACTCCTTCGCCTCAGGCTCCTTCCAGGGATCTGCAGCAGACATTTGCGGGATCTTGCAGTCGACCGTCCATAGATGTATCACCCAGGTGACCAATGCCATGTTTCACAAGTCAGCCAATTATATCTACTTTGCCACTGATGAGGCCAGTGTTACTGAGCGTGCGCTCGGTTTTGCGGCTCTGACTGACATCCCACAGGTGCAGGTCTTCATCGACTGCACACATGTGACCATCAAGGCACCCCATCATCACCCAGAAGTGTTTGTGAACTGCAAGGGCTTCCACTCCCTCAATGTGCATCTCATCTGCAAGCATAAAAAGATGATTATGCATATGTGTGCCAGATTTCCTGGCTGCTGTCATGACTCTTTCGTTCTGCGCCAGTCCACCCTCCCTCAGCTCTTCGCACCTCCAAACAGACTTATCGGCTGGCTGCTTGGAGACAAGGGCTATCCACTGAAGATGTGGCTCATGCTACCCTTGAGGACGCCAAGTATTGAGGCCAAGAACCGTTATAATGAGAGCCACATGTCCCCCAGATGTGTCACAGAGCAAACAAAAGGCATGCTGAAGATGCGCTTCAGATGCCTTGACAGATTTGGAGGAGCCCTTCAGTACGCACCAGCCAGGTTCTCTAGAATCATCGTTGCCTGCTGCGCGCTGCACAACATAGCACAGCAGCGAGGATTGTAGCTGCAGGAGGAGCAAGGCGGAGAGTGCACAGCCTCTTCGGAGGAGGAGGAGGATGAACCTGAGGTGGAGATGGAACCAGCAGTGGTACACATTGCTGCCAGGGAGGCCCAGGATGGCCTCATCATGGCCAGATTTACTTAACTTACTCCAATGCCGCCACATGCTGTACTAAGTTCCGCCCCCCCAACAACACCGTAAAGCAAAAGCAAAATACTGCAGACGCTAGAAATCTGAAATAAAAAGAGCAAATGCTGGAAATACTCAGCAGGTCAGGCAGCATCTGTGGAGAGAGAAACAGATTTAATGTTTCTGGTTGATGACCTTCGTCAGAACTTCTGACGAGAGGTCATCGACCTGAAACGTTAACTCTATTTCCAGTATTTTCTGTTTTAACACCATAAAGCATTCCTACAATGACCAAGCCATTCCTCTTACCCAAAGCCCCAGTGCTCAAGGTTAAGTAATATCTCATCATTCACTCTAAGTGACAAAGCCACTTTCAAGGTAGCAGGCAAAAATGGACAAGACCGAAAGTGGGGCAAAGAAAAACATTTATTTGTGTCATTAAAATAACTGAAACTTAATACTAACATTTTTTCATACACTCATGTGCATACCTGTGTGCATCTACTTTTGTGTCATTTTTCTTTTCCGAGTGCTTCTACGAGGTGCAACCCCTGTGGCTTCAGCAGAAGCAGAGGCAGGCTGCTCACTTCCCTGCTGCAACTCCTTAGACACTTTTGGCGGACGTCCTCTGGGTTTTGGAGCCTGTGAGGGCCCAGCCAAAGTCTGCTCTTTTTGCAACAGTGCAGGGGCAGACTCAGCCATCGGGATCCAAGGAAGCATCTGGGACTCTGGCTGATGGGGTGGCAATGGGAGAGAAGTGTGAACGCTGTGAGCAGAGCCCCACTTCCATGTCCCCTCTCACCATCATCCCTCTCATGGGCCACCTGCACATCCCTGCTAGCAAGGAGCTGGGGAGCACCTTGCTGTACAGCAGTGGGGCGATGAATGCCCAAGTCTACGTTTATATCCCTCCTAGAGAGGAGTTCTATGAGCGCCTGCTATCTGTTGTCCACAGCTAGCATGTGCTCATGTGACTGGTGCATTTGCTGCTCCATGCAGGTGGCCATCCTTTCCATGGAACAGCACATATCGCCATTGCGGCGACATGTTGGAGATGGACTCCTCCATTCTCTGCACATTTGCATACATCACAGCTGCAAAAGATGCCAGAGCCTCATGCAATTGTTGCTGCCCCTCCAAGATCACCCTCTTTTTCGATGGCCCCCGAGGCTCAGCGTCTGCATGCAGCTCAGCAGAGCTTGGAGCGTCCCGCACCCTCCGGCGAGGAGTCCCCACCGCTGTCCCTGTCTCCACCATCTGCTCTTGCTCACTTGTGAATTGTGAGACACCAGGTGACAACTCTACTCTATGGCGCAAAGGACCCACCGAGGTGTATGTATCTGCGCTGGTGCTGGCTGCGCTTGGGTCTGCTGACGCTGCACCCTCAGAGGCTGGAGGCTCCTCTGAGGAGTCGTCTTCCTCCTCCGGCTGGACATGGGGGGGCCTCTTGATGGACATGTGGGAGAGTAAAGAGATGAATTAGAACTCTTATGATAAGAATGTGTAAAGTTACCATTATGCACATGATGGCATTTCACTGGCTGCTGACATCAGTGATATGAGTGACTGCTGTATGCCATGTGGCTGTATGAGATGTGATTCTGTCACCAGATTGCTGGGATGTCCCCCTCTCTCCATCTCCCACCGCCAGCAGCTCTCCAACTCCTGAGATCTCCAGAGCCCCCTCCTCTGCTGGTGTTAGTTGGGTGAAGACTGGAGGGCCACCTCCGGTTCTCTGTCTCTCCCGCGTGTTCTGGACTCTTTTCTCCTGCAAAGAGGTGAAGAAGAGAGCTTTCAGTGAGAGTGATGGAATGAGTGTAAGAAATGGATGGGTTACATCTGTAGAGGGTGACTATGAGGGAGTGGGGTGCCTCCTCCTGTGGTATTACTTGCTATGATTGCATTAAGATGAGGGTGAGTGTGAGGGGTGGTTAGTCAGATGGGGATGCGAGTATATACATAGAGAGAGAGGGATGGGTGGACCTGGAAAGTATGTTGGTGTGAGGAATGATGTGCAGGAGTGCATAAGAACATAAGAATTGGGACCAGGAGTAGGCCATATGGCCCCTCGAGCCTGCTCCACCATTCAATAAGATCATGGCTGATCTACGACCTCAACACCACTTTCCTGCACTATCCCCGTATCTCTTGAGTAGGCTTGGGAAGGCAGAGTGATGGGGATGTGGTGACAGGCACATCAGGATGAAGGTGAGTGTGGCTTTGCACTCAATTTCCTGACCTCATGAGATCATTGCACTGCAGGTCCTCCTCACCACATCCCTGCTGCTGACCTCCTCAGCTATATTCAGCCAGGCTCTTTTGGTCTCTTGTGGAGGTCTCCTTCGCCTATCAGCAGTGAAGAGGACCTCCCTGCGTACTCTGACTGCCTTCACCAGAGTATGCAGGGATGCGTCTGATAACCGTGGTGCAGCCCTCTGCCTTTGACGATCCACCATTGCTGCTTTATAAGCGTACTCAGCCCTTTCGATTTCAGGATGCACCCTCATGTAGCAACCTTCAAATGAGTTGAGTGCAAGGCTGCTTTAAATAACAGCGAGGAAACGAGTCATTGATGATGTCATCACACCCGCTCCATTTAATTGGGCCGGGAAACACACATGACTGCTTTAAGTGGGGCCATTACGTGAAAGTCGCCCTGAAGAACGCACTGAGCAGAACATCGCATTCCTGACCCGTTACGCAACCTGCACGCACCCGACCTGACTCCACGGTAAAAATTCCGCCTGTGTGTGTGTGTGTGACGGAGAGTAAGAGTGAGTGAGAAATGACACACTTGTAGCTTTTCTCTTGTGTTCTATAATCTTTAGGAAATAGAAACATAGAAAATAGGGCCGAATGGCCTAATCCTGCTCCTTCGAGCCTGCTCCACCATTCAATATGATCATGGCTGATCCTCTATCTCAATACCATATTCCCGCTCTCTCCCCATATCCCTTGATGCCTTTTGTGTCTAGAAATCTATCTATCTCCTTCTTAAAATATATTCAGTGACTTGGTCTCCACAGCCTTCTGTGGTAGAGAATTCCACAGGTTCACCACCATCTGAGTGAAGAAATGTCTCCTCATCTCAGTCCTAAATGTCCTACCCCGTATCCTGAGACTGTGACCCCTCGTTCTAGACCCCCCAGCCAGGGGAAACATCCTCCCTGCATCCAGTCTGTCTAGCCCTGTCAGAATTTTATACATTTCAATGAGATCCCCTCTCATTCTTCTAAACTCTAGTGAATACAGGCCTAGTCAGGCCCAATCTCTCCTCATACGACAATCCTGCCATCCCAGGAATCAGTCTGCTGAACCTTTGCTGCACTCCCTCTGTGGCAAGTATATCCTTTCTTAGGTAAGGAGACCAAAACTGCACACAGTACTCCAGGTGTGGTCTCACCAAGGCCCTGTATAACTGTAATAAGAATGTTTAAGAAGTGAGGGTGAACTAGAGACAGGCTAGGGTCAGAGATAGAGAGAAGCGGTCAGAAAACGGCAGAGAGGGAGAAAGAAAGAATCTTTCTTCATTTAATGCTATTTCAACTTTCAAAAAAACAGTTGAATTTTGAAGCAACTGATGAACCCTTCTGTGTTTTGTTGACAATTAGAAAAGGTTAATATTAATCATTTGCACCTGTGAGATAGAAATTCAAATCCCAAATAAAAACAGAAAATGCTGGAAATGCTGGGATCTGTGACATGTTATCTTGATTTCTTCAGCTGACAGTAATAGGTTTGGGAATCTGCATGAACTCAAGGCTTAGGCTTCTCACATCGATACAAGCTTCAGATGGAAATATTGTTACAAGCATTTCAAACACAGAATATTCTATTGTAGAGATAAATAATCATTTTCTTATAAATGTTGTAAATGTTAAACCTTATTTATGGTAATAGGTGGTCAGCTTAGCCGAGAGCCCAAGATGGTGGCTGAAAGGATTGTCACCATTTTTTTTAAAGAGGATGAGTAATTTGATTGGTTCAGCATTTCCTTTTTTTATTGGTAGCTTTTGCTCGTTGTCCATTTTTGATTAACTGCTCTTTGGACCCCGTAGTTTTCAACCCCGCAACCAGCTTGCTTATTGGAATAAAACAGAAAATGCTGGAAATACTCAGCAGGCCAGGCAGCATCTGTGGAGAGAGAAATAGCGTTAACGGCCGCGATTTTACGAACCGTGGTGGCTCCCGACCCCACTGCTGTCTCCATCCCGGCCTCTGAAATGAAATTACCTTGATGGGGCTTGTTAAGCCCGCCCAGTGCCTTTCCCGGCCAATTAGAGGAAGTGGGTCTGGTGACGTAATTTGATGATGCGTCATCAGCCGGTTTCCTTAAAGGGACCATGCCCAAATTTTGTATGACATTTGTGCTGTCAGTGTTCTACAGCATTGAGGTGCTGCAAATACTGACAAGCACTGCACAGAGGTGCACCCAGGTTCTTCCATGACTCCCTTCATATGCTTATGGAGGTAGTCACAGCACGCAGGGAGGTCCTCTTCCCTTCCCATGGGCGGAAGAGACCTCCCTCGGACACCAACACAGCCTGGTTGCAGATTGCAGAGGAGGGCACAAGCAGGGATGTGGTCAGGAGGACCTGGGTGCAGTGCCGCAAATGTTTCAATGATCTCATTAGATCAGGAAATGTTAGTACAAAGCCACACTCAACCTCATCCTGCTGTGCCTCTCATCACATTCCCATCACTCTGCCTTCCCTACCCTACTCCTGCACATCCTTACTCATACCAACATATCTTGCATGTCCACCCATCCCTCTCTCTATCTACATTATCACATCCCCATCTTACTAGCCACCCCCACACTCACCCTCATCCTAGTGCAATCATACCAACTAACAACATACAAGGGTAGCCACTTGGGTGTTTTATCCAATGTTTATGTAAAGTTTCTTTTAATGTGGTGTCAAACATAAAAATCTTTATTTTCAACACTTTCCAGTCTTGGACAGATTTGTGTGCACCTTTGGAAGTGGCTTAGTGAGTTACAGTGAATGGTGAGACATAACAGTACCCCCCGCAATGGTGATGACTGTGAAAGGAATGGCTTGGTCATTGTAGGGATGCTTTATGGTGTTGGTGTGGGGTGGTGCCAACCTGGCGCATCATGTGGCAGTCATATGGGTGTACAGCATCAAGTTAACTAAATCTGGCCATGATGAGGCCATCCCTGGCCTCCTGGGCAGCAATGCGCTCAGGTGCTGATGCCCTCTGTCCTGTGCAGCATCAGGTGATTGAGGAAAAGGTAGGTGTTGTTGTTGCTGCTGCTGGCGTTGGGGCTGATCATGGTCAGATTCTGAGGACCAAGGTGAGACAGTATAAACAGCACCCATGTTGATGGAATAGATGGCAGGTGAAGTAGAGATGACAGAAGCAATCTGTCAATGGTGAAAGAGGTTATTCCAATGAGGTGACACTGGATGGAGACTTTGCTGGAAAGACTTGCAGCCTGCAGAAAGCTCAATCTGTGTTGCAAATGCAGTGAGAAACAGCTTCTGCCTGAGGAATGTGATCAGCTGTCAGGTGGGAGCTTTTAGAGTACATTTCATCCTGTCAACTAATCAGCTGCAGCAATGGTCACTCAACTCCCGCCTCAGGTTTACAGACATGCTTCCTGAGCAGCATGGTCCCCGTGAGCATCCATTTAAATTTAAAAAGCAAGGTTAAAAACACTCTTAAGGGTCTGACAACAAGCTAAGAATTGTTTAAATTGGGTTGCCCGCCTCTGACAGACGCGCCTGGGGCAAAGGCGCATTGGGGCGAGATGACAGCGGGTTTCCGACTCGCTATCAAAAATAACAACTTTCCCACCCGACCCGCCAGCCACCGATTGCGCCCGCTACTACCCCGGAAAATTCCGGCCATGTGTTCCCCATCTCTTTAATGATTTGTTGCTGTTTTATGAATGCATATTTTTAGTCAATCGGGTCCAAATGTAACACAGAAATGTACCTATATATGACACTGTAGTGTGACGCCTGAAGTGTGACACCTGAAGTGTGATAGACAAAACAAGAACAAGGTGGGGCAGATTTTCCTCCATGCACCTATAACCGCGTGTCTTTGGCAGGGTAAGAATTTTGCCCACCCCATTCCTACATGCTTGACTCCAGACAATATTGTGTTATCAGGCTCATTTCCATCATCAATTCCAGCAGGATTCTCACCTGTGCCAGGGAGCCCACCTCAGGGGAGGGAGGGGAAACACAGTTGCAAGCCTTGGGTGCCAACAGCAGTGCAGCCTGGCCATATTCCTCTCGGGCACCTGCAAAAATGTTTTTAAATTTAATAAGAAAAATGGGCCCAGATGGGCTCCCTGACACGGGTAGGTATGCCACCAACAGCCTGCCCAAATTATGGAAATGAGACTGAGCTCAGAGGAGATCACTCCAAGGCCCTCTCTTCCATGGGCGGACCACAGGGCCTTTACTGCCATTTTCCTGGAGTCTACTGCTTCTTTCCATATGGTGGTCCTGGGAAGTGACAACGACAGGCCAATAGGAGGGAGATCCACTGGTGGGATCCAGGCCCCACCCTTTGACTGGCAGCAGTCCTGGAGGGGCCGGGAGGCGGGGGGGGGGGCGGGGGTGGGGGGGAGGGGAATGCAGGGTGGGCGGTGAGGCGCTGGTGGGCCTCAATGCCTGAATTTTCCATCAATCACCGCCGCTGGCCCACCAAATTTCCGGTGGAATCACAGAAGAGAATACAGCCCTAGTGTTTGTGAGACACTGTTGCCCAGTCAATCATACTTGTGCTATTGTGGGAACTATGTAGCTGCTACCACAAAAAAGTAGGCAGCCATTTCATCACAGTAATGCAGGGCATTTTCCATCTTCCATTGCATATGGAACTCATGGCATAAGTATAACCCCAACTGCAACTTGAAGGGGAAGTCTATTCATCTGGATTGCCTCATAAACCTAAAGGTTCTAAGAATAATTAGTGTCTGTGCCTTATACCTCTTGGTTTCTCCTTCTATTAGTATATTATGCTTTTAAACTGCTGATTAGAGTAGTCTGAGAGGAAACTCCCCCAGAATTGGATATCATGATGCTCCCCTCTAGTGACACCATGCATAGCTCTCTGTGTTCTTGGTATCACAACAGAAACCCTACTATTACAATCTGAGTTTCTCCACTAGGTGTCAGTATTTCCTCAGCTGAACAGCAACTCCAGCTGAATATACCATGTATAATATTCTATCAACAGGACAATAAGTAAAGTATTAAATGCATCAACGTACAAATAATAAACTTGATGTAAAAACCGAATCAGTGATAGAGATTGTTCAGTTCTATTGTATTTGTACTTTGGCTGGTGGAAGGCTGTTGACTTTCAGTGGGGGAGACTACAGATGGCCTTGCACGGCGACCTCGACCAGCTGTGGACCTAGAAGGCCCGGCTGTAGACTGCACCACCTTGGCATGGGTGGCAGCAATCTGGGAGGGGACAGCAGGTCCCTGCTCCACAGACCCACTGCCACTCCTCTAAGGTGGCGCCTCAGCATTCCTAGCAACCTGTTGGACGACAGATTGCTGGCCGGCTGCGACACCCTTTCGAGACTTGTAAACCCAGTGACGATGGCAGCAGTCTGAGCTTCCACTGCAGCAGTGAGACATTGGGTTGCTGTGCTGCAATGGAAGCCGCGACGTTGTCCATCACACGCAGCATCATGGCTGGGTCCATAAGATCTCTCCTGGAGTTGTCCATCATTTCCATCCTAGAAATCATGGGCTCCAAGCTCTGCGCAAAGCCCCGTCCAATGTTGGAGCCGGACTCCTCCTTGACACTGACAAGAGGCTCTCTGACAGGCTTGCCGTTGCACCTAGAATTTCCGTGTGCACGCCCATCACCCTTCTACTGAAGGCCACCCCATCGAGGTCATCATCTGAGTCGTATGCAGCAGAACTCGTGCCCGAACTCACCTTCCGGGGAGCTGGTCCCTGAGCCACCCTTTCCCCCTGGCCTGGCTGCAGCCCACGTGTGCCCGGTGCCTCACCATGTGCAGATCCCGCACCTATACTACCCTCTATATTCCGTGCAGTGCCAGTTTCTGAGCTGGTGTCTGTGAGTGTCAGATGCAGTGACAGTGTGTCTTCGTCATCTCTACTCTCCTCCATGACTTCAGGGACAGGCTGGTCTGCTGGCAGTTCTTGGTTATCTGAAAGCAGAAAGGCACAAGAGTCGGGTTGTGGTGAGGGGAGGGGAGGGGGATGGGGAAGCATATCCATGCATACAGCATCAGCAGCTTGTAAGTTAGAAGAGATTGTGGGATGAGGGGGAAGTGGGATGTGATAAGAAGGATTAGGAATGACCGTACCATTATTGTCCCTAAGGGCTTCAACTTCAGCCATTGCCACGGCCTCAGTGGCTTCCCCTCCAATGATGTCGAGCACCGTCTCCTCCAGTTGGCTCAAGGGGGTAGAAATTAGGTCGCGCCCCATTTGGGGCGCAAATATCGTCTGGACGCAAATATTAGCGCCTGGCGCTAATTATCGGCACTGACTGGAAACTTCACTTTTACCGCCCCGGGAGGTGATTGGAGCGCTAAAGCAGGCACTGCACACCTGTCTTAAGGCGCAAAGGCCGAGGAGTGAGGCGCTAACTCAGAGCGCTGGCGAAGCTCATGTAATGTCAGTCAGCAATGGAACACACACACAATGGCACGGGCCAGTTCTTAAAGGGGATGGTTAATCTTGCTTTCCATCCACATCCTATTCATTGCAGCCTTGAATCTCGGCCTGGAGAGACTTGCACATCAAATGTGCTGGAAAGAACAATGGAGAGTACCAGGCAAAGAGCTCAGAGTGCAGCTCCCACAGTCTCTGCTAAATCGATACAAGGAATGGCAAATCAAAATGAACCTGCAAAGTGCTGCTCAGTACCCAAAACTCCTTCACACAACGTTGAATCTCTCCAGAAGTCTCTCCCTCTCTCTCTCAGAATGCGTAGTTCAAAAATGCCACCAACAATAAAAGACAGGAAGAGGCCCCCTTTAAATAGCGCCCCCCCCAGCCCCACAGCGATTGATAGCGTTCCAGTCTTCTGGTCGTTGGATGCGCCAGGCGGTAAGGCAGGGGGCGCCACTCAATTTCCACTCCGGGGCGCCACAAGGGCGTTGCACCATGGAATGACGTCACAATCTGCGCGCGCAGGTGGTCGCAGCGGTAAGTTTTAGCGCCGCCGCACAATGTCAAGTTAAGTTCCCGAGCGGCGCAAACATCGCTGCGCCCGGGCGTTAGCGGCTTTGCGCCCCATTAGCGCCCTCTTAAGACGCTAACGGGAGGCGCAACCAACTGAATTTTTACCCCAAGGTGTCTAAAGCGGCTTGGCTACCTCCCGTCTGCTGCTGTGCCTGGCGGTTGTGAGCCACCTTGGCCTGCAAGAGAAAAGGAAGTGCGTCAGTGAGTGTAGTGCAATGTGTTTGCGTGATGTGCCTGCCATAGTTGAATAGCTGTCAGTGCGTGCAAGGTGTGAGATGTGGGTGTGAGTGTTGCAGCAGTGGTAAGGTTGTGAGGGTAAAGTGAAGCTATGATTTTGAGGTGTGAGTGGTGATTGGTAGAGATTGTTGGTAGGTGAGTGTTGGGGGTGTGGTGCATTGAGCAGTGTGTGAGGCTTATGGTGCAGATGGTGGGATATGGCATTTGCTGAATCCTTCACTCACCTTGACCTTCCGTGTTAGGTCATTAAACTTCTTTCGGCACTGGATCCAGGTCCGTGGCACAACACTGTTGGCCGTGACATAGGCTGCTTTCTCTTGCCAGAGCCTTCTACAAGTGGGCTTTGATGACTTCCTGCCACCCTGCGGGAACAGCTCCAGGAGCGTCTACCACCTCACCTTGACATTCAACGGCATTACCATCGCCGAATCCCTCACCATCAACATCCTGGGGGTCACCATTGACCAGAAACTTAACTGAACCAGCCACATAAATACTGTGGCAACAAGAGCAGGTCAGAGGCTAGGTATTCTGCGTCGAGTGTCTCACCTCCTGACTCCCCAAAGCCTTTCCACCATCTACAAGGCACAAGTCAGGATGGAATACTCTCCACTTGCCTGGATGAGTGCAGCTCCAACAACACTCAAGAAGCTCGACACCGGCGTACGGTGGCTGCAGTGTGTACCATCTACAAGATGCACTGCAGCAACTTGCCAAGGCTTCTTCGGCAGCACCTCTCAAAACCGCGACCTCTTCCACCTAGAAGGACAAGGGCAGCAGGCACATGGGAACACCACCACCTCCAAGTTCCCCTCCAAGTCACACATCATCCTGACTTAGAAGTATATCGCCAATCCTTCATCGTCGCTGGGTCAAAATCCTGGAACTCCCTCCCTAACAGCACTGTGGGAGTACCTTCACCGCACGGACTGCAGCAGTTCAAGAAGGCGGCTCACCACCACCTTCTCAAGGGCAATTAGGGATGGGCAATAAATGCTGGCCTTGCCAGCGACGCCCACATCCCATAAATGAATAAAAAAACAACAGGACACCCCTCCACTGCCACGACCACTGCCTCAAGAATCTTCTGGCTCGTTCTCTGTGTTGCTGAGCCATGTCTTCAAACTTCAATGACAATGAGGTGCTGCTGCATTAAAGTACCTCTCCTGTAAGTAGTGGGAGAGACTAGGCCAAACATTACTGGCTATTAGACTGCACCCGATATTGGCCCCCCTGTTGAGCGCTAAGCTAATCAGCAGCATGTTAAGCACCCCAATCAGCACGAATTTTGTCTCAATGTAATTGGAATTTTAGGGGCACTTTGGCAGTTTCCATGTAAGACAGAGGGAGGTAGGCCATAAAAGATTATGGGGGAAAAATTGAGTTGCGTCCCCTTTGGGGCGCTAACTTCGCCGGGGCGCTACTTTTAGAGCCCCGAAAAAAGTTGCGCCCCAACGGCCGAAATTCATCTGTAGCGCCCCAAGAGGGAAGCGGAGCGTTACTGGAAGCGCACTGCCTCCCTCTTGAGGCGCTGCGAGGGAATATTGCGGCGTGCCGCGGTATTGCAGGCCTTCCTCTCCTTCTTAAAGGGGAGGGGCCTTGTGCAGCGCGACCCGGGGCCCAGCTGGGCCACCAGGGATCGGAGTGCTGGCAAAAGAGTCCGGCACTCAAGATAAGTGCCGGCTCACGGAGCGCAGCCGGGACTCCACGGGGGGGCTGTTCAGGAGGCCGGGGACGGCAACGGGGGCAGGTGCTGGCAGGTGGCCAGCCCGGCACCTCGCCTTTAATTAGCGCTGCCCCGGCCGCAGGTAGGCCCCCCTGACCCCGTCGGATATAGCGTCTGGCAGTAAGTCAGGGGGCGCTACCGAAGATCGCGGCCGGGGCGCGAGTGGGGTGCTGCGCACGGTGATGACATCATCACCGGCAGTGCAGCGCCGCGGGGCGCTAACGGTTACCACCGCCGCTAACTTCCCGCTGAATTTCGCAGGAAGCGTTGGCGGCGCCGCGCCCGGGCGCTAGTTGCTTTGCGCCCCGTTTGCGCCCTCTTAGGGCGCTAACGGGAGGCGCAAAGCAACCAGATTTTCCCCCCATATCTTAACAAATGAGGGAATTTTGAAGTGTTTCACTTTTCTTTCGCACTCTCATTAAATGCTAAACATTAAATCAATCAATCATTAAATCAGACAAATTCTAGTCACTCCTTAAGATTGACTCCTTGTGTTCATCGTGAAAACATTAAAAATTACATTATAGAAATGATTGCATATACATATGCTGGGCCAAAATAGACCTTACTGTTTTCTTTAGTTTTGACACCATTCCCTATCATGTCAACTGCAAACTATATTCCTGATGAGGTCACGGACCATTCCACTTAGTTGCTCAGTTAAGGATCTGCTTAAATGTTCAATATAGTATCAATTCAAATAAAATTTTTGATTGATAAAATCTGGTCAATCTGGAACAAATGTGCCACATGCTACACATCTGCACTTCAATTTTTTGGAACAATTAACTTTGACCTCTTACTCATTTGGGCATGCAGGGGGATGAATGGTGAAGCCTGAAGCACCCCATGATATGGGGGCTCGGGCATCAATACAATGGAGCCAGTGTGGTGTGAACAGCCAGCCCGTGAAGAGGAAACCAAGGCCTAGAAATTCGATGCCTTAACACCAGTCGTTAAGGCCAGTTTTGTAGAAAAAATGGCGGCTGCCTTGCTTCTGGTGCGGAACACGGCAACCGCCATATTGGGCAGCGCTGCCGTTGCCTGCGCTCGATGCAAGTAGTTTAGTTAGCAGGAGCATGACGTCAATCGGCGTGCAACGCCGAATCGACGCAGGCTTATCCATTTTGGAGCTCCCTGCTCCTCTTACCGCCCTCACCAAAGCATGCCCGTGCGCGCAGCCGTTGACAGCATGTAGTGGCGGGAGAAAGCGGCGGTGAGCTATAACCCGTACAGTTAACAGCTGCTGAGATAACTGGTAACTATGGAGAGCTCAGACTATGTAATTGGAGTGAAAACTGCTTCCAATGAGATGCATCAAACCTCCCCCTGGTCAGACAAACATTACAGGAGATAAATACTTTTAAAATTAAACTATACTGTACTGGATAAAAGGCCAAGGGAGTTGGGAGCAGCAGTGATTGGAGGGAGTCGAGAGCAGTGGTGGGCTCTCTTAAACTGCCTGCTTACCTTGTAGGTCACAAGCGGTCCCAAGGTCTGGTTTTACGCAAAGGGCCTAACACCTGTTTCAGATGTGGGCCCTGGATGTCTAATTATTTTCTATCACCAATATTGCAGGCAGCACACTTCCAGACGGAAATGTGCACGTGCTTCCTGCCCGATATATTGGGGGCTTAGTAGACCAGTTAGCGCCCGTAAAACGGGTTCTGCACGCAGTCATCATTAACCATAGGCGGCATTTTCTTATCCCCAAACAGAAAACCATTCTACGTCACTTGCCAATATTTTGTGTGATTGGATGCACTGGAGAATGTAATTAGCATCAGGGGAAAGTTTTGAATCAGCACAAGAGAGTTGTGCAAGAAATTCTTTCTAATGTAATTTAGAAATTATTTTCATGCGAGTGTTCAAACTTGGAAAAGACAATTGGCTTCTCATCTAAAGGATGAATACTGGAATCAGACCTCCTTTTGTGGTAAGCATAAGTAATTGAATCATGCTTATTAATAGAGCTGTAGTACTGAAGACTTGTGCATGAGAGCTACTGCTCCCATTGCCAAGCTGTTCCAGTGTAGCTATGACACTGACAGTACAACAATATAGAAGATTGCCCAGGTATGTTCAATGCACAAAAAAACAGAATAAATCTAACTTGGCCAATTACCACACTAATAGCTTCCTCCCGGTTATCAGTAAAGTGATGGCAGGATTAATTAATAGTGCCATCAAGCAGCATTTACTTACCAATAATTTGTTCACCAACACTCAGTTCGGGTTCTGCCAGAGCCACTCGGCTCCAGTCCTCATCACTTCCTTGATTGAGTCAAGGATGCGAGAGCTGAATACCAAAGGAGACATGAGAGCAGCTGTGCTCGACATCAAGAATACGGCACCTAGAAGCCCGAGCAAAATTGAAGCCAATGGGGATCAAGGGGAAAATCCTCCACTGGCTGGAGTCATACCTGACACAAAGGTAGTTTTGATTGTTGGAGTCTCGTCATTATGGCCACAGAACAAGAGTTCCTCAGGGAAGCGTTCCTGGCCCAACCATTTTCAGCTGCTTCATCAATGACTTTGCCTACATCATGAGGTAAGAAGTTTGGCTGTTCGCTGATGATTCTATAGTCTTCAGATCCATTCACAACCCCTCCGATAATGAAATCATCCATGCCGGCCTACAGCAGGACCTGGATAACATCCAGGCTTGGGCTAAGAAGTGGCAGGTATCATGCACCCAACTTAAGTAATGACCATCTTGAAAAAGAGAAATCCTAGCTATCGCACCTGATCTTAAAAGGCACCACCATCGGTTCCTGGCATCCAGCGTTGCTAAGGCCAATGGAGGGGAAAGGTGTGGGGAGGTGGAACTTGAAAATTTAAAGCCTGGTTTGGCAATGCAGCCAATTGCAGGGTGATCAACTGCATTTCCAAATCCACAGTGCAGAGAAGGAAGCACAGCTGAATGTTAAAATGTTCATTCATCACCAGGGCTCCATGGGCCCGCTAATGTTTTTCCAAGGAACCACAGCAAAATTCCTTCCTCTCCTCGGGGGCGCCTACTCAAATTGGCCTGACCCCAGGATTTTGGACAGTGTCAGGGACAACATCAGTGAATGGACCGCCCCAGGAATTACAGAGCTATCCATTCAGAAGTAGTTTGTTAAACTATTGACTTTGCCAAACATAAAAGGGCAGAAATTATTGTTGGTGATAATAGCGGGCAAATGCCTAATGCATCCATATGACATTCTTCTGTTTGCGTTGTTAGTGCCTTGTTAGCTTTAGCACAGTGGTCTCTATGCTTAATGTAAACTTCTGCTCAGCTTTTGTTTCGTGCTATAGTTTATAATGTTCTAAATTTCTCTAGTATTTTGTGGTGCTAGTAAACAATACCAGCAATGGTATTAAAACCAATAAATACATTAATGGAACAACATAGTGTTAACATCACCACCTGTTTTATTTTCCCTTTGACCATTCAACACTGACACCTCCTACTGCCAGTTCAATTAACTTCCAGTTGCTTTTATTAAGTAATGCCTGGGCCAGATAAAGTAGCCCAATTGCTTTGCAGCAACACATCCTGACAATGGAAGATTTAGCTGCCATTCCCAAGAAAACAAGATGGAGGAGGAATGGAGTGGTGTACTTTAGAAAATGTATATTGCTGGAATTTCCTTAACCTTAGACAAAGAAGATACAGGTTTTGAAATGAATAGACCAACTTTGGTTGATATATTTGCTGATTTTCAAGAGGATTTGCAACTGGAGTCTATAGTTAGACCTGCCTTGCCTATCTGTCAAGTTGCATGTGATAGCCAATATCCACTGTACTTTACTGATTCTCTATTCCCTAATTTGGAGGTCTGTAGTTTGACTCAATGGGTAATGTGAAATTTTAAAAACTATATAGCACCAGATGGAATTGCATTGTTGCATGACTAATTTTCAGAATGCACTTGTCTTTAATCAGACTTTAATATATTAACAGCCTGTCCTTTAATGTGATGTAGAGAAAAAAATGGAAGAGAAACTGAAATATTTAGCAATCCTAACAGTTTCATGGAACAAGTGCATGGAAACCTGGGCCCTGAATTTACAAATTTTTTTGGGGTGAGTTTAGGGCTTAAAAGCAACCTACTGCATTGGCAAATTCATGGGTGGATTCAGAGGCAGGACTCGCTTTTACAGTACTAGGTTTCCAACCCGTAATGTCTGTGCTATAGTTTGTGATGCAATCTGGCTCTTTCTATATGTGTGCACTCGTCGTTGCTGCTGGGAGCTCATTAGCAAATTTATAATGAGGAGGAATGGCATTGGAGAGTCCCCAAATCCCATGACTTGTGCTCCCATTCCACCAAGGGTAACTTAGAATGAAACAAAAGCAGCAAACCTGCTGCCAGTATCAGCTGATAGCAGTGGAAGTGCTTTACTTTGGAGCCTGCAGTCTGACGATTGCTGAAGCTGCAGAAGAGCTTGTAAAGTATTTTCTTCTTGCCTTGTACTGTACTTGGATTGAGCTTAACATAAAACAGAAATAGGAGCAGGAGCAGGCCATTTAGCCCCTCGAGCCTGCTCCGCCATTTAATGAGATCATGGCTGATCTGATCTTGGGCTCAGCTCCATTTCCCTGCCTGCTCCCCATAACCCTTCACTCCCTTATCTTGTAAAAATCTGTCTATCTCCACCTTAAATGTATTTAATGACCCAGCCTCCACAGCTCTCTGGGGCAGAGAATTCCACAGATTTATGACCCTCTGAGAGAAGAAATTCCTCCTCATCTCAGTTTTAAATGGGCGACCCCTTATTCTGAAACTATGCCCCCTAGTTCTAGATTCCCCCACGAGGGGAAACATCTTCTCTGCATCTACCTTGTCGAGCCCCCTCAGTATCTTATATGTTTCCATAAGATCACCTCTCATTCTTCTAAACTCCAATGAATATCGGCCCAACCTGCTCGACCTTTCTTCATAAGTCAACCCCCTCATCTCAGGAATCAACCTCGTGAACCTTCTCTGACTTGTCTCTGACACCCCGAGGGCCTCTCAGACCTTTTTTTTACCATCTCGCATGACAAGAGGTTCCCAGGTATTGGATTCGCAATAGGTATTATCTTACTTTTAATTTTAATGGAGGAGAATGAGCAATGCAGGATGGAGGAGAGGAGAGTTAGTCAGCATTTCAGGAGGCAATGCCCTCCAAGATATTAAGACCCCAAAAGACTTTACAGGACACTGAGATCCTATGAAAACCTTAGTGAGGAACGAGACCGCCTACTTCCACCTCTGTAATATCACCTGCGCCACCCCGCCTCAGCCCAACTGCTGCTGAAACCCTATCCTGGCCGGCCTCCCATCTTCCACCCTCCCTTAACTTAAGCTCATCCAAAACTCTGCTGCCCGTATCCTAGTCACGCTCGGACAAAAACAGTACATATTTGAATGAGCTGGCCCCACCATATACGGCGGGCTCAAAGCTGGGGAGGATCGTTGGGCAGAAGTCAGGCTTCTAGGGTGCAACACCACCATAAATGGCCCTGTGAAATTTTGGGGTCCTGGTCTTCTTACTTCTTATGGTGGGCGACAGCAGTTCACTTCTGAAACCTAAGCTGGTGATTTCCATTTTTAATTGGCATAGTTTTTTCTTGAAGGAAATCATAATCTGCAATGGTTTCCTGTGTAATTGCGAGGACCATTGGCATATATAAACCATCCTTTAGGTTTCTCAGCTAGTTAAAGGATTCACTACTGTACAATTCTTGGAAAGTCTGTCATAACTTTGTAACCTGTTAAGTCCTCCACAAAACTGCCACTTTTGACAGGTCAGGTTTTAGAAGAAAGTGAATACATCCTCAAAAACAGAACACTGAATGCATGTGCATGCTGCGGTTACAAAAGCTGCTGACGGAGTCAGGGGAATTAGGGTTGATTGATCTATCAGTATCTTTCTCAAATCTCCCTGTAGCTGTTTTCTGAAAAATGGCCTCCTCCCCTGTGGTCTTAAGCATCTCCAAAGAAAGGACATAATCAGGTTATAAATACCATTTTAAAAAAAAAAGTTTGTTAGAAAAAGTACTGAAAATATATATAAAATGCAGTTACATTGCCATAATTTTATTTCCTATCTATCCTGAGGTTTAAATAGCTGGCAAGGATGTGGATCCGTGACCATTTTTTTCATCATTTGACTTTAGGAAAAATGGAGTAAAGTTTGGTGCTTCCATCGGCCAAAGACCTGATAAATCCCACTGCTCCCGTGCAGAATCTTGGCAATTTTTTTGGGAAAGATATGGACCAGGTGCATTGTCGGAACTGACAAACTGTACCTCAGTGATTTCAATCTCCGTCTTCGTTCATCTTGGTCTCTCTCCTCCATCATCCATAAACCACTCTCTCCATATAAGCTCCCTTAACCTTATTCATGGCCACCCCCTCCACTTTGGTGAGATGGATGGAGACCCGCCAGGTAAGTGAAAACATTTCCTTTGTGAAACGAGCCAGAGGACGAGTGGTCCTCAGGGTCCCACAAGTAAAGTCATGGCCACCCCTTCCCTGGACTCCCCTCCCACCTCCCCCTCCCCACAAGACCTTCCCAAAACCCACTCCCTGCCACTTACCTGCAAGGGGCGGATGGCCACCTGAACTTTCCCTGCTGGCAGCCAATCTGAACCCTCTTCACGACTGTTCCGACAGGAAGTGGACCAGCAGCATTTAAATGAGGCCCGGGAGTTAAAATACCTTGGGCTTGAAACATAGCCCAGCAAGTGTGTTTCGCCGTTCCGGGTTAAATTCGACCAGAGATCGGGAGGGACAAGGCTGCAAAGGGATTTGAACAGGCTGATGAGAAATTTAAATTACATTTTTTAGGGATTAGATTGGACAGGGGGATGGAGGAAAAGGGATTGAAAGGATCTGGGAACAAGGTGGGTAAATGTGATTCGAACTATTTGCTGGTTTGGAGGGTAAATGCTGACATGGACTGGTTGGACCAAAAGGCTGGTTTAAGCATTGCAGCTTCTATACATTTCTATATTTCTATGTAATATTGGAGGATGTAACAAAGGTCTGAAGTTACTAAAAGCAGTATTCAAAGGACTGCAACTTGCCCAGGAGAAGGGTGAGATACTGTTCTTGAAGATTGCATTGAGCCTGGTTTAGGAGGAAAAAGAGGTGGGAATTAAACCAGCAAAGCACAGGAAGATTACAGTCACAATTACAAACAGGCGTTAGTGATATGATCATATGTAATAGAAGAAGAAGTCAGAGTGGGTGCCTGAGTAGGATTGGAACCAATAGTATACCACATATCCTACTAAAGGACCAGCATAGCAGAGACTGTGACAGAGTTCAGTCCCCAAGCCTCTTCAGTTTTATGTCACTAGTAATAAACTTTATGGGGGAAAAATTGGGTGGTGCCCCTTTTGGGGTGCTAACGTCACCGGGGCGCTAAGTTAGCACCCCTCCGCCGGAAATTCAGTAGTAGCGCCCCAAGCAGGAGGTGGAGCGTTACTGGAAGCGCTCCACCTCCTCCTTGGGACGCTACAACTGAAGATCGCGGCGCTACGTGCAACAGCGCCACACGTGTCGGCACGTAGCGCCGCATCATTGCAGGCCTCCTCCCCTGACTAAAGGGGAGGGGCCTAGCGCTGTGTGCACCGGGGCCCTGCTAGACCGTCGGGGAGCAGGGTGCCGTGAAAACAGCCCGGCACTCAAGAGGAGTGCCGGACTGAGCAATCACGGCCGGCATCCCGAGGGAAAAAAAGGGGAAGGGGCAGATGCTGGCAGTCGGCCCAAAGAAAATGGCCGTCCAACACCTGCCCCTTTTACCAGCGCCGCCGCCGCTGCAAAAACTCCCCCCTGACCCTGTCGGACATATCGTCCGGCGATAGGTCAGGGGGCGCAAGGGAAGTTTGTGACCAAGGCGCTGCGCACAGCGATGACGTCCTCACCGGTGGCGCAGTGCCGCGGAGTACTACCTCCCACTGAATTTTACCGGAGGTGTTAATGGCGCCGCGCCTGGGCACTAGGGGATTTGTGTCCCAACGACAGGCACAAATCAACCCAACTTTTCCCCCTATGACTCTGAACGGTGTCCAGTGCTTGAATGAATCCCTTGTTTTTTGGCAATCAGAAGCTGATACAGTATTCAAGCTGCAGTCTGACTAGAGCACTGTGCAGTTTGATCACTTTCTCTTTTGACTTGTACACTACTGTCTTGGCTTTACAGTTGAATATTTTATTGGCATTGTTGATTGTTGCTGTGAATTTACTTGGACACTAAGTCACCTAGGTCTCTTTTAGCTTCATCCTTTGCTATTTCAACACCATTCACAGAGTATATCAGTCACCCACTTGTCCTGCCCATGTGGAGTAATGTATATTTGTCTGTTTTAAATTTAATCTGCTAGTGTTTGGCCCACTCACATATTTTGTTTAACTCGTTCTGTAAATTCTGAGCTGCCTCCTTCATTTCCACTGCCCCTTGCATTGAGATTATGGCCGCAAAATTCAGCTCCTTTGCACCTGCCGTTAGCACCTGCGGGGATCGCTAATGGGGCGCAAAGGGCTTATCGCCTGGGGGGGGGCAGCGCCTCCCGAAAAATTTGGCGTGGCGTTGCTGAGGCACTACCCGATAGCACTGCGCCCCTGCCAGTAGCACCCCGAGCGGCTGTGCCGCTGGCGATGACATCATCGGCATGCGACGCGACCGCTTAGCGCCCCACCATGGCCCCTTACTGCCCCGCGGCAGAAATTCGGCTGCGCCCTGCGAGGCTGCCACGGGCAATGTCAGCGCCAGCCTCGTGGGTCGCGAACTGGGCTGCATTCCGCTAGCGGGGTGGTATTTAAAGGTGAGGTGCGGCTGTGACCTGCGCTGCCATTTTCATCTTTTGGCCGACCTCTAGGTCGGCCCTCCGTGTCGGCCCTTGGCGTGGTCTGTGGCCGCCATCGCGCAGCCCAGCACCGTGTCTCAGTGCCGGGCTGCAGCCACGGCAGCACGCCACCCTGGTGGGCTAGTGTGGGCCATCGGAGGCCCTGCAGAGCTCACAGTGTACCTCCCCTTTAATGGAAGGGGAGGGGCGGCAAAACGTGTCAGCGCTACAGATAGCTGTTGCATAGCGCTCCGGCGTTACTGCGCTTTGCGCCCCCGACACCGCCCCGAGAGGAAGTGAAGCACCCGAGATAATGTTCCACTTCCTCGCCGGGGCGGTAAGCCAAATTTAGCAGCTGGGGCGGTTCTTCTGCGCCTGGCGCTAAATCTCCAGCACTAATTTGGTTACCGCCCCCAAACAGGCCGTAACCGAATTCCGCACCCTTTAAGTCACTGATGTAAATTAGGAGCAGTGCTGGTTCCAACACAACCGCGATGCACACCACGCAGGACCTCTCCCCACTCTGACAAGACCCTTCTGACTACCACCTGTCGTCTGAAGGGTACATTCCCAAAGTGTCAACTTGTCTTTTGGCTTTACAGATGCTGACTGTCCTGCTGTGTATTTCAAGACTTTTCTATTTTTATTTCTGGCCGCATCACTGCTCATCTTTCCCACAGCCTGACTGGACCAAGTACTGCAGCAGCTCTATACCAGACTGGATGACATCCATTCCAGGAGAGAATTCGATCATTAACACAGGCGCGCCAGGTGGGCATCAATGCACAGTGCCTCCCAGTGCTTTCCAGTGCCTCAAGCTATTGTTTTTGTTCTCTACACTGCCAAATAAGTATTAATTTGGCAATTTGCATTGATTTCTGCCAGGTTCTTATGTCAGCATGCTGGAGCAGTGTTGAGAAAGAAACAGCTTTACACAGTGCAGAGTAATTACTGAGGCCATTTTGTTTCTGACACAATAAAGGAAAAATAAAATTACAATTGTTTCAGGGCACCTCGCCTTAGGATTGAGGTAATTTCACTGCAGTACATGAATATAATCAAAGCGAATTCCGTTTCAATCAGGTACTACACCTGCTGTGATTATTTTATATCACAAGACTGATTTTTTATGGGCATACCTGATGTCATGAGAAAAATAATTTTCAGATTTATACTTTTCATGCTGTGCATGTCGTTTTGTAAGAGATTTTTTCCCCCAGCATAAAACAACAGCAACTTGAATTTATAAGCACCCTTAATGTAGAAAAACATCCCAAGGCACTTCTCAAAGGCATATTTAGAAGGAAGTGCACGCCGAGCCAAAGAAGGTGCTATTTGGAGTGACTGAAAGCTTGGTCAAAGAGTTGTGTTTTAAGGAAGGTCTTAAAGGAAGAGTGCAGTTGGAGAGGCAGAGGGCTTGAGGGAGGGTGGGACCTAGGTGGTACAAGGCATGGCCGCCAATGGTGCGGCCAAGGGAGGAAGGAGATGCACAAGAAGCCAGTTCGATAGCATATAGACAGAGCTAAGCGATCCCAGAACTAACGGCTCAGATCAAAGCTCTGCAGTCCTGCCACATCCAGTCGTGAATGCTGGTGCAAAATTAAACAACTAACGGGAGGAGGAGGCTCCATGAACATCCCCATCCTCAATGATGGTGGAGCCCAGCACGTGAGTGCAAAAGACAAGGCTGAAGTGTTTGCAACCATCTTCAACCAGAAGTGCCGAGTGGATGATCCATCTCGGCCTACTCCCGAGGTCCTCACTGTCACAGAAGCCAATCTTTAGCCAATTCAATTCACTCCACGTGATATCAAGAAACGGCTGAGTGCACTGGATACAGCAAAGGCTATGGGCCCGGACAACATCCCAGCTATCGTGCTGAAGACTTGTGCTCCAGAACTAGCCGCGCCTCTAGCCAAGCTGTTCCAGTACAGCTATAACACTGGCATCTATCCGACAATGTGGAAAACTGCCCAGGTATGTCCTGTCCACAAAAAGTATGACAAATCCAATCCGGCCAATTACTGCCCCATCAGTCTACTCTAAATCATCAGCAAAGTGATGGAAGGTGTCATCGACAGTGCTATCAAGTGGCACTTACTCACCAATAACCTGCTCACCAATGCTCAGTTTGTGTTCCGCCAGGACCACTCGGGTCCAGACCTCATTACAGCCTTGGTCCAAACATGGACAAAAGAACTGAATTCCAGAGGTGAGGTGAGAGTGACTGCCCTTGACATCAAGGCAGCATTTGACCGAGTGTGGAATCAAGCAGTAAAATTGAAGTCAATGGGAATCAGGTGGGGGTGGTGGGAAACTCTAGTCATAACTAGCACAAAGGTTGTTGGAGGCCAATCATCTCAGCCCCAGGACATCACTGCCGAAGGTCCTCAGGGCAGTGTCCCAGGCCCAACCATCTTCAACCGTTTCATCAATGACCTTCTCTTCATCATAAGTTCAGAAGTGGGGATGTTCGCTGATGATTGTACAGTGTTCAGTTCCATTCGCAACTCCTCAGATAATGAAACAGTCCATGCCCGCATGCAGCAAGACCTAGACAACATTCAGGCTTGGGCTGAAAAGTGGCAAGTAGCATTTGTGCCACACAAGTGCCAAGCAATTACTTTCTCCATTAAGAGAGAGTCTAACCACCTCCCCTTGATATTCAATGGCATTACCATCTTTGAATCCCCCACCATCAATAGCCTGGGGGTCACCATTGACCAGAACTTAACTGGACCAGCCACATAAATACTGTGGCTACAAGAGCAGGTCAGAGGCTGGGTATTCTGTGGCGAGTGTCTCACCTCCTGACTCCCCAAAGCCTTTCTACCATCTACAAGGCACAAGTCAGGAGTGTGATGGAATACTCTCCACTTGCCTGGATGAGTGCAGCTCCAACAACACTCGAGAAGCTCGACACCATACAGGACAAAGCAAATTGATTGACACCCCATCCACCACCTTAAACATTCACTCCCTCCACCACCGGCACACCCTGGCTGCAGTGTGTATTATCTACAAGATGCACTGCAGCAACTCGCCAAGGCTTCTTCAACGGCACCTCCCAAACCCGCGACCTCTTCCACCTAGAAGGACCAGGGCAGCAGGCGCTTGCGAACACCATCACCTCCAAGTTCTGCTCCAAGTCACACACCATCCTGACTTGGAAATATATCGTCGTCGCTGGGTCAAACTCCTGGAACTCCCTACCTAACAGCACTGTGGGAGTACCTTCACCACACGGACTGCAGCAATTCAAGAAGGTGGCTCAACACCACTACCTTCTCAAGGGCAATTATGGATGGGCAATAAATGCTGGCCTCGCCAGCGACACCCACATCTTGTGAATTAATTTTAAAAAAGCCAGTTGAGTAAAAATAGATTGTCCTTGCGATCTGACCCAGATATTCTTTAAGTCAATTGAAATAGAAAATCGGGAGAGACGTATGACGGATGGCTGATCCAATCGCGTCCATTTCCTGCCCAAAGTCAAAATTACCCCCCATGAGTGCACTAATGGTGTAAGCACACTACAGACTCCTGTCTTCAGCATAACTGTGGGAGATAAATGCAGCTTTGCAAATAAGCAATGAGGGGCTTTGACGGACTTAAGATTTGCACTGTTAAAAAGATCAAAGAAACTTGCGTTTAACGCAATAACAGTTTAAATGTACCCAACTAAAACACTATCTCTATCTTTTCAGCCAATTACGGCGTAACTATGGTGCAAGTGCTAAAGACAATGTGAAAATTCAGGGCCCTTATCTTCATATAATAATACAAAGATAATTAACACAATATCCTTCCCTACATCAGTGGGTCGTCTTGCTTGACCTAACCACCCTCCTGCATTTTTCTTCTGAGCCTGGCCAACCGCGTCCTCGTGGCTTCGGCCCAATTTTAACTCTCCCCATCATGATGTCATTGGGACCCGATCTGTAATTTTAGTTAGAGGCCCGAGCGGGGGAACAGTGACGGATTCCCCCTCAGGACAGACCTGCCACGAGGTGGATCTTGTGCCAGAAGAGCCCCAGGCAGGTAAGTAATTAAATTTAATTTCAGGTTTCCTTGTGGGCCAGGAGGATCAGAAGAATAAACCGCACCAGGCCTGCAGCACAGCCCATTGTTGATTTCTGGCAAGCATCGGCTTATGCCAGTTATCAATAGTACGTCACCTATGGCATTGGCTTGTCTCACTTCTCAGGATAAAGTGTTCAGCAATAGGTCTGAATCAACTGATAACCATCTCGCTAGAAACACCCGTAGTGATTTGTGGATGGCTCATTACAAGAGATACGCATCTGCCCATATTGCCTTCACAATTATCAAAATAGAACACTCGCCTGACACCTGTTGGATAAGTGTATGCTTTCTAAAACTGAAACTTGAACTATACTGACGTGTTTTATTTGGTTGCAAACATCCTGGAGGAGCCTCGTCGGTTTCTTCAATTTTCTTTCTATTCGTGATAATGTTGGGCATTTCACACTGATATATTGTAGCCAGTAGCTCTTTCTAGCAATTTTGCCAATAGGCTGGGATGCACATATATTTCTTGCTGGTGAGAGGTAACTTAATTATACATAGCATATGTCATCACCATGGAACTGCAGCTTTTCAAGATGAAAACAGAAATCAGGATCCAGTGATAAAAAGATCTTCATGTTTATTAAAAACAGTTAATAAAGATGGGTGTGAATTAAAACCTGTGATGTAACTTGAAATACTCATACCTTTTATGAAGAATAATTGGTGCATTTTGTACATATAACTGATTGATACTTACCAGAAAATATACCTAGAAAGCAAAACGCTAGATATGGTTATTTTGCAGTTTAATTTCCCATATATATCTTTTCTGGATTAATTGCACTTTCTCGACAAGTGCCCACACTCTCTTAATTAACTGAGTGGATAGAGATAGCTGATCAAAATAATCAAACTTTCATTCAGGATGCATAATAGCTTGAGTAGTGCATTAAACTAAAAAGAGTGGCTCAGCGTTTTATTTAGATGTTTTGTAATTAACATTATCTATATTTTTATAAATTATAAACCCAGAAAGAAAATTAAGATACATCACAAACACACATGTTAGTTTATGTTCTCATGGGTGGGGATTACCAAAGAACTGAGATGTCAAGCTTATTTCAATGAATAGCAATATCACAGTAGCCTAGAATTTACACTGTGAAATGGTATCATACATTGGTTCACTGCTTCAGATAGTCACATCAAATCCCTCTGTCTGCTATTTTAATGTAGACTTTACCTTATATTCATTTTAAACAGGTACATTAATACTGCAGTATCATTTTTAGGCTAATATTTCGTAATTCTTTATGAACAGGCACGATGGGCTGAATGGCCTCCTGTGCTATATTATATGATATCTATTTTAATACTATATCTAAGAATGTATGCTCAAAGTTTCATTGCCTTAGAAAATCTAGCAGAGAACTTATTAGGGGCCTGTTCTGTAGTTAGGCTAAAAAATGGCCCACAATCCCACACTGTTCGAGAGGAAGCCAACCCAGGCAAATTTTTAATATTTTTCTCAGGATGTGGGCAATACAGGCAAGGATGCATTTATTTTCAATTCCTAGTTGCTCTGAGAAAGCGGTGGTGGACCTTCTCCTTGAACTGCTGCAGTGCTTGTGCTGATAGTGTCCCCACAATGGTGTTAGGTAGAGAATTCCAGGAATTTGACCCAGATACGATGAAAGAATGGCCAAGTCAGGGTGGTGTGTGACTTGGAGGTGAACTTGGAGATAATGATGTTCCCATGATCTTGCTGCCCTTGTCCTTCTTTATGCTGGAGGTGGCAGTTCTTGTCGAAGTAAGCTCAGTGAGTTGCTGCAGTGCTGCCTGTAGAAAGTACAAACTGCAGCCACAGTGCACCAGTGGCGGAGGGAGTTGATACTGAGTCCAGTGACAAGGGTGTCAATGAAGCGGAGTCCTCTGTCGTGGATGGTGTCAGGCTTCGGTGTTGTAGCTGCACCCAGTCCAGGCAAGTGGTAAGTGTTCCATTACTCTCTTGTGTACACTGAAATATTTTCGGTCGTGTCTGGTTACTGGGCAGCAGACACGGCAGGTGAAACTGAGTGGAGCAATCTGGGTGCCCGCTACTCTCCTCAGGACACCAATTTCCCGAGGAATACTAAAACAGATGTTAGGCCCCTTTATTTTGGATCAGACGTCTTTCAGGCATCCTTGGGCCACAGAACATTGGTCCCCAAAATTGGGCCTTGTTGCGCCTGTTTCACACCAGTAAAATGAGTGCAATGAGGTACAATTTCTACCACACTACCCCTTTAAGGTCTATGATGACAGCAAAGGGGTTTTCTCACTAACTAACGCTCCTGTCCCCAGAATTCTTCTGGCTCAGGCCTCACAGTGCTCAAGATGTTTTAAATTATTGCTAGTGCTTCCTTTTCTTGTGGGCAGCTGGCACACAACAGGAAATTGGGACAGAGGTTGTTCTGACATCACAAATGCAACCAAACTGATTCCTCTAAATACCTGAACCTCCTGCAGGTGCAGTGCTGTGAGGACCTTCTCAGCTGAGGGCAGGGAGTTTGTGGGCAGCCCACTGGGAGTGGAAACTGGCATGATGGGCCTTTGCTCATCTTTCTGGGTGGCTGCATCTCCTGTCCAGGTGCTCCTGGAGCATTACACCTAGGAAAAATCAGCTCTATTGGCCATTGGAAGAAGAAATAACATTTCTTTGACACTTCATCTGCTGCAAACATAGCATCTATTTTTTGGAACACCCGTTTATATTTGTCTCATGTATAAAATGTACTTGTCACTAACTGAAAATGATTTGAGCAGTACCCAACACAAGACTGTCAGTACTGAAGTCACTAAAAACTTCACTGTGTCTCACTCTATGACAACACCTCTTCAAGAGTTTCAAAGAGTGCATTTCTATATTGGGAGACTTATGTACTAAACATATCCGTAGTTTTTTGACCCTATCATTAATAAGAATGTCAATGTGTTTGTCAAGACTGTGCCAAATACTCATTCTTACACAGATTTAAATGCTTCTCAGATGCAAACTATCACCTACATATTTATATCTATCTCTTAAATAATCAATTTTCTGTGGTATTTGATCAATTTGAATAAAGGGATTGTCAATAATCTTGATCCACGTTCCTATCATGCACATATCTGTAGTAAGTAGAGGTGGAGCGTCAGCAGTATTTATGTGTCAGTGAAGAACATGCATTCTGAAAGAATGTACATGCATTTGATGCCAACATCTCTAGACAGGCTGTACCAGTATGTTCTAACTTTAGTCTTTGCATTGCAGACTTTATATATCACTACACAGATGGTGATCATTGAGGGCAGACATTGGCAATAATGAACAATCCAGTAGCACTTCTGACTCAGCCACAGGCGATGCACAAATTACATCTTTTACCACCTTGAAAATGACAATCGTACTCCTCGAATATATGCCACCCTGCCCTTTGTTGAGTGCAGCAGCTCCAGAGATGACCACTGGAAATTACTTTCTCAGTACATGCAAGATGTGTTGTGCCAATGGCCAGAAAATTGGGATAGTCGCAAGTTAGGCATGCTGACCTCACTGCTGATTCTCCAACCTGAACTGAACTGTTGAGCTTGACTCCACGCCAGGAGTGGAGTCTTGCAATTTTAAGGCTGATATCTATAGCATCAAAGCATTAGAAAGAATTGTTGAGGGTGGTGTCTTTCTGAATTGAACTGTGTAATAATAAGGGCTCTGTAACAATATCGTGTGCTCACTATCAAACAGTGAACAAGAAACAGAAAATTTTGACAATTTAGAGATGTTTGCAAAAGTAATAAGGCCAGTGGAATACAACACGCAATCAGTAGACCAGAGTTATACTGTTAACATGCACATTGCTGCAGGTCAAACAGATCAGTAACAAATGCGCTCTGTACATGTTTACCTCATACTGGGCCAGAGTTATAATCCACCCAATGCAGTCTTAAAGCACTCTGAGAGTTTCCTAGATGGGATCTGACATCTCCTGATTTGGGAATCAGATCAGGGCCTGATCTTCGATTTGAAGGGCTAGATTCTCCTCCGTGGCAGGATAACAGTAAAGAATTCAGGCAGTGAGGCCTAATACTGCCTCACTACCCGCTGCCCTCGCTGGGACCCCCATTGGCCTCTCCTTCCCCGCCTGCTACATGCAAAGGGCAGCGGCAGTGTGGGTTCTGGGTCCCCAGTGGATATTCCTCCTGTCCACCCGTGTCACCACTGCTTCCAGGTCCGCCATTGGGGAAGGCAGCTGCAGGCCCTGGGGAGCAACGGTAACAGCCCTGAGGTCCTACAATGGAGGGAAAGGCTCTTGTAGTTTCATTCACTCCATCCAGTCTGAACTGCAATGACTTATCTGTGTAGGCTGCAGGACGCTTCTGTCCCTTTAAGGTCAATCCCACCTCTTGCGATGCTGCAGTCTTTCCCTTGAGGCCCCTGGTGGAACCCCTCTTGGCAACAGATGTAAATGTATTAGACCTGCATTTGATTCAACTAAATTGTCATCAGCTGCCTAGGCCCTAGGCTCTAGAATTCCCTCCCTAAACATCTCACTACCTCTCTTTCCTCCGTCAAGTCGCTCCTTAAAACCTACATCTTTGACCAAGCTTTTGGTCATCTGCCCTAATGCCTCTTTATGTGGCTTGGTGTCAAATCTAGACTGGTAACACTTCCGTGAAGCACCTTGGGTTGTTTTACTACGTTAAAGGCGCTATATAGATGCAAGTTGTTGTGATTGCTGTTGTAAATAGCACTAGCTTGCAATGTACTGAAAGAATCAGACAAGTGGAAATGATTTAATCTGCACATGCATTCTGTTCTATTAATGATCCTTTTAGACATATGCTGCAT
Source organism: Squalus acanthias (assembly GCA_030390025.1). Taxonomy (NCBI): domain Eukaryota; kingdom Metazoa; phylum Chordata; class Chondrichthyes; order Squaliformes; family Squalidae; genus Squalus; species Squalus acanthias. The sequence continues at coordinate 96,290,195 of CM059433.1, forward strand.
GGGGAAAAAATACATATCCCACAAAATGATTGCCTCATATATGCACCCAAATGCAATTATGTCATGTTGAAGATAATATTTACCTCACTACATTCACATTCTTTTGCCCATTCTTTTTCACACAGTTACAGTAAAATACACAGTCTAGGTTCACATGCACAGAGACACACCTACATAAATAAGCTTCCTTTGCAGGCGGTTCACTGAAACACAAGGACTGATGTTTGAATACAGTGTAACAATGATGATCAAGGCAGCTGACAAATACATTTTAGCATGCTGTAGTAATCCTGAGATGTAAGAGACATAACCTTAAGAGATCAAGAAATGCCTTCCTTTACATGGCAATTTACATCTGTATGAAAGTACTACAATAGTTAAACCCACACTGCTTTAAACCATCTTTGAGACTGAGAGCAGCAGTGCTACCACAAGAGGGAGCTGTAGTCTATTTGTAAAAGTTAGCGCTGGTAGTGGTCGAAAATCTTTTTCTTCGAATTTTCCTCTTTCATAACACTACTTTTGGCATTGCAACTTCATGCTGCCCTCCTTCAAGCATAATGGTGAGCCAGTCGGGACAGCAGACATTTCCATGGCTGTGTGATTGCCTGACAGGAGATGCTGGGGGTGAAATTCGTTTTGGCCGGTATCGCAAAACGGGCAAGCGCATTGACATGCAAATTGGGCGGAGTGTAAGACGGGCTGCCGAGGCGCTGTTGTCCAATTTGCGTCACCACCCAAATCAAATTTCAACCCCCTTGTTCTCCGCAGTTCCTGACAGTTTTTCTTGTCCCTTGAAATCAAGCTGCCTGTTGAACACACTCCATAATATACAGAAGCCTGCCCTGACGTCCTGATTGGATTAACTCTATCCCAGGGCCCTAATGATTTGCTTCAAGATATCCGAGTGTCCTGCTTTTAATTAATGTAAATAACTTCTTAAAATAAGAATCAATCACTCCCGGCAGGTACCAAGCCCTGAAGCCTTGCATCCCAGAATGTCGAGGGAAGTCAGTGGAGAAATATCATAGGCTCCGACCGCAATCTTTAAAAGAAAAGAAAGACTTGCATTTATATAGCGCCTTTCACAACCTCAGGACGTCCCAAAGCGCTTTACAGCCAATGAAGTACTTTTAAAGTGTAGTCACGTGGCAGCCAATTTGTGCTCAGCAAGCTCCCACAAACAGCAATGTGATAATGACCAGATAATCTGTTTTTTTAGTAATGTTGATTGAGGGATAAATATTGGCCAGGACACCAGGGATAACTCCCCTGCTTTTCTTCAAAATAGTGCTATAGGATCTTTTACGTCCACCTGAGAGAGCAGACGGGGCCTCGGTTTAACGTCTTATCCGAAAGACGCACCATCAGACAGTGCAGCACTCCCTCAGTACTGCACTGGGAGGGTCAGCCTAGATATTTGTGCTCAAGTCTCTGAGGTGGGACTTGAACCCACAACCTTCTGACTCAGAGGCGAGGGCGCTACCCACTGAGCCACAGCTGACACTTCAAACACCCTTGGATATGGATGTTGTGCCAGAGGACAGAAGGCTGCCAATGTAACTCCTCTGTCCAAGAAGGGATAAACTGGTAACCATAGTGCACTTAGCCTAATGTGTGTAGTGTAGTTTCTAAAGGCCATATTATGGCATAATATTAATATTGTCTTACAAGGATATCAGGGTACCAAAAATCCGCAGGGGGACGCTCCCTGATTTAGCTGCTGGGATGTACTAGCCTGGGAGCTGTACTGCTGACTCTGCCAAAGTTCACAGAGTCAGGGGAGATCCCTTAATTACCACGCCAATGGCACATGCTCACACCATGAGGGGCGCATCTAGGGTACCCGTCTACCAGGGAAAAAAGCTACAGGGCACTCATCGGTCTTTGTCAGGGGACCACATTTACATCATTTTTAAAAAGCTTTTTTCTTCAGCATTCAAGGCCATGATCCCAGCTGACCACCACACTAACCCTCCCCCCCCCCCACCCCCCCCCCCCCCCCGACCCCCACCCACCCCAAGTTGGCTCTACGTACACCATTTGGTAGCCTGGTATTCTGGTAAAGGGTAAGCAGAGCCTCTGCCCCTTACAACGCCTCACAGAATCCTTGACAGAAATGTTGGGTCCTGGCCCAGTTTACGTTAATCCCAGTATACTGCCTTCAGACTCATGGTGGAAGTGCGCCAGAATGGCTGCGGATTTTTGAATCCAGATTAACTAAGTATGTGCCAGTGTAGATTTTTAAATTTCAAAATGTGCCTGACAAATTTAATAGGTTTCTTGTTAAAATAATGAAGTGCATTGATAAAGGAAATGTGATGGATGTATGCCTATGGATTTTCAGAAGCTGTTTGATAAGGTGCCAGATAAGAGGCTTGAGGATAAAATTGCAGTATTAAAGGGAATGTGTTAGCATGGATAGGAAGCTGGCTAACAGACAAAAACAGAGTAGTGGATAATAGATGTTTTCTGACTGGAGAGATGTAAACAGTGGAGTCCCTCAGGTGATCAGTGTCAGGATCATTGCTCTTCTCAAAATAGCTGACTTGGGTACAGGGTCCACAATATCAAAATTTGCAGACTCCAAAATAGGCAGTGTGGCTAACTGTGAAGAGGACTGTAGATGATTTCAATTTAAGCCCACTTGAGGACTTGAGCGCATAATTTGAACTGACACTTTAGCGCAGTACTGTCGAAGTGCTGCACTGTCAGAGGTGCCATCGTTCAGATGAGACTTTAAACTTAGACCCCCTGTGCCTCTTCAGGAAGATGTAAAAGATTTCATTGTGCTATTTGAAGAACAGCAGAAAGTTCCTATGGTGTTCTGGCCACCATTCCTCATTTGTTGTTTATGGAACCTAGATGTGCACAAGTTGGCTGCCACATTTCTCTACATAACAACCGTGACAAAACTTCAAAAGTAATTCATTTTGAAGCGTTTTGAGATGTCTCAAGGGCATGAAAGGTGCTATATAAAGAGAAGTTTCTTTCTTTCTGAAGAACATAGACAGATTAGTAAATTGGAAAGATGGATGTCAGATGAAATTTAAAGCAAAGAAGGGGTGAAGTGATATAATTGGGGGAGGAGGAAGAGTGAGAAAACATGTACACTAAATGGTAAAACTTTAAAGGGAATAAAAGAGGAGAGACACTTAAAGGTGCAGATACACACATCTTTATAAATAGGCGAGAAAGTTGATAAAGCTGTGAAAAAAAGCAGTGAAAAAGATCCTGCCTTTTATAAATAGGGATATAGAGTACAAACAGCAGGGAGGTAATGCTCATGCTAAACATAGGTTAGGCCACAGTTAGAATATTGTGTCCAGCTTTGGGCACCCTATTTTAGGAAGGATATTAAGGCCATAGAAAGGGTACAAGAGAGTTTTACAAACATGATACCAGATATGAGAGACATTAATTATGAGGAGAGACTAGAAGAATGAGACTCTTTCACTAGAATAGATAAGTTTAAGAGGAGCTCTGATACAGTAGTTCAAAATTATAAAGATTTTTGAAAAGATAAATAGGGAAATTTATTTCCACTGGCCAGCAAGTTGCTAACTAAAGGGAGAGATTAGGAGATTTTTTTTATACACAGTGGCTTGTTAGGACAGCGGTGGAAGCAAAGTCCATACCAGCATTTTAAAGGGAGCTGGATAAATTTTTGAAAAAGAAAAATGAAAAAAGGTATGAGTAAAACGCATTCAGAGAGCAAAGTCATGATGGACCAAATAGCTTACTTCTGTACTGTAAAATCTGATGATTGTATGATTCTACATGCATATGAATATCAATCTTGGAATATAAACAGTACCGGCCTGCTAACCCTTCTGTATATTTTTAAAATCTCATTTCATAATAAGTAAAAGACCACTCCCTCTCCCTTAACCTGGCCTCCAACTAGTTTTGAAAAATAAATGTTCTACTTTAGCAAATATTAAATCTGATTGGCTATTGTTTCATGACTGATGTTGGTATGTGTATGCAGGTTAATATGGGAGCTGCATTCACTGTTTGAACAAGAGATGTATGTCATTTATGCAGAACCTGTGCCTATCTGAAATAAAATTGAATGAACTTGCATTTGACAGCAGAACAAATACCTTACTTCTGTACTGTAAAATCTGCTGATTGTATGATTGTATTGGTGACAGAAGAGCTTGTGTCATGCTTGTCCAACATCTGAAATGGGTACAGCAAGTAGTAACAAGTGGTATAATGGTATCCATTTTCTGTACATATGATGTTCATCTTTACACAGTACATCTACTGTACATACTGTGGTCTGCTAATGAATTAAAATGAAACAATTTTAACTACATAATAACTATTATTTGATATTTATTAATAAGCAAGGCTACTTGGCCCAGTGCAGTGATGGGTGGAATGCTGGCTCAGATCCCCATTTTGGTGGGTTATCAATCTGACAGGTGCTAGTGTTGGATGCCTGACACCTTCCCCTCGGTATGTCAAGTTCACAGGATACATAGCGATCCCAGTGCAAAATGCTGAAGTTTAAAAATCAGCATCAAAGCTGACCTATTGGTTCCAAAGATCAAAAACATAAATACAACTGTAAGTTTAGGAAGTCACTGTGGGAGAATAGTGTGATGGCCATTTTTAGTCACTCTGAGTGAAAGCCGCTTATGATAATATTTCCGTAAGGAGCATTTTTATTTGAATCACAGAATCAGGGCCAATGGCATAGTTCTGCAAAATTTTCTTAATTCAGTCTGAAATAACCAGCCTGTTATCTTGCACTGCCACCATATAACAATTTTAAAGTGTACTATTATAAACTATAAAAAATGTAAAGAAATATTTGCGAATGTAATAAAAATGCAATGACTTCTGTGAGGTTGAAGATTGTTCCTGTTTTAACAGGATGCTTCTCCGATAACTCAAGGATAATAGAACTTGCTCATTTCCTGCTTGTTTTGACGTAAGAAATGCTTTTAGCAAACTAAGCTTTTATTTCTACGCCTCAAGCACAAAAAGAGCTGCACAGCAAGCCACTGGATTTCATGTCAGCTGTAGAATAGACTCGTTCCTGTGTCATTAGGTACATAGGTTAAATATTTGCTCAGAAGAAAGGCATGTTTTCAAAGGGTGAGAGACTTTTTTCCAGAGGTAAACAAAAACTGGGTGATCTCGAACCCCGGCTGTCTTTTGCAACTGATGTTAAAATAAAAGCTGCAGTAAAAATGTTGGAGGTTGTTATTTATTCTGCTTCCTAGGGATGATTGAATTGCAAATGTGCATGGCAGGTGGCTTCTGAAACTGTTATTGTCTTTTCCTGTTTTATTTTAATAAAGTCGTTGGTTTGCAGCTAATTAGGCAGGATAAAATTACATGTATGCCAAAAACATTCACATGATTTACTGTTTGTCCTAATGATGCTCAGTAGATCCACAGGATATAATCACAATCTTACAGGTTTAACCATTTATTCTATGGGATCCTGTAGACCTAGATGGCAAAATCTGTGAAGGTAAATCCTTTTTGGCCCAGGGTAACTTAACGTGCTTACTTTATAACTGTTGTGGTCACAGTGTTATAGTGTGCGTTTTCATTGAAATTCATAATGCATTAGGAATGTAGCAAGCTATGGTGCATGCTGTGATCTGTAGTGGGGGGCTCTTACAGGAAACATGTATTTGTTACAAGGGGAGAAATTGGACTTGTGCTCAAAAGGAGCGGAGGTTCAGCGGTGTGATTGTTTCGTGCATTGGTCCATGCCAGCCTGAGGCCTGAGCGGGATTCGGTATTGGCCTTCATTTGAATGGGAGCAGCGAGCTGTGGGCACCAAATGGGCACCACGATGATGTTCGCCGGTCGGGGCCTCCCGAATTCTGGCCGGCTCCAATGCCAAGTCGACCCGCAGGTAGGTCCATGGGTGGGGGGCGGGCGGGCAGTGGCAATACCAAAGGGTGGGCAAGTTCCTTCTGGCTCCACAAAAATATAACTTGGAAAAAGCTGTTTTTGAGCAGCTTCCAGTGGCCCTAGAGTCGATGCAGGACCACGATTTGCAGAGTAAAGCAGCCTTATGCCTGTTTCAGGTGGTGGGTTGCTCGGACTATTTACAGGCCTACCTGACTAGGCATCAGCAGGGCCTTGGGCGTGGGTGTTCTCCCGATTTTCAACTCCTGGTACAAAATGGATGACCCTGAGTTGAATTTCTCCACCACAGTCTTTTTACATTTCAACAGAAAGCTAATTCTTCCGCTTTGTTTCAGAAGCCTCAGCAGACACAGTTACCTTGATCAGAAAATGCAAATAACAAGACAGCCTTCTTAAACAGGGGAAGTCCTTCGCAACAGCACGCACAGGGTTTGAGAACAGAAAGGGCAGAGACAGACAATTAAAGTACATATAATCAGCTTCCCTGCTAAGAATGTCATGGGAAATTAAGTAGTACCAGCACTAATGGATTCATTGACATTCTCCTCTTACCTTGTTTTAAGAAGCAAGCAAGAAACTGTATTTTTGGGTGCATAATTTCCTAGGTAAAACCTCTATTAAATAATGGTAGATTTTGATGCAGTAGATTATATTTTGGCCTTTCATTCTGGTATCTGAATTTAAATCAGGTCCATATGGATGAACTGAAAGAATTCCTTGTTTACTCACTGTAAGATTCCCATGTGGATACTAGGCACCAAACTACCTCACCAATCTCTCTCTGAGAGGCCATAGGATGACTTATATGGAAAATGTCACATGATGCATAAGGCGAGCTCTTCTGAGGTTGTTGTCAAAGCTCAGTGTTGGGCACAGCAGAGAAACATACATCAGAAATTCCTCTTCTGGCCTCCTGGGGATAGATCTGTGGCAATCATGGTTGCACCCCTGACCCCGTCTCAAGTCTGAGGTCAGGATAATTAGTATAATGTGGCAGCTACCTGCACTACCAGGCAACTTGTCTTGGTAGGGAGGATGTGGGAGGGATTCTGATCTGGTACTGTGCTGGCCGAAATCTGACATTGGCCCAAAAATTCGTGAGGAAGCCTTCGTGCGAGGGTAAGGCCTCCCCGCGATCTCTCACTCCGCGTTGGCTTTTTCAGTTCCAGCTCGCACGAACTTGATGTTCTGGACAGCTGCTGTGCTGGGCTTGCGTATCCCACCGGCGTAGTTAATTCGTGCGAGCTGTGGGATCACGTGACTCAGTTAGAGCCAATGGCAGAACACCATCTTCCATTCATAACTTTCACATAAGTGCTGTGAAAGTTATGAATACTATAGCCCCCCAAAAGAACCGCTAAACCTCAATTAAATTAAAAAAAAACCCCATCACATTAATAAAATAAGTATAGTTAAATAAATTAACCATTTTAAATAAAAAATTAAATTTTTGAAAAAATTTAAAATCTTTTAAAAAGTTATAAAAATAAACTTACCTCTCTTTAAAGTCTCTAAAAAAGATATACCTGTTAAAAAAAATTCAAAATAATACTTAATTCACTATTTACCTTGTTAAAAGTGGGTCTTACTCCTCCTTTTTTTATGTGTAGAATCTTCCGTACTTACCTGCGCGTTGAAACCACTAAGTGCACAGCGTGCGCGCAGCCTGTAGCGCGCACGCGGTGCACCTAGGACCCGCCCCCTTTTCCATTCACCAAGTGCTGGTTTTCAGCGCATGCGCAGTGCATGCAGAAAACCGGCAATTGGAGACAGAATACGCGAGAGTACACAGTGTGTACTCTCGCGTAGCAAGACTAATTTTTGGGCCATAGTTTTTAAACAGTTACTTTCAAATTTGCTGCTTTTCCAATGGTGATTGTTCTCAATGATAGTGGTGGGAAACCATCATTGAAAATCAGGTGAAGAGGTCTGTGCACCCATAATGGTGTCCACCCAATTTTCTACCTCTTTAAATCAATGAACAGATTTAAACAGGTGCAATCACAGCTGCTTGATTTTCTTCTGTGCGCTGTGCTCATGTAATCCTTTGTGCCCAAGTGCAAGGGAAATAAAATCTGCCCCATCATTTCTCAGTACCAGCATCTCAGCTTCATCATCTAGGCACGTAAATGGGGTTTCCGCTTCCAGTGAAGTTACGACAGCAGAGCGGGAGCAGCTCCGAGGAAATTCTCGGCCCATGTTTTTTGCATTATGTCTGTGAAGAGCACCTTTAAAAATGTTCAGTGTTAGTGTAATGTGAACCTGGATTACTGGGATAATATTCTCACCTTCTGCTGTGTGATTTAACCAATAAATTATTAACAGAAGAATATGTTGGCTCTTGTGAAGAGATCCTGTGAGGGTGAAGGGAAAACAATTAAAATCATAATACATCAAAACTGTTCTGGTGTAAACTGGGCACTGTTCACAAAATCTATAGTTGAAATACTCTAATGATAGACTGTCAATGGAACCTTTTGCTATACCTAGTTATTGATATATTTTTATGCTTCAAAGATTGACTTGATTACTAATATGGAATCTGGGCTTTGATTGACTGCAAAACTGGGGACTAAACTTCTGCAGGCCTTCCCAGTGCACTCTTGCCATAAGTTCAGCTGGAGTGTGGCTAGGGCTGCAGCCTTCTCTGCCATTTTCTATGGTGCCTTGTTTGGGTCAGAGCCCACTCCACCCTACCTAAACATGGTCACTTGTGTCAGGGTATGATCAGGGATAGGGACTCCCAGGCTGGAATTTTGTCGTCTTTTTACTCACTGGCTGGCCAGTACATTCAGCGAAAGTAGGCATATAGGCCAGCCAACCCATGTATATAGGTCCCTTCTGGAAGTACAGGCCTCGGTTGTGGTCTGGACCGTGAAAGGTTTTTAACATTTTTAAAGTATTTTTCAGCCCCCTTAGTGGTGGGAAACCATCATTGACAGATAAACGAGAGGACCTCCTTCTGACGCAAAATATTCTGGAGGAGTCAGTGCCAAAGGTTCCTGGCAGGGGAATCATAGAAACATAGAAACATAGAAGATAGGAGCAGGAGTATGCCATTCGGCCCCTCGAGCCTGCTCCGCCATTCAATGCGATCATGGCTGATCATCCAAATTCCGTACCCTGTCCCTGCTTTCTCCCCATATCCCTTGATACCCTTAGCCTTAAGAAATGTATCTAACTCCTTCTTGAATATATTTAATGAATTGGCCTCAACTGCCTTCTGTGGTAGAGAATTCCACAGGTTAACCACTCTCTGGGTGAAGAAATTCCTCCTCAAATATAAGCCTAATCGACCCAATCTCTCTTCAGACGTCATTCCTGCCATCCCAGGTATCAGTCTGGTAAATCTTCGCTGCACTCCCTCCATGGCAAGAACATCCTTCCTCAGATAAAACGACCAAAACTGCACACAATACTCAAGGTGTGGTCTCACCAAGGCCCTTGTACAACTGCAGCAAGACATCCTTGCTCCTGTACTCGAATCCTCTCGCTATGAAGGCCAACATACCATTTGCCTTCTTAACCGCCTGCTGCACCTGCATGCTTACCTTCAGCTACTGGTGCACAAGGACACCCAGGTCTTGTTGCACTTCCCCTTTTCCCAATCTATTGCCATTCAGATAATAATCTGCCTTCCTGTTTTTGCCACCAAAGTGGATAACCTCGCATTTATCCACATTATACTGCATCTGCCATGCATCTGCCCAATCACCCAACCTGTCCAAATCATACTGGAGTTTCTCTGCATCCTCCTCACAGCACACACGCCCACCCAGCTTTGTGTTGTCTGCAAACTTGGAGATATTACATCTAGTTCCCTTGTCTAGATCATTAATATATATTGTGAATAACTGGGGTCCTAGCACCGATCCCTGTGGTACCCCACTAATCACTGCCTGCCACTCGGAAAAAGACCCGTTTATTCCAACTGTTTGCTTCCTGTCTGCCAACCAGTTTTCTATCCAAATCAGTACCTTACCCCCAATCCCATGTGCTTTAACTTTGCACGCTAATCTCTTATGCGGGACCTTATCGAAAGCCGGTACTTACGCTGGTATGTTGCTCCCATGGAGTTTTGCGGCCCTGATCTTGATAGTTAGCTTTCAGTCAATGAAAACACGTAAATAAAAACTCCACATGGGTGGTGAGAACAGGGAGTAGGATAAATGAAAATGTTTAAACTTAAAAGATATTGGGAAAGAGGGTTAGAATAAGATGAATATCTATAACTGTAGAAAAGTCTTGCCTCTGGCATACATGCATCACCATCCAGATGTCACACTTTATTAAAAAAAAGAAAGACTATCTGAGTTCTTTTTACCTGCAGCCTGAAAACTACAAGCAATTTATTGACTTCTAATTCACCTCAGCATATTTACAAGCAGCTATAATTACCTGTATCCCTACAGGGAGCATTTGAGAAATGGCCTGAAAGGGACAGGCCAATCCTACAGCAGAACATTCCAATAGTGGTCCAGGCTCCAGAAAGTACCACAGGAGATCTGTTAGCTATCAAAAGAGAGTAAAATCAAGTTAAAGTAAATAACACTGATATTGTAATAGTGAAACAAAACAAACAGGATTAGTTAATTAATGCCTAAAACACAATGGCCCTGAACTTCCACAGAGTTCTCTCAATGACCCGCCATAGCTTTGGCCATAGATCGGTAAAAACACTGGAAAATTGGCTTAATGGCTGTTTTTACTCATTTAACTAATTTCTCTGGGGGGCTTGCCAATCTCCCACTAGAGAACCCACATGGACATTCTAAAGTCTCCAGAGGACTGGAGAACTGCAAATGTTACACCCTTGTTCAAAAAAGGGTGTAAGGTTAAACCCAGCAACTACAGGCTAATCAGTTTAACCTCGGAAGTGGGGAAGCTTTTAGAAATGATAATCTAGGCCAAAATTAACAGTCACTTGGACAAGTGTGGATTAATTAAGGAAAACCAGCATGGATTTGTTAAAGGCAAATTGTGTTTAACTAACTTGCGAGAGTTTTTTGATGAGGTAACAGAGAGGGTTGATGAGGGCAATGTTGTTGACGTGGTGTACATGGACTTCCAAAAGGCATTTGATAAAGTGCCACATAATAGGCTTGCCAGCAAAGTTGAAGTCCATGGGATAAAAGGGACAGTGGCTGCATGGATACGAAATTGGCTAAGTGACAGGAAACAGAGAGTAGTGGTGAACGGTAGTTTGTTGGACTGGAGGAAGGTACACAGCGGTGTTCCCCAGGGGTCAATACTAGGACCACTGCTTTTCTTGATGTATATCAATGACTTGGACTTGGGTGTACAGGGCACAATTTCAAAATTTGCAGATGAAACTAAACTTGGAAGTATAGTGAACAGTGAGGAGGATAGTGATAGACTTCAAGAGGACACAGACAGGCTGGTGGAATGGATGGACACATGGCAGATGAAATTTAACGCAGAAAAGTGCAAAGTGATACATTTTGGTAGGAAGAACGAAGAGAGGCAATATAAACTAAAGGGTACAATTCTAAAGGGGGCGCATGAATAGAGAGACCTGGGGTATATGTGCTCAAATCGTTGAAGGTGGCAGGGCAGGTTGAGAAAGCGGTTAAAAAAGCTTACGGGATCCTGGGCTTCATAAATAGAGGCATTGGGCTGGATTTTCCAAGCCCCGAGGAGGCGGGCATGGAGGCGGGACAGCCGGTAAATTTGGAGAAAGTGGGGGCGGATGGCAAAGCCGTCCCCATCCCGCCTCCGTGCCCTTTTGCCAGGAGGTGGGAAGATGTGCAGCTTTGGGTCCCGTCTCCTGGAGGCGGGAAAGGCATTTAATCCTTTTTAACTGCCTGTTAACAGGTAGTTAACAGGCAGAAAAAAAGATTAGTGCCATTTTACCTTCACAGGCGAAGGCTTCCCGACCTCGGAGAACCCCACCGGGTTGGTGGAGATGCAGAGGAGGTCTGCAGCAGTCGGAGGCACCTGGAAGTAAGGTGTAGAGGTGAGTGATGGGTGCTAGTGTGGAGTGGTAAGTATGCAAGGTGAGTGATAAGTTTTAAAAAGTATTCACTTACCTTGTTTTCTTTCTACAGCCTTCAGCCGCGGTGGATCGAGAGAGCCGACATCCTCCTTGTCAATTTCACAGACTGGCTGTTGGAACATCCGTACCAACAGCCATGTGAAATTTACAAATTTGAAAGATTTGATGAGTCCTGAACACAAGGACTCATCAAACTAAAGAGAATGTCAGTGTTTGACAGCTTCACAGAGCTGTCAAACGCTGACATTTCTTCTTTCAAGAAGTCTTGACAGATAGCACGTCTGACGTTGACGTGCTCTGTCAGTGACTTCCTCCCTAATTGGCCTGCTGAGCCCGCAGGGCAGGCTTAACAAGCTCAATCAGGGGAAAATCCCTCTGGTTGGTTAGGCGAGGATGGAGGCAGGACATTGACACGACAAGCAGCTGTCCCGCCTCCAACTTGCCTCCATTCACAAAATCCAGCCCATAGAGTACAAAAGCAAGGAAGTTATGATGAAACTTTATAAAACACTGGTTTGGCCTGAACTGGAGTATTGTGTCCAATTCTGGGCACTGCAATTTAGGAAGGATGTGAAAGCCTTAGAGAGGGTGCAGAAAAGATCTACAAGAATGGTTCCAGGGATGAGGGACTTCAGTTACGTGGATAGACTGGAGAAGCTGGGGTTGTTTTCCTTAGAGCAGAGAAGTTTGAGAGGAGATTTGATAGAGGTGTTCAAATTCATGAGGGGTCTAGACAGAGTAGATAGAGGGAAACTGTTCCCATTGGCGGAAGGATCGAGAACCAGAGGACACAGATTTAAGGTGATTGGCAGAAGAACCAAAGACAACATGAGGAAAAACTTTTTTACGCAGCGAATGGTTAGGATCTGGAATGCACTGCCTGAAAGAGTGGTGGAGGCAGATCCAATCATGGCTTTCAAAAGGGAATTGGATAACTACCTGAAGGAAAAAAAATCTAGGGCTACGGGGAAAGGGTGGGGGAGTGGGACGAGCTGAATTGCTCTGGCAGAGAGTCAGCACTGGCTCGACGGGCCGAATGGCCTCCTTCTGTGCTGTAACCATTCTATGATTCTACGAAAATTATGTTTGAAGTGTTAAGTTAGTAGGTTACAGTTAATATTACTTAAATGCAGCTATCTTGATGTTTGAGCGGCTTTATTACTGTAATTCTGTGTTTTATTCTCCCCTCCTGGTTGATGTCGATTTTCCTTACACCTCTCTGTGAAGAACCTTGGAGATTTTTTTTATGGTAAAAGCACTATATAAATGCAAGTTGTTATATTCAATGTCACAGAGCTGACTCAAACAGAGCCAGTTGGCCCGGAAGACAGGAGTTTCCCTTAACCTGCAAGTTATCTAAAGGTTAACACATTAATGGTTCAAGCTAGAAGTAGGTATAACATAGGAGTGGGAAAGCATTCAGGCCTTGTGTTTGAAGTGGCACCATCTGATACAAACAAGGCCAATTCAGATGAAGCACAAGCTAAAATATGTGGGAAAGATTTAAAATCTACTTTGGACTTCTACTTGTAGCGATAAGTATTAGCATCTTCATAAAGGTGGGGACAGAGTTAAGCAGGAATATTCATGCTAAACTGGACGTTAGAGAAAAGGAAGCTGTCAGAACTACTGTTATAATAGACATTATAACGAGAGATGTGTTGGGGTTTGGGACACTTCGGTCAATACTGAAACAGAGCTCACAACAATTCTGCAGACTATTTTGACAAGACATATCTATCAATAGAGGAGTGTACGAATAAATCCCAACACACAAAAGAGACAAGAAAGAAAAAAAATGAAACAGACAACGTATAGTCCTGCAGTTGTTTCCTGAGAATCTCCTTTTTCAACCTTTTGTTGTAACAGGATTTTTAACAGGAGACAGCATTAATAAAACTACTGTATACTTAGCAAGCATTACTAATTCCGTTGAAAATTCTGTCATTAGAGTTTTTTCTAGCAACAGTTCAAATATTTTTTTTCTAAATGAACACTGGTCCATTAGACCCAGACTTTTACATTTACCAACAGGCCAATGAAAGGAAGCTGTGAGTAGCCTAATGGACCAATGAATGCATTCCTCTGTCCCCCAATCTCTGTTCTGTGCAAACCTCCGTGGTGGACAGAAAGGTTCTTGTATGCGCATAGGATCACAGGAATTGCTAGACGAAAAAAGACTAAGGTCCATCTCGTTTGCCTGCTACCACCCTGGTAGTCGCATGACACAAAGATAATGGAGTTGTTGACTAATCATAGCAATCAATCTCTATCAATTAGTCTACAACAGACCCAGAAATGACACGAGGAAAACCTCAGTGGTGGAGAGCTTTGGGAACCATGGGTCCAACATTACCTTTTCCCTCCCAAACATGCTACACTTATTACTCAAATGCCTCAATTTACTCATATACTGTATTCCAAAATGTTATTTTCTGCAAGAAATCTATTTAATTTGCATTTGAATGAATCAATACTAACTGCTTCCCCCATCTTGTTGGGGAGACTGTTCCATAGACTGACCACTCCCTCACTGAATTATTGTATCCGTAGATCTGTTTTCAATTTACGACCCTTCAAGCGCAGGCCTTGTCCTCTGGTTCCACTTTTCTGGACAAGGTGAAACAACTTGTCAGAGTCTATATTATCCTTTAGAATCCTAAAAATAGCAAACATATTACCTCTCAACCTCTTTTCCAGTGAGAACACTCATTTACTAAGAGCCTCCAATGAACAATTGACAGCGTGGGAAGAATTGCCACATGGTCACTGTGTGTAGCAACGTTATAAATACATTCCAAAAGAACATGGTACCAGAGCAATTCTCCCCCCCGCACCCCCTGTGGGTAAAAGATACGTGTAATTCTAATGTCTATGATGTTTGTTATAAGCTGTGGACCATTGACTTTTGTCAGTTGCTGGTCTTAATGTCTTGTATTCTGAAGCCTTAATGGTAGGAACTGCGACTAAAATGTATTTACTTTTCTTTCTTGCCCAGGACAAGCATTTTGAATTTGCATTAGTGGTATATTTTTAGTGACAAATACACCTATGCATACTTGTACTGACGATCCAGAAATGGTCTGTTTGAAACAAGCAAGAAAAATATGATCAAGGCCAAGGAATTTTGAAAATTCACAGCCATACAACCTGTCACAGAAATGAATGGTGTCTACTCTGCCAAGGTTTCACTTCTCCTCCTTGGTTTCTCAGTAAAAGAATTGGAAATGTAATACTGTGCAATTTTGACATTGACAGGTTCTGTTGTTATTTCAGTTTAGCTTAAAGAAGAAACCCTTTTATTTTACTTAAAAAAAACAATACACACACACACAATGCAAAATGTTAGTCGCAGCGGGAGGTTTTGTCTTTCATGTGATAAAAATTACTTTGAATATTTTAATAGGGATTTATTTAATCTAGCGTTTTCTGTGATTAAATGCTTGGGATGCATTTTCTCCAATAAGTACTTGAGAACGAGTGGATAAAATATTTGTACTTTATAGATGGCATAGAAAAAGGATTGGATTTATTTTATATGGCAAAATGATCTCGAATAATTTATCTTAATCCTTTTATTGAAGTCATTTAAGCTATTCCATATCCATATGTCTTTCTACAGAGT
Organism: Squalus acanthias; assembly: GCA_030390025.1. Taxonomy (NCBI): domain Eukaryota; kingdom Metazoa; phylum Chordata; class Chondrichthyes; order Squaliformes; family Squalidae; genus Squalus; species Squalus acanthias. The sequence continues at coordinate 96,305,740 of CM059433.1, forward strand.
TAGGCAATGGAATGTAACAATAGTATTCCGGATCAATGGGATTCCAGGGATGCTGTCGATCAACTCCACAGTTTTTGACAATCAACTGAATGCAATTGTATTCCCAATAACCTAGTGTTTGCCATTTCTATTTTAGGACTTGGTTAAAGGTATTAGCATAGACTGAGATGATCAAATATTCGATTTGGCATGATGGTTCTTAAATTACTGAGCTTGGTGGAGCATGGGGGACTGTACCTATGAGTAGCAGTCTGTCAGGATTGAATATCGGGGGTATTGTAGATATTCTGGAGTCTGGCTTGTTTTTTTTTGAGAATCAGTGACTTTTTATTCCACGCTATCTTACCCTCTATTCCTTTGTAGAATTAACATCGTTCACCGGCCACAAATTCAGGAAGAATGGCGCTGCATCTCTCTTTGTATAAATACATTTGAAATAGCTGGGATCCATGCACTGCGATCCTGCTATCTTTAGGGTATTGTGATTTCTGTTGTTAAAACTGTTGATGCAGGGATCATTATCCATTGCAACATTCATATTTGCCAGTTACAATGTGTTGCCGATCTCTTTTACACTTTTTGGTGACACATTTTATTTATTTTTGTAATGGTCTAAAACAATTTGTGGTCGCAATAACAGGATCCATTGTTTTATCTTGGCTGGTAGTGTTGCAACAGGATGTGTAACCATGGGCTAGAAAATTGGACTAGGATCCCTATTGTTAGATCTCCATATCACCAGACCACCACCATTCTGTAATGCACACACCTCTTAGGCTCGACTGAATTGGTCTTGTACAATTAAATATTCTAACATATTTAAATTAAGTATTGCATGATTTACATGGAGTACCAAAGTAAGGAAATAATGGCTCAAAAATTGCTGTGGCAGGCCAATGAGCGATGCCCGCCTTTAGTTAGACTTGCCCTTGCTCGTTTAATGTTGATGATATTTTGGGCTGCAAGTAGTTGAAAGTGCGAGATGGAAATGGTGCGGCACCCTCTACAGGGCATCTGGGACATAACTGAACAGGGCAAGCAACTGTGTGACTCATTAACCAATCAGATTGAAGGATTCTGAAATTAACAGTGCAAAGACTGAGAAGGAAGTGTAAATTAGATTGGGTGAATTCAATGTCAAATCAGGTACAGAAAGAGAAATAAAGAGAGGGAAAGAAAGATTGGATTAAGAGAAAGAGAAAAAAGAGACAGAGAGAAAAAGTTCTAAAAAAAGTTTAATTTTAATTGTTTTTAAAATCTCCAACAACAATTAAAACCTGAAGGAATGAGACCCCACACTTGTAATAGTTAATTTTCAGTGCCCGAGAGGTTGATTGGCAGTAATGAACACTTATCACGTTGTTAAAAGTGTACAGGAAACTCTTTTGTATCCGGCACCGACGGGACTGGGATGGTGCCGGTTGATTAAAAATTCCGGATAACGGAGAGGTATATCTACCGAGGCTATTTTTAACAAACAAAAATAAAAAAAATCAAGAAATGTGCAGTATAATTGGGTACTCCCTGACAGAATGTTGTGTTAAATGGATGGTGGAAGATGCTTGATTAAGTACAGTAATGCCAGTTGAGGGTAATCCATAACTCTTTAATTACTTAACAGTAAAACAAAACTTATAAACGACTGTATACTGTAGTTTTCGGAGTATGAATTCTGCCGGTTATTAGAGAATTCCGGATATTTAGGTGCCATTTAAATGAGAGTTTCCTGTACTTAGACTTGATTTAACTTTCTGTGGCAAGTTTACTTCATATTTTTATTTTCTTTATTTGTTCATGGGATGTGGGTGTCACTGGCATGGCCAACATTTATTGCCCATCCCTAACTTGCCCTTGAGAAGGTGGTGGTGAGCTGTCATTTCAGAGGACAGTTAAGAGCCAACCACATTGCTGTGGGTCTGGAGCCACATATGGGTCAGACCAGGTAAGAATGCCAGATTTCCTTCCCTAAATGACATTAGTGAAACAGATGGGTTTTTACGTCAATCCAGTAGTTTCATGGTCACCATTACTGATACTAGCTTTTTATTTAATTAACTGAATTTAAATTCCTCAGCTGCCATGGTGGGATTTGAACTCATGTCTCCAGATAATTAGTCCAGACCTCTGGATTACTCGTCTAGTAACATAACCACTATGCTACCGTACCTCACATCTACCAAATAAGTAAAGGAACTTCACGCCACTCAATGCATTTGAATAGGGAGCTAGTCAGCGAGATGCCATTTTCACAAAGTTAATGGCGGAGCAGCGCATCTCCGACAGCAACTTTCTGATTTCTGCATTTAATTGCACATCTGCCCTCGCCTGAAGTTGCTATGGCATTTGCACATAAATAACGTTATTAGCCTTGCTCTTATTTTGACAGTAATCTTTTGGCCAATGATAAATTTGTACGTAACATAGGTAAGGACACAGTGAGTAGTTTTGGGAATAGAAAGGACATTAAAGCCATACAGAGTGTGCAGATTCACCATGATGATGCCAGGGATGGAAAACTATAGTTATGAGGAGATAGTTGAGATATGGCTTCCTTCTTGTACACTTAGTATGGAATTGTACTGTGCAAACATTTGCATATCTCGAATGGGCCTGTCGGAAGCTTTGTGCACAAGGGAACTAATAAAGATTCTGAGGGGGATTGACAGGGTAGATGCTGAGAGGTAGTTTCCTCTGGCTGGAGATTCTAGGACTAGGGGACTCAGGATAAGGGGTCGGCCATTTACGACAGATGAGGAGGAATTTCTTCACTCAGAGGGGTGTGAATCTTTGGAATTCTCTACCCCAGAGGGCTGTGCATGCTGAGTGGTTGAGTATATTCAAGGCTGAGAGAGATAGATTTTTAGACTCTAGGGAAATCAAGGGATATGGAGATCGGGCGGGAAAGTGGAGATGAAGTCGAAGATCAGCCATGATCTTATTGAATGGCGGAGCAGGCTCAAGGGGCCGTATGGCCAACTCCTGCTCATAATTCTTATGTTCTTATTTCTTATGTAAAGGAGAAGAGGGTTTTTAGCCATTGTTTTATTTCCAGTTTTACAGTACATTTTTGGTACAGTACTGGTTTTTGATACTTTTTTTGGTATTTTTAGATTTTTTAATGTCCTTTTAAAGAATAAAGCTGCTAAAAGAGGTAAAATCAAATAGGAGCTCTTACAATACAAACTTTCATGGAAGCTCAGAGAGTGATAAGGCATTTGGGTGCAAACTGCAGAGTCCCCTTGCAGCTGATGAGTCAAGTTAAAATTAATGAAGGGCTTAGTTTTGAAGCTCCCAGTGGAGTGAAAAATCCGCAGGTGAGGTATGGCCAGTGCAAGTCCCCGGATGCACCCAACCAGGACCTCTGCCACTGACCCTGCCAGAGTTCACAGGGTCAGAGGAAGTTCCCACTTTTGCTCATGAAGGGTACCTGTGCCAGTAGGATTACATCTAGGGAGAAAAACTGCCCCCACAGTCTGCAATTTGTAATGTAACTTATAGGTTCTGGGGAGGGGGTTGGCTGCCTTTGTAAGGAGGCCACATTCAGCAATTTAAAAAACCTCACTCGCTTTCAGGGGTCCAGAGCATGATCTCAGCTTGGACCCCAAGGTGGGCCCACGACCGTCATTCAGTGAGATGGTACGCTTGGACTGCCAGCACTGAGAATTCCCGTCTCCCTGGCCTCCTGATTGGCAGTGATACACCTCAGCCAATTTTATGAATGAGTACTCCTTATGTGGAGCCTCACCCACCGGGAATGCATATCGGGGAATCACGGGCATGCTCCTCAAGATTTTTCACCCACAGTTTCTAATTATGCACTCCTGGCTGGTCATTCTCCATACTGGGAGCAAGCATCATCCTTGATAGAAGTAAACTAGTTAGCAAAGCCGGCAATAGATGTTTCTTCTGTTATTACCACTATTCTTATTTTTGATCACAGTCTGAATTGGGTGTGCAGGTTTGAAGAAGAAAATTTAGATCCATTCTTATGGAATCAGGATGGAGAAAAAGACCATTGCAACTTAACACAACAACATGACCTGACATGGGTTATATATTTAAGGGTAAATATTTGAGGTGGATTTTATGGAAGGCATGGTCTGTTTTAAAGAGATAGATTAAAACAAAATGTACATGGGGTAGGAATAGAAAATTCCAACGTACGTCGATTGAGAAATATTTAAAGTAGAAACATGGGGGAAGGGTTCAAAGGAAGCATTAAATGGAGAAAAATATAATCATAGAGGAAATAGCTCTGACGAGGGACCTGAATTGTTAAGAAACTAAGGGGGAGAAATTCACTATCGCCCCATTTAGGGCGCTAATTTTTAAAGGTTTGAAAAGTTAGCGCCGTTTGTGCTCCAAGAAGGATGTGGAGCGCTAAATCAAGTGCTCCACTTCCTTCTTGTAGCGCAATCGGCAGCAGGTGGGGCCATGCTACCGCGTTCAGAGGCTCCTTCCCTCCCTTAAAGGGAAGGACCATCGCTGCAGGCTCTGCAATAGAAAAAGGATCTACCTGGACCACCAAGGCAACCGTGATCCAGCGCGATCAACCCGGCACTCAAGCAGAGTGCTGGGCTGATCGATCACGGGCAGGAACCCACGAAAAAAACCGGAACAAGAAATATAAGTTGTTTTTTACTTAACTCAGCCACCTCGCCTTTAATCATCGCCCCCGAAGCGGCCGACCGCCTGATGCACGCCTCCTGCAGCTGTCGGTGTTTTTGACTGGCGCTGCTCAATTTCGGGTCGGGGCGCTACCGGGGCGATGCGCACGGCGATGACGTCATGATCTCCGGGCGAAGGAGATCGGGGCACAATGCTGTAGCGCCACCACAAACCTCCCGCCTAATATGGCAGGAGTCGATGTCAGCACCGCGCCTGGTCGCAAAGCCATTTGCGCCTCATTAGCGCCACCCGGGGCGCTAACGGGAGGCGCAAAGGCACCCAATTTCGCCCCCTAAGAAGTAAAATAATGGCTGGGAAGTTCCTCGAAGCTGCTCTGGCTTCACCACCATACCTTGTCCAGAAATGCAGCAGAAACCCCATCTCTGCGCGTAAACAGAATTTCTGCTGTACTTCTGGACAATTTATGGCAGTGGAGCCAAAGCAGCTCTCAGGAATTTCTTGGCCCTTGTCTGAGAATAATTTACAAAAGGGAGAAAATGATACCAAGCATTTGAAATCTCGAGGGTAATTAGGGATGGGCAATAAATGCTGGCCTTGCCAGCGATGCCCACATCCCATAAACGAATAAAAAAAAAGTGAAGGAATTTAGAGGAAGGATTTTAGGAGGCTTGTCACCCAGATGGACTTGGACAAAGAAGAGCCCTTGACCGAATTACTCTCATCCCTCCAGATTGCCCTAGAATTTTACAGCACAGAAACTGGTCTATGTCGGTGTTTATGTTCCACACGAGCCACCTCCCACCTTACTTCATCTCACCATATCAACAAATCCTTCTATTCCTTTCTCCCTCATGTACTTATATATCTTCCCTTTAAATACATCCATGTGAATCGCCTCAACCACTCCATGTAGTAACGAGTTCCACATTCTCAACCACTCTCTGAGTAAGTTCCACATTCACACCACGCTCTGATTAACCTTTCCATTAAATAGCAGGCAGAGGATCATTATAGGGTTGCGTTTAGAGCTCGTCCTCTATTATCGCCAAGAGTAATTTTCAGCCTCAACTATTTTAAGGTATTAAAAACAGTAAATGTATGAAATGTGCAGCAGATTGATCAGATGGGCCTGAAAATGTGCAATCCCTGTGTCTGAATGGTGAGGCTCCGAGCTGCACTCGATATTACACCTCGGGCCTCATTTCCATGGAGCCGGTGATCAGTGGAGAGTAGCAAGCAGCTCACCAGTGAAGTGTGGTTGAAATTGGGATGTTGCGGCCGTCGCAGCGGTCCTCAGGTGAGTAAGGAAGGGGGCAATCAGGTCGGGAAGGGGGATGATCGGGTCTTGAAGGGGGCGATCAGGTCGGGAAAGGGGGCGATCAGGTCGGGAAAGGGGACGATCAGGTCGGGAAGGGGGCGTTCAGGTCAGGAAGAGGAGCGATCAGGTCGGGAAGAGGGGTGATTGGGTCGGGAAGGGGGTTATCGGTTTGGGAAGGGGGCAATAGGATCGGGAGGGAGCCGCAGTGATTGGGGGCAGGGGGAATGGCTGGCAGCGGCCTGCGTTCTTTGAATGTGGAATCGGGAGGATCACTCCTGTTCCTCCCAACTTAAAGTTCAGGTACGTATATTTTTAAAAGTAACCTTGTTGGTTGCAGCCGAACAGGCGGTCCCTTTAAGGAATGCTTGTTTGGCTGGGTTTTCCTAAGTGCAGCCGGCATTCTTCACTCCTACTCCTCCGGGCCCCACAAAGGAAAGCAAAAACTTACCTTTAATGGTCTTTTCTGCTTCCCTCCTCTTCTCACTTGACTTTACTTGGCGGGAAAGTTGCAGTGGCTTCTGTGCTTAATTTGGAGTTCAAATCTTGGTCGGGGCCTGATGATGTCTTCGGAAACCAATCTGCATATTTAAAGTGCCTTAACCACCTGCTCAGAAGAGCAGGTTAAGATTGAAGATGGGGGGATCAAGGCAGGACATCAGCGGGTAAGTCACCTGGCCGATTTTAACAACTTACCCTTCTGATTTGTGCTGGGTGGGTAGGGTTAAAATTAACCTCAGAATTACAAAATGCAGGAAAATGTGTTAAGTGAAGTATCAAAAATCATTCACACCTTCTGCATTCACAAGCACCTTTAGTAATTTCTAAATCCACCAGTCCTGCAAAGTGCACCTTTGCGTACTTAAGGTTTTTTCCCCAGGTGATAAAAATTATGAATTGTAAATGGACAAAAGCTCATGGGGAGCATACCTGTGATTTTCCAATATGCTCTGCTAGCATCGGCAGCACACAGTCAGAAAATCGGCCCATATATCTGCTGCCTCACTTGCAGTACAAGCATTACGTATAATTCCAAATATTATTAATACAACTTCTTGAGTCCAACAATAACCGCACATAAATACCCTCTACAAAATGAGAAGTAGCAAGCACCTTGAATTCCAGGTATGATGCTTCTGTCATAGTGATAGCCGCCCATACATTTGCACTATTTCCACCTCATGTTGCTGCATTTGGATTCTGTACACTATTATGCTATTTTTCTTTGACTGCCTGAATCTGAACTTTGAACTTTTGATTTCTGAACAGTACAATTCATTTTACAAGCAGCCTCTGGCTATACTTGTCACATCACCTGTCACCACACATTCCCTGGAATGTGAAGAGGTGCTGGCCAAATTTTTGAATTGCTTCAAACTAGGCTAGTTTGGAACAAATTGAGCCAATTTGGATTTGTAACTGACTATGAAGCTTATCTGTCAGAGCTTTATCCTGGAATGAAACTTGGAATGCTGTGCAGACAGAGCACACTGCAGCAATACCGGTTCGGAAATGTATCTCTTTCCCCCATGGGGCCACACCAGAGCGGTATTGCACTCTTCCTCTGTTCTGCGATGCTTGTATCTAAGCAGCAGGAGGAGATTTTTGTGCAGGCACTCAACTGTTTGTTTATATTATGTGCAGCTGAAAAGTGGGTGCAATTCAAACTAGGATCAAACCTGAATGACAAAAGAATACAATTGCTTAATGGAGAATACAGGCCCTATTTTGCAAGAATGGCAACAATAGGATTGAAATGACTCTTGGTACAGTCACAGCTGTACTGGCAGCTCTGGGAGTTGGCTGTACCAAATTTACCAGTGTAAGACATCTTTTACTACTTGACGCTTGGTGTAAAAGTCCTAGGTGCGACTAGTTGCTGTTTACATTGTCATTTCAAATAATATCCTAATCTAGGTTGTGAACTATTAAGATTCACAGAATAAATATAGGGCAACATTTTCTGAGACCCCACATTACCAGTGCAGTGGGAAGTTTAATGAAAAATCGTGGTGCAATGTCTATGAGTAGATGAAATCTCAGGAAATTTCACTCACTAGTTATTGTGCTGGGGAAGGTGTGTTCAAAAAGTGGAGAAATAAAATATAACCATTATAGATGTGACTGATTTATGGCAATCTTGTGCAATGGCAGTGACTCAATTTTGTGTTTATTTGATGGATGCCCTTTAAAATGCACCGTGCAGTGCAGACTCTTAGGTGATAAGTAACTCCAGCTTTTGATATTTTTACAAAGCACTTTAAAACCAATAAATTACTTTTGAAGTGGAATCACTGTTGTTATTTAGGTAAATACAGCAGGCAATTTACACATGCAAATCCCACAAATATAGTAAATGCAATGAATGACCAAATAATCTGTTTTTGGCGATGGCTGAGAAATGTTGGCCAGGATACCAAATACCCAGTTCTGATGAAAGGTCATCGATCTGAAATGTTAACTTTGTTTCCCTCTCTACAGATGCTGCCTGACCTGCTGAATATTTACAGCATTTTCTGTTCTTGTACCAGGAGAACAGCCTGCTCCTTTTCAAATAGTGCCATGGGCTCTTTTATGTCCACCTAAGCTGGCAGACTGGGCCTCGGTCTCACATCTAATTCATAAGACAGCACCTCTGACAATGTAGCACTTCTTCAGTACTGCACTGAAGTGTCAGCCTAGATTAGGTGCTAAAGTTTGTAGCCAGGGCTTGAACCCACAATCTTCTGACTCAGAAGAAAGGGTGCTACAAGTTGTGCCTAGCTGACACTTATTTACAGAGCCATTTTGTCCCCAAGTACTGTAACTTTCATGAGTAGCTCATGAAGCTACTGTGAGTATTTAGCTCTGTTGCTCCCTATAAATATTAAGATATGTTGCCAAATTTGGCTTGAGTTGCTGTCTGAAAAGGAAGAACAGGCAGTTTTAAGCAGTTATGTGGTATTGCCACTGTCAACTGCCTGAGTATAACAGTAATTGTAGAGGATGAATTAGAACTGGCATTCCATTGGATAAACTTTGTGCCACGCTACAAGACATTAATATTGGAGATCATCTCAGTTAAGTTATTTCAACAGTGATCTGTTCTATTTATTTAGTGCATGTCATTTAAAAAGTAAATGAGTGTATAATTTATACCCCAGGTTTGCAAGTCACAAACATCTCCGTGAGTTACGCAGTGGGTTTTACTATAATGCATTTAATTTTATTGATGCTCTGGCACAGTACGATATTTGTGCTTTTCCTTTATTTCTGTGAATTTAATTAAAATTGTTGAGGCGGACTTCTCATTTCATAATATTGAAGATAAAAGTTCTTACTACAGACTAAATATCAGTATTTTTCACCCCAGCAAAAATATTAGCACATGATTGTACCCATATTATCTCAAATTATAATGACATTTTTTTTTAATCCAGCAGTCCCGTTGATCTTGTTAAAGAAAAAAAAATCACTTTTGACATATGTGGTCAGGTTATCAATTCATTTTACTTTACTAATCTCCTGTCTTTTTATTCTGTCTACTCTCCTTTTTTTCTTGAATTCTCTCTGCTGTCTCTTTCTCTTTTCCCCAAAGGTCACCATGAGGTCTGTGTGACTCGTTAATGGAAGAGTACAGCTTGCTAACAGCCCTGTCAGTGCCGTCATACCACAGCCACTCAGCCCCTACATCAAGGAGCTTTCTCTGTTTCTCTGCCTGCAAAATGACTCTGAGGAGCCAGCCCGGATGATATTTTTTTAACAGCGCTCATTTTATTTGAACTGCGCTCCCCGAGAGTGCTTGGGGCTGCCACGCACCGCTCGCCGCCTACCTGCTCAACTGCGGGGAAACAAGCTTCTGAAGGCTTTAATGGGATTTTGCCCGAGGCTATTTTATTAAGATGTCGGCTTTCTGCTGCCTATGCAGCTGACACCATTCCCTGTCAGCTGGCCTTCAACAATGCACTGAATTACTCGCTTCAATTAACATTCATGGCTTGGTGCAGGGAAATGAGGGGGAAAGAGCTTTGCAGGCCAGATGAGCCATGGTTAGAAAGGTTAAAAAGACACTATTCCGCTTAGGTGGGGCTTTGAAAATAAAAACAGTATTGCTTTTTATGCAGGCTGCATTTTAAACTGTTTAATCAGAATTGCTTTCCTTCTTTTATCCTATGCTATGTATTCTGTTAAAACCATTCAACAAGGCAAACACAGATAAGTTTAAGTACCTAGTTTATATGAAAGCTTGTGCGGACACATATTTACACACATTTTAAATTGTATATATATAATCATTTTAGAGATAAAGGTCCCAAATTTGACTCCATATAAAATCAGTTTTAGAATCAGGTTATAATCCTAGATTTAAAAAAAATGAATAAAGTTGTAGTGCTAATGTAAGTAAGTCTGTGTAGATAAGTTTAGAGTTGAAGTGCCTTTTCATACATTTGGGTAGAAAATCCAAAAAGTTATCCTTTTTACAGAACCTGCAGATTGACCACAGATTGTGTGATCCCTCAGGTTTTATCACTTTGAACTATTTCCTTTAGCACTTTGAACTATTTCCTTTAGCACTTTGAACTATTCCCTTGACCTTGATTTCAAGAAGTCCTCAAACTCCAGTTATATGCACAAGAGTATCCTCTGTGAACATTTTTAAACAGAAAAATTCACAAAATAGTTGCTCAAATTGTAACCGCTTTGCGATTATAAACCTATATTTCGGTCTGAAGAATAAACCTCTAGGACAGCATTAACCTATATTGAGGATTGAGCTGCTATTTTCACTTTTTTGTACAATCTGTAAAATGTCACTTCTTCATGTGTTTCTGTAAAACAGATATACATAAAACAGGTGCAATTCAATGAAGATTTTGTTCAAATTAACCAAGATATCATGTGCACTAAATGGCTGTTTTCTAGTCTAAATATATACTGGGAGATGTTATCTATGTCCTTTCCTCTTCTTTTACTGTTTGAAAATAACTGAATGTTTTGAAACATATTTTTAAGGTTTGTGTCCTCTTCCCTTTATTTTTCCTCTACCATCCTTGCTGTCTTCCTTGGTTAGGAGGTTGAAATTCTCCAGCCTGCAGACATATGCTGTTCTTCGCTTGACCTGCTAGGAAGTGTGCATGAGTTGTACAGTAAGGGATGCTTCTCTGCTTAGTTCCCCTTCCCTCCCCCAGACGAACCAACTCAGACTGGCAAATTGCACTCCAGGGAGTGCCAGAGTGCGAATGTCAATCAAGACTGGGATTGGAACGGAGTTCTCCTAGCTGAGAATCCAACATGTTAGCAAAGCAACTACTGGGATGGCATACCAATAAACTATTATTTTAAAAGATTAATGATTTTTCAACATGGTGGGCGATGTCACATAAAAAGCTCTGCAAGAAACACATTGATCAGTAAAATGCTTGAAACTGTTAACAGGTCTACAGACCATTTTTCCAACTGTGTTTAAAGTTGAATACATATGGCTTTTCTCTCATACTTTTGTAATGATGTTAGTTGTTTTGCACTAAAACAATAAAATTGGTTGATTAAAGCTTTACAAAACTGAAAGGAAGAATACATAATTGTTAAAATGGTTATGATATGAAATAATTTCCTTTCTTTATAGCACTGCAATCACTACAGCCATGATTAGTGCAGGGAAGGAAAGCAGTAAGTATACTGATACACATCAGAATCCAAAAGTCATAGAAATGAGCCTCAATTTTCAATTTCCAGATGCTCAATTTTCCTATTTGGAGTTCAAGACATTTCACTTTAAGAGAGATATAAACTGGCATTCTTTGTATCCTTGTGCAGTGATGGCATACCTCCTGGATGTAAGCAGTCATATTCAGAAAAAGGAGAGACTTATTGAAAAACAATACTTTGGAATAGCTTATAATGTATTTGCTAAAGCCTAAAAGAAGTGATGCTGTTCCTTTAAGAATCCAGTATGTGGATGTACACTTTAAGTTCATCAAAAAATTAAGATAAAAATATCAAATACTGAATTTTCTCAGATTTCCACCATTCACGTTTCTCTTGTTATCCTCCCAAATTTAAAATGTTTACTGAGATTGTGTCCTGCGCTATCAGATGTACAGAATAAATTAAGAAAAAATACATTTTGCTTATAATTACTAAATATTGACCTTGTGAAATACTGTACTGTGCGGAAAATACTGATACCTGTACAATCAATTCCTGATAAGGGAATAGTCTATTGGGGAAATTTACCAACCTCTCAGATCCAGTGGAGGCTCATGTTTGAAGGAAGCATGGGTAAGAGATAAGGCAACAAAACTGTAGCTCCAATTCTTCAACCTGTTATTCCATTGAGTGTGGCTTCCTGCTGAGAGTGTGGGATTGGTGAATTTACCTAATGTGTCGTTCAATTGTGGGAAAAAAAAGGATGACCACTAAAATATTCCTGAAATTACTGAAAAAATAAATATCCGGGAAGTTGGATTAACATGGTTTCATGAAACAGGGAACAATGATGCTTGAAAGATCCAAACAAAATTAGATAGTTGGGTAATGATGTTATTGAAGGAGTGACCAACTGCAAAGACTCTAGTAAATCTTTGTCTCCCATTGCTGGTGTGGCTAAAGACTGTAGTAACACCCAACGGCTAGAAATTCCCCTCGAGCCCTGTTTGGGGCACTAAATCAGAAAAGCTGAAAAAGTTAGCGCCAGGCGCTACCCTCCTCCAGCCTTTCTAAAATTCCCACATTTTGCTCCAAGAGGGAAGTGGAGCGCTAAATCAAATGCTCCACTTCCTTATTGGAGCGTAAGAGGGGGGAAGTTCGCGACCCAGGGGACACGGCTCAGCAGTGCCACGCACAGGGCCGCGTGGCGCTGACACGTTGCAGGGGCGCTTTGAATTAAAGGGAAGGGCCCCACGCTGTGAACTCTGCAGTTTTTTTTAAACTTACCTGCAGCACTGGGGAGCGAGGGTGCCACGCGATCAGCCCGACACTCAAGCAGAGCGCCGGGCTGACCGATCACGGCACGGACCCCGCGTCCGGAGCCAAAATAACATTTTTCAAAAAAGCCAACATTTTTTTCAGGGCGGCCGGCCACCTCATCTTTAACTTCTGCAGCCGCCCTGCTTGCGTCCCCTGCGGCAGTCGCTGCCATCGCCTGGCGCGGCTGCAGGGAGCGAAGGGGAATTTTTCTGCTGGGGCTCTACCGCGATGCGCCCGGAGATGACGTCATGATCTCCGGGCGCATGAGATCGGGGCGAAACCCGGTAGCGCCGCCACTAACCTCCCACGGAATTTGGCGAGAGGCGCGGGCAGGCGAAAAGGCCTTTGCGCCCCGTTAGCGCCCCCCACAGGAGGCACAAAGGAGGGGAATTTCTCCCCCCAAAGGTTTAATTTTCTCTTTGAGTGGCAGCAATATTATGAATGCATCACAAGAAGTTAGATTCTGTTATAAGTTACCAGAGTGGTTCCTGACCAAACAACTGTTTCTCAAAACCTGAGGATCCGCATGGCTGGACAAGAATCTCTGCCAAGCAATATTTACATGATAAACCCATCTAACTAAAGAAGCTAATGATTTATTCAGTACATTAAACAGCTCTAAAACTGCTCACTATTTGGTTTGTCTGTTGTAATCCTAAATCATATAGCGAATAAATATTTTATCCTCTAATAAAGCTACTTAACTGCTAATTAAAACATGGTTAATTATCAACATTTCTAGAATATCAGGACAGGTATTGCTGCCTTATAAAAGAAGTGAAAATAAACGTGATCTGAATGGTTACAGGCCGATTTCAATTTTGTTCTCTACATCTAAAATGCTAGAGAGGATGACACTTGAAAAGCTTCATTATCATCCAGAGGTAAATGTCTTGTTATATGTCAGCTAATGTGACTCTTATAGTGCAAGCACACTAAATATTCCTCATGGCTCACATTATCGTTTCAAAAATCTTTGACTCATTTTTAATCATTGTTTAATATTTAAGTTGATTTCAATCAGGAACATTTACACTATTCATCCTCACACATACATTTACTGTAAAGGTGCCTTCAGGCGAATTCAGGTAAATGATTATAAAAAGTGCCTTGAATAAGTGTAACACATGTAATAAGTAAACTGTTTGCATGTCTGTGGAAAAACCTGTTCAAATATTTTAACAAAATAAATTAAGGCACACTGCATTAAACTGAATTTTTCAGAAGCAGTCACTCAACAGCAATTGACCTTGTAGTACAAGATGCAATTTTCATTTTCAAATATTTTAGGTACAATATAATGACTTCTAAAACATAAACCATCTTGTGACATATCAAATTTTGTAGCTTGTTTTGTGTTGGCAGCAACTTTGAATCATAATTACTGCAGGCGGCATACAAGACATAATTCTGAACATTGGTTGGCTAGAACAGGAAGCTGGAGTTTGGCACTAACGGTCCACTTTAGTCGCATTTATACAAAACAGGACGTTGCTACCAGAGGAATAAATTCTCCAAAAACGTCAACTATGTTTAAGCTTTAGGAGGGAGCAACGAGCACTGCTAACAATGTCAGCTGTAATTGATAGCATTTTTACTCTGTATGTCATCTGGAAGATTCAGGGTTAACACTTCTTGCCAATCTTCTGTGTATTGAGGTCAAGAAAGCCGACGCAAGTGCAACAGATCTGTAACAGTTTTCTTTGCATTTCACACTTATATTTTTGATCTATGTACCAATTAGTCCCACACAATTGACCCAGTTCAACTGTTGGGCCAATGAGATCAAAACCAATAAGCTGTTGCATTCTTCTATCAAGAGTGCTGGATTGGGCTTTTCAATTCCTAAAATGATACAATTTGTTCTGTATTCTTCTGGTATTCTTTCACTCTGTCTCTCATTTCTGTTTAGGATTTAACCTGGGTCACTTCCACTCTCTTTTATCTCCAGGGACCCTTCTGCAATACCAGTAACACTTCTTCCAGGCTGATTTGCAATGCTAAAGACACAGTATAGTTCATGTTATACCATGAGTAGTGAGAATATGTCAAATTTGATAATTATGTGTTAACTCAGCTGGTAGACCTTGCTGCTGAAAACACCTAACAAATAATTTATGTCACATCGCATTCAACCCTTAGGAGGCCTACTTAATATTTGTAAGATTAACTTGCTATTGATACAATCACTAAATAATAATTAAGGCATGAAACGTTTGCAGTTTTTACAGGAAAACTACAGTGATTAGACTGTGAGATTAGGTTTAGGGTTTTCAAGGAAAAATAAATGATAAGATGGTTTTATTGGTTTCCTTATTCAAAATTATGCAAAAAACCCTTCACTTTATGTAATGAAATTACAAATGCTGAGCACAATTTTCCCTCGGGTGAGCAGTAATAGGTTTGCTCGTAGAATTTTTTGCAGAATTTTTATGTATATTTTGTGTTTTATTTTTACTCATCAAGGTCAATGCTGGGGGATGGAACACTTATTCCACCCAGCATTAATATCTCAATTCCAACTTGAAAAAAGCACCCTGTATGATAGCAGGGTGCTATTTTCCAAGAAAGTTGTATTTGTGGCCTCTCTGATGACCTATCAATTTCCACTATGGACTTGCATGTTCCCGGAACTGGGCTGAAACTTTCCGAGCTCATTTCACTTCAGGACCAGACAGAAGACATTTTTACCCCGTAAACCTAAGTTCTAGAGGCGAATGAATTCTGTTCTAATGCAATTATCACCCTGTGTCGGTGGAAATAATGGGGCTGATAATACAATAACAGGCACCTGAAGCACTGATATGCATCTGGTGCTAGCTCCCTATGTTATCAGATGCAAAGCCCTGAGGCCTACTATGTGCCTGATAGACATAACATACCACAATGCAACCCTGAAGCGCTTTGAATTCTTCGAGCAAGCACATATGTGAAGCTTGATACATCCTACAATTTTATGTTAATGAGGGGTCCTCTCCATTGTCTGATCCGGAGCAGCACTCAATAGTCTGAGCACTTGTATGAAACAGGGAGGTCTGTTCCGTTCAGTTGGGTCCTTGTTGTTAAAGGTACATTACTGTTATTGGTGCGTCTCATAACAATTGATTGTGTCTGCACTGTTTTGGTCTTATTGGACAAATTAAGTTATGGAAAATTGTTGGAGCTTTTCTGATTGCTATTTAAAGCTGTACTGCATCTTTTGTCAATGATTGTTTCTCGAGCTGTAGTTGTCAGAGAGCTCATTAGGATCCAGCTATATGAATCCCTATGGACATAGCTTTGCAGGTTCTGGAGTAGCAGTGGTGGAGCTAGTTTTAGCCAATTAAGGGGAAGGGGACATTTGGGCAACCTGGCGGGAAGGGGACTGAGCTGGGATACTGACATACTTAGTACAAAGGCTAAAGTACAAACTACACAGGCTTTCAGACTGAACCTCGAGTCCAAAGAAGGATGACATTGGTTCCTGGGAGCAAAATGGGAGCAGTCCTCCAAAGCCACATTGGCCGACCTCAAAATGATTGGGTGTGTTATTCCCCCCTACCGACTACCCACTGGCAACGCCACTGTGGAGCAGTAGGAGGTGAAGGAGGAAGTCGCTCAGAAGAGATATGCTAAAGTATTGAGATTGCATCTTGGATGGTTCAATTCGGAAGTATCTTTATGCTGACATTCGTGTCTATCTGTACCTGTCTGAAGAAACCTATCAGTGCAAACTACAATTCCCAAAAGAAGCCATCACTGAACTCTGCACCATCCTGCAGCCAGACTTGGAGGACAGTTCCTGCAAAGGATTAGCTCAGTCAGTGGCCATCAAGGTTACAGCTTTGAAATTTTTTGTGGCAGGCGCCTTCCAGAAAAGTGCAAGATATCTTTGTCACGTTTCCCAAGCTTTAGTGCACAACTGTATCAAGCAGGTAATTGATGCATTGTTTGCCACAGTCAGGAATGTCATCACATTTCCTGTGGAAAGCAGACAGCAGCAAGAAAGAGCTCTCCACCTCTACCATGTGGCAGGATTCACAAATGTGCAAGGCAACTGAATGTACTTATGTAGCCGTGTAGCTCCAAGCTCTAATATACTGTTATTCATAAATAGAAAAGGCGTCCATTCCATTAACGTACTGTGACCACAGGAACAGAATTGTGCATGTGAGTGCGCATTATCCTGGCAGCCCCATTTGTAAGTTATTTGAAGGGCCAGAAAGACTCTTGCGGTAGCTTTTGGGGACTGAACATATGTCCTGTAGGTGTGACTTATGACATCACTGTAGTACAGGAAACTCTTTATTAACCGGCACCCAAATATCCGGAAATCTCTCTTAACCGGCAAAATTCTTGAGTAGGTAACCGGGGTTTTCCTTCATCTCTCGTTTAAAATTAACTTTAAAAAAAACCCCGAGGCGTTTGCCTTGTATCGGAGCGTGTAGATTGGGAGGGGAATGTGCAGCCCGGGTAGGCAGTGGACACGACAGATGGTCAGCTGGCGGTTCCCGGGGAGACGGAGCTCCGAATGCAGGCGCATGTCAATGTGTACGGGGCTCTCGTACGTTGGGAGATATAACTCTCCATTATCCGGACTTTTTGATTAACCGGCACCACGCCGGTCCTGTCGGTGCCGGTTAATAAAGAGTTTCCTGTACTTGAGGATAATACCTCAGGAGAGGTACAATACGGTTCACACTTCCACCAGGGTTATAGTGGAAGACACTTTTCACATCCTCAAACAGTGATTCCATTGCTTGGACCAATGAGGAAGAGTGATACAGTATAGCCTAGTCAAAGTTGCTAAGATTATTATTGTCTGCTGTGCTTTCCACAACTTTGTATAGAAAAGGAGCCTGAAATAAGAGCAGGCAGGAGAAGAAAGGCAACAAGAAGCTGAAGAAGACAAGGCTGATCAGGAGAGAGAAGAATTCCTTGTTGAACGAGTTATTCAGAGTGCTGCAACCTTCAGGCAGGATCACTCAGCCTTTAATTATTAGTCTTTTCCCACCAGTGCATGAGTCCTCCTCACGTGTCCAATCACCATAATGAAATAAAGCTTTCTCTTCATTGAGCCCAGCTGTACAACAACTTGCATTTATATAGCGCCTTTAACATAGTAAAACATCCCAAGCCACTTCACAGGAGCGTTATCAAACAAAATTTGACACCAAGCCACACAAGGAGATATCAGGACAGATGAGGTAGGTTTTAAGGAGCGTCTTAAAGGAGGAGAGCGAGATAGAGAGGCGGAGTGGTTTTGGAAGGGAATTCCAGAGCTTAGGACCTAGGCCACTGAAGGCATGGCCACCAATGGTGGAACGATGAAAACTGGGGATGAGCAAGAGGCCAGAATTGGAGGAGTACAGAGATCTGGGAGGGTTGTAGGGCTGGAGGAGCTTATACAGATAGGGAGGGGTGAGGCCATGAAGGGATTTGAAAACAAGGATGAGAATTTTAAAATTGTGGTGTTACCGGACCTGGAGCCAATGTAGGTCAGCGAGCACAGAGGTGATGGGTGAACAGGACTTGATGCAAGTTAGGATACGGGCACCAGAGTTTTGGATGAGCTCAAGTTTACATCCGCATTTATCAATTGAAATCTCATTTTTCCACAACAAGCTGAATGGGTTTCATAGCAAAAGAACTGTCAGGGCACATTCCAGTATCAGACAATACAACTTTTATTAATCCTTTCAGTATATGGTGCTGCTGTGTGTTCCTCAATGGTTCCCCTTTGTTAAAGTGTATGGTAAGTGTCTTCTACTTCCTAACGCTGTGCTCCTTCTAACTTTCCTCTTAGTGGGGGGAGGAGATGAGGTGGATAGCCGTTGGGTGTCATCATTTATTGCTTGGGCTGGAGGTGGCCCAATCCCTCCTTCTGCTGAATCTGAAGATGGCCCTTCAAGTGATGTTGATAAAGTGGCTGCCAGGGCGTGTAAGTCTTGACTCCACTGTAGTCATTTGAGTGCGGTAGCAGGGAGGTTGTGATGTGGAGAGACAGCTTCATCATCCATGCAAACTCCTGCCATTCTGCTGCCGCTGGGCACTTCCTCAGTAAGGCAGAAATCTGTGTGAGAGCAGACCTCTTGGCAGCAATGAGGTAGTTAAAGCACTGCACTACAGCTGTCTCAATCAAATTTCAATGGCAAAGAAAATGGTCAGGTTGCTCGATCCTGATATTTTAACTCCGGCCCATTGGGGGTTAAAATCGAGGTCTATATTTCTATGATAGTGCCTATGACAGTAGGAGTGGGCAGTACAGGGTGATGCAAGATCTTAGGTTGAGGCTATACAATTGATTTGGTTGTTCCTCCTCAAGCAGACATTCTTTACAATGCTTGTAGCATATGGCAAGAGTTTGCAGTTTGTTATAATCAAATACAGCCATTTGGGCCTATGCATGAGGGAATGAATAAGTGAGTAAATAAAGAGATAAGCAATGAAAACCAAAGGATATTCGCCATCAGCCCATGACTTCACCATCCCCCATTCCCTCTATTGCCTCCATAATCTCAATCCTATCCCAACAACAACAACAACAACTTGTATTTATATAGCGCCTTTAATGTAGTAAAACATCCCAAGGCGCTGCACAGGAGTATTGTAAGACAAAAAAATTTGACACCGAGCCACATAAGGATAAATTAGGGCAGGTGACCAAAAGCTTGGTCAAAGAGGTAGGTTTTAAGGAGCGTCTTAAAGGAGGAAAGAGAGGTAGCAAGGCAGAGAGGTTTAGGCGGGGAATTCCAGAGCTTAGAGCATGGGAAACAGAAGGCACGGCCACCAATGGTTGAGCGATTATAATCAGGGATGCTCAAGAGGGCAGAATTAGAGGAGTGCAGATATCTCGGGGGGTTGTGGGGCTGGAGGAGATTACAGAGATAGGAAGGGGCGAGGCCATGGAAGGATTTGAAAACAAGGATGAGAATTTTGAAATCGAGGCGCTGCTTAACCGGGAGCCAATGTAGGTCAGCGAGCACAGGGGAGATGGGCGAACGGGACTTGGTGCGAGTTAGGACACGGGCAGCCGAGTTTTGGATGACCTCAAGCTTACGTAGGGTGGAATGTGGGTGGCCAGCCAGGAGTGCGTTGGAATAGTCAAGTCTAGAGGTAACAAAGGCATGGATGAGGGTTTCAGCAGCGGATGAACTGAGGCAAGGGCGGAGATGGGCGATGTTACGGAGGTGGAAGTAGGTGGTCTTTGTTATGCTGCGGATATGTGGTCGGAAGCTCAGTTCAGGATCAAATATGACACCAAGGTTGCGAACAGTGTGGTTCAGCCTCAGACAGATGTTAGGGAGAGGGATGGAGTCAGTGGCTAGGGAACGGAGTTTGTGGCGGGGACCGAAAACAATGGCTTCGGTCTTCCCAATATTTAATTGGAGAAAATATTTGCTCATCCTGAACTGTATGTCGGACAAGCAGTCTGACAATTTAGAGACCGTGGAGGAGTCGAGTGAAGAGGTAGTGAGGTACAGCTGGGTGTCGTCAGCATACATATGGAAACTGACGCTGTGTTTTCGGATGATGTCGCCAAGGGGCAGCATGTAGATGGGAAATAGGAGGGGGCCAAGGATAGATCCTTTTGGGTCACCAGAGGTAACGATGCGGGAGTGGGAAGAGAAGCCATTGCAGGGGATTCTCTGGCTATGATTAGATAGATAAGAATGGAACCTTCATAAGAAGTCAATGGGTATAGCTTTGGTAAACCACTTCTGTATGCACATCTTCTGCCTCCTGTTAGGTGCAGATTTTTTTCAAGCAAGGTGAAATAAAAGCGACTCATTTAGAAAGATGAGGTGAGAGATGATGAGTTCTACCAAGTACCCAGGACAACAGCCACCTTTTCTCTGATCCATTGGTTATGGGATCACTTAGTTCTGCCTATAGTGTGGTGCTTTTGGTGTTTAGCATGTAGGTAGCCTGTATAGTACCTTCGCTTATTTCATACCTCATTCTAATGTATATCTGATACTGTGCCTGGCATGCAATTCTACACTTCCCATTGAACCTGGGTTGGTGACCTGGCTTGTTGGTGATCAATGATTCAGGGATCTTCTGGGCCATGAGCTTACAGATTGTGGTGGTACACAATTCTGCTCCTGCTGTCTCACAGCACTTCATGCCTAGTTGTGGGCTACTGGATATGTCCTTATTCTATCCACTTAGTCTGTGCAGTGGTCACTTCTACCAATGCTATCCTAGACAGACGTGTCTACGACAAGTAGGCTGATGAGGATGAGGTCAAGTGAGTTACTTTCTCATGTTAGTTCCCTCACCAGATATAGACCCTGTCTGGCACCTTCAGGACTCGGCTAGCTCAGTCAGGTGTGGTACTACTAATTCACCCACCCAGAGTATATTCTGTGCAGTTGCTTCCCTCAAAGCTTCCTCCAAGTGATGCTTAATTTGAAGGAAGTCTGATTTGTCAGTAACGGGCCATGGTAGATGGCAATCAGCAAGAGTTGTGCATCACTCTTGTAGTTTACATGGTACCTATACAGTCATGTTGGAGTTGTGCCCCAAATCCACAAAAGCAGAAGATCTGGGCCCATGTTTCACATCGGGCTGAATTTCATGGCCAATGTCTTTATAAAACAGTGCATTGTCTCACTTACCATGAGCAATAACAATGGAAATTTGCTAGTAAATATAAATTTTGAGACCTCTCCATCACACATGAAAATATCATGCCTCAAAAAAAAGATATAAAAAAGGGAAAGAATTACAGTATTTCCTGATGGTTTCTTCTGACCTTAGGAAGGAGCCAGAAATTTACAAGAACCAGCCATCTACTGAAAAAAATCCCCAGCAACATAAACTATCCTCTAATTGACCTCAGGATTTGCCTAAGAGCAATTCCTTGCTAATTGATCTCAACATGTGCTCACTTACAGCAATTAGACTGTTATGAATTCAGGTCTGCTGCAGGTATCTGCTGGGTTCAGTGGTGTCAGTTGCTCCCTTAAGCGTTTCTGGTTGCTTGCCCTTTTATGGAAGTTGACTCCCACTGTCCTGTATCTGCTAGCATGGTAGTGGGACCCAGAAGTGTAACAATGAAACTCTCTGATTGATCTGGGCTTGAGCTACATGTTTTAAGCACATGTATTTCTTTAATCTTTCCAAGGATGGACCAAATTAACACCAGACAAGGCATCCTTTGGTTCAGTTTGTAAGCTGTTTTATTCACAGTAGACAAGCAGAACACCAAGTATGATGGTAGTCACTTAGTACAATCAGTTCGACTTCTGCTTATGTACCGTTACAAAAATAAAGAATATGTGTACACTAGTCTACTTGGGAGGATTCTTACTTAACATTGAAGATGAATTTTTTTAAAAAGCAGGACAAATCCAACCGGGCCAATTACCATCCTATCAGCCTATCATGCCTCTCAATCATCAGTAAAGTAATGGAAGGAATCATCAACTGTGCTATCAAGCAGCGCTTACTCACCAATAAGCCACTCATCGAGACTCAATTCGGGTTCCACTCTACTGGACCACTCGGCACCAGATCTCATTACAGCCTTGATCCAGACATGGACACAAGAGCTGACTTCGAGAGGTGAGGTGAAAGTCACTGCCTTTGACATCAGGGCAGCATTCAACCGAGTGTGGCATCAAGGAGCCTGAGTAAAACTGAAGTCAATGGATGATGCCCATATCCTGAGAGTGAATAAAATAAAAACTCCGCTATCTGTCGTACCAACAGTGTGGAGGTTAGAACTCCCTTCACAAACTTTCTGCTTCTTTACTCCTTTCACAGCCTTTTTGCTATCTTGACTGACTTTCATAACCTTAGTGCTGCCTTAGCTGACTGACTTCAGCTATCTGTGCTGATTCTTATAAAGCCTCAAGACTTTCAGAAATCAAAGAAATTTGTACACACCCAGGTGCTAGATGTCCCCCGAATGACCAGACATTGCTAAAGAATGGTCCATTGTTTTTGATCTGTGCAAAACAACTGCCCATCCTGGATTTCAATCACCTCTGGTCTGTCTATGGTTGGCCAACCCAGCATGAGGCTGTCTGGGAAAACTACTCCCTTTCAGGCAAGCTTCTTCCCAAAATACATATCACTTACGTCCAAGCCTTTCTCGTGGAAAAAATGACCACAGATTTCCAAAACATGACACAGACCATGTGGCTTTAAAGGACACACTAAGTTACAGACAGCTGCACCATAGCACCTTTATACCGTATAATGTTCCTGTCCTTATAAAGCAATGAATCTTGACTTATCCTGAGCAATGCCACAAGAAATCTGCTAGAGTGGACAGTTCAAAGTAGGTATAATCAAAGGGTTCAATGATATCCATAAAATACTCAAATATTGATTTATAAGATCATCTGATCAAGAACTATGATTAAATCCTGGCAGTATCACTCCCTGTCAACCATCTGCAGTTCCACATAATATTTGTGCAGTGCCTTAAGCACTTAAGAAAATATTGGATACTTTTTTTGTCAATGTTATCAGGAACAAGGTTGGTTAAAGTATTTTTACTGCTTTGGACAAGAGTGATGTGATATTTGAATACCTTGTACGATATATTTATATTGTATTACATCAGTATGTAGTTAATTAAAATGGGCCATTCCAATTGGTTGACCAGTAGGCACTAATTCCCAGTAGGGTCCAAGGGGGAGAAATTCGGTTGGTTAGAGCTTCCCGTTAGCGCCTGGCGGGGGCACAAACGAGATGCTAATGAAGTAGCGCTGAGGTGAGCCAAATCCATTCGCCCCTTAGCGCCGCTGCTAGCAGTTAGCAGCTGGCGCTTTAGCACCAGGCAGATTGGGCATGCTCACTGAGCGCCCGATCTACCAAATTGATTATCGCCCCCTGCCTTAGCGCTTCACCCTGACAACAACAGGAAGAGGAGGTGGATGGTGGCTCCAGGGGCGATATTTAAAGGGATCAGTCATAGCTGTCAGGTTAGTGCTGTTTCACTGCTTCCTTGTCAGTTTGCGATTGTGCAAGAGTTTAATTCAGTCATTTAAAGGTTCTTTAGTATCAGGAGTGTTGTGGCTTCTAAAAATTTGTTACATTTATTCTGACAAAATTTCAAAGTGCTACACATCGTTACATTAATGGGGGCTGTACTGGCAGTCGACCTCGCCCTCCAGGATCTACTGCGGAGAGAGCGGAGGCAGCAAGAAAGAATGCAAGATGTGGCCAGATGGAGGAGGAGGGCCATCAGGGCTCTCAACAGGAGGCCTTACCCTCTGAGGGTATTCTGAGAGCACTTCTTCTACCTCCAATTAAGTGAGGAGCAGTGCATTAGAAGGCTCCGCTTCATCAAGGAGGTGGTCACAGAACTCTGCCACCTCCTGTAACCAGACCTCGAGCCTCAGATCAGGGCGGCCACGGCTCTCTCTGTGGCAGTCAAGGTCACTGCAAAGTTCACCGTCGCCCTCAATTTCTTCGCCAGTGGTTCCTTCCAGTCTGCAACAGGAGATATAGCGAACAGCTTGCAGTTCGCCATCCATCACTGCATCCGGGAGATCACAGAGGTTCTCAACAGTAGGAGAAGGGACTACATTTCCTTCCCCATCACCAGAGAGAAGCATGACGAATGTGCATGTGGCTTTGCCAGGATAGCGGGGTTCCCCATGGTGCAGGGCGCCATTGACTGCACCCATGTGGCTTTGCGGGCACCGCATAACAATCCTGAGGTCTTCCGTAACCGCAAAGGCTACCACTCACTTAATGTGCAGTTGGTGTGCGACCACAGACAGCGAATCCTCAATGTGAATGCCCACTATCCTGGCAGCAGCCACGATGCCTTCATCCTGTGCCAGCACTCTTCCAGCCGCCACATCAAGCTCAGAGACAAGAGCTATCCGCTCTCCACCTGTCTCATGACTCCCCTCCGCAACCCCAGCACTCCTGCTCAGCACTCATCGGGGTGCTCAAGTAACGGTTCCCCTGCCTTGACCGCTTGGTAGGAGCCCTCCAGTATTCACTGGAACGGGTGTCCCATTTCGTCGTGATCTGTTGCATGCTCCACAACTTGGCCATCATGAGGGACAAGCCCTTGCCACCGGGGATTGCGGGACCACCACAGGAGGAGGAAGAGGGAGAGGAGGAAGAGGACGACGAGAAGGAGGAAGAGGAAGATGAGGAGGAGGAAGAAGAAGAGGAGGAGGAGGAGGAACAGGAGCGAGGGAGGAGGCAGCCACTCAATTAGCCTTCTGGAAGGGCGGTCTGTGACCGCCTCATCAGACTGCGTTCCAATAAATTAAACCCCAGATCCCCGTTGCTCACCACATCCCCATCATTCCATCCCTGTCACAGGCCATATCACAGTGCAAAGCTGAAATGAGACACACCACAAAATCATCCAAAGCCAATTAATAAATTTATCAATAATCAGTGAACACATATTTAAAACAACAATATTAACTATTCACTCTTGTGCAATCCCTTAGTGCCCCTCCTTACAGTGCCTTTGCCTACTCTAGTGCTCCTACAAAGTGTTGGCCCAGTGGCTGCAGCAGGGCTGGTGGAAGGCTGCTGAGTTTCCATGTGGGAGACTTCAGATGGCCTAGCAGGACGCCCTCGACCAGCTCTGGGCCTGGAAGGCCCGGCTGTAGACTGCACCACCTCAGCATGGGCGGCAACAGTCTGGGCTGGCTGGATGACAGGTAGCAACAAAGGCAACGGTGGAGTGCCAGTGGTGGGAGCAGGAATGCTGTCATCCTGAGAGAGGACAGCAGGTTCCTGCTCCACTGACCCACTGGCACTCCCCTGGGGCAGCACCTCAGCATCACTACCAATCTGCTGGAGCACAGATTGCTGGCCTGCTGTGACACCATGAAACGGTGGACGGTGGTCAACCCAGCCACGATGGCAGCAGTCAGAGCTTGCATGGTATCAAGCTGAGACTGCATGAGAGCAGTCTGAGATTGAATGGCACCAACCATAGACTGCATTACAGCACTAAGACATTGCGTGGCTTCCACCTGTGCTGCACTGGAAGCTGCGATATCGCCCATCATACACGGCGTGAGGTCTGGTTCGCCACGGTCTCTCCGGGAGTCCACCATCCTTAGCAGACTGCTGTTGACGTAGTGTACATTGATTTCCAAAAGGTGTTCGACAAAGTGCCACATAATAGGCTTGCCAACAAAGTTGAAGCCCATGGAATAAAAGGGACAGTGGCAGCATGGATACAAAATTGGCTAAGTGACAGGAAACAGATAGTAGTGGTGAAAAGTTGTTTTTCGGACTGGAGGAAGGTATACAGTTGTGTTCCCCAGGGGTCGGTACTAGGACCACTGCTTTTCTTGACCTTTGATGACTTGCACGTGGGTGTACAGGGCACAATTTCAAAATTTGCAGATGACACTAAACTTGGAAGTATAGTGAACAGTGAGGAGGATAGTGATAGACTTCAGGAAGACAGACAGGGCGGTGAAATGGGCGGACACGTGGCAGATGAAATTTTACACAGAAAAGTGTGAAGTGATACATTTTGATAGAAAGAATGAGGAGAGGAAATATAAACTAAATGGTACAATCCTAAAGGGGGTGCACAAACAGAGAGACCTGGGGGTATGTGTGCACAAATCGTTGAAGGTGGCAGGGCAGGTTGAGAAAGCAGTTAAAAAGGCTTATGGGATCCTGGGCTTCATGAATAGAGGTATAGAGTACAAAAGTGTGGAAATTATGATGAACCTGTATAAAACACTGGTTCGGCCCCAACTGGATTATTGTGTCCAATTCTGGGCACCAAACGTAGGGAAGGACGTGAAGGCCTTAGAGAAGGTGCAGAAAAGATTTTTAAAAAGAAAGACTTACATTTATATAGCACCTTTCACGACCACCGGACATCTCAAAGCGCTTTACAGCCAATGAAGTACATTTACAAGAATGATTCCAGGAATGAGGGACTTCAGTTACTTTGATAGACTTGAGAAGCAGGGGTTGTTCTCCTTAGAGCAGAGAAGATTGAGAGGAGATTTGATAGAGGTGTTCAAAATCATGAGGGGTCTGGACAGAGTAGAAAGAGAGAAACTGTTCCCATTGGCAGAAGGGTCGAGAACCAGAGGACACAGATTTAAGGTGATTGGCAAAAGAACCAAAGGCGACATGAGGAAAATCTTTTTTATGCACCGAGTGGTTAAGATCTGGAATGCACTACCTGAAAGGATGGTGGAGGCAGACTCAATCTTATCTTTCAAAAGGGAGCTGGATAAGTATCTGAAGGAAAAAAATTTGCAGGGCTACGGGGAAAGGGCGGGGGAGTGGGACTAGCTGAGAGTCGGCATGGGCTTGACGGGCCGAATGGCCTTCTTCCATGCTGTAACCATTCTATTATTCTATGATTCTAAGTGATGGGCTCTATGGTGTGCACAGAGCTCTGTGCAATGTTGGAGGAGGACTCCTCCACGCTCCTTATGATTGCAGAGAGGCTCTCAGGCACCCTTGCCATTGCACCTATCATCTCCGTGTGCATGCCCATCACCCTTCTTCTAAAGGCTTCCCCATCGAGGTCCTCATCTGAGACCTGTGCAGCAGAACTCGCACACGAACTCGCCCTCCGGGGAGCTGACTCCCGAGATACCCATTCCCCCTGGCCTTGCTGCAGCCCACTGGTCCCCGGTGCATCACCCTGTGCAGATCCAGCAACCATTCTAGCCTCTAAAGAACGCGTAGTGCCAGTACCTGAGCTAGTGCCTGCGGGTGAGACATGCAGTGATGCGGTATGTTCTTCGTCCTCCTCTTCTTCCGCCTCGCTCTGTATGGTACCCTCAGGGACAGGCTGCTCAACTGCTTGCTCATTATCTGAAAGCATAAAGGCACAAGAGTCAGGTTAAGGTGAGGGGAGGGGGGCAGGAAGGGAGAAAGGCAAGCATGCATTCAGCATGATTAGCTGGAAAGTGGGAAACGCTTGTGGGTGAGGGGGAAGTGTGATGTGAGAAGAAGGAATAGGGATGAACATACCGTTGTTGTCCCCAAGGGGGTCAATGTCGCTGGTGGCCACGGCGCCCACCACCTGGTGCCCAATGATTTGCAGCACTCTTTCCTCCAGCTCAGAAAGTGGTTGGGTGTCGGTTTGTCCCCTGCCTTTGCGCTCCTGCTCCCTCCTGTTGTGAGCAACCTTGGCCTCCAAGAGAGAGGAAAGTGTGTTAGTGAGTGTGGAGCAATGTGTTTGGGAGATATGCCTGCCATAATTGAATAGCTGTCATTGTGTGCAAGGTGTGAGATGTGGGTGTGAGGGTTGGTAGGTGGAGATTGTTGGTGGGTGAGTGCTGGGGGTGTGGTGCTTTGGGCAGTGGGTGCAGACTGAGGTTCAGACGGTGATACAGGAAACTCTTTGGTATCCGGCACCGACGGGACCGGCGTGGTGCCGGTTGATCAAAAGTTCCGGATAACGGAGAGTTATATCTACCGAGGCTATTTTTAACAAACAAAAATAAAAAAATCAAGAAATGTGCAGTATACAGTATTTGGGTACTCACCTACAGAATGTTGTGTTAAATGGATGGTAGAAGATGCTTGATTAAGTACAGTCCTGCCAGTTGAGGGTAATCCATAACTCTTTAATTACTTAACAGTAAAACAAAACTTACACACAGTAAAATGGCCGATCAGAAGAGACTCCCGGCAGCGCGGGAGAATCAGACTCCTGTTACTGCAGTGTTCAGACTTCCGACAGCGCCAGGAGGCCGAGTAGTGGCACTTTGGAGAACTACCCCCACTGACTAACTCGGCGTTCGCGGGAGACTCGGACTCGGCAACATTGACAGTTATTTGAGAGGAGTTTTCGGAGTATGATTTTTGCCGGTTAAGAGAGAATTCCGGATATTTAGGTGCCGGTTAAACAAGAGTTTCCTGTATGTAGCATTTGTTGAAGCATTGACTCACCCTGACCACCCGAGTGAGGTTGTTAAATTTCTTCCTGCTCTGTGTGTGGGTCCTGGGGACCACAGTGCTGCCCAATACCTGATGGGCTCCCTCCCTCCACATGGCGCGGAAGACTTGTGGCGAGGGCCTCCTGCCACTTGCCGGGTACAACACCATCCTCCATCTCTCCACAGCGAAAACCAACGCCTCCAAATCCTGGTCGCAGAATCTGCGGGCTCTCTCCCTGGGCCGTTGATCTGCCATAATGACACCTCCTTCAGTGGTCCGGTTCCTTCTCCTTGGCCTTCTGCTGCTTGCTGAGACAGCTGCAGAACCAGCAATGCTGAGAATGAGGTTCTGCAGCATGATTGAACCTCCCCTTTAAGAACTGGAAAGAGCCTGTGGCAATGATGACGAGCGATTAGACTGCACCTGAACTGAGCTTAGCGCTTTGAGTCTAACGCCACTGAGCTAGGTCATTAGGGCTTGATTTAGCGCTCCAGTCCTTTCTTTGAGCGATGACACTGAATTTTGGATGCAGCGAGATTCATTAGCGCCTGGCGCTAAATCTCAAACTTTTCCGAAGTTAGCGCCCACTCCTGGGCGATAATGAATTTCGCCCCCCAGGATTCTTACAACAATATCAAAGCATCACCATGTAAATTATACAAGAGATTGCATGCTATAGAAATTTGAGCTAAATACTAATAGCTACAGTAAAGGAATACACAGATTATGTGCTGGAATAGGGAACCTCAAGCTAATTAAAGCACTTTGCCAGCATAATATACTTATAAGACATTTTTCCGCATAGGGGAAATTTTCACACTTTACTCCCTGGGTGGCGAGGCTCCCTGCCAGGAGTGCAAAGTCATAAAATTGCCCCTTTATGTGTTTCAACACTTGGCTATCATCATATTTTTATACGATAGCAAAATACTGCAGATGCTGGAAATCCGAAATAACAACAGAAAACGCTGGAAAAACTCAGCAGGCGAGACAACATCCGTGGAGAGAGAAACAGAGTTAACGTTTCAGGTCGAGACCTTTCATCTGATGAAAGGTCTCGACCTGAAACGTTAACTCTGTTTCTCTCTCCACGGATGCTGTCTCGCCTGCTGAGTTTTTCCAGTGTTTTCTGTTGTTATATCATATTTTTATATATCTGGTGGTGAATTTCCCCTCGATTCTCCTGCTTATCTGCATTAACTTTGGCAGAAGAGTCACCGAAACCCCAGTAAAATAGCGTTGTGCCATTTTGACCGGGGCTTTTGCAGCTCTTCTGCCAAAGTTATGTTGGACCATGTAATGTATTATCACATGGTTTGTCACATGGTTTAGTATGAGCATGCTCCGTTCACTCTGACCTAGTAAAGCAAGCACCTTGACTAGCAACTCATTGTGTCTCTGTCCTTCATTAGTACTACCCACATATATTACATTTTGGAGACAAGGATGGGATTTCAAAGCCATTTTTAGGGATCATGGAAGGACACAGTGTTCAACCTTCGAGTGGAAAAGTTTAAGGTGAATTTGTGACACCTAAACTGAATTTTGCGATGTTTTATTGTTAATGTTGATGCAGAATCGGCTGTGCTTCGCCTTCCCGTGTATGTATACACAGCAACAGTGGCGTTGATTCTCACAGGTACATAGGTAGCGTGATGAGTCACTGTTCGACGGGATCGGGACAACCATGACCGCGCCTACGGGATTCATCGGAAGCCTC
This sequence comes from Squalus acanthias, assembly GCA_030390025.1. Taxonomy (NCBI): domain Eukaryota; kingdom Metazoa; phylum Chordata; class Chondrichthyes; order Squaliformes; family Squalidae; genus Squalus; species Squalus acanthias. The sequence continues at coordinate 96,336,201 of CM059433.1, forward strand.
GGCATGTATGACTGAGCTCGCGAACCATTCAGTTCTTACATTGAGTGAATGGAGATTTTTTTAAGTCCAATAACCTTATTGAGACCGAAGGTGCAGAGGAGAATGTTCAAGCTAAAAATAAAGTAATTCGTGAATGGAAATGAGCAATTTTTCTAACGGAGATCAGACCAGCGAGAAAGCGAAGGATGCATCGTTTAAAGACATTGTCGAGAAACTCGAGGACCATTTTGACCCAAAGCCATTAGAAATAGCAGAGAGCTGTAAGTTTGGTTCCAGAAACCAAAAACAAAATGAAACCATCAGTGAGTACATTGTAGCTCTTAAGAACCTGTCTTTGCATTGTAACTTCGGGACATTTTTGGATTGTGTGTTGCGAGATAAGTTTGTGTGTGGACTGGTGGATGAGCGAACACAGTCCAAATTACTGAACACTCCAAACCTAACGTTTGACATAGCAGACAAAATTGCCCTATCTATGGAGATGGCGTCTAAGAATGCTAGGGAGCTCCGTCCAACTCAAGTGACTAGTGCAGCTGAGGTTACATATGATTACCTAGGATATATGGCACAGAAACAGGCCATTTGGCCCAACCAGTCCATGCTGGCGTTTATGCTCCACTCGAGCCTCCTCCCGTCTTTCCTCATCTAAATCTATCAACATAACCCTCTATTCCCTTCTCCCTCATATGCTTATCTAGCCTCCCCATAAATGCATCTATACTATTTGCCTCAACTATTCCCTGTGGTAGCGAATTCCACATTCTCACCACTCTCTGGGTAAAGAAGTTTCTTCTGAATTCTCTATTGGATTTCTTGGTGACTATCTTAAATTGATAGCCTCTAGTTATGCTCTTCCCCACAAGTGGAAATATTCTCTCTGTATCCACTCGATCAAAACCGTTCATAATTTTAAAGACCTCTATTAGGTCACCCCACAGCCTTCTTTTTTCAAGAGAAAAGAGACCCAGCCTGTTCATCCTTTCCTGATATGTATACCCTCCCATTTCTGGTATCATCCTTGTAAATCTTCTCTGCATCCTCTCCAGTGCCTCTATATCCTTTTTATAATATGGCGACCAGAACTGTACACAGTACTCTAAGTGTGGTCTAACCAAGGTTCAATACAGGTTTAGCATAACTTTCCTACTTTTCAATTCTATAACTCTAGAAATAAACCCTAGTGCTTGGTTTGCTTTTTTTATGGCCTTGCTAACCTGTGTCACTACTTTTAGTGATTTGTGTATTTGTACTCCGAAATCTGTTCCTCTGCCCCACTGAGACTCGCACCCTCCAAGTGATAAGTGACCTCCCTATTCTTCCTACCAAAATGTAATACCTCACATTTATCTGTGTTGAACTTCATTTGCCAAATATATGCCCATTCTGCAAGTTTATTAATGTCCTCCTGTAATTTGTTGCAGTCCTCCTCAGTATTGACTACCCCCCCCCCAATTTGGTGTCATCTGCAAATTTAGAAATTGTGTTTTTGATTCCAAAGTCTAAATCGTTAATATAAATTGTGAATAGCAGTGGTCCCAGCACTGATCCTTGTGGAACACCACTACCCACCTTCTGCCACTCTGAATAGCTACCTTTTACCCTTACTCTCTGCTTTCTGTCTTGAAGCTAGCTAGCTATCCATTCTGCTACTTGTCCCCTGACTCTGCATTCTCTGACCTTGGTCATCAGTCTATTATGGGGTACTTTATCGAAGGCCTTTTGAAAATCTAGATAAATTACATCTACTGCATTACCTTTGTCTACTCTCTCTGTTACCTCTTCAATGAGATTGGTCATTTCCCTTTTGAAATCCATGCTGACTATTCATTACTATGTTTTTGGTTTCTAGATGTTCTTCTATTTTCTCCTTTAGTAGGGATTCCATTATTTTTCCTACCACCGATGTTAAGCTGACTGGTTTATAATTCTCTGGACATGTTCACTCCCCTACAGTCTACAGTCACAAAGCCACCACCAAACCTAAGGCTGTGAGACCGGGTCAAAAGCATGTCGGTGAGAGCAGTTCAGTGAATTGTTATCGCTGTAATGGAAATCACTCACCACAGTCCTGCCAATACAGAAATGCAAAGTATTTTCACTGCCAGAAGCAAGGCCAAATTTCAACAGCTTACAGAGCTAGATCTAAAGTAGGAAGTAAGAACCATTCGAGTGGCAATGCAAAGCAGCAACAATAAAAGGGAGGAGTTCACAATATTGAAGAGAATATACCTGATGTTGAAGAACTAGGCATCTACAGTATCTATGCCACTAGCGGCAATGCTAGCAGTCACGAGAAAGACTTCCGTGCAAAACTTTTGATCACCGAGCAATATATTGCAATGTGTATCGACACGGCAGCGGACTGCTCTATCATGAGCAAGGACACATATGAGAGTAAGTTTAATCAAATACCACTTACAAAGAGTACAGTTCAGCACAATGGCCAGTCAGTAAAGCTGCCTATTATTGTGGTGAGCTACAACAACAGGCCAACCCTCATGGGCAAAGATTGGTTGAGAAAGTTAAAATTAGACTGGAAAAACGTCTTCAGTATAGGTGCTTCAAAGAAGTGACTTGACACAATGCTGAAGAAGTACGAAAGCATATTCACAGACAGTCATGAGGGCATCACTGGGTATGACGCACATATCTGCATCAAGTCCAATGTGAAGCCTGTCTATTGTAAGGCATTGAAAAGTCAAATGAAGGACAGAGACACGATGAGTTGCTCGTCCATGTGCTTGCTTTACTAGGCCAGAGCGAACTAAGCATGGCCATACTAAACCATGTGACAAACCATGTGACAAACCACGTGCTAATACATTATAGACGAGCAGGAGACCCCCAGTGAAAATTCATCCCTCTGGTATTTTTCCATGCGGAATAATTCTCTGACTTTGTGTTGCTGGCTGGGAACCTTGCCTACCGGCAGCATGTTATCGATTTGTGCGTGCACTGCTCACGGTTTTCCGACCATTTGGTCAGAAACTCATGTGCAACGTGCATCTGAATTACTGATATGTGTGACTGTTGGGGAGGCTTCACACCCGGAGCATGAAACCAGGAAATTATTCCTTATGTGTTCTTACACTGTAATAACCACAACACGTCTGGCTAAAGGAGAGGCCAGTTAGTAATGAATACGTTATCTTTCTGTTTTTATCTTCAGAAAGAAAACAAAAATACGAGCACTCGTGGTTTAATCTGGTCGTGCATGTGCTTTACCAAACTGTGCAGCGGGTATGGCCTGCACTTCCCTTGGCTCCGTGTGGAGAAGATCAGGGGATCGAAGGGTGGGAGGGAGGAGATGGGATTGAAGGGGGGTGAGGAGAGGGGATTGAAAGGGGGAGAGGAGAAGGGTTTGAAATGGGGTAGAGGGGAGGGAATTGAAGGGGGAGAGGAGAAGGGATTGAAGGGGGGTGAGGAGAGGGGTTCAAAAGGGGGGGTGAAGAGAGGGGATTGAACGGGGGAGGGAGGAGAAGAGATGGAAGGGAGAGAGAGATTAGAGGGGATCAAAGGGGGGAGAGGGGATCGAAAGCGTAGCCTTGGGGAGCGCTCAAATCTGGTTCTAATTGCCGATGACACAACGAGCGGGTGGGAGTTCTGGGTGGCGGTGGGCCCGAACACTTGCAGAGGAAAATGATATTGGGAGGGGAAAACTTTGACTGCCTTCCTTGGTTGAATGGTGGGCATCTGTGCGTTTGCCCCAAATATTGTAGCTCTGTAACCAGGGCTCGAAAGAACAAGAGAATAATAATTCAAAGCAGCCCTTCAGCGGGGCTGTTTTTCCAGCCTCACTATCTTATGCAGCCATAACTGAAACCCAACAGGAGTTTGTAATCCCAGTCAGATCCGCAATATCAGAGGAGAGGGGATCGATGGGGGAAGAGGAGAGGGGATTGGAGGGACGGGGCAGAGGATCTCGGAGAGGGTGAAGAAGGTCAAAGCTCGGTGGTGGGGGCAGGGGACCTTAATTTTTGGAGCCTCTTCGAAGGTCTGCAAACGAGCGCAATTATCGGAAACTCCCATTGGTGATTAATTCATCCTGGGGGCGTGGCCAGTTTTGTAGGCGGGGTCTGCTTCTAGCGCGATGTTTTTAAATTGCAGAAACTCTATTTGCATTGAAGCAATTTGTGCTTAAAATTCCACAATCTTTTGCGCCGGTTACACTGATATCGAGCGAATTGTGCTGAAAAAAACAGTGCAATAGAGTGAAATCTCCAGGCCTGGATATTGTATTTGTATGTAATTTGGTTCAAAATTTAAATTTGACTTATCTGGAAGAGTAAAATATAACAGGACACATCAAATCAAAGCGTGCTAGGAATGTAAAATAAATTAAAAATTAGGGGTAGAGTTTCTGCTCGTTTACACCAGTAATATCAGCGCAATCCAGCAGAATCGGACGAGCTAGTGCAAACAATTGGGGAATTTAAAATATAAATGAAATACGCCCAAAACCACTTACGTTCCTGTTTTCCGCGATCTTTTACACTGGTTCAAGATTCAATTCACCCAAATCAGGCTCGCCCACAAATTTGGCCGCAGCCAAAACTACGAGATTCTGATGATTGTGCTGGTTCAGGAAGACTCTTCAAATTGAGCACATTTTCCTCGGTGCACAGGCACTAGTAGTCACGTTTTAAAAGTTTTTTCATATCATAAAATATTTAATTTACTAAGAGGCTGACTAGTGTACACCAATGAAGCTATAAAATGGTTCAATATAGTTTTTTTAAAGTCATTTTCAGTGATTTTAAATCAGGTTACTCACAGATGGAGGACTGGACAACCTTATTAAAAATGCTTATTTTTGGTGATAAACCCATTTTCAGCTGAATTAATCAAATTGCACCAGGTTACCGCTATTAAATATAATCAAGGTGTTGAGGCTGCCGCGAAACACGAATGGAGGCTGAATCCATGTGTGGAAAACAAGAAACTTTTATTCACTGCATGGCACACAAAATGGCTGAGAAAGCTGCTCCCAGAATTCTCTGGAAAAACTCCCAGAATTCTCTGGGTAAAACCTGAGGCCCCGCCCCCTTCTGCCTTAAAGGTAAGGTGCCTTAAAGGGGAAGGTGCTGGAAATTTGTCCACAGACGGAAGAGTGGATTATGCCCGTTTTAGGTGGCGATCCGCCACAAAGGATTACTTTTTAATTGCAAGAAAGAAAAGAAACAATTAAGTTTTATCATGCTGCCCGACTGCACTGGTTCATGGCAGATTTTAGGTTTGTGATTATGCAAATGATTTTAGTGGAAATTTGAACGGGAACCTAACCAGCGCAATTTCAAGCGCATTTTCAGCATAATTTCCCAATTGTGCTCAAGACGGAAACTCCAGCCCCTGATGTTTAATGAAGTGCTAATCCTGTGACCTTGAAGCAAAATAGTTAAATGAGCTAAAAATGCTGGAAAAAGTAAGTGGTCCAAACCCCCTGTCAATATTTATCACAGCAATAAACAAATCTGATCCTTAAAATTAAACTAACTATTTAATCCATATTGGATTCAAGATTATTAGCTGTTTTTGCATTGTTAAAACCTAATTTTTTTAAATTTTAAAACAAACATTTTCATGAGTTATTATGATTTGCATGATTTTTCTTTCCTGCTTTACCTTCCTATCTTTCTCCTGGGTTAGGGTTCCACTTCCATTTGGTACCTCACCTGTATAACCGTTCTTCATATGTGTGTAGTGACAATATCTGACAGTATATTTGACTGGGGTCATTGTTGAATCTAACCCCAGCCTCACCAGGTACCTATACACCTGCGCACACAGATTACTGCTTTACATGTTACTGGATAGCAATCAGAAGTGGAGCCCTAGCTGATTTTTCCATCTCTAGCTCATAGGTGCTCTAGCTAACCATAACCTTCTAATGTCTGCCTTGTCAGAGGAAGAAATAATTTGCATTTATGTAGTGCTTCACAGCCAATCAATTTACTTTTGAAGTATAGTCACTGTTACATGGGAAAAAGTGGCAATCAATTTCTGCACAAAAGAATGAATTACCAGACAATCTGTCTTTGGTGGTGTTGGTTGAGGGAGGAATGTTGTCCTCTTCAAATAGTAGCATTGGTATTTTTTACATCTGCCCTCTCTAACAAGTTTAATGCACTGGCTTCCTGTGGGGAGGATGAGGAATCTGGGCAGGGTCATCAAACGTTACATTGGCACCAGAAAACATGAGATGGCTCGCGGTGGTGGGGGGTCGGTTGTAGATTAGATTAGTAATAGGAGACTCAATAGTTAGTCAGGTGGATACTGTCTTTTGAAGTCCAGACCATGAGTTATAAGAAAAATGACCTGCAAACTGCGTGAACAGGCTACAGGTGTGCTCCTTTCATGTTTCTCAGGTATGGATTCGGCCTAGCAAGTTGTTGCCATCAAAAAGATAGTTTTTTTTAAACTTGATGTGGAGCTGAAGGGATAATTACTAGTCCTAGTCCCTTTAGGGCTACCCCGGATCAGGCGTATTCCCCAGATGTTCACTTTCAACTAAAGTTTGAGGTAGCTGAATCCTAAAGATGCTTAATTGGGTCTAAAGGTCCAGACTATCTCTCCCTAAAGGAAAGGAACAACCTGAAGATGTTACCATCCTCCAGATAGCACTTTTAATAAGTTTAGCTAGACTGTAACATTACGGATATTATGAGGGTCCGGAAAACTCCCTCAGAATTCTGCAACTCCTCACCAAAGAGCGTACAGAGATTGAGTTCGCGAGTTTGATACAGAAGTATTATGTGAGATAATTCTAAAAATATATAGATTTATTAAAGAACCGACATGTAATTACAGTAATAACAACAGAAAACGCTGGAAAAACTCAGCAGGCCAGGCAGCATCCATGGAGAGAGAAAGAGAGTTAACGTTTCAGGTCGATGACCTTTCGTCAGAACTGTGAAGAGCCGGAAATCAAATAGATTTAAGGCCAGAGTAAAGCTGGGAAAAGGGGGAGGGGATAAAAGAACAAAGGGGGAGATGAAGAGACATTAAGAGACATTAAGAGATATGCAAGGCTAGAGGTGGTGTTAATGTGACAGATTAAGGCTGAAAGAAGTGTGAAATCCACTGGCAGAATGAAGGACAGCTGCCAGCTTCTAGGAGGAAAAAAAAGGTGGGGGGGGGCAAATAAAAGGGTGGAAAAAATAAAATATAAATGTGATTGCAGCTGACCGATCCGAACTCAGCCTCATGTCCAATTTAACAACAGAAAACGCTGGAAAAACTCAGCAGGCCAGGCAGCATCCGTGGAGAGAGAAAGAGAGTTGACGTTTCAGGTCGATGACCTTTCATCATCTGATGAAAGGTCATCGACCTGAAACGTCAACTCTCTTTCTCTCTCCACGGATGCTGCCTGGCCTGCTGAGTTTTTCCAGCGTTTTCTGTTGTTATTTCGGATTTCCAGCACCTGCAGTATTTTGCTATCGTACTCATGTCCAATTTCCTGCCCGCTCACCGTAACCCCTAATTCCCTTTACCTCTAGGAAACTATCTATTTCTGTTTTAAATTTATTTAATGATGTAGCTTCCACAGCTTCCTGGGGCAGCAAATTCCACAGACCTACTACCCTCTGAGTGAAGAAGTTTCTCCTCATCTCAGTTTTGAAAGAGCAGCCCCTTATTCTAAGATTATGCCCCCCAGTTGTAGTTTCACCCATCCTTGGGAACATCCTTACCGCATCCACCTGATCAAGCCGCTTCACAATCTTATATGTTTCAATAAGATCGCCTCTCATTCTTCTGAACTCCAATGAGTAGAGTCCCAATCTACTCAACCTCTCCTCATATGTCCACCCCCTCATCCCCGGGATTAACCGAGTGAACCTTCTTTGTACTGCCTCGAGAGCAAGTATGTCTTTTCTTAAGTATGGACACCAAAACTGTATGTAGTATTCCAGGTGCGGTCTCACCAATACCTTATATAACTGCAGCAATACCTCCCTGTTTTTATAATCTATCCCCCTAGCAATAAAAGCCAACATTCCGTTGACCTTCTTGATCACCTGCTGCACCTGCATACTAACTTTTTGATTTTCTTGCACTAGGACCCCCAGATCCCTTTGTACTGCAGTACTTTCCAGTTTCTCGCCATTAAGATAATAACTTGCTCTCTGATTTTTCCTGCCAAAGTGCATAACCTCACATTTTCCAATATTGTATTGCATCTGTCAAATCTCCGCCCACTCACCCAGCCTGTCTATATCCCCTTGTAGGTTTTTTATGTCCTCCTCACTTTCTACTTTCCCTCCCATCTTTGTATCATCTGCAAACTTTGATATGTTACACTCGGTCCCCTCCTCCAAATCGTTAATATAGATTGTAAAGAGTTGGGGACCCAGCACCGACCCCTGCGGAACACCACTGGCTACTGGTTGCCAGTCCGAGAATGAACCATTTATCCCAACTCTCTGCTTCCTGTTAGATAACCAATCCTCCACCCATGCCAGAATATTACCCCCAATCCAGTGATTTTTTATCTTGAGCAATAATCTTTTATGTGGCACCTTGTCGAATGCCTTCTGGAAGTCTAAATACACTACGTCCACTGGTTCCCCTTTATCCACCCTGTACGTTATGTCCTCAAAGAACTCGAGCAAATTTGTCAGACATGACTTCCCCTTCATAAAGCCATGCTGACTTTGTCCTATTAAATTATGTTTATCTAAATGTTCCGTTACTGTCTCCTTAATAATAGACTCCAAAATGTTATCTTGTATGTTTCAATGAGATCACCTCTCATCCTTCTAAACTCCAGAGAGTATAGGCCCATTCTACACAATCTCTCATCATAGGACAGCCCTCTCATCCCAGGAATCAATCCAGTGAACCTTCGTTGCACCACCTCCAAGGCAAGTATATCCTTCCTTAGATAAGGAGACCAAAACTGTGCACATTACTCCAGGTGTGGTCTCACCAAGGCACTGTAAATTTGTAGCAAGACGTCCTTACTCTTATATTCCAAACCCTTGCAATAAAGGTCAACATGCCATTTGCCTTCCTTATTTCTTGCTGTACCTGCACGCTGGGTTTCTTTGTTTCTTGCATGAGGACACCCAAATCTATCTGAACATCAACATTTAAAAGTTTCTCACCATTTAAAAAATATTCTGTTTTTCTATTTTTCCTACCAAAGTGAATAACCTCACATTTCCCTACATTATACTCCATCTGCCACCTTACTGCCCACTCACTTATCCCTTTGCAGACTCTTTGTGTTCTCCTCACAGCTTACTTTCCCACCTAGCTTTGTATCATCAGCAAACTTGGATGCATTACACTTGGTCCCTTCATCTAGGTCATTAATATAGATTGTAAATAGCTGAGGCCCCAGCACTGATCCTTGCGACACCCCACTAGTTACAGCCTGCCAACCTGAAAAAGACCCGTTTATCCCTACTCTCTGTTTTCTGTCTGATAACCAATCCTCTATCCATGCTGTTATATTACCCCCAACCCCATGAGCCCTTATCTTGTGTAATAACCTTTTATGTGGCACCTTATCGAATGCCTTTTGGAAATCCAAGTATAATACATCCACTGGTTCCCCTTTATCTACCCTGCTAGTTACATCCTCAAAAAACTATAATAAATTTGTCAAACACGATTTCCTTTTCATAGAACCATTAAGATCTTTCCTTGGAATGGTCCAGTACTACGCACGTTTCTTCCCTGCGTTAGCGACCATGTTAGCTCCATTGCACGAGCTCCTCAAGAAGGATGTCCAGTGGAATTGGATGAAAGCACAACAGGAAGCTTACGAGGCTTGTAAGAGAAGTCTCTCTAGCGATGCTCTACTTGTGCACTACGACACAGAGCATGAGCTTAAGTTAGCGTGTGATGCTTCCAGGTACGGTGTGGGAGCTGTCATAAGCCACGTAATGGATGATGGCCAAGAGAAACCAATCGCATTTGCATCGCGAACCCTCACAAAGAGTGAAAGAAGCTATGCGCAAATTGAAAAGGAAGCACTCGCCATAGTGTTTGGAATCAAGAAATTCCAACAGTTCCTGATCGGCAAAAAGTTTACCCTGATAACCGATCACAAACCGCTACTTGCAATATTGGGGCCCAAATTTGCCATCCCTGCATCAAGAATGCAACATTGGGCAGTGTTGTTGTCACAATATGATTACACGATTGAATATCACACTTCAAAGCAAAACGCAATCGCAGGTGCCTTGTCCAGGTTGCTACATGAAGACTCATGTGTTGGGAGTGAAGGTGCTATTTTCACGCTAGGTGCAGTTGACAAAGACTTTCCCGTGAATGCAACTGAGATTGCAGATGAGACTCAAAAGGACTCTGAAAAGACGGAAAAGAAAGTATGAAAACACCTTGAATGGATGGACTTATCAGTGTCCGGACACAGAGTTGAAACCATTCCATAACCGTCGTACTGAATTGTCTTGTGAGCTAGGTTGTATCAAGTGGGGAAACAGAGCGGTGGTACCCACTTCTTTAAGTTCGGAACCAAAACAAAACAGCCCAAAAATTGGTTCAACACCAAAACCTTTTGTAAGGAGATCAGGAAGGCCCCGTAAACCTGTTATTAAACTGGATTTGTAGTTCATTAAAAAAAAAGTCAGGAGTTTTTGTTATTTGGTACATGTAATGCTGGGAAAGGTGGGACCATAGTTCTGTTGTATTTGAGAGGGGATTGCACACTTTTTTTTAAGGGAAAAGCAGTGTAATGTATTATCACATGGTTTGTCACATGGTTTAGTCTGAGCCTGCTCAATTCATTCTGGCTTAGTAAACAAGCACATTGACTAGCGACTCATCATGTCTCTGTCCTTCATTTGTTCTACCCACATATATTACAAGCACCAACTTGGCATAGGCCTTTGAGCAGAGCTTGGAGCTCATCCTTTCCAACATGGAACAGGTGATCACCTCCATCAGCACACCTGTGGAACCAATGCCGATGCAGTGTCTGATGGCCGATGTCACAAATTCCATTGGAGCACAATTGCCTTCCATCAAATGTCTGTGTGCTGCAGTGGACGCTCAGACTGCTGCCTTGCAAGCTGAGACTGCTGCCATCATGGCTCTGGATACCAAAGGGACTTCCAGGGCGTCACAGCAGTCCATCAATCTGTTCTCCAACAGATCAGTAGGATTGCTGAGGTGCTGCCCCGGGAGGTTGGCAGCACAAACCTGCTTTCCTCTCTCAGGATGACAGCATTCCTGCTCTCACCACTGCCACACCGCAGTGCCCTTGCGGTTGCCTATCAACCAACCAGTCCAGACTGCTGCAGCCCAGGACACAATGTTGCAGCCTGAAGCCGGACCTTCTAGGCCTAGAGCAGCTTGTGGTCACACTCCAAGGCCATCTGCAGTCTCCTTAATTGAAGGTCAGGAGCCTTCCACCAGCCATGCTGCTGCCATCGGGGAAGAACCTCGAAGGAGCACTGGGACAGGCAAAGGCACATGGAAGACAGGCACTAGGGAATGCACAAGGGTGATTAGTTTATTTTTGTATGCATCATATCAAGATTGAATTTATAAATTTGGATTGGAATGTGCATTTTCTGGTGTTTTTTACTTTTGTATTAGTGGAAAGAGGGCGATGTGATGGTCAGTGATAGAGGAAAGGAAAGGAACAGGGACTGTTGGTGAGTGGGGAGGTGTGGTTGAGGTTACTGGTATCGCTCATGAATTATTTAATCACGTAGAGCCTGAGCAGAAAGGGGCTGTCACCTTCCTCTTCTACTTCCTCTTCCTCCTCCTCCTCTTCTTTGTGCTCCATAACTTCTTGCATGATAGGCAATGTTCCCTTTAAGCCGTGTGTCTTTGCAGTGCTCTGCAGCTCCTGCACTGCTGGCTCACCAGCTTTTACATGGAAAAAACGTGCATGCGCAGAATTTTGAATGGGCCACGCAGCCCGTTAAAGGGGCTGTGCGGCCCAAAAAAAAATTAGAGGAACATTGCTGATAGGTGGTGGCAAGGGCTGTTTCCTCATAATGGCCAGGTTGTGCAGCATGCAGCATACTACTACAAATCTTGATAGCCGCTCAGCTGAGAACTGCAGGGCTCCTCCAGAGTTGTCCAGGCAGTGGAAGCGTTGCTTGAGGATGCCAATGGTATGCTCTATAATGTTCCTTGTGGCAGAATGGCTCTCATTGTATGCCTGCAGTGCATGTGTGCGTGGGTTCTGGACCGGAGTCATGAGCCATATCGTTAGTGGATATCCCTTGTTGCCCAGTATCCAGCCTTTGACTTGCCGTGGTGGGTCAAATACAGTTGGCACAGAGGACTGTTGCAGAATGGAGGAATCGTGACTACTGCCAGGATAACGGGTATTTACCTGCGTGATGCGCTGCCTGTGGGCGCACACCAGCTGCACATTGAGGGAATGGATCCATTGCGGTTCATGAAAGTTGCCGAATTGACATGAGGCGCACATAAGGCAACGTGCTTGCAGTCAATGGCACCCTGCACCATGGGGAAACCTACAATCTGTGCAAACTCTCGTGCTCGCTCTGCCCGCTTGTCTCTTGCAAGAGAGAATGAGATGAAGCTGCATCGAGAGCCTCAGTGACCTCCTTTATGCAGAAGTGCACTTCAAACTGCGAGTTGTTGCTTATATCTCCAGCAGCAGCCTGCAAGGAGCCAGATGTATAAAGGTTAAGAGCCACAGTCACCTTGACAGCCACAGGCAATGTGGTCCTTGCCCTGCTTTGAGTTTGGAGTTGCGGCTGCAGCAGTTGGCAGACTTCAGTCACAACCTTTAGTGAAGCGAAGATGTCTCAAGCATTAGTCCTCGCTGAAGTTGAGGTAAGGGAATTGCTTCCTGCTGCGAGTCCTTCTCCCCATCCTCCTCCCTCTTCTAGCAGCTTGTCCTGCTCTGTGTGGCCTCTGTTCATTCTCCCAGTCATGCTCAATTCCAATAGGAAGGCCTACCAGGCCACCCAATGTCTGGAAGCAAAAGTACTTCAGCACCAGCCAGGCCACTCTCTGTATACTACTGAAACTTTAGGCAACTATCAGAAAGCTCCAAAAAGGCATGCAATTGCACCAGCAGATAGAAGAAATAATCCAGCAACTAACCTGTAAGTAGTTCATGATCCCTTTAACTAGCACTGGTGGGGGGTCCTACATATCGTTTAACGTCAAGTGCACCAGTGCGAGGTTAAGAGAGGGCTTGGGCAGATGTGTGGCGTCACACACTGATTGACGTCATAATCTGCCTGCATTGCAGGCTGCTGGTGTTCGTTAGGTGCGGCGCGTGCCACCCCCTCCACTAAGCTGCTGTCCGGCGCACTGCCCGCCCATAGTGTGCGTGCGCTCTCAGATGCCATTTTCAAGTGTTAGGAGGCTGTGTAGCGCCTAAAAAACGGGCGCTACAAGGATGAATTTCTCCCCCTATATAATTTAATTGTGATTTTCACAGACTCTGCAACTCATGAAAAATGTATAATTCTGATTATGTATGCTATAATAAAGTTGCAGTGTACCTTTAAAGGCACCACAGTAGAATACTGCGGATGGAAATTGTATTCGAATTTTTATATGGGCAGCTAGCTTATATATTCCCCATATATGCAGTTAAGTGAAATCGACTGTATTTTCTAATCCCTAAAGAATATCTTTCTAGACTTTACAGTTGACTGTCAAAGAGCCCTGGAAATAGACTGCGCTCATACAAAAACCTCAAAAATCCATCAGGAATGAGGTGTTTCATCATGGTAGGAGAAACCAGGTTGTGATCTACTTTTCTGTGCTAAAATGTCAAGAGAAGTGTCTTGCTCTTTTTCCTTAATAATGCATTCAATTATATTTCAACATTTTCTCCATAATGCAAATGGTCCAGGTGGATTTAAGAGAAAGGTCTGGGGGAGGGGATGATTTACAAGTGAACACACTGCAGTGAATGCAAGAAGCATGTTGGTTTTAGGCTAAACAGTGTAGTTGTGTTCCCCATGGCATGTCAATCATAACTCTGCAAGGAGAGAGAGGGAAAAGCACTAAGCCCAATGTCCCTAGAGAGAGTGAATGATAGAGAAAGAGAAAGAAAGACGAGAGAGAGAGAGAGAGAGACCACAAGCAAAAAGTACCTATTGACTAAACATGAGACACAGTTCCTTTTAAAAGTTTAACTCCTTCACACTTAAAGATATTGGTGATTTGTTGGTCGTAATCAAATGGCCTTAAGTCCTACAGTTTCCTCTCAATCAAACTCATGAACTACAGCTCCCTTCTCCCTTCTCACCCCTCCCCAACCCCCAAATACATTTTATTTATATTTCACTTTCATAGGAACAATGTAGGAAGTATAGGAGCCGAGAAATCACTGCAGTCCATCTGGCTGGTCCTAATAATTAATCTCTCAATTATCCATCCCCTCAAATACCTATCAATTGAGGCTTAGATGTTTCCACTCATTCACCAGCCTCTGTGTAAAGTAATTAAATCTAAACTGACTGTTCCTCACCCTTTTCTAAGTTTGAATCTGTGTCTCCTGTTTCTGTAGTCAGTGGCAATTTTGAACATATTGTTAGGGTTCAGTTTATCAATTCCCTTTGGAATCTTGAAAGCTTGAATAATATCCTCTGTGAGCATTCTCTTCTCCACAGTAAACAATCCCACTCTCTTCAACTTCTCTTCAGAGCTCAGATGCCTTAAGCTAGGCATCAGTTTGGTTGCCCTTTTCTGAACTGACCCCATGGGGTCGATATTAACCCCCACACAACAGGCGGGAGAGGGTCGGGGGGTGGGGGCGCGGTAAAAAATTAAAAATCGTGCCTTGCCACCCCACCCCTCCATGTATGCGCCTGCTGCCATTTTTATGGCGGCGAGTTGCGTGCCGTGTCTGTGTCCCATTCTCAAGAAGCAGGACATTTCATTACAATATTTAAATCAGGTTCCCATGGTGCAGTTGGGAGTCTGATTCATATTTACTTCTGAAAGGCCGGGTTTCCCAGGGCTCGGGAAACCTGGCAACTAAGTGGAGATGGGAGCAGCCAGATCCAGCAGGCAGGTGTTGTTTATAGCACTGCTTGTGAGCTAGGACGAGCAGGTAAGAGCTCCCTCCAGACCCTGAAGGAGATCTTCTGCCGCAATTGGCCAACAATCCCCCTTCTCCAGACCCGCGACCCTGAGCCGTCTGCCCCACAATCTCCCCCTCCCGATTGCCAGTCCGATCCCCACCCTGACCCTCCCCTCTGCCCCACAATCTCCCCCTCCCGATTGCCAGTCCGATCTCCACCCCCACCCTCCCCTCTGCCCCACAATCTCTCCCTCCCGATTGCCAGTCCGTCCCCCACCCCCACCCTCCCTTCTGCCCCACTGGCTTGCCTGCCCAGCACCAGGCCAGATTGCCAGGGAAACGGAATTAAAAAATGATAATGAGGTTCTGCTGTTAAATCCAGCAGGAAATCTGCGTTCCTGGGACTTCCAGGATTCCCCCTGTAACCGCACTCCTCTGCTCCCTCCACGCCGCCCCATAAATATCGGGGCCCATACCTAGATATCCTTGTTGCAGTACGGTGATCAGATCATGACCGTACAATAGTTTTGTACAAACTCATTGGGGTAGATTTTCCCTCTGGGCTGGCAAGAGACCCACTTTATTTTGAGGGCCAGCCCTCATTAACATATGAACGGCAAGCTAGGGGCGAGAAAGGGGCAGCCTTTTCGCTCTGGGTATTCACAATGTCAGGCAGCCTGCCTCCAGTCTGGAGAAAGGCAGGCGTGTGGGAGCAGGGGTGTGGTGCGATCTCAGAAGAGGGGACCCGGTGTGGCAGTGACCCAGGTTGTTTTGTGGCGCCCTGAGGATCACTTTAGCTCGAGGCTCATAACTTTACTTTGGATTGGTCTTTTGTCAAAATTATTTTGCTCTTTATTTGGAAGTCTCCCTGGACACTGTGGCTGCGAATTTAATGGAGGGGGCGGGATGGTGGTGGGGGAGCTGGTTTCCTGGTTCCGGTCCCGTTCCCATCTGCAGCTGCTCTGTAGACCTGATTTTCCCTTGATTGTCCTTGTTAAGCCCGCCCTGTGGGCTTCCCGACCAATTAACAGGAAGCGGGCCTGATGACATCATTTGATGATGCATCATCAGCCGGTTTCCTTAAAGGGACCACATCAACATAGAGTTTGACAGGTGTTCTGTCAGTGTTTGACAGCATTGAGGCGCTGCAAACACTGACAAGCACTGCACAAAGGTGAACGCTTGCACCCAGGCTCTCCAATGACTCCCTCCACTGCACGCAGGGAGGTTCTCTTCCCTTCCAAGGGCTGAAGAGACCTCCCCAGGACACCAATGCAGCCTGGTTGCACATTGCACAGGAGGGCAAAAGCAGGGATGTCATCAGAGGTCCCTAGCTGCAGTGGCGCCAACCTTTCAATGATCTCAGTGGATCACGAAACGTTACCGCAAAGCCATACTCAAACTCACCCTGCTGTGCCACTCAACACATCCCCATCACTCTGCCTTCCATACCCTTCTCCTGCACATCCTTACTCACATCAACTTACCTTGCAACTCCACCCAACCCTCTCTATCTACTTTATCACTTCCCCATCTCACTAGCCACCCCTCACACTCACCCTCATCCTACTTCAAGCATACCAACTAACAAAAGGGTAGGCACTTAAGAAGTTTAGCCAATGTCCATGTGAAGTTTCTGGCAATGTGTTGTCATACAGTGAAATTTATTTTTCCAAAAGTGCCCCTTATTAGACTGATCTGAGTGCACCTTGAGAAGTGTCTTACTGAGTTCCAGTGATTGTTCAGTCGTAACTTCTCACCCCCCCCCCCCCATAGTGATGTGTGTGCATGGAATGGCTTGGACATTAAAGGGATGCTTCACGGTGTTGGTGTGGGATGGTGTCAACCTGGCGCATCATGTGGCAGTCAGGGTTTACAGTGTCAAGTGAAGAAAATTTGGCCATGGTGATGCCATCGCTGGCCTCCTGGGCAGCAATGTTGTCAGGGGCTGATGCCCTGTGTCCAGGGCAGCATCAGGTGATGGCAGAGAAGGTTGGTGATGTTGTTGGTGATGTTGGTGTACCTGGTGATGGTGATGTTGGTGTTGGGGCTGATCGTGGAAGGATTCGGGGGACCAAGGTCTGATTGTTTCCATGGCTTTGATGTTGCTGCAATAGGTGGCAGCTGCAGGTGAGATGACAGAAGCGATCTGTCAATGGTGAGAGAGGTTCTCCCAATGAGGTGGCACTGGACATACAGTTGGATTTAAAAGTTGTAAGCTAAAGAAATCTGTATATGTATTAAAAATTCAGTAACCAACATTTTCTTTGCTCTGAAACTTATCATCTGCAACATGGCATCCTTGACACCACTTCTGCAGCTGTCAGCTTTTCACAAACATCAAAGCAGACTCAGAACACACCAGGTTGAGCTGGCATGTTCCCCAAACAGCGTGTAACCCATGGGGGAGCATGTAAAATTAGAAGTAAGCCTCAAAATAGTCTTAAATTGGCTCTTAACAAGCCATTTAACAAGCTGAATTGTATCCCCCGCCGCTTGGTGTCGGGTCAGTTCTCCGCTGACAGACCCGACACCTGGGAGACTCGCGTGGAGGCGGGTTGACAGCGGGTTTCCTACCCACTGTCAATCTTTGCTATTTTGACAGCGGACCCGCCTCCAAACCCGCCCCCTGAGCGCGATTACATTCGCGGCCACATCTTGTTTGGGGGAAATATTTTCCCCACAGGGACCCACATCTTTATCATTTATTTATTGGAACAGGAAGAGAAGGAGGAGCAGTAGGCAGCCTGGGAAACCAAACTTATAAGGCAGCACTGCAGTGCGAGACCCTCCTGCAAATACCCAATCACCAGGATTGTGCAAATTGCCTGCCACATTTGCCTACAAAAGAGCAATGACTATAAAGTGAAACCTGTACAAACGGACACTCCCAACAAATGGACACCTGCAAAAAATGGACATTAATTGACAGTCCAAAATAACTTATATTATAACAGATATAAGCTGCACCTTGAAACCACGAACACTCGCAAATTACGAACTATGGAATTTCCATGCAACGTAATGGCATGTCTGTTTACAACTTAAAACACGGAACACGCACGTCAGTGCGAGACGACAGCGGGTGAAAGAAATGGCTTTTGTGGAATGGGGAACTCTTTACCCGGCATCCATAGCAGCAGAAAACCGCTCTATCGCTGGGATTGAATGCTTGCATGGCTCGATCCCAGGGATAGAGCAGTTTCTCTGCTGCTATGGAGGCTGGGTAATGAACTCCCCATTTGTCAAAAGCTGGGAAGTACATCGGACAACACCACATCTCACTCCACCATTATGTCAGGTACTGATGAGCTGCTAACAGCCCCCTATCCATCCCCCAGCACTTCAAACATTAGCAGCTGCAGTACACGGAGGGAGGGGTGACAGGACAGGGGTCTGCAGGACATGAATTCCCCAAATTTGGCTGGGATCTCCCAGGCACTCTGGCCCTACAGCAGCCACCTTGCCCTGTGCAGGCAGCCAACGTAGCAGATCCCCAGAACATAACATCCCTCCCTCAATGGAAAAGCACCCCAGGATGGCAATGAACTGGGGAACCCAATTAACAGAAAATAGAACTGAATTCACATCCTGCTGGCAGGGCTCCAGAATTAGGCAATATCCCAGGTGATGGTGAAAAAAAGAAGGAACTGCTGCAGGACATACAACCAATCCCAGGATATTTGGCTCATCTAGTTTACTGTATGTACAATGACCATTTTGAAAATAAGGACACCTACAAAAAAAGGACAGTTGATGCCAGTCCCTAAGGTGTCCGTCATTTACGGGTTTCACTGTATTTTAAAAGTAATTTATTGGCTGGGAAGCACTTTGGGATGTCCTGAGGATGTGAACACTGCTATATAATTGCAAGTTATTGCTTTCTTTACAAGGGCCAATAAAGAGTTTCCTTTTTACAGGTTTTTAAGCTATTTCTGGCTTGTCTTTCTTAATGTTTTGGGAGATATTGTGCCAACACTGAGGGCAGGATTTTCCCTGCGGAGGCGGGATGGCGGTGGGTGAGTTGGTTGGCGGGTTCCAGTCCCGCTCCCATCTGCAGCCGCTCTCTGAAAATGATTTTCCGTAGATTGGGCTTGTTAAACCCGCCCTGCGGGTTACCCGGCCAATTAATAGGAAGCGGGTCTGATGACGTCATTTGTGACGCGTCATCAGCCGGTTTCCTTAAAGGGACCACGGCCACATTGATTTTGACAAGCACTGCACAAAGGTGCACGGCTGCACCCAGGCTCCCCCATTACTCCCTCCACATGCTTATGGAGGGAGTCACAGCACGCAGGGAGGTTCTCTTCCCTTCCCATGGGCGGAAGAGACCTCCCCAGGACACCAACACAGCCTGGTTGCACATTGCACAGGAGGGCACAAGCAGGGATGTCATCAGGAGTGCCTGGCTGCAGTGGCACAAACCTTTCAATGATCTCAGTAGATCACAAAATGTTACTGCAAAGTCACACTCAACCTCATCCTCCTGTGCCACTCATCACATACCCATCACTCTGCCTTCCCTGCCCTACTCCTGCACCTCCTTACTCACACCAAATGATCTTGCACCTCCATTCATCCCTCTCTATCTACATCATCACTTCCCCATCTCACTAGCTACCCCTCACACTGACCCTCATCCTAGTCCAATCATACCAACTAACAACACACAAGGGTAGGCACTTGGGTGTTTTATGCAATGTTCATGTAAAGTTTCTGTTAATGTGGTGTCAAACATTGAAACCTTCATTTTGAACACTTTGCATTCTTGGACAGATTTGTGTGTACCTTTGGAAGTGTCTTAGTGAGTTGCAGTGAATGGTGAGACGTAACGGTACCTCCCGCAATGGTGATGAGTGTGAAAGGAATGGCTTGGGCATTGTAGGGATGCTTTATGGTGCTGGTGTGGGCTGGTGCCAACCTGGTGCATCATGTGGTAGCCAGGGTGTACAGCGTTAAGTGAAGTAAATCTGGCATGGTGAGGCCATCCCTGGCCTCCCGGACAGCAATGTGGTCAGGTGCTGATACCTTGTGTCCTGTGCAGTATCAGTTGATTGCGCAGAAGGTTGGTGTTGTTGTTGTTGGTGATGTTGGTATGCCTGGTGATGTTGGTGTTGGCCTGATCGTGGAGGGCTTCAGAGGACCAAGGTGAGATTTTTTCAAGGGCACCGATGTTGCTGGAATAGATGGCAGCTGAAGTTGAGATGGCAGAAGCGATCTGTCAATGGTGAGAGAGCTTGCTCCAAGGAGATGGCAGTGCATATAGAGTTAACACCACACACTTACAGCTTCCAGACAGATCAAATGTGTCATCCAAATCCTGAAATCAGACACCTCTGACATTTGAAAGTGAACAGATATGAGAGTTCAGCTTTTATACTGCAGTTGCAGCTGTGAACTATGCAGCTCGCTGCTACTCCCGACATACTTACCTGATGTGATCTCCGAACATCGTGAAACCCGTTTAACAAGCGGGAAAATAGGAAAAGGCTGTCCAAATAGCAATTAACAAGCACTTAACAAGGAGTTAAGTGTCTTAAATCCCTCACCCGCCGCTTGATGTCGGGTCTGTTCTGAGATCGCAGACCCGACACTCTTGAAACTCACATGGAGGCGGGATCATGGTGGGTTGACAACCCGCCGTCAATCATTTTGAATTTAACAGCTGACCCGCCTCCGAACCCGCCCTCTGAGCGCCGGCAAAATCGCGGCCTTAGGTTCTCATGAGCCTTAATGGCAATTGTTTAATTTATATTTTGCTCACAGAACCATTACCAGCACCAATAGATATCCCAGTGGGAATCATTCAACTGACGTGCTTTGAAGAAGAAGGCTGCAGGAGAGGTGCTCTGTGCCCATCCACCAGTACCCACACCTTGGATCTGCAGTCAGAGGTGAACGTACCTTACTTTTTTCAAATGGATTCAGAGGTTCCAACCCTCGAGTTAAATTATGACATCAGGCCAGATAGCACAGATATATGTGAAGGGATGACTCACTGGTATGCTGAATCATTTTTTGGAAGCATGCTAGCCATCACATGCTTTGCTTTACATTGTACTGCATGAAATAAGTTATGCCAGGGTGATCATCAACCTGTTTGGTTGTACCAGAAACCATAATTGCAGGCATTGTCACATCAAGCTGGCAATAACTACCTTCGCAGATTCCAGGCCAGCCGTGAGGCCAAATGGAGTAAGCGCACTTGCTACTGACATGTACCATAGGGCTGGTACATTCAGTGATAGTACCAGTCAACTACATCATCAAGTCTGCCTCCTCCTCTTTCCAGGCATGCTGCAATGCAGTCTTATGAACACGGTGCAGGGGACAACCCTCCATGTGGTCATGTCGTAAAGCACCAATTCTGCTTTAGCAGCCATCAGAAGGGTTGGCCACTCGGTTGCTCTGTTATTTGCCTGCAGACACATGCCTGCACCTTGTGCTTACTATCCCTTTGTTTTTTCCTGTCACTTCTTCATCTTTTGCCCCTTCAGCCTTGGCAAAGGCTGCTAATGGGTTGAGATACTCTTTGAGGCTTTCTAGAGGCTTTCAGAATTTTTGTCAGCCCATTGTGCCAATCCACTTTAATTGTCTCCATCCGTCTAAATTTCACTTAATTGCAAGTTTCTGCCTACGCCAGTAGTGTGCTTCCTCCACTCATCCAAATCTAACCGTAGATCTGTGAACAATTATGCAAATGGCCTGACCCATGAAATTTCAGTGCTATTATCACATTAGCATTCTGATAAGATTAGCACCGGTTCTTAACCATTTGGAACTGACATACGCCATTAGAGAAAAATTGGCCTTCGAGGTTCTACTCAAACCTTTCTAACTGTATCCTCCAACACTGAAGAAAACCAGCAAGTGAAGACCTGTCATAAGTCCTCAGTTCAGAGCATTTTCTTAAAACTTGTTTTTACAATATAAGGGGTGAATTTCTGCGGGGGTTTTGCCTGATTACTCACCATAGCTTCAGCGGAAATTCAGGTAAAATGGCATAAATGGCTTTTAGGCCATTTATCCAGGATTTCCGTGGCTCCTCAATCAAAGTTCAGGCAGATGAGCAGGAAAAACCCCCTCAGATATTCACCCCCATAGCGAGAGCATATTGGATACAAAGACAACTGACACAGAAACTGGAGAGACAAGTGGATATGTACACGTCATTGGAGCAGTAACTCTTCACAGATTTCACTGAAAAGACAAAAAGTAAAATTGTTTTATTTTGGCTAGCATTGAAATTTGGCCCTTGCATGCATTTTGATAACAGTTATTACTAGACTCATTCATAGGTTCCAGCAGTACATCATCTGTCAAAAAAGGGGACTGGTATTTCTATGTCAATGCTTTGTCAATTATCTTCTGGAAGCAAAAACAAAAATAAAAAAAAAAAACGAGATGCATAATGACATGTTAGGCAGGACATCACTTACAGTTGGCTAGTCACAATCGTCAAGGTTCAGTTCCATTTAGCTTTGTGTTGGTGAAAGAACTTTTCATTTGGGGATATGTGAAGCATTCTACCACTGCTGCCTGCCCCCAGGCTACCCCTGAGTGCCAGTCTTGTCACTGGGTTTCTTATCTGATGCTCTGTTGAAATTAACTGCATATGCTGGCTGGCCTAAACATTAGAGACAGGCTTTAAATCAACCATTTACCAACAGTTAACATATCCAAAATGTCACCAAGCCCAATGCCTTCGCTTTTAACTCTTTCAGTGATGTCACTGCTTTCTGTATCTTGGTGGAAAAGTATATGCTACGTCTCAAATGCTTTTAATTCACTCCCTGAATATTAATCCAGTAATATAAATAATAGATTAATATTGCTTATTATTCCATTATTGAAATAAATAGAAAGCATCCCTTTCTGGTGTAGGCAAAGGGCATCCTTTGTTCCATAGTGGAAAATTTACAACTATTTACAAATTAACCTTTTTACTAATGCTGATTTTTTTACTTTCCAAAACACACAGCTTTTAGCTATCTTTTCAAGTGGGAGTAAAGGAGTTTTCTTATGCTATTATGAACTTCATTTAGACGATAAGGCCAACGATATTTCTTAATTCATAGTTTCATTGATGAAACTGGAACACTTTCATTTTATTGCACTTCTGATTTTGGTACAGTAATGCCACTGGACTCCTACAAATCATACTAGCAATGATCTTTTTAATTTCTGTATTGTTATTCCTTCAGGAGCTTAAATAATTGTACTGCCATACAAACGCTCAAATGTCGTGAAATTCCATTTATATAATGGAGATATTGGGGCTGAAAATCCATGGACCCAATATCCAGGCGTAAGTGTCAAGACACACCTGCTAGGAACCTTCATGGCTGACTCCGCTGGACTTTCTGAGGTCATCGGGAGTTTCCCTCATCAGCATTTCAACGGGTAGGTGCCCGCACCACTGCGGGCATAGCTTGGGCACTGGCAAAAGAAGGAGGTCGGGAAATGTGGCTCTGGCTAACTGCTCGCTGACCTGCCAGCATCCAGCCCATAAGAGGGCAAAGATTAGCCCTATCATACTGGCTTACCAGTGGATCACAGGCCAGGGCCAAGGAAACTACAGGCCTGGAGGTCCCCACACCCCAGCCACACATCCTCTGATGCAGGTGACCTGTTTGGGGTGGTAGAGCCCCTGCAGAAACTTTCGTTGAAGGCTGGCACCAGGTCTATTTCCCAAGCCTGCTGCCGCACCAATAATGAGAGTGCGTCAGAAGGCAAAGCTTTTTTTCTGTATTTACCAAACGTTGATACAAAGACACAATTTGCATCATAATAAGCCATTGCATTGGAAAAATGTCATTGTGTCATTGTAACGTGATTGTGATGGAAACACGTGCATTCGCTTTGGCTGCGTCCATCCCTGTTGACTGCCACTTTGAAACTTCTAATCCATTTATGGTATAACCGAATGCAATAATACTTCTGTTAAAATGAAATTACTACCTACATATAATGAAAATGTTCCTCTGTTTAGTCTGTGAGGAACAATGGAATGCAGTTCACTCATCGATAGAAACTGTTGCCTCCAGTGCACTTCAAGTATCGTGGGTAATGCATGCCATGAGACATCTACAAGTATGTATAAAATATGTGCAATGCAATGCATAATGCTTAATGACACTGCCTGAAATTAAATATTGAAATGTGAAATTGGTAAAGTAATGTAAAACTTAACTCTATGTGTCATAACTAGAATATTTTGCTTTTTTGTTTTGCTATGTTAAATATTCTGTACTATTTATTGTGTATTAAATTCTTGTACTTTTTTAATTAAAAGCAATTTCTTTGTAATTCATTGATAAATACGCAACAGTCCGTAGATGTTTGACTAAATTTGAAATGTTTCAAGTTTCAGCAATAATGTTCCAACCACATTGCTGGTTCCCAAAAGTAAGCATTTTGTTCTTGGTGCCTAAAAGTAAACTTGCAATTTTGTAAATTGTTTTATAAATACTCATAAGGTCATTCTGGTGAATTTAGCTTACTGCTGTGTGTCTGCAACGGATGTTGTTTTCCTTTGTCCACGACCTGAATGGAGTGGGAGACAAGTAATTTGAATAGATCAGGTTGCTTCCTCCCAGTAACTGTAGCAATAAATTTCAATAGTTACAACCAACTTCTGATTTGATGTCCTTAAAAACTATTGTGGCAACATTTGTGCTGCCACAGTGTATGATTCAGTAGGTACTGTTGGGTGAATTTTTCCAATCAAAAAATCTGTCAGAATTGCCTTTCAGCCTGTAATCTGGAAGATGTTCATCTTTAATAGTCAACTTTTATCTGTATGCTTTTCTGACTGCTTGCATTGCCTAAAATTCCTCTATTTATTATCTCTACTTGTATGCAACTTTCAATTCAGTGAACTTGGCTTAATCTTTGATTTTGTCATATAGCTTCTCAGACATATGCATTTTAATAGAATTTCCTTTTTTCCAAAATTATGACACTTTATGACATTTCTTTTCAGTAGTTTCACTTCCAATGCACTTTTTCACTTTATACTCTTAGTCCCCACCAAATAATATTCTATTTTGTTCTACTGAGATTAGGTACTTTAATTTTATTGTTATCAACATCTGCTTTTATTAATGTGCCAAATCTAATAATATTATGATCAATTGAGTCTAAATCATGTCCTACGCCTAGGTTAGTGATTATTTTTAACATGCTGCTAAATAATAAATCTAATGTGACATGTGCCTTGGTGCACTGATTCACATATTGTATCAAAAAAAAATTTGCACTATCAGAATACATTTATTTTCTCCCCCCCCAGGGTGACTCTGTTCTGCTCACTTAATTCCCAGATAATTAAATCGTCCATGATCACAACTGTACATTTTTCTGCAGCCTCCCTTATTTGTCCACACAGTTCAATGTCAGCTTGCTCACTTTATCCTAGTGGTCTATAACAGTTATCCATAATCATTTTTCTGCTATCCCTGGGTTCTACCTAAATAGATTCTGACAGATTCTCTTCCAGGAGAAGGTCTTCTTTGTTATATATCATTAATTGATTGGTGACCATGAAAGCTAGTCCTTTTTCTATTATTTCTAAACTTTTTGAACAGTCTAAAACATACTGCGATGAACATATCCAATTTGGTCAGTGATGTCTACACGTTCATTATCTGAGTAAGCTTTTATTCCTGATGTTCTTTGCACATCTTTTTCACACTTGTAGAGATCCTATCAACTGCATCCATGTCAACTTTGTCAGGAGAGGAAAATTGAAGTCAATGGAAAGGAAAAAAATGGGCGGGGTGTATAACAGGCGGTCGATCCACTAACAAATTGGCTGGCCATTATGCAACCCTCCTGATTTTCACTACATTGGGGGAAATGAAAATCAGGCGGGGCCTATAATGGGCGACCAATTTGATATCTCCCATTTTGTACTGACTGGCGGTGTGTTTCCATTATTATTTTCTTTCTGTTTTAATGGTAAAGAATATAGCTGTTTTTTGCAGCCACAGTTTGTCTGAATTTAGGGTAAGATAAATTCAGTCTTCTGATCTCAGAAAACAGCAGCCTTTCATCTCAAAAAGGCATTAAATGCAGAGAAAGTCCTCCTAGACCAATAAGGATTAATACGGTAGAGGCATAGCCCCTTAAGCTTCGAGGGAAATTGATACTAACTGTATCACCATCACATTTCAACACGTTGCCCAGAGTAGCTGTACATAACAGCATAAAAATAAGTTAAAATAATTGCAAAGCTAAATAAATCCATTTTAATGCATTACAAATTTGTGCAGAAACAAGGAAAGCAAAAAAATGTAAAATGCTTTAGTTACATCATTGTCAATGTTGCATTATGCAGGTACAGATTGTGTAGAAACCAGCAAAATGTCTCACTGTGGAAACATATGCCATCCATAATTTGGATTTTTAAAATTATCTGAATTGGTTAAATTAGGATTGATTTGGGGATTGTATCCAACATGCACCAAACACAGCCTGTGAATGCTTTTCCCTTTAAGCCCTCGTGGTTGCCTCTAACTAAAATCAGAAAGTGCTGGAAATACACAGCAGGTCAGTTAGCTACAAAGTAAAAGATAATTTATTCTATCGGGATTAGACCCTCAGGTGTTGGCTCCAATTGCTATGAATCTTTTCTCAGTCAGAAACGGGTTGGGAAGATGGCCAGGGCCACAGATTGTTCGATAGTCACGATGAACACCATTCTGATTGAAACTCCTAAAAGCCGTGAAGGATTGGTCCCATCATCACAAACTGACCCAGCTAGTAGACTGTCAAACTTGGCCAGTGAAGGAAGATGCATCTGAACGTCAGTTAAGGTTGGTGCTTGATCTTACGACCTTCTGGCTAAAAATTGAAACCTCCAACTTGCTTAGTTTGCCATTTTTGGGATTTAATTTTTGAAAAGCTAGTTGTTAATTTGCTCAAACTTTCATTGCTGCTATTGCACAGAAACCCTTAAAAATAAACCCCATAATTAAATTCAAACCTTGTAAGACTGTCTTTGGTTTAGGGCAGAGAACAGAAACAAATTATAGAAAAGCAGGTTCTTCTTGAAGTTTTTTTTTGAAATTAATAAAAATATGAACTTTTCTCTGACTTAATAAATTCTTCAGTAAATTTACATTGGACACGCAGCCTTTGTTCTGTATTTTTTTTCTGTATGGCTTTTACATGAGAAAGAAATTAATTGCAGTGCTAAACTCTAAAAAAAAATTTAATACGCAAAAATCAAGAAGATAAAATAAAAGCTGATTTATCTTATATTGGTCGGACTCCCTTCAAAAGATGACCTTGAAACATAATCACCCTAATGAGCCAAAATATTCACTTTCACGAATGAAACAGTAATCAAATCAGTTTCAAAAAGCACCATTAATGAGCTTTCCCTTTGATTGGGACACGTCCTGATATATTAATCTACAGGAGGTTCGTTCTCGCTGAGACCACCCCATGCCAGCTCATTAGCTGACCTAGCAAGAGACTAATTTGAATGTTTTTGATAAAAAATTTCAAGGAATTTTCACTTCAGCAGGGTTTCAGCCAATACCAGCAACTTCTATACAAGTAAATTGTACTTTTTGTAAAGTTAATTAGTAGATTTTGAGGATCATTGCACTGAAAAATAGTCATGAAGCATCCCTAAAAGCAACTCCACCTTAATATAATCATAGATGTACTGAATGATAATTTTTATTATCAGACTGCTTTTTTGACAGGTGTATTTATTTTACAAGTAACAGTTTGAGACTGCTATCTGATTAGAGCAACACAGAACTACCAGAGCAAGTTACACTGGGATCGGCCAGATAGACTGCCCTGATCTTTTTCAGTACTATACATTTTTATGTTGCTACTATCAGCTCCTTGCAATTCCATGACCAGCAAAAACGGAGGCTCACTCAATGACATGGTTAAATTTTACTCTTAAAACGGAGCAATCAGGAACTTGGAATTGTAAGGAGATTTTGAAGGGTAGGGGCTAAAAATTCGGTATCGCCCCGATTGGGGCGCTAAAATTAAAAAAGTTGAAGAATTAGCGGCAGGCGCTAATTGGCGACTTCCGCAAAATTTGGTGTTAGCGCTCCAGGAAGGAAGTGGAACGCTAAATCAAGCACACCACTTCCTTCCTGGAGCGCTAAAGGATGCAGTCGGGGCGGTAGAGGTGCAGCGCTGCACAATGGGCCGTGCAGCGCTGCCGCGATCCGAGGCTCCTTCCCTTCCTTAAAGGGAAGGGCCATCGCTGCAGGGTCTACATTGGGACCAGTTAGCTGGTCCCCAACGGCGGCTGCGATCCGGCCCGATCAGCCCCATGCACTCCAGCAGAGTGCCGCGCTGATCGATGGCGGACGAAGAAAAACAGGAAAAATTGAAATCATGCATTGCAACAATTTTTCTACCAACATCCCCTTTAACTTGCACCCCCGAAGCGCCCGGCCTCCCGAGCAACGCCTCCTGCAGCTGTCGGTCCGGCGATGCTGCAGGGGGCGGAACCGAAGTTCGGGTGCGGGGCACTACCGGGACGATGCGCAGGACAATGACGTCACGATCTCCCGGCACAGGATATCATGGCGCAATGTGTTACCGCCGCCGCAAACCTCTCGGCCAATTTAGCGGGATTCGTTCATTTTGCCGCACCCGGTCGGTAAATCGTTAGCACCCCGTTATCGCCCCCCGGAACCGATAACAGGAGGTGCTAAGGAGGCCAATTTCTAGGCCAGAGAAACTATTTCAAGGGGTAAGGAGAAAAAGCAGGTAAATCGAGTTGACGTACAGATCAGCCATGCTCTGATTGAATGGCAGGACAGGCTTGAAAAGTTGAATGCCCTACTTCCAATGTCCCATATGAGGAATTCAGGTGTAAGCTCACCATTTAAATGAATTGATGAAAACATGTGGGGGACATGTGCCCAAATGTGTTCCTGGCAAGTGAAGCACACTGCTGAGAACATGATTCTGTAAAATTACCTCTAATGCAATCTTCAGTTGGCCCTCTTGCGTTCTGCAGCAGGTGTTTGTTGTGGTAAGGTATGTTTCTATACTTTCTCCATTCTTCCCCTGTTAACTGGAGGCTTACTCCCAGGCTTCTATAAGGTTATCTGTGTTGTCTTTTGACCTGGAAGCATACAAGGGACAAAGAGCAGAGATGTCTTTATAGTGTTTTTATGAAGTGGAGGTATAGTTCTTTGGAGGGTTGGCACACATTTCTGGAGCGTGGCTGAGACCTGGAGGAGATGCTTACTTTGGAGATAACAGAAAAGGTCATGCTGGGTGATGCATGACCTATCTGCCAGCTGTTGTAAGAGCAAAATCTGGCTTTATCAAGGGAATTACCGATTCTGCTGATTCTTTTGTCATACCAAGTTTGAAGGACACTCATTATGCCAGACTGGGGAAAGAATCTTAAGGGATTTTCAAGGAGATACGGATCTTTATCTAGGTAGATAATGTTGCTGTTATTATCAGATCGACACATTTACAGGGTGTCAATGAAGAACAAGCTATGCAGGGGAATTGGCTGAGAGCCCATATTCCCCATGTCCAAGGATTATGCTGTATTCTCCAGAGTTAGACTACGCAATAAAGGTACCTGGAGTGGGGAAGTTTAGGCCTCATTCATCTTTTGGGAGCTGCAGACAACGGAAACAGTTTCTTGCCTCCCCATAGAAATTTGGAGATACAGATGTCGAGGTTTTGGAACAGCCACGTCAAGACCCTCACTATTAGAAGCTGATATAGGTAGAGGAGGTGAGGAAGTACATTCATTTTACTGTGCTTGTCCTCCCGAAGAGCAATATGGAAATTGCCCTTGAACTTCATCTCTCCCTGGGGGATGAATGCTGAAGGGGCTATGATCAGAGGGCTAATGCACAGGTTCTTGTCCTCTGGCCCCTCATTCTGCAGAGATCATGAGAAGCCTCGTGGTCATTGTGGCTGCCGGGCGTATGCACTAGTGAGCACCTTGGCCCACCTCACAGCGCCACACACCCGCCAACTCAATAGACTGATCAAGACCTTCGATCCAGACCTTCAAAACATCCTACGCGCTCTCATCCCACGTACTCCCCGCGTGGGAGACTTCTACTGCCTCCCAAAGATACACAAAGCCAACACACCCGGACGTCCTATCGTATCAGGCAATGGAACCCTGTGTGAGAACCTCTCTGGATACGTCGAGGGCATTCTGAAACCCATCGTACAGGGAACCCCCAGCTTCTGTCGCGACACTACAGACTTCTTACAGAAACTCAGCACCCACGGACCAGTTGAACCAGGAACACTCCTTGCCACGATGGACGTATCGGCACTCTACACCAGTATCCCCCACGATGACGGCATCGCTGCAACAGCCTCAGTACTCAACATCAACAACAGCCAATCTCCAGACGCCATCCTACAACTCATCCGCTTCATCCTTGACCACAATGTCTTCACCTTCGACAACCATTTTTTTACCCAAACACACGGAACAGCCATGGGGACCAAATTCGCACCCCAATACGCCAACATCTTCATGCACAAGTTCGAGCAAGACTTCTTCGCTGCACAGGACCTCCAGCCAACGCTGTACACCAGATACATCGACGACATTTTCTTCCTTTGGACCCATGGCGAAGGATCACTGAAAAGACTACACGATAACATAAACAAGTTCCATCCCACCATCAAACTCACCATGGACTACTCCTCAGAATCGGTCTCATTCCTGGACACACGAATCTCCATCAAAGACGGACACCTCAGCACTTCACTCTACCGCAAGCCCACGGACAACCTCACGATGCTCCACTTCTCCAGCTTCCACCCTAACCATGTTAAAGAAGCCATCCCCTATGGACAAGCCCTGCGAATACACAGGATCTGCTCAGACGAGGAGGAACGCGATGGACACCTACGGACGCTGAAAAACGCCCTCGTAAGAACGGGATATGACGCTCGACTCATCGATCGACAGTTCCGACGGGCCACAGCGAAAAATCGCATAGACCTCCTCAGAAGGCAAACACGGGACACAACCAACAGGGTACCCTACGTCGTCCAGTACTTCCCCGGAGCGGAGAAACTACGACATGTTCTTCGCAGCCTTCAACATGTCATCGATGACGACAAACACCTCGCTAAGGCCATCCCCACGCCTCCACTACTTGCCTTCAAACAGCCGCCTAACCTCAGAAGTACCATCGTTCGCAGCAAATTACCCAGCTTTCAGGATAACAGCGACCACGACACCACACAACCCTGCCATGGCAAACTCTGCAAGACATGCCAGATCATCAACACAGATACCACCATCACACGTGAGGACACTACCCACCAGGTACATGGTACATACTCATGTGACTCGGCCAACGTTGTCTACCTCATACGTTGCAGGAAAGAATGCACCGCGGCATGGTACATCGGCGAGACCATGCAGACACTGAGACAACGTATGAACGAGCACCGCGCAACAATCGCCAGGCAGGATTGTTACCTCCCAGTCGGGGAACACTTCAGCAGTCAAGGACATTCAGCCTCGGATCTGCGGGTAAGCGTTCTCCAAGGCAACCTTAGAAACACACGACAACGCAAAATCATCGAGCAGAAACTGATAGCCAAGTTCTGCACTCATGAAGACGGTCTCAATCGGGATCTTGGGTTTATGTCACGATACATGACGTGATCCGGACTCGAGTCGTCGTTAGCTTGTTCACAGATGTGATTCCCAGTAAAAAAGTAAAAATTTTCCCAGTAAAAAAGTAAATTTTTTTTTTAAAGCTTTTCGTTTTACATACAGACGGCAGCTTTTGACACGTTAGAACCCCTGCGACTTCACCTCATTGTCTCAGTTGTATCTTGCTATGTCTTTTGATGTGGTACCTTCCTGGCTGACTTAATTAACTTTATCACACCTCGGCAGATAGTCAGGATGATTTAATTTATTGGTCTGCAATTGTAAAGTACACATGCTTTTTTTTCCATCTATATATGCTCTGACGATTCTGTATCCAATTTACTTCACCTGAGGAAGGAGCGATAGTTCCGAAAGCTTGTGATTTCAAATAAAACTGTTGGACTATAACCTGGTGTTGTGCGACCTCTCAATTTTGTCCACCTCACAGCACCAGGCTAACACAATTGTTGCTGCTTGCCGTAAAATGATGCATCCGTCCACCGTGGTGAAGCAGAACCCACCAAGCAACAAACATGTGGGTGAAACTTCTGTGGGACACATGCCAGTCGAAAGAACTATTGTATGGAGTCAGCACATGACCTATGCATTTCCCACACAGATGCAAACCACGTCCGTCCTCCCCCCACCCCCACCCCCATCACCCCTGGCCGACAAGGAAATCTAACACAGTTACAGATGTAATGTGAACGCATAGTCGATCCTGAAGACAATGAGAAATTATTGTTTTTTTTCTCAAGTTGAGCACCTGAAAAGAATCTGTGAATTTATTGATGGAAATTGGTAAAAATAAAATTTCATGATCCCTGCTTATCCCTCAAAGCACCGAGCCTCCCTGCTGTCAATGTGTACTCAGAAATGTATCCTCTCTGCCAACTTTTCATGCAGTTAAAAAGATTATTTGGCTCCCTCTTGATGCATTGTCATCTGAAATCCTCCTTTATTTGTCCTCTTACTGTTTCTAATAGTATTTAGTTATCTTCAACTGACTTTAGAATGATTCCCAGTCCTCGCTACTTGTTCGTTGTATCTTTTAACACAATTCTGCTTAGCTTTTAACTTTCCTTTGACTTTATATGCAGCCACTTGCAGCCTTGGCCTTGATAAAGCATTGGGTTAATGCTTCCTTTCTACATTCTTTAAAAGGGTCTTTAAAATAATCCATTTTCTCTGTTATTTTATTCCAAGTTCTACTTCCTGCTCAATCCTCTTTAGAGCTCCTCTCATTGTTTTGAAGTTTGCTCTTCCAGAAATGTAACCTTATCTTTCTGAACTTCTGTCTTCAGCGATTATTACAGTTTCGAATCTAATTGTTTGAGAACCCAAATGATCAACCAATTTTGTTCTTAATTAGTTGGAATAGGCTGTTAAATGCTAATCTCATAGAGTGTCACCAGTACTCTGCATCACGAGTTGTGTTAAGACTTAGGGGGAAATTTTAACCCCAAAAAATGGGTAGGTTGGGGTCAGGTAGGAGGCTAAAGAGTTAAAAATCTGAATCCCGACCCCCAACCCGCCTCCAACCTGCCCACTTCCAGGGGGGCGGGCAGCCAACCCGCTCGCAGAAGGCGAGTCAGCATTTTAAATATTATAATGAGGCTGCTTGCCTCATGGTGATCCACCATTTTAAATTTAACTGTGGGCGGCCGGGTTTCCCTGGCCTCGGGGAATCCGCCAGCTAAAGAAAGAAAGAAAGACTTGCATTTCTATAGCGCCTTTCACAACCACCGGACGTCTCAAAGCTCTTTACAGCCAATGAAGTACTTTTGGAGTGTAGTCACTGTTGTAATGTGGGATACATGGCAGCCAATTTGCGGACAGCAAGCTCCCACAAACAGCAATGTGATAATGACCAGATAATCTGTTTTTGTAATATTGATTGAGGGATAAATATTGGCCATGACACCGGGGATTACTCCCCTGGGAGGCGAGGACTGCTGGATCCAGCAGGTATGTGTCTTTCCACTTACCTGCTGGATCCAGCGTTCCTACCTCGCCAACTCCCCGCAATCGGACACCCCCCTGACCCTTCCGATCGCCCCCCCATGAGGCCTCCGATCTCTAATTCCCCCCTCTGACCCCCGACCCCCGCTCTGGCCACCGATTGCCCCTCCGGCCTTCCAGCCTTCAAACCTCCGGCCCCCGATGCCCCCTCCACCTTCCAACCTCCCCTCTCCGGCCCCCGATCACCCCTCCGGCCTTCTGACCTCCCCTCTCCGGTCCCCGATCCCCTTCCGGCCTTCCGACCTCCCCTCTCCGGCCCCCGATCACCCCTCCGGCCTTCCAACCTCCCCTCTCCGGCCCCCGATCACCCCTCCGGCCTTCCGACCTCCCCTCTCCGGTCCCCGATCCCCTTCCGGCCTTCCGACCTCCCCTCTCCGGCCCCCGATCACCCCTCCGGCCTTCCAACCTCCCCTCTCCGGCCCCCGATCACCCCTCCGGCCTTCCGACCTCCCCTCTCCGGCCCCCGATCCCCCTCCGGCCTCCGATCAACCCCCTCCGATCCCTCCCTCCCTTCCTCCTGTCTGCGGCCTGATGCCCCAGGCCTACCCACATGCAGCCAGCCAGCTTCTCCCTCTGGCTCCCTGCAGGTGGGAAACAGTGATTTCAAATGCTAATCAGGCCCTGTTGTTAAATTTGGCAGGGCCTGTGGGAAACCGCATTCCAGCCCCCCGCTCCTTCCCCACCTCCAAATGAAAGTTCCAGCCTTAGTCACTGATTAACTCCATTAGGTAAATTTTCACCTTCAGCACTCCCACCACAGAGCTTCATGCACCAGAAGCACACATTGGGAATAAAATTAATGTACAAAAATTTATAGTGGGCACACACCTAAATTCCCATTATTAACTTCCCACAAAGCAGCCTTACCACACAACTAACCCACACGATGCCATTTCATTTAGTAGCACACAACTTCCCAACCTCTCAGCACTACTTCTCAGTTTCCAGAATAAAGCACGTCTGAACCAGAGGATGAACCATGACAATTTTAAACCCTTCACTCTGTATGAACAGGCCACACTTGATATGGTTATGCCAGAGAACATAGAGGGAATGGGCAAGCTAGAGATTCCACCAAAAAGAGGGCTAGTACAATCCTTTTCTTGCTTTAATTCATCCACTCACTCACTCACTCACTCACTCACTCATACATATAGTGCACAAACCACCATGACACATATTAGTAGCTAAGTACGTTCAGTTTAAGGGGATGCTTTTCAAGGAACCATTGGAACATATTCTTCTGTTTCTATGGGTGTGCCCAAAGAGAAAGCTATAAACCCATGCGGCAGCCCCAAAACCAAAACCAGCACCTCACAGCACTCAGCGTCACTCACTGCACCTGGAGCAGGCACCAGCACCAGTCCATCGAACCGTGGGTTTGAGCTGGATTCACCAGGTGGAGCAGTGAGCATGATTGAGGGGAGGCAGAGGAGGAACTAGAAGCTGCTGGCAACATTCTCAGCTGCACAACACTGGGATCTAGATCTCATGGGGTCTGTATTTAAAAGTCATTAGAGAATGCCCCGAGCACCTGCAAATTCTGCGGCTGACTGTGGAGAAGTCCACTACCCGCAACTACACGCTCATGGATGAAGTCTTCTCATTGCTGCAGATCACCGTGGAGCAAGTGGCATCTCCAGGGCCATATTCAGCGGAGTGCCCAGTGTCTGAAAACCCAGCCATATAACTTCCTTGGCCGCTTAGGAGCTACAGAGATATTGGGGGTGAAAACCTGTGATCCTGCTCTGCCATCCTAACGAAAACAGAGTGGGACTTCCCCTGCACTGGGCATTTGTGCGCCTGACCTCATCAGAATTCCTGGAGTTAGGCAACTTAAAGAAAGTGGGTGGGAGCCTGTGCCACTATTGGTGTAGTCGGGGCATCTACTAGGTGGGGAGTGATGAAAATGATAGCATTGTCCAGGCACTGGAGCTGAGTGCCGGCAGGTCCATCCAAAGAAAGAAGCTTTACAAAGTTCTCCCTTTTCCTGGAAGGCCATTTTCCTTACAGTAGGTGATTACTTTGAGGCTGGCTACTCCAAGGAAAGTAGCCTTTTCCAATTCTGCGTTGGGGAGGACAAGTGAGAATTCCAGTGGACATGTCATCCCTCCGATCCTGCCTCTTTTTTGATGAATGGAAGAAGTGCCCATCTCACTGTCTGAGAAAACCTCTGGTGCAGGTAGAATGGGCTGGAGATCTGTCATAACTGGTCCAGCCCCAATTTCTGCCCCCTCTAGTCCCCAACTGGTCCAAAAATGCTGCCAGTTCACCAAAATCCCAGGGGAAATTCGGAGTGCTTGCTTTCTAATCTTTCCATGGGGATATTGCCTGGTTTCACCATGCTGGGTGATCATATGTAGCCAGCCACTGCGCACATTGCTGCCCAGAGTTCTACTCCAGCACAAATCACTGGACATGCTGAGGGACAGCCCTGCAGCAGGATTGTGCCTGGAATAGCCACGAATAAGGCTGCTGCCTGTCAGGCAATGTAACATCAAACCCCTCCAGCCACCTTCCTCAAATGGTAGTATATGTGATAGAAAGTATGTAAGACAAAGCAGCCACTGCAGCAGCAGACAAGGCAGAGCAGTTGCAGTGCCATTTCATGGCAGCAAAATGAAGTAGAGGACCATCTCAATTTCTAAAGGCTCCCATTGAGACCTTTAGCCAGCCACTTCACTAACTTCTGTCATTGGGGGAGCATCGAGAAGGAGCATTAGGTTACATTCTAGAGTACGCAAATCATGCATGTCACCAAGGGAAGCACTGAGGTTAAAAAAAACACTACCCATGCACATTAATCGCTTTTAGGGAGTTAAATTTGGTTCCACTTTATTTCAACTGTGTCCAGAGAGTTTTCTTTGGATGTTGTAGAATAAGGATTTAGCAGATGAAAAAAATGGAATCCATGGTAAGCGAGTTTGCACAGAAGCTAATGTTGGTGAACGCGTATTTGGCCATTGCATGTTGCATATGTGAAGAGGATAGTTAATACATTGGGTGGATGGGGTGCTAATATGAAGGTCTTGCCAATGAGAACCTGCTGTATGGCTTTAGCTGCTTGCAAAGATGGTTCAACAGAAATATCTTCTAGCTCCTTGCCTTCAACTTGCTTGGCTTTTTGCTGTGGGAGGGTATCTACTTCTGCCATCTGTATTCTTAAGCCACTTTGCATGTCAAAATTGTGTAGCACAATCAGAGACCCATGCATAGCTATATGGTAGAATGTTTCTCTGATCTGTCTAAGCATTTGAAGTATTGCTTGAAGATGACTATTGTGTTCAGTTATGTTCCTGGTTGCTGTTGCACCATTGCTCTATTGTTGTTCATGGCTGTCTTCGATGTGTTAATAGTCAGGGCTCACGAGAGTAGCCTAGGTCTTCTACAGGCCAACTTTGCACTATTCTTTGTGGCTCGAATAATCCAGGAAAAATGGACTGTCTTAAAATGAAAGCATCATGACTGCTCGGTTAGGAATTGACATTCATTTTCAATGTTCCATTTTGATGGTTACAGGCGACCTACATGTATGTTGATGGAGTGAAAGCCCTTGTGGTTCATTAAGGTAATGAGACTGTGTGTATGGGTTTGTACTGCAACATCAATGTCATTAAAGAAATCCAGAACTTTTGGAATTTCTGCCAACTGTGGCCTTTCATTTTGTTGCTGTTTGTCCTTAGAAAAAGTAATGATATTGATTACCGTGCCAAACACATCTGCTTGGTACATCTGTGAACTGCAGATTGATTGACGGTGTTGCTGTCTCCTGAAAGAGTCTAGAATAACCCTGAGACATAAATGGTCACTGGCAATGCTGTCCATGTGGTGGAGCTTCCAGGAGATGGCACAACTCTAAATGAAGTGCAGCCTGCAAAGCACATTTTCCCAGACAAACCAAGGTAGGCCTGCCTCCTCATGTAGATTTCAGTTTGTGGGTAATGGTGGGTATGGGCAGCCTACCTCCTATGAATTCTGATATGTCTCGCATCCATCCTTTCTTCATTCAAATAACACAAAAGTAATAGGTCTAGAAATTCCATGCCATTTCTAGCACTGCCCAAAACTGCTCACAGTGCTCTACTTATTACTACTACTGATCACCTACTCTGCCAATGGAAGTGCGGTGATGTGTGTATGACGTTTCCGACTTTATCTGTCTTGCGCATATTGCCATGCAGTGTAAATGCCTGACTTGAGCTTTTTTAAGTTCTGCATGACTTCATCGGTCCAAAGGGTTCTCGGCTGGCCTCGAAGTCTGAACCAATCTGGAGGGAAACTTGATCAGGACGCCTGGAGAGCTGTCTTCACGTTAAAGTTCACATCTGACCAGGCGATATGCTCGAATAGTTGCAGCCGTTGGAGACTGATGGTTTTGGAGACAGCCTTTTCTGCATTCCTGATGTAGTTATACCAGCGGCCTCCACACCGTCTTGATTAGTCACAAACTGTAGGAACCAATGAGGTAGAGTTTCCGCCTTGGGCACAATCGGAAATTGCGCCCAAAATGTGCTTAAAATTGCATTGTTTAGGTTATGCATCAAGTTTCTGCTAAAATTCATTTGCATAAACACAGACGTAAAATCTTCCATAATCCAGTGCAATTGGGAAGCTTAATAGAACATAATTGTTTCTTTTGGTTTTCTTTCCATTAAGCAGTATGCCTTGATGTATTTAAGCGTGGTAACCTGGTGCAGTTTTATTAATACAGCTGAAATGGGTTTATCACAAAAAATAAGCATTTTTAATAAGAGTGTCCAATCCTCCATCTGTGAGTAACCTGATTTAAAAACACTGGAAATCACTTAAGAAAACACTATACTGAACCATTTAGTAGTTTCATTGGTGTACACTAGTTAATTTCCTGGTAAATTAAATACTTTTTGATATGATAAAACTTTTAAAATGTGCCTACTAGGAACTTGTGTGCCTAAGAAAGTAAGCACAATGTGAAGAGCCTTCCCTAACTAGCATAATCGTCGGAATTTCACCATTTTGACCTGGAGCCATGGCCAGTTTTAAGGAGGGGCCGAATTCAAGCGATTTGAACCTTGAACCAGTGTAAAAGATCGCAGGAAAACAGGAGTGTAAGTGGTTTTGGGCATAACTCACCTACCTTTTAAATCCCCCGATCCTTTGCTCTGGTTTGGCCAATTCCTCCCAGATTGCGCTGGAATCTGTGTGCAAAACTAACGGAAACCAGAGGAAACTTCCCCCAATGTGTGTAATCCATATATCAAGACCGGGGTAACAACACAGTTGTATAATCTGAGATTGGTTGCGAGTTGGATTCTTGCCTTCCACGCGTTCTTGTCAAGAGATCGCATAACACTTCCAATTGCAGCCTGACTAATACTTTGTATTGTCTTGTAATGTTAAATTTACATGCTGCAGTACCTGGAATACTGACCACAAAATCTCAGGTTCAATCCCTGACCTCAGACACTGCAACTGACATTAGTTTCCAAGGCTAGGAACAGTAAAATTAGCCAGGGTCCCCACTCCTGGTCACTATCCAGTGACCCCTAATAGAAAGTGCTCAGAGATGGATACTGATGAGAGCAAATCAGGCTTGATTGTGATGCACTTCTATGATTTAATAACCTGCCAACACTTAACTGTTTTTGGTCATACGTGCAGATGACCACTTGAAGTGCTGGAAGGCTGCTGGTAACCATAAAGCTGGACCCCAGCATGAGTCACAGCCTTCAGAAGAGGAGAGGAAAAATGAGAAAAAGAAAAGCTTATAGCTTTAAACTTTTATTCTTGAAAGTTAGAAAGGCACCTGCTGGGCAGACGATTCAATGAAAGCAACGCCATTAAAAATAAATGCCATTCAGTGTTTCCGAGACCAGAGCTATGATACAGCAATATTATGCTCAATGATATATACATTACAATAGCAAAATTGTTGCTAAAAATTCAGAAGCTGAGAGCACTGTGAAACCATCTGCAACAACCATTACTTGTATTGATTTATACTTTCAGAACCAGATAACTTTCATGCCAAAAGACAAACAATTGTTAGGGATGGGCAATGGCCTTGCCAGCGATGCCCACATCCCATGAACGAATAAGAAAAAAATTGGAATTGAGTCATCAAATTAAATTGGTTTCTGCCTGCAATCTGATAACCAGTTGCCAACCTGTAGCTC
The DNA here is from genome assembly GCA_030390025.1 of Squalus acanthias. Classification (NCBI taxonomy): domain Eukaryota; kingdom Metazoa; phylum Chordata; class Chondrichthyes; order Squaliformes; family Squalidae; genus Squalus; species Squalus acanthias. The sequence continues at coordinate 96,376,033 of CM059433.1, forward strand.
TTTCCAGTTTAGCATTTAGGAAAGTTGTTTTGGTCTAAAAAATATTGCAAATACACAAACTTGATGAATCGCATGTTGAGGTTGTCTGATTTGAATGATTAAAAAAGAATTTCTATACTACTGTATGCACAAGTGTGATTTTTCAGATTGCAACTGCTACCTCCCATAATATCTGTACTTTTAATTTAATACGCCCTACATTTGGAATCAAAAGGGATGCTGTCCCTTTTATAAATTCTCAGGTACTGGAGGGTCACTTAGCACAAGTTGTAAAAAAACAGATTGTGCCTGAAGACTTAATTATCTCTATTCTCTGAGATGCATCTGTTAGCAATATGGGATTATACATGTCAAAATGACAGATAGGAGTTGAATTTGTGCAAATGTGTCTAACCAGGATCATCTACATATCAGACATTTGAAAATCTCGGACGTGCTGACATTAGGAATAATAAGGTTGCAATTAATTATTGCTGAGATGAATCATAATTTTCTTTCACCTTAAGTACACCTCAGAAAAAACGGAACTGTTGGTTTCACTTGTACTTTAACGAAAAAGTACTAGGCACAAAAACTTTTCCTTTACATTTGCAGCTAATTACTGGTTTCCAATTAATAGGCTTCAGCATTTAACCTTTGGAGGATGAGATCTTTCCAAGTTAATTTGCATATATTAATATGCAGATGGTAATTATACCTCCAGAGAAGGTATGTTCTGTATGGTGACTAAAGGCCATGTCTTTAATTTCTTTTTAATTTGAGGCTGCAGGTTCAGGTCTATCACTGTGACTTGCAACTCTCGATGATTATTATTTAAAGAGACAAATTCTTTTTTTGGTCAGTCAATCAAGATTGCTGCTCTAAAGCGACAGTATTCTTTGTTGGTGTGTGTAGGTCTCCATTTTCACAGATGCATTGTAAATGTCCCATGTTCCACCACATAATTTAGTGGCTTTACCGGAGAAAAGTAGAATGTGTTGAATGTATAGATAGGTTATTTGGAAATTACCCAGTAAAGTTGGTAAACTATGGGATATAATTCCTTGACATTATTCTAAATTAACTTGGCAAAAATTGATTGACAAGGAATAGAATTATACACTGTGATGAATAATTCCTCTTAATAATTTTTTTGGCTGGAATAATTTGACGAAGACTCAAGATCCACGTGTACTGTACATCTATTTATTCCAGTCATTTATGATTATCTAACACGTTGAACTAATTCATTTTAATTAAAAAAGAATAATTATTTAACTGATAATTATTTGTTGTGAAATAGGTGATTTAGTACATTTTCGATTACATTTTAGAATCACTGGTGCTTTGTTCTTTTACATATTTCAGGACTAATGTTAAATTTAATTTAAGGAGTGAATTATGAACGTGTCCAGAACACCCTTCTTAATGACAAGTTGGAGGTCATATGGAGGTTACCTAGTCCTTTTTCATTCTTTTGGGAAAGTTGCTTATAAACGTAGGATTTAACTGTATTATTATGTAGTGAGTATAAACAACTGTTACTCAGAATGATCTCGTCACTCATATGGTGAAAGGTAAAAGATGGTTGGCTGTAAGCTGTAAGGAAACAATTCAATAAAATGGGTCTGATTATATCACATTATAAAGATCAGTGGAACCTTGAAATTGAATTACTGCCTTAAGTAGGCAGTGTACTCCATTGTCACACAAACCTAGAAGTTATAAATGGAGATATCTACACCCTTATTGGTATCTCTCTTGTACCAGTTCACATACATGCTCATTATTTCAGTGATATCTTAATTACTTTGTAGGACGTTGTGGGACCGGGGGCGGGGGTGATGGGAGGTGGGGGGCGGGCTGGTGGGGGGAAGAACACATCGGGGCCAGCCACCAGAGGATCGTGGCCGGCCTCAGGATGATCGTTGGGTGAGGGGGTGGGGGAGGGCTGGGAAGGTGATCGGAGGCCTCGTAGGCGGGTTTCTGATCGCGGGGGGTGGGCTAGGCAGGGACCCTGGATCAGGAGGTCGGTATAAAAGCCAATTACTTCCTGGATGCAGCAGTCCCCGCCTTGCTGTAACTGCCAGGCTTTACCAAGTGTGTGAAACCCGTCCAGCTGCCATTAAAAACAAAAATGGAGGTTAAAAATAGGTTTCTAGCCTCATTGTAATATTTAAATTGACGTCCTGCCTCCTGGCAGCAGGTTGGCTGCCCGCCCCCCGTATTGGCTCCCACCCCGCCTCCATTAAAACCAGAGGTGGGCGGGTTGGAGGCGGGTTCAGGTCGGGAATCCGATTTTTAACAATTTAACTACCCACACGTTCCAAAACCACCCTGTTTTTTAGGTTAAGTTCCCCCCAAGATATTGAAATTCCAGCCACGTGCTTATGTGTTTATATGGAAGAGGTAGCTATTATTTATATCTATAAATGTGGTTGGATCTTAATAATGGTTCTGAAGTTCAGTTGAAAGGTTACAGGCCACTTTGAAAGAATAGGACAGGTCACAAATAAGGTGCATAGCTCTATTTATACAAGAGGATATAGCTGAGATAGAGAGGGAGCAATAAAAACAGAAAATGCTGGAAATACTCAGCAAGTCAGGCAGCATCTGTGGAGAGAGAAACAGAGTTGGGGGAGAAATTCGGTGTCGCCCATTTTGGGGCGCTAACATCGGCCGGGCGCAACCTAACATCAGGGAGTGGGGTGCTACCTCAGAATGCTGCCCAAGGCCAGGTGCTGTGAATCGCACCTAATCAGACATACCGGCACCTTCCAGTTCTTAAAGGGGAGGTTCAAGCATCCTGCACAGCCGCACCCTTCTCATTGCTGCTTGTGACCTGGTACTGGAGGGAGCCTCAAACCTTGCACTGAGACAGTGATGCCATTGCAGAGGGCCAGGGAGAGAGCCCACTGCTTCAGTGACCAGGCATTGGAGGCCCAGGGAGAGAGCCCACTGCTTCAGTGACCAGGCATTGGAGGTCCAGGGAGAGAGCCCACTGCTTCAGTGACCAGGCATTGGAGGCTCCGGTTGTGGCAGTCGAACGGCGACGGGCACTGCTGTTCCCACACACTGGCAGGAGGCCATTACCCCGGGAATTTTCAAGGCTGTGGGGGGAGGTGGCCCAGTGCGTCTCCTCCAGAAGTGTAGTGGGAAGGAGTTCAACGACCTCACTCGGGTGGTCAGGGTGAGTACATGCTTCAAAAACCTCTTCATTCCATCATCCCAACCCCACTGTGTGCACAGACTGTATACACTGCCACATCCCCAAAGCACACCCACCAACTATGCCCACCTACTAAATGTTACATCCACATCTCACACCCCGCAGACATTAATGGCTATTCAACTATGGTGCGCACATGTGGCAAACACATGGCTGCAGAATCACTCACACGCTGCCCTTTTTCTTGCAGGCCAAGCTGGCCCTCAACAGGAGGGAGCAACAGTGCAGGGGAGGGGGGTAGGCGGAGCTGCGGCCGCTCACACAGCTCGAGGAACGAGTGCGGAGTATCGTCGTGAGCCATGTCATGGGTGCTGTGGTGATTGGAGAGGTTGACCCCCTTGGGGACAGCAACGGTATGTTCATCGCCTCTCCCTCCTCTCTCATACCACTTCCCCCTCACAACACAAGCCTTTCCCACTTTCCATCTAATTATACTGTCTCCATTCCTCGCTCCCTCCATGACCCCTCCCCTCATGTTAAACCCACTCTTGTGCCTTCCTGCTTTCAGACAGTGAGCCAGCATCTGACCAGCCTGTCCCTCAGCCTGCCAGTGTCAGCGAGGCCAGAGACAAGGAGAAAAACAAACCCAGAACCTCAGCGCCTGCATCTCCCGAGCCCGAGACTTCGGGCACCGGGGCCACGCGGTCACTCGAGGGGAACATGGGAATGGGCTCTGATGTGTTTGAAGCTCCGGGACCCAATGGCCTGCAGCAACGCCTTGGGGAAAGGGAAGCTCGGGGGCCATCTCCCTGGAGGGTGAGTGCGCGCACGAGTTCTGCTGCACAGGACTCGGATGAGGACCCTGACATCGCGTCCATGAATACGCAGACGATGAGCCTGCACACTGAGCTCATGGGTCCAATGGCAAGGGTGCCCGAGTGTATGGATGCACTGGCTAGGAGCGTGGAGGAGTCCGCTGCCAGCACAGCTGTCATCTGTGTGCAAACCTTCGAGCCCATCCTTGCAACTCTGCAGAGGATGGTTGAATTGCTGGAGGACCGTGAGGACCCAGACACCATGCCACGTGCAATGGGGGAGATGGCAGCATCTATTGCAGCACAGGCCGAGGCAACGCAATGGCTTAGTGCTGGAATAGAGACCTTGGCTGGTGCCATCCATTCTCAGATTGCTCTCATGCAGTCTCAGATTAATGTCACGCAAGCGCTGACTGCTGCAATCGTATCTGGGTCGACCACTGTCCATCGGGGATCTGACGGTGCTGCAGCAGGCCAGCAATCTGTGCTCCAGCAGATTGCTGCAGATGCTGAGGTTCTGCCCCGGGGGAGTGGCAGTGTGTTGGTCAAGCAGGAAGGTGCTGTCCTCTCTCAGGATGACAGCATTCCTGCTCCCTCCACTGCCACTCCGCCATTGCACTTGTCGCAGCCTGTAACACAGCCAGCCCAGACTGCTGCCGCCCATGTAGATTTGGTGCAGTCTGCAGCCGGGCCCTCCAGGCCCAGAGCTGGTCGAGGGCATCCTTCAAGGCCATCCACGGTCTCTGTCTCGTAGATTTAGCAGCCTTTCACCAGCCTTGCTGCAGCCACTGGGGCCCCATTACGGAGGAGCAGTAGGGTTGGTAGGGGTGAAGTGTGGAGGGATGGAGATCACCGAGGAAGGCCCAATAACTGAAATGTTTGCACTAAATGGGGGGAGTGTTTCTCAGACATTCGATTGTGTTTGTGAATATGTTGTTCAATCTGTTACGAAGTTCCCGCGTGTGCTAAGCACCAGTTCTGTTTGTAAATAAATTGTATTGTTTGTCTGTTACCAGTTGTAGTTAATAAGATACAGTTGTTCACATTAATAAAAGTATTTGTCTCCATGTTACAAGTCTGATCATCTTTGTCATTGCAAGCTTGGCTACTCATAGGGGCTCAGGCATGGCTGCGATGATGTGGCTGTGGAACCCCAGTGCCATGTGATGCCTCACTCATGAGATGCACTTTCTGATCAGGCCTTCATGCACAGCCCTTGCAGAGGCAACGTTGCGCAGACCCCTCCCACATTGTTGTAGCTCACCCTCCTCTTCCTCGTCCTCCTCGTCCTCCTCTCCCTCTTCCTCCTCCTGAGGAGGTCCAGCTATCCCTGGTGGCAATGGCTGGGTCCGGAGAATGGCGAGGTTGTGCAGCATGCAGCAGATGACTATGAACAGTGACACTCGATCGGGGGAGTACTGCAAGGCTCCTCCAGAGTGGTCAAGACACTGGAACTGTCGCTTCAGCAAGCCGATAGTCTGCTCGATGAGGTTCCTGGTGGTGCTATGGCTTTCATTGTAGGCGAGCTCACCAGGAGTGTTGGGGTTATGGAGCGATGTCATCAGCCAGGTGGAGAGTGGATATCCCTTGTCCCCGAGGAGCCAGCCATGAGCTTGATGCGGGGGTTCAAACAGTGCTGGGACACCAGTCTGGCGCAGGATGAAGGCATCATGGCTGCTGCCAGGATAGCGGGCATTCACAGCGAGGAAGCACTGTCGGTGGTTGCACGCCAACTGCACATTCAGGGAGTGGTAGCCCTTCCAGTTACAGAACACCTCTGCATGTTCATGAGGTGCCCGCAGTGCCACGTGGGTGCAGTCAATGGTGCCCTGAACCATGAGGAAGCCCGCTATCCTAGCAAAGCCACATGCGCATTCGTGCTGTTTCTCTCGTCTCATGGAGAATGAGATGCACTCCCTTCTCCTTCTGTACAAAGCATCAGTGACCTCCCAGATGCAGCAATGGACTGCGAACTGGGAGATGTTCGCAATATCCCCTGTCAACGCCTGGAAGGAGCCACTGGCATAGAAATTGAGAGCCACTGTCACCTTCACTGCCACCGACAGAGATGTCCTCGTCCTGAGCCGAGGCTCGAGCTCTGGCTGCAAGAGGTGGCAGAGCTCTGTGACCACCGCCTTGCTGAATCACAGCCTGCTGATACACTGCTCCTCTGAGAGATGGATACATGAGAATTATTGTCTGAATATCCTGGGAGGGTAAGGTCTTGAGTGGAGAGGCCTGTTGGCCCTCCTCCCTCTGCCCACGATTTGCACTCTCTCTCTCCCCCTCCGCTGCCTCCGATTATGAAGCTGGAGGTCGAGCCCCCGTGCTATTACAGCCACCATTAAATCTTCAAAGTTTTGCTGCAGCAAAGGTAACAGAAATGGGAACCTGATAAGTTTCTCTGTCGACCAACAGTCCCTGAAGTGTGGAAGCATGAAGTCCCTCCAAACGCGTCTCTCCCTCTCTGAGCGTACGTAGGCAGAATAGTTTGCCGATGGGAGAACACAGGAAGTGCACGCCTTTAGATAACGCTCCCCCAGCTCCCAGCCGACTGTGCACCGTCCCCCTGTAGCTGTCGTTCCTGCCGCCAGGCACTGGAGCAGGGGGCGCGACCCAATTTCGTGTCTGGGGCGTTACCGGGGCGCTGCGCACATGGATGACGTCACGATCTCCGGGCGCAGGAGATCGTGGCACTACTATTTAGCGCCGCCGCTAACCGGCAGCCGAATATCGCGAGCGGCGCTGCGATCACTGCGCTGGGGCGGTAAGTGGTTAGCGACCCGTTAGTGCACCCTGGAGGCGCTAACGGGCAGCGCTTACCAACCGAATTTCACCCCCTTAACGTTTCAAGTAATAAACTTTCATCAAAACGTTCTGACGAAAGGTCATCGACCTGAAATGTTGACTCTGTTTCTCCCCAGATGCTGCCTGACTTGCTGAGTGTTTCCAGCATTTTCTGTTTTGATTTCCAGCATCCGCAGTATTTCGCTTTTGTTATAGCGAGGAAGGATACTAGTTAACAGAGTGGAGCTAAAACCATATTGGGTACAGCTGGATCAATAAGTTGGTCCAAAGTTAATCTTTGGTACCTATTATAGGAACTCAACTAGAAGGGCAGAAGAATGGGGTAGTGTTGTTATTATTGGGAATTATTAAGTGGACTGATCAGTCTAAAGGAAGGCAAAAAATAAATATTTGTTGATCCTGTCAGAGATTGCTTTCTTACTTAACATACTTGGGAGAATACTAACAAATGTATCTATTGGATGTATACCTTAGCAGTGACCCTGGCATCATATCCAGTCATCATGTAAGAGAGCATCTGGGCATAGTGATCATTGTATTACTAGATTTCAGTTGGTGAGACAAATTACCGTTGCAGATAATTTAATGTTTGTTTCAGATTTCAGGAGCGCTCAATTTTCAAGAATGAGGGAGGATTTGGGAATGGTAGACTGGGGTAGAAGGCAAGGCACCTACCTTGTGATACAGATATACTTGCGATACAGAACTGTGATACAGAAAATACATGTTTTTTTTAATCTATATTTATGGATAGGAAAACCTTGTGTGTTCCTCAGATAAAAAAGAGGAGATATGATAAAGTGAAACGTAATAGCTAACCGGAGAAGTTCATAGGGAAATCAACCTCAAATGAAATGTTTCACTTGCTATAAAGTGAATAACTGTCAATAGATTAGGTAGCTGAGAATAAATAAATCCACTTTTATAAATGCCAAAAGGCATTAGAAAAAAAAAGTTCTAGATAGGTGTAGTAGCGATGATAATGCCAGAAAATGACTAAGAACTGCATAGGGCTTTGAGGAATTCAGCAGGGCAGTTTTGGTTTGAGGACTAGGATATCACTAAGGTGCTAAATGGATATAACTGTTTTCCTGATTGAAGACAGACTAGCTGCTAAGGTGCTAGTGGTGCTAAATAAGGGTGGTTCTAAAATTAATTCTATAGCAGTAAATAGAGAAATGGTCTTAGCTGGGATTAAGATATTCAAGGTTGATTGGGTTGCTGGACCTATTGCTATTTACCCCAGAGTGCTGAAGGAAATGGGAGATGTATTATGTGAACCATTAGCTCATATATTTAATAGCTTTTTGAGGTCTGGGCTAGTTCCAAGGGACTAAAGGGAAGATCATTTGGTCCCGGTATTTAAGCAAGAAAAAAAATCAGACCTTGGGAATTATAGGCCTGTTAGATTGATGTCACTTGGAGGGAGGATGCTGGAAGGCATTATAAAGGATATAATTTATGATTATCTGGAGAGTGGCAGTTATTAGAAAATCGCAGCATGGCTTTAGAAAATGGAGGTGTTGCCTCACTAATCTGTTTGAGGAAGTGACCAAATTTACAGTTCAGTGAATGTTACATACCTCGAGAGGGAGAAAGGAGAGTCTCAAGCCAAGGTTTTAAGTTTAACTAAGCAAACTTTGAAGGGATGAGAAATGCATTGACGACAGTAATCTAGGCTGAACTGTTAATGGGTAAACCTACAAAGAGTGGGAAGTATTCAAAGATGTATTTGGTACGATACAAAACTAATACATACCCCTGAAAGGCAAAAACTCCACTTATGTAATTAAACAACCGCGATCAACAAATGAGGTAAAAGAAAAGGTTGACTCAAATGCAAGGAAAAGTGCAAATCCAGCAGACTAGGAAGGCGATAAGAAGCAACAAAGGCTTACAAAGAATATATTATAGAAGTTAGTTGAAGAAATTGCAGATGCTTCAGTCATAATTTTCCAAAGTTCTCTAGATTTAGGAATTGTGCCTATGTATTGGAAAATTGCAAATGTCAATCCATTATTTAAGAAGATAGGGAGGGAAAAAACAGATTACTACTGACCTATCAGTTTAACATCAGTTGTAGGGAAGTTACTGGAATCTATCATCAGGAACAGAGTGACTGAGCACTTGGACAAGTATGAGCTGATTAAAGAGAGTCAGCATGGATTTGTGAAGGGTAGGTCATATCTGACTTATATAGTTGAATTTTTTGAGGAGATACCTAGCATGGTGGATAGGGGAATACCTATGGATGTTGTCCATATGGACTTTCAGAAGGCATTTGATAAGGTTTTGCGCAAGCATATGGAATTGGAGGTAATCTGATAATATGTTCTTTATTTTGCATTATTACACAAAGACATGTTGTACTGATTGAATCAAGTCAGTCTGATCATAACTGTTGTTCTGTGTGTTCACTTGCTGTGAAATAAAACAGCTTATCTATTCGCATCTGGCCTAACGTTACTTAATGTTTTCTCAGTCCACCTTCATAAAGATTGACAGAGCACACATAAGGGTGCATACGAAAAACAAAATTTTTAATTCATATATCAAGAAGGATGAATTGATGCACCCCGAGGTTTTACTGTTGTATAAGTAGATATTGGACAGTGTGAGTCCACCAGGAATAGTAGGGATATGGAATTCCTTTACTGATGTCACTGAACCCAAGAAGGCATAAATAGCCAACACAGAATCATAACAATCACTTTGATTATGCAGTCTGGAAGTCACTCAAACGCCAACTTTTCTCAGTATAATAAACCAAAATAAGGTTTTGAATAAAGTAAGAAAATTTAAAAATGACATTCACAATGGGCTGAGTTGCTGAGTTGACAGCTTCAAACATACAGTAAAAGCTCCGACCTTACAGAGATATCTTCCCTCAGCCACAAACTCTTCCTCACTGCATTTCCACAACAGATTCACCATGCTGCAAGTCTTCATAGAATCATAGAATCATAGAAAGTTACAGCACGGAAGGAGGCCATTTCGGCCCATCGTGTCTGCGCCGGCCAACAAAGAGCTATCCAGCCTAATCCCACTTCCCAGCTCTTGGTCCGTAGCCCTGCAGGTTAGAGCATCCCAAGTGCACATCCAAGTACTTTTTAAATGTGGTTAGGGTTCCTGCCTCTACCACCCTTTCAGTCAGTGAGTTCCAGCCCTCCACGACCCTCTGGGTGAAGAAATCTCCCCTCAAATCCCCTCTAAACCTTCCACCAATTACTTTAAATCTATGCCCCCTGGTTTTTGATCCCTCTGCTAAGGGAAATAGGTCCTTTCTATCCACTTTATCTCTGCCCCTCATAATTTTATACACCTCAATAAGGTCTCCCCTCAGCCTCCTCTGTTCCAAGGAAAACAGACCCAGCCTATCCAGTCTTTCCTCATAGCTAAGATTCTCTACTCCCGGCAACATCCTTGTAAATCTCCTCTGTACCCTCTCTAGTGCAATCACATCTTTCCTGTAATGTGGTGACCAGAACTGCATGCAGTACTCTAGCTGAGGCCTAACTAGTATTTTATACAGTTGAAGCATAACCCCCCTGCTCTTGTATTCTATGCCATGGTTAATAAAGGCAAGCATTCCGTATGCCTTCTTAACCACTTTATCTACCTGGCCTGCTACCTTCAGGGATCTATGGACATGCACTCCAAGATCCCTTTGTTCCTCTACACTACTCAGTGTCCTACCATTTAATGTGTATTCCCTTTCCTTGTTAGCCCTCCCCAAATGCATTACCTCACACTTCTCCAGATTAAATTCCATTTGCCCCTGTTCTGCCCACCTGACCAATTTATTGATATCTTCCTGCAGTCCACAGCTTCCTTCTTCGGTATCAACCACACAGCCGATTTTAGTATCATCTGCAAACTTCTTAATCATACCCCCTATATTCAAGTCTAGATCATTGATATATACCACAAAAAGCAAGGGACCTAGTACTGAGCCCTGCGGAACCCCACTGGAAACAGCCTTCCAGTCACAAAAACACCCACCAACCATTACCCTCTGCTTCCTGTCTCCGAGCCAGTTTGGAATCCAACTTGACACTTTGCCCTGGATCCCATCGGCTTTTAACTTCGTGACCAGTCTGCCATGTGGAACCTTATCAAAAGCCTTGCTAAAGTCCATATACACTACATCAAACACACTACCCTCATCTACCCTCCTTGTTACCTCCTCAAAAAATTCAATTAAATTTGTCAGACACGACCTTCCCTTAAAAAATCCGTGCTGACTCTCCTTGATTAATCCGTGTCTTTCTAAATGAAGATTTATCCTGTCCTTCAGAATTCATTCCAATAATTTTCCCACCACCGAGGTTAGGCTGACTGGCCTGTAATTACTCGGTCCTTTTCTCCTTTTTTAAACAAGGGTACCACATTAGCAGTCCTCCAGTCCTCCAGCACCACACCTGAAGCCAGAGAGGATTGAAAAATGATGGTCAGGGCCTCTGCTATTTCCTCTTTTGCTTCGCTTAACAGCCTGGAACACATTTCATCCGGGCCTGGGGATTTTTCCACTTTTAAAGCTGCTAAACCCCTTAGTACTTCCTCTCTCACTATGTTTATTTCATCTAATATTTCACACTCCTCCCCCCTTTACACAAGTCTCCATCCAGTCTGACCTCATTACCTCTCTCACCATTGACAGATTGCTTCTGTCATCTCTACTGCACCTGCCATCTATTCCATCAGCATGGGTGTCCTTTATACTCTCTCACCGTGGTCCTCAGAATCCCACCACGATCTGCCCCAACACCAGCAGCACCAGGCACACCAGCAGCACCAACAACAACACCAACCTCCTCCGCAATCACCTGATGCTGCACAGGACAGAACGCATCAGCACCCGACCACATTGCTGCCCGGGAGGCCAGGGATGGCCAGCTTTACTTCACTTGACGCTGTACACCCTGGCTGCCACCACTCCACACCAACACCATAAAGCATCCCTACAATGCCCAAGCCATTCCTTTCACACTCATCACCATTGCGGGGAGTACCGTTATGTGTCACCATTCACTGCAACTCACTAAGCCACTTCCAAAGGTGCACATAAATTTGTCCAAGAATGCAATGTGTTGAAAATAAAGGTTTCAATGTTTGACACCACATTAACAGAAACTTTACATGAACATTGCATAAGACACTCAAGTGCCACCCTTGTGTATTGTTAGTTGGTATGGTTGCACTAGGATGAGGGTGAGTGTGAGGGGTGGCTAGTGAGATGGAGATGTGATAATGTAGATAGAGAGGGATGGGTGGAGGTGCAAGGTAAGTTGGTGTGAGTAAGGATGTGCAGGAGTCGGGCAGGGAAGGCAGAGTGATGGGGATGTGATGAGAGGCACAGCAGGATGAGGTTGAGTGTGGCTTTGTGCTAACGTTTTGTGATCTACTGAGATCATTGAAACGTTTGCAGCACTGCACCCAGGTCCTCCTGACCACATCCCTGTTTGTGCCTTCCTGTGCAATGTGCAACTGGGCTGTTTTGATCTCCTGGGGAGGTCTCTTCCGTCCATGGGAAGGGAAGAGAACCTCCCTGCCTGATGTGACTCCATCCATAAGCATATGGAGGGAGTCATGGGAGAACCTGGGTGCAGCCCTGCATCTCTGTGCGGTGCTTGGCAGTGTTCACAGCACCTCAATGCTGTAGGACACTGATAGCCCAAATGTCAAAATAAATTTAGGCATGGTCCCTTTAAGGAAACTGGCTGATGACGCGTCATCAAATGATGTCACCAGACCTGCTTCCTCTAATTGGCTGGGAAACGTGCTGGGCGGGCTTAACAAGCCCTATTAATGGAAGTTCATTTCAGAAGCCGGGATGGAGGCAGCAGTGGTGTCAGGACCTGCCACGGATCCGTCGAGGTTCGTAAAATCGTGGCCAATGATTTAATTAAATTTATCCACTGATTTTTTTTGTTTGTCTTTTCATACTTTCATTAAAGTTTTATACTTGAAGGCTTCAGCGTCTCCCAAAAGCAATGGCTGGACTTAATGAGGGTGAAATTGGTCTTGAGCAGAGCCCAAAACGGGCAACAGTGAATCAGCCGCCTGTTTTACACCTCACCCGATTTTCTTTTTCATTGACTTCAATACTCAGGGCTGTATTTTCTCCATCACACCACCCCAAATGCAGCTTGCAGATTTTATATTTTGATGCCTTAAATTTCCTCAGGTTTTCCCATCTTTTTGCATTGGCAAGCGATCTCCTGTTCACTTTGAGCATTGCCATGGGAAAACTGGTAGTAATATATTAAAATTCTTGGGGGTAGAAATTAGGTCGCGCCCCATTTGGGGCGCAAATATCGTCCGCGCGCAAATATTAGCGCCTGGCGCTAATTATCGGCACTGACAGGAAACTTCACTTTTACCGCCCCGGGAGGTGAGTGGAGCGCTAAATTAGGCGCTGCACACCTCTCTTAAGGCGCAAAGGCCTAGGAGTGAGGCGCTAACTCAGCGCACGAGCGCAGCGCAGCTGCTGCCAGTTAGCGAGGGAACACAGACACACTGGCGCCGGACACTTCTTAAAGCGGGGGGGGGGCCACTTGCTCCCCAGCCACACCCTGCTCATTGCAGCCTTGAATCTCAGCCTGGAGAGACCTGTAATCCATTTTGCTGCCAAGCATGGAGAGGGTGAGAGAACGCGCTCATCGCTTCACCGAGCGGGCCTTGGATGCTCTGGTTGACGCAGTGGAGCGCAGACGATGCATGCTGTTCCCAGAGAGTGGCAGGAGGCCTTTGCCACGCGAGTTCAGAAGAGTGTGGAGGGAGGTGGCTCAGAGCGTCTCCTCCAGGAGCATGGTGCCCAGGACCCATGTCCAGTGCCGCAAAAAGTTCAACGACCTCACTCGGGTCGTCAGGGTGAGTGGCTTTTTCTCAATACCTCTCCATCCCTCCATCTCAACCTCACTCTATGGCCAGAGGGTCTTAAAACCCCAATGCACAACACTCATGCAACACCTATGGCCCTTTCATCAAACACACACACACATTCCACACTTTGCATACAGTAAGGGCTATTCACCTATGGGAGGCACATCAGGCAAGACCATGGCTGCATATTGTAAGGGCTATTCACCTATGGGAGGCACATCAGGCAAGACCATGGCTGCATATTGTAAGGGCTATTCACCTATGGGAGGCACATCAGGCAAGACCATGGCTGCATACAGTAAGGGCTATTCACCTATGGGAGGCACATCAGGCAAGACCATGGCTGTATATTGACTCAGATGCTGTCCTTTTTCTTGCAGGCTAAGCTGGCTCATAATCGGAGACAGCAGCAACGGACGGGTGGAGGGCGGCTTCAGCTGCAACCCCTCAGCGATCTGGAGGAGCGCGTCCACAGGATTGTGGCAAGCCGGGTGATCGGTCCCGTCGCCACTGGAGACGCCGACCCCGTTGTGGACAGCAATGGTAAGGTCATCACCTTTTTGTCCTCTGTCCTTCCACTTGTCCCTCACAATACCAGTCTTTGACACTTTCAATCCAACTTGCTAACTCGCTGCACTTATTCCTCCCTTACTGCCACCCTGTCCTCACGCTAAAGCCACTCTTGTACCTCCCTGCTTTCAGATGGTGATTCACCAGCTGAGGAGATGGTCCCTGAAGCTGCCACTGGGAGTGATGCTGCAGCTGAGGAGGAAGAGGAAGCCGGAGCATCAGTGCCACCCTCTCCCGAGGAAGCCCATGGCCACACTGGGAACACGCCTTCCCCGGAGGGGAGCAGGGGGGAAGGGGCTGATGATGGTGAAGTTCCAGGACCCAGCGGGCTGCAGCAACGCCATTGGGGGGGGAGGGAAGAACGGGGGAGCAGGGGGGAAGGGGCTGATGATGGTGAAGTTCCAGGACCCAGCGGGCTGCAGCAACGCCATGGGGGGGGAGGGAAGAACGGGGGAGCAGGGGGGAAGGGGCTGATGATGGTGAAGTTCCAGGACCCAGCGGGCTGCAGCAACGCCATGGGGGGGGGAGGGAAGAACGGGAGCCTTCTCCCCAGAGGGAGAGTATGCCAGACACTCCTAATGCAATGGACGCAGAGGAGGAGCGGCTGATTGCAGAAATGAACAGCCAGGTGGTGGTCATGCACACTGAGCTCATGGGTGCAGTGGGAAGGGTGCCCGAATGCATTGAGGCACTGGCAAGGAGTGTGGAGCACTTCGCTGTAGCACAGGCGGATGCCACACTAAAGCTTACTGCTGCAATTCAGTCACTGGCTGCCAGGAACCCATCTGAGCCTGCTCTCATGCAGACTCAGATTGAGGCCACGCGAGCACTGACTGCTGCCATCCTCGATGGTTCGTGCACATGTCCCCGGGGCTGTCACCGCGCCGCAGCAGGCCAGCAATCTGTTCTCAGGCAAATTGCTCCGGATGCTGAAGTGCTGCCCCGTGGGAGTGCCAGTGTGTCGGGCGAGCAGGGAGTTGCTGTCCTCTCTCACGATGACAGCATTCCTGCTGCCAACACTGTCACTTCTCCACTGCACTTGCCACCGCCTGTAGGACAGACTGCTGCCGCCCATGCAGAGTTGGTGCAGTCTGCAGCCGGGCCCTCCAGGCCCAGAAGTGGTCGAGGCCGTCCTTCAGGGGCATCTGCAGTGTCAGGGTCTGACAAGCAGCAGCCTTCCACCAGCCTTGCTGCAGCCACTGAGGTCCCATTACGGAGGAGCAGTAGGGTTAGAAGGGGGGAAGTGCGCAAGGGAAGGAGATCACCCTCGAAGGGCAAAAAGTAGGAGGTGTGCCAAAATGCTGGTCATTTTTTTATTAAAGGCCGAGGTTCATGGGCCAACTTTTGTTTAGTGTTTTGGACATTATCTCCAGGTTGTGAGAACCAGTTATGTTATTGACTGTTTTTTTGTGTTTATTTCTATGAGTTTGTCATGAGGAATTGACACACACAGAGTTTGTACAATAAATAAGTTTCTGTATTCAAAATATACATGGCTGGTGGTTGGAATTATTGGTGCCTTGGCCGGCTTAGGGGTTGCGTGCTGGGTTGATTCGTGTTTGTAGCACTGGCAGGGGCCCTAGAAGCGGCTTGCTATTAGTCGTTGACGGACGGCCCTTGCAGTTTGACCATTGTGGGCCGCCCTCCTGCCTTGGTGCTGCTGCTGATCATCGTCCTCGGCCTGTTCCTCCTCTTCCTCCTCCTCCTCTTGTGGTGCTGCAAGGCCTGGTGGCATTGGCTGCGTCCTGAGGATTGCCATGTTGTGCAACATGCAGCACACCACTACGAATTTGGAAACTTGCTCAGGCGAGTACTGCAGGGCTCCTCCGGAATGGTCCAGACAGCGGAATCGTTGTTTGAGCACGCCGATTGTGCGCTCAATAATGTTCCTCGTTGCTTGTTGGCTTTCCTGGTACCGCAGCTCAGCAGAGGTGTTTGGCGCACGGAGCGGTGTCATCAGCCAGGTGCTCAATGCGTACCCCTTGTCCCCCAGAAGCCAACCAACTGGCTGATGCGGTGCCTCGAAAATTTCTGCCACAGTACTCTGGCGCAGGATGAAAGCATCGTGGCAGCTGCCCGGATAGTGGGCATTGACAGTGAGAATCACCTGTCTGTGGTCACAGACCAACTGCACATTCAAGGAATGGAACCCCTTTCTGTTCCTGAATTCCTCTGCATTCTCTCGCGGAGCACGCAAAGCCACATGCGTGCAGTCAATGGCGCCCTGCACCATGGGGAAGCCCGCTACCCTCGCAAAGCCCATAGCACGGTCATGCTGCTTGTCTGGGGTCATAGGGAAGGAGATGAAGTCTCGTCTCCTTGTGAAGAGGGCATTGGTGACCTGCCGGATGCAGCGATGCACCGCAAACTGGGAGATATTGGCGAGGTCCCCAACAGCAGCTTGGAATGAGCCAGTGGCGTAGAAGTTCAAGGCCACTGTGACCTTCACTGCCACCGACAGAGACGTCCTGGACCTCAGCTGAGGCTGCAGATCTGGCTGCAGCAGGTGGCAGAGCTCAGTGACCACCTCCTTGCTGAATCGCAGCCTTCGCAAACACAGCTCCTCGGACATGTGGATGTAGGAGAGCTGTTCACGATATACCCTGGGAGGGTAAGCTCTCCTGTACATGCGCCTGATGGGCCTCCTCCGTCTGGCCATCATTGCCACTCTCTGTCTGCGTCTCACTCTCCTCCGATTGAGCTGGAGCAGGACGACGCCCCCAATCATTGCAGCCCCCATCTTCTCTTTGCCAGAAAAGTAATGAGGTACAGCAACGAAAGTAGCAGCAAAGTTAGGATGAACTAGGCAAAACTACCTCACAAAGCGTTGAGTCAATGTAGAAGTCTCTCTCTCTCTCTCTCCGAATCTCTCTCTCTCTCTCAGAACGAGTGGTGCATAAATGTCGACCACAGAAAAAGACAGGAAGAGGCCCCCTTTAAATAGCGCCCCCCCCAGCCCCAGACCGATTGATAACGTTCCAGTCTTCCGGTCGTTGGAAGCGCCAGGCGGTAATGCAGGGGGCGCCACTCAATTTCCGCTCCGGGGCGCCCCAAGGGCGTTGCACCACGGACTGACGTCACAATCTGCGCGCGCAGGTGGTCGCAGCGGTAAGTTTTAGCGCCGCCGCACAATCTCAAGTTAAGTTCTCGAGCGGCGCAAACAGCGCTGCGCCCGGGCGTTAGCGCCTTAACGCCCCATTAGCGCCCATTTAAGGCGCTAACGGGAGGCGCAACCAACTGAATTTTTACCCCTTGAGCTTTTTAAGTTTGTTAAAATTGTGACAATTGGAAACACTTCAATAACTCGTGTGTGGCATTCAATAAGATTAATTTCAACTGGGTAAGGTAACACTGAGAAGAGATGCCTGCAATATATACCTCCTCTATCCTTGGCATGATTGCACTCCTGTTCTCTTCACTTCAAGACCTAAACCTCTCTCTAGCTCTTCTTACCACCATTACCAGCTTCACTACAAGCTCTCCAACTGTTTCCTGATTCCAACATCCTGAAGGTATTTTTCATACTTTTCAATATTTTATTTTGTTTCTTTATGCCTTTTGATTTTGTTTCTTTAATCCCTATTTCCAAAATAAATATTTTCTTCTGCCTCTAGCTGCCTTCTGTCTCCCAGTCAAAAAGTGGCTGTGCGCTGTGAGCACGTAATTTAGGAAGTAACAAAATCAAAAGATTGATTTCAAAATAAATATTTGAATACCAACCTTCCCCACTTCCGGGCCCTACTCTTTTTGTTGTGCCTGCCCGTTTGTTTTTTCTTTCTTGCTGCCATCCTGCTCCACTCTCAAGACCTTCTCCAGAGGCCATGCTGGTCTATTGATTTTTTTTTCGTACGCACACATCGTGGCCCCACAAAAGGAAATCTGTGGCCAGAAATGTCAAAGTCTCTTTTCATCAGATGAAAGGTCATCGACCTGAAACGTTAACTTTGTTTCTCTCGCCACAGATGCTGCCTGTCCTGCTGAGTATTTCCAGCATTTTCTGTATTTATTTAATTTATCAGGTTCTGCCCGAGGTTTTGGCTCCCTTCTCCATGGCCTGGTTATCATCCCTACTCCTTGCTCTGCCACCACCTCTAGTTTTTTCACTCTTTTTTTCACTTACTGTCCCATCTCTTACCCCTCCTCCTTTTTTATCTTTTTTTTTCATTTTTGAACTTTTCACTTGAGGTCCGAAACACCCCCTTTTTTCATTCTCTGTTCTTAACTCCCTTTGCATATGTTTTCTTATATATGCTCTGTCCCAACAGTTCACATACAGCTACATAAGAACATAAGAAATAGGAGCAGGAGTAGGCCATTTGGCCCTTTGAGACTGCTCCGCCATTCAATAGGATCATGGCTGATCTTCTTCCTCATCTCACTTTCCTGCACTATCCCCATATCCCTTGATTCCCTTAATATTCAAAAATCTATCGATCTCTGTCTTGAATATACTCAACGACTGAGCCTCCACAGCCCTCTGGGGTAGAGAATTCCAAAGATTCACCACCCTCTGAGTGAAGAAATTTCTCCTCATCTCAGTCCTAAATGGCCGACCCCTTATTCTGAGATTGTGACCCCTGGTCCTCGAATCCCCAGCCAGAGGTAACATCCTCCCTGCATCTACCCTATCAAGCCCTGTAAGAATTTTGTATGTTTCAATGAGATCACCTCTCATTCTTCTAAACTCTAGAGAATATAGGCCTAGTCTACTCAATCTCTCCTCATAGGACAGTCCCCTCATCCCAGGAATCAGTCTGGTGAAACTTCATTGCACTCCCTCTATGGCAAGTATATCCTTCCTTAGGTAAGGAGACAAAAACTGTACACAATGCTCCAGGCGTGATCTCACCAGGGCCCTATATAATTGCAGTAAGACGTCTTTACTCAAATTCTCTTGTAATAAAGGCCAACATACCATTTGCTTTCCTAACTGCTTGCTGTACCTGCATGTTAACTTTCAGTGATTGGTGTACAAGGACACCCAGGACCCTCTGAACATCCAACATTTCCCAATCTCTCACCATTTAAAAATGCTCTGTATTTCTATTTTTCCTACCAAAGTTCATGTTCTCGCCCATTCACTTAGCTTGTCTATATCCTCTTGAGGCCTCTTTGCATCCTCCTCACAACTTACATTCCCACCCAGCTTTGTATCATCAGCAAACTTGGGTATATTACATTTGGTCCCATCATCCAAATCATTGGTGTAGATTGTGAATAGCTGAGGCCCAAGCACTGATAGTTGCGGTACCCCACTAGTTACAGTCTGCCAACCCAAAAATGATCCGTTTATGCCTACTCTCTGTTTTCTGTCCATTAACTAATCCTCAATCCATGCTAGTATATTACCCCAATCCCATGAGCCCTAATTTTGTTTAATAACCTCTTGTGTGGCACCTTATCGAATGCCTTCTGAAAATTCAAATACACTACATCCACTTGTTCCCCCTCATCTATTCTGCTAGTTACAACCTCAAACAATTCTAACAGATTCGTCAAACACGATTTCCCTTTCATAAATTCATGTTGACTCTGCCCAATCCTATTATTATTTTCTAAGTGCCTTGTTGCCACGTCCTTAATAATAGATTCTAGCATTTTCCCTACTACTGATGTCAGGCTAGTTCCCCGTTTTCTCTCTCCCTCCTTTCTTAAATAGTGGAGTTACTTTTGTTACCTTCCAATCCGCAGGAACCGTTCTAGAATCTATGGAATTTTGGAAAATGACAACCAATGCATCCACTATCTCTATAGCCACCTCTTCCAAAACAGTAGGACGTAGGCCATCAGGTCCAGGGGATTTACTCGCTTTCAGTCCCATTAATTTCTCCAGTACTATTTTTTTACTAATACTCATGGGCCATATTTTCAGATGCCTATGGGTGTGTACGCGCTGTGAAACGTATGCGCTGAAAACCGACATTTCCGATCTGTCAAGAATGCTCTTGAGAGATCGGACGCCTGCCCTAGAGAAGGGCCTCTGTGGGTGGAGTGTTCCACTTTCTGGAGCGCCTCCGCCCGCAGAAAACCCTTAGAAATCTTACGCCTGCTTTTACCAGCATAAGAGTTGAAAAAAAGTAAAAAAAAAAAAAAATTTCTTTACTCATTTATAATTTAAAAATACTTTAAAAAAAGGTAAGTTTATTTTTAGCCCCGTAAAAAACTATAATTATTTTTTCAAAAAATTAAATTTTTGTTTAAATTATTTAATTTATTGTAATTTCAACTAATTTTAAAAAGGTGATGGTTTTTTAAAATTTATTTAATGTTTTACTATGTTTTTGGGGTGATCTCCATTCATATATTTGAAAGGTCTATCTGTCAAGTGTATGAAGGGAGATTCCCTTCTGCTATTGGCTGGCCTGGCCCACGTGATCCCAGGGACGCTTGCGAACTGCATGCGCCTCTGGGATACGTGGGCCCTGCGCACTTGGAGTTTGGAGAGGCCCAGGAGCGGAAGTATAGGCGCCTGGGAGCCCTCAGGTAAGTTCGTAGATTTTTCCAGGTCAGAGGCCTCCGCACGCAGGAAGCCTCCGATCGGAAAATACGGCCCAATTTCTTTCAGTTCCTCATTCTCGCTAGAGCCTTGGTTCTCCACTATTTCAGGAAGTTTTTTGCGTCTTCTTCCATGAAGCCAGACACAAAGGGCTGGATTTTCCGCCCGGAGGTGGGTTCACGACAGATTATGTGTTTGGCGGGTTACGGTCCTGTTCCCGGTTCCAGCCGCTCTGCGCTAACGATTTTGAGTAGATTAGGCTTATTTAGCCCGCTGTGCGCGTTACCCGACCCAATCAGTGTCTGCGTGTCTGCTGATCTCCTGTGATGACGTGTTCGAGGCCGTTGTATTTAAGGGGGCCATGTCCCCTTTGGCTTTCACTTTCATTTTGCTGCTCCTGAGTGCTGGTGTTTGCCCATCGAACAAAGGCTGCTCCCCGTTTCGACGATGGCTCCCTCCATGTTCTTGTGGAGGGAGTAAGAGGGCACAAGGAGGTACTGTTTCCTTCTGATGGAAGTAGGAAGCCTGCTCAGCACACCAAGGCAGCCTGGCTGCAAATAGCTGAGCAGGTCAGTGCAAGGTCTATCTTTACATGCACCTTGGTCCAGTGTAGGAACAGGTTCAATGATCTCCTGCGTTCAGCAAAAGTGAGTATAAAAGCACACTTACCTTCATTCTGCTGTGCCTGTCTTCACATCCCCATCACTCTGCATTGCCAGCCCTACTCCTGCACATCCTAATTCACCCCGACATCCCTTGCACCATCACCCATCTCTCTCTCCCTATGTATAGAATCACATCCCCATCTTACTATGCACCACTCACACTCACTCTCAATATTATGCATTGACAACAACTAACAACTCACAAGGGATGAAATTGGTATTGGCAACTCACTCCATCATAGTCTCCCTCTAAACATCAATCCTATCCATTCTTTACACTCATTCCATCACTCTCACTAAAGCTGCACTTCTGTCCCTCATTGCAGGAAAAGAGATCCCACAATAAGAGGGAGAGGGAGAGAACAGAAGGAGGACCACCATCCATGGCGCAGCTCACCCACGCTGAGGAGGCAGCTCTGGACATTGTTGGAGGTGCTGGGGAGCTTGAAGTGGGGGATGGAGAGATGGGCTCAGCCGAACAACCTGGTGACAGAATTATTTTCCAACCATCTGATTTGGCATTCATGAGTGATTCATATGGGATCTGATGTTCATAGAAATTGAGTGCTCATCATGTGCATAATGGGATGTGTCTGCAACCTACATATCGCATGTCTAACTCATGTCTTTACTCTCCCACAGGACCATCAAGAGCCCACCTTCCTACTGTTCAGGAGGAAGAGCAGGAGGACTCCTCAGTGGAACATCCAGCCTCCGAGGGAGCAGCGTCAGCAGAAATGAGAGCACCCAGCACCAGCGCAGAGACGCACACCTCGGTGGGTCCACCGCGAGATAGAGTAGTGTTGTCACCTGGTGTCTCACAACTCACAATTGAGCAAGATCAGATGATGGAGACAGGGACAGCAGTGGAGAGTCCTCGTCGGAGGCTGGAGGACTCTCCTAGCTTTGTTGAGCTGCATGCAGACCCTGAGCTTCGGGGGCCATCCAGAAAGTGAGTGGTGCTGGGGCTTCAGGAGCAAGTGCAGGAGGCTCTGACTGGGTTAGAACTACGGTGACTGCGAGTGTGCAGAGAATGGAGGAGTCCATCTCAAACATGAGCAACGCCATGGCGCACGCACTGGCAACTCTAGGTCCCGCCATGGAAAGGATGGCAACCTCCATGAAGGACATAAATCGGCAGACTCAGGAGAACATGGTAACACTTCTAAATAGATGGTCAGCTATGGAGGATAGATGGGCATCTATCGAGGAGAGAAAGCAGAGGTTCATGGATGTCTTTGTTATGAGGAATGTCAGTACAGACATGGGTCCTCATGGCCCCACTGATGTGCAGCAAGGTGCTCTCCAGCCACTTGCTAGCAGAGAAGTGTGGGTGGCCATGAGAGGGATGATGGTGGGAGGGGACATGGAAGTGGGGGCTCCTCTCCAAGCGCTCACACTGCCATCCCATTGCCAACCCCTCGGACAGAGGCCCAGATGCCTCCCCCAACAGAGATGGCCGAGTCTGCCCCTGCACAGCCGCAGGAGGAGCAGACTTTGGCGGGGCCCTCACAGGCTCCAAAACCCTGAGGACGACCGCCAAAGACAACTAAGCAGGCGCAGCAGGGAAGTGAGCAGGCTCCATATGCATCTGCTGAAGCCACAGCGGGAGCACTACGTAGAAGCACGCATAAGAAAAAGCTAACACACAAATAGTCACAAGGGTAGTCACTTGGGTGCTTTCATATAAATCAATGTTACGTTTGTGTTATTTTATTTTATTGTATTAAAATAATATCATGTGAATGTTTCAATGCGTTGCAAGGGGTGAGGGCGCCTTTCATCTGTAGCAATTGTCGTAAGAATGAGCCTTACGCGTGGTGAACTTAAAGTAAGCTTTAATCAACTAAAAAGGTGCTACATACAAAAGAGGTCTTACTCTATGCCTCTCTAGGATCCAACTGATCAGCCCAGTATTTATCCTGGACTAATCACAGGAAGTGATGTAATAAAGTTCAAGTCACAGGAAGCTGTATTGTGTTACCACATTCTCCCCCCCCAAAAGATTAGGAGGCCGGGATGAAGTTCGAGTCACAGGAAGCTGTATTGTGTTACCACATTCTCCCTCCATTTCGTAGCCGCTGGACGAGGGAGAGCCGCACCCGTTTGGGTTCTCGTAGCAGTAGAGTCAACATGGATTTACAAAGGGTAAATCGTGCTTGACTAATCTATTGGAATTTTTTGAGGGAGTAACGGGTAAAATAGATGGGGGAGAGCCAGTAGATGTGGTGTACCTGGACTTCCAAAAGGCCTTCGATAAGGTCCCACATAAAAGATTAGCATGGAAAATTGAAGCTCATGGGATAAAGGGGAAAGTATTGACGTGGATAGAGAACTGGCTGTCAGATAGAAAACAGAGAGTTGGAATAAACGGCTCATTTTCTGAATGGCAGGCAGTAACAAGTGGGGTACCACAGGGATCTGTCCTGGGTCCCCAGCTGTTCACAATTTATATTAATGACCTGGATCAGGGAGTCGAATGCAGCATTTCCAAATTTGCAGACGACACTAAACTAGGAGGGGGGGTGGGCTCAGAGGAGGAGACCAGGAAGCTCCAGAGCGATTTGGACAGACTGGGTGATTGGGCGGATAAATGGCAGATGCACTATAATGTGGACAAGTGCGAAGTTATCCACCTTGGGTGCAGGAACGGGAGGGCAAATTATTATTTAAATGGCAATAAATTGGGAGAGGGGGAAGTACAGAGAGACCTGGGTGTTCTTGTACACCAGTCACTGAAGGCGAGCATGCAGGTGCAACAGGCGGTCAAGAAGGCAAACGGTATGCTGGCCTTCATAGCAAAAGGGTTGGAATACAGGAACAGGGATACCTTGCTGCAGCTGTACAGGGCACTGGTGAGACCACACCTCGAGTACTGTGTACAGTTTTGGTCGCCTCATCTGAGGAAAGATGTTCTTGCCATGGAGGGGGTGCAGCGGCGATTCACCAGGCTGATACCAGGAATGGCGGGATTGACCTATGAGGAGAGACTATGTAGTTTAGGGATGTACACACTGGAGTTTAGAAGATTGAGAGGGGACCTCATAGAAGTGTATAAAATTCTGACAGGTCTAGACAGATTAGATGCAGAAGGAATATTTCCCTTGGCGGGTGAGAACAGAACTAGAGGACATAATTTAAGGATAAGGGCTAAACCATTTAGGACAGAAATGAGGGGGAATTTCTTCACTCAGAGAGTGGTGAACCTGTGGAACTCATTGCCACAGAGGGCAGTGTACGCCAGCTCATTAAATATATTTAAGAGGGAATTAGATATATTTCTACAGGCAAAAGGGGTTAAGGGTTACGGAGAGAAGGCGGGGACGGGATACTGAATTGAAGGATCAGCCATGATCTCATTAAATGGCGGAGCAGGCTCGAAGGGCCGGATGGCCTACTCCTGCTCCTATCTTCTATGTATCTATGTATCTATGTAAGTAGAGGGCCCCTAGCCCGTTTACCCGCCGCGGGCCGTGGACCAGAGTCCGAGTGATCCAGCCCGCTCTGTGAGGGGTCAGGACGATCCTGACTGTGTACTGGTGCCCGAACGGGTGTCGGGCAGGGCTGTGGCAGATCCGTTTCCGAGCGTATGGTACGGGGTGGATCGTGGCTGCGCGTGCGAGCCCCGACGGGCTCATAGTCAGTCTGCCCCAGGTCGGCACGCTGGAGTGAGGTACCAGCCGGCGTCAGATCCAGATCGTGATGAGAGGCACCTGGCGAGCCCAGAGATGTGCCTGGTACAATATCATCCCCTGGTGTCCCTCTATGTTTCGGCGGGCAGGGAGCCAGATCCCGCAATGACACGGTAGATTCCCGACCGTCAGGATACCGAATATAGGCGTAGGTAGGGTTGACGTCAGTGAGCTCAACCTCATCTACCAGGGGGTCATTCTTAGACGCCCGAACATATCTTCGGAGTAGCACTGGTCCCGGTGCAGTCAGCCACGACGGGAGAGATATCCCATAGGATGAGCGACGCTGAAATCGGAAGAACCGTTCATGAGGCGTCGTATTTGTGGCGGTCGAAAGGAGGGACCGTGTGGAGTGTAATGCGTCTGGAAGTACTGCTTCCCATTGCTGGTTGGGTAGGCCCCGAGATCTCAAATCCAGACATACCGCATTCCAGATGATAGCGTTAAAACGCTCGACTTGCCCATTCCCGACCGGATGATAAGGCGTCGTTCTGCTGGCAGCAATACCCCGTTCTGAGAGATAGGCCTTGAGTTCTCCTGACATAAAAGAAGGGCCCCGATCCGAATGAACATAGGATGCCATGCCACAGAAAGCAAATACCTGCTCAAGGCAGCTGATAACCGTGGTCGTCAGCATATTGGGGCAGGGAAAGGCAAACGGAAAACGGGAATACTCATCGACCATGGTCAATAGATAAGTGTTGCGAGTTGAAGAGGGCAACGGCCCCTTAAAATCGATGCTAAGCCGTTGCATTGGCTGGGTCGCATGTATGAGTATACCACCCGAGGGGCGGAAAAACTGAGGTTTCAATTCCGCACAGACTCTGCAGTCCGAGCACATCTTCTTTACATCCCCGGTAGAGAATGGGAGATTTCGGGACCGCACGAAGTGTAGCATGCGAGTAACGCCCGGATGACACAACCCATCATGGATGTCTACGAGCGTAGAGGGTGCCATGGCGGAGCAGAATGCTCGTGTGAGGGTTTCCGGAGCCACATTCTCCTTGCCAGGTCGATAGTGGATGGTGTAACCAAAAGAGGCCAATTCCAGCCGCCAAAGCTGGATTTTATTATTTTTAATTTTGGTCCGTTTTCGATTATCGAGCATGAAGGCGACCGATCGCTGGTCCGTGATTAAGGTAAAGTGCTGGCGAGCTAGGAGATGAGTCCACTTCCGTACTGCCTCTATGATGGCTGTAGCTTCTTTCTCGACTGGAGGATAATGTAGCTCAGCCCCTTGAAAAGTCCTGGACAAAAATGCCACCGGACGACCTTCCTGATTCAGAGTGGCCGAGATCGCCACCTCCGAGGCATCACACTCAACAACAAAAGGAAGACTCTCATCGATGGAGTGAAGAGCCGCTTTCTCCAACTGTTTTTTCAGGATGTTAAAGGCTGCAACAGCCGCTGTGTCTAGTGGGAATGTGCTGGCCTTCAGTAGAGGTTGGATTCGGTCCGAGAAGTTAGGAATCCATTTAGCATAGTATGCAAACAGGCCGAGGGCCCGGCGCAAGGAGGCCGGATTCTTAGGTGGCGGGAGTTCTTGGAGTGGGCGAAGCCTTTCAGGGTCAGGTTTAATGATGCCATTGCCCACACAATAGCCAAGGATGTTGATGGTTGGTTGTGACTCAATGGATTTAGCCGCATTTAATGTCAAATTACGGTGCTGGAGTGCATCCCAAAATCGTTGGAGATTGGCGTCATGTTCCCGCTGATTGCGACCTGCGACAGTAATATTGTCCAGATAAGGAAACGTATCCTTTAAGTCTTCCTGTTTGACCAGGTCATCCATTGCTCGCTGGAAGACAGCCACTCCATTAGTGACCCCAAAGGGGAGGCGACGAAATTGATACAGCCGTCCATTGGCTTCAAAGGCCGTATACTGCTTGTCTGAGACCTTCAAGGGTACCTGATGATAGGCACTTTTCAGATCATATGTTGAGAACACCGTGTACTCAGCCAGTTTATTAACCATATCATCGATGCGCGGCAATGGGTATGCGTCCAAGTCCGTATATTGATTGATGGTCTGTGAATAGTCAATGCACAGCCGTTTCTTGTGAGGTTGTAGAGGGTTCTTAACAATAATGACCTGGGCGCGCCATGGCGACGAACAAGGCTCGATGATATCCTCTGCTAAAAGCCGAGAAATCTCAGCCGCAATAAAAGACTGGTCTTCCTGACTGAAACGTCGTGACTTTATTATAATCGGTTTGCATCGAGGAGGGATACTGGTAAACAGTGAGGGTTCATCCAGTGAAGCTGCTGACAATGCACAGAACGGTAATCGAGGTCGTATATTAGAAATAGTGAGTTCAGGTTTGGATCCGCCGAACTCAATGGTGAGCTTCTTATGCTGCTTTTGAAAATCTAGCCCAAAGATAAGATCACTACATAAGTCCTTGAGCACCGAAAGCCGGGTGGAGGGATACCTGTGACCATTAAGTGTTATTTCAACCATACAGAAGCCAGAAATTCTGGTATTAAGTGATGACTGAGCCATCGCAATTGCCTGGTCCGATGGGAAAACATGTAGCTTTAACTCTGCAACAATCTGTTCCCTAATGAAACTATCAGTGCTACCTGAGTCAATTAAGGCATCTAAAGTATGTCCATTAATTGATGCTTTTGTAGCTGCATGGAATAGGTTCTGAGGACAAGCAGCTGTAATTGGTGTCGTTGCACAAAGAGTGGCTGAAACTCTAGGTGTGTTTCTTCGAGAGAAAACCCGAGAGGAAGCACGATAGATTTTAGCCGGAACATCTTGATAGGCCCTTACCGGGGCAGTTCGGTAGGACTTAGCTTGATAAGCCCTCGTAGAGGCTCTTGATAGGCAAACCTTTGCAAAATGACCCTTTTTGTTGCAATGACTGCAAAACGCATTGCGAGCAGGGCAGAATTTCCGAGGGTGAAACTCATCACCACAAAAGAAGCATTTCTTAGATTGCCAAGAGGCTGCCACAGTGGGGTTATCATCCTCTTCATCAGTGAAGTCATCAGATTGATCGTCAGGGATAAAGTCCTCCCTAATAGAGTTCACCTGTGGCCTCTTAAATTGCCTGACTGTAGTTAAGGCAGCAGACCGAGGTCTGGGCACTGTATAAAGGTCTGCATTTCTTTTTGCCAGATCTAGAGAGCAAGCCATGTCATAAGCTCTCTGAAGCTCAAGTGTCTTACTTTCCAGTAGACGCTGGCGTATAAATGGGGAGGCAAGCCCGCAGATGAAAGCATCACGGATCATTTCTTCACGGTACAGCTCAGCTGAGGCCGCCTGAAAGTTACAGTCCATACTAAGTCTGCGAAGCTCTTGGAGGAATTTATCAATGGATTCCTCCGGCCCTTGTTGGGCTATAGCTAGTAGATGTCTGGCATAGACCTCATTCGGTGTCTTAGTATATAGTCTTTTAAGCGTCCGAATTGCCTCCTCGTAACTGCCCCCATTCCTCGACATACTGAAATACATTCGGGGTGACACAGTTGATGAGTATCCGCAATTTTGAGTCATCATCAGCCTTGCAATATTCGAGAAAATTGTCAAACGTGCGATACCAGTGTTTCCACACCTTACCGGCTGCTGGGGTGTTTGGGTCCAAGTCAAGACGCGATGGTTTAAGGATGTTTTCCATGATGGGTGATTCCCTGGATCCTTAGTTCCGAGTTCGTCCAAAAAGTTTGAGTGCGAAGTTTTTCAAAGTTGATTAAATTGTCGTAAGAATGAGCCTTACACGTGGTGAACTTAAAGTAAGCTTTAATCAACTAAAAAGGTGCTACATACAAAAGAGGTCTTACTCTATGCCTCTCCAGGATCCAACTGATCAGCCCAGTATTTATCCTGGACTAATCACAGGAAGTGATGTAATAAAGTTCAAGTCACAGGAAGCTGTATTGTGTTACCACAGCAATGGTGGTGAAACTGCTAGGAATGCACAGATCATTGTAGGGATGCTCTATGGTGTGGAAGTGGGGTCATGCGAACCTTCATGTGCATGTGGCAGCCACATGTCTGCGCTGCCTAAAGTTAGTTGAATCTGCCATGGATTAGGCCATCCCTTGCCTGACGGGCAGCAATGAGCTCTCATGCTGATCGCACTGGGTCAGCCGCCTCCTCCAGGTGTTCCTCATCTGCAGCAACATTTGGCTCTTCCTCCTCCTCTTCCTCCTCCTCCTCTGAAGAGGCTGTGCGCTCTGCGACCTGTTCCTCAGGCAGCGCTAATCCCCGCTGCAGTGCGATCTTGTGCAGGGCACAGCAGAGCACGATGATTCTCGAGATCCTGACTGGTGCATACTGTAGGGCTCCACCAGATCTGTCCAGGCATCTGAAGGCATTTTGAGCAACCCTATTGCTTGGTCTATGAGAGTTCTGGTGGAAATGAGGCTCTGATTGTAGCGCTCCTCAGACTCGTTTGAGGGCCTCCTCATCGGCGTCATTAGAAAGAAAGAAAGACTTGTATTTATATAGCGCCTATCACGACCACCGGACGTCTCAAAGCACTTTACAGCCAATGAAGTACTTTTGGAGTGTAGTCACTGTTGTAATGTGGGATAAGTGGCAGCCAAATTGCGCACAGCAAGCTCCCACAAACAGTAATGTGATAATGACCAGATAATCTGTTTTTGTTATGTTGATTGAGGGATAAATACTGGCCAGGACACTGGGGATAACAACACTGCTCTTCTTCGAAATAATGCCATGGGATCTTTTACATCCACCTGAGAGAGCAGACGGGGCCTCGGTTTAACGTCTCATCCGAAAGGCGGCACCTCCAACAGGGCAGCGCTCCCTCAGCACTGCACTGGAGTGTCAGCCTAGATTTATGTGTTCAAGTCCCTGGAGTGGGACTTGAACCCACAATCTAGCCACGTCTTCAGAGGATAGCCCTTGTCTCCAAGGAGCCAGCCAGAAAGTTTGTTTGGCGGAACGAAGAGCTGAGGCACAGTGGACTGGCGCAGGATGTAAGAGTCATGGCAGCTGCCAGGGAATCTCGCGCAAACATGCATGATGCTTTTCCTATGGTTACACACCAGCTGGACGTTAAGGGAGTGGAAGCCCTTGCGGTTCACATATACTGCTGGGTTGTGATGGGTTGCCTTGATGGCCACATGTGTGCAGTCGATGATGCCCTGCTTCCGTGGGAAGCCAGCCAGATTGACAAAGCCTAGCTCCCGCGTGGTAAAACTTGCTTCATCAGTTGAAAAGTGGATGTAATTTGCAGACTTGGCAAAGAGGGCGTCGGTAACCTGCGTGATGCATCTGTGGGCGGCCGACTGGGAGATGCCGCTAATGTCTGCTGCTGATCCCTGGAAGGACCCTGAAGCAAAGAGGTTGAGTGCAGTGGTGACTTTGACAGCCACTGGTAAGGAATGTCCATCCACTCCTCTGGGCTCCAGGTCTTGGTGCAGCATTGTGCAGATGCCTACGACTACCTCTCGCGAAAGTCTCAGCCTCCTTTGGCACTGCTGCTCAGTCATGTTGAGGAAGCTCATCCTCTGCCTGTAAACCCTGTGTTGTGGGTATCTCCTGTGGCGAGGTGCAGCTCTGCGCTGATGCCCTCTGTCCTGTGCAACATCCGGTGGCTGAGGAGAAGGTTGGCGCTCTTTTTGTTGATGCTGCTGGTGTGCCTGTTTATGCTGCTGCCACGGCTGATCCTCTTCCGATTCTGAGGACCAGGGTGTGAGAGTATAAATCATTCCCATTCTGCTGTTACATATGGCAGTTGAGGAAGAGATGTTATCAACAGTAAGTCAATGGGGAGAGAGCTTATTCCGAGGAGGTGACAGTGCATATAGAGTTCACAGCACACACTCACAACCTCAATACAGCTCAAAGGTGTCTTCCAAATCCTGAAATCAGCAACTTCAGACATTTGAAAGTGAACTGATGTGAGGGGTTAGATTTTATTCAACAGTTGCGGCTGTGAACTATTCAGCTCGTTGGAAGACCCGACACATTCAGCTGGCATGTTTGCCGAACGACGTGAAACACGTTGAGAATGTGTGAAAATGGAACATGGCTGGCAAAATAGCAGTTAACAAGCTGTTAAGTGCTGTTAAGTGCCTCTCCCGCCGCTTGGTGTCAGGTCTGTTCTGAAGGCGCAGTCCCAACACTTTGGAAACTGGCGTGGAGGTGGGTTTGCAGCGGGTTCCCAACCTACCGTCAATCATTTTGAATTTAATACCTGACCCACCTCCGAACCCACCCTCTGAGTGCCGGCAAAATCGTGGCCAAAGTATTTGTTTAATTTCTCTGCCATTTCCTTATTTGCCATTATAATTTCTCCTGTCTCAGCCTGTAAGGGACCCACATTTACTTTTGCTAATCTTTTCCTTTTTACATAGCTGTAGAAGATTTTACAATCTGTTTTTATGTCTCTTGCTAGTTTACTCTCATATTCTATTTTCCCTTTCTTTATCAATTTCTTCGTCCTCCTTTGTTGAATTCTATAATCCTCCCAATCCTAAGGCATACTACTCTTTTTGGCAACATTATAAGCCTCTTCCTTTGATCTAATACTATCTTTAACTTCTCTTGTTAGCCACGGTGGGACCACTTTTCCTGTGGGGTTTTGTGCCTTAAAGGAATGTTTATTTGTTGTAAATTATGTATTAATTCTTTAAATGCTAGCCATTGCTTGTCTACCGTCATACCTTTTAATGCAGTTTCCCAATCTACCTTAGCCAACTTGCCCCTCATACCTACGTAGTTTGCTTTGTTTAGATTTAGGACCCTAGTTTCAGATTTAACTAAGTCACTTTCAAACTCAATATAAAATTCTATCATATTATGGTCACTCTTCCCTAAAGGCCCCTTTACTACAAGGTTATTAATTAACCCTTTCTCGTTGCACAATACTAGATCTAAAATAACATGTTCCCTAGTTGGTTCCTCAACATACTGATCTAGAAAACTATCTTGCATACATTCCATGGATTCATCCTCCACACTATTACTGCAAATTTGGTTTGCCCAATCTATATATAGATTAAAGTCCCCCATGATCACTGTATTACCCTTGTTACATGCGCCTCTAATTTCCTGATTTACACTCTGCCCTACATTACAACTACTGTTTGGGGGCCTATAAACAACTCCCACTAATGTTTTCTGCCCCTTGTTATTTCTTAGCTCCACCCAAACTGATTCTACTTCTTGATTTTTGGAGCTAAGATCCTTTCGCTCTACTGTCTTTATTCCATCCTTTATTATCAGGGCTACCCCTCCTCCTTTTCCATTTTGCCTATCTCTTCTAAAAGTTAAGTATCCTGGAATATTTAGTTTCCAACCTTGGCCACATTGCAACCACGTCTCCGTTATGGCTATTAGATCAAACCTATTCATTTCTATCTGCGCTATTAATTCATCTATTTTGTTGTGAATGCTTTGCGCATTCAGATATAGTGCCTTTAGCTTTGACTTATTTCAATTTTTCCCTGATGTCACCTTAGTCACTGATGCCTTATTACCTTTGTTACTCTCTCTGTCCCTTCCTGACCCACTCTGCTTATTTTGACCCAAAACTCTACTCTGCTCTAGAGCCTTGACATTTCTCTCGCTGCTTTTAAATGTACTCTTTCCTGAATCTTCCCACCCCCCCTTCATTAGTTTAAAGCCCAGTCTACTGCCCTAGTTATTTGGTTCACCAGGACACTGGTCCCAGCCCAGTTTAAGTGGAGCCCGTCCCAACGGAACAGCTCCCTCTTTCCCCAGCACTGGTGCCAGTGCTCCAGGAACTGAAACCCCTTCCTCCCACACCACTCTTTGAGCCACGCATTTAACCCTCTAATCTGTTTGTCCCTATGCCAATTTGCACGTGGCTCAGCTAACAATCCAGAGATTATTACCTTTGAGGTTTTGCTTTTTAATTTGGATCCCAACTCCTCAAACTCTCTCAGCAGAACCTCATTCCTAGTTCTACCTACGTCATTGGTTCCTACATGGACCACAACAATTGGATCCTCCCCCTCCAACTCCAAGTTCTTCTCCAGCCGCGAGGAGATGTCTTTAACCCTGGCACCGGGCAGGCAACACAACCTTCATAACCATGACGTAACCACTTATAGTTGAATATATAATCAGTATTTTATTTACTACAGGAGACTTGGTGGTTTAGAAGGTCGAAGTACGAGGATAAATTACCCAATCCCACACTTCCAATGTTTTCTAATATATATATATAATATTTATTTATTGTCAATTACCAACAATGTCCCGCACCTCCCTTACTTATAAACAGCATCACCTATTATAGGTATTAGTATTCTAAGAACAGTCTCCCATATTGGAAATTACAGTGCACTGGGCAGAACACACTAGCATTTCTGTTGTGCAATCTTGGACAGTGAGGCTTCTTACTGGGTGTGCAAAATTGCCTCAGCTACTCTTACCCAGGAATTGCTTCTTTCACTAACATATTATCCAGTTCCCTCTTGAATCTGCTGAAACGAGCTGCCTCCACTGTCTCCAAGCAGTCTATTCTACTTTCTTTCTGTGTGAAATGGTTAAATCTAAACAAGAGAGTTTACAATAAGTTACTTTTCTGCCTAACAGTTTTTGGTATTCAATACTGAAAGAAGTTTCTGCTGAGATTAAATGTTGATCTTCAGTTTTAAAACAAAATTGTTTGGTTATACAGATAAAAACAAATGTGGAAAAAGTCAGTTCCTTGGGGGTAATTTTTAAAAAAATATTCAGAATGCCACATTAAAAACACATTTAATTCCACATTTTTTGCAAAACAAAAATCATAAGTTTACTATTCTTAGTCCACTTGCCAATCAAGTGGAATTGCCACAGGCCAAAGGTGATTTTTTTTGACCAAGTGTGGTATTAATAATAGAA
Source organism: Squalus acanthias (assembly GCA_030390025.1). Taxonomy (NCBI): domain Eukaryota; kingdom Metazoa; phylum Chordata; class Chondrichthyes; order Squaliformes; family Squalidae; genus Squalus; species Squalus acanthias. The sequence goes on from CM059433.1 coordinate 96,409,948, forward strand.
CCTCCACAAGAGGGCAGTCTTCACAATATTAAGATTCTGGCAAAGCGGCGAACAGTGGTTGGCTGAGAAAATGCTGAAGTCACAATATTTCAACACTGGAAATTGTGCTTGAAAATATTTCCCGAGAACATCCTGGACACATCATATGGAATACTGCAGGATCTCATCCAGCAATCACAAGGCAAGTATAATGGGTGAGAAAAAGCACAAATACCAGTACCCTCAAAGGAGCAGCCACAACTGCACCAGTGAGACACTTTTTGCAGTTCCCACACCAGCAACCCTTCTGCTCTCTCTGAATGCTAGTGCTAATTAATGCCAAATTAGGGGCAGTTTTGAGCTGTGAACTCATGCTCCCGAGGAATTGGATTGAGCCAGCTCATTTCATATCGTGCCCTTACAGCCAACAGACAGTGGAGATTTTCATCACTTTAGTCTGGGATGAATTCAGACTTGAGTCTCAGAGGTGAAAGACCACTGAATCATCCAATTCCCCATGAGTGCTAGATTAAACAATTGAACAACATGAATAATAAAGTAACAACAGAAAACGCTGGAAAAACTCAGCAGGCCAGGCAGCATCCGTGGAGAGAGAAACAGAGTTAACGTTTCAGGTCGAAGACCTTTCGTCAGAACTGGAAAAAAGCAGGAAATGAAATAGATTTAAAGCAAGTTTAGGGCTAGGAAAAGGGGGAGGGGATGAAAGAACAAAAGGAGAGATTAAGAGACATTGGCCCAGAAATTAAAGACGGAGCCTTCCTGCGGGGGTAAGGCTTCCCCGCGATATCTCACTGCGCGCCTGCCTTTTCCTTCTGAGCTCACACGAACTTTAGTTTCAAGGCTGCAGCTGTGCAGTGTGTGCGTATCCCACAGACGCAGTTAATTCGTGTGAGCTCTGGGATCACGTGATTCAGTTAGAGCCAATGGCAGCACACCATCTTTCATTCATAGTTTTGACAGCAAGGGCTGTCAAAGCTATGAATCTATACCCCCCCAAAAGAACAGCTAAACCTCAATTAAATTTAAAAAAAACCATCACATTAATAAAATAAGTATAGTTAAATAAATTAACCACTTTAAACAAAAAATTAAATTTTTGAAAAAATTTAAAATCTTTTTAAAAGTTATAAAAATAAACTTACCTTTCTTTAAAGTCTCTAAAAAAGATAAACCTGTTGAAAAAATTTTAAAATAATACTTAATTAACTACTTACCTTGTTAAAAGAGGGTCTTATGCCTCCTTTCTTTATGTGCAAAATCTTCCATGCTTACCTGCGCGTTCAAAGCACTAAGTGCACTGCGTGCGCGCAGCCTGTAGTGCGCATGCGGTTCACCTAGGAACCGCCCCCTTTTGAGTTCACCAAGTGCCGGTTTTCAGCGCATGCGCAGTGCATGCAGAAAACCGGCAATTGGAGACAGAATACGCGAGAGTACACAGTGCGTATTCTCGCATACTAAGACTAATTTTTGGGCCAATGAGAGACATTAAGAGATAATCAAGGCAAGAGGAGGTGGTAATGTGACAGGTTGAGGCTAAATGAAGTGTGAGATGCACTGGCAGAATGAAGGACAGCTGCCAAAAGTTGTAGGGCATAAAGGGGCTCTCTCATTCTAAAGAAAGAAAGACTTGCATTTATACAGCGCCTATCACAACCTCAGCACGTTCCAAAGCACTTTACAGCCAATTAAGTACTTTTTTTTGAAGTGTAGTCACAGTTGTAATGTAGGAAACGCAGCAGCCAATTTGCGCACAGCAAGATTCCACAAACAGCAATGTAATAATGACCAGATAATCTGTTTTTTAGTGATGTTGATTGAGGGATAAATATTGGCCAGGACACCGAGGATAACTCCCCTGCTCTTCTTCGAAATAGTGCCATGGGATCTTTTACGTCCACCTGAGAGAGCAGACGGGGCCTCGGTTTAACGTCTCTTCCGAAAGGCGGCACCTCCAGCAGTGCAGCACTCCCTCAGCACTGCACTGAATTTCAGCCTAGATATTTGTGCACAAGTGTCTGGAGTGGGACTCAAACTCATAATGATCAACTTGATATAGGAAGCTCCAGTTTAAATTTCCATCTTCTGAATGGCGAATTAGATCTAATGCGGGGCCAATCAAACATAAATTATACTAATCAACAATATACAAGCTACACAACAAGGAAATCCCTGCTGAATGCTGCAAAACTGGACTGGAATAAAGATGAATTCAGCCCAAGAGAAAGATAAAATTGTTAAAAAACTTTAATACTTCCACTGTTAGATGCAAATGCTTTTCACAGCCCACAGTTAAAATCTTTCCCAACCAGATGTTCCAGACTTTTCAGGTGATTTAAAGAGAAAATGTGTGATGACTTAAATGTTAAGAAATGTAACTAATAATTAATAATAAGATTGTTGATTGTAACAAGGTTGACTGAAGGTAACTGGAGGCACGATGGCCGGAATTTTCCTTACTGAGTCAGCTCGGGTGCGTGCGGGCCACGTGGCAGATCAGAACCGTGTTGTTCTGATGATCCTGCTCCTCAGAGTGACTTTCAGTTAATGGCAGCTATTAAGGCAGACAAGCGCGTTTCCCGGCCCTATTAAATGGTGCGGGTCTGATAACGTCATCGATGACTCATTTCCAGCTGGGATATTTAAAGGTCGCATTTAAAGGTTCATCTAGGGGTACGCGGGGAGGATATTGTAGGATCTCCTTGTCGCTCAGACTTCAAAACATGACTTCACAAAGACAGAAAGCTGCACCCAGGTTTTCAGATGACTCACTATATATTCTTGTGGAGGGAGTCAGAGCACGCAGGGAGGTCGTCTTCCCAGGAAACAAAAAGAGCCTGGCTCCAAATAGCTGAGGAGGTGAACAGCAGGGATGTGGTGAGGCGGACTTGGGTGCAGTGCCGGAAGCGCTTCAATGATCTGATGAAATCAGGAAAGGTGAGTGCAAAGCCACACTCACCTTCATCCTGCTGTGCCTCTCATCACATCCCCATCACTCTGCCTTCCCAAGACTGCTCCTGCACATTATTACTCACACCAACATACCTTGCATGTCCACCCATCCCTCTCTATCTATGTACATACTCACATCCCCATCTGACTAATCACCCCTCACGCTCACCCTCATCCTAATGCAATCATACCAAGTAGCAACACACAAGGAGGCCATTTGGCATTGGCACTTTGGCATTGGCACCACACTCCTTCATAGTCACCCTCTACAGATGTAAACCACACATTCCTTACACTCATGCCATCACTCTCACGCAAACTTCTCTTTTTTTCCTCCTTGCAAAAGAAACAAGCGCACAACAACAGGGAGAGGGAGAGAACCAGAGGTGGCCCTCCATCCTTAACCACTTTAACTCCAGCAGAGGAGGTCGCCCTGAAGGTGTCAAGAGTTGCGGAGCTGCTGGCGGTGGGAGACGGAGAGAGGGGGATGTCTCAGCAACCTGGTGACAGAATTACATCTCGTACAGCCACATGGCCTACAGCAGTCACTCATATGGTGACTGGTGTCAACAGCCAGTGAATGTTCATCATGTACATAATTGTATCGTTACCCATTTTTAATATAACATTTGTAAATCATCTCTTTATTCTCCATAAGTCCATCAAGAGCCCCTCCCCCCCTCCACCCACTGTCCAGCCGGAGGAGGAAGACGGCTCCTCAGTGGAGCCTCCAGCCTCTGAGTGTGCACCGTCACCAGACCTAAGCGCAGCCAGCAGATATGCACACCTCGGTGGGTCCTATGCGAGCTAGAGTAGTGTTGTCACCTGGTGTCTCACAAGTCCCAAGTGAGCAAGAGCAGATGGTGGAGACAGGGACAGCAGTGGAGACTCCTCACCGGAGGGCGCAGGACGCTCCCAGCTCTGCTCAGCTGCATGCAGAGGCTGAGCCTCAGGGGGCCATCCAGAAAGAGGGTGATCCTGGAGGTGCAGGAAGAAGTGCAGGAGGCTTTGTCAGGTTTTGTGGCCGCGATGTCTGCAAATGTGCAGAGAATGGAGCAGAACATCTCCAACATGAGCGCCGCCATGTTGCAGGCGATGGTGACGATATGCTCTTCCATGGAAAGGATGGCCACCTGCATGGAGCAGCTAATGCGTCACTCATATGAGCGCATGCTATCTATGGACAACAGATGACTGAGGCTCATAGACCTCCACGCTAGGAGGGATGTAAACATTGACTTGGGTCCTCATGGCCCCACTCTGTGCAGCAAGGTGCTCTCCAGCTCCTTGCTGGCAGCGAAGTGCAGGTGGCCCATGAGAGGGATGACCGTAATGTCTGCAAATGTGCAGAGAACAGAGGAGTCCATCTCCAACATGAGCATCACTGTGACGCAGGCGATGGCAACTGTAGGCTCTTCCGTGGATAGGATGGCCACCTGCATGGAGCAGCTCATGCGCCACTCACAGGAGCACATGATCTCTATGGAGAATAGATGGCTATCTATGAAGAATAGATGGCAGACGCTTATAGACCTCCTATCTAGGAGGGATGTCAACGTAGACATGAGTCCTCATGGCGCCACTGCTGTGCAGCAAGGTACTCTTCAGCTCCTTGCTAGCAGGAAAGTGTGGGTGGCCCATGAGAGGGATGATGGTGAGAGGGGACATGGAAGTGTGGGCTCCTCTCAAAGCGCTCACACTTTTCCCCCCCGTTGTCACCCCCCTCAGTCAGAGCCCCTGATGGCCGAGTCTGCCCCTGCACAGTCGCAGGAGGAGCAGTCTTTGGCGGGGCCCTCACAGGCTCCAAAACCCGTAGGACGTCCGCCAAACGTGTCTAAGTAGTCACAGCAGGGAAGTGAGCAGGCTGCCTCTACCTCTGCTGAAGCCACAGGGATTGCACCTCATAGAAGCACGTGTAAAAGAAAAAAGCCACAGTCCTAATTGCACAAGGGTATGCACATGGGTGTATAAAGAAGTGTTACTATTAAGGTTCCGTTACTGTTATGACACATATAAAGGTATTTATTTTCACCACTTTCCGGTCATACCCATTTTTGTCTGCTACTTTGGAAGTGGCTTAGTGAGTTGGAGTGAATGGTGAGACATAACGTTACCTCGAGCAATGGAGGTCAGTGTGAAAGGAATGGCTTGGTTATTGTAAGAATGCTTTATGGTGTTGTTGGAGGGGGGAACCTGGCACAGCATGTGGCAGCCATATGGGTGTACTCTTTTGTATGGGCACTTAAACCAAATAGCTGTAAATCAATAAAACATTAAATGAAACTTAACAGCTTAAATTAAAATTTGGTAGCCCGGGGTGACGATGCACTCCAGTCCCCGCGGCGCCCACCGGTCGCGGAAAAACTCAAGCGTGCCGGCGGACACCGCGTGCTCCATCTCCAGGGCCACCCGGGCGCGAACATGGCCGCGGAAGAGAGGCAGGACCATATGGGTGTAATGCAGGAATTTAAGTAAATCTGGCCATGATGAGCCCATCCCTGGCCTCCCAGGCAGCAATGTGCTTGCGTGCTGGTGGGATCTGGACCACAGGTTCCTCCTGTTCTGCCTCCTCATCTTCCAGCTGATGCTCCTCCTCCTCTGAAGAGGCTGTGCGCTCTGTGCCTTGTTCCTCATGCAGCTGTAATCCTCGTGGCTCCGCTATGCTGTGCAGCACGCAACAGACCATGATGATTCTGGAGACACTGGCTGGTGCGTACTGAAGGGCTCCTCCAGATCTGTCAAGGCATCTGACGCGCATCTTCAGCATGCCTATAGCTTGCTCTAGGACACATCTGGTGGACATGTGACTTTGATTATAACGCTCCTGAGTCTCATTGCTTGGCCTCCTCAAGGGTGTCATGAGCCACGTCTTCAATGGATAGTCCTTGTTTCCAAGCAGCCAGCCGGTAAGTCTGTTTAGTGGTGCGAAGAGCTGAGGGAGAGTGGACTGGCGCAGGATGAAAGAATCATGACAGCTGCCAGGGAATTTGGCACACACATGCATGATGATCTTCCTATGGCTGCAGACGAGCTGCACATTGAGGGACTGGAAGCCGTTGCGGTTCACAAACACTCCTGGGTGATGTGGAGGTGCTGAGATTGCTACATGTGTGCAGTCGATGATGCCCTGTGCCTGTGGGAAGCCAGCCAGAGCGGCAAAGGCCAGCGCCCCCTCAGTAGCACTGGCTTCATCAGTGGCAAAGTTCACATAATTGGCTGACTTGTCGAACAGGGCATTGGTGACCTGGGTGATGCATCTGTGGGTGGCCAACTGCGCGATGCCGCAAATGTCTGCTGCAGATCCCTGGAAGGAGCCTGAGGCGAAGAATTTGAGGGCGCTAGTGACTTTGACAGACACTGGTAAGGCATGTCCACCCGCTCCTCTGGGCTGCAGGTCTTGTTCCAGCAATATGCAAATATAGTAGATGGCAGGTCAAGTAGAGATCAGAGGAGCAGTCTGTCAATGTTGTGATAGTTAGTAGCAATGTGGTGAGAGTGGCTTCTGAGGTTGCAGAAAAGACTTGCAAACTCTAGACGTCTAAATCTGTGCTCAAAATGGAGTCAGCAAGAGCCTTTCCCTTAGACAAGTAATGTGGGAGTATTTATTGCGTTTTCCATGCTCTCCATTAATGACCTCGCACAATGGCCACTGAGCTTCCACTTCAGGTTGACAGACGTGGTTCCCGAGCTGCGTGATTCCCGTAATCATCCAGTGAAATTCAAAAGGTCTGGTTAAAAACTCTGTTAAGGCTCTCACAACAAGGTTTTAATGAGATTAATTAGGTCGCCCACCTCTGCTGTTCGGGTCGGTGGCGCGCTAGCAAATGCGCCCGAGTAAAAGGCACGAGGAAGCAGGATGACGGCACGTTCCTGATGCACTCCCATTTTCTGCGACTTTCACTTCCGACCTGCCTCCAAACCCGCACGCAAGGCAGGGGGAAAATATCGGCCAATGGGTTGAATGACCTCCTTCTGTGCCGTAAATTTCTATGATTCGATGATAAGCTCCTGTGTTGGATGGTGCATTTTCAACCACTAGATGGAGTACAGCATAACAGTGAAATCATAATGGAGGAGACAGAAAAAACTGACAGCACCAATTCTTTTTAGTAAAAATAAATAAGATACCTCAAGTCACAAGTTCGAGGCCACTCTGAACCAATGTGGCCAAAGACACGGACTTGGGCAAAAAGAAAAAAATTCTGACTTTATGTTCCTGACAGAAAGTCTCATCCACCAGGAGTGTACATTGGAAATTTGGGCTCGCAAATTATTAAAATTATCAACCAAGTTTCTGTTCTTTTTTTCTCCATCTGCCAGTTTTCCTCCTTCTTTTCTCCTCCCTTTCTGTCCTCTTCAGAAGGTTCCTTGTAGGGGTACAATTCCACAGTGTCAATCATCCTCTGATATCTTACCAAGTGGCCATCAATCACCTGTAAGCCTTGACGGTTAGTGTCGGTGGGATATTGAACTGCAAGGAGCTACGCAACTCTCCAGACTGAGGATTGAACCTGAGCTCATTTAGGTCTGTATGGCTCAGCTATTCATTACATAAACCCGTAGACACATCAGTGAGCCGACCAAGCCTTTTTTTTTCAGTTGCTGCTACCATCATCTATAATATCTTCAAAGCACAAATTTCTTGTTCCTAAACTCAATACAACATTTTACGGATCTAACCCTGCACTACAGAATTCTATTCCCCACCAAAACAAACATAAATAAAGGCTTATACCTCTGCAGGATTGATGGCTTTAATTGCTGCAGGCTACTCAGGTCAACACTCTAAACATCCACTGTCAGATAATCCACAATCAAAACATTCGTTGTTAGATGTTGAAGCTTTTCACAGCCCACAGTTAAAAGCTTTCCCATCCAGATGTTCCAGTCTTTTCAGGTGATGATTCAAGGCTTGAAAAAAATTTCAAAGCTTTGTGAATAATGACTTAAGGCTTCCCCGGCCAGATGCACCTTAACTCACAAAATGGCAATAGTCCTATTGCCTCTTGGCCATGGCCCTTGAGCATATTGTCTGTCATTACGTTGCCAATACAATCACAAAAGATTTCTCCATATTCAATAGAAAATCTTCCAAGACTTTTAAAGGAATATGGGGGAAAAATTCAGTCTCGACCATTTTGGGGCGCTAACATCGCCGGGTTGCTAGCGCCCAGTGCTAATTAGCACCAGGCACAGCGAAATTGAGTTTTAGCGCCCCAAGAGGGAAGTGGAGTGCTAAATCAAGCAGTCCACTAGAGCGGGGCAGAGACTTCAGCAGTGCTGCACACTGGACCGTGCAGTGTTGCCGCGTTCAAAGGCTCCTTCCCTCCCTTAAAGGGAAGGGCCATCGCTGCAGGCTCTGCAATTTAAAAAGTACCTACCTGGACCACCAAGGGAGCCGTGATCCCGTGCGATCGGCCCGGCACTCATGTAGAGTGCCGGGCTGATCGATCGCGGACAGGTACCCACGAAAAAAGCTAGAACAGGAAAGGTAAGTTTTTTTTTCCACTTACCTCGGCCACCTTGCCTTTAATCATCGCCCCCGAAGCAGCCGCCCGATGCACGCCTCCTGCAGCTGTCGGTGTTTTCGCCCGGCGCTGCTTCATGGGGCAGAAGTCAATTTCGGGTCCGGGGTGCTACCGGGGCGATGCGCACGGCGGTGATGTCACGATCTCCGGATGAAGGAGATCGGAGTGCAACGCTGTAGCGCCACCGCAAAACTCCCGCCGAATATGGCGATGTCAGCGCCGCGCCCGGACGCAAAGCCATTTGCACCCCCCGGGGGGGCTAACAGGTCGCACAAAGGCACTCAATTTCACCCCCTATATTTTTTTAAGTATTCAACATAATCCAGTCATCCAAATTCAGGGAGATTAAAATTAAAATGTTGGCCTCAGTAATATTAATTGCTTCATATTCAGCGTTTCACATTTACTTATGGAATAGTGTTGGCAATGTCTGTGGCTGAAGGATCAGATATGGAAAACATCAGCAAAAAGAGCAGATAATCAGGACAAAAACATAAGGGAATGTAAAAACTACAAGGCTGATAAGCAGTACAGTAGTTGGTGCTCGCATCACCGATGCGCATCAGGTGCTGACAACCCACACTATTGGGTGCTGTGCTGTGGTTCGCTAGCGGATCCTTCCAGTCTGCAACAGGAGATATAGCTATCATCTCGCAGTTCACCATCCATCGTTGCACCCGGAGGTCACAGAGGTTCTCTACAGTTGGAGAAGGAACTGCATTTCCTTCCCCATCACCAGAGAGAAGCAGGATGAACGTGCATGTGGCTTTGCCTAGATAGCGGCTTTCCCCATGATGCAGGGCGCCATTGACTGCACCCATGTGGCTTTGCGGGCACCTCATAACAATCCTGAGATCTTCTGTAACTGCAAAGGCTACCACTCACTTAATGTGCAGTTGGTGTGCGACCACAGACAGAATCCTCAATGTGAATGCCCGCTATCCTGGCAGCAGCCACGGTGCCTTCATCGTGCGCCAGACCAGTGTGCCAGCAGTCTTCCAGCCACCACGTCAAGCTCGCAGCTGGCTGGTCGAAGACAAGGGCTATCTGCTCTCCACCTGGCTCATGTCTCCACTCTGCAACCCCAACACTCCTGTTCAGCACTCATATAATGAGAGCCATGCTGCCACCAGGAACATCATCAAACAGACCATCGGGGTGCTGAGGCAACGGTTCCGCTGCCTTGACCGCTCGGGAGGAGCCCTCCAGTACTAGGCTGAGTGGCTGTCCCATTTTGTGGTGGTCTGCTGCATGCTCCACAAGTTGGTCAACATGAGGGCACAGCCCTTGCCACCAGGGATTGCGGGACCACCTCAGGAGGAGGAAGAGGGAGCGGAGGAGAAGGCAGAGGAAGATGAGGAGGAAGAACAGGAGCGAGCGAGGAGGCAGCCACTCAATCGGCCTTCCGGAAGGGTGGTCTGTGACTGCCTCATCAGACTGCAGTTCGAATGAATTAAACCCCAGATCCCTGTTGCTCACCACATCCCCATCATTCCATCCCTGTTGCAGGCCATATAACAGCGCAAAGCTGAAATGAGACACACCACAAAAGAATCCAAACTGAATGAATAAATTTATCAATAATCAGTGAACACATATTTACAACAAAAATATTAACTATTCACCCTTGTGCAATCCCTTAGTGCCTCTTGTTACTGTGCCTTTGCCTACTCTAGTGCTCCTACGAAGTGTTGGTCCAGTGGCTGAAGAAGAGCTGGTGGAAGGCTGCTGAGTGTCCATGTGGGAGACTTCAGCTGGTCTTACGGGACACCCTTTACCAGCTCTGGACCTGGAAGGCCCGGCTGTAGACTGCACCACCTCAGCATGGGTGGCAGCAGTCTGGGCTGGCTGGATGACAGGCAGCGACAAGGGCAATGGTGGAGTGGCAGCGGTGGGAGCAGGAATGCTGTCATCCTGAGAGAGGACAGCAGGTTTCTGCTCCACTTAACCACTGGCACTCCCCCGGGGCAGCACCTCAGCATCCCTAGCAATCTGTTGCATCAGACAATGCTGGCCTGCTGCGACACGGTGAAAGCCCCGGTCGACAGTGGTAGACCCAGCCACGACGGCAGCAGTCAGAGCTTGCGTGGCATCAAGCATAGACTGCATTACAGCACTAAGATGTTGCGTCGCTTCTGCCTGTCCTGCAATTGAAGCTGCCAGATCGCCCATCACACACGACATCAGGTCTGGGTCGCCATGGTCTCTCTGGGAGTCTACCATCCTTTGCAGACTGGAAATGATGGGCTCCATGGTGTGCGCAGAGCTCTGTGCAATGTTGGAGGTGAACTCCTCCACGCTCCTTATGATTGCAGAGAGGCTCTCGGGCACCCTTGCCATTACACCTATCATCTCAGTGTGCATGCCCATCATCCTTCTTCTAAACGTCTCCCCATCGAGGTCCTCATCTGAGTCCTGTGCAGCAGAACTCGCCCTCCAGGGAGCTGGCCCCCGAACTCGCCTTTCCCCCTGGCCTTGCTGCAACACACTCATCCCCGGTGCATCACCCTGTGCAGATCTCGCTACTATACTAGCCTCTAATGAACGCGTAGTGCCAGTATCTGAGCTGGTGTCTGTGGGTGAGACATGCAGTGATGCGGTGTGTTCTTCCTCCTCCTCTTCTCCCGCCTCGTTCACTACGGTGCCCTCAGGGACAGGCTGCTCAGTTGCTTGCTCATTATCTGAAAGCATAAGGGCACAAGAGTTGGGTTAAGGTGAGGGGAGGGGGGCAGGAAGGGAGAAAGGTATGCATAGAGCATGAATAGATGGATGGTGCGAAACGTTTGTGGGGTGAGGGGTAAGTGGGATTTGAGAAGAAGGAGTAGGGATGAACACATTGTTGTTGTCCCGAAGAGGTCAACGTTGCCGGTGGGCACAGTGCCCACCACCTGTCGCCCAATAATCTGAAGCACTCTATTCTCCAGCGCAGACAGTGGTTGGGTGTTGGCTTGTCCCCTGCCTGTGCGCTCCTGCTCCCTCCTGTTGTGAGCCACCTTGGCCTGCAAGAGAAAGGAAAGTGTGTGCTTGAGTGTGGAGCAATGTGTTTGCGTGATGTGCCTGTCATAGTTGAATAGCTGCCATTGTGTGCAAGGTGTGAGATGTGGGTGTGAGTTTTGGTAGGTATAGATTGTTGGTGGTGAGTGCTGGGGGTGTTTGGGCAGTGTGTGTTCAGATGGTGGTATGTAGCATTTGTTGAAGCATTCACTCACACTGACATCCCGAGTGAGGTCATTAAATTTCTTCCTGCACTGTGTGTGGGTCCTGGAGACCATAGTGCTGCCCGAGACATGCTGCGCTACCTCCCTCCACATTGTGCATAAGACTTGCGGCGAGAGCCTCCTGCCACTTGCTGGGTAGAGCACCGCCCTCCGTCTCTCCACAGTGAACACCAATGCCTCCAATGCTTGATGGCAGAATCTGTGGGCTCTCTCCCTGGGGCGCGGATCTGCCATGAGTACAGTTGCTTTAGTCCTCCGGCTCCTTCTCCTTGGCTTGCTGCTGCTTGCTGAGGCAGCTGCATGAGAATGAGGTTCTGCCACATCAATGAACCTCCCCTTTAAGAACTGGAAAAAGCCTGTGGCAATCCTGACTTATGATTAGACTGCACCTGATATTGGTCCACCCTTTGAGTGTAACACCAATGAGCTTGGGCTTAAAGACTTGTATAAACGCTCCAATCATTTCTGTGAGCAGTGAGAATGAATTTTGCGTGCAGTCTAAAGCATTAGCGCCTTGCGCTAATTCTCCAACTTTACTAATTATACCGTTAATTCCTGGGCTATATACTGAATTTCTTGCCGAAAGTCTTTTATTTTACCAGCCAAGGACAACTGTAATTACAATTGCAGAATACTAGCTAACAGAGGATCTTCACAAAGCTAAGTATACTTCCACTTTCTGTAGGCTCACTGGCAAGACTGGATCAAATTACACATTGCAGGGTTGTTTACAACAGGCAGGATCAAATTACACCTTCCAGACAAACTGTTGGGTGAGTCCTATATCCCAAGGGGACGAATCAGAAATCTGGCTCAACCCACTGGTGTTGCAAATAGATGCAGCCCTCAGTGGTTGCATGCCAATGATGCCCAATCACCAAGATGGTTGGGTGGCATGATCACAACACCTGCCAATTAATTCAGCAAACCAAAATTGGCCCCACAATGGTCACTATTGCCCAGAATCTCCTCAGAAGGGATATGATCCCAGGGTCACTGATAAGAATGAAATCCAAAAGATTATTTTCCATAGTATTCTCCACAAGATGTTGAGGAGCAATCATTGTCAGTGGTAACAATTTGTTTGCATTGTCTCCCTATAGACGTGGCTGCCCCCTCTCCAATCCTAGCAGCCCATGAGGCAGCACATTTCTTCCATTGCTTTATATCCAGCAGATCATACTCTGGGCTGTTCCTGCCACTTAGTTTCTTTTTACATGGCCAGGTGATTAGCCTGACTCACAACTCCCTACCAGGTGAACCAGCTATATGTGCTGTGGTGATTGCCACTTTACTCCCATCGGACATGAGTACCCCGTTGGATCTCAACCCAGTATTCTCCTGCTTGGCGCTGTTACGATGGCGGGAATCACTCGGCTACCATCGGACCCGAGTGTCTTGCTGGTTGTCAGAGACCTCAACTCTTGCTAGGACTGTCTGACATGGGGCTCGAATCCATAACCTTCTGACTCAGATACCAGAGATATAGTGGAGCTACTGCTGGGAGCCTACCCTGTATGTATAATGACCCTGCAGGAAAATTAGTTGGGTTTACTGTGGGGTTAGTGGTGGGTGGGAGACCTGCTTTTCCAGCAATGATTCCACCCCAAAGAATACCCAGGGGGCAAGCAGGACAGCTTATATCAAGCAAAGCATTTTGAATAGTGCGGTCCAGCAGTAATGTTGAGACCAAACATAAGGGAACAAATAAAGATCATGTGGAGCATAACCACCGGCATGGACCTGCTGTGCTGAAGGGCTTGTTTCTGTGCTGTACATACTATTTAAAATTAAAAATGGTGCAATGCCAGGAAATGAGGAACTGCAAACACAAAACAAAAATAGCAAAATAAAATTGAGAGCTAGTATCATCAAAAGGTCAGTTTGGACAGTTTTAATGCTAATTTTGGTTGCTGTGCTCCAACTTTTAGAACCTGGTGTCAAGGCTGCAACTCATCATCCAAGAACAGCGCCCCCATGTGCCTCAGGTGACTGCTGCAATGAGGCTTGTGCCTTGGAGCAATGCAAACCTCATCAGAAACATGCTCATCAGAAAATTTGCAGCTAATGCAAATCAGATGCAATGAATCTGCTCCGCTCCCTCTGCACCCGACACACACCTGAGCTGCCAGTGCATGAGAGTAGAAATTCAGTCCCTCAATTCCCACTTTGCTGTATTAGTTACATTGCTTAATTCAAATTATTGGCCAATTCATTTTTTTTTAGTGCAAAAAATGGGGTTGGCTATATAGGGTAAATTCTATTAACTCATGCTGTCACTGTGAAGTTTTGCCTGCGTGTAGAATATACCCTATAATATATTTTGAGATGTGTTATAGTTCTAAGTACTTTTAATAAAAGTTTTAGGAATTAAGAATGAGATCGTTTTTGTCCAATTGCACCTATCTTGATGTCTGTCATGCAAAATTCACCAAAATAGCTCATTGACATGTGATTGCCTCCTTAGATAGAAGACCATCCTGTCAGCAAGAATAATCAAACTCGATTTATCCCAAAAAAAATAGACCTTGAACTTTGATTCCTCAGATGTCACAAGGTTGTACCAGTTGAACAACATTTTACATTAACTCACAAAACAGAAGATTCTTCTGATCAGCCCCTGCCCAACATTCCTGGACAATTGTCCAGATTAACCCCCACTCTTGACGACAACTTGCATTTATATAGCGCCTTTAACATAGCGAAACATCCTAAGGCACTTTCTTTGATGGTTTCTTTGACTTGACAGCTCATGTGGCTTCCTTCATGATGCAGTCAAATTCCTCCCCCATAGTTTCTCTGAACAAGCACTTTCCTAATGGCTCCTTTCTCAGTGATTTTCATGAAATGATGGATGCCAAAGTTCACTTTTGATTTCACTTTTTATTACTTCATGCGAGTTATAACTGTCAATTGAAACTCCACCAGCAAAATGACAATGTTGCTGTCAAAATCTTAGGCAGAAAGTCAGATTTCACAAATTTGTGCTGTTTTTGATAAAAACAAAACAGCAAATTTCTGTGAGGTTTTGCCACAAAAGGCCAGAGCTAAGCTTTTCATGTAGAAACTTGCTTCTGGCTCAGTCTTGTAGACTTCACTCTCTTGTCTGTGTACAACAAATTTCAACTCAGCACAAAGAACCAGCTCTGTGTATGAAATCCATTTACTGAAGAGTAGAAAATCTTGACACTCTATATTTGAAAACGGGCATCTTATGTTCAATTAACAGTAAACGTAATTGTAAAACCTTTTCTTTGGGTTCATTGTTTCCAAACATCACGAACCATGAAACTGTATTCTGTCAGGGTGATATGTGATATCTTGAACACTTCCATTACAGCATACAATAGCGGCTTTTTCCCCAGATAAGTGTCTCTTCATATCGAAAGGCAATTTTTAGGTACAAAAAAAATTAGTGAGATGCCTTTCCTATTTATTTTTATGGCAGAGAACAGATTGGAACAGTATTTCTTGTTGTTACATTAAAGTTAAAAGGCAGTACATTGTCTGAGGGGACCAGCAACCATGAAGCTATTCTGAATTACAGTCAGTGTCCCAGTTTATGGCTTAATGTTCAACTAAATCCCATCTTTGTGGCAGTATTGCTCTCATCTCAAAGGCCAAGTCATCAGCAATAATGTCTGATGTGAATTAAAGCAGACAGTAAAAGTCGAAAGAAATATTTGTAAAAGTAGATGAATTTCCAAATTTATTTGTGTCTAAATATTTCAGAGGTGCCAACTGCTTGGCACTTAAGCAGCACAAGTCTTGTTTTTTCTGTAATTTCTGGTGTCTGACACATAACGATTCTGACACATAAAAATTCTGGCACCAATTTGTTGTCTTAGTTTCACAGCTTCAATTAGTAGTCAGTTTACAGATATATGGTTGAAAAGCAGCTGTGCAATATTAGTAAGAAACACATTATTGCATTTGTGTGAAATTCCCTTATCTGCTATTTCAATTCATTTAATTATTTTAAATGGGCTAATGCCTTTATTAAAATAGCAGACAAAAGAATTTCAAAAGTGTTACTAATACGGCCCAGTGATCTTAACCCCATAGTTTCAGAAATTTGATTTAATAGGGCAAATTTTCCTCTGCTTTGTGTTCATGAAATGCTCAGTTCTCAGACAGAAAGCAGAGGATACGGCGTAGAGATTTGAGTCTCCACCCCCTTTTCAGTGCTCTGAGGTCTCTGGGGTCTCCCGGGTATCCTGCAATGGGTGCAGCACAGTAATGCCCACATAAAGTGCAAGCAGGGATAGCCCATGCAAATGAGGTGGAAGGCAATGTAGCTGCAGGTGTCTTTTGCAGCAGATAGCACAGCTCAGCAACTGCCTCTCTGCTGACCCAAAGCTTGAGAAGATAAGTTCCCACAGTCATTCCTAGGTGGGTTTGGCAGGTGCTGTAGAAAAAGGTTGGTAAAATCTTGGTAGGTGCAGCCAACCAGGCTGCAGCACTACGAACAACATGGTATGTTGTGACTGGGATCATTTTGAAGAGCCTTCCAGCATAGTCGGGTATTTACATCTTATTGCGATGACACTGAGGTCTTCCCTTTTGGAAGAGGAGCCTCCACACTTCTTAAATCTGCATGCCTTTTAAAACCATCTCCTGTCTGCAGGTTCACCCAAAGCCTCCTCCCCACCAAGTCTCACTGGATGTGCTGGGGACCTGGTGTCCAGCATGCTCGCAGGCCAGAAAACGATGTGGATACCCTTTCCCACCCTATTTTACATATGTTAATGAAGTTCGCGCCGACGTCATATGGGGCCCAAAACCTGCAAGAATTGGGCAGAACTAAGTTCGGCCAGATTTCCTGGCCTCTACCATGAAGGAGATGAATACTGGCCATCAAAAGATGGAATTATTTCAGAATAAGACAGGATCTAACATCCTGGATCAGGGTGTTTAGCACCATGGGAGTAGTTGCACCAGAAATGATGGCAAACACTTAGGTCAATAGACAGCAACCTGTTACCTTCAACGTTTAGCATGTATTCAGTATTGAGTTCCTGAGAAAGGGCGTTCAAACTGATGTCTTGATTCAGACAGAAAGATCTGATGATCCACTTGCAATGTTCCATTCCCCAAGGCATGAAAATCTATGCCATCTGAGAAGGCTGCTTAGCACTTCAGGAAAAAAGTAGTTGGATTGCCCTGCAACAAACAGCAGAATACATCAACAACCTACCCATTGGTGGACTCAGAAGTACCCACTGTAGAAGATATGGGGAGGATGGAAATTCCAAATAATTCATTCAGTGTGTCCATGAAATTCCACCCTTCGAACAGCACACTCAATATAAGGCACAGTAAACTCTGTGAGTAGATGATCTACTCTTGGTCTCTTTCGACTGGTTATTTTGTAACTTGTGGAACATTTGACTTTCCAGTTCTTTTCAGACAAATCAACGGCAAGATCATGTCACCACACCATTTTCACGAAGCTTCTGTTCTCCAGAAACAACAGAAGTGCAGAAGTGAGATAAATTTGATATCTCTTGGTAAGAAAAAAGAATAAGTCCCAAATGTTGTTAAAGGATGAGCAGCCCTTTGGAACAATGCCAAGTCTTCATAAAATGGTGAATCTGAAGATATAAAAAAAATCTTGAGTTAACTTCAAAAATATGGGGGAGAAATTCCCCTCGAGCCCCGCTTGGGGCGCTAAATCAGAAAAGCTGGAAAAGTTAGCCTCAGGCGCTAATCTCTTCCAGCCTCTCTGAAATTCCCATTTTTCTGCTCCAAGAGGGAAGTGGAGTGCTAAATCAAGCACTCCACTTCCTTCTTGGAGCGCAAGAGGAGGGGAAGGTCCCGACCCAGGGCGCACCCGGGGTGATGTGCTCAGCAGTGCCACGAGTGGCCAAGCGTGGCGCTGCCGCATTGCAGGGGCTCTTCCTGAATTAAAGGGAAGGGCCCCACGCTGTGAACTCAGTAGTTTTTTTTAAACTTAGCTGGACCACCGGGGAGCGGGGGGAGCCACGCGATCAGCCCAGCATTCAAGCAGAGTGCCGGGCTGACCGATCGCGGCACGGAACCCCCGTCCGGAGGCGCAAAAAAATAGTTTTTTAAAAATCCGACTTTTTTTCAGGGCGGCCAGTCACCTCACCTTTAACTTCCGCCCCGCTAGCGGCTGACTGGCCGCCCTGCTCGTGTCCCCCACGGCAGTCGCTGCCATCACCTGGCACTGCTGCAGGGGGCGAAGGGGAAGTTTTTATGCCAGGGCGCTACCGGGGTGTTGCACCCGGAGATGACATCACGATCTCCGGGTATATGAGATCGGGGCACAAGCAGGTAGCGCTGCCGCTAACCTCCCGCGGAATTTGGCAGGAGGCGTGGTCAGAGCCGCGCCCGGGCAAAAAGGCCTTTGCGCTCTATTAGCGCCCCCCACGGGAGGTGCAAAGGAGGGGAATTTTTCCCCCTAAATTCTTTGTGAAGCGGTACACAGGATTATAAACTCAATAGGATGCAGAAATGGTTCAGCTGTCCAACTGGGAAGTTATAGAGCTTCTGAATCAGTTGGTAAGTAAATCCAGATCCAAAGTTCCTATTTGGTAATCTGAAAAACAGAGTTCCAAATTGAAATTAGAATCTACCTGACAATGTTCATCAACACAAACAACCTAGTAATGCTCATATGACTCAATGTGATAATAAATGGCAGTCCAGTGCATTAGTGCTTGATTTACCAAGTTGTTTGGTGAAGGCAAAATTTTTTTTACTTTCCTTGTTGTCAAGTTGAGGATTGAATCTGACTTGCCAGGTGATTTATTAGGTGCAAAATCTCAATATCAGGAGTTCTAAATTTGATAAGGCCCGAAAACGGGTGTGGGGATTGCGATGCGCGATCTGCTCGGGCCCGTTCAAAGTAATGCAGACAGCATGTGAAATTTGTGCTTTCTGCTAATTAACATGATTGAAGCACTGAGCCCAGCGCTGAATGCGCTGCTGGTTGGCTGAGGGCTCAACAGGGGGCTCAATTTCACGGGAAGTGATCTCTTTTTAAAGCCAGCCTGCAGTATGAAATGTAGTCTGCACTTCTTAAAGGGGAGGTGCTTGCTAAAATAAGCATCTCATTGTAATTGTTGCAAAGGAAAGTGAAAGGTAGCTATGGCTCAACAGGGCAGAGAAAGGGCACCTAGGTTCTCCGACGCATTACTAGAGGCCTTAGTGCAGGGGGTCGAAAGGAGGAGACAGGTCCTCTACCTGCAGGGGGCCAGGAGGCCTTCCAGACTGACTGTGAGAAGGTAGTGGGAGCAGATTACTGAAGCCATCAGTGCCACCAGTCTTTCCCCCAGGAACTGGATCCAGTGCTGAAAGAAGTTTAATGAACTCACATGCATGGTCAAGAAAAAGTGAATGCATCTTCGAATAGCATATTCCACCAACTACACCACTAGCCTCTCACAATACTCAATGCACCGAACCCCCATCACTTACCCACCAACAATCTCTAGCAATCACGACTCATACCTCACAATCATTGCGTCACCTCAACCTCACACACTTACCACTATTGCAAGCCTCACACCCACATCTCACACCTTGCACACACTGCCAGCTATTTAACCATGCCAGGCACATCACCCAAACACATTGCACCACACTCACTGACACACTTACCTTTCTCTTGCAGGCCAAGGTTGCACATAACTGGCGCCAGTAGCAGCTAACAGTTGGGGGCAGGCATGGCTGCAGAGCCTGACCCAGCTGGAGGAGGCTGTGCTCGCCATCATTGGAGGGACCATCACTGAGGCTGTGGCAATCGGCAAGGCTGAAAACATTGATGATGATGGTATGCTCATACCTAATCCTCCTTCTCATAAATCCTCCTTCTCACATCCCGCTTCCCCCTCATCCCACAATCTCTTCTCACTTACAAGCTGCTGATGGTGTAAGCATGCACATCTTGCTTTCCCCCCTCCCCTCACCACAAGCCTACCCTTGTGCCTTTCTCCTTTCAGATACCCAAGAACTCCAGCCAGCCCAGCCATTGCAAGAAGAACAAGAGGAGGTGAGTGATGGAGAAGAAGATACACCATCACTCGATCTCACACTCGCAGACACCAGCTCATAAAATGGAACTGTGTGCACTTTAGAGGGTAGCATAGAGGTGGGATTTGCACATGGTGAGTCACTGGGCACGAGTGGCCTGCAGCCAGGATAGGGGGAAAGGGTAGCACAGGTGATAGCTCCCCGGAGGCTGAGGTCTCACTCCTCTGCTGCAGAGGAGTCAGATGAGGACTTTGATGGGGTGGCCTTCAGAAGAAGGCACACAGAGATGCTTGGTGCATTGGCAGGCCTTCCAGAGAGCCTATTGTCACTGCCAAGGAGCATGGAGGAGTCTGCTCTAACCTTGCACAGGGCTTTGCGCAGAGCTTGGAGCCCATGATTTCCAGGATGGAAGTGATGGACAACTCCATTAGAGCACCTGTGGACCCAACCATGATGCTGGGTGTGATAGGCGCTGTCTCAGCACAAGCGGAAGCAACCCAATGTCTGAGTGCTTTAGTGGAAGCTCAGACTGCTCTCATGCAGGCTTAGCTCAGACTGCTGCCATCAAGGCTGTGTTTAGTAGTGTGGAAAGGGGCTTGCAGGGTCTCACAGCAGTCCAGCAATCTGTCCTCCAACAGATTACTAGGATTGCTGAGGTGCCGTCCCGGGGGAGTGGCAGTGGCTCCATGGAGCATTAACCTGATGTCTTCTCTCAGGATGACAGCATACGTCCTCCCACCACTGCCACTCCGCTAGTGCCCTTACTGTTGCCTGTCAGCCAGCCCGCCCAGACTGCTGCCAGAAATGTCGAGGTGGTGCAGTCTACAGCCCGGCCTTCTAGACCCAGAGCTGCTCGAGGTCATCCTCCAAGGCCATCTGCAGTCTTGCCCACTGAAAGTTAGCAGCCTTCCACCAGCCATGCTGGAGTCACTGGGGTAAACTGTGTAGGAGCACTAGGACAGGCAAAGGCACATAAAAGGCAGGCACTAAGGGAATGCACAAGGTGATTAGGTGATTTTGTTATGTAGTTTTGGAATGAATCATTTATAAATTATGTTTGGAATGTTTTTTGTGGTGGCTTTCATTTCAGCATTGTGGCCAAGAGGACGCTGTGATGTTTCATGACAGAGGGATGGTAAGGTGGGGAAGTGTTGAGCCACGGGATCTGGGGTTTCAATCAGGGGAACTGGAGTCTGATGATGCGCTCATGGACAGCCCATCCGAAACAGGGATTTGCAGGCTGCCTCCACCTCTTCCTCCTCCACCTCCTCCTCCTGAGGTGGTTGTGGAATCTGTGGTGGGAAGGGCTGTACCCTCCTGATGGCCAAGTTGTGGAGGATGCAGCAGACCACCACAAATTGGTGGTCTGCTGCATCCGGCGAATACTGGAGGGTTCCGGCGAGTACTGGAGGGTTCCGGCGAGTACTGGAGGGTTCTGGCGAGTACTGGAGGGTTCCGGTGAGTACTGGAGGGTTCCGGCGAGTACTGGAGGGTTCCGGCGAGTACTGGAGGGTTCCGGCGAGTACTGGAGGGTTTTGGCGAGTACTGGAGGGTTCCGGTGAGTACTGGAGGGTTCCGGCGAGTACTGGAGGGTTCCGGTGAGTACTGGAGGGTTCCGGCGAGTACTGGAGGGTTCCGGCGAGTACTGGAGGGTTCTGGCGAGTACTGGAGGGTTCCGGTGAGTGCTGGAGGGTTCCGGTGAGTACTGGAGGGTTCCGGTGAGTACTGGACGGCTCCTCTGGAGTGGTCAAGTGGACCGTTGCTTTAGCACCCCGATGGTCTGCTCAATGATGTTCCTTGTGGCAGCATGACTGTCATTATATGCTTTCTGGCCACGAGTGGTGGGGTTGCGGAGGGGAGTCATCAGCCAGGTGTAGAGTGGATAGCTCTTGTCGCCTAGCAGCCACCCTGATGTGGCGGCTGAAAGATTGCTGGCACAGTGGACTGGCGCAGGATGAAGGCATCATGACTGCTGCCAGGAGACCAGGCATTTACCATCATGATGTGCTGGGCGTGGTTGCACACCAACTGCACATTAAGAGAGTGGTAACGTTTGTGGTTATGGAACACTTCACCACTGATATGCGACGCCCTCAAATCCACGTATGTGCAGTTGATGGCGCCCTGCACTATGGGGAAGCCTGATATCCTGGCAAAGCATGTGCACATTCCTCCTGCTTCTCTCTGTTTCGAGAGAAGACAATGAAGTCCCCTCTCCTAGAGTACAGAGCCTCTGTGACCTCTCGATTGCAGCGATGGATGGCAAACTGAGAGATATTTGCTATGTTGCTTGTTCCAGCCTGGAGGGTGACTGCAACTAGATTCCTCATGACTGGGAGCAAGTGGTGTAGTCAGAGGCCTTCCAGTAGCAGCCAATGCCTTCCCAACATCCAGCAGCACTCCCTGCACCCTTTAACAACCTTTTAAATGTCTTCCAGCAAGCCAGTATTCATACAAACTCTGCAAGAGCCAGCACAAGAGAAATAATCAACTTACCTGCAAGGTGGCTGTTTCCCTTTAAGTAGCGCTGGTGGGGGTGGGGGTGGGGGGGGGGGGGTCCCTTGTGCAGCTGAACGCATGTGCAGCTGTACATGTTTATGAGAGGGCGTTGAATGGAGCGGCCATGTCCAAAATGGCAGGTCATGCGTCAAATCAGCATTACACACTGACTGATGTCACAATCTGCCAACTCTTCATACTGCCGGCGCACCAACGTCCCGTCCGCGCTATCGCCCTCACCAAGATAGCGAACAGCGCGGGAGGATTGCATTTGCATACCCTAATGAATGAAATATAAAAAGTATGGACAGGAATATTTTAATAATAGAAGACCTTGACTATCCCACCAGTACAACATACTGTACCCTTGTCGCAATCAGATGTCACAGGCTTGAGATGCAGGACTGCCTGTCAATCAAATCTGTCAGACTCAGTTGTAATGAGTTTCATTAGTTCCTACTCAGCTGCAAGTTGGAGCATCTAGTAATAACAGTACACTTCACTGTCACTCTGCTGACATGGTCATCTCACTTTGCTACCTATTAAATATTGCATATTTAAATATTGTGCTTGTTTTCTTACTTCCTACGGGGAAATATAGCATGGAGCACCTTCTCTTCCTATCTGAAGGCAGTCATTTATAGGTGAGAGGCTTGAGGGAGTGAGTTGGATAATTTAAGAAAAAATCTTTTTCACTTAATATGTCCTAAAATGTGACTATGAAATGCAGGTGGAAAAATAATTAGAACTGACTATCATGCACATTCAGCACATAAAAGAATGCATTCATTCAGCTCAGCAGTTGGCAACCACAATTACACAGGCTAATAATGATCAAAAAAGAGGACCATGGACCCACCACTGAACTGTCACTGCCTGAGGCAATTCAGCATTAAATAACAGTGGGAGATTGATGGCATCTGCATTAACACACAACCTAACCATTACAGTTGATAAACAAGGATAAACAATAATGTTGGAAATGTCAAGTGCAAGGGAATCATATGGGATTCATAATTTTATTCTGTGCCCTTTAACATAGATTAAAAGCAGGTAGAGCTGCAGTATTCGTTTTCTGCTTAAACGCAAACTACAGGAGGTCGTAAGTTTTTAACTTGTGTTTATTGAAATGTTTCTACAGCACACTTAACTTTCCGAGGAGTGTTCATTTTAGGTCACTTGATGAGGGTAGAGAAAACAAGAAGGAAGGAAAAGAAAAAGAGACAAGTGGATTGAAACCATGCTGTGCAATATTAGTAATAAATGTGCTAACATGTTTGCATGAAATTCTTCTGCTATTTTATTTTTAAACCGATTAATGTCTTCTTTAAAATAGAAGATAAAGGAATTTGATCTGAATGTATTAACATATTTGCTACGAATATTACACAGCACAATTTCAAACTAAAAGCGTATTCCTATCTGCATTAGGATATTGCTAGAAGTAAGGTTTATTTTATTGTACGGGAACAACAATAAGGGAATTTTAGAATTTTAACTTCATTTTTTAAGCTGTATCTAAATCTGTGTAAAAGGTCCTTTCCTTTTTTAGACCTCCTTAAATTTCTGGGCTTTAACTTTTGAGAATACTGGTAAACACCCTGCTAAGCTGCACAATCAACTTTTATTGAATGGATGCACAAAAAAAATCATTTATCAGGAATATTTACATGACTGGGATTTATAGTGAAATACAAGTTATATGTTTCTCAATGATCTTCCTGGTGTATATTTTAAATTTTCTAATTGTGACTTCTTCAAATACAAACAATATTGTAAGAAACACAGGAAATATGATCGAGGTAAATGCAAAATCTTAAACAGTAGAAAAATCAACAGCAGCATGTTTGGTCATAGGACAACCTGTGGTTAAATAAAATCAGGTATATATTTTAAAGCAATTTTATCTTTAATGATGTTGCTTCCCTCCATGGAACAATCTTCTATATTTCTAATTGGAATGCTTTAAGCTTACTCTGTTTCATAGATGCAGTGAATCGCCCTTGTACAGCACGAAAGTCCGATTTGCCCACGAGCTTGTGTCTGCTGGAATCCCTGTGAAATTTTTGCCTTCTGCTATCCCCGATGCCTGGGCATGGTGGTCAGAGAGGAATGGAATAGTGTTTAGTATGTACTGCAAAGGAATTTTCTCCTCCTTCCACCCCCCCCCCCCCCCCCTCTCCCAACAAAAACCCCTGGCATAGAAACTAACTGTACAGATCATGCTATTTCCAATTAGAAAATAAGTATGAAAATTATACTCCTGTCTTAATGCTTTGTGTTTTGAGAGATGCTAGTTTCAGTGCCACAGCGGTGAATTGTCAAGTCGTATAAGTGAACAGCTTATTAATATTGAAATCAAGGTACACTAATTCCCACCATCACTGGAGAATTTCAAGATGAAGAGAAAGATGCTGATACTGCAGTCTCTGAATGAAATCATCTTTTTACAAAAACAATCTAAGACTGAACACTAGGGTGTCAAAACAAATATTTTTTTTAAATGAGCAATGAATGTATTTTTTTTGCACACCATTTTCCATGAAAAACTATCATAATGAAATAAGTGACAGCCCAAAAGGAAAATAAAGATATTTCAGTTTCTTTCCTATTGTCTTGAAACCGGCATAAGAATCTGTTGGACCGACAGATAAGTAATTCTAAAATACTGAGTAAATCCTTTACCTTTGAAAAGATTTTGAGACATATTTTCCTCTGGGCGCTAAGATTAATGAAAAAGTAAACATGAAAAACAAAGGAACAAAACTAGTTCAAAGCAGCATTGGACTTTTTTTTTTACCTGCAGCCAGAGGATCAGATTTAAGAATTAACCCTCCTAATGTGTAACTTTACACAACAGGAGAGCATATTCGGAATCTGTGCATGGAAATCATAGCATTCCCCATTTGGTTCACTATCCATTAAAAATAATGAACGGAAGATCATCGGGGATTTGCTGACCTCTGCACGTGAATGTGCTCCCACCGTGCAAAGCTCTGTATCGGGAACATTAATTCATTAGCTCTACCCTAAAGTCAGTCCCTTGCTAAAATGTATTCATGAAAATTAGCCAAAAGATATATAATTAAGGATTGTTAATAGTGTTTTGAAAGCTAATGAAGAGAAACTCGTCCATAAATGCAGTGGGGGAGGGAGATGGGGACATTAAGGTTGGGGAGGGCTGAAAATCCAATCCTGCAGGTCAATTATAAGAAGATCAACATTTCTAAGCATCACTATTGAATAACAGAAGTGAATAGTACAGTGAAGTTTCCATCCTCATAGCTTGGGTGCAGCTCCCATTGCAGGCTATCTCATGCTGCAACTTGTTACATTTCGGGGTTTCTTAATTTTTCTTCTACCATAGATCTCTTTGGCTTTTGTATTCCCGACTGCTATCATAGGTTAGCTGTAGCTCCCTTTTGCCCAGTCTCCCAGAGAAAGTGTTTCCAGTTGCCTGGTAAATTGGTAGCATGCCCATGCTACTGATTTTATCCTGTGCTTTTGTGTGATTCTGCTTGTCCGCACAGAGAGGGAGAATAACATTACACTGCTCTGTTGCTTTGAAAGAGCTATTCACTTGGGCCCATTCCCATACTCTTTCCCCATACCCTTTAAAGATTTTATTTTTGAAATATTTATCTGCTTCCCTTTTAAAAGCTACTTCGACTCAACTGCCAAAAAAATTTATTAAACAGTAAAAGAACAAGTGAATTGCAGCAGTAACACAACACACATTTTTACAGTAGTTGTTAAACTTAGTTAGCCCCTTATGTAGGAGTAAATAATAAATAGTTTGCAACTGCTGTGCTAAATAAGGAGAAACTATTCCTACTGGCTGGCGAGTTGGTAACAAGGGGGCACAAATTTATCATCACCAAAAGAATGAAGGAAGAGATTAGCAGAATTTATTTTACTCTGAGGGTTGTTAGGACTTGGAATGCCCTCCCGAACTAGTGACAGAAGCAGAATTCATAATAGGTTTTGAAAGGAAAGTGGATAAATATTTGAAAAAGAAAAATTTAAAGTCTATGGGGAAGCAGCAGGGGAATGGGACTAAGTGTATAACTCCTTCAAGGAGCTGACACGGGGCGATGGACCAAATGACTTATTTCTGTGCTGTAAAATGCTATGGGCTAAAATTTCGGGGGCTTTACGCCACCCATTACTGGCAAAAAATAGCGAAAAGAGGGCGGCCGCCGCTCTTGCGCCAGCTGGTGGCGGGTCCCGCGGCGTCCTCCATTTTCCCAGGCCCGGCAGCACTGCCGGTAAGATCCATCACCCTGCAAATTAAAATGAGGGAGAGGTGATGCAACGTCACCATGACGAACTTCGACCTTTGAGCTGAGTTCAGTGCTGGGACCTAAGCTCGCCATGTAAACCCAGCTTGCAGTAGACTCACAGAGATGCTGTCAGCACCTCTTAAAGGGACACATACATCTTTCAGGTAAGTTTGCTTTTAAGCTTTTGAACTAGTTTTTTTTTGATTTTACTGAAGTAGTGGCTTGCTGCAATAGATGTTAAAGTTTTTTAAGTGTATAGGGAGTGCTGTTGGATGCTTGCAAGTCACGGATGGCAAAGGAAGGCCTCTGAGAAGACAGAAAATGCACAAGTACTCAGCAGGTCAGGCAACATCCATTGAGAAAGAAACAGAGTCCATGTCTCAGGTCAAGATGCTGCCTGACCTGCTGAGTATTTCCAGCATTTTATGCTGTCATTTCAGATTTACAGTATCCGCTTGCAGAGAGAAGAGGAAGCTGCAAAAGAGGAAGAAATAGAAGAGGGTGAAGCCAAAGAGGAGGAAACAGAAGAGGAGGAAGCAGAAGGAAGGATGCAACCCAGACAGCCCCTTTCTGGCCGGGATATGCGGGATGGAATCATCTGCCTGTGGTACCAGTGACCACAACCCCAATTCCCCTTTCAACATTTGTCCCACACCTTACCTTCCCTCCCCTCTGTTACTGACCATCACAGCGTTCTCTTGGCCATGATACTGAAATAAAAGCCACCACAAAGCAAACTTTCCAATCCAACTTTATACATCTATCCATCCAATAGGGCATCAAGAAATCAACTCATCAACTATGCATTCTCTTAGTGACTATCTTGTGTGTGCCTTTGCCTATCCTACTGATGTCATGCAGTGCTACCCCAGTGGCTGCAGCACTGGTTGAAGGCTGCTGACTTTCAGTGGGGGACATATCAAATCAATCCTTCTTCTTCTTCTTCTTCTTCTTCTTCTTCTTCTTCTTCACTCTCCTCTCCCTCTTCTTGGTCACCCACTGGCTGGGCAGGCTGCATTTCTTAGGTGTGTGAAATAAGGAAGGCACAAAGGTGGAGTTGTGGTGAGGGGAGGGCGGGAAAGCAAGAGGTGCATGCGAGAAGGAGGATGACATATGAGGATACCAGCATCTTGTATCCTTTCAGCCCCGCCGCTGGCCAAGGGCTCAGCCATGCCCCTGCCAAGAATGGCCGGCACTGTCTCCTCCAAGGGGTGAGGTGAGGCTAGGAATGGGAGATGTGCCTCATGTTTGGTACAGATTGTTGGTAGGTGAGTGATCGGGGTGGGGGGGTGGGGGTGGGAGTCATGCATTAAGCAGTGTGTGAGTCTAGTGGTGCAGTTGGTAGGAGACAGCTTTTGAAGATGCAGTCATTGACCTTGACCAGTAGACTGAGGTCATGAAGCTTCTTTGGGCACTGCAGCCAGGTGGTGAGGACGACACTGCTGGCAGTGAAGCCCTCGACGATGTGGCCCACATCGTTCTTTCTGGAGGGCCTCCTGGCCTCTGTGGGTAGAGGACCACTCTTGCAGTGTTGACCCCCTGCACAAAGCTGGAGTGCTGCATGCAAGACCCTGGGTGCCCCTTCCCTGGCTTGCTGAGCCATTTGTGTTCGTGTGGAAGGAATTCAGCTTTAAGAGCTGAAGACTCCCATTTAGGACTTTTAATGTTTTTTAAAGTCAGTAAGGACTGAACCCTGCATTTTTTTAGTTCATTTTTATTTTTAGTACTTCAGAATGCATTGCCCTTTTGATGCATTGCCCTTTTAATGCATTGCCCTTTTAATTTCCCACACTGCCTAGTGAACACCATTGCCTCGCTTCCAGAGGCTGTTGGAACATCGAACGCCACTCCTGGACGGGAACTTCGACTCCGATGCCTGCACCAGGAGGGTGCTACACGGTGAGTTAGCGCTGGGCTAAAAATCTTTACCCCTAGCACGATTTCTCTTCGGTAGCGCTTCATCCATTTTCAGTGGCCGTTAACCTGCGGCCGCAGTGACACTGGCAACTCTGGTGGCAGCCACAAATTTTTCCCCTTATAATTCTTAATTATGATTTATATAATATTCTTATATAGCAATTATTTTCTTGCCATCTACAGAAGCTATCTGGCCTGACTATCTCTCTTTGAAGGCTACAGACAGATTTGCTGATTTGAAAACTACAGATAGAAAAATACCTTCACAAAAGTTGCCGGGACCAAGCAGATTTGAATAATTCAGATGCATTTTAACAATTGCCAATATTTGAATTGATTGGCTTTGCACCTCCCTTGAACATCAGTCTCAGAAAAAACAACAACTTGTATTTATATAGCGCCTTTAACATAGTAAAACGTCCCAAGGCGCTTCATAGGCACATTATAAAAGCAAAATTTGACACTAAGAGAAAACAGCTAGTTAGTTGAAGAATTATATCAAGTTAAGTTGGTGCATGATTTCTGTGAGTGAAGCTTTTTTTTAACCCTTTATGTACTGCGACAGAATTAAATAAGCCAGCCCCATACTAAATTTTAGACAAAAATATTGCTTTTTTTGTCACTCAGCTATTGGTGGGCACACAGAAGCATTGAGATACATCACTAACAAAGCAAGTCACCCTCTGAGTCAGAAGGTGCAGTGTTTTGAACTGTGCCCCAGGCAGTCCTGTCGAGCTCTGGCTCTAAATTCTTGGTTGACATCCAGCGGGATACTCGTGTCTGGTGTGAATGGGTGTGCTGCCTCATCATGTGGGTTGTGGGAGCCCATAAAACCCTCCCGCCGTATAGGGCTAACCACCCTATCAGCTGTTGTAAAGAGAGTTAAGACCATGGCAGGAGCGTCCACATTGCAGCCTTTTTTTTTATTTGTTCATGGGATGTGGGCGTCGCTGGCAAGGCCAGCATTTATTGCCCATCCCTAGTTGCCCTTGAAAAGGTGGTGGTGAGCCGCCTTCTTGAACCGCTGCAGTCCGTGTGGTGAAGGTACTCACACAGTGCTGTTAGGTAGGGAGTTTCAGGATTTTGACCCAGTGACGATGAAGGAACGGCGATAAATTTCCAAGTCAGGATGGTGTGTGACTTGGAGGGGAACTTGGAGGTGATGGTGTTCCCATGCGCCTGCTGCCCTTGTCCTTCTAGGTGGTAGAGGTCGCGGGTTTGGGAGGTATTAGACAGTTAATCAGCCTGCAAATACTTCACACTACTCTCCAAGGGAGGAGTGTGAAGATACAAAAACAACAAGCCTTTCCATGCCATGGCGCTTTTCTAAAACTCAAGATATGTTTTCTGGACCGCATCCCATGTCCTTGCAGTGACTGACCCTGAGTTGACCCTGTTCATGTTAATTGGGCCTGGTATAAATTTGTGATTGATAAATGAAATGAGCTTTTCTAACATTTTGTGGGGCCCGTTATCTATACATTTTCACACTCAACAGTTGGATGAACAATATATTTATCATTTATACTAATTAGCTACTTGAGAAGTGTAAAAGGAGCATTCCTACATGTGTATTGTAACTCGCCAGTTTTCTTTTGTTCTTACAAAATTGTGCACACCCTCCATTTTAATTTGGGCTTATTAAAATCTATGACAAGAGATTGTGTAACCCTTTATTTGAGGAAAAGGGAAAATTGGCTCCTTGTGTCAAGTAGCTATTTTTAGCCATCCAATCTTTGTCCCCAAAATTGTACCATATTCACTATAACATAATGTAAATGTATGTTGCAATTTTCTTATCAGTACATTTCAGATTAGCAGATTCAAACAATTAGTACATTATGTGGCCAGTTGGCAGCATTAAATTCATGACCATGCATTTAAAATCATCGCCAAGCAGTAAGTCCAGTAGTAGTCGACTCAACTACAATTCAAGGAGAAATGTAGCTAAAGATGTTTATAAAGGAGATAATTAAACTGAGGTCATCAAGTGGATGTAAAAGATCCCATGGCACTATTTGATGAAGATCAAGGGAGTTCTCCCAGTATCCTGACTAGCATTATCTCTCAACCAACACCACCAAAGATAGATTATCTGGTCATTATCTCACTGCTGTTTGTGGGACCTCGTTGTGTGCAAATTGGCTTCCACAATTCCCTACATTACAACAGTAACTCTTCTTCTTCTTAGGCAGTCCCTCGGAACCGAGGATGACTTGCTTCCACATTAAAAATGAGTTCTCAGGTGACTGATGAGTCCAATGCGGGACCTACAGTCTCTGTCACAGGTGGGGCAGACGGTGGTTGAAGGGGTGGGTGGGTGGGGTGTTTGGGTTGACGTGCGCTCCTTGCGCTTGGCTTCCGCTTGCTCCCGGCGAAGAGACTCGAGGTGTTCGGCGCCTTCCCGGATGCTTCTCCTCCACTTTGTGCGGTCTTGGGCCAGGGATTCCCAGGTGTCAGTGGGGATGTTGCACTTTTTCAAGGAGGCTTTGAGGGTGTCCTTGAAGCGTTTCCTCTGCCCACCTGAGGCTCTCTTGCCGTGTTGGAGATCTGAGTAGAGCGCTTGTTTTGGGAGTCTCGTATTCGGGCATGCGGACGATGTGACCTGTCCATCGGAGCTGATCGAGCGTGGTCAAAGCTTCAATGCTGGGGATGTTGGCCTGAGCGAGAACAATGTGACTACACTTCAAAAGTATTTCATTTGCTGTAAAGCGCTTTGGGACATCCTGTGGTTGTGAAAGGTGCTACATAAATGTAAGTTTTTTTGTTCAGTGGATAAGTACACTCACTATGTGATTTGGTACTAAGCTGCACAGATCAGGAAGTTGACGGGTTCAATCACTGGTTGGTACTGAGTTAGCAGATCTCAGCCAGGTTAGTGAATGTGCACTAACAATGGATTCAATGTCCCCAGGGTAGGGAGATAAAAAAAATAATCAGCCAGGGTTCTCACTGCTGATTGTTAGCCAGTGATTAATGATGGAAAGTGCACGTACGTGGGCTTTGGATGAGGGCATGATTGGACTGAGATGTGATGCCTCCCATGTTTGAATAACTACTCAACACTTACTGCCTTGGCTGACTCATGAAAAATGACCACTTGCTTGAGGTATTGGAGGGCTGCTGGTTGGTAAGCAATACATTTTCCAACAGGATGAGTCATTACTTTAAGAAGAAGTGAGAAAAAGAACATTTTTGTGGAGCTAAGGAAAGCAAAAGAAAAAAAAATGGCCTCTTTCATTTTTCCTTTGTTAAAATATGAGCCAGATCATCAGTTGGTAGCACTGCTTCCTAAAATTCATACTCAATCCTAAAATATCATCCTTTTGTTGTCAAACTAAATGAATATAGCCTAGTTATAATTATAGATTTATAACATTATTGCACTCAAAGATTTGCTGCTAGTCATTGTTTTTGACTGCTATGCTTCATTAGCAGAAATGTCACATGCACTTAACCCCAGAGGTGCTAGTCCCACGTGAGGCTGATTAACTTTTAATGTTTCCTCAGGGCAGAAACATTTAGAGAGTTAAAGAGCTTTCTCTTGTATGGCGAATATAACCCATTTTTGTGGTCCTGCGAAGGTTATTTTCTTAAATGTATACAGAACCAATTTGAATGCTTCAAGATCTGTGGCAGGAATTTGGAGCCAAATGAACAATAAATTAGAAATTAGAAAAAATATGTGCAATAGGTGAGTAAATTCTGGTCCTGTGGATGCAATTAAAATATTGGGTTTTAGAAATTTTCCAAAAATCTATTTTTACAAATCATATTTGGATAGATCCTGACTCCTGTTGAACGCAAGTCTCCTTCCATTTGTTCCCTCCTTTATAAGTCTGGTCATATGCCACCTTTTCCCCCTTATAACCAGGTTCCTTTGTGATATTTATTGTTTAATGTGCCTTTTTAAGCTCCTGTGAATGATAAGCAATATTCAAATAGTTAATTAAAGTTATGCTAAGATCTTTGCTCCTAAATTATGCTATAAATTATAATTGTGTCAGCTGTATATATATTTATAATTGTGTCAGCTGTGGCTCAGTGGGTAGCACACTCACCTCTGAGTCAGAAGGTTGTGGGTTCAAGTTCCCACTCCAGGGACTTGAGCACAGAAGTCTAGGCGGACACTCCAGTGCAGTGCTGAGGGAGTGCTCACTGTCGGAGATGCCGTCTTTCGGATAAGATGTTAAACCGAGGCCCCGTCTGCTCTCTCAGGTGGACGTAAAAGATCACTTGGCACTATTTCAAAGAAGAGCAGGGGAATTATCCCTGGGGTCCTAGCCAATATTTATCCCTCAACCAACATAACAAAAACAGATTATCTGGTCATTATCACATTGCTGTTAGTGGGCGCTTGCTGTGCGCAAATTGGCCACCGTGTTTCCCACATTACAACAGTGACTACACTCCAAAAGTAAAGCGCTTTGAGACGTCCGGTGGTCGTGAAAGGTGCTATGGAAATGCAAGTCTTTCTTCAGATGTGAATTACTAAGATGCACATGGTCACCCACTGGTTTGAGGGCAGTATGTAGACAAGCATAATGTAAACTTTATGGTGATCATAATGCTCTTACATTTTTACGTGTTTTAGCCAACTATCCATCTAGAAAAACAGTTGCATTATGATTCAACCCTCCCCCAACCATCAAGAAGGATTTAGATCTTTGAATGCAATAAACATTAATCATATACACTTTGGGATTCTACCATCCACCCCCATTATTTTTTATAACACATAGGATTTGGTTTCTGCAAAAATGTCTGTCATTACATCAGGGTGACACAAGTGAATAGATTGTAATGAAAACAATTAGCTCATGAGGTTGCAGGAGCAAAATTACAGGGAAATAGCATGCTAGCTTCACAATCACCAGAATATAAATGGCAGAAAGCACAGGCAAATAGACTGCCTTGTATAATTCGTGGCAAATGTTGGCTGTTGTCAACCACACATAATCTTCTTTCTAATATTTCTCAGGCTACAAATATGTGTGAATAAATGTCATTAAACAGCATGAAATATGCAATTAGAAATCTTTAAGTGGCTGCACGCGTGTTTGGTTTTTGCTTAGTTTTACTGGCAGAAATAAATATCCTTAAAGTCTATCAAAATGATAATGGCAAACTAAATTTAAATATGTGTTTCATGATATCATTACAGCTCAGTATACGCATCTACACCTGTGAATAGGAGGCCATGCTGTGCTTGCTTAGGGCTGCACCTTTTTGTTTGAACATGTACCTCTATTAATGTTCTCTGTGCAAGATTGGCAGTGTATGAATGCATTTAGGTGATTGCATGCATCCCTATATATGTGTCTTTGTGGCTATATATGTGAAGCTGGGTCATTATGTGTTTTAGCAGAAACATGTTCTTTTGGCAGATGTGCAGCCAAGCATCAGCTATAAATATTCTGGCTTTGATTTTCCACCTTAATGTACCAAATTAAGTTTTACTGCAGCTGCTGACTGTCCTTATTGTGTCTATTAAGAAAATACATTTTTGACATATGCTTTTGACACGTCTTACATGGTATATAATATTTCTTTAGACAATCTACAGGGCAAATTAATCTGCTAGTACCTCATACCTTCAGATCCTATAATTCCATCTTGATTACTCTTTTACCTTTGTAATGTTGCCTCTTTCTTGTACAGCACACCCATTGCAATAACATTAAAATAATGAATTTTAGTTTATAAAATAAAGTGAAACTATATAATGTAATACATTATAAAGAATAACAAATGTCTATGAATGAATTTATGTAAATACATTGATCTTCTTGTGATTCTACTGGCATTCATAAACGATCTTGTTTTATGATGACATCAGAGTGGCTGTTTGAAAGTGCCTTGTAACTGATTGCCTATTGTCTATTATTCTAAATGTATTTTGCTGCAAATAGCTATTCATATATTTTATGATGTTGCTAAGTTAAAATTTATTAAGAGCATAAGAAAGCATAGATGAAGAAAAAGCCATTTACCCCATAAAGGCAGTTTCTCTCAGAGACCAAAGCCTGGATTCTGCTCTGAACTATCAACTGTTTTGATGCTGATCTGGAAGGTAAACAGAGTAAAATGTGTTCTAAGAGGTTACTGCCTACACGGCACAAGTCAGGAGTGTGATGGAATACTCTCCACTTGCCTGGATGGGTGCAGCCACAACAACAGTCAAGAACCTCAACACCATCCAGGACAAAGCCGTCTGCTTGATTGGCAGCCCATCCACCACCTTAGACATCCACTTCTTCCACCACAGGTGCACCGTGGCTGCAGTATGTACCATCTACAAGATGCATTTCAGTGACTGGCCAAGGCTTCTTTGACAGCAACAATAACAACTTACATTTATATAGTGCCTTTAATGTAGTAAAAGGTCCCAAAGGCACTTCACAGGAGCGTTATCAAACAAAATTTGACACCGAGCCACATAAGGAGATATTAAGACAGGTGACCAAAAGCTTGGTCAAAGAGATAGGTTTAAAGGAATGTCGTAAAGGAGGAGAGAAAGGTAGAGAGGCAGAGAGGTTTAAGGAAGGGAATTCCAGAGCTTAATGTCCTATAGGGAAGAAAATCTGCCATCCTTACCTGGTCTAGCCTATATGTGACTCCCACCAGCAATGTGGTTGACTCTTAACTGCCCTCTGAAATGGCCCAGCAAGCCACTCAGTTGTAACAAACTGCTATGAAACACAATAATAAGAATGAAACCTGATGGACCACCCGGCACCAGACGCGGCAACAGCACACCCAGCCCAATCGACCCTGCAAAGTCCTCCTCATCCAACATCTGGGGACTTATGCCAAAATTGGGAGAGCTGTCCCACAGACTAGTCATACTCACAGAATCATACCTTTCAGCCAATGTCCCAAACTCCTCCATCACCATCCCTGGGTATGTCCTGTCCCACCAGGGGTGGCGGCACAGTGGTATACAGTCAGGAAAGAGTGGTCCTGGGAGTCCTCAACATTGGCTCTGGACCCCATGAAGTCGCATGGCTTCAGGTCAAGCATGGGCAAGGAAACCTCCTGCTGATTACCTACTGCCCTCCCTCAGCTGATGAATCAGTACTCCTCAATGTTGAACACCACTTGGAAGAAGCACTGAGAGTAGCAAGGGCACAAAATGTACTCTGGGTGGGGACTTCAATGTCCAAGAGTGGCTCGGTAGCACTACTACTGGCCGAGCCCTGAAGGGCATAGCTGCCAATCTGGGCCTGTGACAGGTGGTAAGAGAACCAACATGAGGGAAAAACCTACTTGACCTCGTCCTCACCAATCTACCTGTGGCAGATGCATCTAACCATGACAGTATTGGTAGCAGTGACCACCGCACAGTCATTGTGGAGATGAAGTCCCATCTTCACACTGAGGACACCCTCCCTCGTGTTGCGTGGCACTACCACCGTGCTAAATAGGATAGATTCAGAACAGATCTAGCAGCTCAAAACTGGGCGCTGTGGGGCAACAGCAGAATTGTATTCCACCACAATCTGTAACCTCATGGCCTGGCATATCCCTCACTCTACCATTACCATCAAGCCAGGGGACCAACCCTGGTTCAATAAGGAATGTAGAAGAGCATGCCAGGAGCAGCACCAGGCGTACCTAAAAATGAGGTGCCAACCTGGGGAAGCTGAAGCTGCAACACAGGACTACATGCATGCTAAAAAGTGGAAGCAGCATGCTATAGACAGGGCTAAGCGATCCCACAATCAACAGATCAGATCAAAGTCCTGCCACATCCAGTCGTGAATGGTGGTGCACCATTAAACAACTAACGGGAGGAGGAGGCTGCTCCATGAATCTTCCCATCCTCAATGATGGTCGAGCCCAGCACGTGAGTGCAAAAGATCAAGGCTGAAGCATCTTCAGCCAGAAGTGCTGAGTGGATAATCCATATTGGCCTACTCCTGAGGCCCCACCATCATAGAAGTCAGTCTTCAGCCAATTCGACTCACTCCACGTGATATCAAGAAATGGCTGAGCGCACTAGATACAGCAAAGGCTGTGGGCCCCGACAACATGCCGGCTATCGTACTGAGGACTTGTGCTCCAGAACAAGCCATACCCCTCGTCAAGCTGTCCCAGTACAGCTACAACACTGGCATCTATCCGACAATGTGGAAAACTGCCCAGGTATGTCCTGTCCACAAAAAGCAGGACAAATCTAATTCGGCCAATTACCGCCCCATCAGTCTACTCTCAATCATCAGCAAAGTGATGGAAGGTTTCAATAACAGTGCTATCAAGCGGCATTTACTTGCCAATAACCTGCTCACTGATGCCCAGTTTGGGTTCCACCAAGAACACTTGGCTCCCGACCTCATTACAGCCTTGGTCCAAACAAGGACAAAGGAGGTGAGGTGAGGTGAGAGTGACTGCCCTAGACATCAAGGCAGCATTTGATCAAGGAGCCCTAGTAAAACTGAAGTCAATGGGAATCGGGGGGGGGCAGAACTCTCCACTGGCTGGAGTCATACCTAGCACAAAGGAAGATGGTTGTGGTGGTTGAAGGACAATCATCACAGCCCCAGGATATCGCTGTAGGAGTTTCTCAGGGCAGTGTCCTAGGCCCAACCATCTTCAGCTGCTTCATCAATGACCTTCCCTCCAACACAAGGTCAGAAATGGGGATGTTCGCTGATGACTGCACAGTGTTCAGTGCCATTCACAACTCCTCAGATAATGGAGCAGTCCATGCCCCCATGCAACAAGACATGGACGACGTTCAGGCTTCGGCTGATAAGTGGCAGGTAACATTCGCGCCACACAAGTGACAGGCAATGACTATCTCGAACAAGTGAGAAACTAACCACCGCCCCTTGACATTCAATGGCATTACCATCGCCGAATCCCCCACCATCAACATCCTGGGAGTCACCATTGACCAGAAACTTAACTGGACCAGCCACATCAATACTGTGGCAACAAGAGCAGGTCAGAGGCTAGGTATTCTGTGGCGAGTGTCTCACCTCCTGACTCCCCAAAGCCTTTCCATGATCTACAAAGCACAAGTAAGGAGTGTGATGGAATACTCTCCACTTGCCTGGATGAGTGCAGCTCCAACCACACTCAAGAAGCTTGACACCATCCAGGACAAAGCAGCCTGCTTGATTGGCACCTCATCCACCACCTTAAACATTCACTTCCTCCACCACTGGCGAACCGTGGGTGCACTGTGTACCATCTATAAGATGCACAGCAGCAACTCACCAAGGCTTCTTCGGCAGCACCTCCCAAACCCGCGACCTCTTCCACTAGAAGGACAAGGGCAGCAGGCGCATGGGAACACCACCACCTCCAAGTTCCCCTCCAAGTCACACACCATCCCAACACGGTGGCATAGTGGTTAGCACTGTTGCCTCACAGCGCCAGGGACCCGGGTTCGAATCCGGCCTCGGGTGACTGTCTGTGTGGAGTTTGCACATTCTCCCCATGTCTGCGTGGGTTTTCTCCGGGTGCTCCGGTTTCCTCCCACGGTCCAAAGATGTGCGGGTTAGGTTGATTTGGCTATGATAAATTGACCCTTAGTGTTAGGGGGATTAAATACGTGGGTTTACGGGGTTACGGAAATAGGGTGGGATATGTGTCGGTGCAGGCTCGATGGGCCGAAATGGCCTCTATCTGCACTGTGGGGATTCTGTGATTCTGTGAACTTAGAAGTATATCGCCGTTCTTTCATTGTCGCTGGGCCAAATTCTGGAACTCCCTCCCTAACAGCACTGTGGGAGTACCTTCACCACACGGACTGCAGCAGTTCAAGAAGGCGGCGCACCATCACCTTCTCAAGGGCAATTAGGGATGGGCAATAAATGCTGGCCTTGCCAGTGATGCCCACATCCCATACAAAAAAACGACTAGGAGGAGGAGTGTTCCTCTGTGCTTATGAGGAAAGTTGTGGCCTCCCCTGTCCCGGACTCCCCCCCCACCCCTTCCCTCCTGCGAGGCCCTCCAGAAACCACTTTACTGTTAAGTAGCTGGTAACCGGTGGCTGATCTTCGGCAACCAGCAACCGCTCTGCAACTTCTTCCCACCCATTCTGGCTGGGAAATGGACCAGTGACATTTAAATGAGGCCCCGTAGTTAAATTCGGCAAAGGCCTGCTGCTGCCAATGGCAGGCAGAAAATGAGCTTGCAGTTTCCCACCAGGAACTCTCTCTGAGTTAAAATTCCCCCTTTAGAATCAGGCATCAGCAAAGGTATCATTTGCCGACTTGTAGACACTCACTCGCAGGGGTCTATATTGACATCAAAGGAAATTAAAATCGGGAGAGATGTAAAAAGGCTGCCGATTCGCTATCGCCCGTTGTACACTCTCTGTGTGTGAACTGCCTCCACTACCTGCACATGAGCTCAATGCTGCTGAATCATTGCTCTTTTGAAGCCCCTGAAATTGGGTCCTTAAGTTCCTCAGTGGAGGGTAGCCATTTCTCCCCCTGCCCCCCCCCCCCCCTCCTTGGAGGAACAGCTCTCACTCTCTCTTCCACTCACAGGTCCTCATTCTCACCAGTGTTCACTATCTCACCCAGTGAAAACCCTTGTGACTCTAACTCCTCACAAGTGGATGTTTCTGTGCTGGTGCCTGTGTAGGCAAGATGCCAGGATAGAATTGGTGAGTAGGTGGCAGCAGGTTGTAGATCTGAAAGTGCCTGGGTGGTCATTGAAGTGACTGTCCACCTCTTGCAAGGCACCCCCTATTATGTAAACAACAGAAGAGTTTGTTTAGCTGTCCACACGTGCCCTTGAAGAAAGAGCAGATGAGTGTAGGCCAGTATTGTAGCCTTATTGCAAACCCATGCTCCCTGCATCTGCGGCTTCCCTGTTGGAGTACGGGATTGTGGAATCACCTACTTAATATCTTTGAACAATGCTACAAGGTTCTTCTTGCAGGTAGATAAAAGAAAATTGTGGAATACCTACTTAAGTAATTATTCATCCATGGCTGGTTGCCTTCCTTTGCATGATACTGCCATGGTCCCAGCAGATTAGGCTCCATCAGGTATCACACAACATTCAGTCATCTCCATTTACTTATCCTTATAATCCTCAATCAGATTCCTAGCCTGATATTTATCCAGCTCTTACTTAAAGGTGTTAATCAACACAGAATTAACTGCTTAAGCTGGCAGTCTATTCTGGTGGGAAATGAAGCTTTTTAACCTGAAGTTTTGCTTGAGGCTTCTTAATTTTATAGTCATGTCCTGTAGTTTTATACTCATGTCCAAGTTAAATAACCTTTTTGGATTTACATCTTCCATTCCTTTCAGTATTTTAAAACCTCAATCAGTGAAAACAAGTTCAGTCCTGTCAATTTCTCTCCATTATGCAGAGCCCTAGACTGCTGAATCATCCATGTTATTCTTCCCAAAGCCCTCACCAATACATTACTTTCCTTTTGGGGGTAGGGTGCTGAAAGTGTGCACACTTTTGATTTACCCATGGTTAGCATAATTTATTTCAACCTATGGTTAAATGTCCTAGTGATGCATCCCACTTCTTGATTAGCTTTGTCATTAACAGTTCCACATTGACCTCATACGTTCAGTGGATATTCAGTAATCACCTCCAAATTATCTTCCTTTTCTATCTAATAGACATCCCTATATCCGATAAACATTTTAACTTACCTTGTTTTAATGTGCGTTTGCTTTATAATCTATTTGCTGTTCCTTAATTCAGGACCCGATAGAGGACTTTAAGATTATGAAAGAGTTTCATAGGGTAAAAGTATATCTAGATTTCCAAAAGGCCTTCGATAAGGTACCACATAATAGACTAATGAATAAGGTCAGAGCGTGTGGAGTCAGGGGACAAGTAGCAGAATGGATAGCTAGCTGGCTTCAAGACAGAAAGCAGAGAGTAGGGATAAAGGGTAGCTATTCAGAGTGGCAGAAGGTGGAAAGTGGGGTCCCACAAGGATCAATGCTGGGACCACTGTTGTTAACAATTCATATTAAGGGTTTAGACTTTGGAATTAAAATCACAATTTCTAAATTTGCAGATGACACCAAATTGGGGGGTGGGGGGCTAGTCAATACTGAGGAGGACTGCAACAAATTACAAGAAGACATTAATAAACTTGCAGAATGGGCATATAATTGCCAAATTAATTTCAACATAGATAAGTGTGAGGTATTACATTTTGGTAAGAAAAATAAGGAGGTCATATATTGTTGGAAAATAAAATCTAAATACGGTAGAGGAGCTAATGGATCTGAGAGTACAAATACACAAATCATTAAAAGTAGTGATGCAGCTTAATAAGGCCATTAAAAAGCAAACAAAGCACTAGCGTTTATCTCTAGAGGGTTGGATTTGTAAAGTAGAGAAGTTATGCTAAACTTGTATCAAACCTTGGTTAGACCACATTTGGAGTACCATGTACAGTTCTGGTCTCCATATTATAAAAAGGATATGGAGGCACTGGAGAGGGTACAAAAAAGATTTACAAGGATGATACCAGAAATGCGAGGTTATACCCATCAGCAAAGGATGAACAGGCTTTTTGCTTGAAAAGAGAAGGCTGAGGGGTGACCTAATAGAGATCTTTAAAATTATGAAAGGTTTTGATAGAGTAGACATAGAGAGAGTGTTTCCACTTGTGGGGAAGAG
Organism: Squalus acanthias; assembly: GCA_030390025.1. Lineage (NCBI taxonomy): Eukaryota > Metazoa > Chordata > Chondrichthyes > Squaliformes > Squalidae > Squalus > Squalus acanthias. The sequence goes on from CM059433.1 coordinate 96,450,964, forward strand.
CAAAACTAGAGGCCATCTATATAAGATAATCACCAAGAAATCAAATAGGGAATTCAGAAGAAACTTCTTTACCCAGAAGGTGGTGAGAAGTTCTGACGAAAGGTCAACAACCGAAAACATTAATTTTGTTTCTCTCTCCACAGATGCTGCCTGACCTGCTGAGTATTTCCAGCATTTTCCCTTTTTATTTCAGATCTCCAGCATCTGCAGTATTTTGCTTTTGTATTTGTGGCAATAAATATAAGATAGTCACTAATATATCAAATAGGGAATTCAGGAGAAATGTATTTTAAAGAACATAAGAAATTGGAGCAGGAGTAGGCCATTTGGCCCATTGAGCCTGCTCCACCATTCAATAAGATCATGGCTGATCTTGTACCTCATCTCCACTTTCCTGCACTATCCCCATGTCCCTTGATTCCCTTAATATTCAAAAATCTATTGCTCTCTGTTTTGAATATACTCAACGACTGAGCCTCCACAGCCCTCTGGGGTAGAGAATTCCAAAGATTCACCACCCTCTGAGTGAAGAAATTTCTCCTCATCTCAGTCCTAAATGGCCGGCCCCTTATTCTGAGACTGTGACCCCTGGTTCTCGACTCCCCAGCCAGGGGAAACATCCTCCCTGCATCTACCCTGTCAAGCCCTGTAAGAATTTTGTATGTTTCAATGAGATCACCTCTCATTCTTCTAAACTCTAGAGAATATAGGCCTAGTCTACTCAATCTCTCCTCATAGGACAATCCCCCCATCCCAGGAACCAGTCTGGTGAACTTTTGTTGCACTCCCTCTATTTTCTCAGCAAGTGGTTAGAATGTGGAACTTGCTACCACAAGGAGTATTTGAGGTGAATAGCATAGATGCATTTAAGGCGAAGCTAGATAAACACATGAGAAGAAAGTAATAGAAGGATATGTTGATAGGCTTAGATGAATTAGGGTGGAAGGAGACGCATGTGGAGCATAAACACCGGCATAGACCTGTTGGTCTGACTGGCCTGTTTCTGTGCTGTACATTCTATGTGATGAATTCATCTGTTTAATGGACCCAGGTCTCTTTGAATACCGCCAATTGCTCTTAATTTAATCACCTGGTGACATAGTTTAGTTTGATCAGTAAATGTTATAATATTTTACGAGAAGTACCCTGTTACATAACATTTCTGAATAGTATGAACAGTAGGAGGTCCAGTATAGACCCCGACACACCTCCACTAGTCACTGCACCTCCCTGCTTGGTACCAAAGAGGTTAAACAGATGTAACACCCCCTTAAAAGTTTTTACTGATGAATATTTTTAATGTGTTAAAATATGTATACAAATGTGTGATTTGAATGCAGCATTCTGAATTTGTGCTAGGTGTCCTCAGTTTTCACCCTGGTTGCAGATATATTGAGGTTAGCCTCACACAGCTGTTGGCAGCACTAAGCCAATTCATTGCTGTAGATGCATCAGGAACAAGACAATCCATTCTGCCAGCTCTCATCTGTAACCTAAAAGTTGAAGAAACCACACCCACCACCACCAATATCAGTGAAAGTGACCCTAATAAGACTTGAGTGACAACATTTTCTCTTTTTGAAACACAGCATTTTACATACAAACTATCCGAAATAAAGTGCCGTTTTTCCTTTTCTGTAATGACCTTGCTACATTTGGCAACCACTATACTGTAACGCTATTTAGTTGTCATCCCTTATGGCCTGGAGTTCCTGCGTCTGATTTTGAGAAAATTCACACATGCTTTGAAAATAATGATTTGAAAAGTATAAGGGGGAAAAATTCAGTTGGTTGCGCCCCCCGTTAGCGCCTTAAGAGGGCGCTAATGGGGCGCAAAGCAGCTAGCGCCCGGGCGCGGCGAAGTTTGCGCCGCTCGAGAAATTAACTAGACATTTTGCGGCGGCGCTAAACACTACCGCCACGATCTCCTGCGCCGGCAGATCATGACGTCACTTGAGTGTGCAACGCCCCGGTATCGCCCCGGAGCGGATATTGAGTGGCGCCCCCTGCCTTACCGCCTGACGCTAGCAACGACAGGTTGAGGGGAGCGTTCTGCAGTCATGAAGGGAAAGGGGGAGCGCTATTTAAAGGTGACCGCTTCCTGCCTTTTATTGTTGGTGCCATTTTTGAACTACGCATTCTGAGAGAGAGAGGGAGAGACTTCTGGAGAGATTCAACGTTGTGTGAAGGAGTTTTGGGTACTGAGCAGCACTTTGCAGGTTCATTTTGATTTTCCATTCCTTGTATTGATTTAGCAGAGAGTGTGGGGGCTGCACTCTGAGCTCTTTGCCTGGTACTCTCCATTGTTCTTTCCAGCACATTTGATGTGCAAGTCTCTCCAGGCCGAGATTCAAGGCTGCAATGAGTAGGATGTGGATGGAAAGCAAGATTAACCATCCCCTTTAAGAACTGGCCCGTGCCATTGTGTGTGTGTTCCATTGCTGACTGACATTACATGAGCTTCGCCAGCGCTCTGAGTTAGCGCCTCACTCCTCGCCCTTTGCGCCTTAAGACAGGTGTGCAGCACCTGATTTAGCACTCCAATCACCTCCAGGGGCGTTAAAAGTGAAGTTTCCAGTCAGTGGCGATAATTAGCGCCAGGCGCTAATTTTTGCGCCCGGACGATATTTGCGCCCCAAATGGGGCGCGACTGAATTTTCCCCCCTAAATTCCATAATATATTCACAAGTTTCACAAAAAAGATAGACACCTGATTGAAAGATCCTTTGTCTGTTTCTGTACTGAGAATTGATGGACTGTCATAGAAAGCTGTGTTGAGCATCATCAGTGTTTAGAGACTGCCTGTCAACAAAGGTTCACCAAATCTTGATACCAACTGAATTCCCGTAGACTTACAGTATCGCAAAATACGTGAACAGAGACCACCTGTCAAGCTCAAGCTGCTCTACCTGTTTCTGATCCCATTTAACATTTTCTGTAGATATGAACGAGGTCAGCAAGGAAAACAGACCTGTTTCAGAAATGCTGCTACAAAATTATCTGAGCATGAAGGATGAGAATGAAAGTGAGAAAGGAATGAGCTAGCTGAGCCATATTGTTTTTGAGGGGAAAAAAATGATAAGAATAACAACTTCGGAGACAATTTTAAAGTCAGTGATAGCCGTGGCTCAGTGGGTAGCACCCTCGTCTCAGAAGGTTGTGGGTTCAAGTCCCGCTTCAGAGACTTGAACACAATGGCCCAAAAATTCGGCCGTTCTCGGGTGAGTACTCAGTGCGTACTCACCCGTATTCATTCCCGAAGTGCTGGTTTCCTGCATGCACTGCGCATGCACGGGAAACCGGCACTTCCGGTATGGCGAAGGGGGCAGTTCCTAGGTGAACCGCGTGCGCACTAGAGGCTGCGCGCACACAGCACACTTAGGTTTTTCTTTCAGGTTTCAACGCGAGGGTAAGTATGGAAGAAACTACACTAGTAAAAAGGAGGCGTAAGACCCCTTTTGAACAAGGTAAGTAGTTAATTAAGTATAATTTTAATTTTTTTTCAACAGGTTTATCTTTTTTAGAGACTTTAAAGAAAGGTAAGTTTATTTTTATAACTTTTAAAAAGTATTTTAATTTTTTCAAAAATTAAAATTTTTGTTTAAAGTGGTTAATTTATTTAACTATAGTTATTTTATTAATGTGATGGTTTTTAAAAAAAAATTATTTGAGGTTTAGCTGTTCTTTTGGGGCCGATTTCAATTCACAGATTTGACAGGTCTCCTGTCAAATCTATGAATGAAAGATGGTCTGCTGTCATTGGCTCTCCATGGCCCACGTGATCCCAGGGGTCGCACCGCACTAACTGCGCCCCTGGAACACGCAAGCACTGCGCGCCGGCACTAGGGAGAGGCCCGGGACCCGAAGTTCCTGTGGGCCCGAAACACAACGGCAGGCGCGGTAGGTGATATCGCGCGCGATCCTTACCCCCGCGGCAAGCCTCCGAATCGAATTTCTAGGCCAATATTCCAGGCTGACACTCCAGTGCAGTACTGAGGGAGCGCTGCACTGTCGGAGGTGCTGTCTTTCAGATGAGATATTAAACCGAGGCCCCGTCTGCTCTCTCAGGTGGATGTAAAAGATCCCATGGCACTATTTCGAAGAAGAGCAGGGGAGTTATCCCTAGTGTCCTGGCCAATATTTCTCCCTCAATCAACATCGCTAAAACAGATTATCTGGTCATTATCACAATGCTGTTTGTGGGAGTTTGCTGTGCACAAATTGGCTGCCGCATTTCCTACATTACAACAGTGACTACACTTCAAAAGTACTTCATTGGCTGTAAAATGCTTTGGGACATCTAGTGGTCGTGAAAGGTGCTGTAGAAATGCAAGTCCTTTTTTCTTTTCAGACTGAGGGTAAGTCTCCTCAGGCATTCGCCCGCTCCACCACTGGAACTTCAGTGGAGATTCAGCAGAAACTTCTTTAATGCACTTAAATGGGGGTTTCCGCCACTTACGGCAGCAAAGGCGGGAGAAGCCCCAAGGAAAATCGCCCCCATATTCGGCATTTTTCTTTTCAGTGTAGGAAATATAGGACAAAGCTTTATCTGCAAAGTGGTGACAGACTGAGCACAGTAAATAAAAAAATTATAATTTTTACCTTTGCAAAATTTTAATGCTGCATACTTGATTTTGGGAGAGGAGGTAATATATCGTCAATACAATGACATACACCCTTTACACCCTTCCTCCCAATTTTCTCCCTACCCTGATTCCCCTCACCCCAGACCATACACTCTGGGCTGGATTTTCAATGACCCGTGGAGTCGGGTTTGGAGGCGTGTGGGGGGTTAAAGTTGCAGATTCGGGGGTCCCGACCTCATCCCGCCTCCAACCCGCCTCCACGCAATTTTGATAAAATCGTATGCGGTGTTCCCGACTCCGTCCCGCCTCCAAGAGGCGGGAGAGGCCATTAAAGCCCTTAACAAGCCCTAAATTGGCTCTGTAATGCCATTTTGAAATGTTTTAGCTAGTGTAACCCTTTTCCCATGTGAAGCACGCCTGATGTGAAACACGCCAGTGAAAGCTGGCGGGAGCACAAGTGGATAGCTGACTATAAGCTGCAGGTCCACTATTACAACGGAGATGTGATGAAGGTAGTAGTAGTATTAGGTCTGAAAGTCGCCTCTGATGCTGCTGCATTGAATGTCTTCAGAGACTGCCGGGGCCTTTGGAGGACCTGGATGAGACTCTCTCTCTCTCTCTCTCTCTCTCTCTCTCACAGCAAAGGTCAGGCAATCTCTGAGACCAGAGCAGGCAGTCTCTGACCTACAATGATGACATCATCAGAGGCGACTTTCAGACTGAAACCACTAATTGGTTCATGGGTTCCCACATGCTGGAACTCAATTGCCTAATTAAGTGAAAATTGCATCAATCTCCCACATCCAATTTCAGGCGGGTGGATAACATGAAATGCGGATGACACGACCCCAACCCGACCCCAAGACAAAATCCAGCCCTCTGTATCTGAGAAGGCAGTGGTCCCTAGCCCACCACCAATCTTGCTCTTTGGCAGGTCGGTGAAAATGTTCTACCCAATTTCTCTAGCCCATAGCGAGGGTGTTGAACTCATAAAGATGAGAACATTTGGCTTTGTTTCTTTCTGCCAGTATTGTCCTCAATGTGAAAGAGCTCCTGTCTTCACAGATTGCCATTTTTCTTTGTGGTAAATATCACATTGGACTTGCATTGAAGTGGAATATTGCCCTGTTTCTTTATAGTCGGGGTTTTCTGTTTATCCAAATTTACAGCCTGACGATAATGTGCCTTTAATATTTCCTGAATAGATAAATCACTAGGTGCAAATAAAGAACACCTTCTTGAGAACCATGGGTGCCGCTTGGTAACTGGCTTTAATGTAAGAAACTAATATCTGATTAATGTACAGTTCATTGATAGATATTACACCCACGCAAAATTTACATCAATTTCACAAAATTAAAACTGAAAATAGTTAAAACCTTTATTAATAATACCCTGGGGGCACTGATGAAAGTGTTAATTTGCTGCAAATTGTAGTCAATAGAAAGCACAGTGAGACACATTGCCATCTCTGTAACTTTTACTATAATCTAGAAATGCAAACAGATTGTTTGTATTCTCTTCTATGTACATGAACCAGCCATTCTTTTGACATTTTTTTGACTCTGTGCATCTCAAACTTCATTAACAAGCAAATAAACAAACGCAGAGGAGCATTAAAATTGAAAGTAATGTGCATAAAATTCACAGAGCTCCTCACATCATGTAAGTGCCATTTTAATAAGCCCCTGACATTTTCTCTTGTCTTCTGGCTTCCTTCACATCTGAGCATTAAACAGCAAGCAAAAAAGGACCCAGGACAGTGGGAATCGTGCCTGAAGCTCGCACAGCCGATTCACAGTGGCAGTTGTGAGCGGGTGATGCAGACAGATACTGACAAAGGCTCTCTCTCTTGTGTAGTCACAGAGCTAAGGCACCCAAGGCTCTTTTGCCTGCTTTAATAAAATGGAAAACTTTCTTGCTCATGCTAAGCAGAGATCTGTCACATTGACTTGTACGTTAAATGACCACTTCTGACTGCCTCAGGTTTGTCCAATAGCAGGCAGAACCAAATACATGTGTTAACGCTAAGCATGTTTGTGGGCTAGCTGGAAGGCTTCAGGTCAGGCTCCCCAATGTCTGCTGGAGGGTAGACATTTGGGATGATATGCTGTATCATTTACTAAAGCATCTATCCTTATTAGAAGAGCAAAATTCAGTCAACAATTGAAACTTTGGTGATTTACCAAAGTTACTTTTACTAGGAATCTTCATAGTGTATATAACTAATGGCTAATAATGCAATTCCAATGATAGTTGCAGTTAGTTAGAGGAAAGATCTTTGTTTAAGCTATTCTAGTGATATTTGTTTGTGGAATCCTCATGGTACCATAGCAGCAACACACGGAAACATTTGGAAATATAACAATGTACCTGTTGCACAGTGAACATTCTTTTATTCTCCATTCATTAATTATTTTTTCCATTCTTTGACTTGTCCTGGCCAAATGCTCAATTCCTTGGCCTCTTGATCCTGCCTTGCAATTGTGTAATGGATGAGATAAGTCAAAGGCATAAATGAAGGATTGCATCACGCTACATGCAGTTTAGGCCTCAAATACCCACGAGGCCAGTGGCGCACTCCCAGCATAAGTTGGCCGGGAGAGCAGCGTGGCCCAGCCAAGGCCACGAGTTTCCATCGGGACCTTTTTGGGGTGAAACGTCCATCTACTCCAAATGACATCAGAGGAGTTAGGAATGAGGAAGGCAATTCCTCCACCAGGAATTTCCTCAGCCCCAGCCTCCCTAATGCTGAGTGACCTGTATGCTGGGATGAACCTAGCATACAGGTCTGCTTAACGGCAAAAGTGACTCCCACCTAGGGATCCAAGCGTAGGCCCTGGCCTGGACACACAAATCAAAATGCCAACTTCATTTCTAATATCGCCCCTCTTATTAAGGGAGACGTCTGGGTGCATAAAAAAAATAATCTTCACAGGTGGTGCTGGCAGATTACCAAGCAGCTTCCCAGTACCACATTTGTCTAAGAACTGCCCATAATGGCACAGGAACCCATTGCTGCTATTTAAACCAAGCGATCCTGCCCTGACCCTTGATACTGAGGGTGAGTCAGGAGCGGAAGTCGGCAGTACCCACTCCACCTCACTTCTGCTGTTGGAACAGGGTCAAGGATTTTTGGCCCCATAGTCTATAAAGGACAAAAGGATGATTTGCAACCTCGCAACAACTTTATACAAGCACGCTGCCACTATCAGGAATGGATGTTTGGGTGTTAACTACCTTTTGACTGTCATCTATGGCACTTCATGTTTTCTAATATAAGCTTATTTTATGTTGGTAGTTAGAAAATAGAAATTAAGCCAATTTTATTTGGAGAAGGGGAGAATTCATTTTGCTTTAGCTGTGTTGCTTTTCCACATTAATTATATGAAATATGGATCAGGAATTTTAAGTTACACTTGGCCAAGAACTAAACTTTACACCAGTACTAAAAAGCCAGTGTAATGAAAAATGTTTTGTTTTAATCTTGCAGGGTATGGTATTCAGAATGAGCCACTATGCTATATTGACTTGGCACAGGCATCATAGTTTAACAGAGAGGAGTGGTCAAACACTACTGTACATGAACAACTCACACATTGCTGTGCAGGAATGCACAATATTATGTTTAGACTTCCAAAAAGGATACAGATGAAACATGAAATTGAAAGAAAATTTTTTTTGCACTGGCTCCTCGATGACCTGCCGTCAAACAGCTCTTGCAGCTGGGAGGATTGGTGGGCCGTCCTCTTCCTCGGCATCCTCTGTGTCCTCATGTTCTTCATGCTCTTTCTCCTCCACATCTTCCTCCACAGGTGACTTGATGGGTTGGCCCCTATCCATGGCAAAGTTGTGGAGCACGCAGCACATAATGGCAATCCTGGAGACTCTCTGGGGGCTGTACCGCAGGACCCCTCCAGACCTATCCAGGCAGAAGACACGTAGCTTTGAGATGCCAGTGGTTTGCTCTCTTCAGGGCTCTGGTGGAGGCATGGCTTTGATTGTATTTTATCTTGGTGTCTGTGCATGGATTCCGGACAGGTGTAATAAGCCATGTGTGGATAACCCGGTCACCAAGTAGCCAGCCTCTCATCTGATGGACTGGCAAAAGAGAGGGGGGATTGAGGACTTGCACAGGATGAAGGCATTATTGCAACAGCCAGGATACTGGGCACAGACCTGCATGATGTGTCGCATGTCATCATAAACCAGCGGCACGCTCAGCGAGTGTAGATGCCTTCCCGTGCATGTATGCTCTGGGGTCTGGCGGTGGAGCACGCAAGGCTATGTGTGTAAAATCGACAATGCTCTGCACCTGGAGGAATCTGCAACCCTGGAAAAGCCCCAAACCCTGTCTTCCTACTTCGTAGCCTCCATAGGGAAGGATATGAATTTGTTGGCTCTGGAAAACAGTGCATCTGTCACCTGCTTGATTCTGGCATGCACAGCAGATTGGACAAGTGTTGCTAATGTCACCTGCTGCAGTCTAGAATGACCCCAAGGGTGAAGAATTCAGGGCCACAGTCACCTTCAGAGCCGCAGGCAAGGACATGCATGACCTGGTGCTATGCAGCAGTTGATGCTGCAGCAGGTGGCATAGCTCTGCGATGACCTCCCTCAGTGGGTGAGACAGCATCAATCACCCGTGAACAATTGCACTCACTGGTGTGGGCCATTTAATTTTTGAATCCCCTCCCCTAGCAACTCTGGCCAGCAGTAAAATTCTGACTAGTGTCCAGGGTTGCTAAGGCAAAAGCGATGCATGACGTCATGCTGTCATTATCGTCTCTTTTACATACGTCTGCCCGACATTTGGTGGAACACTGATGCTGGTAGATCAGGATGGCCACACTGCTGGCTATTAAAGCGACAGTACAAAAGAATCAATCAGAGCGAATGTTGTGGCAAACAGAAGTGAGATGGATTTTTAGCCATTGGTGCTGAGGTTAACTTTATAGTGCCCCCGCTCATACCCTGACTGAGATCAGCCAACTCAGCACAGGTCAGCAATCAAACCTGTGATCTTCCGGTCTTTATGGCTCCACAACCGGGCATTGCTTTTACCAACAGAGCCACAAAGTGACCAAACCTCATTCATTTTTAACAATTGATATGATCCCTTACAGGCTGCATTACATGAATGTTTCTTTCATATAACACTGAAAAGTCTGTAAGCTTACATTTCCGTATCAATATTATGCATTGTTAAAAGAAAGTTTTAGAATTAACAAGCATCTGTTTTTCCAAGGTATATTCTAAATAAACAAAAAAGATTTATTTTGTAAACAGCTTTTTATTTTTATTGATGTAAGTAGCATAAAAGAAAGTAATACAAATATGAATCAGGAATATCAATAGAGCCTGATGGTGACAGATTGGAAATGTTTTAGATATTCATGTCCTCCACATACACATCATGCCAGTGATATTTCTCTTCTGTAGATTAGCATTGCTGGACCCATAGAAAGTTGTTCCTCAGATAAGGAGCAGCATCCCTTACAGGTCCTCCCTGTTACGTGTTATTTAATTTGGCAACAAAATTGTAATCTTAAAGGGTTAAAATATATTGCCAATAAAAATGTTTATTGTATTAAGATAACAACAGCTACCGATCAAATTGAGCTGTTAATTTTAAAGCGCATTATTTATTATTCTTTTATGTAACATAAAGCTGTGATTAACATGGAAGAATCATTTAGATAGACAACAATGGCTGATAATGGTAACAGTCTGAAAGACAGTGTAATGAGTTGTACATAACGTCTCAAGGATGCCCTGACTGAAACTAGTTAGCGCAGAAATATTGACATTCGATCACAAATTGTAGGAGATCTCAGAGAATCAGATAAACTTGCTTTACTGAAAGGCACCATATACTGGTAGGAAGGCATAAGGATGACCAGCAAATTTTATAAAATGAAATCCAAATTAGTCTGATTATTTGGAAAACTCTTTTTTTAAACTAATTTTAAGCTGATTTGTGTAATGATGTTCCTATGCCTGTGTTTTTCTGTCTAAAGGTTCATGCTTCAGATAATAGTGAATGGTGATGGCTCCAAATGCCTATGATGTTTTGATTTTTTTAATGTCTATACTTTATGATTTGCTTTCATTTAATGTCTGAGTGCTGGTTCAGAGTGAGGTGCATATGCCCGAGTGGCTGATGATTTGACAGGTGAGATATATGAATAATGGTGTAATGGGGGCAGATATATGTTTGTTTCACTGATGGTCTATTGGGGGAATGTCTGAGCCCTTGATAATTAAACCATGGATATATGTCTGAGTTTCTAGTAGTAAAAGCAGTCTTGTGTAGGCAGGTTTCCAGTGGTGGTGGAATTGTACTCTATTTGCTGACTTACCTTGTTATCCTTGGATTTTGGACTTAAATTTAGGCAATGTAAATCTCAGACTTTTTGAGACCAAAGTTAAAATTTACCTAAAGTCGCTAAGCCTAGGGAAGTTATCATTTGAAAAGAAAAGTAGATTGGTAAAAGCATTGTAACTTGTTTTATTTTAACAAGTTATAACAACTGGTACTGTGTAAATTGTACACATTTGAAAAGAGCAAATTTTAATAACATTCTACTTTCTTATCATTTTAGTAGAAGACTATGTTGAATGCAACAGCATCACAATGTTAATTTATTGAGGAGTGGAGGATTTAATTTGTACCTTTCATATGTTTTTATTTCCCTTGAAGTAATAATCTATAATACCGAACAATATAGAAACAATGTGCAAGGCATAATATTGAATGAACTGAACATGTTTTCTTATCATCCCATCTGAGAAAAATATATATTTCATATTGTGTATTACTGTTATACAGTAAAAGCAAGCAATAGCCATTTGAACAATTTGTAAGAGATTCCACTTTTAACTGAAATAAATTAGACAGGGAGATTTCTCAAATGCTGGTGTACTGGTGTCATTATAATATCGGTAGGATGGCCAGCCACATTCAGTTTTCCAGGGGGAGTTAATTACTAGGAATTAGAAATAAGCACTTATAAATGGCAAATCATCGCTTGTAATTAATTTTTTATACATTATGCTGAATACTCAGAAACATTCATTCCCAAGGTTGTGCTCTGTGCCCCAGTCAGTTGTGTTTCTTTGACTCTACTAGACTGCATGAGTGTGGAGGACTGATGCTCCTTTCAAATCTAAGATCATGAAAAAAAAACACTTCAAACTATTTTTTATCAACTGAAACATGCTACCCCTAATTTTACTTTGAATTTAATAGAATGATAAAAATGCTTTGCAAATGATTTCATGATTTGTCACAAGAAGTTAATGCACCACATGGATTATCACAGATAAGCCTGATCCATTGCTTACCTGGGAGGAAGAATTTCTCTGTGTAGTGACATTGTAAATGCCCTTATGAAGATTTTCTCTGTTTCATATTTCTAGGAAAATCACCAACACATTCTTAATGTTAATGTTAATCAGTTATACCCAAGCTGCTATTCAGCACCACTCAACAATGCCATGGCTTACATAAATCAAAAGGACTTTCACTCCAGTTACATGCAGAAGGTATTTATCCTTGATTCAGGATATGCACATTAATGTCCATTTCCCTAGAAGTATCCATGATTCATCCTTTGGCACCAACCCAACATTGCTGAGCTTTTTCCAAGGGGTTGGAAGGCTTGACAGTTGGCTACTGGGAGGCATGGGCAATGCATTAGAAACATGGCTCATGACTTGCCTGCACAATCTGTACACAAGGGCTGAGATGTCATGCAGTGAGATGCATGCCCAGAACAGAATACTGATTGAGCAGATGCTTGGTGTGCTTCATCAACCCTTTAGGTGTTTGGACCTCCTTAGTGGTTGCCTCATGTATGCCCCTGAAAAGGTGATCAAAACTGCAGATATAGATAGGTAATGTTAAAAAAACACACTTGTAATTTAAATTTAAAATTACTTCAACATTATGGGCTTGAAATTGTGCAGCAGGATACTAGCATATGAATGCTTAACATGTCCATCTGAAATTCCTCTCTGCTATTTTAGCAGAGGCATTGATCCATTTTAAACAGGTAAGTATCTTTGTTCAAACACTGGAAAGAGGAACTTCAGATGAATGTGCTCACCTGCAATTTTCCCACAACATAATTTAAAGGAATAAAAACAGAAAATACTGGAGATACTCAGCGGGTCAGGCAGCATCTGTGAAGAGAGAAACAGAGTTAACGTTTCAGGTCGATGACCTTTCGTCAGACGAAAGGTCATCGACCTGAAACGTTAACTCTGTTTCTCTCTCCACAGATGCTGCCTGACCTGCTGAGTATCTCCAGCATTTTCTGTTTTTATTTCAGATTTCCAGCATCTGCAGTATTTTCTTTTTGACATAATTTAAAGGCCTATGCGAAGTTGCCAAGTGATCTTCTTCCCATATCTCAATCCATATTATCTCGTTGGGGGCAATTTTCCCAGCCCTGGGGAGGCGGGTATGGAGGTGGGACTGCTGGAAAAATGGCAGAAACTGGGAGCGGGTACTGACCCCGCTCCTAACCCACCTCCGTGCCATCTTCCCGGGAGGTGGGTCCCCGACTCGCGCAGGGACCCGTCTCCTCGAGGCGGGAAGGGGATTAGAGCCAATTAACTGCATGTTAACAGGTAGTTAACAGGCAGTTTTGAGGCTTATCCCCATTTTACCCCTGCAAGTGCGGTCTTCCCGACGGCTGCGAAACTCGCCAGGGTCAGCAAGGCGAGCAGTGGGTCTGCGGGGGTGAGAGGGATCAAAAAGTCTGCTGTGGAGGTGAGTGATGGGTGCAAGTGTGGAGAGGTAAGTATGAGAGGTGAGTGTAAAGTGTTGGAAAAAGTTTCCTTACCTTTGCTTCTTCCTGCAGGCTTCAACCCTTGGGGATCTGGAGGTGCCTCATCTCAATGGCAGAGATGACAGAATGGCTGCTGCATTCTCACATGCAGCAGCCATCTGCTTTCTGCTGAGGAGAGAGGTTTTGGTGAGCCTTCTGTGCAAGGGCTCACCTTAGAACAGAGATTTTCAGTGTTTGACAGCTTTCAAAACTGTCAAACGCTGACAATTCATCTGTCAAAAAAATTCTGTCACCTGCTTTCCCTTAATTGGCCGGTAGGTCAATCAAGGGAAAATAGTGTGAGTTGGTCAGACGTCATTGGGGGCGGGACTGAAACCCGAAAACCAGCAGTCCTGCCCCCAACGTGCCCCCATTGACAAAATCCAGCCCATTGTCTCCAAACATTGTTTGAGTTAGCTAATTTCTTGGTTATCTGAACTAATACTACCACTCCTGAGTGGTTTAGGTAACCACATGACCATTCTGTGGTTTTAGAGGCATGAAATATTCAGACCATATTATTTCTTTTGGATGGCAATACATAACAAATTGAAATGATTGAAGTAAAATTTATATTTGATAATTTCCTTAAAAAAGCCATATCTAGTTTTTTTAAAGAAATAATTTGTCTTTCATTATCTTCTATTGATTTATTTGTATGTCTACAATTATAAGTACACAAGCTTACATATGAATCCATGTAATGACTTACTATTAATCATTTTAACTTTAAAGGTTGTTAAAATTTGTCGATTCAGTGCTAGACTGATTAAAAATCACCCTCATGTACAAAGATTATGGAGTTCCTTATGGAAGCACATCCTACATAAGAGAGCTCCACCCTCAAAATAGTAATCTATTGATTTTCTCTGAGGGTTTGACTTCATGAAACAAATCTATCAAATTTAAAATATATGAGTCATTAAAAATGGATACATATGAAACATGTTACGTGTCACAAAAATATTTTAGTAGCATTGCAAAAATATTGAAAAATGTTTAGCTTTACTTTCCTCTGATGTTAAGTTTAGTGAAAACGTAGACATGCATAAGTGGTAATGTACTGTTAGCTCATGATTAACATTGCTCTAGGTCTTGCTCGCATCCTATAAAGCTGTAAGGAAATTAGCAGATACAAAAATTATGTTGTTATGGAGCCCTTGTCATAGGCCTATCCTTGCAAATTATGCAGATCTGTGAAGGGAGAAGGGAAATGAAATGTGAGTCTTGAACTCACAGTCAGATGGAGCTTCTTTATAGAAAGAAAATTTTCTCAAGGATATATGAGCATGCCACATGAATGTTTCCTCTATGCTCCTAAGACACTGCATCTTGTTCAGACTGGTGTCACTCCAGGAGAATGGCACTCAATAGAAATTAAAACTTATAGAAACGAAGGACCTCAATATGTATGTTATAGGTCTAACTTATATACAGCCTTTGTAATAGTGATTAATGGATTTCTAGCAATGTTGATCCTGACACTGCTAGCTGCTAATCTGAAGAAGCCATTATTTTATAAAGTAGAAATGCTCATTCTGCCAAATACTTGATGTAAATAATTATTGTGGCTCTTTGTGAATTGCAGGGGTTTTCAGGTTGATCTCATTTTTATGAAAGAATACAGAAATAGAATAAAGAAGATACTTCTAACGCTCCCTTTGACTAGTAATGATGGTGAGGAAGATGGGAAATAAAGGCAAGCATTTTTTAGTAACAGCACAACACAGACAGCGTGGATATCTAGAGGATTTTTAATCCTTTGAGAATAAATGCAGTGAATATTTTAGCTAACTTTTAATGCAGGAGAGGCTAGCCCAGGAGTGTAGATAAACACAATGGGGGGAATTTTAACCTAAAAAAAAGGGTGGATTGGGGGCGAGGGGGTACTTAAATTGTTAAATCCCGACCTGAACCCGCCTCCACTTCTGGTTTTAATGGAGGCGGGGCGGGGTGGGCAGCCAGGAGGTGGGATGCCAATTTAAATATTTTAATGAGGCTGGAAGCCTCTTCTGTAACCTTCACTTTGTTTTTAACTGTAGCTGGACAGGTTTTACACACCTTGTAAAACCCGGCAGTTACAGCAAGACAAGGACTGCTGCATCCAGCAGGTAAGTGCCTTTATACCTAGCTCCTGGATCCAGGGTCCCTGTCTAGCCCACCCCCTGCGATTGGAGACCCCCTCATGAGGCCTCTGATCACCTTTCCGGACCCCCCCCCCCCAATGATGATCCTGAGGCTGGCAACGATCCTCCGTTGGCCGCCCCGGTCTTCTCTTCCCCCCTGCCCCATCAGCACGAGACTGGCCCCGAATCTTCCTTCCCCCCCGCCCCCCACACCGCCCCATCCCCCCCCGTACCCGCGATGAGCATGAGGCTGGCCTCGATCTTCTCGTCCCCCCTCCCCCCTGCCCATCAGCATGAGGCCGGCCACGATCCTCCAGTCTCATCTTCCTCCCCCCACCCCCCTGATCCCTCGACGGCCCCGATCTTCCTTCTCCCTACCCCCCCAATCCTCTGGAGGCTGGCACCAGCCCCCACGCGATCCCTGTCTCCCTCCTCTGTGCAGCCTAGTGTCGCAGGCCTACCCGCCCGGAGCCAGCCAGCCTTTCCATCTAGCTGGCTGTGGGTGGGAAACAGAGGCTTCAGATGCAAACCCGTTCTCCCGGGTTTCCCACCCGCATCGGAGTCCCCCCACCCCCAACCTGTCTTCCCCATTAAAATTCAGCCCAATATATTCAGTTTGCTTGACTTTTGGACAAATTACTCTTTCCTGCAAAATAAAAGACTGACTGAAAAGTGCATTAAAAGTGACAATTGTGTTGCCTTTCGGTGCATGCTGTACTATAAGCTCAACTGCCTAGCAATTCGGGCACGCTGGCAAAGACAGCAGTGGAGTGGTGCAAAAGTGCGCCATTGCTAGGGTCGCAGCGACCCTCGGATAAGTGAGTCTGGAGGTTAGTTCAGGCATGGGGGCGAGAAGACGCGGGACTGGGGGACGGGACTATGGGCCAGGCCGCGGGTCTGGCTGAGATTTTGGTTGGGGATTTGGCTGGGGGTCAGGATTGGGTCACGGAGTGGGAGATTGGGGATCGGGGGCAGGGGGGCTGGGAGATCAGCGGCCGGCAATCCGGAGGGTGGTCAAATGGGGGATCTGCTCTTTCCTACTCCACATTCAGCTAAGTTACTTAACTTCTTTATTGCAGGCGATCCCCAGGGCTGGATTCTCTGAGTGCAGCAGGGCAAAGCAAATTTTGGAGAGGGAACTCAAAGGGGCGTTAGGCCCCTTATTTGCATATGTGAAGGCTTTAATGCCTGCTTCAGGCGTAGGTAAAGCACGCCTCTTGCTTGTCCTTACCCAATATGGCGGATGGCGCTTCTGGCCGGACGTGTGTGCACGCTTCCTGCCCGCCAATTTTGAGGCACGCAGAACAGGCGCTGTGCAATGCAATTTCTAGACCAACATGTTTTACGATGCATTTACGACTTTGGAATTGTGAACTTCTTCATGCCCCTTCACTAGATTCCCCACTTCAAAGTATTTTAACAGCTGGTTGATTAGCAGCGTTGACTAGTCACTCAGCCAATTGATAGCTGCGTGGGATTTAGAAAGACTCCTGTGTCCGTGATTTCTTTTGAGGAACTTGCACTGCTCCTATATGGAGCCTTGTGTTGGATTGTTGGGAACTCAGCATATTCATATGTAGTGCCTGTAATCATTGTCCAGTTCTATTTGATGGCAATTCTTCCAGCTCTCCTTCGAAGTCAAAAGTTCAAAAACAGGGAACGGTAGCATAGTGGTAATGTTACTGGACTAGTAATCCAGAGGTTTGGACTAATAATCCGAGTGACAAGAGATTAAATCCTACCACGACAACTGGGGAATTTAAATTCAGTTAATTAAATAAAAATCTGGAATGAAAAGCTAGTATCAGTAATGGTGACCATGAAACTACTGAATTGTTGTAAAAACCCATCTGGTTCACTAATGTCCTTTAGGGAAGGAAATCTGCTGTCCTTACCTGGTCTGGCCTATATGTGATTGGGCAATGTGGTTGACTCTTAACTGCCCTCTGAAATGGCCTAGCAAGCCACTCAAGGGCAATTAGGGATGGGCAATAAATGCTGGCCTTGCCAGCGACGCCCACATCCCTTGAATGAATTAAAAAAAAGTTGCCCCCCCCCAAATTTGTCTGGTCTGTTATGTACTGCCATGGACTTTGTTCTCCACGGTATGCTAGTTACTGTTCTGTGCCAGCAAAAAGATCATTTGTTTTCTCTGTTGCTCAACCTACCATTAGCTCCATTTCCTGGTCACTGAATTGGAATTTCTGAATTGGTGTTGAGCCATAAACTCCAACTTTTGTGATTTCCACAACTTTTGCCATTTATACTATTCCAGGGACAAATTCGCTCGCAAAGAATTGCGGAAAGAACATTATAGACGAGCATTGTGATTAACTGGTTTTCTATCACTCCCGCTATCAAATTTGTGTTTCATGAAATTGACTGCAGACAAATTGTGCCCAGCAACATTTTAATTGTTAATTGTTAACTCTTTCCCTGACAAAGAGCAAAATATCACTTGTTGCTAGCATTGTGCACCACAAAATTGTATTAAAAGTCACTGTTCATACTAACTTTATCATGCTTTAATTTCTCGATCATTTTATGGTTGGGATCAGGACTGCATTAATGCAGCAACAAAGCCATTGCTGGTGTAAATTAATTAATCTGGCATGGTAATCTCACCCCAGGCTCACACTTACCACTACCTACCAGCGGGTAGTGCAATGCGAGTGTATCTCTAAGCTGTCATTTTCAATTTCAAATGTTGACTTAAATATCGTTTGATGGAAGAGGGAATTTGCAATGCCCTTGGCATCCACTTTGCTGTTTCTTTTAAATTTTGTATCTCAAATCTGAAGAATTCTCACGCATTGATTCACCATTTTGTTTTGGCACTCAGTGATCATTCTGATGCATTGCTGTAAAGCAAGTGGATTGGTCGCCCATCCCTTGTCCCGCCTCCATTAAAACCGGAATTGGGCGGGTTCAAGGCAGGTTGGGTTTCTGTTTCAGATTTTTTACTTTTCAACCTTCCGATTGAACAAAACCCACCTGTTTTGGGGGGTTAAAATGACCCCTTTAGTTACAACACAGCTGAATGGGATGACTCAATGAATCAGCAAGTCTTTATTTGTCCATCTTTTTCGTATGGTCGTTTTACTATAGTACAGTCGCTATATAAATGCAAGTTGTTGCTGTATATTCGTATGTTGCCATTAGCAGTGATGCAAAGAGAGAAAATAAATTTTAGCTTCTAAGTTTTGTTCATGCTGCAGAGGTGAATGGAAGACCATCAAACAGTAGCTGGAAAGTTCCTGTCATTGTTTTATATTTGAACATTTTGTTATTTGATGATGGCTCTGTTTCACCACAGTAATGTCTAAAGGGGAAGGGAGTTACTCAGAAATGGGCTTACTTTACGGGTACAAAACAACAGAGGAAATAATGTACTGTGGTCAGTCATTCTTCCATAAATGATGAGCACTAAAATGGTGCCATGGTGATGGCTGGAAACATACCAGAAGGAAATGTACTCTTTATTTAAATATTCAAAAGACACGGCACAGGCACAATGGCCTCCTTCTGTGCTGCATGAGTCTATGAGGGAGAAATTCAGTATCGCCCCGTTTGGGGGCGCTAACTTTTGAAAGCTGGGAAACTTAGCGCCAGGCGCTAATGATTCCCAGCTTTAAAAAAATTGGGTTTTAGCGCTCCAAGAAGGAAGTGGAGCGCTAAATCAAACGCTCCACTTCCTTCCTGGAGCGCTAAAGGACGCAGACAGGGCGGTAGTGGTGTAGCGCTGCACAATGGGCCATGCAGCGCTGCCGAGATCCGAGGCTCCTTCCCTCCCTTAAAGGGAAGGGCCATCGCTGCAGGCTCTGCATTGGGACCAGTTAGCTGGTCCCCAACGGCGGCCACGATCTGGCCCGATCAGCCCCATGCACTCCAGCAGAGTGCCGTTGATTGATTGCGGCCCGGAGAAGTAAGAAAAATTGAACAGAAACATTTCAGAAATTCAGGTACTTACCTCGGCAACCTCCCCTTTGACTGTCGCCCCCAAAGCGCCCGGCCTCCCGATCAACGCCTCCTGCAGCTGTCGGTGTCATCGCCCGGCGATGCTGCAGGGGCCAGAACCAAAGTTCGGGTCCGGGGCGCTAGCGGGGCGATGCGCACGGCAATAACGTCACGATCTCCGGGCGAAGGAGATCGTGGTGCAAAGTCTTAGCGCCGCCGCAAACCTCTCACCGAAGTTCACGCGAGCCGTTTGTCTCGCCGCGCCCGGTCGGTAAGGCGTTAGCGCCCCTGTTATCACCCCCCCGGGGACGCTAACGGGAGGTGCTAACCCACCAAATTTCTCCCCCATGACAAACTGAGGCAGCACTAAAAATTGTAAAATACAGAATCAACACTAGGGTGCAAAACTTCACAGTAAGCCTCTTTCCAGTAACAATGACAACAGCAAATGTAGAACTGAGCCCATTGTCCTACTAAAGGGAATTGACAAAGAAAATAATGTTTTGTGATAGTCTTATTTTTATTTACTTATCAGATATTAATTGTGTGATACACTCGGCAGGTTTGCTTACCTACATTTTTAATATCTGGAAGCATATCTGACTGTAGAATATGAATGAAGCAGTTTCACAGCATCCATCCACATCATTGTCATGGCACATTAAGTGATGTCTGTTGCAGCTTGTATTCAGAGTAGTCAGCTGAAATTTCCTCCTTCTGAAGCTGAGCAAAGTGCGGTAATGTTGCTAAGTGTTGAACAAAAATCGCTCTTTTGGTGCGTCCCTTGACTGCTCCAGGCAACGTTCTTATAAACCAGACAAGGAAGAAGCACCAAAAAGCTGAAGTATATATACTATGACAGGCTGAGAGGCTCAACTTCACTGGTAAACCTTCCTGTGAAGACAGTCGCCTGTGGCAGTGACAATACCACACTTTGCTCAGCTTCAGAATGGGAAATTTTATCTGACGACTGCAATGAATGCAAGCCGCAGTCAAAACCAGATAATGTGCCATGACAACGCTGTCAGGGAAAAGCCTGCATTCCCAATAATTTTTCCATATTTGAGACGTTACTCTGAGCTGTCTGTAGATCAGAGGGATATCAAACTGAAACAGGGAGAGATGCACTGACAGGGAAAAAAAAAGAAAACTGCCTAACTAAGGCTATATTCCAATGTTCTCTGATTAATCGAGGTGGAACAGTAATGCAGATATTAAGATATATGAAATATGTTATTCAGTGATGCATTTAAAGGGTACTGACCCATTTTGCAATTTATGACTGAGAGAATATTGCAGTCTTAACAGCTAAGCAGTGTACAACCCTTTCTTCCAAAATACAAACTCGTCAGTGAGATTACAAGATAATAATCTATTTTTATCATGTATAACAGATATCCAGAGGCCAGTTGCAAGGAATTATGAACTGTGAAAGCAAATATCTCGGGTCATAATAACTAAAGTCATTTGAACTCTGAATGGTTTTTGTCTTTTACTTCCTCAGAGTATGTGGTCTTTTTTTGGAAAACAATTTGTTCTAACTGGCATTTTACTTACTATTTTCATGCTACCATGAATTTGATGGCTCTTGGCTTGATTGTATGTATGTTTGTACTGTATTGATAATTAACTGATAGTGCAACTGTTGTGGTATAAGATCTTCAGAGACCTGCAAATGGACAGAGATGGCTTTCAAATAAGATTTGAATACAGGGTAGTGTATACTGGTGTAAGGGGTTCGGTTGTAGGTGCTTGTGCGGGGTTAGGCCTTCGTTGCCTAATACTATTGCTTGCTCTGGTCTCCGGCCAGCCTTGTTGCAATAAGCACCTGTGAGTGGTTCGACCCACTCGCCCTTACGGTTCTAACACTGGACTTAGGTGCGAGAGCAGTAATGCAGAGAAAAACTCAAATAGACCCGGTTGAATAGTACGAAATGGAAATCTTTATTGCATAACGTCCAAAATCATGAAGTACATGTCATAGGCACAAATTAATGACAGTACAAGTATACATACATTCATAAAACTTGGTCTAGGGTAATGAGGAACGCACGGCACATCGTAAAAAGGGGAACACATTATATTTATCCTTAATAAAACCACCCTCCCCTATCAATACCTACACTAATTTAGATTTGTAGGATCGGGAAACATGCTCACCACTCGTGATACTTCGGAGAATTTTAAACGAGGCACTCGGCTTGTTTTGCTGCAACACCTGACTATCACGTGTTGGAAGGGGTCTCTGTACCCCACTTGTTTATCTTCTCTGCTCCGGCTAGCAGGCTGGGCTCCCCGTTGTCATGAAGAACTCGACAGTGCTTGGACCCGGCTGTAGAACTCAAAGAAAAGTCTTTCTGGACCGACACCAGTTAACCGGTAAAATTCAAAGAAGAGTCTTCCTGTATTGACACCGGTTGTCGATAGAATTCGAAAGAGAGTCTTCCACTGGTTCGGCAGCAACCTGATAGAGTTCAAAAATGGTCTTTATATTTACGGGCGCGGTCGGGGTTTACTGACCGCGGCGGCACGTGGATTCTTGTTCTTTTCTTCTCATCTCGTCTTGTCGGGCCTTCGGGTCCAAAACACCGTTTACCGACGCTCGGGATGGTGCACCCGGTCACTGGCCTTCGTCGGGGCGGCTCGTTCTGCTTGAGCTCCACCCAACATTCGAGTAACCGTCCAGCACGGCTAGAGTCCAGAGGCAACAGATGGCTGCTCGTCCAGCAGAATTCAGCCTGAGTCAAGAGTCCGCAGAGATAAGAGCACGAATCAAGGGAATAAGAGACCGATGGACATTTGTTGTCTATAGTTATAGTGCTGGGTTCCCTTATCTCCTGCCCAAATCTTAATGTTCATCTTTTGAAAAATCTTGGCGCTCAAAATTCCCAGTATGGGGTGATTCTTGTTTGTAATGGGTTTCGGTAGCACCTGAGACTGGCCAACTACCCGTTAATGTTTTTCCCATTGTGGAACCGGCTAGGAGCCTCCCTGGCGGGGTTTTGGGGGCCTCCGAATACTTGTGTAAGCACCCGAGAATGGCTCTCTCATTGTAGAGCCGTGGGGAATTTGCGTATTGATGTATCTGGATGGGCCTTCGATTGCCCAGTACAATGGTCCTTACTTGTGCATGGAAAACGATTCCAGCACTTATATCTCTTGCTATTGTGTCGAATGCAGACAGGTTGCATCCTGTCTTTATCAGTGTTGGCTGCGTATTAACCAATCTTATACTGAAATGTTTATTCGAACGCCATCTTGTCTGCCCACTGAAAATTCTGGAAGCTTCTGCCACGAGGCGCGGCGGCCATTTTACAGGCTTCTGTGTCCTGTTTAATCATGACAGCATTTCATTGAAATAAAACTGATGAAACGAATCTGCTTTATCTCGTTATTTCGAATCGTGATAATTGCGAATTTTACACTGGTACTGAAATAACAAATAGTATCGCAAGTAAAGGGTATACTGTCAAATGAGTCAAAAGAAAAAGGTGAAGGTTTAATAGTTCACCAAAGATTGTAAGTGTCATCATAATCAGCATCATGGAATCATAGAATTGTACAGCACGGAAGGCACTGAGAATCTATTCACTTAGTCCCATTCACGGCGCTCTTTTGCTTTTTTTTACTTTTTCATATATTTATCTACTTTCCTTTTAAAACTATTATAGATTCTACTTCCATCACTGTTTCTGGCAGGGTGTGTTGTGTCCTAACAACCCTCTGTGTAAATAACATTTCCTAACCTCTGCTTCAACTGTTTTGATAATGCTATTAAATTTATGTCTTCTAGTTACTGACTTATCAACCAATGGAAATAGTTGCAAAAGCAAATGAAATGTTGGGGTTTAAAAGTAAATCTAGGGACTATGGATCAAGTTTACTTTGGATGTTCATTTAAATAAAACGTAGGCATGGGTTAAACAGGTGAGCAAGGCAGATAGAACGTGGCAATGGGCATTTTAAGAGTAATTTTCTGACTCTTGCATCTCTGGTGGGGAGCCTTAGCCACCAAGAGGACATAGTGAAAATAATGGCACACACCGCACATTATTTTCCAGCCATAACATCAGAAAATTGTGCACAACATATACTGGAACTTCTGACATGTGCTCTCAGAGGGCAAGGCTGGCTGCTGTGAGTCAGAAAGCTATCCCTTTTGCCTGTTAATACTGCTACTCGGAGTATTGCTCACAGCCTAAGTAGAGTGTAGAATATTAGTGAGAAAACAAACATATCTTAAGAAAGCCGTGCAAAATTGTAAAATCAAAAAAAATTAACCCTCTGCACTCAGTTAGAAAGCAGGATGGTCATACAAAGAAAGAGCAAGCATTGGTTGTATCCGCCATGGACTGATAGTACTGAATAGTACATCCATTTTTTTTTGCTTTCGAACCGAGGTGGGGGGAGGGGGGCAAAACCTGGTGCATTCTGCCATATATTCAGCAGGATTGTAGTGGGATGTCAGTGAATTACACCCGGACCGGATACACTCCATTGGTGTCTGCAATGAAGAAAAAGCTTCCCTGATGCTGCTAGAATTGAGAACTATAGATTCGACAACAACCTCTGTCAGTGGCCGCACATCCTCGGAGAGTGACCTCTGAACCTGTACGTGGGTACAATATTCCTTGAGCATCCTTCTTTATAGGTGAGTGTCATGCACTGCTGCTTTGTTTGGCTGCTTGCTCCAGAAGCTCGTGCTGTAGACATTCTTGAAAAGTATGAGAAAGTAATTGCTGAGGTATCTCATGAAGTTATCTGAGAGTCAAATGAATGAGCCAAGCACTTTCCCTTCCTCACCTGCTTGTCCCCCTGGCTGCTAGTGCAGTGTTCAGCCAGAAATGCCTTGTTAAAGGCTGCATTCTAATTTCTGTGCACTCAACTGGTTTACACCCATTTTACATGGGATTTACATCAGTCACTATTCAAAGGGAATGTAAATGAGCTGACCCAGGAAATCCTCATGTAAATACCACTCCTGTCCACCAGTGTATGCAAATCATTGCAAGGAAATTCAGCCTCTATGTTTTAAATTGGCAATGAAAATTGATTCTAATGATCTTTACAAATCGGGCTCAGTTCAGATAGTTTTTTTTATCCAACAGATAAAATATAGATGTTTTAGATCCAAAAATGGCAACTGATTACATATACTTAAGGATGAGCAGCAAAACATACTGGAGAATTAAATGCATTTGAATCAACCTGCTTCAGTTACATGAATCTAACCCTTTGAAAGCTGGGTCTTAAAACATGAGTCTGCAGATGCGCATATGCCCTATGGATGTGTACGTTGTCACACTTGTACAGGAAAAGCTTAGGACTTAGAAATAAAATTCTGGTTGCCATTGATGAACTATTTTTCAGTCACATAATTTGTTATGTTGCACATTTGCAAGACAGCTAAGTCTGGCTGTGAAAACACACACAAAGAAACGGAGATGTATTAAAAATGCTGCAACATTGCTCTTAGCATGGCATTGTGTATGCAATGATCGTTGCCCTCCGTGGTCAGAAGTATTCCTGGTGGTTTCATCACAAGACCCCCGCCTCCAGCTGCCTCATCCAGTCAAACACCCTTTTATCCCATCTCCAATAGTTTTATAACTAATAAATGTGTGTTCAAAGACAATGAAAACATTTTTTTTAATGCCCTTATGAATGTTCTCCTGGGTTGCTTGCTGTAGTGTCCAGGCAATTCACCTTGAATTCCTGGAGACTTCAGGGCAATCCTGGAGGGTTGGCAACCCGGTTTGACGCCTATGCAAATCATATGATGGCAGTTTTGTCCTTAAAGGAATCTGGATTGTGCCAATTGTTCACAATGCAGAGAGTGCACATAATTCAATGAATTTAGATATCCATGTGTGACGGCTATAGGTCAATACTTCCAGCTTAGTCAGACAGTGCTGCTCCGTGGATCTGAAAGTCTACTAATAAGTGTTTTATAATGAGCAATGAACTGAAGTTTGCTAAAACTATATTGCTAAAGTGAAAAATTGTCTGTACTAATAAGGTTGAGGTGAAAATTTAATATTTGAGGAATGAATATTTGAATCCTAACAATAATAGCCAGCTCAGTACATAGTACTGGCTAGTGAGCGATCGCTGTAAATTATTAAAATTGAATCTCTTTTATTCCAATTATACTTTTAACAAGTATGACAAAAAGGATCTGAAAACCAAATTACAGAAAACAAATCATTGATTGTAATCCTGTGAGGGACTAAGCTTAAAACACATTGAAAGCGCGCAGTTGAGAAAAGGTGCAACACTTAATGATTACAAACAGCTATGTTAATTGTAAAACCTGGGGTGCATCAAACACTCCTACCCCTCTGAATGGCTTTAGCTGCAGGCATTGTCCTATTAACACCTGCACATGCCAAAGGAGTTCAGCTGAGTATTCAGTAATGCTAAACTTCATTGATTGTGTAGCAAAATAAAGCTTTAGGCTTTGTTTTAGTTCCTAAAGGCTATGAGTAAAACCTAAAAGGCTGGATTACAAAGAATGAAAGAGGAGCCATTCAACTTTTATTCTTACCAAAAGACTGTGTGGAAATATTTTTGATTTCATCTTTGCAGTTAAGGTATCTGTCCTATTATCATTCTGTTGCTAACATCATGATAGGCAGTTGGGAAATTTTAACGTGGGAATATGATCCTTTAAGGCTTTATCAGAAAATCAAAAGAAGCAGGATATGTGATGTAAAAACAGGAAATGCTGGAAACACTCGCAGGTCAAGCAGCATCTGTGGAGAGAGAAACAGAGTTAACGGGGGGAATTTTGCCAGCCCTGGGGAGGCGGGTCTTCTTCTTCTTCTTAGGCAGTCCCTCGGAACTGAGGATGACTTAAGGGGAGGCGGGTATGGAGGCGGGACTGCCAGGAAAATGGCGGGTACTGACCCCGCTCCCAACCCGCCTCCGTGCCATCTCACCGGGAGGCAGTTCCCTGACTCGCGCAGGGACCCGTCTCCTCAAGGCGGGAAGGGGATTACAGCCAATTAACTGCCTGTTAACAGGTAGTTAACAGGCAGTTAAGAGGCTTATCCCCATTTTACCCCTTCAAGTGCGGGTTTCCCGACATCAGGAAGCCCCGGGTCTGCGAGGGTGAAAGGGGTCGAAAAGTCTGCTGTGGAGGCTGAGTGATGGGTGCAAGTGTAGAGAGGTAAGTATAAGAGGTGAGTGTAAAGTGTTAGAATAAGTTTACTTACCTTTGTTTCTTTCTGCAGGCTTCAACCCTTGGGGATCCGGAGGTGCCTCATCTCAACGGCAGAGATGACAGAATGGCTGCTGCATTCTCTGATGCAGCAGCCATCTGATTTCTGCGGAGTAACTAGGTTTTGGTGAGCCTTCAGTAAGGGCTCACCATAAAACAGAGATTGTCAGTGTTAGACAGCTTCTCTAGCTGTCAAACGCTGACAATTCATCTGTCAAAAATGTTTTGACAGATGAAACATCATACGCTGACGTCCTCTGTCACCAGCTTTCTCTTAATTGGCCTGCTAAGCGCACACTTCCCTCCTAAGCCCTCCTTGCTAGCAGGGAAGTGTGGGTGGCCCATGAGAAGGATGATGGTGAGCGGGACATGGAAGTGGGGGCTCTTCTCAAGGCACTCACATTTCTCCCTCATTGCCTCCCCCTCAGTCAGAGCCCCACATGCTTCCTCAGACCCCGATGGCCGAGTCTGCCCCTGCACAGTTGCAGGAGCAGCAGTCTTTGGCAGGGCCCTCACAGGCTCTAAAACCCAGAGGACGTCCGCCAAAAGTGTCTAAGTAGTTGCAGCAGGGAAGTGAGCAGCCTGCCTCTACCTTTGTTGAAGTCACAGGGGTTGCACCTCGTAGAAGCACTCGGAAAAGAAAAAAGACACAATCCTAGATGCACAAGGGTATGCACATGGGTGTATGAACAAATGTTATTGATAAGTTTCAATTATATTTATGACACAGGTAAATTTATTTCTTTGCACCGCTTTCCGGTCTTGTCCATTTTTGCCTGCTACCTGGGAAGTGGCCTCATTACTTGGAGTGAATGGTGAGACATTAATTAACCTCGAGCAATGGGGGTTTGGGTGAGAGGAATGGCTTGGTCATTGTAGGGCTGCTTTATAGTGTTGTTGGTGGGAGGAACTTAGTACAGCATGTGGCAGCCATATGGGTACATTGGAGCAAGTTAAGTAAATCGAGCTATTATGAGGCCATCCCAGGCCTCCCAGGCCGCTGCTGGTGCCATCTGCACCTCAGGTTCCTCCTCCTCCTCCTCGTGTTCCACCTCCTCCTCCTCTGAAGAGGCTGTGCGCTCTGCGCCTTGCACCTCCTGCAGCTCCAATCCTCGCTGCTGCGCTGTGTTGTGCAGCGCGCAGCAAACGACGATGATTCTGGAGAACCTGGCTGGTGCATACTGAAGGGCTCCTCCAGATCTGTCAAGGCATCTGAAGCGCATCTTCAGCATGCCTATTGCTTGCTCTATGACACATCTGGTGGACATGTGGCTCTCATTATAACGGTCCTCGGCCTCAGTACTTGGCCTCCTCAAGGGTTTCATGAGCCACGTCTTCAGTGGATAGCCCTTGTCTCCAAGCAGCAAGCCAGTAAGTCTGTTTGGCGGTGCAAAGAGCTGAGGGAGGGTGGACTGGCACAGAACGAAAGAGTCATGACAGCTGCCAGGGAATCTGATGCGCACATGCATGATGATCTTTTTATGGTTGCAGACGAGCTGCACGTTGAGGGAGTGGAAGCCCTTGCAGTTCACAAACACTCCTGGGTGATGTGGAGATGCCTTGATAGCCACATGTGTGCAGTCAATGATGCCCTGCACCTGTGTGAAGCCAGCCAGAGAACCCGCTCAGTTACACTGGCTTCATCAGTGGCAAAGTTGACATAATTGGCTGACTTGTCAAACATGGCATCGGTCACCTGGGTAATGCACCTGTTGGTGGCCGACCGCGAGATCTTGCAAATGTCTGCTGCAGATCCCTGGAAGGGGCCTGAGGTGAAGAATTTGAGGGTGGTGGTGACTTTGACAGCCACTGGTAAGGCGTGTCCACCAGGTCCACTTGGCAGCAGGTCTTCTTCCAGCAAACTACAAATGTCTGTGATGACCTGGCGCAATAGCCTGAGCCTCCTGAAGCACTGCTGTTCAGTCATGTCCAGAAGCTCATCCTCTGCCTGTATACCCTGTGTTGGGGGTATCGTCTCCGGTGCGGTGCGGCCCTGTGCTGACCCCTTCTCTCCTGTGGAGCATCAGGTCGTTGAGGAGAAGGCTGCTGTTGTGGTTGCTGCAGCTGCTGGTATTGTGGCTGCTGCTGCTGGTGTGGCTGGTGTTGTTGGTGCTGGGGCTCATCTTGGTCTGATTCTGAGGTCCAAGGTGAGACAGCATAAGTGGCACCCATGCTGATGTAATAGATGGCTGGTAAAGTGGAGATCAGAGACCCAATCCCTCAGTGTTGTGATAGTGACTAGCAATGTGGTGAGAGTGGCTTCTGAGGTTGCAGAAACAACCTGCAAAGTCCTGACAGCTAAATCTTTGCACAAAATCAAGTAAGCAAGAGCCTTTCCATTAGCCAAGTAAGCAGGTGTAATGTGGGAGCATTCATGTGTTTTTCTCAGCTGACAATTAATCGACTCGCACAATAGCCACTGAGCTTCCGCCTCCCCTTCACAGGCGAGGTTCCCGAGGTGCGTGAATCCCATGCTCCAGCAGTTAAAGCCAAAGCCTGCTGTTAAAAAGCCTCTTAAGGGTCTCTCAACAAGCATTTAAGTACTTCAATGAGATCGCCCGCCTCTGCTGAGCGGGTCTGTGGCGTGCTGGGAAACGCGCCTGAGTTAAATGCGGAAGTTGGTGGGATGACGGCGGGTTCCTGATGCGCTGGCCATTTCGGCGATTTTTACTGCTCACCTGCCCCCAAACCTGCATGTTCGGGACTGGGAAATTTCTGTCCGCAGAATCTAAACTAGGTAGTCTAAGTTAGAATATTTAATTCAATGTAAACTCATGTACAGAAAGCAAAATAAAGAGAGGGAAAGAAAGATGGGATTAAGAAAGAAAAATATATAAGAGACAGAAAGAAAAAGTAAAAAAAAAATTATTTGAATTTTAAATTTTTTTAAATCGCCAACAATAATTAAATTCTGAAGGACTAAGACTCCACACTTGTAAAATTATATTTTCAGGGCCAGAGAGGCTGTTTGGCAGTAATGAAGACTTATCATGCCATTAAAAATTCACTTACACGTGAATGCACCAGCCCTAACTTTTTCTGGCATGTTTAGTGGGTAACTAGTGGATAAGTACCACAACTTCAGGCCCTTCATGTATTTTAATGCTGAGTTTCTCGGCGAAGTACCGGTGTGGCGAAGCTTGTGGAGGGGCAGGGCTACTCAGATAGCAACTTCCTGATTTCTGAGTTTAACTGTGCAGGTGCGGCTGCCTGAAGTTGCTGTCTGATTTACTCCATAATAATAGTGAGCGCTGATAGCCTCGCCATTATTCCTATCGCAAAATCCTGCCAATGAGTGTTGTGTAGAAATGTATCAGTTTCTTCATCTGAGCATGGAAATACTGCTGTTGAACGATCTGGAGAATAGATTGACACACTGAAAGGAGTCTGAACGTGTACTGAGAGAGTATTTCACCAAAGTTCTTCCTAGAGTTAATGAAAGGCCTGATGGTGGTTATTTTTTTTATATAGCCCACTGTTCTTGGTCATTGTACTGCTTGAAATTACAAAAATCTTATGCAATTACATAAGCATCCTCATAAGATTTCGCTAATTTGCAAGCTGTTGGAGGAGCCTATCAAATAGGTAGGGCCAATGGTGTTTCTGTTTTAAACAGGAAGACATTTTAGGCGATAGTCTCTGATCTGGTTCTGGAGATTCCTTCCTATGTGTTATTACTAATCTATATGATAACATACAATTCAAAATTTTATGTAACTGCCTTTCTCTTATTGGTCTAGCAATAATTCCCATAGGTGGACTATCGTTCTCCTGGCATCCTGGTCAACATTTATCTCAATATCACCAAAATAAAGAATTTATGATTTATCTTATTGCTGTTTGTATGACCTTGCTGTGCACAAATTGGCTGCTGCATTTACCTATAGAACAACAGTGACTACACTTCAACATTGATGCTTTGAGCATCCTGAGGATGTTAAAAGCGCTGCTTAATTGCAAGTTCATTTTTTCTTTCTCTATGATGTGGAAGTTGTGACTTTTATTTACTCAGCCCTTACAGAGGTGTGTATCCAAAAATCTAAGGGGGTGAATTTCCACAGGGATTCTCCCATTTGTATAGAGTGAGAGAGAGGGGGAGAGAGAGAGAGAGAGAGAGAGAGAGAGAGAGAAAGAGAACAAGAGGGAGAAAGAGAGCAAGAGAGAGAAAGAAACATGCATACAATGAAAAGTTTGTCATCAGTTAATTACCATTAGTAAGCGCAGGTTGAACATGAGTGTCTATATTGATTGATTAAACAAGGTATTGGTTTCCAGCACATAAAAGAACTCAGCTTCATCCAGTACAACTTTTAATGTCAAGGTATTGTGCTCCTCAAGCAGGAAGTGAATATGAACCTTTTGTTTTGACTACACATTAGATTTTGGAAGAACTCTTGTCCTGTTTTAAACTGTGGCTTATATGGGGTGAAATCGATCTACGCCAGTAGCATGAAATTGGCTCATAGTGAATAGGCAGCCCATTTTACACAGTGCCCGCTTCACTTGTCCATTGATTTCAATAGAAAAGAAAATTGGGCGGGGTGTAAAACGACTGCCGATTTGCTATGAGCCACTTTTACGCTATTGGCGTAGACCAATTTCACCCCCTTAATCTCTTGAGAGGCAAAAGCTAATGGGCCAAAAATTGATCCCGCTGCGCGAGAGTACGCAGTGCGTACTCTCGCGTATTCTCTCTCCAATTGCCGGTTTTCTGCATGCACTGCGCCTGCGCTGAAAACCGGCACTTGGTCTTTGGAAAAGGGGGCGGGTCCTCGGTGCACCGCGTGCGCGCTACAGGCTGCGCGCACGCTGTGCACTTAGTGCTTTGGACGCGCAGGTAAGGACGGAAGATTTTAGAAATGAAAAAAGGAGGAATAAGACCCACTTTTAACAAGGTAAGTAGTGAATTAAGTATTATTTTGAATTTTTTTTAACAGGTATATCTTTTTTAGAGACTTTAAAGACAGGTAAGTTTATTTTTATAACTTTTTAAAAGATTTTAAATTTTTTCAAAAATTTAATTTTTTATTTAAAATGGTTAATTTATTTAACTATACTTATTTTATTAATGTGATGTTTTTTTTTTTTAATTTAATTGAGGTTTAGCTGTTATTTTGGGGGGGTGTAAGATTCATAGCTTTCACAGCACGTATGTGAAACTTATGAATGGAAGATGGTGTGCTGCCATTGGCTCTAACTGAGTCACGTGATCCCACAGCTCGCACGAATTCACTACGCCGGTGGGATACGCAAGCACTGCCCAGCTGATGTCTGGAACATCAAGTTCGTGCGAGCTGGATCTGAAAAAGCCAACGCGGAGTGAGAGATCGCGCCTGCTCCTTACCCCCGCGGGAACAGAGCGAGATCAATTTCTGGGCCAATGTTTCTGTAACTTAATTTGCTGTATGCTCTCTGTTACAAATTTTGGGTCTGTCTTAGATATTCTCTCAGGTTCAGCGGTGCTGGTCACTCTGTAAGCGTTCCTAGCATTTCACATTCAAGGAGTGTGCCCATACTGCCCAATATCTAATTATACAATTGCATAACATGTAACTATAGGACCCTCTTATGATCTGAACTGGATATTGTGGGGGTGAAATTCAACTTCAGCAGGGGCACAAAACTGACAGTAGTGAATCAGCCGTACATTATAACCCGCCCAATTTTCCTTTCCATTACTTTTTGAACCTATGCAAATTCACTTTGTTTCACAACAAAATATTTTGACGTAAGTCATTCCCAATCCTTCCCATGAAAAAATGAGAGAAAACTCTGAAACGTGATACTCTCCAATGGCTCATCGGATTAATTATAGCAGTAGCATTAGTCTTAGATAGTGTCTTATCACACCATTGGCAAGTTTCA
Source organism: Squalus acanthias (assembly GCA_030390025.1). Lineage (NCBI taxonomy): Eukaryota > Metazoa > Chordata > Chondrichthyes > Squaliformes > Squalidae > Squalus > Squalus acanthias. Next base: position 96,483,557 of record CM059433.1, read on the forward strand.
TAGCACTTACACAATGAATGGACTGCAGTGACTGTAAATAAACAGTGAATAGCAAAGCCATATGGACTAGAAACTTTCCAGATTTTCCACTTTCTATGTGGAGTTAGCTGATTTCAGTGGTTGCACATAATACAAGGGATGTCGCTCAAATTAACTGGCCAGGATAATAAACAAACTGGTCAACAGATCAGCAATGAGCAATCTTCAAATATGAGAGACATAGGGCTGGATTTTCATTGACCCGTGGAGGCGGGTTTGGAGGTGTGTGGGGGGTTAAAATTGCAAAAACTGGCGGGCGGGCACAAGTCCGCCTCCATCCCGCCTCTACGCAATTTTCATTGAATCGTGTCTGCTGGTCCCGACTCCGTCCCACCTCTAAGAGACGGGATAGGCTGTTAAGGCTCTTAACAAGCACTAAATTGGCTCTATAATGCCATTTTGAAAGGCCTTTGTGATTTTAACCCTTGTTCTCCGTGAAGCACGCCTGTTCTGAACCACGAATGTGAAACCTGGTGGGAGCACATTTGGATAGCTGACTATCAGTGGCTGGGCTGACTATCAGTGACTGGGGCTGGCAGGCATCTGGGATGGAGGAGCCGTATCTGGGAGTGGTGGTGCAAAAAAAATTCATTCTCTCTCTCTCTCTCTTTCTCTCTCTCAGCAGACTTAGAGCTGCTGCTCATTTTGCATCCAGGTCCTCTCACAGCAAAGGCCAGGCAGTCTCTGACCTTCAATGCAGCAGCAATGATGACATCATCAGAGGCGACTTTCAGACTGAAAACACTAATTGGTTCATGGGTTCCCACATGCTGGAACTCAATTGCCCAATTAGGTGAAAATTGCATCAATCTCCCACATCCAATTGCAGTCGGGTGGATAACACGAAAAGCGGATGACACGACCCCAACCCGGCCCAGTATCAAAATCCAGCCCATAGAGTGCAAAATAAATATAATCCTATAAGGTCAATTGCTGCAACCATATCTGCTGCAGTACCATTCCTCCCCCTGTGCCGTTTCCCCAAGGCTAGAATCGCGACGTCAATCGCTTTCAGTTGTTAGCTGCACTTTACTTGGTCTGTAGCTCAGATTCTCAGAAAGCCAGCCTCACAATCACATGATCCCTTATCACCCATTCCCTGCCTCACCTCTGCTCGAGGTTGCTGCACCGGCACAATTTCTGCAATGGGCTAACTTCTTATTAGTAAATCAAGACTGTTTCTGCCCGCCCCCTCCAGTTGCGGTACATTTTTCTCTCAATAGGCCCCTTCTCATTCAGTATCTTTGCGACCCTGGAGACTGATCCTTGTCCATCTTAACCTGTTCTGCTCTAAGCTGTCCATGTTTTGGACCCTGCAGCCCAAACCCTGAAACACCCACCCCGTGCTCTACATATTTGAAACCCTTCACCGTGAAGCTCAGCGGCTTCAATCTCTCCCACTGATCATATTTTGGGCCCTGCGGGCTGATCCCTGAAAACTGAACCCCCGCTGAGGTTAATTTTGATCTTTACATAGAATTACACAGAATATACAGCACAAAACTGCCCATTTGGCTCAAATAATCTGTGCTTGTGTTTATACTCCACAGAAGTCTCCTCCCATTCCATCTGCCTCAGCATATCTTTCTAATCACTTTTGTAGCCCAATCCTTTGTTGACCACAACCCGCCCATCCCTTTCCCTCAACCCTGTCTCCCTCCCTGTTCCATCCAACCCCTTTTCCACCTCTTCCTCTCTTCAATTCCCTCCTCACCCACCCCTTCCCTCTCCCTCCCCATCTCCCCATCTCCCTCTCTCATCCCCTGTCACCCTCCTCGGTCTCCCTTTCCTTATACCACCCCATCCTCCTTTTCTCCCTCTCCCCATCTGTCTTCTTCTCACATTATTTGTCTTCCTTCTCCCTTTCCCCCTCCCTTTCCCTTCCCTATTCTCCTCCCCCACTCCTTCACTTCCCCCCTCCCACTCCCTCCTCGGCCTCTCTTCCGCCCCGCCCCTGTTCTTTTCCTCCCTCCTCCCTCTCTTCTCACTTGTTCCTCCTGTCTCTCTCCCCTCCACTCCTTTCTTCCTCTCCCCTCCTGTCTCTTTCTCCAATCCCTCCTTTCTCTCTCTCCCCTCTATTCCCTCCCCTCCACCTTCTCTCTCCCTTTTCACCTCCCATTTGCCTCCTCCTATCTCTCCTTTCCCCATGCCCCTGTCCAATTATCTCCCTGCCCTCTAATCCCACTTGAGCTGAATACTGCACTTGCTCTTGTCTCCCCGCATACAACGTCATGGAAAAACAATGGAAAATATTGCCCAGAACTTTCAAATTCAGCGGGTGCATAAAAAGAAAGACTTGCATTTATATAGCGCCTTTCATGACCATCGGATGTCCCAAAGGGCTTTACAGCCAATGAAGTACTTTTTGACGTGTAGTCACTGTTGTAATGTAGGAAACGCGGCAGCCAGTTTGCGCACAGCAAGCTCTCACAAACAATGTGATAATGACCAGATAACCTGTTTTTGTTATGTTGATTGAGGGATAAATATTGGCCAGGACACCGGGGATAACTCCCCTGCTCTTCTTCGAAAGAGTACCATAAGATCTTTCACAAACACCTGAGAGAGTAGATGTGGACCTTGGTTTAACGTCTCATCTGAAAGACGGCACCTCTGACAGTGCAGCACTCCCTCAGTACTGCACTGGAGTGTCAGCCTAGATTTTTGTACTCAAGTCTCTGGAGTGGGACTTGAACCCACAATCTTTTGACTCAGAGACAAGGGTGCTACCAACTGAGCCACGGCCGACACACGTAAAGCGCCTGTTATACACCAAGTCTAATTTTTCTTTGTGTTGCCTTAAGTGGAAGGGAAAATAATGACCATTGCCATTGGAACATGAGCCTGAAAAACCTCATGTGGCTCCCACTGACAGCTCACCTCAGCTGCAGGAAAACAGTAACAAGATTCACCCTTCACTGGAATGCAATCATTCTTGGGTGTGGGTGCAACCATTTATTAAATGCACTCAACTCACCTTTGTTTCAACCCAACATCCTCCTCGCTGATATCCTTGTTGCCCCCTGGGTGTGTGCTCCCCAGTTTGAGAACCTCTGGTATCGAATATAAAAACAAAGAAGCAATAATGAGCCTATATAAAACCTTAATAACTTAATAAGACCTCAGTTTTAGAGTACTGTGTGCAGTATTGCCCACCACACTATACCATGGATATTAAGGCATTACGGAGGGTACAACTCAGATTCACTAGGATGCTGGTATGAGGAAATACAAATATGAAGACAGGCTTGAAAAATTCAGAATTATTTCACTGGAACAATGCAGATTATGGGGCGATATAATTGAAATGTTTAAAATTATGAAAGGATGGGACAGGGCGGATTGAGTCAGACAGGTCCCAGTAGTTGAGGAGTATAGATGCACGATTAAATGTAAGATTTAGAACAGGACAAGGCAGGAGAAACTTTTGTGAGGCTGTGGAATTACTGGCTGAGGCAGAAATGATGCTAACATTCAAGATTAGATTGGTTAGGGGGATGAAGGAAAAGGAATGAAGGGATATAGGAACAGAGTGGGAACACGTGATTAGAACAATTTGTTCACGTGGCGAGTAAATGCCAACATGGAGTGGTTGGGCTGAATGGCCTGTTTTCATGTCGTAACCTTGATGTATTTCGAAGTATAACTTGAAAGTAAAAGTAAGGCAGTTGAATTCAAAGTGAGTGAGAGCCAAAGGATGAAGAAGAAACAAAATTAATGGGCCAGAAATTCGGCTGTTGTCAGGTGAGTACGCGCTGTGTACTCACCCGTAAGGCCACCTGAAGTGCCGGTTTCACGCATGCAATGCGCATGTGCGGGAAACCGGAACTTCCGTTCCCCTGAAGGAAGGGGTTCAGAAGTTGAACGCGTGCACGGTAGAGGCAGCGCGCATGCAGCGAACTTCATTTTTTTTTTCAGGTTTCTCCGTGAGAGTAAATATGGAAAAGCTGCACTTTTAAAAAGGAGGCACAAGGCCTGTTTTTAACAAGGTAAGTGGTTAATTAATTACAATTTAAACATTTTTTCAACAGGTTTATCTTTTTTACATACTTTACAGAAAGGTAAGTTTATTTTTAGCATCGTTAAAAAGTATAATTAATTTTTCAAAAATTTTAATTTTTGTTTAAAGTAGTTAATTTATGTAACTTATAGTTATTTTAAAAACGTGATGTTTTTAAAAAAAATTATTTGAAGTTTAAGTGTGGTTTTGGGGCCAATCTCTATTCATAGATTTGAAAGGTCTTCCTGTCCAATCGATGAATGAAAATGCCCTGCTCCGATTGGCTCTCCATGGCTCACGTGATCCCAGGGGACGCTTCGAACTAACTGAGTCCCTGGGATACGCAAGCACTGCGTGCCGGCAGCTGCAGGAGGCCCAGGAGCCAAAGTCCTCGTGGGCCCGAAGCACAACGGCAGGCGCGGTAGGTAAGTACGCACACGATGCTTACACCTGCAGGAAGCCGGAGAGCTGAATCTCTGGCCCATTGTATTCTAAAAAGTTGAAGAGGAAGCACAGTGCTGAAGTGAAATCAACATGGGCCTGGGATGATCATCACCAACGGAGAGAAGTGAAATATGTGTTTGGTCTGTAGAGCAAAATAAATGTCATGTATAATCCATGGGAAACTCTAGGAAAGAGGAACACTCTCTAGAGTAGCAGTTCTTTAGGGCAAAAGGTGCACGCTGCTATGATTAGAGCTGAAACATAAAAATGTAGGCTGTGGATGGAGCTGAGAAAGGTATGCATAGTCTGTCAGGAATATATCTGGATATATGTAAACAATCCATGCGTAAAGCTCAAATCAAGATTTTACACTTGTTAATGAAACTTGTCCATTTTCTTCCTCACCTTGTTTCATCCTGTTTTGGATCAAAGGGATGGAGAATGTATAGAAAGCCTGGAGTATTTCTTGATGATTGTGTTGTCAGCATTTTATAACTTAACTTTTTGGGGAATGGAGATGGTGCCCCAGGCAATTGTAGTCATGTGTCAGCGGGTGAATCCTTTTGGATTTGAACTTTTGTATGTATGTTAATATTTGGTAGCTTTTGGTATCTTTAGGACATTGGTCTATAAACTTATATTCGTAAGATTTGTTCTCCAGTTACATACTCTTGTTTACCATACACTTAACTTCATCAGGTCCTCTTTACTGTAAACTTATCTGTGCTGCTTTGCTTCAGTATGAATATAATGTGGAGAAATGTGAAGTTATCCACTTTGGTAGGAAAAATAGAAAATGGTGAGAGATTGGGAAATGTTGGTGTTCAGAGGGACCTGGGTGTCCTTGTACACGAATCACTGGAAGTTAACATGCAGGTACAGCAAGCAATTAGGAAAGCAAATAGTATGTTGGCCTTTATTACAAGAGGATTTGAGTATAAGAGTAAAGACGTCTTACTGCAATTATATAGGGCCCTGGTGAGACCACACCTGGAGTATTGTGTACAGTTTTGGTCTCCTTACATAAGGAAGGATATACTTGCCATAGAGGGAGTGCAACAAAAGTTCACCAGACTGGTTCCTGGGATGGGGGATTGTCCTATGAGGAGAGATTGAGTAGACTAGGCCTATATTCTCTAGAGTTTAGAAGAATGAGAGGTGATCTCATTGAAACATACAAAATTCTTACAGGGCTTGACAGGATAGATGCAGGGAGGATGTTTCCCCTGGCTGGGGAGTCTAGAACCAGGGGTCACAGTCTCAGAATAAGGGGTCGGCCATTTAGGACTGAGATGAAGAGAAATTTCTTCACTCAGAGGGTGGTGAATCTTTGGAATTCTCTACCCCAGAGGGCTGTGGAGGCTCAGTCGTTGAGTATATTCAAGACAGAGATCGATAGATTTTTGAATATTAAGGTAATCAAGGGATATGGGGATAGTGCAGGAAAGTGGAGATGAGGAAGAAGATCAGCCATGATCTTATTGAATGGTGGAGCAGGCTCGAAGAGCCAAATGGCCTAGTCCTGCTCCTATTTCTTATGTTCTTATAAGGCTAACTTCCAAACAAAACCTGAGGTAGTTCGGTTGGCTGTGTTTTAAATATTTTCATTTAAATGCAGTTGGTGCACAGGACACTGTTTCTATTGATCTAGATATTATAACATTTTAAATACAAGGTACAAGATGATCTGAAAGAAACAGATGAGAAAGGTATTACAATATAGGATTAGGGAAATATAGGAGTCAATTTTTGTCTTCATCACAAGGGTGTTAAAGTGGCAGAGCAGATTTCCTACCCATTATAGAACTGATTTTCATTCCTTTAATTTTAATATATAATGGTCAGGTGAAAATTTACCCCATAGTTTTAGCTTCATGTGCATAGGTGGCAGGTTTCAAATTCTCAATGAGAGCCCCAATTTTGACCCGCGGTGGGAATCGGTGTCCAAAGTGGGCAGCAATCTGTCCTTGGAGCGTGAGGCCCAGGACATTTTAATTAAATTGTGCTGAACTATGTTCCGCCCAAATTCAGCAGGAATGATGTCAACGCTGGCAGGTGGAAGCGGGGATTAGTGCGGGAACCGGATGCTGCTGGGAACCCAAGGGAACGGTCTCTGGCCTGAGGTTCATACTGGAGGGAGAGGGGTTTACCAACAGGTAATGGTGCTGGGTATGAGTGTGAAGGCCAGAGCTGGGGAGTGGCTGGGTTAAAACCGGGGCTTAAGTCTTAAAAGAGTGAGAAAGAGAACGACACAGCCTAAACAAAGACACAATTGTAGTCAACAAATCCAACCAATGCATAGCAGCAATTAACAATAGAATACTGAACTACATAGCCAAAATTTAGAGGAAGTAATGCGTTAGTTGGACCACACCACCAGTTCTAGATAACTGGACACAAAAGAGAGACTCAAGCACTGGCTGCAGTACAGAGAAGGGCGATGAGGCTTTTGTCAAAGGCCTGAGTTATGAGGAAAGAGTGGAGAAGCTTGGACTTTTTAGCCAAATAAAGGAATTGTCTGAAAAATGGGGGGCGATTTTGCCAGCCCTGGGGAGGCGGGTTTGGAGGCGGGACTGCTGGGAAAATGGCAGAATCTGGGGGCGGGATGGGTACCCGTTGAATACAAGAACTCATCAAACAACAGAGAATGTCAGTGTTTGACAGCTTCACAGAGCTGTCAAACGATGACAATGCATCTGTCAAATTTTGACAGATGAAACGTCATACACTGACGTTCTCTGTAACCGCTTTCCCCTTAATTGGCCTGCTAAGCCCGCCGGGCGGGCTTAACAAGGTCAATCAAGAGAAAATAGTGTGGGTTGGCCACAGGTCAATGGAGACGGGACTAAAGCCCGACAAGTGGGAGTCCCGTCTCCAAAAGCTCCCCATTGACAAAATCCAGCCCATGATCTTTCAGGGGTATATAAGATCGTTAAAGGAATGGAACAGGTAAATCCAGAATATTACTTTAGATTCAATTGTGAGAGTAGAACAGGGGAAACAGGCTTCTTCACACAAAGATTGATCATTGTATGGAATAGCCATTCAAAAACTTTGGAATCTTTAAGAAACAATTGGATGCTGAAATAAGGGGATTTTAGGGTCTTTCTGAATGAATGAATTAAGATGGGCCAAATGGCCTTCTTTATCAGTAACTACCTTGAGATCTTATGATAAGCTGCAAGGAATTTAACACATTAGTTAGGCTAAGAATATGTCAGAACATGGATAGTTCTGCATACCACCAATTCAAAGATCAAGGACAATTTGAAACAGTTTTAATAGACAGTTAGATGGAGGGAACATTATTGATAGAACTATAAAATATACTAGGAATATACATTGAATTTCAGACTAATTAAAATGTTATAACAAAAAATGAAAAGCATGTGTTAATGTAGTATTTTTAAATGGATTAAAAGCTCCTCTGGAATAGTAAATGAATCTCATATAATTATCATTTGGCTGCTAATATTGCCAGTAATAATTTCTGGAAAATAGGCTTTAAAAGGCCTTGATATATATTCGCAAATATATTTTAAAAAGTCAATGCTGAGCCAGTTCAACATAACAAAGGCACGAATATTCCTCAGGGCTGCTCCCGCTGTAACTTCGCTGGAGGTCTGGCGGCTACCCTGCTTACACGCCTAAACAGGAACTTGGTTGCACTTCTGGCGAAGTTATGGAGGTGAAACAGGAGCAACTCTATGGAAATTACAAACTATGTGGAACTACAAAATCTAGGGGCTGGATTTTGAATGACTACTGGAGTCGGGTTTGGAGGCGTGTGGGGGGTTAAAGTTGCAGGGTCGAGGGTCCCGACCCCATCCCGACTCCATCCCGCCTCCACGCAATTTTGACAAAATCAGTCGCGGGGTTCCCAAGAGGCCATTAAAGCCCTTAACAAGCTCTAAATTGGCTCTGTAATGCGATTTTCAAACGTTTTAGCTAGTTTAACCCTTTTCTGACGTGAAGCACGCCTGGTGTGAAACACTCCAGTGAAACCTGGCGGGAGCACAAGTGGATAGCTGACTATCGGCTGCAGGTCCACTATTACAACGGAGATGTGATGAAGGTAGTAGTAGTATTAGGTGGTGCGAAAGTCGCGTGTGATGCTGTTGCATTGAATGTGTTCAGAGACTGCATGGCATTTGTTGTGAGAGGACTTGATGCAAAAAAATTCATTCTCTCTCTCTCTCTCTGTCTCTCTCTCTCTCTCTCTCCCCCCACCCCACACACACACACACACAGGTCCACTCACATCAAAAGCAAGGCAGGTCCTCTCTCACCAACAGTCTCTCAGACTAGGCAGTCAGCAATGATGACATCATCAGAGGCGACTTTCAGACTGAAACCACTAATTAGTTCATGGGTTCCCACATGCTGGAACTCAATTGACCAATTAAGTGAAAATTGCATCATTCTTCCACATTCAACTGGAGTCGGGGGGGAAACACAAAATGCGGATGACACGACCCCAACCCGACCCCAAGACAAAATCCAGCCCTAGGAGTTTAAAAAAATATATATTCTGAGTTCTTTGAAACAGTTCTGCAATGTATTTAAAAGTGTACTATATGTGGAATATATTTCCATGAGCTTGTGTGACAATAATGTAACTATGTTTCCCCTTTTCATCTGGACTGCAAAGGAGTTAAAAATACTGCAGATTTCTGCATAATACCTAAGAACTGGCAAGCAAACACCTGGAGGTATTGTCATCAGACGCAAGATTGAAAAGTATTCCATTCTCCAGCATCGCCAGCAACAATCACCCTGTGAGCAATAGTTAAAGGATATTGAGAGCTGTCCTTCCGAACCTGCAGAGCCTAAGTCTGCCATTCTTCGTTTGCTTGTTTACTGTAGGTTCCTGTTGGATATAGCCTGCAGGAACTGCTAGTGTGGCTGATTTGAAATTCTAGTTTCTCTCATTCTCCGCATGCAAACTTGCTTCTCAGCACAGACTTTCTGATCCCAGTTGAATAATTCGTGCCAGGTTATTATTACATAGTTCACACATTGTGCTGGCCATGTGCGAAAGAAAAATGCTTCATGCAGAGAAAGAGGCATGCTGCCATGAATTAAAGACACAATCTCCTTTATTGTTCGAGTTGTAGTGAAACTTTTTGCTTTGTGCTTTCCTCAAGTTTGTACAGGAAACTCTCGTTTAAACGGCACCTAAATATCCAGAATTCTCTATTAATCTGCAAAATTCATACTCCGAAAACAACACCTCAATAACCGGAAATGTTGCCGAGTCCGAGTCCGAGTCCGAGTCTCCCGCGGTGGCCGAGTTAGTCAGTGGGGGTAGTTCTCCAAACTGCCACTACTCGGCTTCTTGGCGCTGTCGGAAGTCCGAACACCTCAATGACAGGAGTCTGACTCTCCCTCGCTGCTGGTAGTCTCTTTAACACAACATTCTATAGGTGAGTACCCAATTATACTGCACATTTCTTGATTTTTTAAATTTTTGTTTGTTAAAAATAGCCTCGGTAGATAACCCTCTCTGTCATCCGGAATTTTTAATCAACCGGCACCATCCTGGTCCCGTCGGTGCTGGATACCAAAGAGTTTCCTGTACCATTGTTTTTCATGTATTCGCATGTCATATCAATCTAAATGCACATAAAGCTGCAGGATAAGGCTAAATAAAATGGTTTCAAACAAGGCTGCATATAGTGAGACTACTATTCCTGGCCAGAATGGAGATGATTTGGTAATTCCCCTGCCAATCACTGCTGGAGACCGCACTGCTGTAAGTGACTGTTTTTGTTTTTACGCGCGTCATTTGTATTATGTAATTATAGAATAATAGAATCATAGAATAGTACACACAGAAGGAGGCCATTCGGCCCATCGAGTCTGTGCCAGCTCTTTCGAAGAGCAATCCGTTTAGTCCCACTCCCTCGAACTTTACCCATATTCCTACAATTTTTTTCTCCTTCAAATATTTATCCAATTCCCTTCTGAAGGCTACTATTGAATCTGTATCCACCACCCTATCAGGCAGTGCATTCCAAATCCTAACCACTCATTGCGTAAAAAGTTTTTCCTCATGTCACCACTTTTGCCGATCACCTTAAATCTCTGCCCTCCCGTTATTGACCCTTCAGCCATTGGAAAGAGTTTCTCTTTATTTACTCTATCTAAATCCGTCATGATTTTAAACACCTCTATCAAATCTCCTCGTAGCCTTCTCTGCTCCAAGGAGAACAACCCCAACTTCTCCAGTCTATCCACGTAACTGTAATACTCATCCCTGGAACCATTCTAGTAAATCTCTTCTGTACCCTCTCCAAAGCCTTCAGGTCCTTCCTAAAGTGCCCAGAATTGGACACAATACTCCAGCTGGGGCCGAACTTGTGTTTTATAAAGGTTTAGCATAACTTCCTGGCTTTTGTACTCTATGCCTCTGTTTATAAAGCCCAGAATCCGATTTGCTTTATTAACTGCTTTGTTAACCTGTCCTGCCACTTTCAAAGATTTGTGCACAAACACCCTCTAGGTCTCTCTGTTCTTGCACACCCTTTAAAATTGTACCATTTAGTGTGTATGGTCCTGCCTCATTCTTCCTACCAAAATGTATCACGTCACATTTCTCTGCATTGAATTTTATCTGCCATGTGTCTGCCCTTTACACCAGCCTATCTATGTCTTCTTAAAGTCTATTTTTTTTTTATTTAAATTTTTTTATTAGTTTATGGGATGTGGGCGTTGCTGGCAAGGCCAGCATTTATTGCCCACCCCTAATTGCCCTTGAGAAGGTGGTGGTGAGCCGCGTTCTTGAATTGCTGCAGTCCGTGTGGTGAAGGTACTCCCACAGCGCTGTTAGGGAGGGAATTCCAGATTTTGGCCCCCAGGATGTTGATGGTGGGGGATTTGGCGATGGTAATGCCGTTGAATGTCATGGGGCAGTGGTTAGACTCTCGCTTGTTGGAGATAGTCATTGCCTGGCACTTCTGTGGCGCGAATGTTACCTGCCACTTATCAGCCCAAGCCTGAATGTAGTCCATGTCTTGCTGCATGTGGGCATGGACTGCTTCATTATCTGAGGAGTTGTGAAAGGTGCTGAACCCTATGCAGTTATCAGCGAACATCCCCATTTCTGACCTTATGTTGGAGGGAAGGTCATTGATGAAGCAGCTGAAGATGGTTGGGTCTAGGACACTGCCCTGAGGAACTCCTGCAGCGATGTCCTGGGGCTGTGCTGTTTGACCTTCAACCACCACAACCTTTGTGCTAAGTATGATTCCAGCCAGTGGAGAGTTTTCCCCCGAGTCCCATTGACTTCAGTTTTACTGGGGCTCCTTGATGCCACACTTGGTCAAATGCTGCCTTGATGTCAAGGGCAATCACTCTCACCTCACCTCTGGAATTCAGTTCTTTTGTCCATGTTTGGACCAAGGCTGTAATGAGGTCGGGAGCCGAGTTGTCTTGGCGGAGCCCAAACTGGGCATCAGTGAGCAGGATATTGGTGAGTAAGTGCTGCTTGATAGCACTGTCGACGACACCTTCCATCACTTTGCTGATGATTGAGAGTAGACTGATGGGACGGTAATTGGCCGGATTGGATTTGTCCTGCTTTTTGTGGACAGGACATACCTGGGCAGATTTCCACATTGTCAGATAGATGCCAGTGTTGTAGCTGTACTGGAACAGCTTGGCTAGAGGCACGGCTAGTTCTGGAGCAGAAGTCTTCAGCACAATAGCCAGGATGTTGTCGGGGCCCATAGCCTTTGCTGTATCCAGTGCGCTCAGCCGTTTCTTGATATCACGTGGAGTGAATCGAATTGGCTGAAGACTGGCTTCTGTGGGGACCTCACGAGCTGGCTGATATGGATCATCCACTTGGCATTTCTGGCTGAAGATGGTTGCAAATGCTTCAGCCTTGTCTTTTGCACTCATGTGTTGGACTCCACCATCATTGAGGATGGGGATATTCATGGAGCCTCCTCCTCCCGTTAGTTGTTTAATGGTCCACCACCATTCATGACTAGATGTGGCAGGACTGCAGAGCTTTGATCTGACCCGTTGGTCGTGGGATCGCTTAGCCCTGTCTATAGCATGCTGCTTCCTCTTTTTAGCATGCATCTAGTCTTATGTTGCAGCTTCCCCAGGTTGGCACCTCATTTTTAGGTATGCCTGGTGCTGCTCCTGGCATGCTCCTCTACACTCCTTATTGAACCAGGGTTGATTCCCCTGGCTTGATGGTAATGGTAGAGTGAGGGATATGCCGGGCCATGAGGTTTCAGATTGTGGTGGAATACAATTCTGCTGCTGCTGATGGCCCACAGCGCCTCATGGATGCCCAGTTTTGAGCTTCTAGATCTGTTCTGAATCTATCCCATTTAGCACGGTGGTAGTGCCACACAACACGATGGAGGGTGTCCTCAGTGTGAAGACGGGACTTCGTCTCCACAATGACTGTGCGGTGGTCACTACTGTCATGGACAGATGCATCTGCGACAGGTAGATTGTTGAGGACGAGGTAAAGTAGGTTTTTCCCTCGTGTTGGTTCTCTCACCACCTGTCGCAGGCCCAGACTGGCAGCTGTGTCCTTCAGGACTCGGCCAGCTCGGTCAGTAGTGGTGTTACCGAGCCACTCTTGGTGAAGTCCCCCACCCAGAGTACATTCTGTGCCCTTGCTACCCTCAGTGCTTCTTCCAAGTGGTGTTCAACATGGAGGCGTACTGATTCATCAGCTGAGGGAGGGCGGTAGGTGGTAATCAGCAGGAGGTTTCCTTGCCCATGCTTGACCTGAAGCCACCATCAACATCTTGGGGGTCACCATTGACCAGAAACTTAACTGGACCAGCCACATAAATACTGTGGCTACAAGAGCAGGTCAGAGGCTGGGTATTCTGTGGCGAGTGTCTCACCTCCTGACTCCCCAAAGTGTTTCCACCATCTACAAGGCACAAGTCAGGAGTCTGATGAATTACTCTCCACTTGCCTGGATGAGTACAGTTGCAACAACACACAAGAAGCTTGACACCATCCAGGACAAAGCAACCCCCCTTGATTGGTTGTTTACGTTGTTTCTCTGGGGATTCTGCCAGTCTCCTGCTGTATTTATGGCAGGAGATCAGGAGAACCCCTACAAAATTTCACTTCTATAAATCATCCAATGGTGAATAAATTCAATTAGCAGTTTTATTCTGCATCAAAAGAGTCTAGTGTTTAATATTTTTTACCTTACTGATTCACAGGAGCCACAGTGGAAATCATAAATAAGCTCTAGTGCACGGTACTACTGCTAATTTTTAGCCCTGGGCTATATTTGCTCAATACAGCAGAATGTGAAAGATACGCTTCAGATAAGGAGTGCAGTCTACCTATGGAAATTGCCATGAGACAGTTTGCATGAGAAAATAGTGTTGGGAACAGATTGAACCACAACAATTGGCGGCAACAATCAGATAAATATCACTCGCAAACCAAAAACAGGCAGTTAAAAGTTTAAATTATCCAAAGGATAAGACAGCCCTGTGAGAATAAAGTCTGAAAACAATTCTGAAGCAGCAAACTTGGAAGCAGAAAGTAACCCAGAAGTGACTAAGCAGCCAATGGAACAAAAAGTTTTCCCGTATGTGTGCGCTATTTAGAGCTGCTGAAACTGGAGTCTGAAAAGGAGCAGAGCAAATTGGCATCAGAAGCTGATAAAAGAGGTCAACAAAGGCAGTATAAAGTGGAGCAGCGCAGTCACTAGGTGGAAAAAAAGGACTGGTGTATATTCAAATTGTAAAACTGCATCTTTTGAATCATTAGCAAGCCATCATAGGTGGCGAGACAAAGAGACTGGTACTGTCACTTAACAGAATATTACTTATTGCCTTTCCATGGGTGGAACTGAAGTACAATGCGGATTATGATATGGAATATTAACAATTCTTGTTGCTTGTTACCTCATGTCAGAGTACATGGGTGTAAATTTTTTAAATGTTAGGCAAAGCTCATGATTATTGTTATTGGGAATTGGCAATAGAAACGAAAGATATATGGAAACTGTATGGGGGAGAGAACGTAAAGATGTTCAATTAATTCAATACTATAGGATCATTTTCTGGAAATGGTCCAAACAATTTAAGGATGTGGTGTTTGATCAAGAACATGCAACACTAAGTCAGATAGTTAATTGTCCTGGGTATGATATCACATCATGAGCAATGGAGTTTCTGGCAAACGGTGAGATGTCTAACATTGGTCAACTAACAGGTGGGGCAGGAAAATGGCTGGGATGCCTGCTGCATAGCTGTGGTACTCAGAGGGTTAAAACATTAACTGCTGGAGCTGCACAGCAAAACTGAGGTAAGAGTAGCGTATAAAGATTGGGATGTAACCTCAGAATTGTCGATAGCGAAAGTCGGTGCACCTTTATGCTGGGAAGAAGTTGGCAGCAAAAATTCTCAGTTGGATCAGTGTGGAGTGAATGCAATTTGTGATGTACGAGAGCTACAAAAGCAACATCAGGAAGTGCTGGAAACACTCAGCAGGTCAGGCAGCATCGAGGAGAGAGAAACAGAGTCAATGTTTCAGGTCGAACCCTTCGTCAGAACTGGAAAAGGTTAGGGAAGAGAGATTTTTAAGCAGGGGCAGGGAGGAGGGGAGGAAAGAACAAAGGGGAAGGTCTGTGATAGGATGGAAGGCAGGAGGGATTGACTGACTAAAGGGATGATAGTGCGAGGCAAAAGGAGAGGTAATGGGACAAGTTAAGAAACAAAAGATGGCTCTAGATGAGGTGTGAATGATGATGGCAGCAACATTAAACAGCTACCATGTGAGGAAACAAGAGAAAAACAATATATAAAGAAATACAGCGGCCAATTTATAGTCTGACGTTGTTGAACTCGATGTTAAGTCCAGAAGGCTGTAAAGTGCCTAATAGAAAGATGAGGTGCTGTTCCTCGAGCTTACGTTGAGCTTCGTTGGCACAATGTAAGAGGCCGAGGACGGAGAGATCAGATTGGGAGTGGAGTGGAGAATTAAAGTGACAGGCGACCGGAAGCTTGGGGTCACGCTTGCGGACTGAACGGAGGTGTTCCACAAAGCGGTCACCCAATCTGCATTTGGTCTCCCCAATGTAGAGGAGACTGCATCGTGAGCAGCGAATACAGTATACACATCAGGCTGTGTTCAACAATTAAACTGTTGAGCCCAGGTTTTACGAGAGTTCACCGGAGGTGCAGAGCCTCGCTATTGACAAGTGCTGTTGATGGAATTAGCTGTGTATTCGCAACATTTTTGAAATTTGCGATCTTGAGATTTGTTGGATGAAAACAGGCCATGCTTCAAGCAAGTGCAAGTTAATTTATTTGGAGTAATTATGTTAAGTAGGTCCCTCACCAAAGCTCATGAGTTTTTGCCAAGCTCTACAACATAAAATGGGTGTAGAACTACTGTACTGGCCTGGCCTGCGTTAGTATATTCCTTAAGGTACAGTTGGTGCTTTTGCAATGGCGGAAAACTGTTGCCCTTTTGCATTAAGGGTGTCGGTATTTTTGGATTTACCACTCATCATTTTGGACTGTGCATTTCTGTATTATTCCAAAATAATTCACTTTGCCAGGCTAGAATTATCCTGAAGTTGTTTTTCAATACTTGCTGTATTGTAAGTGGCAGCTAAGAAACTTTGGAGGATGGAAATCCCTTTAGCTGGTCCATTTGTGCTGCATGGATTAGATGAGGTGAACAGTTTCGCAAGGGGGCAAAATCTTCAGTTCTAACAACCACACAGTCCCACTTGTATATCCATCAATATTCAGTAACACATATTTATACCTTTGTATGTCTTGAAGTAAGGAGACTAGTTTTTACTTCTTCCACATCACTGAAGAAGCTGTGACCAAGCTGAGAATTCTATAAAAGACTGACCTACAGACAACCTCAAGGACTGGGATGTGGTTTTGGAAAATCACAACAGCATTAAGCTCCTGTGCTAGAGAATTACTCCAGGCTACTGCTGAGGGTGTATGCCAGACTGCCATGCATACCTGTATAAAGCTGACCCTATTTTGCTACAGTGGAAAAGAGACACAAACTGGAGAAGGCATGGAAATACTATTAGCTAATTGGCTTCCCAAGCGTCCAGGGTGTTATATAGATGGCACCCATTTGGGTATGCAGGCTCTACACACTTCGCAGTTCAGTTCATTGCAATGCCGTAAGTAGAATCATAGAATGGTTACAGCACGGAAGAAGGCCATTTGGCCCATCAAGCCCGTGCCGGCTCTCTGCAAGAGTACCGCAGCTAGTCCCACTCCCCCCGCCCTTTCCCCGTAGTCCTGCAAATGTTTTTCTTTCAGGTACTTATCCAACTCCCTTTTGAAAGCAGTGATTGAGTCTGCCTCCACCACCCTTTCAGGCAGTGCATTCCAGATCCTAACCACTCGCTGAGTAAAAAAGTTTTTCCTCATGTTGCCTTCGGTTCTTCTGCCAATCACCTTAAATCTGTGTCCTCTGGTTCTTGACCCTTCCGCCAATGGGAACAGTTTCTCTCTATCTACTCTGTCCAGACCCCTCATGATTTTGAACACCTCTATCAAATCTCCTCTCAACCTTCTCTGCTCTAAGGAGAACAACCCCAGCTTCTGAAGTCTATCCACGTAACTGAAATCCCTCATCCCTGGAATCATTCTCGTAAATCTTTTCTGCAGCCTCTCTAAGGCCTTCACATCCTTTCTAAAGTGCGGTGCCCAGAATTGGACACAATACTCCAGTTGAGGCCGAACCAGTGTTTTATACAGGTTCATCATAATTTCCACGCTTTTGTACTGTACTCTATACCTCTAATCATGAAGCCCAGGATCCCATAAGCTTTTTTTTAACTGCTTTCTCAACCTGCCCTGCCACATTCAATGATTTGTGCACATATACCCCCAGGCCTCTCTGTTCATGCACCCCATTTAGGATTGTACATTTTAGTTTATATTTCCTCTCCTCATTCTTTCTACCAACATGTATCACTTCACACTTTTCTGCATTAAATTTCATCTGCCATGTGTCCGCCCATTCCACCATTCTTCTTGAAGTCTATCACTATCCTCCTCACTGTTCACTATACTTGCAAGTTTTGTGTCATCTGCAAATTTTGAAATTGTGCCCTGTGCACCCACATCCAAGTCATTAATATATATCAAGGAAAGCAGTGGTCCTAGTACCGACTCCTGGGGAACACCACTGTATACCTTCCTCCAGTCCGAAAAACAACCGTTCACCACTACTCTCTGTTTCCTGTCACTTAGCCAATTTTGTAACCATGCTGCCACTGTCCCTTTTATTCCATGGGCTTCAACTTTGCTGGCAAGCCTATTATGTGGCACTTTGTTGAACGCCTTTTGGAAATCCATGTACATCACGTCAACTGCATTGCCCTCATCAACCCTCTCTGTTACCTCATCAAAAAACTCGATCAAGTTGGTTAAACATGATTTGCCTTTAACAAATCCGTGCTGGCTTTCCTTAATTAATACACTTGTCCAAGTGACTGTTAATTTTGTCCCTGATTATTGTTTCTAAAAGCTTCCCCACTACCAAGTATTTTGCAGTAATAATGAGTACTTTGCATCTGTCTTCACCAAGGAAGAGGATGCTGCCATAGACATAGTAAAGGAGGAGGTAGAGGAGATACTGGATGGGATAAGAATTGATAAAGACGAGGTACTAGAAAGGCTGGCTGTACTTAAATTAGATAAGTCGTCACCAGGACCGGATGGGATGCATCCTAGAATGCTGAGGGAAGTGAAGGAAGAAATTGCGGAGGTACTGGCCATAATCTTCCAATCCTCCTTAGAAATGGGGGTGGTGTTCAAAAAAGGGTGTAAAGATAAACCCAGCAACTATAGGCGGTCAGTTTAACCTCGGTAGTGGGGAAGCTTTTAGAAACAATAATAATCAGGGACAAAATTAACAGTCACTTGGACAAGTGTGGATTAATTACCCTTTGCAGCCATAATTCCACTTAGAAACCCTCACTCAGCCACAGAGCACAAATATACTGGAACCTATGTCACTGCCTAAATTACCATGGAGAACACCATAGGGATGCTAAAGCAACAAGTCCATTGTTCGGCCCACTCAAGGCAAGTGTTGCTTTACAATCCGGCCAAGAGATCAGAGTTTCTGCCTACTAATGACTGATTTTATGGCATTAATCGGGCAGGTGGCAGTGGAATGTGGGTTGGCGATCCACTCTTATTACCTGTCCAATTTTCGGCAGCACATGCAAATGAGGCGGTAATGACACATCCCATTTTCTGTCATTCCCATGCCATTTGTGCTCATTCATATTCGCACCAATCCTAGGGTTACTAGGAGCCATGGAGAAGGCAGAAGAGAATCAGTTTAGATTCAATTAAAAGCTTATTTCAGTCTTTAACATTTTTTTTTTACAGCCATTTGCAACGACTTTGATTTTGTGCTATTTGCTGTGGGGTTCTATCCCCACCCACCCCTCGCACCCCCACCCCAGACAGGGCACAATATCTTTCCCATTTTGAATTCTACTCCCTCTTTGCTTATTGGGAGCACCCATGGCACGCGACTGATTGTACCCCACACTAGAGTATACAAGCAGAAGTGCTCCTACCTGCATTCGACTGAGAAGCAGTGCCTGTGACGTTTTGCTTTCCAAAGGAAGTTGTCATTGAATTGTATCAGATTCTTCAAACAGACCTACAGCTTACCTTCACCACAGGCACCACTCTGCCAGCAGTTGTTAAGATTACCGTTTTTTTCTGCCGGGGTCATTTCAGATTGCCACCGGACATATTAGTCAAGCGGCAGTGCACCAATGGATTAAAGAAGTCACGGATGCTTCGCTCTCTAGAGCTCACAATTTCATCTCATTCCCCTTGGACAATCGTTGGTACTATGACAGGGAACTGCAATGTTACAGAGTGGCAGAGTTCCAACAGAAAAATGAGGTGGGCGGGTCGGATATGTCCATCCCTCCTCATTTGCATGTGATGACCCTGTTGAGGTCTGATGTGGACGTAACCATTCTATCTCTCTTGGGATAATCACCAGGAAATCCCCAGGGAATGCAAAGGGAGCAGCACTGCAATACGAATGCAGCATTGCACTGTGCTCGCTCTGTGCTGATAAGCAGTGATTGCTGAAGATTTGTGATCCTCTTGCATCAAAGTAAAGATCTAAGACGTTAGTTGACATCTGGCAATATGGTACATTACGGGATAAGACTCCTCTGTGCACAACATGTAGCAAAACTGTTAATGCTCCTAAAGAATCACATTTATGAATTTTCTACATAGCACAGAGGAAATCTTCCTCATATATGTATTTAACCTTCATAATTTAATCAAAAGCATATAATCAGACATTGTGAGTAGAATATTAAAGTTTTTAAACTTAAAATATTTTATTCAGCACTCTCCATGTATAATAATTCCTTTGCAAAATAATAAATAATAATACGATATGGCATGGTGTGTTATAACAAGAAATAATTACACTCACTGGGTTTGTTTACATATTTTGTACTGACACTAAATTTGGTTTGGTATCTGGGATGACACCAGTGAGAAAATTTGTTGAATTTGTTTTTAGCAATGACCTAAGAAGCCTGTGAACAAAAAAAAAACCAAGTAATTAAGGAAAATAATATTCCATAATGGAAGGCTGAGAAGAGGGAGAATTATGCCCCCTCCCCAAATTAGTGGCATTGTAAAAATTGACAGCTACTCTTCACTGACACTTTTGTGTAAACTAGCAACTTTGGTGCTAGAATGCAGCACACATTATATTTAAATTGTACTGTTTACTACTGTGGTACAAATATAAACATAAAATTACAGATTTAAAACACAAAGACCTGCTCCATCATAAATCTACTCTCTGTGCAAACCAAGCATATTTGTTTACAAATGCACTCTGTTATACAAATTAAAATAATAGTTCATTATTATGCTTTTCATATAGCTCGTCATTAAAGTATAATTTTTAATGAAACGTTAAAAATCTTGCACTGCATGAACGAGTTGACTCTTTCCCTCCGTTGGATACTTTGCTCAGATTTTGGCCAGCTGGTAGCCTATCTTGACTTGGTGGCTACCAAGGTAGAAAAAGCAGCAACGATGCTTTACTGCGGCGTATTACAGTTTTAAAATTTAACAATCTCTCAGCGTACCTCATAGCAGGTTTGACATTCCCAGCAAGTGGCTGACAGTTCAGTGCCTGGAGTGCTGCACACGCTGCAGGGTTATCACTATAATTGACAAACCGCGGGGACTAGAGCTTCAGATTAGGTTGACCAGGCTGTCAAAACAGCCATGACAAACCCTCACATCAGCTTCAGCTGCAAGTCAGGCCTGTGAGGAGAATGCGCCCTGGCAGGCCGAAGGAGAAAGTTTTAATTAAATTAAAATTTTGTCTACCGCAATGTAAACATGTATCCTGAAGTCTGTACATCTTTCAAAGGACAGTATCCCCATATGGGTCTGCGTAGGCCGATGTAAAGGAGGAGTTGTACTTTTTCCAGCCACCTACCTGTCAATTTCTGGTCCATTTGTTTTGTAATGTTCAGTTTTTTTTAATAAAGTGAATACTTTCAATGATTACTGTATCCATGATAAATATTTTTAGGTATGAATATGGTTAGCACTGCAGAATGTGAATGATGTGTGCCAATTATCCTGACAGATAGAGCTCTGGTAAGATTGCTGTAAAACTGGGAAATGGTGAGGGACAAAAAATGTCACCATCAGGACTGCAATAATCTTTCAGTGGACCTGCACTTCTGACCTACGAGTCGTTGTTACTTGTCTGGTAATGATACGTGCAATAGAGATGGCAGGGTGTATCTCTAATTGTTAGTCAGCAAATTGTTCACTTCAAAGAACATAGGTTTCTTTTATTGCACAGTACTTGGAATTTGGAGGTTTATTTTATTTACTTCAAAAGACCATGCCATTATTGAAGATATTAACTTATCAACTATCGATTTAAATATTATTTGATTTAGTTAATTAATGTTTAATGCCCTGTGGCTGATAACATGCATAAATAATATTATCATTTAAGTGAAGTGATGTGAGCTGTAACTACAGGCACAAGCAAATTGCAAATAAAGGTTAATGTTTTCATTAGCCTTTGGTTTAAAAACTTCATGTCACCATCTAATTCTTAACAAGATAAGCACATTACAGCAGTAATATAAGGGAGTCTTGGGAGCTTTTAGTAAGCAACAAACAGGAGCACCTCTTAGTTCCAGCAGCTGGAAACATATTGGTAGTATATATGAAGGACACTGAATCATTCAATTAAAAACCGCTGGTGGAACTTTATTCAATTACCCCCATCTCTCAGAGAAATACATTGCCTCTGGGGTTTTTCAGAGCAGCCAAAATTAAAATACTATGGGGTAAAAATTCAGTTGGTTGCGCCTCCCGTTAGCGCCTTAAGAGGGCGCTAATGGGGCGCAAAGCCGCTAACGCCCGGGCGCAGCGATGTTTGCGCCGCTCGGGAACTTAACTAGACATTGTGCGGCGGTGCTAAACTTTACCGCTGCGACCACCTGCGCGTGCAGATTGTGACGTCATTCCATGGTGCAACGCCCTTGTGGCGCCCCGGAGCGGAAATTGACTGGCGCCCCCTGCCTTACCGCCTGGCGCATCCAACGACCGGAAGACTGGAACGCTATCAATCGCTGTGGGGCTGGGGGGGGGGCGCTATTTAAAGGGGGCCTCTTCCTGTCTTTTTCTGTGGTTGACATTTTTGCACCACTCGTTCTGAGAGAGAGAGAGAGATTCGGAGAGAGAGAAAGAGAGACTTCTGCATTGACTCAACGCTTTGTGAGGTAGTTTTGCCTACTGATCCTAACTTTGCTAGTACTTTGGTTGCTGTCCTTCATTACTTTGCTTGCAAAGAGAATATGGGGGCTGCACTGATTGTGGCCGTCGTCCTGCTCCAGCTGAATCGGAGGACACAGAGACGCAGAGAGAGAGTGGCAATGATGGCCAGACGGAGGAGGGCCAACAGGCATATGTACAGGAGAGCTTACCCTCCCAGGGTATATCGTGAGCAGCTCTCCTACATTCATATGTCTGAGGAGCTGTGTTTGCGAAGGCTGCGATTCAGCAAGGAGGTGGTCACTGAGCTCTGCCACCTGCTGCAGCCAGATCTGCAGCCTCAACTGAGGTCCAGGACGTCTCTGTCGGTGGCAGTGAAGGTCACAGTGGCTCTCAACTTCTACGCTACTGGCTCATTTCAAGCTGCTGCTGGGGACCTCGCCAATATCTCCCAGTTCGCGGTGCATTGCTACATCCGGCAGGTCACAAATGCCCTCTTTAAAAGGAGACGAGAGTTCATCTCTTTCCCCATGACCCAGACAAGCAGCGTGACCGCGCTCTGGGCTTTGCGAGGATAGCGGGCTTCCCCATGGTGCAGGGCGCCATTGACTGCACGCATGTGGCTTTGCGTGCTCCACATGAGAATGCCGAGGAATTCCGGAACAGAAAGGGGTTCCATTCCTTGAATGTTCAGTTGGTCTGTGACCACAGACAGCTGATACTCGCTGTCAATGCCCACTATCCTGGCAGCTGCCACGATGCTTTTATCCTGCGCCAGACTACTGTGGCAGAACTTTTCGAGGCACCGCATCAGCCAGTTGGTTGGCTTCTCGGGGACAAGGGGTATCCATTGAGCACCTGGCTGATGACACCGCTCCGTACGCCCAACACCCCTGCTGAGCTGCGGTACAATGAGAGCCATCAAGCTACCAGGAACATCATTGAGCGCACAATCGGTGTGCTGAAGCAACGGTTCCGCTGTCTCGACCATTCTGGAGGAGCCCTGCAGTACTCGCCTGAGCGAGTATCCAACTTCGTAGTTGTGTGCTGCATGTTGCATAACATGGCAATCGTCAGGACCCAGCCAATGCCACCAGGCCTTGGAGCACCACCAGAGGAGGAGGAGGAGGAAGAGGACGTGGAGGATGATCATCAGCAGCACCAAGGCGGGAGGGCGGCCCACAATGGTGAAACTGCAAGGGCCGTCCGTCAACGGCTAATAGCAAGCCGCTTCTAGGGCCCCTGCTGTGGAAATGGCTTCTGCCATTGCTAACAACATCAATGAACCCAGCACGCAACCCCTAAGCCGGCCAAGGCACCAATAATTCCAACCACCAACCATGTATATTTTGAATACAGAAACTTATTTATTTTGCAAACTCTGTGTGTGTCAATTCCTTATGACAAACTCATAGAAATAAACACAAAAAAACAGTCAATAACATAACTGGTCTCACAACCTGGAGATAATGTCCAAAACACTAAACAAAAGTTGGACCATGAACCTCGACCTTTAATAAAAAAATGACCAGCATTTTGTCACACCTCCTACTTTTTGCCCTTCGAGGGTGATCTCCTTCCCTTGCGCACTTCCCCCCTTCTAACCCTACTGCTCCTCCGTAATGGGACCTCAGTGGCTGCAGCAAGGCTGGTGGAAGGCTGCTGATCGTCAGACCCTGACACTGCAGATGCCCCTGAAGGACGGCCTCGACCAGTTCTGGGCCTGGAGGGCCCGGCTGCAGACTGCACCAACTCTGCATGGGCGGCAGCAGTCTGTCCTACAGGCGGTGGCAAGTGCAGTGGAGAAGTGACAGTGTTGGCAGCAGGAATGCTGTCATCGTGAGAGAGGACAGCAACTCCCTGCTCGCCCGACACACTGGCACTCCCACGGGGCAGCACTTCAGCATCCGGAGCAATCTGCTGGAGCACAGATTGCTGGCCTGCTGCGGCGCGGTGAGAGCCCCGGGGACATGTGAACGAACCATCGAGGTTGGCAGCAGTCTGTGCTCGCGTGGCCTCAATCTGAGTCTGCATGAGAGCAGTCAGAGATGGGATCACGGCAGCCAGTGACTGAATTGCAGCACTAAGCGTTAGTGTGGCATCCGCCCGTGCTACAGCGAAGTGCTCCACACTCCTTGCCAGTGACTCAATGCATTCGGGCACCCTTCCCACTGCACCCATGAGCTCAGTGTGCATGCCCACCGCCTGGGTGTTCATTTCTGCGATCAGCCGCTCCTCCTCTGCGTCCATTGCAGTAGGAGTCTCTGGCATACTCTCCCTCTGGGGAGAAGGCCCCCATTGTTCCCTACCCCCATGGCGTTGCTGCAGCCCGCTGGGTCCTGGAGCTTCACCCTCATCAGACCCTTCCCCCCTGCTCCCCTCCAGGGAAGGCGTGTTCCCAGTGTGGGCATGGGCTTCCTCGGGAGAGGGTGGCACTGATGCTCCGGCTTCCTCTTCCTCCTCGGCTGCAGCTTCACTCCCAGTGGCAGCTTCAGGGCCCGTCTCCTCAGCTGGTGAATCACCATCTGAAAGCAGGGAGGTACAAGAGTGGCTTTAGCGTGAGGACAGGGTGGCAGTAAGGGAGGAATAAGTGCAGCGAGTTAGCAAGTTGGATTGAAAGTGTCAAAGGCTGGTGTTGTGAGGGACAAGTGGAAGGACAGAGGACAAAAAGGTGATGACCTTACCATTGCTGTCCAGAACGGGGTCGGCGTCTCCAGTGGCGACGGGACCGATCACCCGGCTTGCCACAATCCTGTGGACGCGCTCCTCAAGATCGCTGAGGGGTTGCAGCTGAGGCCGCCCTCCACCTGTCCGTTGCTGCTGTCTCCGATTATGCGCCAGCTTGGCCTGTAAGAAAAAGGACAGCATCTGAGTAAATATACAGCCATGGTCTTGCCTGATGTGCCTCCCATAGGTGAATAGCCCTTACTGTATGCAGCCATGGTCTTGCCTGATGTGCCTCCCATAGGTGAATAGCCCTTACTGTATGCAGCCATGGTCTTGCCTGATGTGCCTCCCATAGGTGAATAGCCCTTACTGTATGCAAAGTGTGGAATGTGTGTGTGTGTTTCATGAAAGGGCCATAGGTGTTGGATGAGTGTTGTGCATTGGGGTTTTAAGACCCTCTGGCCATAGAGTGAGGTTGAGATGGAGGGATGGAGAGGTATTGAGAAAAAGCCACTCACCCTGACGACCCGAGTGAGGTCGTTGAACTTTTTGCGGCATTGAACATGGGTCCTGGGCACCATGCTCCTGGAGGAGACGCTCTGAGCCACCTCCCTCCACACTCTTCTGTACTCGCGTGGCAAAGGCCTCCTGCCACTCTCAGGGAAGAGTATACATCTTCTGCGCTCCACCGCGCCAACCAGAGCATCCAAGGCCCGCTCGGTGAAGCGATGAGCTCGTTCTCTCACCCTCTCCATCCTTGGCAGCAAAATGGATTCACAGGTCTCTCCAGGCCGAGATTCAAGGCTGCAATGAGCAGGGTGTGGCTGGGGAGCAAGTTGGCCCCCCCCGCTTTAAGAAGTGGCCGGCGCCAGTGTGTCTGTGTTCCCTCGCTAACTGGCAGCACCTGCGCTGCGCTCGCGCTCTGAGTTAGCGCCTCACTGCTCGGCCTTTGCGCCTTAAGACAGGTGTGCAGCGCCTGATTTAGCGCTCCACTCACCTCCCGGGGCGGTAAAAGTGAAGTTTGCAGTCAGTGGCAATAATTAGCGCCAGGCGCTAATATTTGCGTCCAGACGATATTTGCGCCCCAAATGGGGCGCGACCTAATTTTCCCCCCTATTAGTCATCAAAAAAGAACTGCAACAACATATTTTTCAAATTGTAATATCTGTGAGGTCAGTAAAAATGAACAATTCATGCCCTCAGCGCATAGCAAATCTTTAATTTGCCTTGACCTATGAAACAAAAACAAATAAGCATAGTTTTAATTTACAATGTATCTAACAATAGACTGACTACCTCATTTATTTTATATTGTGGTGGTATTTGCACTTTTGCCTGTAGCAAAGAAATTTAGTCCACCTTACTGTAAAACTTTATACAGAAATATTTAATTTATGATGGTTTATATAAGAACATAAGATTTTTATGAACAGGAAATACCCAGTAGGTTAAACGAATCTGTCCCTTTTTAAGGCCTCATATAATGGCCATGATATTACTTCCCCCGCCCTCCATCCGCACCCAGGCTCAACTCAGGCAGCGTGCACCTGAAGTGTACTCCACCAGCCATGACCTGAAGCCGCCTAGATTTCAGGGTTCAGATATTGGCCGAGCATTGGCCGGATGTTCTCCAGGCACTGGCCTGTCCCTTGGCAGCAGTTGAGAGACCTGCAACAACAGTAAATGGCCACTCATTGTGGGCCTTTTGGGTGCTGTCAATTATAGCAGCCAGAAGGCCTCCAGGCTCAAGGACCCATGGGTGATTTGTAAAAATTGGTGTCACTTACACTTTTAGGCTTCGCCGACTTTGCTGCCTGCTTCTCTCAGATCCTTCGATTTGAGCAGTGCCACACGCAAAGAATGCCAACAACTATTTTGAGGTACCCCTGATTTGGGCATTTGTCCAATAAATGTAGAAGTACATGTGGCAGAAGGCCCTATGAGGGCTCGCTTGCCTCATTTGTACAGCCGCTCCTTGCTTGTGTGGGGCCCTCCTCAATTTGAAGGAACTGAGAGTAGCACACAGTAAATCAATGAAGCCTAAAAGGTAAGTGACACCTATTTTAGTAGCCAAACCAGCGGTCGTTAAAGGGACCGCTTGAGGCTGCCTCCAGAAAGTTACATTTTAATTTTTTTATTTACCTTATTGTGGAGCCAGGAGAAATAGTAGTGTTCATTCCAGCTCCACATTAAATTTGCAGGTGGCTGTCGGCTACCGCTTGCCCTCTTCCCAATTGCCTGCCCTCCCTCCCTCCCTCCCTCCCTCAGCTCCCCGGACACTGCTTATCGAACTGGCCAATCTTCATTCTTCCCGCGACCGGCTAGCTGCCCCTGGGTCGTGACTGGCGCCCACAGCTTGCCAACAGTAAACAAATGAGACCAGCAGACCAATTTTGCGTGGTCCTGACACCAGGCTCTTTAAGCAGGTGCAGCGTGCGTAGTGCCGGATCACACCCCAATTCAGGCCCGATCCAATTTCTGGGCCGCTAACTCTGCACAATTCTCATGTGGTATCTTTTTATCCTGTTGTACCAATGGATCCTGCTTTCATGCAGATATCCAAGGAGAGAGGAACAAGAATTGTACCACACCAAGGTACACGTTTGAGTTTTATGCAAACATGTTGCAAAAAGAATGACTTGTGTTCATATGTGTAAGTGCTAATAGTCTAGAAATGACTCTGCAGTAATAGCTAACAAACACCTAATGGGTTTCTATGATATTCTTTGCCTTCTACTTTAGCAAAGATGTTAATCTATTTAAAAAAGGGTCAACATCTCTGTTAAAACAATAGAAAGAGAAATGTCACACAAGTGCTAATATCACAAACAGTAATTTCTAGGCAAATATTATTTTAGTGTTCTACACTGTACCATAGAAATGCGGTGTCAATAGAAAGTTTAATTTGTAATTTTGCCTGTTGTTAACACTCATTACTATTGGTTGATGGAACATAGCATATGAGTAATGTATGAACACTCAATGTACATAGCAAATTCAGTCTTCGATACAAACTAGAGTGAATTGTATCGAACTTAACTTGTCATCATCATTAAATCCTGGTCCAAGTGCAGCTAAAAGTACAGGTGGGATAAAGGTTTGAAAAAGTTGAAATATGAAGGATTATTTGCATTGGTGGATTTCCGCACTAATAATTGGCTGAACTGGTTGTTTTTAGGTTCACTGCCAGTAAGGATGTTTCCACTGAATTAAGCCCATATTGGAAAATAAGACTCGAAGTTAACAATGCCGAAATAAATAAACAGCGTGCTATTTTCTAATTGACAATAAGTCTGGTTAAAAATTACCAACACTCAGAAAGTAGCTGCCAAGATGACTAGACAATTACAGATTTCTTATTAATTACGTCATGATCACTTCAGTTTTGCACTACTTTGCAAGCCCCATAAACAATAGTCGACAAGTTAAAGGACATTGCAAATTATCCTTCTATGGTGTGCTGTCAAGCCCACTACTCTCAGGGGAATTCAGATACATATTTAGAAAGTTTGAGGTGTAAGTGGGAGCTCAGTCTTATAACACTGTTTCATAGGAATGTTGAAAACTTCACAGTCACAAAGCTTACCGTCAATGAGTTTGCTAACTCACTTGAGCCTGTGGTGCACTAACATTAATGGCCCGGAATTTACGGGGCCTCTGGTGGCATACGCTGTACATAAGTGCTGTGAATGGCCCCGCAAGTTCCGGGTCTCCGCATGCAAGGCGCATGCACGAAAACCTG
This sequence comes from Squalus acanthias, assembly GCA_030390025.1. NCBI lineage: Eukaryota > Metazoa > Chordata > Chondrichthyes > Squaliformes > Squalidae > Squalus > Squalus acanthias. Next base: position 96,512,253 of record CM059433.1, read on the forward strand.
GTACTTGCGACCTGTTAAGTTTCACCTTGACAGATCGTACGCATCCGCTGTAAATGCACTTTCGCTGGCGCAGAGTTGGGCTATTTTGCCCAACTACTGGCTGGCGAATACCCACCAAACCCTTACGCCTGGTAAAAGCAGGAGTAAGGCCTTCTTTTATCAGCATAAGGGTTAAAATAAATGTTAAAATACAATTTTTTAATAATTTAAACATTCACTTACTTTTAAAATTAGTTTAGATTATTTTTGACCCGTTTAAAAATATTTACATTTATTTTTCAAAAAATAAATTTTTATTTTAAATGTTAAATTAAAGGATATTTTAATTAATTTTGAACCTGTGATTATTTTTATTTCAGTGTTGTGAAATTTTATTTATCAGGTGATTCCTATTATGCTCATGGGGATTCCATACGTAAATGGAATCCTCATAATCATAATGGGAATCTCCCTTTGTCATTGGTTGGGCCTGGCCCACGTGATCCCAGGGATGCTTGTGAACCACATGTGCCCCTGGGATGCGTGGGCCTTTACGCAGGCCTACGCCTGCAGGCCCAGGACCGCAAGAGTCCGAAGCTCCGGAGACACAAGGTGAGTACATAGTTTTCTTGCGGTTCGGGCAACAAGCCTCCGACTGCAATTCCAGGCCAATATTTGAGTATTTTTGTAAAGGCTTATTTTATATGAAACCAGACTCATTTATATATTTTTTTATTGATTGGTATTACAGTACTTTATTATTTGTGGTCACATCAGATGCCGTTCTTATATAATGCTCTGCAAAACTCTCAAAACAATCTGATGTAAAAGGATTTTATGAAAGCAAAATAACTGGTAAAACTATACAGTATAGTGGCTGCCAACCTATAGCAATAGAACAGGGCTTACTAAAATACATCAATTAAAATATACATCTGAAAAAAAAATCTGCATTACAAGTGAGCAAATGTGATAAATACGTTTACTTTTTATGTCATGTTCATTAGAAAATGTTGAAATGCCTAGTGGAAAGATCAATCAATCTGGTCTTCCTAGAACTGCATGCCAATACTCTCTGCACATAATTTTTGAGCCCCATCAAAAAAACAACACTCAAGTTCTTCACTTTTTGCCACAGGCTCATTTGAATTCTATTAGACGAACTTTCATAAATTAGAATTTGACTCTAATTAGCCCAGATGTCAGCAGGACAAGTTTTGACAGTCGGCAAATGTCACTGGTTCCTCCTGAAGCCTGTGTGGTATAGTGTGCTTCCATACCCTGTCCACAGTGCCTCGGGGAAGCAAAGAATAAGCTCATCAATATCAAGAGCTTAGAAATGCTGTGGTCACCCACACTAATCCTGGTAGAGACTTTCAAAGCGTTTCTATGACTGGTTTAACCATGTCTGTAATATAAATAAGAATATACAGACATGTCAGTCTTAGGAATGATGGATTCAAATTGTGCCAATTGGGAGGAACTAGAAATCAGTCAAGTGCTTTGTTAATCCATAGACACTTAAATCATTTTTTTTCTTTTCGTACTGTGCAGTTTTTTAAAGTCAAATAAGAACAATGGAAAGGAAACATACAGCAAATAACAATTTATTGGTTGAAAGCAAGTTTGCCATATGAACAGCCTTTGTATTCCTGAGAGGAATTAACTTTTTCAGCACAAATGTTTCAGAAAAATATATTGCATGGCACTTATATTTCTTTTTTGCAGTGGAGGAGCAATTATAGTGTACCTAACTGGCCTAAATCAATAGGAACCAGATGGATGTTTACCATGATTTGCTGCATATGTTCTTTTTCAATTTTTATTCATCATTTTGGTTCTGGTCTAGAATTCTCTGACACTCATTTCCGTGTTGACAGACCCCAGTTTAAATACAATGCAACTACATTGGGGTGGAAATTGCTGGTCGGAGGCTTGCCGCGGGCGAGTGCCTCCGAACCGCAAGAAAAGTATGCACCTACTTGCTGCCTCCAGACCTCCGAAGACTCACACTCCTGAGCCTGCAGGCATAGGCCTGCGTAAAGGCCCACGCATCCCGGAGCGCAGGCGGTTCGTAAGCGTCCCTGGGAGCACGTGGGCCGGCCCCCAACCAATCACAAAGGGGGATTCCATTTATGTATGGAATCTCCAGGAGCATAATAGGAATCAACTAAAAAACACACTATCACAGCACTTTAATAAAAATAAATCACCACATGTTCAAAATTAATTAAAATACAATTGAATTAAACATTTAAAACAAAGATTTTATTTTTTGAAAAATAAATGTAAACATTTTTAAAGGGGCCAAAAATAACCTAAACTAATTTTAAAGGTTTTTGAATGTATAAATCATTTAAAAAAAATTATTTTAATATTTATTTAAACCCTTACTCAGGTAAAAGAAGGCCTTACCCCTGCTTTTACCAGGCATAAGATTTTCATGAGCATTCGCTGGGCAGTAGTTGGGCAAATAGCCCAACGCTCCGCCAGCAAATGTCCATTTCCTGCGGATGGGTACGATCTGTCAAGCTGAAACTTGACAGATCGCAAGTTCCGGGTTTTCGCGCATGCGCATCGCATACAGAAACCCAGAACTTGCGGGGCACCTACGGCCACGTCTGCTCCATCCCTCCACTAAAATATCCAATGTAATAAGTGCTAAATAAAAATAGTGGAAATTAACTATGATCTCTATTGTGACCGTATAGTAGTACTTTGGCATAATATTGCGCATTAGGCAAATACTGACACCTTTTTGCTGAATTATGAATTTCTTTTGTATGTTTTCTATAACAACAACAAAAAACTAGCATTTATATAGCGCCTTTAACTTAAAACGTCCCAAGACACTTCATAGGAGCGTTATCAAATAAAATTTGACACCGAGCCATATAAAGAGATATTAAGATAGGTGACCAAAAGATTGGTCAAAAAGGTAGCTTTTAAGGAGCATCTTAAAGGTGGAGAGAGAGGTAGAGAGCAGAGAGGTTTAGGGAAGGAATTCCGTAGCTTAGGGCTGGATTTTCCGCCTGGATGCGAGATGGTGGCGGGTTTGGTCTTCAGCGGGTACTGGTCCCGCTCCCGGTTGCAGCCGCCCTCCATTAATGATTTTCCTGAGATTGGCCTCATTAAGGCTGACGTGCATGCTAGCTGGCCCAATCGCACTAGGAGCCTGGATATTTAAGGAGGCCATGTCCCCCTTGCTTTTCACTTGCTTTCTTCTGCTTCTGAATGCTGGTTGCTGCAGGAATGGCAGCTCAACGGTCCAAGGCTGCTCCCCGTTTCGATGATGACTCCCTCCATGCTCTTGTGGAGGGAGTAAGAGGACAAAAGGAGGTCCTCTTCCCCTCCGATGGACGGAGGAAGCCTCTTCAGCACACAAAGGTAGCCTGGCTGCAAATTGCTGAAGAGGTAAGTGCTCGGTCTGTGTGTACACGCACCTGGGTGCAGTGTAGAAAAAGGTTCAATGATCTGATGCTCAGCAAAAGTGAGTTTAACATCACACTTACCTTCAGTCTGCTTCCCATCTCTTCTCATCCCCATCACACTGCATTGGCAACCTACTCCTGCACATCCCAACTTACCCTAACATCCCTTGCACCCTCACCCATCCCTCTCTCTCTATGTACATAATCACTTCACCATCCTACTATGCACCCCTCACACTCAATCTCACTGTTATGCAATGACAACAACTAACAACGCATAGGGAGGGACCTTGGTATTGGCACCTCACTCCATCTTTGTCTCCCTCTAAACATCTATGTTATCCATTCTTAACACTGACTCCATCAATCTCGCTGAAACTCCACTTGTGTCCCTCATTGCAGGAAAAGAGAGCCCACAATAAGAGGGAGAGAGGGAAGACAGGAGGACGCCCACCATCCCTGGCGCATCTAATGAACACTGAGGACGCAGCTCTGGAGATCGTTGGAGGTGCAGAGGAGCTGGAAGTGGGGGACAGAGAGCCAGGCACAGTACAGCAAGCTGGTGACAGAATTGATTTACAACCCTATCATTTTGGATTGATGAGTGACTGATATGGCATCTGATGCTCATAGAAATTGAGTTAAAATCATCTGCACAATGAGATGTGTCTGCTACCTAAATATCACATATCTAACTCATGCCCTTACTCCCCCACAGGACCATCAAGAGCCCCCCTCCCCACTGTCCATGAGGAAGAGCCGGAGGACTCATCAGAGGAACCTGCAGCCTCTGAGGGAACAGCGTCAGCAGAAATGAGCGCTCCCAGCACCAGCGCAGAGACACACACCTTGGTGGGTAGTTTGTGAGATAGAGTAGTGTTGTCACCTGGTGTATCACAGCTCACAAGTGAGCATCAGCAGATGGTGGAGACAGGGACAGCAGTGGAGAGTCCTCGTTGGAGGCCGCAGGGCGTTCCTAGCTCTGCTCTGCTGCATGCAGACGCTGTGCCTCTGGGGCCATCCAGAAAGAGAGCGGTGCTGGAGCTTCAGGAACAAGTGCAGGAGGCTCTGACTGGGTTTGCAACCACTGTAACTGCAAGTGTGCAGAGTGTGGAGGAGTCCATCTCAAATATGAGCAACACCATGGCGCACGCACTGGCAACTGTAGGTTCTGCCATGGAAAGGATGGCAACCTCCATGGAGGACATAAATCGCCAGACTCAGGAGAACATGGTAACACTTCTAAATAGATGGTCATCTATAGAGGATAGATGGGCATCTATTGAAGAGTGAAACCAGAGGTTCATGGACGTTCTTGTTATGAGGAATGTCAGCACAGAAATGGGTCCTCATGGCCCCACTGATGTGCAGCAAGGTGCTCTCCAGCTACTTGCTAGCAGTGAAGTGCAGGTGACCCATGAGAGGGATGGTGGTGGTCGACAACAAGGAAGTGGGGGCTTCTCTCCAAGCGCTCACACTCCCATGCCACTGCGGAGCCCTTGGTCAGAGCCCCAGATGCCTCATCCAACTGAGATGGCTGTCTCTGCCCCTGCACAGCCGCAGGAGGAGCAGACTGTTGCGGAGCCCTCCAAGGCTTCCAAGCCCAGAGGACACCCGCCAAAGGCGTCTAAGCAGGAGCAGCAAGGAAGTGAGCAAGGTGCCTCCACATCTGCTGAAGCCACAGGGGAAGCACCATGTAGAAGCACACGTAAGAGAAAGCTAAAGCACAAATAGTCACAAGGGTAGTCACTTGGGTGATTTCATAGTATACCAATTTACGCTTGTGATCTTTATTTCTAGTGTATTAAAGTTATGTGATGTCAATGATTCAATGCGTTGCCTTATGTGTGCTCAGAATTGGAAGTGTCACAGTGAGGGTTAAGGGCGCCTTTCATCTGCAGTGATGGTGGGGAGAGTGATAGGAATGCATAGTTCATTGTTCAGATGCTGTATTGTATGGAATGGAGGTCCTGCCAACCCTCATGTGCATGTGCCAGCCACATATATGTGCAGCGTAAAGTTACGCGAATCTGGCATGGATTAGTCCATCCCTTGCCTGATGGCCAGCAATGAGGTCGCGTGCTAGTAGCACTGGGACAGCCGCCTTCACCAGGTGTTCCTCTTCTGCAGCCTCATTCGGCTCTTCCTCCTCCTCTGACGAGGAGGCTGTGCTCTGTGCCACTTGTTCCTCAGGCAGTGGTAAGCCACGCTGCAGTGCGATGTTGTGCAGGGCACAGCAGACCACAATGATTCTGGACACTCTGGCTGGTGTGTATTGTAGGGCTCCACCAGATCTGTCCAAGCATCTGAAGCACATTTTGCGCAATCCTCTGATTTGCTCTATGATGCTTCTGGTGAAAATGTGGCTCTCATTGTAACGCTCCTCAGTTTCGTTTGATAGCCTCCTCATCGGTGTCATTAGCCACGTCTTCAGGGGATAGCCCTTGTCTCCAAGTAACCATCCGGAAAGTTGGGTTGGCGGATTGAAGAGCTGAGGCACAGTAGACTGCCGCAGGATGAAAGAGTCATGGCAACTGCCAGGGAACTTTGCGCAAACATGCATAATGTTCTTCCTGTGTTTACACACCAGCTGCATGTTAAGGGAGTGGAAGCCCTTGCAGTTCACAAATACAGCTGGGTTGTGATGGGGTGCCCTGATGGCCACATGTGTGCAGTCGATGACTGCCCTGCACCCTTGGGAAGCCTGCCATATTGGCAAACTGAACCGCCTGCGAGGTAACACTCGCTTCATCCGTTGAGAAGTGGATTTAATTGGCCGACTTGCCAAAGAGGGCATCGGTAACCTGCGTTATGCATCTGTGCCACTGATGTCTGCAGATGATCCCAGGAAGGACCCTGACGCAAAGAAGTTAAGGGTGGTGGTGACTTTGACAGCCACTGGTAAGGAGTGTCCACCCGTTACTCTGGGCTGCAGGTCTTGGTGCAGCATTGCGCAGATGTCTGCGATCACCTCTCGCGAAAGTCTTAGCCTCCTTTGGCACTGCTGCTCAGTCATGTTGAGGGAGCTCATCCTCTGCCTGTAAACCCTGTGTTGGGGGTATCTCCTGCGGCGCGGTGCAGCCCTGTGCTGATGGCCTCTGCCCTGTGCAGCATCAGGTGGCTCAGGAGAAGGTTGGCGCTCTTGTTGCCGGTGCTGCTGGTGTGCCTGGTTCTGCTGCTGCTCATCCTCTGAATCTGAGGACCATGATGAGAGAGTATAAATGGATCCCATTATGCTGGTGAAAATGTCACTTGAGGATGAAATGTTATAAGCACTCAGTCAAAGTGAAGCGAGGTTATGCCAAGGAGGTCACAGTGCAAATAGATCTCACAACACACACTTACAACCTCAAAACTCCTGAAAAATGTCTTCAACACAATTAGCCGTGTGGCAATATGATGTTGTGGCAATAACAAAAACGTGGCTTAAAAACGGTGAGGACTGGGCACTTAATATTCAAGGATACAAGGTGTTCAGAAAAGATAGGGAAGGAAAAAAGGGAGGTGGGGTGGCAGTGCTGATTAAGGAAGACATTGTAGTGTTGGAAAGGGAGGATGTTCTTGAGAGGACAAAGACAGAATCCATTTGGTTAGAGTTGAGGAACAAAAAGGGTATGATCACGCTATTGGGGGTATTCTATAGGCCTCCAAATAGTGAGAGGGAGATAGAGGAGCAAATCTGCAGGGAAATCACAGAGATGTGCAAGAGTTATAGAGTGGTGATATTGGGGGACTTTAATTACCCAAATATCGATTGGGATAATGCCAGGGTAAAGGCAAAGGAGAGGAAGGAATTTCTGAAATGTGTTCAGGAAAGTTTCCTTGACCAGTATGTTCTTGGCCCAACTAGGAAGGAGGCATTGCTGGATCTGGTGCTGGGGAATGAGGTGGGCCAAGTCGACCAAGTGTCTGTGGGAGAACACTTGAGTACGAGTGATCATCGTATCATAAGTTTTAGATTAGCAATGGAGAGGAGCAAGGAACAATCTAGAGCGGAACTTCTAAACTGGAATAGGGCTAACTTCAATGGGATGCGAAAGGATCTAGCCAGGGTAAAATGGAACCAAAGACTGACAGGAAAAACTGTAACGGAACAATGGGTGATCTTTAAGGAGGAGATGTTCCAAGTACAGGCTAGGTACATTCCAACAAGAGGGAAGGATAAGGGAACCAAAGCAAGGGCTCCTTGGATGAGGAGGGAGATAGAGAAGATGATGAAACAAAAAAAGAGGGTGTATATGATGCATGTCAGGTGAATTCTTCAAGGGAGAACCAGACCAAATACAATAAGTTGAGAGGGGATGTGAAGATGAAAATAAGATTGGCAAAGAGAGAATATGAGAGTAAACTGGCAGTTAACATAAAAGGAAACTCAAAAATCTTTGACCGGCATGTAAACAGTAAGCAGGTAGTAAGAGGCGGGGTGGGGCCCATTAATGACAAAGAAGGTGATATAGGCTTAGAGGCACAGGGCAAGGCTAGAATACTCAATGAGTACTTTGTATCGGTGTTTACTAAGGAGGTGGATGCTGACAAAATATCGGTAGCAGTAGAAAAGGTAGAAGCAATGGAAGGGGTGAAAATTGATAGACAGGATATACGAGAAAGGCTGGGTATGCTTAGAGTGGATAAGTCACCTGTCCAGATGGCTTGCATCCCAGGTTGCTAAGGGAATTGGGGGAGGAGATAGCGGAAGGTCTTGCCATAATTTTCCAATCTTCTCTAGATGCTGGGGAGGTGCCTGAGGATTGGAAAGTGGCAAATGTGACATCATTGTTCAAGAAAGGGTGTAAGGACAATCCTAGTAACTACAGGCCGGTCAGTTTAACATCAGTGGTGGGTAAAGTTTTAGAAACAATAATCAAGGAAATAATTAACAGGCACTTGGAGAGGTTTAAGCTAATTAAGGAGAGCCAACACGGATTTGTAAAAGGCAGATCGTGTTTGACTAATCGAATTGAATTTTTTGATGAAGTAACAGGGAGGATCGATGAAGGGAATGCAATGGATGTTATCTACATGGATTTTAGGAAGGTGTTTGACAAAGTACCATATAGAAGGCTGGTTAACAAAATTCAGGCTCATGGAATAGGTGGGTCAGTGGCAGCTTGGATAAAGAATTGACTTAAGGACAGAAAACAGCGAGTTGTGGTAAATGGCTGTTTTTCAGACTGGAGGATGGTAGACAGTGGTGTTCCCCAAGAGTCAGTGCTGGGGCCACTGCTTTTTTTGATATATATATAAATGACCTGGATATTGGAATACAAAGTAGAATTTCTAAATTTGCCGATGACACCAAACTTGGGGGTATGGCAAACAGTGATGATGATACCAATAGAAAGGCTAGCAGAATGGGCAGACAAGTGACAGATGGAATTTAAGACAGAGAAGTGTGAGGTGATGCATTTTGGCAGAAGGAACAGGGAGAGGCAATTTACACTTAATGGCACAGTTTTAAAGAGTGTGCAGGGACAGAGGGACCTGGGAGTTAATGTGCATAGGTCCATGAAGGTGGCAGGACATATTGAGAGAGTGGTTAACAAAGCATATGGGATCTTGGGTTTCATAAATAGAGGTATTGAGTACAAAAGTAGAGAAGTTATGCTGAATCTTTATAAAGCGCTGGTTAGGCCACAACTGGAGTATTGCGTCCAGTTCTGGTCACCACACCTTAGGAAGGATGTGAAGGACCTCGAGAGGTTGCAGAGGAGATTTACCAGAATGGTTCTGGGGATGGGGGATCTTAGCTACAAGGACAGGTTGGAGAAGCTGGATTTGTTTTCATTAGAGCAAAGGAGGTTGAGGGGTGATTTGATAGAGGTGTACAAGATTATGACGGGTTTGGATAGGCTAGATGGGGAAAGGCTGTTCCCACTAGTTGATGGCACAAGGACTAGGGGACACAGATTTAAGGTTTTGGGCAAGAGATACAGGGGGGATGTGAGGAAAAACATTTTTACGCAGCGAGTGGCGAGGACCTGGAACTCGCTGCCGACGGAAGTGGTGGAAGCGGACACACTCAATGTTTTCAAGGGGAGACTGGATAGGCACTTGAGGGAAATAAACTTGCAGGGCTACGGGGATAGAGCGGGGGAAGGGACTGCCTGGATTGCTCTACAGAGAGCCGGCACGGACTCGATGGGCCAAATGGCCTCCTTCTGTGCCGTTATGACTCTATGACTATGACTCTAAGCAGCTGAAGTCACGGCAGCCAATGGAGGAGCGGTTAAAATCAGGTATGAACATGAGGCCAGAATTGGAGGAGCGCTTAGATCTCGGAGGGTTGTAGGACTGGAGGAGGTTACAGAGATGTACAAAACCTTAGGTTAATTTTCAGACTTTGTGCTATCAACGAGCAAGGCTCCTCACCAGCAGTTAGCAGGCAGAAAATTACAAAATTGTGTCCACATTTATAGAGGTAATCACGTCTACTGACTGCTGCTTGTTGATCAATTAACACTGCCTTGGAGCTGAGTTATGGCAAATCCCCTTCCTATGATCAAGCACTCTACCTTACTTGAACTCTTTGCCAGTGATCAATGATATCGCTATGTTGTTGGCCAAATCACAGGTTTCATGTCCCTGAAGCTCACTGTAGCCTGTGGTATTCTTTATAATAATACAGTAGAGTTTGTGGGTTCTGTTTTGTTATATTTTTGAGGCTTGTTTTTACAGTTGCTGGCATCATATGAACTATGATAAGTGGCAGACTTCCTGAACTGACTCATGTTATGAGCTGAAGTGCTTCTGTTACACATGATCTGAATTGAATGATATCAGGTTTTAGCTCACTTGTACAACTGGAGAGTAACAGTAGCTATCTTTACCTTAATAGAAAAACATACCAGCAATTAATGATGAATAATTAGGACAAGATTGTCTTCCTGGAAAAACATATTGCTGCTCTCATGCATAAATTAAGGGGTAATTTCCTTGCTTGCAGGGGAAAATTTTAACTCCCTTTGCCCTGAAACCGGGTAGGGGGCAGTTGAAAAGTGGCAGGTCAATTACCTGCTGTGCAGGGATTTTACTGCCACTGCTTTTAACGATGCATGAGGCATCCAGGTAAATTAGGCAGGAGCCTCTGACATGTATACAAATCAGAGACCTAGGGCTGGATTTTCAATGACCCATGGAGTCGGGTTTGGAGGCGTGTGGGGGGTTAAAGTTGCAGATTCGGGGGTCCCGACCCCATCCCGCCTCCACGCAATTTTGACAAAATCAGTCGCGGGGTTCCCAACTCCGTCCTGCCTCCAAGAGGCAGGAGAGGCCATTAAAGCCCTTAACAAGCCCTAAATTGGCACTGTAATGCCATTTTGAAACGTTTTAGCTAGTTTAACCCTTTTCCGACGTGAAGTACGCCTGATGTGAAACACACCAGTGAAACCTGGCGGGAGCACAAGTGAATAGCTGACTATCAGCTGCAGGTCCACTATTACAACGGAGATGTGATGAAGGTAGTAGTAGTATTAGGTCTGAAAGTCGCCTCTGATGCTGCTGCATTGAATGTCTTCAGAGACTGCCTGGCCTTGCTGTGAGAGGCGCGGGTGCAGAACATTCTGGAGGGGGAGGGGGAACAGCCAGTTGTCGTGATACATGTTGGTACCAACGACGTAGCTAAAAAAAGGGAAGAGGTCCTACAAGTAGAATTTAGGGAGTTAGGAGCCAAGCTAAAAAGTAGGACCTCGAAGGTAGTAATCTCTGGATTACTACCAGTGCCACGTGCTAGTAAGAGTACAGAGAACAGGATAGTTAGGCTAAATACGTGGCTTGAGCAGTGGTGTAAGAGGGAGGGTTTTAAATTTTTGAGGCATTGGGACCAGTTTTGTGGTAGGTGTGACCTATACAAAAGGGACGGTCTACACCTGTGCAAAGATGGAACTGAGGTTCTCGGGGTAAATTTTGATAAAGCAGTTCGGGAGCATTTAAACTAGTATGGCAGGGGGCTAGAAACCCATGTAGTGAAATAGAGGAAAGTGAAAGGCAGACAGAAATAAATGGTAAAAAGGAGAGGAACAAAAAACAAAGGGCCAAACTAATTCATAAAAAATGTGAGCATAAAAAAAGCCTGAGGGTTTTATACCTTAATGCGAGAAGCATCAGGAACAAGGTAGATGAATTAGCTGTGGAAATAGAGGTTAATAATTATGATCTAATTGGGATTACGGAAACATGGTTGCAGGGTGAGCAGGGCTGGGAGCTTAACATACAGGGGTATTCAGTATTTAGGAAGGATCGACAAAAAAGAAAGGGAGGAGGGGTAGCATTGCTGGTAAAAGAGGGGATAAATGCAATTGAAAGGAAGGATATTAACTCAGTTAATACAGAATCTATATGGGTGGAGCTAAGAAATAGCGAGGGGCGAAAAACATTAATAGGAGTGGTATATAGGCCTCCAAATAGTAAAATAGAGGTTGGGGAAGGCATCACGAGGGAAATTAGAGAAGCGTGCAATAAGAGCACAGCTGTCATCATAGGTGACTTTAACTTACATATAGATTGGACTAGCCTAATCAGTAAAAATAATGAGGAGGAGGAATTCCTTGAGTGTTTAAGGGATGGTTATCTGGATCAATATGTCGAGGAACCAACTCGGGAACAGGCTATATTGGACTGGGTACTGTGCAATGAGAAGGGACTAATTAGTAATCTTGTTGTACGGGGACCCTTGGGTCAGAGCGATCATAACATGATCGATTTCTCACTCGAAATGGAGAGCGAAGAAATTGACTCAGAGACTCAGGTCCTGAATTTAAACAAGGGGAATTATGATGCCATTAGACGGGAACTGAGTAGGTCTGATTGGACAACGTTCCTGGGAGGACTGGAGGTAGATAAACAATGGCAAGCATTTAAAGATAGAATGACAAAATTGCAAAAATTGTTTATACCAATCTGGCATAAAAGGAAATCTAAAAAGGTGACTCAACCGTGGATAACAGGGGAAATTAGAGACAGCATAAAATCCAAAGATAGGGCGTATAAAATAGCCAAAAAACGCGCCAGAGCGGAAGATTGGGAACAGTTTAAGATAGAGCAAAGGAGGGCAAAGGGCTTAATCAAGAAGGGCAAAATAGCTTACGAAAGCAAGCTGGCGGAAAATATAAAAACTAACTCCAAAAGCTTTTATAAGTATATCAAGAGGAAAAGACTGGTGAAAACCAAAGTTGGTCCATTGCAGTCAGATACGGGGGAATATATAATGGGAAATAAGGAAATGGCAGACCAACTAAATGCATACTTTGGGTCAGTCTTTACGAAGGAAGACACAAAAAACCTCCCTGGGATATCGGGAAAAATAGGGACATTGGCAAAGGAGGAACTGACGCAAATCAATATCTCTAAGGATATGGTGTTAAGGAAGCTAAAGGGATTGAAGGCGGACAAATCCCCAGGGCCTGATAACATGCATCCTAGGGTACTGAAGGAGGTGGCCCTAGAGATAGCGGATGCACTAAGCATGATTTTTCAGAATTCATTAGACTCGGGAACAGTGCCCATGGATTGGAGGGTAGCTAACGTTACCCCACTATTCAAAAAGGGGGGTAGGGAAAAAGCAGGTAATTACAGACCTGTAAGCCTTACATCAGTTGTGGGCAAAATGCTGGAGTCCATCATTAAGGATGAAATAGCCGAGCACTTAGCAAATGGGGACAGGATAGGACAGAGTCAACATGGATTTACAAAGGGTAAATCGTGCTTGACTAATCTATTGGAATTTTTTGAGGGAGTAACTGGTAAAATAGATGGGGGAGAGCCAGTAGATGTGGTGTACCTGGACTTCCAAAAGGCCTTCGATAAGGTCCCACATAAAAGATTAGCATGGAAAATTGAAGCTCATGGGATAAAGGGGAAAGTATTGACGTGGATAGAGAACTGGCTGTCAGATAGAAAACAGAGAGTTGGAATAAACGGCTCATTTTCTGAATGGCAGGCAGTAACAAGTGGGGTACCACAGGGATCTGTCCTGGGTCCCCAGCTGTTCACAATTTATATTAATGACCTGGATCAGGGAGTCGAATGCAGCATTTCCAAATTTGCAGACGACACTAAACTAGGAGGGGGGGTGGGCTCAGAGGAGGAGACCAGGAAGCTCCAGAGCGATTTGGACAGACTGGGTGATTGGGCGGATAAATGGCAGATGCACTATAATGTGGACAAGTGCGAAGTTATCCACCTTGGGTGCAGGAACGGGAGGGCAAATTATTATTTAAATGGCAATAAATTGGGAGAGGGGGAAGTACAGAGAGACCTGGGTGTTCTTGTACACCAGTCACTGAAGGCGAGCATGCAGGTGCAACAGGCGGTCAAGAAGGCAAACGGTATGCTGGCCTTCATAGCAAAAGGGTTGGAATACAGGAACAGGGATACCTTGCTGCAGCTGTACAGGGCACTGGTGAGACCACACCTCGAGTACTGTGTACAGTTTTGGTCGCCTCATCTGAGGAAAGATGTTCTTGCCATGGAGGGGGTGCAGCGGCGATTCACCAGGCTGATACCAGGAATGGCGGGATTGACCTATGAGGAGAGACTATGTAGTTTAGGGATGTACACACTGGAGTTTAGAAGATTGAGAGGGGACCTCATAGAAGTGTATAAAATTCTGACAGGTCTAGACAGATTAGATGCAGAAGGAATGTTTCCCTTGGCGGGTGAGAACAGAACTAGAGGACATAATTTAAGGATAAGGGCTAAACCATTTAGGACAGAAATGAGGGGGAATTTCTTCACTCAGAGAGTGGTGAACCTGTGGAACTCATTGCCACAGAGGGCAGTGTACGCCAGCTCATTAAATATATTTAAGAGGGAATTAGATATATTTCTACAGGCAAAAGGGGTTAAGGGTTACGGAGAGAAGGCGGGGACGGGATACTGAATTGAAGGATCAGCCATGATCTCATTAAATGGCGGAGCAGGCTCGAAGGGCCGGATGGCCTACTCCTGCTCCTATCTTCTATGTATCTATGTATCTATGTAAAATCATAGAATCATAGAAAGTGTTCCAAGGCACTTCACAAGAGTGTTATCAGACAAAATTTGACACTGAGCCACATAAGGAGATATTAGGACAGATGACCAAAAGCTTGGTGAAACAAGTAGGTTTTAAGGAGCGTCTTAAAGGAGGAGAGAGAGGTCGAGAGGTGAAGAGGTTTAGGCTTAGGCAGCTGAAGGCACAACCGCCAATGGAGGGGCAAAGGAAACTGGGGATGCATAAAAGGCCAGAATTGGAGGAACGCAGAGTTCTCGGTGCAATAGCTTCTCTTTCAGCTCCCCCACTGTTAACTCTGGTGTCCCCCAAGGATCGATCCTTGGCCCCCCTCTTATTTCTCATCTACATGCTGCCCCTCGACGACACCATCCGAAACACAACGTCAGCTTCCACATGTACACTGATGACGCCCAGCTTCACCTCACTAACCTCTTGACCTCTCTCTCCTCCTTTAAGATGCTCATTAAAACCTATCTGTTTCACCAAGCTTTTGGTCAGCTGCCCTAATATCTCCTTATGTGGCTCAGAGTCAAATTTTGTCTGAGAACGCTCCTGTGAAGTGCCTTGGAATGAGGCATGAGGAGATTACAGAGATAGGGAAGGGTGAGGCCATGGAGGGATTTGAACACAAGGATGAGAATTTTGAAATTGAGGTATTGCTGAACCGGGAGCCAATGTAGGTCAGCGAGCACAGAAGCGATGGGTGAATGGGCAGCAGATTTTGGATGAGCTCAAGTTTACGGAGGGTGGAAAATGGGAGGCCGGCCAGGATAGCCTTGGAATAGTTGAGTCTGGATGTAACAAAGGCATGGATGATGGTTTCAGCAGCAGATGGGCTGAGAAAGGGACGAGATGGGCGATATTATGGAGGTGGAAGTAGGTAGTCTTGGTGACATAGAGGATTTGGGGTCGGAAGCTCAGCTCACGGTCAGATTGGATGCTGAGGTTGCGAACAGTCTGGTTCGGCCTCAGACAATGGCTAGAGAGGGGGATGGAATCGGTGGCTAGGGAACGGACTTTCTGGCAAGGGGCCAAAGACAATGGCTTCAGTCTTCCCAATATTTAATTGGAGGAAATTTCTGCTCATCCAATACTGGATGCTGGACAAGCAGTGTGATAAATCAGAGGCAGTGGAGGGGTTGAGCAAGGTGGTGGTGAGGTAGAGCTGGGTGTCGTCAGCGTACATGTGGAAACTGACACTGTGTTTTGGTTGATGTCGTCGAGGGGCAGCATGTAGATGAGAAATAGGAGGGGGAAAAGGATCGATCCTTGGGGGATTCCAGAGTTAACAGTGGGGGAGCTAGAAGAGAAGCCATTGCAGGAGATTCTCTGGCTAGGTCTGGATAGATTAGAATGGAACCAGGCGATGGCAGTCCCACTCAACTGGACAACGGAGGAGAGGTGTTGGAGGAGGATGGTGTGGCCAACCATGTCAAAGGCTGCAGACAGCTCGAGAAGGATGAGAAGGGATAGTGAGTGCTCTTCCGTTCCCATGAGGAAAGTCTCGGCCTCTGCTGCCCTGGGCTCCTCATCACCTTCCCACCAGCAAGGCCCTGCCAGGGAGTTTCCATAACATGTCGGCTAGTATGGCAGAGTCCACTACCAACTTGTGTGGGGTTTTCAGGCACGGCATTGACAATCTGCAGTCAACCATGCAAGGGTGTGGTCATCTCAGTAGATGCTGCAGCTGAACCCTCCTTGCAGGAGTCTGTGGCACTAATAATAGCGAGGGTGAAATTGGATAGCGCCGGCCTTCTCCATTTGTGCTCAAAAATGAGAAATGGAAAAGAAAGTCTGGTGAGATGTAAAATGGGCGGTTCAGTCACAACCACCTGTTTTTCACTCGACAATACAAGTTAAAATGATCCACTTTAGCTGCAGCATTTGCCGGAAACCCCGCCCGGAACGGGTTTGGGTCAGACCCAATCTGATATTCCTCTCTATTGAAGTCAATTTGGAAGGGGCGTCCAAACCGAATCCACCACATTCCTGCTGGGCTGATTAAGTTAAAATTGGGGCTTTGCTCTCCCATATCCTCTGCTTGTATTCAGACACAGAAACCATCTTGGATGGGTTAAACACTCTGAATGAAAAAGTGGAATGATCATTAATGAAGACTACAGGAGCTTATCCAGGTACAATGATCTCAGCAGATAACCATTGAGGTGTTTTCCGAGCAACTGACCTCTCCTGAACAAAGCAGTGTTGGTGCACAGATAGTTCTGATTAGTGCCCTTGTTAGTGGAACTCCTGTAGTGCAGCCAATCCAGCTGCAGCATTATAATCCTCTGCTACAACTCAAAAAGTGTCAAGCACAACCAAGGCAAGCACCTCGCCTGCTGCAGGGCCTTCCAGTTTTGTGTCACATGAAGGTAATTCGTCTTCTCAATCCCCTAGCCTTCAGGCTGGAATAGCAGTGGCCTTTTCTTTGTGTAAACCCTAAAGGCAAGGAACATGGACAGGTAGGCAAAGAAGCACCAAAGTAAATTTAATGGAAAAAAAATCGCGGATAGCATGGTGACGGTTTCCCACTTTGCACAGCCAGCAGCCGAGGCTCCCTGCCAGCAGCATGAATTCAGATGATCAGCCATTAATTGCCAAAGACAGGGCTATGTTACCTAAGGAATGTCCCTCTAGCTCTGCTTGTAGGATAAGGCATGACTGAGTGACATACATCCCTGGTCAACCATAGCCTCTGCACCCACTGGTCTTCTGTGAGTTCCAGGTAGTTTGCCCTGACCCTCAAGTGCAATCCCATGGGTATTTGCTACCAGGATGGATCGACTTTTGTGCAATCTTCTTTCCCTTCCAGCCCTAACTTGCTGGTGCTAGTGCACTGAAAACAAGCAAAATAATCCATTTCTGCTGCAAACATTCAAAGTCACTGCTGCTGATGCTTTTTAAAGTCACATTGAGAATCATGCAGACATTGACCAGCACTGTTTGGAATAAAAACATGGAGGAATACCTGCAAAGGAATGCCTTCAATCGTTAGTTAATCAGTCTTAACTACCTGTTTTCCTTTAAAATGAATAGACATTAAAGATTTCAGCATTCATTTCCCTGCAGTGGTGAAATACTAACTCACTTCTAACACTCCTTACTTTGCTTTCCCTGGCATTTGTCACCTATAGGTAATAAGTTAAATGGAGGACAGAACCCCTGTGTTCACTTTTTTGTGCAGTTAGATTATGTCTTCTTTTAGCTGCATTTTGTGCCTTTGGGTCAATATTATGGAGTAGAACTTGTGGCTCGATTTTCTCTCCACTAAACAGACATTGGGAGAAAAGAAATAGAAGTATGTTGGGTCAAAATCCCTTGATCCCACTCTGCCGCCATAACTGTAGCAGAGCAAGGCTCAGGCCCCACTGACAACTCACGCTCCTGATCCCGCCAGAGTATTTTAGGTCAAAGCAGGGTCGCCTAAATTTAATAAATCAGGCAGGTGCCCACACCAAAATTGGCACATCTTGGGTGCTCGCTAAAAGGGGAATGCAAGATGCAACACCTGACAGCCACTGAGGGGAGTAGCTAGTATAAACGGCTTAAAACACATTGGTTGGCAGCTAATTGGCACCCTTTATTGGAGAGCCGAATGAAAAAAAAACAGTCAGCACAAACTGGGGCCTTCTAGGCCAGCCTGAAGACTTTTATGGGCCCCACTTCAGCTGATCTTTGGACTTGGATGTTGGTTTATTGGTTTGTACCAGGTCACTGGCTGTTCAGCAGGTGGGAGCTGTGGGTTATCCAGTGGGTGGCACAACCCCACTGGCCTGGCACTACCACCATCCTGTAGGAAATCCCCACTCGTGTCTTCGTGGTGCAGGCCCAGCAGTTCCGGGTCCCACTCCACTTGCCGCCCCTGCTGGTCTAGTCCTACCGTTTTTGCAGCTGGACGACACCCCAGGACCTGAGAAAATTCAGGCCTCCGTCTTCATAATAAGATTTCTTGTGTACCTGAGCACCACCATCTACTTTTGTGACTACTGTCTACCTCCTGACCCTCAAAACTGTTAAAATCCTTCTTTCTCCTCAGTTAAGTATTTGAGTTACTGAGCCCCAAAACCCTTGGGTCACAATCCTGGCAGTTAGACTGAGATTGTGCCTGACAATGTCCTCCGGTGCTGTCCCTGCTGCTGGGAGGGAATATATTGGCATGGGTCAAGAGGGAGCAAACATCACTTTCGGCTCATTTCTGATGCTGCCCGACCATGACTGCTGGATACTCGAGTGCCCACCCACCCATGGTTACCAAGGCCGCCCCCTCCACCAATGATCCCGGTCATAAGCAAAGTCCTATTGGCCCCCTAAGTAATATTTGTCAATTCTTTAAAAATAAATGTGTATCTTTTTGTGGGACCAGGCTGCTTGCCTGGTCTGGACTCTCTGAGTGGGCCACAAATATGCCCTTGTGTAGGTCAGTATGCCTCCACTCATTCCAGGTACCAGCCGCCACGACAACGCGTGGTCCTGAGGCACAGGAGCAGGAACTTCCCCACTCCTGACTCCACCCTTGCAAGGAGCAGACAAAGGTTCTGCCTCTCACAAGGAAGCCCGGAAACCCCTGGAAACGGCAGAGGCCAAATGAAACCACCAGAACACCCAAGGAATTTCACGGTCACTATATTCTCTGTTCTAATTACACAATATAAGTGCCACTTAGAAGAATTTGTTAAAGGGAGATTCTGCTTGAGAATAGTTCAAAATGTGTTTTCATTAAAAATGCAACAATAAACCAAATACAAAATTAAGAAGAAGGTGACTTTCCCTGGACACTTTAGGCTCTAAAGAGCCTCCAAGGTGGCCAATATGGGGTTTTGAGCTGCAATGCCGATTTAGCCCGCATTTAGCGCAAGACACCACCTTGGTAAAGGAGTTGAAGCGAGCGCTAGGAACAGCCGCCCGGAGGATCATCAAGGGGCTGATGGCCAACTAAATTGTCTGCTAGCGCTCATTAAAGAGGCTGCACAGCATTTTGGTGGCTCACGCTTCAAATAACGCCCTCTCCTAACAGCGACCAGCTGAATAGGAGTAAACAAGACGTTGCTGAGGATTTCAAGTGCTACTTAAAGCTATGCTCAGATTTCACTGTTCACTTGCTGCTGGAGGTTTGAAGAGGACTTTTTAAACGCATCGGGAGACTTTCTGGGACACTTTGTCAAGACTTCACCAACACTCCATCAATATTTATTCTGAAAATTCTCTGAGCACTTCACCTATAAAGAGTGAATGCTGTGCTATTCTACCTTATTGGAGACATTATAGGAGTCACCAGGTGAAAGGGAGTGCTTGGTCATGGGCATCTTGCTAGAGGTCCCCTTGGTCTGCAGGGGGAATGGGAGGAGGACATGAGGCCATGAGAGCAGCACCAGAGGGACAGGAGGGACAGGAGGCCTCTTTCCCCCCTGCGGGTACAGGACATCCCTCCGCCTCTGGACCTCCTCCACCAGGACCTCCAGTGCCGTGTCCCTTGGTCCCTGAGCCACGCTGAAACCTCCTGTTGTATGTCAGCTGACACACTCCACACCTTCAGTGGAAGTGGGTGCATGGAGCCCACATATACTGCTCTGTGGAAATTGCTTCTCATCAGCGCTTGAGTGCTGAACCTGCAGGTATCTGTTTCAGCCCCTCCAGGCAAGTTCAAATTATGGTAATCAACAATTAGGCCCAAAATTGCATGCTAAATCCAGACTTTCAAACAGGTGTGTCTTATTAGCACTTAGCGTAAAATTTTCACCCTTTAACCAAAATAACCCCCAACCTATCCATACCACTTGCTTCAAGGTGATAATTCATTATTACTGTGAGTTGACCAAAATTTTATAGGAAGAATAGTTTAGTTAAAATATGCAATTCAGTAATAATTGGTGCAGTGTGATAAGACGAGTTGCAAAACCATTGCTTGTGGTTTTGTTGCATTTTTAATGATTATTAGATAACATAAAAATATACAGATAATCTAGAATAAAAGCTTTGCCTTGAGCTGTCAATTTACCTCATGAAATCTGCAGTGCAACATCTACCATAATACTTCCAAGTAGTCTGGGAACCCCAAAAGTCTTTACTCCTTTCATGGACAGAGTCTGACCTACCAAGGCCAAATCTACTAGTATCTGTTCATTATATTGAATTCCTAATGACTCAGTATGGAATGGCAAAAGGTTAGTGGCTTGAATTCTGCTAACAATATCCAGCCTGTCAGATGGATGATCCATAACAGCATGTTATAAACACTTCCTGCCAGCAGCAAAAGAGTAAACTGGTATGTCAACAATTATTTTAAAAAAATGTAGTACACAAAACATGCAGTGAAAGATTTTACAGGTTAAAGGATCTGTTCAATTTGTCTATCTTGGCCTTATCAAAACTGAAATCTCTTCCCCAAACCTGGGCTTACAATCAAAAGGCAGTCTATCTGGAATTTGGACTACAGGTGATGTTATGTCAATGAAATGTTTCCATTGGTGTGGTATCCTCAAAGTTTGGGTTGTTTCACATGACAGACATCATCAGTTACACTTGAACTATTGCCGTCCAATTGAACTGCCGATTGATATTTCTCTTACGTAGATCATTCCGTAACTCTCAAACATATATATTTTGTGAATTTTGTCTTCATCAAACTGAAGGGTGTTAGTACTGAAGAATGGAACTATTTCTGGTTTCAGGCACTGTTAAAAGTTTCAGGCCTGCCTTAGATATTTTCTCAGATACAACGGTGCTAATCACTCCACTATGTGGCCTGAACATTTGGGCCCGGATTTTGCGGTCGGCAGCGTAATTAAGGATTACGCCACCGGCATCCGAACTGAATGCATACTTACCTGTTGCGAGGCCCCAAAGGAAAAGTTGCTGTCAGACGCTGCAGAGTTGAGCGCAGCATAGTGGCCCGCCGATCCCAGGGGCACACCGTGTGCGGAAGTGTACCTGGGATCACGTGGGCCGGTGCTCCAATCAGCAAACAGAAGGTCTCTCATTATTTATAACATAGATGTGTATGCACATTAAATCCCGGAAGGCTCTAGTAATGAGGGTTTTCTTTTTGCCTTTCCTCCATTTTCTGTACGGATTTTTTTTTAGCTTATGCTCCGCATCGATACAAAAAAAAGTATAACCCTCAATATAGTAACCGCTTCCTCTGACAACCGCTTCCTCCAAACACAATGCTATTAGAGACTGTTAGTCCTTGCACTTCAGCACTTTGAAAATAACCTAAATTTGTGATTTTGCTGTCTAGGTGTGTGCAGAATGCATTTTGTAAGGCTTCTACATTTTCATTTCTGTCCTCCCAACAAAAACATTTTAAAAACCTGAGAATTGCTTTCTTCAAAAATCTATTGGAAGGCAGTTCTTTACTTTTCATGGACATAATTCTATGGGAAATACTTCCATTTCTGGCCTCATATAGCTTTTAACATTACTTGGATTTGTCAGGAGGTATCCCCTTACGCTGTGCAAACAGGCCCTGTTCCTGTTTGCACCAGCCGTCAAATTTTCAGACGTAATTGCTGGGCAGTTGGTGGGCAATTAGTTCAACTCTGCACCAGCAGTTAGGATTTCAATGTTGGTGCGGATCATCTGTCACTTCGTAACTTGACAGATTGCACGTTCAGGATTGCACATTTGGAAATCCCGAACTTGCTGTCCATTTCAAAGGCGGTATAATGGCATACTCTGAGAGTGTGCTGTCGTACCGACCACAAATTCTGGCCCCTAATGTTCAGGCTTGTACTGTTTACTATCTAATTCGTGTAAGGACAGGACCCCATTGTGATCTGAACTGAAGATTGTGTTTTTCACATTTTATTTTATGGGCAGTTAATCATCATGGTAACAGATGTAATTAAATCTCGCCTTCATTCAACTAACAGGAGAACCCTCCTTGAGAACAAGAAAAATAATTTTAAATATATGCCACATTATCCCTATCAGTGGGATCACTTAGTTTTCTCTTTTTTCTATTCGTTCCTGGGATGTGGGCGTATTTCCCATCCCTAATTGCCCATCCCTAATTGCCCTTGAGAAGGTGGTGGTGAGCCGCCTTCTTGAACCGCTGCAGTCCTTGTGGTGAAGGTACTCCCATAGTACTGTTAGGGAGTGAGTACCAGGATTTTGACCCAGCAATGATGAAGGATCGGCGATATATTTCCAAGTCAGGATGATATGTAACTTGGAGGGGGACTTGCAGGTGATGGTGTTCCCATGCACCTGCTGCCCTTGTCCTTCTAGGTGGAAGAGGTCGTGGGTTTGGGAGGCGCTGTCGAAGAAGCCTTGGCGAGTTGCTGCAGTGCATCTTGTAGATGGTTCACACTGCAGCCACGGTGCGCCGGTGGTGGAGGGAGTGAATGTTTAAGGTGGTGGATGGGGTGCCAATCAAGTGGGCTGCTTTGTCCTGGATAGTGTCGAGTTTCTCGAGTGTTGTTGGAACTGTACTCATCTAGGCAAGTGGAGAGTATTCCATCACACTCCTGACTTGTGCCTTATAGATGGTGGAAAGGCTTTGGGGAGTCAGGAGGTGAGACACTCGCCACAGAATACTCAGCCTCTGACCTGCTCTTGTAGCCACAGTATTTATGTGGCTGGTCTAGTTAAGTTTCTGGTCAATGGTGACCCCCAGGATGTTGATGGTGGGGGATTCCGCAATGGTAATGCCGTTGAATGTCAAGGGGAGGTGGTTAGTCTCTCTCTTGTTAGAGATATGATGCGGAGATGCCGGCGTTGGACTGGGGTGGACAAAAATGAGAAGTCGCACAACACCAGGTTATAGTCCAACAGATTTATTTAAAATTACAAGCTTTCGGAGCTGTCGCCCCTTCGTCAGGCAAAGTTACTGTGAGAGAATCTATCAGAATTCACAGAATATAAAAACACAGAGAAAATGCATAGATTAAATCTTTCCCTACATCAAAGACACACTAAGAGCACAGCCAAGACAATGATATGTGTCCCAGGGGGTCCAACGCGTCAGAACACCTGCTGGCTGCATATCCTCTCCATTTTTTGTGTTTGTTTCTTGTGTTTGTTTGTTTGTTTTTTTTTTAAAACTGGAAAGACCGGCAACGATGTCAAGTCACGTTCTATAGCGTGACATGAACCCGATGTCCCGATTGAGGCCGTCCTCATGAGTGTGGAACTTGGCTATCAGTTTCTGCTCGATGATTTTGCGTTGTCGTGTATCACGAAGGCCGCCTTGGAGAACGCTAACCCGCAGATCCGAGGCTGAATGTCCTTGACTGCTGAAGTGTTCCCCGACTGGGAGGCAACCATCCTGCTTGGCGATTGTTGCGCGGTGTCCGTTCATACGTTGTCTCAGTGTCTGCATGGTCTCGCCGATGTACCATGCTCTGGGGCATCCTTTACTGCAACGTATCAGGTAGACAACGTTGGCTGAGTCACATGAGTATGTACCATGTACCTGGTGGGTAGTGTCCTCACGTGTGATGACGGTATCTGTGTTCATGATCTGGCATGTCTTGCAGAGGTTGCCGTGGCAGGGTTGTGTGGTGTCGTGGTCGCTGTTCTCCTGACAGCTGGGTAATTTGCTGCGAACGATGGTACTTTTGAGGTTAGGCGGCTGCTTGAAGGCGAGTAGTGGAGGCGTGGGATGGCCTTAGTAAGGTGTTCGTCGTCATCGATGACATGTTGAAGGCTGCGAAGAACATGGCGTAGTTTCTCCGCTCCAGGAAGTACTGGATGACGTAGGGTACTCTGTTGGTTGTGTCCCGTGTTCGTCTTCTGAGGAAGTCTGTGCGGTTTTTCGCTGTGGCCCGTCGGAACTGTCGATCGACGAGTCGAGCGTCATATCCCGTTCTTACGAGGGCGTCTTTCAGTGTCCGTAGGTGTCCATCGCGTTCCTCCTCGTCTGAGCAGATCCTGTGTATTCGCAGGGCTTGTCCATAGGGGATGGCTTCTTAACGTGGTTAGGGTGGAAGCTGACCTTATGTTGGAGGGAAGGTCATTGATGAAGCAGCTGAAGATGGTTGGGCCTAGGACACTGCCCTGAGGAACTGGTGCAGCGATGTCCTGCGGCTGAGATGATTGGCCTCCACCAACAACAAACATCTTAGTTTGTGATAGGTATGACTCCAGCCAGTGGAGAGTTTTCCCCCTGATTCCCATTCTTGTCAGCCTTCTGATCCTTATCAGCTCCGGGCTTGAAGTGAGTGGGTTTTTCCTTCCTAGGCCCATCTCCCTTCCCTTGCTCTAGCTAGGAGACTGACTGTCCATGTGTTTCCTTTTCTTTTGTTTCTGTGTGTCCAGAATGTGGGAGGTCTATCCATCTGAATTATTCACTGACTCATCAGTGGGCCTGTGAATAAAATCAGTTGCTTCTCCTTCCCTTGGGGTGCAGGTTTAAAGAAAACATCTCCTGCTATTCTCAAAATGAATATGTACCATCCTAATTTAATGGGCCGGAAATGAGACAAATCACCACACTGGCTAAGTTTGAAGTAGAAGTTGAGCCATGACATTCCACAAACTGGCTTTCCCAGTATTAATACAAACATCAATGGCTGCAGCCTGTGGCATTTTTAAAACCTGTGTGAAATCATTTTGTTTTACACTTAAACATAACTCATTTGAAAATCCTTTCATAAAGACAAAAGATCAAAAATCCTGAAATGTGATCAGCACAAGCAATCCAAGTCAGATGGAATATAGTTGATGCAGGGTAAAGCTCTCTCCGCTCTGCCCAAACAATGTGCCTCAGTCTCAGA
Source organism: Squalus acanthias (assembly GCA_030390025.1). Taxonomy (NCBI): domain Eukaryota; kingdom Metazoa; phylum Chordata; class Chondrichthyes; order Squaliformes; family Squalidae; genus Squalus; species Squalus acanthias. The sequence goes on from CM059433.1 coordinate 96,537,371, forward strand.
AGAACACCTCCTACTGCATCAATGTGACTTTTTCCGTTTCCCACACCAAGATCTGGCATTTCTAACTGACATCACCGGTTTAGTGCCAAATTAGGGGAAGTTTTGTATGTGAACCCATACCCACTGGGAACTGGATTGAGGCTTCCGAAACTAATTTCACATAAAACCTTTACAACCAGCAGAGAAAGAAGGCTTTCATTACCTCGGTCTGTATCCAGATTCAAAGATCAAAGGCACTTTATTTTTTAAAATAAGAATTTTTATTAGAATCCTTCCCCATACATTATATACATAGCCAATCAACAATATAATGGACAAACAAAACAGGACTAAGGTGTGTATTATACTATTACTGATAACTAATGAACAACAAAATGAAAAAATATACTTCAACATAATTGTAGGGCATGGCTTACAAGAGCATTCCCCTTATAACACGCATCATTTTTCTTTATAAGAAATATATAATTATGTTTTTATGTATGTCAACACAGGAACTATTCATACTGATTTTATGAATTAAGTTCCAATTGTAGACCATTGATGATGGCTGGGTTTTAAAACTAATCATTGTTGGAAAAGAACATCACAAAAAGTTGCCCGATGTCAGCCAGTGAAAAGATGGTTGGAGAGAAAATATGTTCCTGCTGGGAAGAATAATAGTAAATTGGAGCGGTGCAAGACAAGAGAAAAGTTGCCAGGATGGCAGTCATATGTTTGAAGACCTGGCCTCAGCAATGTGACGGAGTTAATAGTTTAGCAAAGATCTGATCCTTCATTGGAAAATTCCTAGACATCACAGTCAACATTACTGAAGTAAAAGGACAGCATTGCTTTTTAAAGTTTAATAAATTGGGAGGCTTTGTCATTATGGCTATGCATCCTGAAAACAATAGCTTACCCAGCATCAAATAACTCTTGCTTGTGTTTGTTGATGTTTATCCATTAGTAACCTCCGAAACGTTGATGCAATCACTGTTGTACGTTATAATATTGTTGAAATATTTAAATTCGTATAAGAGCTTATTCTAAGGTAAACTAAACTGTTTGTCTGTTGTTTCAACAGCAGGGAGAAGCATGAAGGCATTCTTTTGTGTTTATTTTTGCAATAGCTATTCAATCTTGTGCAACTTCCTAAACTTTGAATGATATTATTATTATACTTTATAGACTCAGAATGTTATTCTATTAAAGTCTGCTGCATCACAAAGGGGCACTGGGTTGGCGTTCTGCTGTGCAGGTTGATGTGAAGTATGTTTACATGAATTAGTTCAATTTGTTTTGGGAGACCGATAGTTACAAAAAAAAACCCACAATAAATAACAAACTACTCTGATACCTTCTTTATCATGAGACCTGAATATTCTACATTTACATTACGATCATAAATTTAAACTTAACTTCTTGTTTCTGTAACCTACCTTTTTTGTTGAATTTCATGAATATGCAGGGTACAGCAGTGCAGTGGTTGCGTGCCTGGAGTACTAATCCAGGAGGTTTTGTCAGTCCAAAGCTCACCATGAAAATTTGAGAATTTGAATTCAGTTTTTTTTAAATCTGGAAGTAAAAAGCTGGTATCAGTAAAAGTGACCGTGAAGCTGTCGAATTGTTGTAAACACCCAGCTGGTTCACTATATCCTTTAGGAAAGGAAGCCTGCTGTCCTTACCCAGACTGGTCTATATGTGATTCCAGTCCCACATCAATGTGACTCTTAACTGCTCTCGGAAGTGTTGCATCAAAATGCTCTGTGCAGCTGTTCAAGAAGAAGGCCCAACACCACCATCTCAGGGTAACGTGGAAAGGAGAATAAATTTTGGCCTTGCCAGCAAGGCCCACATCTCAAAAATTAATTCTTAAAAATAGCAGAGTTAGGTGCAGAACCTATGGCCACCTTCTTCTAAGTGTCCCTCTAAATGGACGCCTGCTCTGTGTTCCAACAAGAAAATAAAGCAGAATGACGGCTATGCCCCCTCATACCTAATTAACATGGCTGTGCCTGCTTTGAGCATCATCCTTCAACACCTCTCATGAGATCCTGGGAAATTTAAAGAAAAGGGAGACCCAGCTTAATCACAGAATCATAGAATCATAGAATAGTACAGCACAGAAGGAGGCCATTCGGCCCATCGAGTCTGCGCCAGCTCTTTCGGAGCAATTCAGTTACTCCCACTCCCTTACTCTTTCCCCATATCCCTGCAATTCTTTCTCCTTCAAATATTTAGCCAATTTCCTTTTGAAGGCTACTATTGAATCTGTATCCACCACCCTACCAGGCAGGGCATTCTAAGTCCTAACTACTCATTGCGTAAACAAGTTTTCCTCATATCGCCTCTGGTTCTTTTGCCAATCACCTTAAATCTGTGCTCTCTCGTTATCGACCTTTCAGCCATTGGAAACAGTTTCTCTTTATTTACTCTACCTAAATCCTTCATGATTTTAAACACCTCTATCAAATCTCCTCTTAGCCTTCTCTGCTCCAAGGAGAACAACCCCAGTTTCTCCAGTTTATCCATGTGACTGTAATCCCTCATCCCTGGAACCATTCTAGTAAATCTCTTCTGTACCCTCTCCAAAGCCTTCACGTCCTTCCTTATTTATAAAGCCCAGGATCCCATATGTTTAATTAACTGCTTTGTTCACCTGTCCTGTCACATTCAGAGATTTGTGGACAAGCACCCCCAGGTCTCTCTGTTCTTGCACCCCCTTTAAAATTGTACCATTTAGTGTGTATGGTCTCTCCTCATTCTTCCTACCAAAATGTATCACCTCGTACTTCTCTGCATTGAATTTCATCTGCCATGTGTCCATCCATTCTACCAGCCTGTCTATGTCTTCTTGAAGTCTATTACTATCTTCCTCACTGTTTATCACACTTCCAAGTTTTGTGTCAGCTGCAAATTTCAAAATTTTGAAATTGTGCCCTGTACCCCCAAGTCCAAGTCATTACAACAACTCTCTTGTTTTCTATCCCTCAGCCAATTTTGTATCCATGCTGCTACTGCCCCTTTTATCCCATGGGCTTCAATTTTGCTAACAAGCCTAGTATGTGGTACTTTATCAAATGCCTTCTGAAAGTCCATGTACACCACATCAACTGCACTGCCCTCACCCACCCTCTCTGTTACCTCATCAAAAACTCAATCAAGTTAGTCAAATTCTATTTGCCCTTAATAAATCCGTGCTGGCTCTCCTTTATTAGTCCATGCTTGTCCAAGTGGTTATTAATTTTCTCTCGGATTATTGTTTCTAAAAGCTTCCCCACCACTGAAGTTAAACTGACTGGCCTGTAATTGCCAGGTTTTTCCTTCTCCCCTTTTTTGAACAAGGGTGTAACATTTACAATCCTCCAGTTCTTTGACACCACCCCCGTATCTAAGGAGGTTGGAAGATTGTGGCCAGCACCTGTGCAATTTCTACCCTTACTTCCCTCAGCAACCTAGGATGCATCCCATCCGGACCGGGTGACTTATCCAAGGGTATAATGGGTCTCCAAATATTTTTGTTCTGCTTTGTGCCCAGAAACTGAGTGACCCCCCAGGCACAACAGAGAAGAAAATCGGTCCTTAGGTTTGATCCTTGGTTTTTGGTACAGGAACAGGTGTGATGAGATGCACAGTTGGTCACAGTATCCCCAAGCTGGAGAGAGGATTGTCGTCCAACAATAACCCTTGGTGTAAAGTGTTCATGTGGAGGTTGCATGAGGCAAAGATCGTGATCATTGTGATGAACCCACTCACTGTTCAGTCGCATATGAAAAATGGGCACTTGGTTGACACCACGGGATAGAATTTTCACGGGGTTCTCCTGATCTCCTACTATAACTTCGGTGGATGAATCACGGAGCCCCCAGAGAAATAGTATAAAGATCCCCTTTAGGAAACTGCAGGTGTAGTTGTGAAACTATAGTTTAAATCATTAGATTCAGAAGAAGAGAATAAGGGAAGAAATCAGTGAGAACAAATAAAGAAGAAAATAACAATAGGGTCATTTTGGAAAAGTACACAAAAAGCAATATAACACATTGTTGTGATAACTTGGAGCTGGTTGTGTAATGAACTCTCTTATTCAATCAATAGGTTCCTTACTGATCCATGGCTCTTTATTTTAATCTTCAGAAAATATAGTAAAACACAATGGGCTGGATTTTGAATGACCCATGGAGTCGGGTTTGGAGGCGTGTGGGGGGTTAAATTTGCGGGGTCTGGGGTCCCAACCCCATCCCGACTTCATCCCGCCTCCACGCAATTTTGACAAAATCAGTCGCGGGGTTCCCGACTCCGTCCCGCCTCCAAGAGGCGGGAGAGGCCATTAAAGCCCTTAACAAGCCCTAAATTGGCTCTGTAATGCCATTTTGAAACGTTTTAGCTAGTTCAACCCTTTTCCGACGTGAAGTACGCCTGATGTGAAACACTCCAGTGAAACCTGGTGGGAGCACAAGTGGATAGCTGACTATCAGCTGCAGGTCCACTATTACAACGGAGATGTGATGAAGGTAGTAGTAGTATTAGGTGTGAAAGTCGCCTCTGATGCTGCTGTATTGAATGTCTTCAGAGACTGCATGACCTTTGCTGTGAGAGGACTTGGACATTCTTTCTTTCTTTCTCTCTCTCTCTCTCTCTCTCTCTCTCTCTCTCTCTCACTCACTCACACACTCACACATTTTGCATCCAGGTCCACTCACATCAAAAGCCAGGCAGGTCCTCTCTCACCAACAGCCAGACAGTCTCTGAGACCAGGCAGTCAGCAATGATGACATCATCAGAGGCGACTTTCAGACTGAAACCACTAATTAGTTCATGGGTTCCCATATGCTGGAACTCAATTGCCCAATTAAGTGAAAATTGCATCATTCATCCATATTAATCTGGAGTCGGGGGGGAACACGAAATGCGGATGACACGACCCCAACCCGACCCCAAGACAAAATCCAGCCCCAGAATAGAACTGATTCAAACCAGTTATGTGATTAACAAAGTATGTGGCTGATCTTTAAAAGCAACTATTAGCTGTCTGCTATAACTGTACGATATTGTCACATTTACCTAAGGATATAAGAATTTTAAACTTCCAAATCTTTTTTCTGAACAATCACTTTAAACTCTTCAGTAGTTATTCATTTACTGTGAAGCGTGCTTTACAAAATCTACTTCTTCAACTTCAATGGAGATTTCACCAGCCCGCCTTTTGATGGACTCTTATATTTCTGGAGCTGTCAGTGGTTTCTGACTCTTGGCTGACAAGACTTGAGTCATTGTTCCATCTGTGGTACCTTTGTCTGTGATTTGCAAGATGTATTATAAATATCACAGGAAGAGATCTAAAGGCTGATTTTGCGAATACACACTCCCTGCGGGGATTGCTTGGATATATGCTCCTGGAGGGCAAGAGAGTGGACGGATATTCATAAAATCATTCCTGTGGTCTTTAATTTCAGTATCCATATCGGGCCAGCATATAACATCTTTGGCTTTCCACAGACCTCTTTCAATTCCAACATGGTTGAAGTGGATGTCCTGCGCCATCTCTACTCTCATGCCTCTAAGGATGATAGCTTTGCTTCCTCTAAACAAACAGTTCATCTTGAAAAGTTGAATGCTCTTTAATCTCAGAGAAACAGGATTTTTGCATTTTGGGCATTCAGTTAGAATGCTCAGATTGAATTTTTGTTGGGTTTAATCTTTCTGATTTTTCATCTGGATGCTGTTCTGAGATGGGAAGGGGTTGCACCATGTTAATGCTCTCAGTCTCTTCAATGAATTTATCTTCAGCTTTGCCCAGGATTACCTCATAATTACTGCCCTTCTTTGGATTCATTGGTCTAGGTAAGTAGATTCTACTTAACAACATACATAGTCTTTCCTTGCTTGCAGTTCACTTTCAGGGTGTACTTTTGCAAATGTAACAACATTCTTTGTAATCATATGGTGCAGATAGGAAAAGGAAAGGATCTCAACGAGACCATGTTCAGAGCCTCAATAGAGTTCAGTGCCCTTCAATAGTGCAAATTTAAGTAAATACCATTTTAAACCATAACACCATTTAAATAACATATTTTTAATCCATAACATGATGGGGTTGAATTTCCGCAGAGGTTCTCCTTGGTCGTCCACCATAACTTTGCAGACGATCTGTGGAAACCCCAGAGAACCAGCGTAAACATCCATTTACACCATTTCTCCGGGATTTCCGCAGATCTTCCACCAAAGTCATGGCGGATGGTTGGGAGAAGCCTGTGGAAATTCACAACGTACAGTTTTTTTCCCTCTTCTTCCTTTTGCAATCAGTTACATTACCAATGCATTTACCCTACAAGCTAACCCTGTGATGTGTTGATCCGGTGTCAAGCCAGAACCGACTCCAAAGCAAAACGGAGTGCGACTACTTCTTCCAGGGCGTTTCACTCATCTTCACTATGGTGTCATGTTTGGGCCCTGATTCCAGATTCAGGCTGCATTTACACTATGTTTACACTGCAGCTATAGGGGATGATTTTCCTTTCACCTCTCTGCCCTGGCACTGGACAGGAGCAGCAGGCACAAAGCAGTGCACCTAGAGAGGCAACCCTGGGGCATCCGATGACAGAATCAATCAGTAAAGGAGGTGGAAGGCTGGGAAGGCCCCACTTCATTTGCATGCCTGTGATGCTCCCCTTTCCTAGAAAACCATGGAAATTCTGGGGAAACATAAGGAGGGCAGGCACCTGGAAAAAGACTTTTTTTCCTCTTTTTCCTGACCGTTACATCTCGAAAATGGACATTCCCCGGGGCAAAGGTGAGGAGAGTCAGCGCCTTAGTATGAATGCACTCTAAGAGTGTATTCTGCTGCATCACACTCTAATGTAACCATCTCCTTCACATCATGATGTTTAAGAACTGGTTGCTCTTTGATTACCTTTTTGATTTTAGTTCCAACTTGGCTTCTAACCTCTGCCATTTCACAGTTACCTTCTTGACATCTCAGTGGTGAGCTTCCAGTCAACAAATGTGGCAGAAACTTTGAAAGATAGTTCACAATATCTAAGAAAGGCTGGAGTGAACAGATGTCATTTGGTTTAGGCATCTGCAAGACAGCTTCAATTTTCAATACACCAGGTTTCAGCCCTTCAGCAGTTAACAAGTGATCCATGTGTGGCATAAACTGTAACAAAAAATTTCTTGTTTAACTGCAGGCTTCTCTCGCATGCTCTCTGTTGCAAGCTGTGGAGATCCTTGTCACGGTCTGCTGTGACACCCTTAAGATCAGCTCCTTCTCCATACAATTTGCAATGACTTCTGTTCCTGGAAGAGTTTCATACATTTCCCTTTGGTACTTCTTGCGAACAGATTCTCAACTTGCTTATTTTACAATTGTCACCATTCTTGATACTCAGTTTGTGCGTTCATTTACTGGAGTGAACACACTGTTGCAACTAATTCATCAATGGTTTTCTTCAGAGAGATCTTTAATACAACTAAACATTTGCACAGAGGCCGCACTACTAGGAACATAGGAACAGGAGTAAGCCATTCAGCCTCTCGAGCCTGCGCCACCATTCAATTAGATTATGGCTCATCTGTACCTCAACTCCATTTATCCAACTTTGAGCCATATCCCTTGATACCCTTACCTAATAAAAATCTGTCCATCTCAGTCTTGAAAATTTCAATTGACCCAGCATTTACAGACATTTGGAGGAGAAAATTCTAGATTTTCACTACCCTTTGTATGAAAAAGTGCTTCCTGATTTCACTCCTGAAAGGCCTAGCTCTAATTTTAAGATAGTGCCCCGTTTTTTTGGATTCACTCACCAGAGGAAGTAGCTTTTATGCATCTACTCTACTGAATCCTTTTATCATTTTAAACATCTCAATTAGATTACCCCTCAATGTTGCAAGCTCAAGGAAATACAAGCCAAGTTTATGCAACATGTCCTCATAATACTAATTGAACACTTTAGCCTATTTCAATGTATATTCTTTAGGCACCTGCCTTTTAAACACACCACCACGCGCATTCATAATTTTCTTATGTCCATGGTTTATTAGTTGTCTTGTTGTTAATAATAATGATTTAATAACAATCTTGAGTTCCAAGTGGCAGTAAAGCGGTCATGCCACCGTTGAGTGCTTAACCTAGACACTACCAGTACATTAATATTTAGTTTCATGTATTTCTGCATTTAACACAATTGCCCACAATTTGGAACTCAAGATTGTGTGTGTAACTCCTTGGGGGTAATAATGTAAAACAGGTGGTAGTGATTCAGCAGCTTGTTTTACATCCCTTCAGGTTTTTATTTCAATTGAAGGCAATTGTGCAGGGATCGCACAAACACATTTCTACCCATTTCTTCCTTGTGCTGGCATTGGAAAACTGTAAAAAAAAAAATAAAGATAAACAGTAAGTTATAGAATAGAATAAAGGGAAATCTTTTCCAAGGATATTTTAATTTAATGGTTATTGCTATTTTTTGATGTATTCTCCGTTCCCTTCCACTTTCTCTGCTAACTCCCATCTGGAGAGAACTTAGCAGGACTGAAAGTCCTCCACGATCACAGCTGACGCTTTTTCAAGATTTCATCACATAAACACGCAAATCTGCCCGAAGGAGGAACTGTTGCTAGGTAAGCCTGGCTGAGAAGTACAACTGTAACAGACTGATTATATTCTCTCTCCTAAAATAAGGAGAGTGTGCATAGTTCAGGGAGTCTCCTCACTGACTGGCCAGGCTGATGCCTACATTCTCAGCAGCGCTCCTGTTGTTTTGAATCAAAAAGCAAAAGAAAACCCATCCGAAACATCGTATTGTGCAAACAAATACAACTATCGATATGAATTTCTAAAAACTGTATCAAAATAAACAACCCCTTCTCTTATTTACAGACTGCAAAAAATAAAAGCACGTGCATTATAAAATCTGTCAATTAGTTATTGAGTGTGGTTTGAAAAGGGAATCAGTCGAGCTCACTTGTTCGTGTTGAGCTTTTGCTATTGCAAGCAGGACAGCTCCCACTTCTTCATTCCTTTCTAGTATTGCAGTATCTGCCTTCCTCCTCCTTCACAGTGTACAATTCTTGTAGCCTGCAGTAAGAACTCGCCTACTCAGTCTGTGTCTTGGGTGTTAGTTTCTTGACTCAGGCAGCTGCGCTAATTGGTTCAAGTTGCCCTACTTTGCAGTCTGTGTTTGAACGGTGCTTTTTGGTATTGTTTTATTGTACTTTTTTGTTATCCTATATATCTTTTGATAGGTGGTTCACTCTCTATTGTATTTTATCACCTTAATGATCACTCCTTGTAGCTCAGCTTTGTACTGATTGTATGGTTAAGTCGTGTTTACGATCTGTACTCTGCTACTTTCACTGTGATTTGCTATTTTATGTGCTGTCTGTTTAAAAATACTAAATTAAGTATCAAAAAATTATTGTTGAGGTGATCCACATTAGAAGATATAATTAATATCCTTATTTGAACCCCTGTTATTCACACTTACCTAAATATCATCTTCCAAAACAGAAAAGCTGTACAAGTTATGTTATGTTTCGTTATGTTATGCTATGTTATGTTATTGTTAGGGGCACCCATGCAATCGGGTGCCCAATGAATGAAGTTACTGGAAAATGAGGTGGGAGATTGGGAATACCTGTGCTGAGCTTGCACGCATTACAGGGTGTGTTCCATAGGGAAGTCCCAGGAAATCCCAGTAGAATGCATTGGGGATGGAGGCCTGATATAACAGGACTCTAGCCCTTTTTTCTCTAACCTGAGTGTTGGAATTCCGAATTTCCAAGCATGGGCCATAAAATATTCTCTGGTCTAATTTTCCAACTTCACGATGCCGGCAGGGACACTTTGTCCACCGGGACAAATTTGGAAAATTTGAGCAGTGCGCCTGCAATTTTCCGATATCTGCTGCTAGCGAATGTGGATCCCTGCTTCTAGTGCTAGCTTGGAAAATTATCTTCAATGTGTACTCTCAGGAAGTGTGCATTGACGTTGATTATTTCCTGGTGGGAGTCACAAACCATTTGCACAATAGTCGTACCATTTTTAGGTAAGCTTTTAGGATTGTTTGTAGGAATATAAATGGCTCTATGTATAAATTAAGTGATGTTATGAGGCCAGCAAGTTGGGAAAAATTTAGCTACTTCTGCTATTGGTTGTGGTCACTGCTGAAGTATATGGAGATGGGTGTGTGCCAAAACAGGTAAGCAGATTATGGAGCACTTGACAGAAAGTTACTGGAGGGGGATTTTCCTCTTGCCTGAAATAGGAGAATATCGGAAATTGCGGGCAATGAGGCCGACCACTGCCTTACCAACCCGACTAGAATTTCGCTCCCCCCCATATCCCTGAGACCACTACTGGCCATTTCTTCCCTGCCTGCCGCACGCAATTGATGGTGGGGCAGGGCCTGAGTCCCTGATGGATTTTCCTTCTTTCCTCCCTATTTACTGTGGCTTCCTGGGGCTGCCATGTGGAAGGTGGAAGTAGACCCCAGGAAGTGGCAGTAAAGGCCCAGAGTTCTCCCAAATTGAGGAAGAGGGTCTTTCGTGACCTCCGTTCCCTCTAGTAGGCCTCAGAGACTTAACTGATGAAGGGCTTGGTCTCTGCCAAACTCTTCACTAGGTCTTTATTTCAGACTTTTAGCGAGCTTCTGACCTTTCAAGGCCCCTTGCCGATCTTCTGGTGCTGCAGTAGCGTTCCCATTGCAGCACCGCCGGGACTCACCAGCTTTGCACTGGCGGGCTCCCTCTAGATGCAATAACCCACCATGCATACTTAAGGAGTTGTGACCTAGGAGAATGGATAGGAGCTGAGACACATACGGAAGGGCGGGCAGAAGCCCCACCCTGATGGAACTCCACCCCAAAGAGGATAATCTCCCCGACTGACTCCGCTGGGTGCCTGGAAAGAATCTGTGGCATAAAGCTGAGGGCACTGGTGCCTTCTAGTGCCACCGGTAGTGCAGGACAGATGACTGACCTTTTGCAGATGATCTTGGATCAGGAGACACACCCCAGTCACATTGGTCCTGGAGAACTTCTTCATGCATACCTCCTCTGCCATGCCCAGGTAGCTGGCTCTCTGGCAGCACGCCTGCTGCCTGAGGTAATTTGGTATGTAAGTCGTACACCATCTATGCCCTCTTCACTCCCAGGTGCTCTTGCCTCCTGCTTCTGCAGGCTACCTGGCATGGCCACTACAACCATATTCCAGGGTTGAAAACTTCTCTGTGCTATTCAGTTCTGTTAATGGTGTGGTAATACTTTGAAATCATAGCCTTCAATAAGCTTCCTGACACTAGTTCAAGGTTCACATTTTGTTTATATCCTGCATCCCCAAATAATTTTGCATGACTTGTTCCTGATTGGATTTTTAGAAGACTTTTGCTTATTAACTCTTTCGTAATTTTTCCTGAACCCATTTGTGGATAGTAGCAATCCTCAGAGCAGCCCAAGAAACAGATTGTGTATTGGCGCTTTTTACCAGTATAGCAACCATTTATATATGTCTGTGTTTTTATTAAAATTATTGATGAGGGGAAAATATGACCTAAGTGTAGGGATTTAGCAGATACTTGAAATAAATTGTTGGTTTGAAAAGTAAATACTTGTTAATTATGTTGCACAAAGGTATATGCCACTCCTCGACCTTTTTAAAAGCTGTGCAAAAGCCTTTTTATGATAACAAAAACAATGGAATATTAATGTTTGATGTCTGAATCAATAGATTTGAAATTGAAGATAACTTAAAAATGCTTATAATCTCAGCAGTAGAAAATCTCATTTGGGACAGCACAAAAATAAAATAGAGACTTTCAAGGTCTATTTTAGTCCAGGTCACTGCAGCAATGCCTTCTGTGCAGCTACATTTCAGCTCCATAACTCTTTGTACTGACATCTCTGTAGTATTCTCCTGTGGAAATAAACAATCTACACCACTGCACTTACAGGTTTGTTAGGCTTGTTTTTTAAATGTATGTGGGTCGTAGCTCCATCTGTCAACCTCCTCATCATGTGATTGGCGAATAAAGTCGTCAATAAAAAAAGAATAAACTTTCAACTCACATCGTTAATTAAAATCACACAATCCATAGGGGGGGAAAAAATCAAGTTTACTTTTCCTAAACAGCCAATGGTTCACTTGAAGGTTAATGAACACTGAGAAACATCTGGCAGGTTTTCTGGTTGTAGTATCCTCTTAATCTGGGATTCAGTTTAATTTACTTTCAGTTTTCTCTTTTTTCCCAAATGACTATATAGGTGTAATGTTCTGACTTTGCACAGCTGGTAGGATATATCTGAAATTTAGGCCTTTTGTTTTGATTTTCCAAACCGCTGCTGGGTGAGGTTTGCTGCCTCCAGCTAGTACTTGGAAAATGACCTCCACGTTGCTTTAATTCTGGAGCCATCAATTGTGACAAACTCTTTGAAGAAGGAAGGAAGAATACATTGCTGGCTTCTTGTGATATGGGATATGTGATGTAAGCATAGCTGCTGGCACCTCTGCACCAGAATCCCAACAAACAACACATGCAGTGAGGCATAGAAGCAAACTAGCATCCTTATTGAGCATACATTTGGGGTGCTAAAGCAATGCTTCAGATGCTTGGCCTGATCAGGGGCTTACAATATCCCAGAGAAGGGTTAGGGAAAGCTAACAGAAAAAGTTTTTAATAAATATATTAAGAGAAAGAGAGTGGCAAAGGGGAATGTGGGCCCATTAAAGACAGATGCAAATGAGACTATATGGTGGACTAGTTAAATGATTACATTGTATTAGTTTCCACAGTGGTTGACGAGGACAAAATACCAATGGTACAAGGGAACCTAAAAATAAGTCAAGGGGATGAACTTAGTGAGCAGGATTTTCCATGCAGAGGCAGGATGGCGGCGGGAGAGTTGGTTGGCGGGTTCCGGTCCTCTCCCGTCTGCAGCCGCTCTCTGAAAATAATTTTCTGTAGATTGGCTTTGTTAAGCCCACCCTGTGGGGTTCCTGGCCATTTAACAGGAAGCGGGTCTGATGACGTAATTTGATGATGCGTCATCAGCCAGTTTCCTTAAAGGGACCACGGCCACATTGATTTTGACAGTTGTGCTGTCAGTGTTCTGCAGCATTGAGGTGCACGTCTGCACTCAGGCTCACGCATGACTCCCTCCATATGCTTATGGAGGGAGTCACAGCATGCAAGGAGATTCTCTTCCCTTCCCATGGGCGGAAGAGACCTCCCCAGGAGATCAACACAGTCTGGTTGCACATTGCACAGGAGGACACAAGCAGGGATGTCGGCAGGAGGACCAGGCTGCAATGGCGCTAACCTTTCAATGATCGCAGTAGATCACGAAACGTTACTGCAAAGCCACACTCAAACTCACCCTGCTGTGCCACTCATCACATCCCCATCACTCTGCCTTCCCTACCCTACTCCTGCACATCCTTACTCACACCAACTTACCTTGCATCTCCACCCATCCCTCTCTATCTACATTATCACTTCCCCATCTCACTAGCCACTCCTCACACTCACCATCATCCTACTTCAAGCATACCAACTAACAACACACAAGGGTAGGCACTTGGGTGTTTTATGCAATGTTCATGTAAAGTTTCTGTTAATGTGTTGTCAAACATTGAAATCTATATTTTCAACACTTCACCTTATTGGACAGATCTGTGCTCACCTTGAGAAGTGTCTTCGTGAGTTCTGGTGCATGTTGAGACGTAACTCCCCCCGCCCCCCGCTATTGTGATGAGTGTGAAAGGAATGGCAGGGCATTGTAGGGATGCCTTATGGTGCTGGTGTGCGATGGTGTCAACCTGGTGCATCATGTGGCAGCCAGGGTTTACAGCGTCAAGTGAAGTAAATCTGGCCATGGTGATGGCATCGCTGGCCTCCCGGGCAGCAATCTTGTCAGGGGCTGATACCCTGTGTCCTGTACAGCATCAGGTGATGGCGGAGAAGGTTGCTATGTTTGTTGGTGATGTTGGTGTGCCTGGTGATGTTGGTGTTGGGGCTGATCGTGGATGATTCAGAGGACCAAGGTGTGATTTTTTCAAGGGCACCGATGTTGCTGGAATAGATGGCAGCTGCAGTTGAGATGACAGAAGCGATCTGTCAATGGTGAGAGAGGTTGGTCCAATGAGGTACCACTGGATAGAGAGTTGGCTCTAAACACATGGAAGCTGCAGAAAGCTCTATATGTCTTACAAATGCAGTAACCAACAGTTTCTGAGGTCTGAAACTGAACAGCTGCAACTTCTTATACCACTTCTGCAGCTGTCAGGTTATCAGATAAATCAAAGCAGACTCAGCTTATGCCAGGGTGAGCTGGCGTGTTCCCCGAGCAGCGGGTAACCCGTGGGGGAGCATGTAAAATTACAAGGTAGGCTCAAAATAGCATTAAATTGGCTGTTAACAAGCCATTTAATGAGCTCAATTGTCTCCCCTGCCGCTTGTTGTTGGGTCAGTTCTGCGCAGACAGACCCGACACCTGGGAGACTCGAGTGGAGGCGGGTTGATAGCGGGTTTCCTACCACTGTCAATCTTTGCTATTTTGACAGCGGACCCGCCTCCAAACCTGCACTCTGAGCGGCGGCAAAATTCAGCCCAAGGTAGCATTCTCTACTGCAGCTGTGTGAGGTTTTCTATATTCCACGGCAAGGAGGAATAGTTCCTCTGTAGCAAAACCCTAAGCACATGTATAAAGCAAAAATAGAGGAAATCTTTCCCTCAGGTCTTTTGGAGTTATAGAGGCAATTTAGTACAAGTTTGTGAAAAAATATGGGTGATTTTGGGCTGTGGACTAACAGCTCCTAGGAACTGGGTTGAGAGTGCCCAAACTCTTGCAACCAGGAGAAAGGTCTTTAAAATCATTAGTCCGGACTAGAATTGAACACGGATCCCAGAGGTGCAAGATAGTCTGCTGAGCCATTGCATCACCAAGTTGTCTGTGAATTACATTATAATTCCTCCTTCAATGCAAACAGCAAATCTGGACAAAGTAAATGAACAGTCCTGCATTCATTTTGACAGGTAAGCAAATTTAAAAAATTAAGGAGAGGCCACTGAGGCCACATAAAAACTACTCAACTCACCCAGTAGGTTAGTTGTTACATTCACTGTCGGCAGTGGTACTCAGCAATACAAACTAGTTAAGATCCCAAATTCATTTCCCAGTCTGCATTGAGTTAGTTGATTTCAGCCAGTAACAGTACTACAATTGGCCCCAGGGAAGCCAATAAGTATTGGCTCCATATATACACACACATATATAAATATACAAATTATATTATGATATGTATGCTACTCCGCACAACAATTTAATGAGAAAAATCTCTTGTTTTCTAAGAGTAATTTAACAAACATTTGCCACCGGGTTTCTCTCATCAGCCACCTTAACTTTGGTGGAAGATCTGCGTAAACTGCAGAGAAATGGTGAACAAATGGGAGCTCCCCGACAGAAGGTCAACCCCAAGGTGTTTAAAATGACCCAGAAAGCAGAATTTTAATGTAAAAATTCTATTTCGAAAGAGTTGTATAAGTTAAAAATAGTTGCCTACAACCCAGACCATTGCTACAATCTTAGGCAAAGGAGCAGTTAAGAATAAGCCACAAACACACAAATAAACACACAATACTAATGGAACACAGGAACAGAAGTAGGCCATTCAGTCTTCAAGCCTATTCCAACATTCAATTAGATCATGGCTGATCTGTACCTCAATTCCATTTACTTACCTTTGATCCACATTCCTTGATTTTCTTACATAACAAAAATCTATCAATCTCAGTCTTGAAAATTTCAATTGACTCACCATCCACAGCCTTTTGGGGAGAGAGTTCGAAATTTCCATCACCTTTTATCTGAAAATGTTCTTCCTGATTTCACTCGCAAATTGCTGAGTTCCAATTTTAAGATTTTGCTCCTAGATTTCAGCACCAAAGGAAATAGTTTCTCTGCAACTATCCTATCAAGTCCTCGATTAGATCACTCCCAATCTTCTAAACCCGAGGGAATAAAAACCATGTTTATGCAATCTGTCCTCATAATTTAACCCTTTAACCTCTAGTATCATTCTGTTGAATCTGCGCTGTTTGCCTTCCAAGGCCAAAATATCTTCCTGCAGGTTTGGTGCCTAAAATTGAACATAATACTCCAGATGGGGTCTGACCAAGGCCCAATACTCCTGAAGCATCACTTCCTCCCCTTTGTAGTCCAACTCCATTGAGATAAAGACCAACATTCCATTAGCCTTTTTGATTACTTTTTGTATCTGTGCACTAGCTTTTGCTGATTTGTGTAAATATACACTTAATCCCTTTGCTCCTCGCAGCTCCTAGTCTCTCACCATTAAGAAGATATTCCAAATTCTCTTACTCAGATCCAAAGTGGATGACCTCACATTTCCTCAAAATGAACTCCATCTGCTATAGTTTTTCCTACACAATTAGTCTGTCTATGTCCCTTTGTAACATCCTGTTCCCACGACACAACTTACTGTGCCTCTTAACTTCATGTCGTCAGCAAACTTGGATGTACAACTCTCCAATCTTTCATTCAAGTCATTGATATATATGGTGAAAAGCTGAGGCCCCAGTACAGAAACCTGGGGAACACCATTGGTCACATACCACCAATCAGGGAATGTTCTCTTTATCCCTACTCTGGCCGCGACTTTCCCAGCGAAGGCGGGTTGGAGTCGGGTTGACTGGTCGGCGGCTTCCGGTCCCGCTGCCGGCTTCAGCCGCTCCGAAATGACGATTTTAATTTAACTGGGCTTATTAAGCCTGCCAAGCGCGCTACCCGGCCCGATCAGCGGGTTCGGGTGTGCTGCTCGCCTCTGCTGACGTCTTCCATTCAGGAGCTTTTAAGGGGCCCATGTAGCCTTTGGATTTCATTTCCTTTATGCTGCTCCTGAAAACGGGTCTTTTGAACATGACTGCTGCAAGATCTCAGGCTGCTCCACGATTTGATGATGACTCCCTCCATGCTCTTGTGGAGGGAGTAAGAGGGTGCAGGGAGGTTCTGTTCCCTCCCGATGAACAGAGGAAGCCTCCTCAGCAGACAAAGGCAGACTGGCTGCAAATTGCTGAGGAGGTAAGCGCAAGGTCGTTGTGCTCATGCTCCTGGGTGCAGTGCCGAAAAAGGTTCAATGATCTGCTACGCTCAGCAAAAGTGAGTATAACATGACATTTACCTTCAAACTGCTTCCCATCTCCTCTCATCACCAGCACTCTGCATTGTCAACCTACTTCCCAACTTACACTTACTTCCCTTGCATCCTTACCTATCCCTCTCTCTCTATGTACAGAATCACCTCCCCATCCTATTATGCACCCCTCACACTCGCTCTCACTGTTATGCAATGACGACAACTAACAATGCACAGGGAGGCACCTTGGTTTTAGCACCTCACTCCATCTTTGTCTCCCTCTAAGCTTCTATGTTATGGATTCTTTACACTCACTCCATCAATCTCGCTGAAAATCCACTTGTGTCCCTCATTGCAGGAAAAGAGAGCCCACAATAAGAGGGAGAGAGGGAGGACAGGAGGAGACCCACCATCCCTGGCGACTTTAACAAACGCTGAGGAGGCTGCTCTCGACACCGTCAGAGGTGCAAAGAAGCTGGAAGTGGGGGACGGTCAGACGGGTGCAGTAGAGCAAGCTGGTGGCAGAATAGATTTGCAACCCTCTCATTTAGATTTCATGAGTAACTGATATGGCATCTGATGTTCATACAGATTGACTTCTGATCTTCTGCACAATAGGATGTGTCTGCTACCTAAATATCACGGGGGGGAAATTTGGTTGATTAGCGCCTCCCGTTTGTGCCCTAAGAGGGCGCTAACGGGGCACAAAGCAACAAGCGCCCGGGCCCGGCGATGTTTGCGCCTCTCGCGAAATTGACCAGAGTTTTTGCGGCGGCGCTAAACTCTACCTCCACGATCTCCTGCGCCCACAGATCGTGACGTCAGTTGAGCGTGCAACGCCCTGGTAGCGCCCCGGACCGGATATTGAGTGGCGTCCCCTTCCTTTCCGCCTGCCATAGCAACGACAGGTAGAGGGGAACGTTTTGCAATCAGGAAGGGGCTGGGGGAGCGTTATTTATAGGCGGCCTCTTCCTGCCTTTTTTTGTCAGAGATATTTTTGCACCACGCATTCTGAGAGAGAGAGAGATTCTAAGAGAGAGAGAGAGAGACTTCTGGAGAGATTCAACGCTGTGTGAAGGAGTTTTGGGTACTGAGCAGCACTTTGCAGGTTCTTTTTGATTTGACCTTCCTGCATCGATTTAGAAGAGACTGTGGGGACTGCACTGATTCCGGGCGTCGTCCTGCACCTGCAGAATCGGAGGCATCAGTGAGTGGCAAACATGGGAGGAGGGCCAACAGGCCTCTGCACAGGAGACCTTACCCTCCCAGGGTATTCCGGGAACAATTCTTCTACGTTCATTTGTCTGAGGAGCAGTATTTGTGCAGGCTGCGCTTCAGCAAGGAGGTGGTCACTAAGCTCCGCCATCTGCTGCAACCAGATCTGCAGCCTCAACTGAGGACCAGGACGTCTCTGTCGGTGGCAGTGAAGGTGACAGTGGCTCTGAATTTTTATGCAACCGGCTCCTTTCAAGCAGCTACTGCAGACATCGCCAATATCTCCCAGTTCGCTGTCCATTGCTGTATCCGGGAGGTGACAAATGCCCTCTATAAAAGGAAATGCCAGTACATCTCTTTCACCATGGCTCGGGCCAAACAGCATGAACGTGCATGTGGCTTTGCTAGGATAGTGGGCTTCCCCATGGTGCAGGGCACCATTGACTGCACGCATGTGGCATTGCGGGCACCGCATGAGAATGCAGAGGTTTTCCGAAACCGCAAGGGGTACCATTCCTTAAACGTCCAGTTGGTCTGTGACCACAGACAGCTGATACTCGCCATCAATGCCCGCTATCCTGGCAGCAGCCACGATGCTTTCATCCTGCGCCAGACTGGTGTGCCAGACCTTTTCCAGGCACCGCATCAGCCAAGTGATTGGCTCCTCGGGGACAAGGGTTATCCACTCTGCACCTGGCTGATGACACCGCCCCGTAACTCCAACACCCCTGCCAAGCTGCGGTATAACGAGAGCCATATCGCCACCAGGAACATAATTGAGCAGACGATCGGCGTGCTCAAGCAATGGTTCCGCTGTCTGGACCACTCAGGAGGAGCCCTGCAGTACACTCCTGAGCGAGTCTCCCTCTTCATAGTTGTATGCTGCATGCTTCACAACCTGGCAATCCTCAGGACCCAGCCAATGCCACCAGGGATTGGTGCACCACCGGAGGAGGAGGAGGAAGAGGAGGAGGAGGATGAGGAGGATGATCAGCAGCAGCACCAAGGTGGGAGGGAGGCTCACAATGTTGCCACTGCAAGGGCCATCCGTCAACGGCTGATAACAAGCCGCTTCTAGGCCCCTACTCAGAAGATGGCTTCTGGCATGGAGAACAACATTATGGAAAGCAACCCGCAACCCCTATTGCCGGCCAAAGCAGCAATGATTCCAAAGGCCAAACTTGTACATTTTGAATACAACAACTTTTTTATTTAACAAACTCTGTATGTGTCATTTATTCAGGACAAACTAATAGAAACAAACACAACAAATCATTAATTAACAGAACTGGTTCTCACAAGCTGGAGATAAATGCCAAAACACTAAACAAAAGTTATCAGACGAACCTTGACCTTTAATAAAAACATTCCCACCATTTATTTACACATCCTACTGTTGGCCCTTCGAGGGTGATCTCCATTCCCTGCGCACTTCCCCCCTTCCCACCCTACTGCTCCTCCATAATGGGGCCCCAGTGGCTGCAGCAAGGCTGGTGGAAGGCTGCTGAATGTCAGATGCTGAGACTACAGATGCCCTTGAAGGATGCCCTCGACCAGCTCTGGGCCTGGTGGCCCCGGCTGCAGACTGCACCAACTCTGCATGGGCGGCAGCAGTCTGGGCTATAGGCGGTGGCAAGTGCAATGGGGAAGTGACAGTGGTGGGAGCAGGAATGCTGTCATCCTGAGAGAGGACAGCACCTCCCTGCTCGACCGACACACTGACACTCCCACGGGGCAGCACCTCAGCATCCGGAGCAATCTGCTCGAGCACAGATTGCTGGCCTGCTGCGGCGCCGTGAGAGCCCCGGGGAAATGTGTCTGAACCAGCGACGATGGCAGCAGTCAGTGCTTGCGTTACTTCAATCTGAGACTGCATGAGAGCAGTCTGAGATTGGATTGCAGCAGCCAGTGACTGAATTGCAGCACTAAGCCGTTGTGTTTCGTCGGCCTGTGCTGCAGTGGAGTGCTCCACACTCCTTGCCAGTCCATCAATGCTTTCGGGCACCCTTCCCATTGCACCCATGAGCTCAGTGTGCATGTTCAACGCCTGGGTGTTCATTTCCAAGATGAACCACTCCTCCTCTGCGTCCAGTGCAGTAGGACTCGCTTGCCTACTCGCCCTCCGGGGAGATGGCCCCCGAGCTTCCCTACCCCCATGGCGTTGCTGCAGCCCACTGGGTCCCGGAGCTTCACCCTCATCAGACCATTTCCCCCTGCTCTCCTCCAGGGAAGGCATGGTCCCAGTGTGGGCATGGGCTTCCTCGGGAGACGCTGGCGCTGAGGCTCCGGCTTCCTCTTCCTCCTCGCTTGGGGCGTCGCAGCCACTGGTTGGTTGAGGGCCCGTCTCCTCAGCTGGTGATTCATCATCTGAAAGCAGGGAGGTACAAGAGTGGCTTTAGCATCAGGACAGGGGGGCAGTAAGGGAGCAAGGACTGGAGAGATTTAGTAAGTTGGATTGAAAGTGTAAAAGGCTGGTGTTGTGAGGGACAAGTGGAATGAGAGAGGAGAGAAAGCTGATGAATTTACCATTGCTGTCCCCAAGGGGGTCGACCTCTTCAGCGGCCACGGCACCTATCAACTGGCTGGCAACGATCCTGTGCACGCGCACCTCCAAATCGCTGAGGGTCTGCAGCTCAGCCAGCCCTCCACCCATCCGTTGCTGCTGGCGCTTGTTGTGAGATAGCTTGGCCTGCAAGAAAAAGGATGGCGTCTGAGTGAATGTGCAGCCATGTGCTTGCCTGATGTGCCTCCCATAGTTGAATAGCGCTTAATGTATGCAGCCATGTGCTTGTCTGATGTGCCTCCCATAGTTGAATAGCCCTTAATGTATGCAGCCATGTGCTTGCCTGATGTGCCTCCCATAGTTGAATAGCCCTTAATGTATGCAGCCATGTGCTTGTCTGATGTCCCTCCCATAGTTGAATAGCCCTTAATGTATGCAGCCATGTGCTTGCCTGATGTGCCTCCCATAGTTGAATAGCCCTTAATGTTGCAAGGTGTGGAATGTGCGTGTGTGTTTTATGAGATGGCCATAGGTCTTGGATGAGTGTTGGGCATTTGGGGTTTTTAAACCCTCTGGCCACAGAGTGAGGTTGAGATGGAGGGATGTAGAGGTATTAAAAAGCAGCCACTCACCCTGACCACCCGAGTGAGGTCGTTGAACTTCTTCCGACATTCTGTGTGTGTCCTGGGCACCATGCTCCTGGAGGAGACGTGCTGAGCCACCTCCCTCCACACTCTTCTATAATCGCGGGGTGTAGAATTCGCAAATTATCGCGATTTCGAAATAACGAGATAGAGACATAGGGGGAAAAATTCAGCTGCTTGCGCCTCCCGTTAGCGCCTTAAGAGGGCGCTAATGGGGCGTAAAGCAGCTAACGCCCGGGCGCAGCACCGCCCACGCCTCCCGAAAAATTCAGCGGGAGGTTAGCGGCGGCGGCAGCCGGTAGCGCCCTGTGGCGCTGCGCCGCCGGCGATGACGTCATCGCCGTGCGCAGCACCCCGCTCGCGCCCCGGCCGTGATCTTCAGTCGCGCCCCCTGATTTACCGCCAGACGCTATGTCCGACGGGTTCAGGGAGGCGTACGTGCGGCCGGGGCGGCGATATTTAAAGGGGAGGTGGCAGGCGGCCATTTTTGTTGCTGGCCGCCTGCCAGCACCTGCCCCCGTTGCTGTCCCCGGCCCCCGTGAAGCCCCCCCACCATGAAGTGCCGGCTGCGCTCCAAGAGCCCGGCACTTCTCTTGAGTGCCGGGCTCTTTTGCCGGCACTCCCGATCCCTGGGGGCCCAGCTGGGCCCCGGTTCGCGCTGCGCAGGGTCCCTCCCCTTTAAGAAGAGGAGGAAGGCCTGCAATACCGCGGCGCGACGTGCCGCAGCGCGTGGCGCTGCGGCACGTAGCGCCAGGATATTCCCTCGCAGCGCCCCAAGAGGGATGCGGGGTGCTTCCAGTGGCGCCCCGCTTCCCTCTTGGGGCGCAACCACTGAAGTTCCGGCGTGGGGCCGCTAATTTTTTCGGGGCGCTAAAAGTCGCGCCCCGGCGAGGTTAGCGCCCCAAATGGGGCGCGACTCAATTTTTACCCCATACAGTTTCATAAAAACAGCTTTATTTCAGCAAAATGCTGTCAGGTTTCAAAACGGACACAAGCAGCCTGTAAAATGGCCACCACGCCTCGTGGCAGAAGGTTCTAGACTTTCAGTAGGCAGACAAGATGGCGTTTCAATAAACATTTCAGCAAGATCGGACAGGACTCAGCATATTGAGATAAGACAAGACAAGATCGTTTTGCATTTTAACACCCAAGCAAGGAATATAAGTGCTGGAATCGGGTTTTCCATGCACAAATGAGAGCTATTGTACTGGGCAATCAAGGGGCCCATCCAAAGACATTGATACGCAAATTCCCCACGGCTCTACGATGAGAGAGCCGTTCGCGGGTACTCACAGCAAGAATTCGGAGGCCCCCAAAACCCCTCCAGGGAGACTCCTAGCCGGTTCCACAAGGGGAGAAAAATTAACGGGTACTCAGACAGTTACAAGTATCACCGAAACCCATTAACGACAAGTACCACCCCATACAAGAAGTTTGAGCGCCAAAACATGACAAAAGATGAACATTAAGATTGGGTGAGAGATAAAGAATTACAGTACTATAACTGTAGTAAACAAACGTCCATCTTTCTCTTGATTCGACCCCTGGCTCTCGTTTGCGGCCCACCGAGCTCTTGGTCCGCTGATCTTCCGGGAGTCAACCTCGTGGCTTGCCGCGAAGATCTGTGAAGAGCTGGGCTGCGAAGGCCGGTAAGCGGGTACACCATCCCGAGGGTCGGTAAACGGTGTAGGGACCCGAAGGCCCGACAAAACGAAACAAGACAAGAAGAAGAAGAAGACGACTACACGTGCCGCCGCGGTCAGTAAACCCCGACCGCGCCCGAACTATAAAGACCATTTACAGGTTACCACACGAATTCTACTGCTAACTGGTGTCGGGCACAGGAAGACTCTTCTTTGAGTTTTATCAGAGTTCCGAGGTCAACACAGATGTTCATGACAGCAGACGGTCCAGCCTGCTAGCCGGAGCAAAGCGAGTAAACAAGTGGGGTACAGAGACCCCTGATCAACACGTGAATAGTCAGGTGCTGTGGCGAAAACATCCGAGCAGCGTTTCGGAATTCTCCGAGTTATCACGAGTGGTGAGCATGAGTCTCGATCCTACAGATCTAGATTAGGACAGGTATTGATAGGGGAGGGTTTTTTGTTTTAAGGATAATTATAATGTGTGTCCCCTTTTACGATGTGTCGTGCGCTCCTTGTTTCCCTAAACCTAGTTTCCTAAATGTATGGAAGCTTGTACTGTCATTAATCTGTGCTTATGACATGTATTTCATAATCTTGAACAATATGCAATAAAGATTTTCCATTTCGTACTATTCAACCGGGTCTACCTGAGTTTTCTCTGCATTACTGCTCTCGCACCTAAGTCCAGTGTCAGAACCGTAAGGGCAAGTGGGTCGAATCACTCACAGGTGTCTAGTGCTACCAGGCTGGCTGGAGACCAGAACAGGCAACGAGGCCTAACCCTGCACTAGCACCCAGGCTAAGCACAGAGCCACGCGAACCCCTTACAGGGGCAATGGCCTCCTGCCCCTCTGTGGGTAGAGTATTGATTTTTGGCGCTCCAGTGCGCCAACCAGAGCCTCCAAGGCCCGGTCACTGAAGCACTGAGCTCGTTCCTTGGGCCTCTTCATTGTTCCTTGCAGCAGATTTGAAGTTGAGGTCTGTCCAGGCTGAGATTCAAGGCTGCAATGAGCAGGGTGTGGCTGGAGAGCAAGATCGACCCTCCCCTTTAAGAACTGGCCGGCGCCAGTGTGTCTGTGTTCCATTGCTAACTGACATCACCTGAGCTTCGCCAGCGCTCTGAGTTAGCGCCTCGCTCCTCGGCGTTAGCGCCTTAAGAGAGGTGTGTAGCGCCTGATTTAGCGCTCCAATCACCTCCAGGGGCAATAGAGGCCAAGTTTGCAGTCGGAGGCGATAATTTGCGCCAGGCGCTAAACTTTGCGCCCGGCCGATAATTGCGCCCCAAACGGGGCGATACCGAATTTCTCCCCCCACATGTCTAACTCATGCCTTTACTCCCCCACAGGACCATCGAGAGCCCCCCTCCCCACTGTCCAGGAGGAAGAGTCGGACGACTCCTCAGAGGAACCTGCAGCCTCTGAGGGAGCAACGTCACCAGAAATGAGCGCACCCAGCTCCAGCGCAGAAACGCACACCTCAGTGGGTCCTTCACGACATAGAGTAATGTTGTCACCTGGTATATCACAGCTCACAAGTGAGCATCAGCAGATGGTGGAGACAGGGACAGCAGCGGAGAGTCCTCGTCAGAGGCCGCAGGACGCTCCTAGCTCTGCTCTGCTGCATGTAGACGCTGTGTCTCTGGGGCCATCCAGAAAGAGAGCGGTGCTGGAACTCCAGGAACAAGTGCAGGAGTCTCTGACAGGGTTTGTATCCACGGTAATTGTGAGTGTGCAGAGAATGGAGGAGTCCATCTTAAACATGAGCAATGCAGTGGTGCACGCAATGGCAAATGTAGGTGCCGCCATGTAAAGGATGGCAACCTCCATGGAGGACATAAATTGCCAGACTCAAATCAGCATGATGACTCTTCTAAATAGATGGTCTGCTATGGAGGATAGATGGGCATCTATTGAGAAGAGGAACCACTATGAGGACTGTCAGTTCAGAGACAGGTCCTCATGGCCCCACTGATGTGCAGCAAGGTGCTCTCCAGCCACTTGCTAGCAGTGAAGTGCGGGTGACCCATGAGAGGGATGTTGGTGGTCGACAATAAGGAAGTGTGGCTCCTCTCCAAGCACTCACACTACCAAGCCACAGCGGAGCCCTCGGTCAGAGACCCAGATTCCTCACCCAACTGAGATGGTTATCTCAGCCCCTGCACAGCCGCAGGAGGAGCAGACTGCTGCGGAGCCCTCCCAGGCTCCTAAACCCAGAGGACGCCCGCCAAAGGCGTCTAAGCAGGGGCAGCATAGAAGTGAGCAAGGTGCCTCTACATCTGCTAAAGCCACAAGGGAAGCACCACGTAGAAGCACGCGTAAGAGAAAGTTAACACACAAGTAGTCACAAGAGTAGTCACTTGGGTGTTTTCATCTGATATAAACGTTTGTCATCGTGATTTTAAATGTATGAAAGAAAAGCAATGGCAAAGATTCAAAGAGTGGCCTATGTGTGCTCAGAAATGGAAGTTGCACAGTGAGGGCTCAGGGTGCCTTTCATCTGTAATGATGGTGGTGAGAGTGATAGATAATCACCATTTATGTTAAAAATGCTTATGGGGTGTTAAGAAGGTCGGACAGACATTCATTTCCATGTGCCAGCCATATGTGGTTGATGCGTAATATTATGCAAATCTGGAATGGTTGAGTGCAACCTTTGCCGCACAGCCAGCAATGTGCTCGTGTGCTGGTGGAATTGGCACATCCGCCCCTGCAAGGCATCCCTTCTCCTCCTCCTCCTCCTCCTCTTCCGAGGAGGTTGTGCGCTGAGCCACTTGTTTCTCAGGCAGCGCTAAGCCACGCTGCTGTGCGATGTTGTGCAGGGCACAGCAGACCATGATGATTCTGGAGACCCTGGCTGGTGAGTACTGAAGGGCTCCACCTGATCTGTCGAGGCATCTGAATCGCATTTTGAGCAAGCCGATGGTTTGCTCTATGATGCTTCTGGTGGAAATGTGGCTCACATTGTAGCGCTCCTCAGCTTTGTTTGATGGCCGCCTCATCGTTGTCATTAACCACGTCTTCAGGAGATAGCCCTTGTCTCCAAGTAACCATCCAGAAAGTTGTGTTGGCGGATTGAAGAGCTGAAGCACCGTAGACTGCCGCAGGATAAATGAGTCATGGCAACTGCCAGGGAACTTGGCGCAAACATGCATAATGTTCTTCCTGTAGTTACACACCAGCTGGACGTTAAGGGAATGGAAGCCCTTGCGGTTGACAAATACAGCTGGGTTGTGATGGGGTGCCCTATGGCCACATGTGTGCAGTCTATGACGCCCTGCACCATTGGGAAGCCAGCCATATTTGCAAAGTCAACCGCACGCGCAGTTACACTTGCTTCATCCGTGGAGAAGTGGATGTAATTGTGCGACTTTGCAAAGAGGGCATCAGTAACCTGCGTGATGCAAGTGTGTGCGGCCGACTGGGAGATGCCGCTGATGTCTGCTGATGAACCCTGGAAGGACACTGAAGCAAAGAAGTTGAGTGCGGTGGTCACTTTGACGGCTACTGGTAAGGAACGACCACCCGCTCCTTTGGGCTCCAGGTGTTGGTGCAGCATTGTGCAGACTACCTCTCGCGAAAGTCTCAGCCTCCTTTGGCACTGCTTCTCACTCATGTTGAGGAAGCTCATCCTTGGCCTTGGGGTTATCTCCTGCGGCGAGGTGCAGCTCTGCGCTGACGGCCTCTGCCCTGTGCAGCATCAGGTGGGTGAGGAGGAGGTTGGCGCTCCTGTTGTTGGTGCTGCTGTTGTGACCTGGTTCTGCTGCTGCCGTGGCTGCTCTTCCTCCGATTCTGAGAACAAGCATGAGAGGATATAAATGGCTCCCATTCCGCTGGTATATATCTCAGTTGAGGAAGAGATGTTATAAGCGCTCAGTCAATGTGGCCAGAGGGTATTCCAAGGAGGTCACAGTGCATATGGATCTCAGCTAAATAGGCATGCAAAATGTGTTCCAAAACCTCAAAGCACAAAGTTTTGGCATTGTAAGCGGTTTTTGATCCTAGCCCAATAGCTAGACGAACGGTTCGAATCGCCCCCGCCTTACGAAAGTTCTATACCCGGGAATTATTATTCAAAGTGTAAATGAAATAAGTCACGGACAGGAATGCTTCGGTGAAAAATCAAACTTATATTTATTTGGTCTAACATACACTGGCTAAAACATGCACGACTAAACGAAATCACTGTCTCTGTGGAGAATAAAATCCAGGTTACAAATAACATACATACAGTGCAAAACTGAGGACTATAACGAGCAGTAATTCCCTTGTTGCTATGGTGGACTCTAATTCCACCCCTACCAACGAATTACCCAGTCGCATAAGCCCCTTCGCCTGGCTGAACCAAACGAAGCTCCCACCTCAGAATAGCCCAAAAGCTTCACTTCTGAGAAAAACCCTGAGCCCTTTACACCTCACCCAGCTCGCCGGGGATATCTGGTTTACCGGCTTGGGACACTCGAGACCATGCTTACCTCCACACACACAGTCGGTCTCGATCGCTCCGTTTAGCTGCTTCTCTGGTACTTCTTGTTAGGTCGATCTTGTTGGAGCGGGAGCGAGAGAGAGAGAGAATGGTGGGAAAGAATCTATCTTTATAGGAGTCTTGCTACCCCTATCTTTCCCGCCAATCTTTAAAATCCTTTTGTTTCTAAGCACTCCAGTGCTTAATCAGTGATGGGTCATCCTCAGACCCATGTGTACTCCGTGATTGGACTAATGGCCCTAAGTCTGGGACACCCCTCGGTCTTTTGTGTTGGGAAAAACTGGCTCCTCTCCGGCTGGCTTCTCTTCTGAGATGGAGGTGAGAAGAGCTTTTGCATATTCGGGATGACTGACAGTTCTTTTGTCACAGCCACCTGCCATGCGTTCTCTGGAGTTTTAACAAACCAGTTTTTCACATATCTGCACAGGGTGATCCCATCACAGGGAAAATACCCTCAGAAAAATCCCATAAAGTCCACGAAATATTCTCGACTAAGTCCATTCTTCAAACAGAGACTTTGCGATCTCTTCAGTCCCCCGTTTGATGCTTTTCTTTCCACAAAGCATCACTCGACGAGAGAGCAAAGGCCAAAGTCTCCCACAAGTGAAGCTGTTTCCCTGATTTTACGTTTTAAACCCCAGAACTGTACCCCTTACTGCGTGTCATAGTTCCCTTCTACCGAGTCAAAACATCAGCGAAACGGCTTCTTGACACATTCAAACGGCTGGGTTCCAATTCCCACCGACAAACTTCAAGTCAAAATACAGAACATTAATAAGATCCACAGGACGTTACCAACAGTCACCGCGCACATCACACAGTACAGCATTGACAGGTGCTAACACATTATAAAAATGCAACAGCGCACATCGCGCAATACAGAGTGTAAAACTATAAACAGAATGCAATACACTTGCTTACAGAACTTTGGTACATTACAAGTTTTTGCAGGGAGAAACCCTCATCAACATAAATCAATTACACCTTTCCGGATCGATCTAACACCCCTTGCCACCGCGCTCGGAGCATCCGGCTCCGGATCGATCTAACACCCCTGGCCACCGCGCTCGGAGCATCCGGCTCCGGATCGATCTAACACCCCTTGCCACCGCGCTTGGAGCATCCGGCTCCGGATCGATCTAACACCCCTTGCCACCGCGCTCGGAGCATCCGGCTCCGGATCGATCTAACACCCCTTGCCACCGCGCTCGGAGCATCCGGCTCCGGATCGATCTAACACCCCTTGCCACCGCGCTCGGAGCATCCGGCTCCAGATCGATCTAACACCCCTTGCCACCGCGCTCGGAGCATCCGGCTCCGGATCGATCTAACACCCCTTGCCACCGCGCTCGGAGCATCTGGCTCCGGATCGGTCTAACACCCCTTGCCACCGCGCTCGGAGCATCCGGCTCCGGATCGATCTAACACCCCTTGCCACCGCGCTCGGAGCATCCGGCTCCAGATCGATCTAACACCCCTTGCCACCGCGCTCGGAGCATCCGGCTCCGGATCGATCTAACACCCCTTGCCACCGCGCTCGGAGCATCCGGCTTCGTCGCCTGCAGCTGGTGTAAAACAAGTAGCTCACAAGCAACAATTGTCTGATAACTAATGCCTGGGAACAGATGCGGATCCAGGGAGGAATCTCTATACTCAGACCGATGCCCCACCATGGTGGCGAGACAATCCCCCTGATCTCCTCCCCCACTTCTACTGTCTTTTGCTCTAAAGTGTAAAAATGTTTCTGGGAGAGTTCAGCGGACTTTATTAACTCAGTGAGGTGTTCCGGCATAAAAGGAATCATTCCAGGTCCCTCTTCTCTGCCTCCCGGACCCCACACTATCCCCAACATTCAGATTATAAAGCTGTTCTTTCTCTACATTTCCATAGTCCAGTTCATAAAATTCCTGAAACATCGCTTTTAACAGAGCTTCATAAAGCTTCTCCGTCTTCCTTGGACACCACACAGGCAGATGGACTTCAGTCAGGTTCAGGATCACGGATGCCACGGCGTAGTGCATGTTCTGAAACAACACTTTGCCAGTAGGGATTAACACCAACCCATTCCCTGGACCCCTGGTGGTGGTGGGACACCCATCTACAGTCGTCTGTACCGTCGGGGCTCTGGGCGGGGGCTTCCTGGTGTATGAGATGAGCTCTGTGGCGTTGATGGTGTTCGGGGGTTTTGGGATCACACAGGAGTCCACACTCCGATCCCAACCGATCCCACCCCCGGCGTCCTGCCATCGCCTGCTAAACGCGATCGACACACCCGCTGGGCAGATCTTTTCCGACCCCCACATACACACATAAATCCCTTCCTCGGATTCCCACCACTTATCCCAACACACATTCACTCCTCCCTGAGAACCCGTGATCGTCCGGTACGTGTCATTACTTAGTCTTTCCCAGTCAGCTGTCTGGTCCCCTGTACCCGCGCTCAGTTTCCTGAGCCACCACCACCTTCCCAGTGGAATGTGTCCCCTACAGCTAAGGCACTCCCGTTTACCCTCTGTTACCCTAACCCGGGAGGTGGTAACCCCTATTCTCGGGCATGGGATGGACGCTGCACCACAGGTGAACTTGTCATGGCTGGAATACCGGGTGGAATTCGACCCCAGCCATCCAGGCCATCTTCCCTCGTGGAGATAGACGCTCGACCCATCCTTCGAGCCACCTCCAGTGGTCACGGTCAGTCCGTCTCCGCCGGTGCAGCCGAAGATAACCGATTCTTCGGTGTCGCCCCTGTGACTCGTGCTGGCTTCAATCATGATGATCAGGACTACCATGGCTGACTTCATCTTGTTCTTAGGCATTCCCTGAAAAACACACAGAATGCAACGTTGTCCTTGGGTGATGCCTCACCTTTCCAGATGCAGCTACACACAATTACATTTGGTATCTACAGCATACATGTAAATCCAAACTATACAGACAAGCTAAGGCAACAGACAGTAGAGAAAGAAGTTATGTACAGCGCCACCCATCTCCGGGTGGCCACACTAGGCCTCCTCGACCCTGGGCCTCTTACGACGCCGGCTTCCTTCGTGCACCATTGTGTAAGGAGGCGTCCACTGCACCCTCGGCCGTGGGATCCTGGCACTCCTTCTCACTCCTGCCCCCACAGGCGGAACGACTGGTCCCTCTGTGGGCTCCTCACAGTCCCAGATTATGGGCTGGAGACCCACACCTGTAGCGCAGCTCACCACTCCCTCCTGTTTCCTCCTCTTATCAGCTCTCTCCCCAGGGTTGAAAAGCTTGCACTGATTGATATGGAAACACTTAGGGGGAGAAATTCATTATCGCCCCATTTGGGGCGCAATTATCGGCCGTGCGCAAAGATTAGCGCCTGGCGCTAATTATCGCCACCGACTGCAAACTTGACTTTTATCGCCCCTGGAGGTGATTGGAGCGCTAAATCAGGCGCTTCACACCTGTCTTAAGGCGCAAAGGCCGAGGAGCGAGGCGCTACCTCAGAGCGCTGGCGAAGCTCATGTAATGTCAGTCAACAATGGAACACACACACAATGACACGGGCCAGTTCTTAAAGGGGATGGTTAATCTTGCTTTCCATCCACATCCTGCTCATTGCAGCCTTGAATCTCGGCCTGGAGAGACCTGCACATCAAATCTGCTGGAAAGATCAATGGAGAGTACCAGGCAAAGAGCTCAGAGTGCAGCCCCCACAGTCTCTTCTAAATCGATACAAGGAATGGCAAATCAAAATGAACCTGCAAAGTGCTGCTCAGCACCCAAAATTGCTTCACACAACGTTGAATCTCTCCAGAATTCTCTCTCTCTCTCGCTCAGAATGCCTAGTTCAAAAATGGCACCAACAATAAAAGGCAGGAAGCGGTCACCTTTAAATAGCGCTCCCCATTTCCCTTCATGACTGCAGTACGCTCCCCTCCACCTGTCGTTGCTAGCGTCAGGCGGTAAGGCAGGGGGCGCCACTCAATATCCGCTCCGGGGCGATACCGGGGCGTTGCGCACTCGACTGACGTCACGATCTGCGGGCGCAGGAGATCGTGGCAGTAGTGTTTAGCGCCGCCGCAAAATGTCTAGTTAATTTCGCGAGCGGCGCAAACTTCGCCGCGCCTTGGTGCTAGATGCTTTGCGCCCCATTAGCGCCCTCTTAAGGCGCTAACGGGAGGCGCAACCAACTGAATTTTTCCCCCTTAGTGCTTTGGGGCATTTTGACCGCATATACCATCGGACTAGCCCTGTCCACGATACTGTACGGTCCCCTGTATAGCGGTTCAAAAGTCCCTACCCTGGCGAAGTTTCTAACCATTACTTGATCTCCGACCTTCCACTCGTGGTGCCCCTGAGGTTCAAGCAATAAACGATTTCTACGACGTTGCTTCCCCATGTTACTGGCAGCCTGCCAATGGATCTGTCTGAGATGCTCAAACAAATTCTTAACAAACCTGTCCCGGTTCACCTCTCTCAACTGACCTTCCATGAGAACCGGGGCCAGCACATGGCTGGGCGTTCTCATGACCCTGCCAGTCACGAGCTCATGCGGGGAATACCCTGTGCTTCTAGACGGTCTGGCTCGGACCCCCATCAGAACTAACGGCAAGACCTCCGCCTATTTTCTAGGCGAGTCTCCCGTCTCCTTCCGTAACCTTTCCTTGATGGTCCTATTCATCCGCTCCACAATCCCCGATGACTGCGGGTTGTGTGCGATGTGCCATTTACCCTCTACACCTAGCATCTTCAGAGTCACCTGCATGACTGCCCCTGTGAAGTGACTCCCCTGATCGGACTCCACATACTGTGGTAGCCCCCACCTAGAGAACACTTCTCTCACTAGAATCCTTGTGGTCCCCAAAGCTGTGGCTGTTCGGCAAGGGAAGGCTTCTACCCATTTAGAGAACACATCCACCAGGACCAGGCAGTACTTGTAACCCCCCTGCGCGGTGGGCAGCGGTCCGATATAATCGACCTGTATGGACTGCCATGGTCCCTCCACTCTCCTAGTGTGTCCCATGGATACCTTCCTTTTTTGGGGGTCAGGGTTGTTTGCAGCACATACCAAGCAATCCGTGTAGAAGTCGCGGACGTCCTCCCTCAGTTGCAGCCACCACCCTGCCTGTTCCACCCGTTGCCAGGTGGTCTCCAGCCCGGGGTGCCCCGTTCCTGGACCCTCGTGGGCCAACTGAAGGAATTCTCTCCGGTGCTGCTGTGGAACTACCCACTGTTCCCCTCTGAAAACCATCCCTTCCTTTACCGTAATACCTGCCACTCTACCGTAATACCTGGACCCTCTACCTTATCTCCCTTAGTCAGCGTCTCCAGAACAGTCTTTAGGGCGGGATCCTGTGCCTGGACCATCTTTAGGTCCGGGGCCAATGCTACCCATGCACTCCCTTGGGTCCCACCTCTGTCTCTGATCGCTGCAACCGGACTCGACCCATATGGATCCCAAAACGTGCCCGTTCGAGCACCCTCTTTGGCCAGCACGTCGGCCTGCTGATTGCCCTCCGCACGGGGTTCCGCCTTAGAATGGGCCTTGACTTTGTGGATATAGAAATCCCCCTGGGTTCCTATCGATGTTATGATCTGTTGCAACAATGGCTTGGTTGCTAGGGGTTTCCCGTCTGCAGATGTGAACCCGCGACGAGACCAAATGGCTAAATATTCTGTACACGAATTGCAAGTGAACATGCTGTCCGAGCAAATCGTGTAGGGCGTAGGGAACTCTTCGGAGTGGGTAACCACATACACCACCGCCGACAGTTCAGCATGCTGGGCGCTCATGGTGCTCGGGAGTTTAATGGCCTTGGCAATGCCTGCCTTTGGGTCAAAAATCCCGCATCCAGTGAGTCGCTCCCCTGCCACCACTGTACTAGACCCGTCTACATAGATCTCGCGGCCCGTGGGATGGATCCCAGCCCGAAACCCTATGTCTACGTCCCATACCCCTTCAACAGAACATTTGTGGGCCACCCCTGGGTAGATTAAATTTGCGGCGAGCTTGGGCTCACAGAGGCCTTTCACACTCAAATTCATCTGAGAGAGCGATAAAGTCCAGCGAGCAATGCGTGCACTGCTGACCGTGCCGTCCTTTATCCTCCCATCCTTGGATTCTTGATGAGTATACCACAGGCCTCAGCTTGCCATGCCGCTCCTGGAGCAGCACTGCGCTCAAACTGTCCCCTGTGGCAGCTACCTCCAAAAAGAACTCCTTTCTCCCATCAATCGCTCCTAAAGCCGGTGCGGTCTGCAGATCTCTCTTCAGACGACTAAAAGCTGCCATGCAGTCCTCATCCCATTCCCAGCCCACTCCCTTGTGGAGGAGCCGGAGTAGAGGAGCTGCCGTAGCGGCATAGTCCTCTATGAAATCCCTGCAGTACCCTGTGAGTCCCAGGAAGGATCTTACCCCCGTTACCGTGGTCGGGGCAGGTAGCTCCTGTACCGCCTTCCTTTTCGCCTCATCGATGGCCCTCTCCCCAGCACGCACGGTCAGCCCGAGGATTTTTACTTCCTGCTGGCCGATCTGTGCTTTCTTGGGATTAACCTTGAACCCAACTTCCTTTAACAGACTCAGCAGCTCAGCCAGCAGGGGGCCATGCTCCTCCCCCTCGTTGGAGAACAAAAGCAGGTCGTCCACGTACTGCACAAGCCGCTGCGGTCTGCTAAACCCTTTTAAACAGTTGGCCATACATTGGTGGAAAATAGAAGGACTGTTATGGAACCCTTGGGGAAGGCAGGTCCATGTGTACTGCTGACCCTTGAAAGTGAATGCGAACTTATACTGGTCCTCCCTTTTGAGAGGGATAGACCAGAATCCGTTCGAAATGTCCAGCACCGTGAATGTTTTCGCGGATGCCGGGATACTCCCGATCAGGTCGGCTACGGCTGCGACGGTGGGGGCACAGGCTGGGATGTTCTTGTTAAGAACCCGATAGTCCACAGTGGCTCTCCACGAATTGTCTGGTTTCCTAACCGGCCAAATCGAAGAGTTCACATGGGTCGCTGTGGGTCTCAACACACCCTGCTCAACCAGTGATCCCAAAGCCGTCTCTAAATCCGCCTCTGCCTCTCTGGGGAAGTTGTACTGTTTCTGTGGTCGGGCCATGGGGTCTCCTTCTACTCTGACCTCCACCCCTATTACCCTCCCACAGTCGTACTTGTGTGTAGCGAATGCCGCGAGGTTGGCTCGCACATCCGCTATGTACTCCACCGGGGTAGAAGTGACCAAAAGTTCAAGGTCATAACTACCCTTGGGCTTCATTGTACACACGGTTCCCTTGCCTTGCTTCCCTGGTATAACTACCACCTCCTTCTCCTTTCCCGTGCATACTGCCCCCCAAAGACAGTGATTCTGGAAATCCACCAATATCTTGTGGGCCAGTATGAAGTCTGCCCCCAAAATGCCTATTCCCTCCCGCTCCCACCGCATCAGGACACATTTCCCACTCCGTATGGAGTGTACTCAGATCGATGGCTAGCGGGATGGAGAAAGACTCAGCCTGTTCGGTTCTGGTGAACCCTACTAAGTTATATGGGACCCCGCTCGATAGAGGTGATGTGGTCGGGTTATCCGCATAGACAATGGTGCTTGAAGCTCCAGTGTCCAGCAGATAGGTCCCTTGCACCTTCTCCACCCCCATCTTCACACATGGTCTCTTCCAAGCATCATAACTTAGTGGGCACAGGTAAACGGGCTGAGAAGCCCCTAGTCATGGGTCGGGATTGTTCGGGGCGGATGGGAGTACGCGGCCCGCTGCCGCGTCCACCCTACCCTGCCCTGCCGGAAAGACTGCGCAGAGAGCAGCCACTAATACCGCGAACGGATCAGTGCTGCTTCCTGCTTCCTGCCACAGCTGCGGCTTTCTGCACTGGCGCTGGAGGATCCCCTTTCCTGCTCCTTTTGTCAGAGACTGGGCAGTCTTTCCTCCAGTGCCCTTTACTCCCGCACCCGTAACAACCCTGCTTCTTCTCTGAGCTGCCCCCTTCCTGGCGCCACTCTCTTCTAACGTTGCCTCCACTAGGCTTTAACTCGTGTACTCTGCCCTTTGGTTTGTCATCCTCACCCCTACCATTCTTAAAAGAGAGAGTTAACTGCCGGATCACACTCTCTTCTGTGATCTGGGGATCCCAGGAATCGAACCACCCCTCTGCTTTGGCCTTGATCCTGGGCAGGCTGTTCGCCACCAGGGTCCTCAGCCAATGAGCCCTAGGCTCCCCCTGCAGCTGCGCCCGGTCGGGCACCCCCGCACAGGCACTCCGGTAGACGGGCGAAAGCCTGTCCGCGAAAGCCTGCGGTGCCTCCCCAGCTGACTGCAGTGTCCTTTCCACTTGAGAGAAGGGACTTCCATCATTGAGGCCCATAGCCTCTCGGATGTCATGCTTTAGCCCTTCTAACGTACCCTGCCCCCTCTTGCTACCCACTGAGAGCGACTGATACAACCTACTATCCAGGGAAAACAAAAGTAATTTGGCTGTCTCAGCTTCGTTACAATTATTGATCCCCCCCACCTGCTCCACATCCGTAAAATGGACAGATGGGTCCCCTGTGCTGGTCAGTTTGATCAGGTTAGAGACCATTGCCTGCAGCCTGGGGGTCGTATACGGGACCATGAAGTCACTCTGCAGTGCTCCTTGCTCTTGACCGTCTACGGGCACACCGTATTTCCGCTGCTGGACAGGGCACATGGGTCCTGGTCCCGGCACTTCGGGTGGTGGTCGAGCATCCTCCTCTGCCTCACAGTCCTCCTTATCTCCCTCCTGCTCTTCCTCATCTACCTGGGCCACTCCCGGAGCTACCAAGCAGACCATCCCTTTGGCCTTAGATAGAGCATCGGTCAAATTCCGGATCTGCTCCTGGCAAGGACCATGATTACCCGTATCAAACCCTCTAGTGCTGGCGACTCTGTATGCCACCTGAATATCCTTCAACTGCTCTCCCAGCACCTTTACCTCACTCGACAAGCGAGCGTTCTCCTCCCTAACCACCCTCTCGTTCCCCTTTGCCTCAGTTACCTGGCATTGCAGGAACTCCT
Source organism: Squalus acanthias (assembly GCA_030390025.1). Lineage (NCBI taxonomy): Eukaryota > Metazoa > Chordata > Chondrichthyes > Squaliformes > Squalidae > Squalus > Squalus acanthias. Next base: position 96,574,009 of record CM059433.1, read on the forward strand.
TATGGTTACGGAAGGTTTTCTCCTGGCTTATTCTTCCCTGCTTCTCATCCCTTAGCTCCGTGCATAACCTGCTCCCTACTACAGCCCTTGCGTCTGACTGTGCCTCAGACTCCCTGAGCTCTGCCTCTAACTTCGCAACCTGCTTATCTAGCAGTTGGACTTGTCTTTGTCGACAGACGAGCCATATCGCCTTTTCAATGCTACGTCTGTGCTCCTTGCCCTCCGTCCATTCTGCTGCTGCGTCCACCGGACGCTCAGCACGCAACAAGCCTAGCACCCACTTCTTAGTGACGTTAACCTTCTTAAACACATATGAAGAAATCCTTTCCTCCATTTGGGATCTTTCGCCAGAAGCGCTGTCCATGACTGATTTACACTCCTTTAACCCAGGTCCTGCCCGCAGTCGCCAAGAGATGTAAGCAGTTTTGATCCTAGCCCAATAGCTAGACGGACGGTTCAAATCGCCCCTGCCTTACGAAAGTTCTATACCCGGGAATTATTATTCAGAGTGTAAATGAAATAAGTCACGGACAGGAATGCTTCGGTGAAAAATCAAACTTATATTTATTTGGTCTAACATACACTGGCTAAAACATGCACTACTAAACGAAATTACTGTCTCTGTGGAGAATAAAATCCAGGTTACAAATAACATACATACAGTGCAAAACTGAGGACTATGACAAGCAGTAATTCCCTTGTTGCTATGGTGGACTCTAATTCCACCCCTACCAACGAATTACCCAGTCGCATAAGCCCCTTCGCCTGGCTGAACCAAACGAAGCTCCCACCCCGGAATAGCCCAAAAGCTTCACTTCTGAGAAAAACCCTGAGCTCTTTACACCTCACCCAGCTCGCCTGGGATATCTGGTTTACCGGCTTGGGACACTCAAGACCATGCTTACCTCCACACACACAGTCAGTCTCGATCGCTCCGTTTAGCTGCTTCTCTGGTACTTCTTGTTAGGTCGATCTTGTTGGAGCGGGAGCGAGAGAGAGAGAGAATGGTGGGAAAGAATCTATCTTTATAGGAGTCTTGCTACCCCTATCTTTCCCGCCAATCTTTAAAATCCTTTTGTTTCTATGCACTCCGGTGCTTAATCAGTGATGGGTCATCCTCAGACCCATGTGTACTCCATGATTGGACTAATGGCCCTAAGTCTGGGACATCTCTCGGTCTTTTGTGTTGGGAAAAACTGGCTCCTTTTTGGCTGGCTGGGCTAGTGGGTTCATTGTTCTGCTTCTCTTCTGAGATGGAGGTGAGAAGTGCTTTTGCATATTCTGGATGACTGACAGTTCTTTTGTCACAGCCAACTGCCATGCGTTCTCTGGAGTTTTAACAAACCAGTTTTTCACATATCTGCACAGGGTGATCCCATCGCAGACCCGACACTTTGCAATCTTGTGTGGAGGCAGGATGGCAGCGGGTTTGCAACCCGCCGTCAATCATTTGGATTTTAACTCCCGACCCGCCTCCAAACTCGCCCTCTGAGCACCGGCAAAATCGCGGCCCTTGTATCTGTTCCATAGCCTATCTGACCTGGTAGCGCTTGGTGCTGATACTAATTGCAAAGAGTGGTAAAGAATCATATTCCAAGACATCTCCTACATTAATAAGTACAACAATTCATACACAAATATTTAAAACAATATAACTAATGGCATCTAATTAATTGGGTAAAACAAATATAGAGTAGGTTTATGAAACACAATCATCCTCTGACAAGTGCTAAGAATGACTACATCAAGCAATGAAAATAATATTAAAAAATAAGCCAGCTTGTTTCTTGAGAAAGTAGGCAATTTGGAAGGCTGCTCAGATCTTATGGATGTCTGTGCCGAGTCCAAGATGTATTACAAAGATAATGACGTAAAGACAGTTTGTCAAGTGATTGCCAGATACTGTATCCAGCATGACATCACTGTGCCTGTCTGCCAAGGGCAGACAAATAGAGTTGTCCATCTTAAAGACTTCAATGCAGTTATGTACAATGAGCTTAGACTGATGACGGCAGCAGATTTTGTCTTGAAAACTAATGCTTGGTTGTTAGTTTTAGCAATTAAATAAAAAGAAACTAGTTCTAAATTATATATTACTGGCATAGTATATATGTGCAAAATCAATTTATTGTTGAGTGTTGCTTTAACAAGCAACTTCATTTGTATAGCTAGGAAAAAATGAATGAGAAGGGGAGGAAAAATTGTGATGTACAAGTGTCATGGAAGTAATTATCGCCATTGAATTCTATACGGAACACTATGGGTGTAGACATGTTGATTAAACAGACGTCAAATAAAGTTTCAAATTGCAATGACAGTCACACCAACAGTGGGCAGAAGTTTATGCAGAGGTCCTCAGAGGAGATAATTAAAATTCTAAAATCAACATTCTGAGCGAGTGCACCACAAGTTTACAACTCTGTGACCGCCAATCACAGCATTGATACTGATTCCACAGTGATCTAATGTTCAGTATATAGTTGGTGGAAGTGAAGGATCACTTACTGTACTACTTTAAAAAAAATCAACATCCAACTGGTGGCTTATTAAAACTGAATGCTCAAAATGCCAGAATCCTGAGAAATATATCTTAAAGTCTACTGACAAATTTATATTACACTCCTCCTTACCATTAAACTTCCTCACTGCATCATGTCTCAGCTGTGAATTAGGAGCAGTGGCTGACATTGGCTCTATTTCCAGTCACTAGAGTTCCAGATTTTTTCTGTAGCACTTCATTTGTCTTTGTCAGTTAATTTTTGGGCTCCATCTTTTTTTTTTGCTCACAATTGCCCTGATGCAATTATGTTGACTGGATAATTCATAACTAAATCCAGAAATGGAAGAAGTATGATCCCTCTCTCAATTTTGTAACAATGGATGCATTAGTCTGCCATGGAGGTTTGTGAGGCAGTTTCAAAAAACAGGCATTGGCCTAGCTAAAAAAAAAATCATGAGGTTCAACTTTAATTTTTCATACTTGCTAAATGTCAAAATTAATGCAGGATTCAACAACATACTCAGTGCCAACAGCAAAAAAATAGCTGAATTGTTAAGATGACACATGTCAATCAGATATTTTTGCTTGGAAAAAAAATGAAAGTGAAGTGAAAGCATTAAACAGTTTCATATAAGTAAGAGCGATTGATAAAGATCAGGCCACACTGCAATACACTGGATGCCAGTGCGATTAGAATGTAAATAGCATCCAAAATGAAAGCTGTAGCTCCTTTGTGAAAGCTTTACATTTTGACTTTAGTGAACTCTGTTATTGTAGTGCTAAAATGAGGTGCAGTGAGTCCCAATAACACTTAGCGTAACACTTTGATTGTGATCTTTGGAACAGTCTGTTAATATAATAGTTTAGCCGCTCCAAGACAGATAATCCCAACATCATTTCTTTCTCTTTTGCCAAGGTCTACATTCAGGCTTTTGAACTTTTCGCTAATATGCTTTTAATATGGGACCTAAATCAATTATCGAATTTAAAGAGTTTCTTGTAAGTCAATAAGCTCGGGATTTGCTTTAAGCTTTTATAATCCAGCCTGTTTAAGTTTACAAAAGGGTACTGTCTCTTTAACCACTATGACTAACCCCTCACTAGCTTCGTGATTATGCAGTAAAAGCTTTAGTAAGTGGAGTGCACTGACATAGAAACAGACCAAGGGTTGATGAAGCAAGCACTTTCATTCTTGTTATTTATTCATATCCTATAACTCAGTATGTAGGTAATAAATTAAGCTAGAAATGAAACAAGCCACTGCAGCATGACTTACTATATATAATCATACGCACAGGTACCACAGCTTCAAATAATCTACTGTTTCTCAGATACTAACAGATTCACTTATCATCCATCACCTGTCATTTTTTTTAAAGTTGCTAACTATATTAATAAAATAAGCAATTGAAACATTGAAACCTTTAATAAGAAACTGCAAAGACAGGAAATGTAACAACAATTAAAAGCAGTCCAGTTCTTTGATGCTATTGATTGGCTCATATACTTGACACCACTGTCTCATCTGAGAAATGCTAGCCTCTGGCTATTGTGCTGTGGTCCTCATTTAATTTTTCAGTACTCAGGAGAACTTGAGGGCCACTCTTTTGAACTTGGTGTACATTTTTTTGTGATGAATATATTTCAGGGCTAGAATACAGAGCAGGCATGGATTGAATTGGTTTCATCAGGTTAAAGCAGGTGTTAGTTTTTGATTCTGAATCAATAGGATTTTCTGAAATGAAGTTGTGGGGGTCAAAAGTGGAAAAATACTGCAGAAAAACTAAAATCTGCGATTTTGGCACTTGTCCACTATGATCACTGTTTTATCCAAATGTGCACAAGCTTATGCAAATCTAAGTAGCCCTACCAGTTTCAACCCCATGCCCAGAAAGATCTTTTACCACACTTAGGCGATTAAAGTCTTACCTTTGCAATGCGACCAGTGTAAACTGATTATCTGGGCTTGCACTTTTAAATGTTCACTGGGATATTGCACTGAATAGTAGCAAAGTTATTGATAGAATAGTGACACATAACTAGCACTTGGACTTCATGCTTTAGACTTTTTGTCCGACAAGACTCTTCTTTTCTTTTTATTTGTTTTATTTGAATTGTTAGATTAATAGAAAATTAATGGAAATATTGTAATATTTTATCAATCTGGCAAGCTCATATCCAAACATCTCCTGAAAAACAATCCTGCCTACGGCACTGGATGTGAATCAGGTGAAGTTTATTTCTAAAACCATAACTTACACATGATGTGGAGATGCCGGTGTTGGACTGGGGTGGACAAAAATGAGAAGTCACACAACACCAGGTTATAGTCCAACAGTTTTATTTGAAATCACAAGCTTTCGGAGCTGTTGCTCCTTCGTCGGGTGAAGTAAAGATATACAGAATCGCCAAAGCATATATAGATAGAGAACAATGCATGTGTACCTTACAATGGTAGACGACTAAATTTAATCATCCTGACTGTTTATCTGCCGAGGTGTGACAAAAGGCAATCAGGTCAGCCAGGTAGGTCCCACATCAAAGACATAGCAAGATACAACTGAGACAATGAGGTGGAGTTACAGGGGGTCTAACGTGTCAAAAGCTGCAGTCAGTATGTAAAACGATAAACTTTAAAATTTTTACTTTTTTACTGGGAATCACATCATAACTTACACAGACACTGCTTTATCAACCAGACATGTATAACCTTCACTGAGTACAGATTCGCTCTGAAAGTTGTACACTGTAATTACACATCTAAATATACCTTGTTTTTTATGTATTTATTATCTTTCTAAAATTGTGAGAAAATAATATGAGAAGAAAGAGTTCCAAGAAAATATGGGGCTCGAAGTTTGTCTGCGGCGATGGTGTAAAATGGGCGGTATCGGATGGGCCGCCCGTTATACACAGCGCCTGATATTCAGTACCATTGCAGTCAACAAGGTGCACTGCAGCAACTCGCCAAGGCTTCTTTGACAGCACCACCCAAACCCGCAACCTCTACCACCTAGAAGGACAAGAGCAGCTGGTGCATGGGAATACCACCACCTCAAAATTCCCCTCCAAGTCATACACCATCCTGACTTGGAAATATATTGCCGTTCCTTCATCGTCACTGGGTCAAAGTCCTGGAAGTCCTTCCCGAACAGCACTGTGGGAGTACCTTCACCACAGGGATTGCAGCAGGTTCAAGAAAGCGGCTCACCACCACCTTCTCAAGGGCAACAATATATGCTGGCCTTGCAAGCAACACCCACAACCACTGAATGAATAAATGAGAAACATTTTAAAAAAGTCTCCCACTGCATTTTAACTGCCTCCTTAGGGTTTCCAACCCTCCCATAATGACTAGGATTCTGCCGGAATCAGGGTTTCCAATCCCGAGCATTGCTTGGGAATCAGAATGTAGTTAAACTGCATTAATTTTAAATTATTATTTCCCAGATTTTTCCACAGAGCTCGTCACCGGTTGCTCGTCGAAAATCGGGGGGTGGGGGGGGGGGGGAGCGGGAGACTGGGAAAGGGGGCTCGGGGGAGAGGGAGACTGGGGATTGGGGCTTCGAGGGAGAGGGAAACTTGGGAATGGGGGCTCGGGGAGAGAAACTGGAGAATGGGGGCTATGGGGGCTCAGGAGACTGGGGAATGGGGACTCGGGGGGAAGAGGGAGACTGGGGATTGGGGTCTCGGGGGGAGAGGGAGACTAGGAAATGGGGGCTCGGGGGGAGAGGGAGACTGGGAAATGGGGTCTCGGGGGGAGAGGGAGACTGGGAAATGGGGTCTTGGGGGGAGAGGGAGACTAGGAAATGGGGGCTCGGGGATAGAAACTGGAGAATGGGGAATGGGGGTTCAGGAGACTGGGGAATGGGGACTCGGGGATAGAAACTGGAGAATGGGGGCTCTGGGGGCTCAGGAGACTGGGTAATAGGGTCTCAGGATGAGAGGGAGTCAGGGGAATGGGGGCTCAGGATGAGAGGGAGTCTGGGGAATGGGGGCTCAGGACGAGAGGGAGTCTGGGGAATGGGGGCTCAGGACGAGAGGGAGTCTGGGGAATGGGGTGGGCGTGGGGCCAACATTTTCCGCAGAGCTGGGAGCAGCAGCAGCAAGGTGGTGAGTGGGAATGGCACTGGGAGGAGCAGCCAGCAAAGGGGTAAGTGAAACCTGGGGACTTTATTATGGGCAAACAGTGAAAGGTTATTTCAACTAGCATGTGAATAGGGAATAAGGGGACAGAGACCAAAGATTCTCCCTGGAAGAAAAATGGGGGAAGGGAGGTGGAAGGTTCTTGAACTGACGCCTATTAGACGGTGGGATTCTTCACCACAAGTGGTTATTGAGGTAGAGACTAAAACTTCAGTTCAAAGGGAGTGGGTAAATATTTGATCATGTGATCGACCATCATGTGATCCGATGTCATGTGATCAGGCATCACATGGTTAGATGTTATGGGAGCAGAATGTCGTGTGATCAAACCTCCAGAACTGCCTCCAACCAGAGTTGTCAACCCTTTGCCCCTTCCCTGCTGGATTTCAGCCGAGCAGGAGTGTGGGATTAAATTAATGTATTGTTTAATATATTAAGAAAATAACTGAGCTACAGTTAGAGTTTACAAAGGGCAAGTTTTCACTTTAGTCAACTGTTATTGGACATGGGCACTCTTGCAAGATAAAATCTAATTTTATGAAATGATAACATGGAGGATATTTCAAATGAATACGTGGCTAGAGGAATGGTGCAAGGGGGAGGGATTCAAATTCCTGGGACATTGGAACCGCTTCTGGGGGAGGTGGGACCAGTACAAACTGGACGGTCTGCACCTGGGCAGGGCCGGGACCGCTGTCCTAGGGGGAGTGTTTGCTAGTGCTGTTGGGGAGGATTTAAACTAATGTGGCAGGGGGTTGGGAACCTGAGCAGGGAGACAGAGGAAAGCATGTCAGGAAGGGACAGAAGGTATGGAGTAAAAGGTAAAGTGTTAAATAAGGAAAAAGCAGGAACTAAGTGTCACAAAACACATTTGAAAGTTCTTTATCTGAATGCACGTAGCATTCGTAACAAAATGGATGAGTTAACGGCACAAATAACTATGTATGGGTATGATCTTGTGGCCATTACAGAAACATGGCTGCAGGGTGACAACGTCTGGGAATTAAATATGCCAGGGTATTTAACAATCAGGAAGGACAGGCAGGAAGGAAGGGGAGGGGGGGTGGCTATGTTAATAAAGGAAGGAATCACTGCAATACAGAGAAATGATATTGGGTCAAAAGATCAGGATAATGAAACAGTTTGGGTAGAGATAAGGAATAATAAGGGGAAAAAAACACTGGTGGGCGTAGTATATAGGCCTCCTAATAGTTGCAACTCTGTTGGAAGAAGTATTAATCAGGAAATAGTTGGGGCATGTAATAAGGGAACAGCTATAATTATGGGGGATTTTAACTATCATATTAACTGGACAAATCAAATTGGGCAGGGCAGCCTTGAGGAAGAGTTTATTGAGTGTCTTAGGGATGGATTTCTTGAGCACTATTTAACTGATCCTACAAGGGGGCAAGCAACCTTGGACCTGGTCCTGTGTAATGAGTCAGGATTAATTAATAATGTCCTAGTTAAGGATCCCCTTGGAATGAGTGACCATAACATGGTTGAATTCCATATCCAATTAGAGGGTGAGAAGGTTGGTTCTCAAACAAGCGTACTGAGCTTGAATAAAGGAGACTATGATGGTATGAGAGCAGAATTGATTAAAGTGGACTGGGAAAATAGATTAAAGGGTAAGACGGTACATGAGCAGTGGTGTTCATTCAAGGAGTTATTTTACAACTTTCAAAATAAATATATTCCACTGAGGAAAAAAGGGTGTAAAAGAAATGACAGCCATCCATGGCTAAGTAAAGAAATTAAAGAAAGTATCCAACTAAAAACAAGGACATATAAGGTAGCCAAAGTTAGTGGGAGGATAGAAGATTGGGAAGTCTTCAAAGGACAACAAAAAGTAACTAAAGGATTGATTAAGAAAGGGAAGATAGACTATGAAAATAAATTAGCAAAAAATATAAAAACAGATAGCAAGAGTTTCTATAGTTATATAAAAAGAAAAAGGGTGGTTAAGGCAAACGTAGGTCCCTTAGAGGATGAGACCGGGAAATTAATGGTGGGAAACATGGATATGGCAAAAATGCTGAACAAATATTTTGTTTCAGTCTTTACGGTAGAGGACACTAAGAATATCCCAACACTGGACAAACAGGGGGCTCTAGTGGGGGAGGAGCTAAATACGATTAAAATCACTAAGGAATTGGTACTCAGTAAAATAATGGGACTCAAGGCGGATAAATCCCCTGGACCTGATGGCTTACATCCTAGGGTCTTGAGGGAAGTGGCAGTAGGAATTGTGGATGCTTTGGTAATAATTTTCCAAAACTCCCTGAACTCAGCAAAGGTCCCGGCAGATTGGAAAACTGCTAATGTAACACCCTTATTTAAAAAGGGTTGTAGGCAGAAGGCTGGAAATTATAGACCAGTTAGCCTAACATCTGTGGTGGGTAAAATTTTGGAGTCTATTATTAAGGAGACAGTAACGGAACATTTAGATAAACATAATTTAATAGGACAAAGTCAGCATGGCTTTATGAAGGGGAAGTCATGTCTGACAAATTTGCTCGAGTTCTTTGAGGACATAACGTACAGGGTGGATAAAGGGGAACCAGTGGATGTAGTGTATTTAGACTTCCAGAAGGCATTCGACAAGGTGCCACATAAAAGATTATTACTCAAGATAAAAAATCACTGGATTGGGGGTAATATTCTGGCATGGGTGGAGGATTGGTTATCTAACAGGAAGCAGAGAGTTGGGATAAATGGTTCATTCTCGGACTGGCAACCAGTAGCCAGTGGTGTTCCGCAGGGGCCGGTGCTGGGTCCCCAACTCTTTACAATCTATATTAACGATTTGGAGGAGGGGACCGAGTGTAACATATCAAAGTTTGCAGATGATACAAAGATGGGAGGGAAAGTAGAGAGTGAGGAGGACATAAAAAACCTACAAGGGGATATAGACAGGCTGGGTGAGTGGGCAGAGATTTGGCAGATGCAATACAATATTGGAAAATGTGAGGTTATGCACTTTGGCAGGAAAAATCAGAGAGCAAGTTATTATCTTAATGGCGAGAAACTGGAAAGTACTGCAGTACAAAGGGATCTGGGGGTCTTGGTGCAAGAAAATCAAAAAGTTAGTATGCAGGTGCAGCAGGTGATCAAGAAAGCCAATGGAATGTTGGCTTTTATTGCTATGGGGATAGAATATAAAAACAGGGAGGTATTGCTGCAGTTGTATAGGGTATTGGTGAGACCGCACCTGGAGTACTGCATACAGTTTTGGTGTCCATACTTCAGAAAAGACATACTTGCTCTCGAGGCAGTACAAAGAAGGTTCACTCGGTTAATTCCGGGGATGAGGGGGTGGACATACGAGGAGAGGTTGAGTAGATTGGGACTCTACTCATTGGAGTTCAGAAGAATGAGAGGCGATCTTATTGAAACATATAAGATTGTGAAGGGGCTTGATCGGGTGGACGCGGTGAGGATGTTCCCAATGATGGGTGAAACTAGAACTAGGGGACATAATCTTAGAATAAGGGGCTGCTCTTTCAAAACTGAGATGAGGAGAAACTTTTTCACTCAGAGGGTAGTGGGTCTGTGGAATTTGCTACCCCAGGAAGCTGTGGAAGCTACTTCATTAAATAAATTTAAAACAGAAATAGACCGTTTCCTAGAAGTAAAGGGAATTAGGGGTTACGGGGAGCGGGCTAGAAATTGGACATGAGTTTGAGTTCGGATCGGTCAAGGCCCTGTGGATGGCGGAGCGGGCCCAGGGGCTGAGTGGCCTGGTCCTGCTCCTACTTCTTGTGTTCTTTAGAGTTGAGGTTGGATCAGATCAGCCATGATCTCATTGAATGGCAGAGCAGGCTCGAGGGGCCGATTGGTCTACTCCTGCTCCTATTTCTTATGTTCTTATGTAACATCTGCAAAGTTAGTTTCCTTTCATATCCTATTTCTCTCAAAGTCCATGACAGTAACAATTGAACAAACAGGATTATTCCAGACTACAGTTCTCAGATATTTCACTGCCATCTTCAAGCTTCTGATGGTGGAAAACAACTTTTTATTCAGGCAACATTCAGCAGCTCAATGCTGGCTTACAAGCTTTATCTTGAAGACAGACTTACTTCTCCAGTTTGGTTCTAACCAATTGTTGTTAATTGATACATTGATACTTCATCTTGTTGAAGGAACATTTCTAAATTCTCACACCTGAATGAATATATAAAAGTCAGACTTGATGAAATAAGTAAAAAACATCAAATAATAATCATAGGAGGTTTCAACAATGCCCAGATAAACTGGCAAGAAAAGGTAGGGAATGGGGAAAAGGGAATTAAGTGGTTACAGTGTGTTGAGGACTCCCTTCTTACCCATTACGTAAGAAGCCCAATGAGAGAGGAATCACTACCGGATCTAGTAATGGGCAATGAACCAGAGCAGATAAGAAAAGAAAGTGTAGGGGAACAACTAGGTAATAGCGATCATAACATAATAAGGTTTAAAATAATAATTAAGTAAGACAAAGACCCAAGTAACAGACTGGAAAAAAAGATAATTTTGAGGGGAAGAAAATGGAACTAGGGAAGATAAACTGGTAAACAAAAATAACAGACAAAGTGATAGAATAGCAGTGGGAAATATTTAAACAGTGATCAATAGTGTTCAGGAGAAATATATTCCTCTAAAAACAAGAATAAACTAGCCAATAATGAATCACCATGGATGAATAAAGAGATAAGGGTGAAATTGAAACTAAAGAAGAAGGCATACTCTAAGTACATAGATGATAAATGAAAGGATAACAAAAGGGAATACAAAGAGATTAGGAAAGAAGTCATAAAAACAATTAGGAAAGCAGAGCCAGACTACGAAATTAAATTATCAAGGAATATAAAAAGAAATAGTAAAGCATTCTACAGACACATAAATAACAAAAGAATCATCAGGATGGGGATAGGACCACTAAGGGATGCACAAGCTAAACTCACAGGTAATGACAGTGAAATGGCAGAGATATTGAATAGTTACTTTGCCTCAGTATTTACCAGGGAGATTAACAAGGTGGGCATGACATTATCAAGAGATCAAAAAAGATATAAAAACATTTAAGATAGAAAGGGGGGAGATAATTGATAAACTAACCAAATATAGAGAAGATAAAATCCCTGATGTAGATGGATTGCATCCATGTATATTAACAGAAGTTAGGGAAGAGATAGCAAAAGCACTATTACATATATATAAACATTCATTAGAAAAGAAAATAGTGTTAGAGAACTGGCGGACAGCTAATATTATTCCTATATTTAAAAAGGGAGATAGAGGAAGTCCACGGAACTATGGACTAGTTAGATTAACATCAGTGGTAGGAAAGATAATGGAATCTTTACTCAAAGAGATAATAGAAAAACATCCAGAAACCAAAAAATGTTTCCACTTGTGGGGGAGTCCAAAACTAGAGGCCATAAATATGAGACTTAAAATAATGATTAAGTAAGACAAAGACCCAAGTAACAGATTGGAAAAAAGATCATTTTGAGGGGAAGAAAATGGAACTAGGGAAGATAAACATAAATATCACTAATAAATCCAATAGGGAATTCAGGAGAAACTTCTTTACCCAAAGAGTGGTAAGAATGTGGAACACACTACCACAAGGAGTAGTTGAGGCAAATAGCATAGATGCATTTAAGGGGAAGCTAGTTAAGCACATGGGGGAGAAAGAATCAAAAGCTTCTTCGGCAGCACCTCCCAAACCTGCGACCTATTCCACCTAGAAGGACAAGGGCAGCAGGCGCAAGGGAACACCACCACCTCCAAGTTCCCCTCGAAGTCACACACCATCCTGACTTGGAAATATATCACCGATCCTTCATCGTCACTGGGTCAAAATCCTGGAACTCCCTCCCTAACAGCATGGTGGGAGTACCTTCACCACATGGACTGCAGCGGTTCAAGAAGGCGGCTCACCACCACCTTCTCAAGGGCAATTAGGGATGGGCAATAAATGCTGGCATTGCCAGCGACGCCCACATTCCATAAACAAATAAAAAAAAGGAGGCTTGTGTGGAGCATAAACGCTGGCATAGTCCAGTTGGGCTGAATGGCCTGTTTCTGTGCTGTAGACTTGATGTAATTTGATATAACTCTAACCAACTGTCATTTCCAGGCTGATGGGTTTATTTCAGAATGATCAGCCATTCAACCTTTGTTTTTTTCAAATGTTTACATATCAAAACTGTATTGAGATAGTCCTTGGAGCAAATGGTTTGACACATCTAAGGTATATCTTAATTGGTAAATTGATGAGCGAACACAATGCTTCCCTTCCCAGAGTTAGCTTTAAACCTCTTGCAGAACATAGAATTTATTAAATAATGTGTCTTATACTTTTGACGTAGGCAATTTGCCAAGGCATTTACACTTTGCAGCAAGGTCCTGTTCTCTTTATCAACACCCTGTATGGTCTTGTATGTTGCAGATAGGATTTGTACGATTTTAAAACTGACCCATATTTACAAACCAGTGACACAAAACAAGTGGCTATTAGCTAAACCATAACAAAAAGCTGAAAATCTAAATCTGCAATGTATGGTTGTGTAGACCTCATTATGTGGTGCCTGCAATCACCAAAGGCATTAGTGAAGATCTGTATTCTCAGACCTTCAATTTGATAAACATTTTCTGAGGGTGAAGACTCAGCTAAGTACTGCCGCATAAAGCAGAACCAGATTGATGAGAGATTCAGCAGTTGTGTTTTGCCCCGAATGCTTCAAGATTCAGATGACCTCATATATGGTCTGAAGCATATCTGGGATTCAAATAAAAAAAAAAATTTCTGGAAATACACACTAGGTCTGTCAACATCGGAAGAGGTTAAAAAAAAAGCCAGTGTTAATGTTTGGGGTGCCCTTTTTCAGATCTGAGTCTCTGTGAGGATTTCCTCCCTTTTCTCTTTCTACACTAAAACTTTGCGTTGTGGCTTGCACGCTCGAGGCTTGCCCTCACTTATCAAACACATCCCATCCTCCACAGCCTTTCTGTTGTGCTGACCTGTGAATCAAGTCCTGCCTCTGTACTTCTACAATACACAAAGTGGCCATTTGGACCACTAAGACTGTAGCGAATAAGAATTTTAAATTTGAGGTGTTGGGGAACCAAGCCACTGTAGGTCAGCAAGGACAAGGATGAGGAGCAAACAGGGTTGGGTCTGGGATAGGATACAGGCAGTTTTGCCTGCCTAGCAATCTTTTCATACTTTGGTGGTTTAGTCAGGACTTGAGCTCTGCTCAAAGTATTGCTTTGCTTTGGGGATTCCCAATGGGATTTCCTCTATTCTTATGCTATGAAGAGGAGGAGGATGAGGACATGGAAGAGGTTAGATTGAAGACTCTTAGAATCGTTTTGGAGTGGGTCAGGAAATAGGTGAGCGGTGCTCCCACCCGAAACAGTTTAAAATATGCAAATTGGGGTCCTATAACATACATAGGAGCCGATGCAATTTGAGATTCTATTAGATGAAGTGGGTTCTACGCAAGTCCCACCCATTAGAACTGTGCATATAGCGGCCTAACCAGCTGTCCTTAATGGCCCAGGATGTTTTTGGGCCTGGGATGGAATTTGGCTTGAAAAGGGTGGGAGAAGACTGGCAAGGTAGGAAATTGGGCAGGACCCAGAAACACTGATCTGCATCCTGAAGAGATCAGCCTGGATCTCCTGCTGGGGGCATCCCATTGATGGCTCGATGTTAGGAAAGAAACAGACCGGCAGGGTGGTGTCACTTGTCAGAATCCCTGCTGCTTCCACCTCCTTTGCCCTGATTGACCTGGATCCCAGCAAAGTGCTAATATCCAGGTCAATGGAGCCACAGATGTGGGGCCTAAACAGGTGTCCAACCCTAGGTCTTGGCCTGGAACACTCCAAAAGACTGCAGGCAGCCACAATGAAATTGTCTCTCTTCAAAGAAGGGCCAATTTCCACAGTTGCCACCTTCAGCTGGTTATATAGGCTTATCCTGAAAGTAGCTTTCCAGTATCTTCCTCCCCCATCCAGCAGGTGTCCAAGAAGTACCTGCCTGACTCCCCCTTCCCATACTTCAACGGAGTCAGGCTCTAAGTCCTCCGTTGAGGTGTAAATCTTGCTCTGCCATGGGAGAAAAGAGGGATCAAGGAAGGTCACCTCCTTACTACTTTACTGAAATAAAGTTAAGAAACAACACTGCTGTGATTAAACTTCAGGATTGTTCGTCACCCAATGCTGCCAGTCACATTGCAAAGAGTTTCACCTGCTTCCCGACAGGACACCTACGTGTCTACTGATTTTGGAACAGAACTGACTTAGAAGCCAATGAGAAGTTCACAGCTATCTTGCTTGCCCTCCTAGCATATGGAATCATCAAGAAGATGGGAGCCCAAATGGGAAAGAGCTTTTATTTCCCTAAAGTAAAAAGAAATGTACTTTTCACTTTTATTTCTTGCACACTGTACATCATGTAGATGCCCCATTGAAAACTTGGATACAATACATTATTATAGTAATACATGCTGGCACAGGTGTGATGGACCGAATGGCCTCCTTCTGTGCAGTATCATTCTATGATAGTAAAGTACTATTGAAAAATTTACATTTTTCTTGATCTTTTGTAATTCACTGAGGATTTTTTTGTAAATCTCTTCTTGAAATATCTGAATGTTTCAGAGGAAGCTATAAATTAATAAGCGATAGGCTCCATGGAGCCAATCTATCTTTGAACAGGCCATCATTGATCTCACAGGTGATGCTACCCAGAATGTTAACAAGTGAACTGAACTTGCAAACTTCAAACAGACTTGTATGTACCTGTAGAGAGTTGTGAATGGGAACCAACCTTTGAATAATGTCAGAAGGGCAAAACAAAGGTCGAAACAATAGAAATTTGAAATTTCAGATGTAAGCTGTCCAACTAAAATGCTTGCTTTCTGGTGCTACCTATTAGTTAACACTTCAACTTGTATTACGTGTGATGAGTTTCTTAGCAGGGTCAATTAATTCAGCAAACTCTGTAACTTATTTTGAGATTAAAAGTGAAATGAATTAATCTCACCTCATAGTCGGTGCTTCTGCCAATGAAGGAAGTAAGCATATCACTGGTGTCTTGGGCAAGTCTACTCTCCCCCATAAAGTAAAGTGACATATAGTAGCCATCAGCTTTGATTAGATGGATACACAAATTTCAAAACTCAGTTAGAAAATATGAACGCAAATGTTTCAAAATCATTATTAATTAGCTTTTCAAACAAATTAGAACAGTAGCCCAGTGATGGCACTGGGTCTCCCCTGAATGACAGTAGCTTTGAGCCAGTTATTCCGAGATCTTTCTGTCATTCTTTGGATATTGGGCTCCTAAGTGGAGCACCTTAAATATCCCTGTCCTGAGGGAAGGGGAGGGGAAAAGGAATATTTTTGTTCCACTACAACTGCAGCTCCTGTTTGTTCACATTACAGAGATGAATAAAAGTACAAAGAAAATGCATCAGTGGAGGACTGGGGGCAGCTCAATGGTGAGGGCATCATCCTTCATCTAGCATTTGAGTCTGAACCTATTTTGCGCTGATGGGATGGAAGTCTTCCCTCTCTGACAGTTGTAAGTTAAATCCATTTAGGCAGTCTCAACATGATTCAAGTCCACAGCACAAATCAGCCTGGAATTCAACTCCAATATGAAAGGAATTGGCACTCTCACTCAAAGGCTGGTGTGCAAAATGAAAACAAAAATCACACCTGTGCAGTTAGATATACTGGGGTTGAAGGAAAGAAAGAAAGAGAGGGAGGAAGGAAGGCAGCCAATTTGCATACAACAGGGAAGGAAATGCAGCAGCCAATTTGCATACAACAGGGTCCCACAAACAGCAATGAGATAATCACCAGATAATCTGTTTTAGTGATGCTGGTTGAGGTATAAATGTTGGCCAGGATATCAGGGAAAACTCCCCTGCTCTTTTTCGAAACAGTGCCATGGGTTCTTTAATGTCCATCTGAGATGGCAGATGGAGCCTTGGATTATCATTTCATCTGACATTACTCCATCATTACTGCACTGGAGTGTCAGCTGAGAATTTGTGCTCAAGTTCCTGGAGTTGGACTTGAACTCACAGCCTTCTGACTCAGAGGTGAGGCAATTGACAAATTGTTGGGGAAAAAGAGAGGAAGCTTCAGTTGCATCAACTTCATGTTATACGTTATCTGAGAGAGCTTCATACTGATAATGGGTTTAATGACTGGGAAAGTGTTCTCCTGCACTTTAGAGCAGATATTGGGATTATCATGTAATAAATGCGGTTCAGACGGAGGTAATTTTAACCTAACTCGTCTGGCGTGCAATCGACGGGACTGGATTTGCCGTCCGCTTTACACCCGGACAATTTCTAAACAGTGGAAAGTAAAATCTGGCGGGTTGTAAAACAGGTGCCTGTTCTGATCCCGTCAGCATCCCACCGGGCAGGCTAGTTTAAAATTACTCCCGAGGATAGTTTGGGATAATATTGCTGTGAGTTTGCATATTGCAATGTTTGTATAACACAACACTAATACATTAATACTTATGGACTAAAATCACAAATTGAACAATTATTAAGCAAATAGATCTCATGCAACAGGACTTTTGATTTTTATTTGGTCTTCATGGAAAAGATTTTAGACAGTGGGTGTATTTGTTTATGGTCCAGGCACTGAAGATGTGTATTAAAGCCAAATAAGCCAGTTTGTGGAACATCATGGTTCAATCTATTTCAAACTGAGACAATGGGCTGGATTTTCATTGACCCGTGGAGGCGGGTTTGGAGGCGTGTGAGGGGTTAAAATTGCAAAAACTGGCGGGCGGGCACAAGTCCACCTCCATCCCGCCTCCACGCAATTTTCATTAAATCGTGTCTGCTGGTCCCACCTGCGTCCCGCCTTTAAGAGACAGGATAGGCTGTTAAGGCCCTTAACAAGCACAAAATTGGCTCTATAATGCCATTTTGAAAGGCCTTTGTGATTTTAACCCTTGTTCTACGTGAACCACGCCTGTTCTGAACCACGATTGTGAAACCTGGCGGGAGCACATTTGGATAGCTGACTATCAGTGGCTGGGCTGACTATCAGTGAGTGAGTGGCTGGCAGGCATCTAGGAGTGGTGGAGGAGACATATCTGGGAGTGCTGGTGCAAAAAAAATCTCTTTCTCTCTCCCTCTCTCTCTCTCTCAGCAGACTTAGGGCTGCTGCTCATTTTGCATCCAGGTCCTCTCACAGCAAAGGCCAGGCAGTCTCTGAAGACCTTCACTGCAACAGCAATGATGACATCATCAGAGGTGACTTTCAGACTGAAAACACTAATTGGTTCATGGGTTCCCACATGCTGGAACTCAATTGCCCAATTAGGTGAAAATTGCATCAATCTCCCACATCCAATTGCAGTCGGGTGGATAACACGAAAAGCGGATGACACGACCCCAACCCGCCCCAGTATCAAAATCCAGCCCTATGAGTGTCAATTGTCTCATTCCAGGCTGCCCGATAGTACTGACAGGAGGCCCTGTCCTTGTTTACTTTTACTTCCTATTTTCCGTAAGGAAAGAAAAAAATAGCAGTGATTTTGGGAAAGTTCTGATACAACTTAAACCAGCTTCTGCATGTTTTAAGTGTCGATTTAACTACTTGACAAGCTTGAGAGCTGCTTTATTATAGGCATGTTTTAGTTGGCCAGATTTCTGTCATTCTTACTAATGAAATCAAGTTTTATGATACCAACCACAGTAAAGTCAAGCTTGTCGTCCATTTTGACTGGCAGTCATTAACTACCACAAAAAAATAAGGGCCCGGACTTTGCAGTGGTAATGACGGCGAAACTGTCAGCATTCGCCGTCATTACTCTTCTGAAAGTGACAGCAACTTCTGGAGTCAGTGCATGCGCAGATAAACATGGAAATCCAGAAGTTGCTGTCAGTGACTCTACGCTTCTCCACATGTTGTGCTGTGGAACTCCCCGGAGCCCCCAATCAATTCAAATCACACTGAAATGTAGTTCCCGATGAAAACTCTCCCTAATATGCTGGAATATTGCTGTAAAAAACCCCTGAGAAACTTAAGCCTTGTTGTGTAGAGTTTCGCAATTATCGCGATTCAAAATAATATGAGAAGTCGCACAACACCAGGTTATAGTCCAACAGATTTATTTAATTTTACAAGCTTTCGAAGCAGTTCGCTCCTTCGTCAGGTAAGTTAGCAATGAGAGAATCTCCCAGAATTCACAATTTAAACCCAGACAAAATCTATTCACATTATTCCCTACAACAAAGAGCACAGCCAAGACAATGAGATATGTCCCAGGGGGTCCAACCTGGCAGGAGGGTTGCCTCCCAGTCGGGGAACACTTCAGCAGCCAGGGGCATTCAGCCTCGGATCTGCGGGTAAGCATTCTCCAAGGCGGCCTTCGAGATACACGACAGCGCAAAATCATAGAGCAGAAACTGATAGCCAAGTTCCGCACTCATGAGGATGGCCTCAATCGCGATATCGGGTTCATGTCATGATACAGAACGTGACTTGACATCATGGCCGGTCTTCCCAGGTGTTTTTTTTTTAAAAAAAGACTAACACAAATTGACAGGATATGCAGCCAGCAGGTGGTTTGACACGTTGGACCCCCTGGGACATATCTCATTGTCTTGGCTGTGCTCTTTGTTGTAGGGAATAATGTGAATAGATTTTGTCTGGGTTTAAATTGTGAATTCTGGGAGATTCTCTCATTGCTAACTTACCTGACGAAGGAGCAAACTGCTTCGAAAGCTTGTAAAATTAAATAAATCTGTTGGACTATAACCTGGTGTTGTGCGACTTCTCATTTTTGTCCACCCCAGTCCAACGCCGGCATCTCCACATCAAAATAATATGAGAGAAGCAGGTTCAATTGATCATTTTTATTAAATGAAATGCTGCCCTGATAATAAAGGACACAGAAGCCTGTAAAATGGCCGCCGCGCATCGTGGCAGAAGCTTCCAGAAACACAGTGGGCAGACAAGATGGCGTCGAATATACATTCGATATGAGATCATACTCGGTACACATTGAAAAGACAGGATGCAACCCGTTTGCATTTTTGAACTAAGCAATGAGATAAGTGCTGGAATCGCTTTACACGCACAATAAGTATCGCTGAACTAAGCCATCAAAAACCCATCCAGACACATCAATACACAAATACCCCCCCGGCTCTACAATGAGAGAGACATTGACGGGTGATTAAACCAGTATTCGGGGGGGCCCCAAAACCAGTCGAGGAGACGATTCAGACCCGCCCTGGCTGGTTCAACAATGGTAAAGACATTAACGGATAGTTGGCCAGTTTCAGGTGTTACCGAAACCCGTTAAGAAGATAATCGCCCCATGCTGGGAGTTTTGGGCGCCAAAATCACACAAAGAATAACCGTTTAGATTTGAGCGGGAGATAAGGTCGACAAACAGTATAACTACACCGGACAAATGTCCATCGGTCTCTTGACTCTTGGCCTGACTCCTGATTCTCTGCTCTGGACTCTTGATGGTTTTGCTGGTGACGTCGGACTCTTCGCGGGTCTCTTACCCGCTCGCTGGTTCCTTCAGCGGAGCAAGTGTTGGGTGGAGCTCGATCGGAACGAGTCACCTCGACAGGGCAGGTACCGAGGTGCACCATCCCGAGTGTCGGTAAATGGTGGCCGGACCCGGAGGCCCGAGTCATCAAGAAGAAAGACGAGAAGAAATTCCACGTGCCGCCGCGGTCAGTAAACCCCAACCGCGCCCGAAAGTAATACAGGAAGATTCTTCTTTGAATTCTAAGACGGTCTGTGTCCAAAGAACCACTTCATAACATCAGGGAGTCTGGCTTACCCTCCGGCTCTTTGAGCAGGTAGCCTGAGCCACCCGCAACGAACTTTACCGGGGGCCGCCCCAAGTGGACCCATTCGCAGCAGCGAGCGTAAACAAGTGGGGTGCAGAAACTCTTACAGCCACGCGACAGTCAGGTGCCGCAGCGGAGCGAGCCGAGAGCCTCATTTTAAATTTCCGAAGTAAACCGAGTGGTGAGCATGTTTCCCGATCCTACAAATCCAGACGTAGTTTAGGTATTGTTAAGGGAGGGTGGCTTTTAATAAGGTTAAGGTATAATGTGTTCCCCTTTTTACGATGTGCCGTGTGTTCCCCATTTCCCTAGACCAAGTTTTATGAACGTCTGTATACTGGTACTCTCTTTGATCTGTGCCTACGATATGTATTTCATGATTTTAGACACCATGCAATAAAGACATTCGTTTTGTGATATTCAACCAGGTCTATGTGAGTCTTTTCTCTGCATTACTGCTCCTTGCATCTAAGTCCAGGTGTCAGAACCGTAGGGGCGAGTGGGTCGAACCACTCACAGGTGCTTATTGTCAAAGGCTGGCCGGAGACCAGAGCAAACAATAATACAGGCAACAAAAGCCTCACCTCGCACCAGTCCCAGAGACAAAACCCCTTACAGTTGAAAGAGGTGTAACTAGGTTTTTAATGGCATATTGACTGTTCTGGCCTTGAAAAATGAATTTGATATGTGTGAAATGTCAATTTTTCCCACTAATATAAGAATGACATGTTTTTTAATATAATAATATTTGTTTCTGATATCTCAGCTTCTACCTTAATCCCATGTGTAATGTCCCAATCTTTATTTCACTCTTTGTAAAATTTATAAAATGTGCATTTTATTTCCTGGTTTGCTGACTGTGAGAATTCTTCAATGTGATTGGCTGCTGAGCCTGCTTGATGACATCACAGTTGCTGGATGCTGGAGATTTGCTTGATTTGGCGCCAGATTCAAACTAACATCGCGAGAGCTGAAATTTACACCACAGAGATCACTAGATCGTTGTGGGCATCTTTCTTCGAGGTCAGCAGCGAACGCCGTCGCTTCACCGCTGACCGCAAATTCCAGGCCAAGGTTTTTAATCTTTTTCAATGAAAGAAAAGGAAACTACCCTCCCTAAGTATATTCTTAGGTGATGAAAAAATTTGGTAGCTTGGTCACAGAAGCACTTCACAGCGGGGCCAAATATCTGTGATTTCCCCTCCGCTGCCATAACAATGGCAGAGTGGGCCTTCCCCTGTACTGACCAGTTACACACGTGAGCCTATTCAAATTCCTAGGATCAGGCAATTAGTATAATATGGGCAAGGGTTTACTGTAGTATGGGTGTAGTTGGAACACCCATGAGGAAGGGGGGGTGGCGAACTAATTGTGGCATATGGCAGCTGCTGTGCCCGGGTGCTGGCAGATCTCCGATCACAGAACATCTGGTGGGTGGGGGTGTGGGGGGATGGGGGAAGAGGTTGGCTGCTTTCCTTAGGGCAACTTTGCAAAGTTGGAAGGTCCCACATCTGCTACCTGTCAATGCTGTACGCCTGCTTTATGCAAGCATTCAATATACTGGTGGCAACAGAGGTGAAACTGGCAGGAACTCTGGTGATTGACGTCCTACTGCCAGTCCCACCTTTTTTTATTGAAGTCCTAAAAGCTGAATATAGGGAGTTTGGAGGTAAATTAAAAAATAGGACCTCAAAGGTAGTAATCTCAGGATTGCTACCAGTGCCACGTGCTAGTCAGAGTAGAAATAGAAGGATATTTCAGATGAATACGTGGCTAGAGGAATGGTGCAAGGGGGAGGGATTCAAATTCCTGGGACATTGGAACCGGTTCTGGGGGAGGTGGGACCAGTACAAACTGGACGGTCTGCACCTGGGCAGGACTGGGACTGATGTCCAAGGGGGAGTGTTTGCTAGTGCTCTTGGGGAGGGTTTAAACTAAAATAGCAGGGGGTTGGGAACCTGTGCAGGGAGACAGAGGAAAAGGAAGCAAGGATAGAAGCAAAAGACAGGAAGGAGAAAAGCAAAAGTGGAAGGCAGAGAAATCAAGGGTGTAAATCAAACAGGGCTACAGTAAATAATAATTCTAAAAGGACTAAGAGTGTTAAAAAAAACAAGCCTGAAGGCTTTGTGTCTTAATGTGAGGAGCATTCGTAATAAGGTGGATGAATTAGCTGCACAAATGGATGTAAACGGATATGATATAATTGGGATTACGGAGACATGGCTCCAGGCTGACCAAGGCTGGGAATTCAACATCCAGGGGTATTCAATATTCAGGAAGGACAGGCAAAAAGGAAAAGGAGGTGGGGTAGCATTGCTGGTTAAAGCGGAGATTAACACAATAGTAAGGAAGGATATTAGCTCTGATGATGTGGAATCTGTATGGGTAGAGCTGAAAAATACCAAGGGGCAGAAAACGTTAATGGGAGTTGTATACACACCCCCAAACAGTAATGCTGAGGTTGGGGATGGCATTAAATGGGAAATTAGAGACGTGTGCAATAAGGGCACAGCAGTCGTCATGGGTGACTTCAATTTACATATAGATTGGGCTAACCAAGTTAGTAACAATACTGTGGAGGAGGAATTCATGGAGTGTATACGGGATGGTTTCCTGGACCAATATGTCAAGGAATCAACTAGAGATCAGGCCATCTTAGACTGGGTATTATGTAATGAGAAAGGATTAATTAGCAATCTTGTTGTGCGAGGCCCCTTGGGTCGGAGCGATCATAATATGATAGAATTCTTCATTAAGATGGAGAGTGAAGTAGTTGACTCAGAGACTGCGGTCCTGAATTTAAATAAAGGAAACTATGATGGTATGAGGTGCGAGTTGGCTAGGATGGATTGGGGAACATTACTTAAAGGGTTGACGGTGCATAGGCAATGGCAAACATTTAAAGATCGCATGCATGAACTACAGAATTTGTTCATCCCTGTTTGGCATAAAAATAAAACAAAAAAGGTTACTCAACCGTGGCTAACAAGGGAAATTAGGGATAGTATAAGATCCAAGGAGAGGACATATAAATTGGCCAGAAAAAGCAGCAAACCTGAGGATTGGGAGCAGTTTAGGATTCAGCAAAGGAGGATACAGGGATTAATTAAGAGGGGGAAAATAGAATATGAGAGTAAGCTTTCAGGGAACATAAAAAATGACTGTAAAAGCTTCTATAGATATGTGAAGAGAAAAAGATTGGTGAAGTCAAGCGCAGGTCCCTTGCAGTCAGAATCAGGGGAATTTATAATGGGGAACGAAGAAATGGCTGACCAATTAAATACATACTTTGGTTCTGTCTTCACAAAGGAGGACACAAATAACCTCCCAGAGATGTCGGGGAACATAGGGTCTAATGAGAGGGAGGAATTGAATGAAATCAGTATTTGTAGGGAAATGGTGTTAGGGAAATTGACAGGATTGAAGGCCGATAAATCCCCAGGGCCTGATAATTTACATCCTAGGGTACTTAAGGAAGTGGCCCTAGAAATAGTAGATGCATTGCTGGTCATCTTCCAAAATTCTATAGACTCTGGAACAGTTTCCATGGATTGGAGGGTAGCTAATGTAACCCCACTATTTAAAAAAGGTGGTAGAGAGAAAACGGGGAGTTATAGACCGGTAAGCCTGACATCGGTAGTGGGGAAAATGCTAGAGTCCATTATAAAAGATGTAATAGCAGAGCACTTGGAAAACAGTGACAGGATCGGACTATGTCAACATGGATTTACAAAAAGTAAATCATGCTTGACTAATCTACTGGAATTTTTTGAGGATGTAACTGGTAGAATAGATAAGGGAGAACCAGTGGATGTGGTGTATTTGGACTTTCAGAATGCTTTTGATAAGGTCCCGCATAAGAGATTGGCGTGCAAAGTTAAAGCACATGGGATTGGGGGTAAGGTACTGACTTGGATAGAGAACTGGTTGGCAGACAGGAAGCAAAGAGTTGGAATAAATGGGTCTTTTTCCGAGTGGCAGGCAGTGACTAGTGGGGTACCGCAGGGATCGGTGCTAGGACCCCAGCTATTCACAATATATATTAATGATCTAGACGAGGGAACTAGATGTAATATCTCCAAGTTTGCAGACGACACAAAGCTGGGTGGGCATGTGTGCTGTGAGGAGGATGCAGAGAAACTCCAGTATGATTTGGACAGGTTGGGTGATTGGGCAGATGCATGGCAGATGCAGTATAATGTGGATAAATGTGAGGTCATCCACTTTGGTGGCAAAAACAGGAAGACAGATTATTATCTGAATGGCAATAGATTGGGAAAAGGGGAAGTGCAACGAGACCTGGGTGTCCTTGTGCACCAGTCGCTGAAGGTAAGTATGCAGGTGCAGCAGTCGGTTAAGAAGGCAAATGGTATGTTGGCCTTCATAGGGAGAGGATTCGAGTACAGGAGCAAGGATGTCTTGCTGCAGTTGTAATTGGCCTTGGTGAGACCACACCTTGAGTATTATGTGCAGTTTTGGTCGCCTTATCTGAGGAAGGATGTTCTTGCCATGGAGGGAGTGCAGCGAAGATTCACCAGACTGATACCTGGGATGGCAGGAATGACATATGAAGAGAGATTGGGTCGATTAGGCTTATATTCGCTAGAGTTTAGAAGAATGAGAGGGGATCTCATTGAAACTTATAAAATTCTAACAGGACTAGACAGACTAGATGCAGGAAGGATGTTCCCGATGGCGGGGGAGTCCAGAACCAGAGGTCACAGTCTAAGGATAAGGGTGGACAAGGGGTTATAAGGATAAGGGGTAAGCCATTTAGGACTGAGATGAGGAGGAATTTCTTCACCCAGAGAGTGGTGAACCTGTGGAATTCTCTACCACAGAAGGCAGTTGAGGCCAATTCATTAAATATATTCAAGAAGGAGTTAGATATATTTCTTAAGGCTAAAGGGACCAAGAGATATGGGGAGAAAGCAGGGACAGGGTACTGAATTTGGATGATCAGCCATGATCGCATTGAATGGCAGAGCAGGCTCGAGGGGCCGAATGGCGTACTCCTGCTCCTATCTTCTATGTTTCTATGTTTCTATGTCAGGTTCAAAAGCGGGTGGATGGAAGAACTGCCTGCTGCTCTCCACACGCCCCCCCACCCCCACCCCTCACCAGCAAGAAACACCAGCACTGCCCAGTTATAATTGCCTAATTTTGACTTTGGCCGATAGTGTAAAATAGGCGATATCAGAGAGATGTTTAATGGGCGGCTGATCCGATTAGCTGACAGGCACAATAGGCCGAATAGCTTCCTCTGTGCTTTTAGATTCTATGATTCTATTTTGAGTGAGTCAGGGCAACCTAGTAGCCAGATTATATAAACACAGGGTGATACAGTCGATTCTGTGTCACATAGCATGGCACTCTTAACATTGAAAACTCCAATCACAGCACTACTTACAGGAGTAATAGGTACTGCAGGTGCTTATAATGGCCCGGATTGTTACGGTCAGTGGTGAAGTAATGGATCTTGCTGTTTGTTAAGCTTACAGCTGCCCACAGACTTTTTGCGGGCTTTTGCCTGTCAACTTACGGTATTTAAAGATCATTTCCAGCACGTTGTCCTCTACAGGGGATCTGTGGTGTCTGTGAGCAGGGCAAACAACAGCGTGTCTCTTCAAATTGAAGAATCCTCACTGAGACACGCGGGTCCCGATATTTACAGGGGCGGGACTTTCGAGCCGGGGGGAGGGGGGGTGGGCGGAGTTTCGGTCCAGGTTTCCCCGCATGCTGTGGTGTTTTAACGCCATATCATGCGTATTTTTTTTTCGACAGGCTCCCTGCTCGGAAGTCAGCCTGATTGACAGGCTTGTCTTCCAATCGGACGGAGAGCAGGCTGCAGCTGCAGGTAAGGAGCCTGCAGGTGCTAGTGGGAGCGTGGGGGGTGGGTCTGATCCCAGGGGTGGTGGTGGGAGATCCAATCCCAGGGAAGCAGGTAAGCTTGGGGGGCTGGGGGGAAGCACTCCCGCTCCTCCTGGTCCACAAGCAGTGGTGTAAGGTCACTTACCTTTTCCCCGAAGCTGTCCTCGCCTCCCTTGAGCTGCCGGTTTTCCCAAGACCCAGGAAACCCGGCCAGCCAGTGTTAAATGTGAGGCTCCCGCCCCCATCCTGCCTCCGTTAAACCTGGAAGAGGGCGGGTTGGAGTTGGATTTGAGATTAAAATTTTTTTATACCTCACCCGACGCCAACCCAGCTGTTTTCGGGCTTAAAATTAATCCCACAGAGTCTAAACCAGGAAGTATAAATTAGAATATATATTCAATCTAAAATAATTTACAGAAAGCAAAATAAAGAGAGGGAAAGAAAGATGGGATTAAGAGAGAGAGATTAAAGAGACAGAAAGAAAAGTAAAAAAAAATAATAATTTTTAACTTTTAAAAATTCTCCAACAATAATTAAAATCTGAAGGATTGGACTCCACACTTGTGAAAATAAATTTTCAGTGCCAAAGAGGTTGTTTGGCAGTAATTAAGATTTATCACACCATTAAAAATTCACTTGCATCTGAATGCACCAGCCCTAACGTTTTCTGGCATGTTTAAAGTAATTGGGGGAAGGTTTAGATGGGATTTGAGGGGAAATTTCTTCACCCAGAGGGTTGTGGGCGTCTGGAACTCACTGCCTGAAAGGGTGGTAGAGGCAGGAACCCTAACCACATTTAAAAGGTACTTGGATGTGCACTTGGGATGCTCTAACCTGCAGGGCTATGGATCAAGAGTTGGGAAGTGGGATTAGGCTAGATAGCTCTTTGTTGGCCGGCGCGGACACGATGGGCCGAAATGGCTTCCTTCCATGCTGTAACTTTCTATGATTCTATGATTCTAATCTATGTTTAGTGGGTAACTAGTGGATAAGTACCGCAACTTCACGCTCTTCATGTATTTTGATGCCGAGTCTCTCAGTGAGGTACCGGTGTAGCGAAGCTTGTGTAGGAGCAGGGCAAATCGGACAGCAACCTCCTGATTTCCGTGTTTAACTGTGTTTGGCCGGTTGCCGGAAGTTGCTGTCCAATTTACTCCTTAATAACGGTGAGCACTGACAGCCTCACCATTATTCTTAGCATAAAATCCGGGCAATTGAGTTTCCAATTAAACTCTGTCTCTCTTTCTCCACGGATACTGCCTGACCGGCTGAGTGTTTCCAGCATTATTTTTTTTTTATTCGTTCCTGGGATGTGGGCGTCACTGGCAAGGCCAGCATTTCTTGTCCATCCCTAGTTGCCCTTGAGAAGGTGGTGGTGAGCCGCCTTCTTGAACCGCTGCAGTCCGTGTGGTGAAGATACTCCCACAGTGCTGTTAGGGAGGGAGTTCCAAGATTTTGACCCAGCGACGATGAAGGAACGGCAATATACTTCCAAGTCAGGATGGTGTGTGACTTGGAGGGGAACTTGGAGGTGGTGGTGTTCCCAAGAGCCTGCTGCCCTTGTCCTTCTAGGTAGTAGAGGTCGCGGATTTGGGAGGTGCTACCGAAGAAGCCTTGGCGAGTTGCATTTCTTATTTCAATGAAATGCTATGTCCTAATTTTAATATATATTGGCCCAGAAATTCGGCCGAATACAGGAGAGTACGCACTGTGTACTCACCCGTATTCGGTCCCGAAGTGCCGGTTTCCTGCATGCACTGCGCATGCGCGGGAAACCGGCACTTCCGATATTGCGAAGGGGGCGGTTCCTAAGTGAACCGCGTGCGCACTACAGGCTGTGCGCACGCAGCACACTTAGGTTTTTTTTAAGGTTTGAACGCGAGGGTAAGTATGGAAGATTTTACTCATGAAAAAAGGAGGCGTAAGACTCCCTTTTAACAAGGTAAGTAGTTAATTAAGTATTATTTAAAAAAATTTCAACAGGTTTATCTTTTTTAGAGACTTTAAAGAAAGGTAAGTTTATTTTTATAACTTTTAAAAAGAATTTAAATTTTTTCAAAAATTAAAATTTTTGTTTAAAGTGGTTAATTTATTTAACTATAGTTATTTTATTAATGTGATGGTTTTTTTTTTAATTTAATTGAGGTTTAGCTGTTCTTTTGGGGGCAAGTTGTATTCATAGTTTTGACAGGTCTCATGTCAAAACTATGAATGAAAGATGGTGTGCTGCCATTGGCTCTAACTGGCCCACGTGATCCCAGAGGTCGCATCGAACTAACTGCGCCTCTGGGACACGCACACACTGCACGCCGGCACCAGGGAGAGGCCCAGGACCAGAAGTTCGTGTGGGCCCGAACCATAAAGGCAGGCGCAGTAGGTAAGATTGCGCACGATCCTAACCCCCGCGGCAACCATCGAAGTCTAATTTCTGGGCCAATAGATTTCCTGTAAACATAATTTTTCTTTGTGTGCGTTTTATAAAAAAAATAAGCCGAATGATGAACAACGCAAGGATAAATCGTGTATGTGAACTTGATCTTTTCACTAAAAGGACATTATGCTTCACGCAACTCTTATAAAAACACTGCTGGACCAAACTTTGTAAAGTTTTGGCTTTGTGGCAAATATTTTCTGATTGAACGTTTTTCATAATGCTGCCTGCCCTCAATTTCTTTTTACACTTTTCTATCCATACTAAGGACATTGCCATACATATTTGCAATTTGGTACTGCTGACTCTGGTTTGCAGAGAACATAATATTAAACTGGCTGCATGCTTTAAGTTAAAGCAAAGCATTGGGAAATACCATAATCTGAGTTGAAAAGCTGCCAACAAACATTTCTAATTTCAATTCAGTTAAAGAATTTAAATATTTAAGTAATTCAGTGTGAGAAACGTGCTCTGGTTAAATAGCTAAGTTGACACCACAGAGCGTTGTTACGATATACTAGATACTAGAAGCCAGTCAAAGAGCAGAGGAGTTTTATTTCACCTGCTTGTATTGTGTGACTGAGAAATTCATGCCCACTTTTCTGAGGAACGAAATGGTCAATTTTAACGTCAATCCCCCACCAGGTGGAAACGGCGAGTGGGAGGGGTTAAAGTCAGGCGTGTCAACTTACCAGTCGGAGGTCTCTCCATTCCTGCCTGGTGCCATTTTATTTTTACCGACTTTCAGGTTGGCTGAGGCTCCTGCTACAGGCAGGTGGAGTCCTAACTCAAAAGTTGCGGTCCAATGACATAATCGGCGCCGCAATGCTTATTTCTACTGCAACTCAGGGGAAGCCCCGCCCAGTGGCAAACCCGCCAAATAAACCTGGAGGGAGGCAGCAGAGTGGCCAGAAGAGGCCATGGTAAGTTAAGACTTTTCATTTTTGGAAGGGTTCCGTGGTGGCCAGAAGGAGCGGGCGTACACCTGCCTCGCAAGGAATCATTGGGCCTCCCGCCACAATATTTCCACTCCTTCCTCTGACTGACATTGGCTCTGCAGATACCCTTTCCCTTGGTTCCCGACCCAATTCCCACTACTGCCCATCGCCCTTGGTGTCATTCCCACTGGCTTCAGAGTCAGTGATCTCCAGTATTAAAATGAGGCCCAGCTGTTGAAATTGGCCGAGTCTTGCTCTGTTCTCTTCCTCCAGGTGCCGCGCCTGCTTCAGGCTCCCCACACACCGATTCTGCCAGAGTTAAAATCAACCCCGATAGTTGGGTGAAAACACTTGGGTCTTTCTTCATCATTCCTGGTGCTGCTACATAACCTCAGCATTTTCTTTCAAGAAGTGAAGGGCAATTGGAGGAGCCATCTTGGCGAGCTGCCTCCGAGTAATTAGTTCAGGAGTACCATTCGCAGAGGCTTGGGAGGATACCTCAGCCAAGGAATGATGCAAGAGGGAAAGCAAATCAGTTTTAAAGGAGAAGAAAAAACAGGAACAATATCACTTATTTTGTGGGAAAAATAACCCTCTTCAGTGATGTTATGTCACCTAAAATAGTACTGGTGCAATGAGTGGATTATGAAGTAAACATGATCTAGAGTTACATTTTTCATAAAACACTAATCTTATTACATACCTTTGCGTTCCACTTTGCTGACTGGTTTATAATCTTAATGGCTACCCAAAAAAGTTTCCCAACAAATGTCAGTAATTGCCTTGTTGATGTGATAGTATCTGTGGTGCCAGTCAACATGGTTGCTTCCTGTGCAGCTCAGCCACTGATGTGGTTCAAGCTATTGCAGTTCTGTTTGAAAAATAAATCACTTCTCTTCCATCTACATCAGTATTGTACATCAAGCCGACTAGCTCCATCACATTAATGAGGTCATTGGATTAACACGGATGTCAGTTTCTGGAAGTTAATACAAGTTGCACAATCTGCTGTGTCCAGATTCCTGCTGGATATCAAAATTGCCAGATTACTAAAAGGATTGATTTAACAAGGTGTGACTGTATAGATTTATAGATGTGAAGGTGATGTTGGGAAGACAATTATCAACAATGTAAGTTTTTATAAAGCAGCTGAACAGAAAATCTAATAATCAATGCATTAGCTGTGGAACTCCTAAATTTAAAAAATGCCTGCATATGGAACCACACTGTATTTCTCTAAAGGTAAGAAGTCAGCCAGTCTTTCAGGAAAGCTTTTTTAAAAAAATCTTCAGTGATATAAAGTGAGCCTGTCATCAGCAGACATTTCCACAGCAGCCTGTAGCACATCTGGCCCAGACCAAACAAGGAGAAGATGTATTCTGTCAGCAAAATCATTTACGATTCTTTTTCATGCTTGTGGAGGAGTCTGTACCTGTCATCCATCAAAGCATTCGGCTTTTGGTGACTGGGTTCTGTTGTTCTCTCTCTCTACCATTGATCTAAGACTTCTGAGAAAGGCTGAATACACAGTGGGCACCAGAGAGACAGAACCTACACCACACTCATCTCTGAAATGAATACGTTTATTTTAGGATATACAGAGACATAATGAAAATGATTTTTTTTTCTAAACTAAATTTAGTTTTTTTTATTTTGTCTGACATTTTATTTCTAACAAACTTTGTAAATCCAGATTATTTGATGATGGTGCCTTTAACTACATGTTACAAGGTAGACTTTCTTTGTCATTACCACACATAGCAGGCCAAATGTTTGGAAGTAGATCAAATGAAACTGTGCAGACATTCATATTTGCTGCCAAACTATCAAAGTTATTGGTGGGAGAACAGATTTGAAAAATAAAATGAACTGCAATTTTAATTAGTTAAGGTGGATACTTATAATCCAGCAGTCTTAAACACCACCAAGGTACTGTACTGTCAAAAACCTACCCAGTAGTAAATCAGAAGCTATAAATCATCAATCATACCATCCTAATCCAATCAGTTGTTCAGTTCAGTGAGACTGCCCTCATTTGATTCCATTATTTTCCTACCACTCCACCATCTCCTAAGGAATCCCCCAAGGATCCACCCTTGGCCCCTTCCTCAGCCACATGTTGCGCCAACATAATCTGCAGCGATGAGACCAGCTTCCACGTGTAAGCTGATGGCATCCAGTTGTACCTCTCCACCGCCTCCCTCAATCCAACGACTGCCTCTGTGCTGTCAGACTGCTTAAATGACATCCAGTCTTGGACAAGCCATAATTTCTTTCAGCTAAACATTGGGAAGACTGAAGCCATGGAGGGTAGATTTTCACTTTATCTCCCGGCAGAACTGAAAATGTGTTGGAGAGAATCACACACTGGTAACAGAATCTGTCTCATGTTCCTTCTATTGAAATTAAAGGGAGGAAAATCCAGCAGGTTCTGTAAGGGGCCTTCCTGTCAGATTTTCCTCTCTGCATTCCACCCAGGCACTGCTTAATGCCCAGGCCATAAAGATGAAAATCTAACCCCAAACTCCAAACCCTCGACATCGACTCCATTCCCCACCCCCACCCCCGACCGTTGTTTCAGGCTGAACCAGGCTATTCACATCTTATTTGACATGGTGTTGAATTTCCATCAGAAATACTTCCACCTCCATAACATTACCTGTCCAACCTGGACATAGCATCAGCATTACTGTGATCAGCTGATCATCTGTACTCAATGTCATACGTATACGCTGACAAAATCAAAGCCCATCTCTGCATTCGGGCTGCAGCTAAGGTTGGAACTGGGGACTTTGGATGGAGGATTGCTGTCAGGGGCTTATGGTCAGTAACTATGGTAAACTTATGACCAAACAAGTATTTGTGAAACTTCTTGACCACAAAAATCAATGACAAAGCTTCCCTTTCGATCTGCGCATAATTCCGCTCACTGGCACTGAGCGTGTGTGAAGCAAAAGCAATTGGTCTCTCGTCCCCACTATCTCGTACATGAGAGATCACTGCCCCAACTCCGTATGGAGAGGCGTCACACGCTAGCTTGATCTCCTTAGATACATCGTAGTGGACTAACATGGTACTCTACTAACTGGCTTTTACACTCTTTGAATGCTGTGTCGCATTCTTTTGACCACTTCCAAGGGACCTGTTTTCTCAACAGCTCATTCAGTGGATGTAACAATGTAGCCAAGTTTGGGAGGAAGTTTCCATAATAATTCAAAAGACCCAAAAATGATCGAAGTTCAGAGACATTCTTGAGAGTGGGTGCATTTCTGATTGCATCCAGCTTTCCCTTAGTTAGATGTAAACCATCTTTGTCTACTCTGTGCCCTAAGTACTCCACTGAATTTTGAAACAACTCACACTTGTGAGCTGTCACTCATACTCCGTGCTTCTCTAGCCATTTGATCACTTCATTCAACACCTCATCATTGATTTGTCTGTTTGGTGCTGAAATGAGTATGTCATCCAAATAACACACTACCCCTTCAATCCCTTGCAAAATTTGGTTCATCACCCCCTGATATGTCGGGGGCAGAAGACACTCCAAATGGTAGCCTATTGAACTAATAAAGGCCTTGGTGAGTATTTATAGTCAAGCATGACTTGGACTCTTCATCTAACTCAAGTTGTAGATAGGCGTTTGTTAGATCTAACTTCGAAAAGATCTGGCCACCTGTCAGTGTTGTGAACAAATCTTCCACATTTGGCAACGTATTGGGTAGATTACACTCTAGAACCTGGTTTACGGTTACCTTATAATCATCACACAACCTCACCTTACCATCTGACTTAGGTACAACAACAATGGGTGTAGCCCAATTACTCAGATCTACCTTAGAGATAATGGGGGAAAAATTCAGTTGGTTGCGCCTCCCGTTAGCGCCTTAAGATGGCGCTAATGGGGCGCAAAGCAACTAGCACCCGGGCGCGACGATGTTTGCGCCGCTCGCGAAAATTAACTAGACATTTTGTGGCGGCACTAAACACTACCGCCACAATCTCCTGCGCCGGCAGATCGTGACGTCAGTCGAGTGTGCAACGCCCCGGTAGCGCCCCGGAGCGGATATTGAGTGGTGCCCCCTGCCTTACTGCCTGCCGCTAGCAACGACAGGTTGAGGGGAGCGTTTTGCAGTCAGGAAGGGACTGGGGGAGCGCTATTTAAAGGCGACCGCTTCCTGCCTTTTTTTGTTGGTCACATTTTTGAACCATGCTTTCTGAGAGAGAGAGAGACTTCTGGAGAGATTCAATGCTGTGTGAAGGAGTTTTGGGTACTGAGCAGCACTTTGCAGGTTCATTTTGATTTGCCCTTCCTTGTATCGATTTAGAAGAGACTGTGGGGGCTGCACTCTGAGCTCTTTCCCTGGTTCTCTCCATTGTTCTTCCAGCAGATTTGATGCACAGGTCTCTCCCCAGGCCGAGATTCAAGGCTGCAATGAGCAGGATGTGGATGGAATGCAAGATCAACCCTCCCCTTTAAGAACTGGCCGGCGCCATTGTGTCTGTGTTCCATTGCTGACTGACATCACATGAGCTTCGCCAGCGCTCTGAGTTAGCGCCTCGCTCCTCGGCCTTTGCGCCTTAAGATAGATGTGTAGCGCCTGATTTAGCGCTCCAATCACCTCCAGGGGCGATAAAAGTCAAGTTTGCAGTCGGAGGCAATAATTAGCGCCAGGCGCTAGTCTTTGCGCCTGGCCGATAATTGTGCCCCAAATGGGGCGATACTGATTTTCTCCCCCAACGTTCTTAGTTTCTAGTCTTTTGAGTTCTTGCTCAACTTTCTCCTTGAGAGCGTATGGTACCAGACCTGGCTTGCAGTAAACTGGTCTTGCTTCCTTCTGCACTCTGACACTCGCCTTGAAGTCTTGGATCAGACTGCCCGTTTCGCTGAACACCTACGGATACTGCTTGATGACATCATCTTTCGATGCAAATTTTGCTTCCACACGAAAAATCTCATTCCAATCCAGCTTCAGTGATCCCAACCAATTACTACCTATCAAGGCAGGTTTATCTCCTGCGACTACTATGAGAAGGCAAGCTCTGACACTGATCCTTGTACTTCACTGGTATGGTGACACTTCCTACTACAGGGATTTGCTCTCCTGAGTATCCTTGCAGCTCTACCTTCGATTTCTCTAGTCGATAATCACGCGATATAGTGATTCCGGTACTATGCTCACGGATGCACCAGTGTCGATTTCCATGGATATCCTGGTTCCTGTGACATCTACTTGGATGACGATACCTCGCGAATCGCTGTTAGATACCTTTGTGCTCCTGTTGACATGAATCTCCAGAAACTCTCGTCCTGCTGCTTCTCTTCAATGGTATGTAGTGTCTGGCAATTTCTACTTCTAGCATTGCCAGTCAGTTTACTCTTTTGTCGGCATGCCTTCGCAAGATGCCCAGTTTTCTTGCAGTAGAAACACTCTGCGTTCACATATGGACAGCTTTGAGCAATGCGTTGTCCCAAGCACCGATAGCACGACTTCAATGCACTGTTACCTTGGCCAGTTGCTGAGGCCTTGGGGCCCAACTGCCTTTTACTTTTAGCCTGCAGCCGATTCACCTCGGTTGTCTGACGACTGGAAATGGCGCAGAACTCTCGGGAGTATCGGTTGGCCATATCCATCGATATAGTTGTCTGACAAGCTATGTCAAAAGTCAAGTTCGGGGTTGTCAATAATTTACTTCTGATACGTTCATTTTTCAACTCACAACCAAAGCGGTCATGCAAAGCTCGGTCCTGAAAGTTTCCAAAATGACAGTGAATGGATAGCTTTTTTAAAGCTACAATGTACTCATTGATACCCTCGTCATTTAATTGATCACGTGTTCCAAAACGATAACTTTCAGCAATTTCCAGGGGCTCAGGACTGTCGTGCTGTTCTAACTTGGTTAGGATCTCCTTCAGTGGCGGGTCCTTCGGCTTGGTGGGAACAAGCAAATTATTCAGGGTTTCATACACCTCGGGGCCTGCTTCAGTCAAAAAAATAGCCTGTTTCATTTCTAAAACCGCCCGGTTACGGTTTACATCATCGGGAACTTCGACAATACTATTCGCGGTGAAAAACAGTTTTTGCCGCTCCACATACGCTCCGAAAGTCTCTCGGTCATGATGGAACTCACCCAAGCGCCCTATTATTCCCAAAGGCGTGGCCATCTGGACTCTGGCAACATCGACAGTACAGCCATGTGTGCTTGAAATTTACCTCAAATTTTTAAGTTTTTCTGCAAAACAAAGAACCTCTAACAGTCCCTCCATTGGTTGGCAGGATTATCCGCCAACAAAAATTTCAGCTAGGGAATCCGCAATCGCATCCTCATCACCAATTCTGTGATAGCTTGAGACACAGCGTATATACAACAGCACAGCATGGCTTCCAGTAAGAACTGTACTGCACATGACTTTATTATTATATACATCAGTAGTCCACCAGGTGGCTCTATTACAGCAAGTACTAGTGAAGCTACTTCACTAACTGCACGGGAGAAGGGCTTCAGGCACTCAATGTTGTACTCCTGTCTGTCTACCAACAGCAGTTAATGAGACCTGAAAACAACAGAGGGCAAAATTGGGTGCCTTTGCACCACCCGTTAGCGCACCGAGGTGCTAACGGGGCGCAAATGGCTTTACGACCAGACACGGCGCTAACATCGACTCCCGCAATATTTGGCGGGAGTTTTGCGGCGGGGCTACACCCAGATCTCCTTCGCCTGGAGATCGTGATGTCATCGCCGTGTGCATCACCTTGGTAGTGCCCTGGACCTGAAATTGACTTTCGCCCCCTCCAGCAGCGCCGGTTGAAAACACCGACAGCTGCAGGAGGCGTGCATCAGTCGGCCAGCCGCTTCAGGGGCGATGATTAAAGGCGAGGTGGCCGAGGTAACTAAAAAAAAAACTTACCTTTCTTGTTCCAGTTTTTTTCGCGTGTTCCTGTCCGCGATCGATCAGCCCAGCACTCTGCTTGAGTGTCGGGCTGATCGCACGGGATCGCGGCTGCCTTGGTGGTGCAGGTAGGTACTTTTTATATTGCAGAGCCTGCAGTGATGGCCCTTCCCTTTAAAGGAGGGAAGGAGCCTTTGAATGCGGCTGAAGTCTCCGCCCCGCCTGCTGCCGATTGCGCTCCAAGAATGAAGTGGAGTACTTGATTTAGCACTCCACTTCCTTCTTGGAGCGCAAAATGCTAATTTTTCAAAAGTTTGAAATGGTTAGCGCCTAGCGCTTACTTTTCAAAATTTAAAATTAGCGCCCCAAACGGGGCGACAGTGAATTTCTCCTCCTAAGTGTTTTAATTTTAATATGTGGCAATTGTCCTGACAACAAAGCTAAACAAAACAAAGGCTTGCAAACTACAAAATGGTTTGATAACATAAACACATTTAATAGTTGTAAAAATGTGGAATAAAAATAATTAAAACACAATGGCCAAGAAAATACGCAGTCCTTGGATTTCAGTACTTGCATTGTGCAGGCTCCGATCAATTCCTACCTAAAATGGCAATCGGGTCCTATGTACATCATAGGACCCTGATTTCCATGTTAAAAGGGGCCTATAGCCTGAAATAGGTGGGTGCTTTGGACAACCAGTGGTAGGCCCCATTTATAATGGAGCCACCCGCATCGCCGGTGTTAATGCAACGGTAAGGCTACTGACCTTATTTTGAGGCCATTACCATCCCGTTAACGCCACGCAAGGCACACAAAATCGACCCCGTTGTTTCTGGAACTGGTTACTGTTCAGCCTTCGAAATCCACTGAGGACAAATCTGCTTTCAACTCTCCATCTCTTCAGTTCATTGATTCTACATTCTTGTGTTAATTATACATTTTAATACATTAATTCGAATCTCAGCTAGGCAATTAGTTTAAACAGGCACGGAGAAAGAAAGAAAGAAAGAAATGAATTTATATCATGCCTTTCACCGTTGTAAAGTAGGAAACACAGCAGACAATTTGTACACAGCAATGTGATAATGAACAGATAATCTGTTTTAGTGATGTTGGTTGAGGGATAAGTAATGGTCAGGGCAGCAGGGAGAACATAAGAACATAAGAAATAGGAGCAGGAGTAGGCCATTCGGCCCTTCGAGCCTGCTCCGCCATTCAATGAGATCATGGCTGATCTTCTGCCTAAACTCCATTCACCGACCCGATCGCCATATCCCTTGATGCCCTTATTAGTCAGAAATCTATCGACTTCTGTTTTGAATATACCCAATGACTGAGCCTCCACAGCCCTCTGGGGTAGAGAATTCCAAAGATTCACCACCCTCTGTGTGAAGAAATTTCTTCTCATCTCAGTCCTGAATGGCCTACCCTTTATCCTGAGGCTGTGGCCCCTGGTTCTAGACTCCCCAGCTAAGGGAAACATTCTCCCAGCATCCATCCTATCAAGCCCTGTAATAATTTTGTATGCTTCAATGAGATCCCATCTCATTCTTCTGAATTCAAGAGAATACAGGCCTAGTTTACTCAATCTCTTCTCATACGACAGTCCCGCCATCCCAGGATACAATCTTGTGAACCTTCGTTGCACTCCCTCTATGGCAAGTATATCCTTCCTTAGGTAAGGAGACCAAAATTGTACACCGCACTCCAGGTGTGGTCTCACCAAGGCCCTATATAATTGGAGTAAGACTTCTTTACTCCTGTACTCAAATCCTCTTATAATGAAGGCCAGCATACCATTTGCCTTCCTAATGGCTTACTGCACCTGCACATTCACTTTCAGTGATTCATGTACAAGGACACCCAGGTCCCTTTGAGCATCTGCATTCCCCAATCTTTCACCATTTAGGAAATACTCTGCCTTTCTGTTTTTTCTACCAAAGTGGAGAAATTCACATTTACCCACATTATATTCCATCTGCCATGTTCTCGCCCACTCACTGAGCCTGTCGAGATCCCCTTGAACCTCGTCGCAACTGACACTGCCACCTAGCTTTGTGTCATCAGCAAATTTGGAAATGTTACATTTAGTCCCCTCATCCAAATCATTGATATAGATTGTGAATAGCTGGGGCCCAAGCACCGATCCTTGCGGTACCCCACTAGTCACAGCCTGCCATCCTGAAAAATACCCATTTATCCCTACTCTTTGCCTGTTAACCAATTCTCAATCCATGCTAGTATATTACCCCCAATTCCATGTGCCCTAATTTTGTTCACCAACCTCTTGTGTGGGACCTTATCGAAGACCTTCTGAAAATCCAGATACACCACATCTACCGGTTCCCCTTTGTCTACTCCACTAGTTACATCCTCAAAGAACTCCAATAGGTTTGTCAAACAGGATTTCCCTTTCATAAATCCATGTTGACTCTTCCCAATCTTACTATTAGTTTCTAAGTGCCCAGTTATTGCATCCTTTATAATAGATTCCAGCATTTTCCCAACTACTGATGTGAGGCTAACAGGTCTGTAGTTCCCCGTTTTCTCTCTCCCTCCTTTCTTAAATATCAGGGTTACATTTGCTATCCTCCAATCTGCAGGAACCGTTCCAGAATCTATAGAATTTTGGAAGATGACAACCAATGCGTCCACTATTCCAATGGCCACCTCTTTCAAAACCCTAGGATGTAGGTCATCCGGTCCTTGGGATTTATCGACTTTTAGTCCCATTAATTTTGCTAGTACTGTTTTTTTACTAATAATAATTTCTTTAAGTTCCTCATTCTCGTCACACCCTTGGTTTTTTCGTATTTCTGGGAGGTTTTTTGTGTCTTCCTCTGTGAAGACAGAAACAAAGTATTTATTTAATTTCCCTGCCATTTCCTCATTCCCCATTATAAATTCTCCCATCTCTGACTGTAAAGGACCTACATTTACCTTCGCCAGTCTTTTCCTTTTCACATACCTATAGAAGTTTTTACAATCCATTTTAATATTTTTCGCTAGTTTGTGCTCATATTCCATTTTCCCTTTCTTTATCAATTTCTTGGTCCCCCTTTGCTGATTTCTCAAAAGATCCCAATCCTCAGGCCGACCGCTTTTTCTGGCAACTTTATAAGCTTCCTCCTTTGACTTAATACTAGCTTTAATTTCTTTTGTTGGCCATGGTTGGATCACTTTTATATGTTTGTTGCAAATTATGCATTATTTCCTTGAATGTTAGCCATTGTATGTCCACCTTCATACCTTTTAGTGCAGTCTCCCAATCTACCATGGCCAACTTGTCCCTCATACCCTTGTAGTTTCCTCTGTTTAGATTGAAGACCTTAGTTTCAGATTGGACTACATCACTCTCAAACTTAATGTAAAATTCAATCATATTATGGTCACTTGTCCCTAAAGGCCCCTTTACCAGAAGATTATTGATTAGCCCTTTCTCATTACACAGTACCAGATCCAGAATAGCCTTTTCACTGGTTGGTTCCTCCACATACTGATCCAGGAAACCATCTCGCATGCATTCCAAGAATTCGTCCTCCAAACCATTAGTGGTAATTTTATTTGCCCAGTCAATATGTAGATTAAAGTCCCCCATGATTACCATATTGCCCTTGTTACATGCACTTCTAATCTCTTGATTGATACTGTGTCCTATATTACCATTACTGTTTGGTGGCCTATACACAACTCCCACCAAAGTTTTCCGCCCTTTGCTGTTTCTTAGCTCCACCCAAACTGATTCCAGTTCTACATCACGATCTGCCAAGCCAAGATCTTTTATCTCTACCGTACCGATCTTATCCCTTATTAACAGCACGACGCCACCTCCTTTTCCTTTTTGTCTGTCCTTCCTAAATGTTGAGTACTCTGGAACATTCAGTTCCCAGCTTTGGTTACCCTGCAACCATGTCTCTGTAATGGCAATTACATCATACCCATTTACTTCAATTAGTGCCATTAATTCATCCACCTTGTTACGTGCATTTAGATAAAGTGCCTTCAACTTTGCCTGTTTAATATTTTTCTACACTTTGACCCTCTTTACTGTTGGCCTTTGTTTCTGCTCCCTACTAGTTTTGCTGACTACTTTTCTAACTTGCACTTCCAGCTTTGTTTCTCTCCGTTCTGGGCCCACACATAGGTTCCCAGCCCCCTGACAAACTAGTTTAAATCCTTCTCAACAGCACTATCAAACCCCCATGCGAGGATGTTGGTCCCGTTTCTGCCGAGGTGTAACCCGTCCAGCTTGTACAGGTCCCACCTTCCCCAGAATCGGTCCCAATGCCTCAGGAATTTAAATCCCTCCCTCCTACACCATCTCTCCAGCCATGCATTCATCGGGTCTATTCTCCTATTTCTGCTCTTGCTAGCACGTGGCACTGGGAGTAATCCTGAGATTACTACCTTTGAGGTCCTGCTTTTTCATTTATTTACTAGCTCCCTATATTCTGCTTGCAGGACCTCGTCCCTCTTTCTACCTATGTCGTTGGTACCGATATGGACCACGACCTCTGGCTGTTCACCCTCCCCCTTCAGAATGTCCTGCAGTCGCTCAGTGACATCCTTGACCCTGGCACCAGGGAGGCAACATACCATCCTGGAGTCACGTCTGCGGCCACAGAAACGTCTATCTGTTCCCCTTACGATAGAATCCCATATCACTATTGCTCTCCCACTCTTTTTCCTCCCCTCCTGTGCAGCTGAGCAACTCGTAGTGCCATGGACTTGGCTTTTGCTGCATTCCCCTGAGAAACCATCTCCCGACTGCAGTATCCAAAACGGAAAATCTGTTGGAGAGGGAGATGGACCCAGGGGACTCCTGCACTACCTTCCTAGTTCTTTTACTCTGTCTGGCGGTCACCCATTCCCTGTCTGCCTGTGCACTCTTTACCTGCAGTGTGACCACTTCGTTAAACATGCTATCCACAAAGATCTCAGCTTCGCGGATGCTCCACAGTGACCCCAGCCGCAGCTCCAGCTCCGAAACACGGATTTCGAGTAGCTGCAGCTGTCGACACTTCCTGCACACCTGTTCGCCCTGGACACCGAAAGTGTCCCTGTCTTCCCACATAGCACAGGAGGAGCACTCCACGCTGCCAAGCTGCCCTGCCATGTCCTACCCTTAATTTACGCCCTTTACTTCCTTTAAATTAAAGAATATTAAATACACTAGGGACCTTACTTCACTTTAAACACTACTTACTCTAAACTAGAGACCTTACTTTTACTTTAACGACTGGACTGTAGAAATACTCACCAGGTCCTACTTACCAATCAGCTCCTTCCCTTGTGCCAACGTCATTTTAATCTCTGACGTCACTTTCGAATGTTGCCTGTTGAGGTCCGCTCTCCCTTGCTCTTCTTTGAATAGTGCCATGGGATCTTTTACATCCACCTGAGAGGGCAGAAGGGGCCTCAGTTTAACGTCTCATCTGAAAGATGGCACCTCCGACAGTGCAGAACCTAATTAAAGTTGTCGATGCCATAAGGGTCAGTTTCAGTGCTAAAGTTCAGTGCCCTCTATATTGGGTAGGCGTATATAACAGTGCACCATTATACTTGTCCAGATATCAAAATCTCATGTGCTTACACCAGGTGATTCCCGCATCCATCAGTGGTTAAGGAGTTATGCTTGGTCTGAGCAGGGATACCTCCGCCAACCATACGCCTAGTTCTTCTGAGGTTATGGGGCATGGGATTCTTGACACAGGGAGTCTACATCCCTTGGCCCACCCCGCTTGTGGCAATTATCTTATTTGGGCTGGGTGGATGCTCTGTCTTAGAATCATAGCATCATAGAAATTTACAGCACAGAAGGAGGCCATTTGGCCCATTGTGTCTGTGCCGGCTGAAAAAGAGCTATCCAACCTCATCCCACTTTCCAGCTCTTGGTCTGTAGCCTTGTAGGTTACGGCACTTCCAGTGCACATCCAAATACTTTTTAAATGCGATGAGGGTTTCTGCCTCCACCACCCTTTCAGGCAGTGAGTTTCAGACCCCCACCACCCTCTGGGTGAAAAAAGTTCTCCTCAACTCCCCTCTAATCCTTCTACCAATTACTTTAAATCTATTGCCCCTAGTTATTGACCTCGCTGCTAAGGGAAATAGGTCCTTCCTATCCACTCTATTTAGGCCCCTCATAATTCTATACACCTCAATCAAGTCTCCCCTCAGTCTCCTCTGTTCCAAAGAAAAACAACACCAGCCTATCCAATCTTTCCCCATAGCTAAAATTCTCCAGTCCTGGCAACATCCTCGTAAATCTCCTCTGTACCCTCTCTAGAGCAATCACATCTTTCCTGTAATGTGGTGACCAGAACTGCACACAGTACGCTAGCTGTGGCCTAACTAGTGTTTTATACAGTTCTAACATAAGCTCCCTGCTCTTATATTCTATGCCTCGGCTAATAAAGGAAAGTATCCCATATGCCTTCTTAACCACCTTATCTACCTGTCCTGCTACCTTCAGGGATCTGTGGACATGCACTTCAAGGTCCCTCTGTTCCTCTACACTTCTCAGTATCCTACGATCTTAATCTTAAGATCTTAACCTGCTCTTTTGACATCATCGGGCCCGACTGCGATTTTAACCTGTGGCCTGCGTGGAGAAGCCGTTGGGTCTTCCCCACGGGGCCACCCCGGCAGCAAGAGGAGCTGGGGATGGAAGAGGCCTAGAATGATAAGTGGATTTTATTTTCTTCTGGTTTCCTTTGGTTCCTTGAGCCTTTCCTGCCCCAGGCTTTCCTCCCCCTCCCCAACCATGAGGCCCTCCCAACCATGCCTCTCAACCACTTACCTGAGTGCCGGCCACCATTACTTCTGGTCCCCTGGCGGTGACGTCCTGCCACCTGATTTCCCCGTTTCTGTCCTCCGGCCAGCTACTGCTTTCAACCGAGTTCGGGCAGGAGACTGACAGGGTTTAAGCAGATGAAAACTCCTGGTCCTCACGTTATGGAGGTCTGGACGATTTATCGTCTTCCTCAGCCCCCTTCTGCACACTTCCCTCCCCCTCGGCCCCAATGTAATAACGGCGCACCCTCACATTGGCTCTTAGCGGCTGTGAGCATTCGTTAACATGATAAACACTGTAGTTGTTTAGTAAAATCACCATTCAAGCAATATTAAACGATACCTTCCCACCGTGTAATAATGAACCACATACTCAAGCAGTCATTCACTGTCTGCCACTGTCTACCGACTGATGATTTTGCTCGCACTGCAATAACCGTTGCTTATCATTTTGGGGTGTTACTTCAAAGTATTCTGCACCATATAAGACTGCATCTAGGACTTAAACTCCATACTTAGGGAACAATTGTTTCATTTGTTTTTACAAAAGTAACTCGAAACTGTTTGCACTAATGGAACACTGCACAGGATATTTCCAACATTGCTTCTTCTTTGTTTTCTTGAGA
Organism: Squalus acanthias; assembly: GCA_030390025.1. NCBI lineage: Eukaryota > Metazoa > Chordata > Chondrichthyes > Squaliformes > Squalidae > Squalus > Squalus acanthias. Next base: position 96,618,058 of record CM059433.1, read on the forward strand.
ATAAATTCTCATATTTCATTTAATTTTTGCTTTCAGTTTTTCTGTGAAGGAGACTTGTATAACTTATGAGTTCTGCAGGCTGTTTCAATTGTGGAATAAGCATCCCATTCAACAAATTCCATTATCTTTTATTTATTTTATGGTCTTCTGGGATCACTCTTGTGTGCAAAGAGCTCTCACAGTTTCTGCCACAGCATCTCCCACACGTGCCCTTGTTTCTTTTAGGGAGCACAGGCACATTCCATCTTGTTTTGATGTTTTATGAATCTTCACACAATCTGGTGTTCTGAAGGGTCACCTCATTGCTGTCCTGTGTTTTCTCTCTGAACTTGTATATATTTTAGTTGCCAAGTTGAGAAGAGTACTGGGGTGAAATTGAACTTCGGTGGGTGGGGGGTAGGGGGAGGGGGCCACGGGGGAGCACAAAACAGGCCGGTCATTATACACCCCATCCGATTTTTCTTTCCATCGACGTCAATGGATAGGAAAATCAGGCGGGGTTTATAACGAGTGGACAATCTGCTACCACTGGTTTTGCGCTGAGAAGCCATGGGGCCACCCTGGCAGCAAGAGTTGCTGGGGACAGAAGAGGCCAAGAATGGTAAGTGGATTTTCACCCCCGCCCCCCTCCCCCAAATGTGGTGATAAAGTGCTGTGAGAAAACAATTTCTGATTTTTGCCATGCAGGGTGAAGATTTCCTCTGTGTGCTATTTAGAACAAAATCATAAACACTTTAATTAAAAATACATTTATGATTTTGTTACACATTGCAACACGGAGAACATCTTTCTTCATTGTTCGACTCCCAAACTATCTTATCTTCCCCCATATGTTGTTTAGTACTATTAATGTACCCAAATGATCATTTTTGAATGGAAAGCTGTGAAATTGAACTCCATAAATCTGGTGATTTGTGGGCTGGCTGCAGCCCACTCGTGCCCGGTGACTCACCACACGCAGATACCGCCTCTGTACTACCCTCTAAAGTTCACACAGTGCCATTTTCTGAGCTGGTGCCTGGGCGTGTCAGATCGAGTGACGGTACCGCTTCTTCTGCATCACTCTCTTCCTCTAGTTGTTCGTGGATTGGCTAGGCTGGTGGCAGTTCTTGGGTATCTGAAAGGAGAAAGGCACAAGGGTCGGGTTGTGGTGAGGGGAGGGGGGGAAAGCAAGATGTGCATGCTGACACCATCAGCAGCTTGTAAGTGAGAAGAGATTGTGGAATGAGGGGGAAGTGGGGTGTGAGAAGAAGGATTAGGCATGAGCATACCGTCATTATCAAAGCTTTCACCTTCGCCGCTCACTACGGCCTCAGTGACGGCCCCTCCAATTATCTCCAGCACAGTCTCCTCCAGCGCAGTAAGGTGGGGCAGATGTGCTTGACCCCCACTTGTCTGCTGCTGCTCATGCCGGTTGTGAGTCACCTTGGCCTGCAAGAGAAAGGGAAGTGGGTCAGTGAGTGTGGTGCCATGTGTTTGGGTGATATGCCTGTCATTGTTGAATAACTGACATTGTGTGCAAGGTGTGAGATGTGGGTGTGAGACTTGCAGCAGTGGTAAGTGTGTGAAGGTGAGGTGAAGCTATGATTGTGAAGTATGAGTCGTGATTGCTAGAGATTGTTGGTAGATGAATGATGGGAGTGTGGTGAATTGAGCAGTGTGTGAGGCTAGTGGTGCAGTTGGTGGGATTGGCTTTTGCTGATGCATTCACTCACCTTGACCACTCGTGTGAAGTCATTAAACTTCTTGCGGCACTGGATCCTGGTCCTGGCGGCAACAGTGGTGGCACCGACGGCTTGCGCTATCTCCTCCCACTCCCTTCTGACGTTCTGTCTCGAAGGCCTCCTGCTCCCCACCCCCCTCCCCGGGTAGAGGACCCGTCTTCTTCTGTATACCCCCTGGACCAAGGCCTCAACGCTGTATCTGAGAAACAAGGTGCCCTTTCTCTCCCCTGTTGTGACATTGCTGCAGCTACAGTGACAATGAGGTGCTTCTGCAACAAAGCACATCCCCTTTAAGAAGTGCAGCGAGCCTAGACAAACTTTTATTGGACAGCAGACTGCACTTGATATTGGGCCCCCTGTTGAGTGCTGAGCCAACCAGCAGCATGTTTAGCACTGAGCTCAGCACCACAATCATTATAATGAGCAGGCAGTGCGAATTTTGCATGCTGCCTGCAACACTTTCAACAGATCCTGTATCGTGATCCCCGTGCCCGTTTTTGGGCCTAATCCAATTTCACCCCCAAAGTTTTTTTAAAACCTTAAAAAACACTTAGAAACACTGAAACCGTGAATTCAATTAAAGGAACCTTGAAAAAGACTAATAAGGAAGAAGGATGGATCACTTTTGAATGTCTGAGTCGAGTTGTGTCGCCTTGTTGAAACTGCGATAAATGGAACCTATACATCTGCTCTAAGGAAGAAATAGGCAGAACTTTGTAATAAACAAATGGGGCATAAATAGAGCCAAACATCCAACTGGAGAGCAGCCAAGTTCCGGACCTTCTGAAGGAAGATACATCCAAAGATTGTGCCCTAGCCTGAGGAGAGAAGACAATCAAACAAAGAAAGAAGAAAGGAAAGCAAACTTCTCTTCAGGTTAAACCAGTGCTATTGTGAGATTCTCTGTTTATTAACTAGTGAAACAAGTGTACCTATCAGATAGTTTGTAATTGAATGAGCAGCATATACATAGAGGAAAAGTAAAAGTAAAATTCCTCTCTGTCTCTACCTCCTCTCTTCCCAGGATCCCTTTCCATAAACCTTTAGGGATAGCTGGTCTAATGGAATAATATTAATTAAGTAACAACATACTATCATAACAGATTTAGAGGTAATATATGCAACAAGTTCTTCCGTCATTGCCTTAAGATCATCAATCTCCTGAAATCTGATGTATTAATTTAATTATTCCTTTCTCCATAAAACTTTCCCATGCTGGCTATTTGAAAGAGCTGTCCAATTTAGTCCCACACCCCTGTTTTCTTCCCCTAACCATGCAAATTAGTTCTTTTCAAGTACATGTCCAATTGCCTTTTGAAAGTTCTTATGGAATCTTTTTTTTATTCGTTTATGGGATGTGGGCGTCGCTGGCAAGGCCAGTATTTATTGCCCATCTCTAATTGCCCTTGAGAAGGTGGTGGTGAGCTGCCTTCTTGAACCGCTGCAGTCCGTGTGGTGAAGGTGCTCCCACAGTGCTGTTAGGTAGGGAGTTCCAGGATTTTGACCCAGTGACGATGAAGGATCGGCGATATACTTCTAAGTCAGGATGGTGTGTGACTTGGAGGGGAACATGGAGGTGGTGGTGTTCCCATGCGCCTGCTGCCCTTGTCCTTCTAGGTGGAAGAGGTCGCGGGTTTGGGAGGTGCTGCCGAAGAAGTCTTGGCAAGTTGCTGTTGTGCATCTTGTAGATGGTACACACTGCAGCCATCGTACGCCGGTGGTGGAGGGAGTAAATGTTTAAAGAAAGAAAGAAAGACTTGCATTTATATTGCACCTGTCATGATCACCGGACGTCTCAAAGCGCTTCACAGCCAATGAAGTACTTTTGGAGTGTAGTCACTGTTGTAATGTGGGAAACGCGACAGCCAATTTGCGCACAGCAAGCTCCCACAAACAGCAATGTGATAATGACCAGATAATCTGTTTTTGTTATGTTGATTGAGGGATAAATATTGGCCAGGACACTGGGGATAACTCCCCTGGTGGATGGGGTGCCAATCAAGCAGGCTGCTTTGTCCTGGATGGTGCTGAGCTTCTTGAGTGTTGTTGGAGCTGCACTCATCCAGGCAAGTGGAGAGTATTCCATCACACTCCTGACTTGTGTTTTGTAGATGGTGGAAAGGCTTTGGGGAGTCAGGAGGTGAGACACTCGCCACAGAATACCTAGCCTCTGACCTGCTCTTGTTGCCACAGTATTTATGTGGCTGGTCGAGTTTAAGTTGCTGGTCAATGGTGACCCCCAGGATGGTGATGGTGGGGGATTCGGCGATGGTAATGCTGTTGAATGTCATGGGGCGGTGATTAGACTCTCGTTTGTTGGTGATAGTCATTGCCTGGCACTTCTGTGGCGCAAATGTTACCTGCCACTTATCAGCCCAAGCCTGAGCGTCGTCCAGGTCTTTTTGCAAGCGGGTATGGGCTGCTTCGTTATCTGAGGGGTTGTGAATGGCACTGAACACTGTGCAGTCATCAGTGAACATCCCCATTTCTGACCTTATGTTGGAGGGAAGGTCACTGATGAAGCAGCTGAAGATGGTTGGGCCTAGGACACTGCCCTGAGGAACTCCTGCAGTGATGTCCTGCGGCTGAGATGATTGACCTTCAACCACCACAACCATCTTCCTTTGTGCTAGGTATGATCTGAATCCACCACCCTTTCAGGTAGTGCGTTCCAGATCCTAACAACCCACTGTGAAAAAAATTCTCCTCATTTCCCATCTAGTTCTTTTGCCAATTTTAAATCTATGATCTTTGGTTATCGACCCACTTGCCAGATGAAAGAGTTTCTCCCTACTTGCTCTATCAAAACACCTCATAATTGTGAAATCTCCCCTTAAACTTATCTGCTCTAAGGAGAACAGTCATTCTGAAATTCAATGGTGGTTACATGCTGTTGTGTACTTGGCTTAATTTCAAAATGAAAGGTGGCTCCCAATCGGCAAACAGAATCAACAACAGTGTTCCCTCCCTGCCCCTTCCTGGTAATGTCCCTCTCTAATGATAAATATACGGGATGGACAAAAAGAAAAAGGCAACACTGGAAATCTGAAATAAACACAGAAAATGCTGGAAATGGCTGATTGGGATCTGAAATATTTTGACATGAACATTGGGTTAATATTTCACCCTTCATCAGAATAAAGAATTTGACACCAGCCTTTGGGTGTTTTTCTTGTGATTGTAAGTAGAAAGTTTTAGCTTTGACTGCATTGCCTTTTTGATAGAAGATAATATACGCTGAGAAGTAAAGTATTTATTTTCACTTTATCATCGAATCTTTCTCATTAGTGAAGATAAAATTGATAGTTTCTTTTGACTGTGAATTATTCTGCTTCTTATTGGCAAGTGAGCACGAATAAATGGAAGCGTGCGTACCTTTCCCGGGAGGAAAGATTGATTTCAACCCGGAAAAAGTACATTGTGTTTGCCCCTGTGTACCTGTGCCCCTGTGGGGTTTTTTTTTACTCGTTCCTGGGATGTGGGCATTGCTGGGAAGGCCAGCATTTATTGCCCATCACTAATTGCCTTTGAGAAGGTGGTGGTGAGCTGCCTTCTTGAACCACTGCAGTCCGTGCAGTGAAGGTACTCCCACAAGTGCTGTTACTCAACCATTTTCCTGTAAAATGCATGACAAGAGCAGAAATGATCAGATTCAATGACCACGCCATAGAAATACCTTTTGCAGGAAGTGGGAGATAAAAAGGTTACATTAGAAGGTGCAGAAGCCAATCTAAACGTGACTCAGCAAGCTTGGGAGCAGATTACAATTGAGCAAACGCTAGGCTTGGTTTTATAATAATAAATTCTTTTACATAATCCTCTTTAAGTCAAATAAAGATAACTTTGCTCAATGTTCATGCAGCAATCTTAACAATTTTAAGTTATCCAACATTAGGACGACCGAAGCCATCGTATTTGGCCCTGTCACAAACTCCATACCCTTGCCTTCTATTCCATCCCTTCCCCAGGCATTGTTTTAGGCTGAACCAGACTGTTTGCAGTGTTGGTGCTCTATTTGACCCTGAGCTGAGCATCCACAAAGACCGCCTACTTCCACCTTCGTAACATCACCTGCCTCCACTCCTGCCTCAGCCCACCTGCTGTTGAAATCCTCATCCATGACTGTCACTTCTAGATTCAAGTACTCCAATGCTCTCCTGGCCGGCTTCCCATCCTCCACTCCTCATAAACTTCAGCTCATCCAAAACTCTGCTGCCCGTATCCTATCCCGCACCAAGTCTTCCTTACCCATTACCCCTCTGCTCACTGCCCTACTTTGGTTCTTGGCCCTGCCCCTCCAACCGCCCCCCCCCCCCCCACCTCCCCAATGCCTCAAATTCTTATCCTCATGATTAAATCCTTTAATGGCCTTTCCCCTTGTCATCTGTGTAACCTCCTCCAGTCCTATAACCCATCAAGAACTCTGCGTTCCTTTGACTAGGTCTCTTATGCATTTCACTCTCCCTTTTCCCCACCATTGTCGGTAGTGCCTTCAGTTATCTAGGTCCCATGCTCAGGGATTGCCTCCTTAAACCTCTCCACCTTTACGACCCTCCTTAAAACCCACGTCTTTCACCAGGTGTTTTGTCACCCATCCTCATATCTTCTCCTTGGGCTTGGCATTCATTTTCATCTGATTACACTTCCGTATAGCAGTTTCAATGATTCTCTAAGTTAAAGGTGTTATTTGTATGCAAGTTATTGTTGTACTTCTATTCATCTGTGAATGTGTGCCGAATGAGCCTTTCTCTCAATTGTCTATCCGCAGTAGCCACTGCACCACCTTCCTGTTCTTCATGGGCCACATATTCAGCCTCAACAGCGTGATCATCAGGCTCTCTGGGACATCTACCAGCAGTCCTTTCCTGATTGCAAAGTTGTGAAGCGCACAATATACTACCACAATCTGTGAGATTGTGCTGGGCACATAACTATCCAGACACCAGAATTTTCCTTTGAGAATCCCACTAGCTAGCTCAATACTTATCCTTGTCTTAATGTGTGCATCATTGTACATAAGAACATAAGAAATAGGAGCAGGAGTAGGCCATTTGGTCCCTCGAGCCTGCTCCGCCATTCAATAAGATCATGGCTGATCTTCTACCTCAACTCCACTTTCCTGCCCTATCCCCATATCCCTTGATTCCCTTAAGATCCAAAAATCTATTGATATCTGTCTTGAATATACTCAACGACTGAGCCTCCACAGCCCTCTGGAGTAGAGAATTCCAAAGATTCACCACCCTCTGAGTGAAGAAATTTCTCCTCATCATAGTTCTAAATGGCTGGCCCCTTATTCTGAGACTGTGACCCCTGGTTCTAGACTTCCCAGCCAGGGGAAACATCCTCCCTGCATCTACCCTGTCAAGCCCTGCAAGAATTTTGCTGCAGCACTGGTGGTCCTATGAAGAATCATCATGCGCCATGGGAGTCGTGGATTTCCTTTGCCGCCCAGCAGCCATCCTGGCCCTTGTCTCTGCTGTCCAAATAGAACCGAGACACTGGACTGGTGAAATATAACAGCACTATGACTGCTCCCAGCATGTTGTGAATTCACGTGCAAGAAGCAATGAGCTGGATTTTATGAACCTCGGCGGGTCCGTGGCGGATCCCGACCCCACTGCTGTCTCCATCCCGACCTCTGAAATGGCTTTTCAGAGATTGGGCTTGTAAAGCCTGCCCAGCGAGTTTCCTGACCAATTAGAGGATGTGGGTCTGGTGACGTCATTTGATGATGCGTCATCAGTCAGTTTCCTTAAAGGGTCCATGGCCAACTTTATTTTGACATTTGTGCTGTCAGTGTTCTACAGCATTGAGGTGCAGGGCTGCACCCAGGCTCTCCAATGACTCCCTCCATATGCTTATGGAGGGAGTCACAGCACACAGGGAGGACCTCTTCCCTTCCAATGGGCGGAAGACACCTCCCCAGGAGATCAGCACAGCCTGGTTGCACATTGCAGAGGAGGGCACAAGCAGGGATGTGGTCAGGAAGACCTGGGTGCAGTGCTGCAAACGGTTCAATTATCTCAGTAGATCACAAAACGTTACTGCAAATCCACATTCAACCTCATCCTGCTGTGCCACTCATCACATCCCCATCACTCTGTCTTCCCTACCCTACTCCTCCACATCCTTACTCACACCAACTTACCTTGCACCTCCACCCATCCCTCTCTCTCTATCTACATTATCACATCCTCATCTCACTAGCCACCCCTCACACTCATCCCAGTGAAATCATACCAACTAACAACACAAAAGGATAGGCACTTGGGTGTTTTATGCAATGTTCATGTAAAGTTTTGTTAATGTGGTGTCAAACATTGAAACCTTTATTTTGAACACTTTGCACTCTTGGACAGATTTGTGTGTTCCTTTGGAAGTGGCTTAGTGAGTTGCAGTGAATGGTGAGGCATAACGGTACCCCCGCAATGGTGATGAGCGTGAAAGGATTGGCTTTGGCATTGTAGGGATGCTTTATGGTGTTGGTGTGGGGTGGTGCCAACCTGGCGCATCATGTAGCAGCCAGAGTGTACAGTGTCAAGTGAAGTAAATCTGGCCATGGTGAGGCCATCCCTGGCCTCCCGGGCAGCAATGTGGTCAGGTGCTGATGCTCTGTGTCCTGTGCAGAATCAGTTGATTGCGGAGAACGTTGGTGTTGTTGTTGGTGCTGCTGGTGTGCCTGGTGCTGCTGGTGTTGGGGCTGATCGTGGTGGGATTCTGAGGACAAAGGTGAGAGAGTATAAAGGGCACACATGCTGATGGAATAGATGGCAAGTGAAGCAGAGATGACAGAAGCGATCTGTCAAAGGTGGGAGAGGTAATGAGGTCAGACTGGATGGAGACTTCTGTAAAGACTTGCAGCATGGTGAATCTGTAGTGGAAATGCAGTTTAGAGAAGCTAGTGGTTAAGGGAACATTTCTCAATCAGCTGGGAGCTTTGACTTGACATTTGAAGGCGTCCACTCATCAGCTGATTCAATGGCCACTGACCGCCTGCCTCAGCTTCACAGACGAGGTCTAGGCACAGCGGAAAACTGGTGGGCGACCTGTCAAATCCAAAAAGCTGGGAAAAATACCATTGATAAGTGGCTGCAAAAAAGCCACTAATTGCACCCTGCCGCTACGAGTCGGGTCTGCTCAGCGCTGGCAGACCCGACATTTAGTAAGGACATGTGGTGGTGGGTTCACAGCGGGGTCCTGACCCGCTGGGGAAAAAAACACTTTCCCACCTGACCTGCCACCGATCATGCCCGCTGACCCCCCGCAAAATCCAGCCCAATACCTTTCCTCACAAATGAGCTGCATGTTTAGGAAATGGAAGCCAATGTGGTTCATATTAATATAAGTGAGAAGTCGCACAACACCAGGTTATAGTCCAACAGTTTTATTTGAAATCACAAGCTTTCGGAGCTGCTGCTCCTTTGTCAGGTGAAGTGAAGAAATACAAATGGGCACAGCATATATAGACAGAGAACAATGCCTGTGCAGAGTACAATGTCAGACGACTACAGTTAATCTTTCTGACTGCCTTTTATCACACCTCGGCAGAGAGACAATCAGGTCAGTCAGGAAGACATCATATCAAAGACATAGCAAAATACAACTAAGACAATGAGGTGGGGTCACAGGGGGTCTAATGTGTCAAATGCTGCAGTCTGTATGGAAAACCAAAAACTTTAAACTTTTTACTTTTTTTACTGGAAATCACATCTGTGAACAAGCCAATGACGACTCGAGTCTGGATGACTCTACGTCAGGTGGGGTTACATGTAGCGTGACATGAACCCAAGATCCCGGTTGAGGCCTGTCCTCATGGGTGCGGAACTTGGCTATCAGTTTCTGCTCGATGATTTTGCGTTGTCGTGTGTCTCAAAGGCCGCCTTGGAGAACGCTAACCCGAAGATCCGAGGCTGAATGTCCTTGACTGCTGAAGTGTTCCCCGACTGGGAGGTAACAATCCTGCCTGGCGATTGTTGCGCGGTGTCCGTTCATACGTTGTCGCAGTGTCTGCATGGTCTCGCTGATGTAGCTTGCTCCAGGGCATCTTTCCTGCAATGTATGAGGTAGACAACGTTGGCCGAGTCACATGAGTATGTACCATGTACCTGGTGGGTAGTGTCCTCACGTGTGATGATGGTATCTGTGTTGATGATCTGGCATGTCTTGCAGAGGTTGCCGTGGCAGGGTTGTGTGGTGCCGTGGTCGCTGTTCTCCTGAAAGCTGGGTAATTTGCTGCGAACGATGGTACTTTTGAGGTTAGGCGGCTGTTTGAAGGCGAGTAGTGGAGGCGTGAGGATGGCCTTAGCGAGGTGTTCGTCGTCATCGATGACATGTTGAAGGCTGCGAAGAACATGGCGTAGTTTCTCTGCTCCGGGGAAGTACTGGACGACGTAGGGTACTCTGTTGGTTGTGTCCCGTGTTCGCCTTCTGAGGAGATCTATGCGATTTTTCGCTGTGGCCCGTTGGAACTGTCGATCGACGAGTCGAGCGTCATATCCCATTCTTACGAGGGCGTCTTTCAGCGTCCGTAGGTGTCCATCGCGTTCCTCCTCGTCTGAGCAGATCCTGTGCATTCGCAGGGCTTGTCCATAGGGGATGGCTTCTTTAACGTGGTTAGGGTGGAAGCTGGAGAAGTGGAGCATCGTGAGGTTGTCCGTGGGCTTGCGGTAGAGTGAAGTGCTGAGGTGTCCGTCTTTGATGGAGATTCGTGTGTTCAAGAATGAAACCGATTCTGAGGAGTAGTCCATGGTGAGTTTGATGGTGGGATGGAACTTGTTGATGTTATCGTGTAGTCTTTTCAGTGATCCTTCGCCATGGGTCCAAAGGAAGAAAATGTCATCGATGTATCTGGTGTGCAGCGAAGAAGTCTTGCTCGAACTTGTGCATGAAGATGTTGGCGTATTGGGGTGCGAATTTGGTCCCCATGGCTGTTCCGTGTGTTTGGGTAAAAAACTGGTTGTCGAAGGTGAAGACATTGTGGTCAAGGATGAAGCGGATGAGTTGTAGGATGGCGTCTGGAGATTGGCTGTTGTTGGTGTTGAGTACTGAGGCTGTCGCAGCGATGCCGTCATCGTGGGGGATACTGGTGTAGAGTGCCGATACGTCCATCGTGGCGAGGAGTGTTCCTGGTTCAACTGGTCCATGGGTGCTGAGTTTCTGTAAGAAGCCTGTAGTGTCGCGACAGAAGCTGGGGGTACCCTGTTCGATGGGTTTCAGGATGCCCTCGACGTATCCAGAGAGGTTCTCACACAGGGTTCCATTGCCTGATACGATAGGACGTCCGGGTGTGTTGGCTTTGTGTATCTTTGGGAGGCAGTAGAAGTCTCCCACGCAGGGTGTACGTGGGATGAGAGCACGTAGGATGCTTTGAAGGTCTGGATCGAAGGTCTTGATCAGTCTATTGAGTTGGCGGGTGTGTTCTTTGGTCGGATCTGCGGGTAACTGTCTGTAGTGTTCCTGGTTGTCCAGTTGTCGGTATGCTTCTTTGCAATAGTCCATTCTGTTCTGTATGACGATGGCTCCTCCTTTGTCCGCTGGTTTGATGATGATGTTGCGGTTGGTCTTGAGGGCATGGATGGTGTTGCGTTGTGCTCGGGTGACATTCTGGACTGTCTTGTGAGTGCGGCTGATGAATCTGGCGTTGATGCATCTCTGACAGCTTGAGCATACATGTCAAGCTTAGGGCAGCGACCCTCCGGAGGGGTCCAATTTGACTCTTTCTTCTTCGGTTGCTGCACTGCGGGTCCCTCTGTCTGCTGTTCCGGATCATTGATTGTCTCATTGGGTTTGTTGCTGACATCTTGGGATTTGTGGAAGAATTCCCGGAGCCTCATTCTCCCGATGAATTCCTCTGTGTCTGCCGCGAGACCGATGGGGTCCATTTTGGTGGTGGGGCAGAACTTGAGCCCTCGGCCGAGAACTTAGATTTCGTCTGGTTGAAGGGTGTGGTCGGACAAGTTGACGATGGACTTCCCTGTGGTTGCAACCGTGGTACCGGGGGAGGCTTGGTTGCTGCTGGTGGTGATGCCGAGTTTCTCAAGCTTCCTGTTCTTGATGCGCATGTAGGCAGCGTATATTAATATAGGGGATTACATTTGGGGCATGAAATGCCACATGTGAGCAATCAATAGCCCCAACAATCCTGGGGAATCCAGCAATTCTGTAAAGAACTGATGACCCCATTAGTCACCTGTGTGGGAGCACTGTCAAACTGTTACTTGCCTAATTGAGTTGTGCCAGTCAATTGGCTGATCTGGCGAAAGTGCTCATGGCTCCCTGGAATGAGCCAGTTGGAAAAATAATGGGAGCTGTGATCACTTTTGCTGCCACTGCTGGGCATGCTGATGTCCTTGGTTGCAAATCTGGCTGCAGCAAATAGTAGAGGTTCTCCAATCTTCCTGACAGAAATGCAGACTCCTGGAACAGAGCTCGGAGGTTTTGGAAAGCGTGATTGGGTCTATACATCCTGCTAGGATGGTCTGGTAAACAATGGGTATTTTACATATGGGAATTAGCAACATTACAAAGAGACAGTAATATGGGAAGAGTAAGTTTAAGCACATTGCTTGAAACTGAATGAAATGGAATGGTAGAATTGTGTTATCTGGGTTATTAACCACCTTTGAATGAAAAAAGGAACTTGCATTTGTCTGGGACCTTTCAGATCCTCAGAATATCCCAAAGTGCTTTAAAATCAATGAATTGCTTTTGAAGTGCAGTCATTGTTATCAAGGTAAACATGGCAGCCAATTTGTGAACAGCAAAGTACCACAAATAGCAGATGAATGAATGATCAGATGATCGGTTTCTGGCGGTGACGGTTGAGGGAGAACTGGTTGCCAGGACATCAGGAGAAGTCCTAACAGTTCTTCAACTAGTGCCATGTGACCTTTTATATTTACCTGAGCAGGTAGTCAGGGTCTTGGTTTAATGTCTGATCCAAAGGGCATCATTCCTGACAATGCAGAATTACTTCAGTACTTTACTAGAGCTTGTGTTTAAGTCTATACTGGGGATTGAACTCAGAACTTACTGACTCAGAGGCAAGAATGCTACCAACCAAATCAAGCTGACACCTGATAAAGGCAATGCATTCCAGACTGCAACTTTGAGGAAAAACTAGCATTTGGCCTAATGGTGCATGTTTGAAATTGTTGAATGTATATATGACTGGGACCATTTTGGGAGGGTGGAGGGCGGCGGGGTAACCAATGTGATACAGAAGTGTGGTTTGCATCTCAACCAGGCAGTAATAGGTAGACAAGCCAGTAATATAGTAAATTAACGGGTCAATTTTGAATACCAGTCATGAGATGGGAAAATAATACTAAGGGGGATCTTGTCACCATAGTAACATTTAAACTGAAATTCTCATAAAGGTATTCGAAAAGGACAATGACACAAAATCCAATAATACAAGAGCACGCTCCAATCTCAGAGAAGAACATTTGTCCTGATGCATTTACCCAGATTCCTATTGTAATGTGTATGATGGCCACTGGTGAGCTATCTGTTATTTTATATTCTACTGCTATATACAATAATTTATGTTGTTGAAATAGAGAAGAAAAATATATTAGAGTTCACTTAACTTGAATGATTGAGACTGTTCCCTTGCAGTTCAGGGATTATGTCAATGAATTAGGTTATCAATCAGTTTGTGCTGACTTGCCCGCCATGATTTACAGCAAGAAAAATCAATAATTTGGTAACAGAATATCATTGTAATGTTATTGATAATTCAACTCACCCTGCCGTACATCACATCTACACTTCAATACCCTCTGAGAAATATAGATACAAAACACCTTAGACACACAAGTGAATTATAAAACCAAGCATTCACTACCTGGCAGCAAATGTATTCTTAAACTTTTTTTTCTTCTTTTAACAATTGCTAAACTCCCTTCATGCAAGGGAAGAAAGCAATTCTCATGATTATTGTTGCGATCCTATGAATGTCATTACTGTTTTAGATATGCACCGATTGTCCAGAATATATAATATAAGATGTCCATGTATGATTTCTTGTATATTGTCAATATCAGATTTAAAGCAGCAAGGGAGAAAACTTCAGTTGTATCATTCTCTGAACAAAGTGGAAGCTTGCTTTTAAACAAAATAAAAATACCTTCCTTAAAGCAGTCTGGTGTACTAATACTGTAATTTCATTAAAATATTCAAAAATTTAAAAAAGATAGTTTGCATTTCTATTGCGCCTTTCACAACCTCAGGACGTTCCAAAGTGCTTTATAGCCAATGAAATACTTTTAAGTGGAGTCATTGCTGTAATGTAGGAAACGTGGTAGCCAATTTGTGCACAGCAAGCTCGCTCAAATAGCAATGTGATAATGACCAGATAATCTGGTTTTTTTTAGTGATGTTGGTTGAGGGATAAATTTGGTCTCCTCTGCTCTTATTCAAAATAGTGCCATGGGATCTTTTACGTCCACCTGAGATAGCAGATGGGGGTCTTGGTTTAACGTCTTGTCCGAAAGACAAGGGGTTTCTCTCAATAAATTGTTATAAATATTTCAAATAGATTAGAATTTTCAAGGTGCTGTTCTTTCCCATTACATTATCTCTTTAAAATCTGGAAAATATTCAGCATCAAAGCTAATAAATAGATTGGGAATTTACATCAGATTTATGATTTACAATTTGGAAAGGTCTATGACCACTTCAACTCTCAACTCATCCGCCCGCACCCCTTCCAACTTGATTTTGATTTCATTCTCAGGATGTGGGCATCGCTGGCAAGACCAGCATTTATGTCCATCCCCAGTTACTTTTGAGTAGGTGGTGGCCAGCCGCATTCTTGAACCACGGCAGTCCATGTGGTGAAGGTGCTCCCACAATGCCGTTAGGTAGGGAGTTCCAGAAATGTGACCCATTGATGATGAAGGAATGGAGATGTATATCCAAGTCGGTATGGTGTGTGACTTGAAGGGGAACTTGAGGTGATGGTGTTCCCATGCACCTTCTGCTGTTGTCCTTCTGGTTGGTGGAGACTGCAGATTTGGGAGTTGCTGCTGAAGAAGTCTTAGTAAATTGCTGCAGTGCATCCTGTAGATGGTACACACAGCAGCCACCGTGTACCAGTAGTGGATGTTTATTTTTGTTTGGACTGGATTCCAGAGGTGAGGTGAGAGTGACTGTTCTTGACATCAAGGCAGCATTTGACAGAGTCTGGCACCAAGGAGCCCGAGTAGAACTGAAGTTAATCGGGATCTGGGGGACAAATTCTCCAGTGGCTGGAGTCATACCCTGGCACAAAGTAAGATGGTTGTGGTTGTTGGAGGCCAATCATCTCAGCCCCAGGACATTGCTGCAGGAGTTCCTCAGGGCAATGTCCTAGGCTCAACTATCTTCAGCTGCATCATCAATGATCTTCCCTCCATCACAGCGTCAGAAGTGAGGCTGTTCACTGATGATTCCAGTGTTCAGCTCTATTCGCAATTCTTCAGATAATGAAACAACCCATGTCTGTATGCAACAAGACCTGGACACCAAGCAGACTTGGGCTGATAAGTAGCAAGTAACATTTGTGCTATACAAGTGTTAGGTAATGACCATCTCCAAAAAGAGAGAGCCTAACCACCTCCAGTTGACATTCAATGGCATTATCATTGTCAAATCCCCCACCATTAACATCCTAGGGGTTACCATTTACCAGAAACTGAATTGGACCAGCCACTTAAATGCCATGGCTACTAGAGCAGGTCAGAGGCTATGTGTTCTGCGGCGAGTGGCTCACTTCCTGACTCCCCAAAGCCTCACCACCCCTGACAAGACACAAGCCAGGAGTGTGATGGAATACTCTCCACCTGCCTGGATGGGTGCAGCTGCAACAATATCCAGAAACTCAACACCATCCAGGACAAAGCAGTTTTGATCAGCACCCCATCCACCAGCTTAAACATCCACTTCCTCCACCACTGGCGTATTTTGGCTGCAGTGCGTATTTTATACAGAATGTTTGGAACAAAGCTGTTATTAGATCTGGAGTCAAGTGGTCCTGGATGGAACCCAAACTCAGCATTGTTGGGCAGGTTATTTGGGAGTAAGTACCACGTAATAGCACTGTTGATGATTCTTTCCATCACTTTACTGATGATTAGGAGTAGGCTGATAGGGCAGTAATTGGCAGGGTTGGATTGTCCTGCTTTTTGTGGACAGGACATACTTGGACAATTTTCACCATTGTTGGGTAGGTGCCAATGTTATAGCTCTGCTGGAACAGCTTAGCTAGGGCTGTGGCGAATTCTGAAGTCCATTGCACTCAGCCATGTCCTGGTGTCACATGGAGTGAATTTAATTGGATGAAGGCTGATATCTGTGATGGTAAGGACCTCAAGAGGAGGCCGAGAAGGATCATCCACTCGGCACTTCTGGCTGTCGATGGTTGCACACAATTCAGCCTTGCCTTTTGCATTCACATGCTGGGCTCCACCATCATTGAGGATAGGAATGTTCATGGAGCCTCCTCCTCCCATTAGTTGTTTAATTGTTTACCACCATTCATGACTGGAGTGGCAGGGTCTGCAGAGCTTTGTCCTGATCTGTTGGTTGTGAGATTGCTTACCTCTGTCTATAACATGCTGCTTTAGCTGTTTAGAATGCAGGTAGTCCTGTGTGCTTCACCAGATTGGCATCTAATTTTCAAGTACGCCTGGTGCTGTTCCCAGCATGCTGTTCTACACTCCTCATTGAACCAGAGTTGGTCATCTGGCATGCTGGTGATGGGGGAGTGAAAGAAATGCTGGGCTATGAGATTACAGATTGTGGTGGTATAACATTCTGCTGCTGTTGATGGCCTACAGTGCCTCATCAATGCCCAGTTTTGAGCTGCTAGGTCTCTTCTTAATCTATCCCATTTATGAGAAGTCGCACAACACCAGGTTATAGTCCAACAGATTTATTTAATTTTACAAGCTTTCGGAGCTATCGCTCCTTCGTCAGGTAAGTTAGCAATGAGAGAATCTCCCAGAATTCACAATTTAAACCCAGACAAAATCTATTCACATTATTCGCTACAACAAAGAGCACAGCCAAGACAATGAGATGTGTCCCAGGGGGTCCAGCGTGTCAAACCACCTGCTGGCTGCATATCCTGTCAATTTGTGTTCTTGTGTTTTTAAAAAAAAAAAAAAAAAACCCCTGGGAAGACCGGCCATGATGTCAAGTCACGTTCTGTATCGTGACATGAACCCGATATCGCGATTGAGGCCATCCTCATGAGTGCGGAACTTGGCTATCAGTTTCTGCTCTATGATTTTGCGCTGTCGTGTATCTCGAAGGCCGCCTTGGAGAACGCTTACCCGCAGATCCGAGGCTGAATGCCCCTGGCTGCTGAAGTGTTCCCCGACTGGGAGGCAACCCTCCTGCCTGGCGATTGTTGCGCGGTGTCCGTTCATACGTTGTCTCAGTGTCTGCATGGTCTCGCCGATGTACCATGCTCTGGAGCATCCTTTACTGCAACGTATCAGGTAGACAACGTTGGCCGAGTCACATGAGTATGTACCGTGTACCTGGTGGGTAGTGTCCTCACGTGTAATGATGGTATCTGTGTCCATGATTTGGCATGTCTTGCAGAGGTTGCCGTGGCAGGGTTGTGTGGTGTCTTGGTTGCTGTTCTCCTGAAAGATGGGTAATCTGCTGCGAACGATGGTACTTTTGAGGTTAGGCGGCTGCTTGAAGGCGAGTAGTGGAGGCGTGGGGATGGCCTTAGCAAGGTGTTCGTCGTCATCGATGACATGTTGAAGGCTGCGAAGAACATGGCGTAGTTTTTCCGCTCCGGGGAAGTACTGGACGACGTAGGGTACTCGGTTGGTTGTGTCCCGTGTTCGTCTTCTGAGGAGGTCTATGCGGTTTTTCGCTGTGGCCCGTCGGAACTGTCGAAACATATCCCATTTATCACAGAGGTAGTGCCACATGACACAATCAAGGGTGTCCTCCATGTGAAAATTGGACTTGGTCTCCACAAGGACTGTGCAGTGGTCACTCCTACCACTGCTGTTTGGAATTTTTTTTAAAATAAAAATTCATATTCATTTCTTCTGTTAGTGATTGTTATCTTCCTTAGAATTATTAATGACAATGCTTGTAAGAAATGGTGGAAAATCCTAATGATAAGCTTGGTTCTTCATTTCAGTGCTTCACTGATATTCAGGTGAATAGGTGACCTGCTGTGCATTTTCAGAATTTTCTGCCTGCATTCCATTGTTATTTTAGTGTACAAATCATGAGGTACCTTATTGTTTTAGACGATTCTCAGTTATGCTGAACCTTTATAAAGCGCTGGTTAGGCCACAACTGGAGTATTGTATCCAGTTCTGGTCACCACACTTTAGGAAGGATGTGAAGGCCCTTGAGAGGGTGCAGAGGAGATTTACCAGAATTGTTCTGGGGATGAGGGATTTTAGCTACAAGGACAGGTTGGAGAAGCTGGATTTGTTTTCATTAGAGCAAAGGAGGCTGAGGGGTGATTTGATAGAGGTGTACAAGATTATGACGGGTTTGGATAGGCTAGACGGGGAAAGGCTGTTCCCACTAGTTGATGGTACAAGGACTAGGGGACACAGATTTAAGGTTTTGGGCAAGAGATACAGGGGGGATGTGAGGAAAAACTTTTTTATGCAGCGAGTGGTGAGGACCTGGAACTCGCTGCCGACGGAAGTGGTGGAAGCGGAGACACTCAATGTTTTCAAGGGGAGACTGGATAGGCACTTGAGGGAAATAACCTTGCAGGGCTATGGAGATAGAGCGGGGGAATGGACTGACTGGATTGCTCTACAAAGAACCGGCATGGACTCGATGGGCCGAATGGCCTCCTTCTGTGCTGTTTTAGAACTGTTATAGGCTGTATTTTAATAAATTCCAGCAAGGTTCCATTTGGGCCGAACAGTGTGATCACTCTGGGTGTTGGCGCTTCAAATTATTATACATGAAATAAAAAAAAAGAGACCTGCATTTCTATAGTATAGGTATAAATGATAGGTTTACACTTGTCATTCCACAGTTAGTATCTTCCAACCATCCTCGGCCACTCCATTCAGAAGAGTTGTCACCGAAGCGAGGCACTTGCTCCAGACAGAGAGAGAGGAGAGTAGAGGAAACGCTTGTTACAGAATATTGTGTGGCAGAGGGCTGAGAGCAGATTGCATAATGGTCATTAACTCGAGGAAATCTAAAATAGGAGAATATTTTGAATCTATTTTTTTTTTAATTGTCAAATTCCATAAATGTGAGAGGATATAGTTAATGAAGTAACCTGTGGTTCAATTCAACATTGGAAACTTCCAGACTATCAGTCATTTATTTTTTGTAGATTTACAAGCATGTTAAAGAATATACAACAGAAAACGCTGGAAAAACTCAGCAGGCCAGGCAGCATCCGTGGAGAGAGAAAGAGAGTTAACGTTTCAGGTCGATGACCTTTCATCAGAACTGTGAAGAGCCGGAAATCAAATAGATTTAAGGCCAGAGTAAAGCTGGGAAAAGGGGGAGGGGATAAAAGAACAAAGGGGGAGATGAAGAGACATTAAGAGACATTAAGAGATATGCAAGGCTAGAGGTGGTGTTAATGTGACAGATTAAGGCTGAAAGAAGTGTGAAATCCACTGGCAGAATGAAGGACAGCTGCCAGCTTCTAGGAGGAAAAGAAAGGTGGGGGGGGGCAAATAAAAGGGTGGAAAAAATAAAATATAAATGTGATTGGAGCTGAGGTTATGATCTAAAATTGTTGAACTCGATATTGAGTCCAGAGGGCTGTAGCGTGCCTAAACGAAAGATGAGGTGCTGTTCCTCGAGCTTACGCTGCGCTTCCGTGGAACAGTGTAATAGGCCGAGGACGGTGAGGTCAGAGTGGGAGTGAAGCGGTGAATTAAAGTGACAGGCCACCGGGAGCTCGGGGTCCCCCTTACGGACTGAACGGAGGTGTTCCGCAAAGCGGTCACCCAATCTGCGTTTGGTCTCCCCAATGTAGAGGAGACCACATCGTGAGCAGCGAATACAGTATACTAAATTGCAGGAAGTACAAGTAAATCGCTGTTTCACCTGGAAGGGGTGTTTGGGGCCCTGGACAGTGGGAAGAGGGGAGGTGTAAGGGCATGTGTAGCATCTCCTGCGCGTGCACGGGAAGGTGCCGGGCGAAGGGGAAGGGGTGCTGGGGGTGGTAGAGGAGTGGACTAGGGTGTCGCGGAGGGAGCGGTCCCTGCGGAATGCTGAAAGGCCACTGACTCCCACAGCTACCTGGACTACACTTCCTCCCACCCCGCCTCCTGTAAGGACTCTATTCCATTCTCCCAGTTTCTCCGTCTCCGCCGCATCTGCTCTGATGATGCCACCTTCCATACCAGTGCTTCCGACATGTCTTCCTTTTTCCTCAACCGAGGATTCCCCTCTACCGTGGTCGACACGGCCCTCGACCGTGTCCGTTCTATCTCCCGCACTTCTGCCCTCACCCCTGCCCCTCCCTCCCGGAACCACGATAGAGTTCCCCTTGTCCTCACCTTTCACCCCACCAGCCTCCACATTCAACGGATCATCCTCCGCCATTTCCGCCACCTCCAGCGTGATCCCACCACCAAACACATCTTCCCCTCACCTCCCCTTTCAGCATTCCGCAGGGACCGCTCCCTCCGCGACACCCTAGTCCACTCCTCTACCACCCCCAGCACCCCTTCCCCTTTGCCCGGCACCTTCCCGTGCACGCGCAGGAGATGCTACACATGCCCTTACACCTCCCCTCTTCCCACTGTCCAGGGCCCCAAACACCCCTTCCAGGTGAAACAGCGATTTACTTGTACTTCCTGCAATTTAGTATACTGTATTCGCTGCTCACGATGTGGTCTCCTCTACATTGGGGAGACCAAACGCAGATTGGGTGACCGCTTTGCGGAACACCTCCGTTCAGTCCGTAAGGGGGACCCCGAGCTCCCGGTGGCCTGTCACTTTAATTCACCGCTTCACTCCCACTCTGACCTCACCGTCCTCGGCCTATTACACTGTTCCACGGAAGCGCAGCGTAAGCTCGAGGAACAGCACCTCATCTTTCGTTTAGGCACGCTACAGCCCTCTGGACTCAATATCGAGTTCAACAATTTTAGATCATAACCTCAGCTCCAATCACATTTATATTTTATTTTTTCCACCCTTTTATTTGCCCCCCCCACCTTTCTTTTCCTCCTAGAAGCTGGCAGCTGTCCTTCATTCTGCCAGTGGATTTCACACTTCTTTCAGCCTTAATCTGTCACATTAACACCACCTCTAGCCTTGCATATCTCTTAATGTCTCTTAATGTCTCTTCATCTCCCCCTTTGTTCTTTTATCCCCTCCCCCTTTTCCCAGCTTTACTCTGGCCTTAAATCTATTTGATTTCCGGCTCTTCACAGTTCTGATGAAAGGTCATCGACCTGAAACGTTAACTCTCTTTCTCTCTCCACGGATGCTGCCTGGCCTGCTGAGTTTTTCCAGCGTTTTCTGTTGTTATCAGATTTCCAGCATCCGCAGTATTTTGCTATCGTATTAAAGAATATACATGTGTTTTTTATAAGCTGCAATGAAATCCAATCCAGCCTTCACATGTCAAAATCATAGCCGACCATGAAGTAGATTTTCACCTTCACCACATGGGTGGTAAGCTGCTGGAGTGGATCACCTGCCCATTGTAGAACCCGCCCGATTTTCATCCCATTGAATGAAATTTGGGTGGGTCCTACAAGGAGCGGGCAATCTGTTCTGCCAGATTACCACCCGGGTAGTGAAGTTGAAAATTACCCCACTCCCCCCCCCCACCCCCCCACCATGTGTTACATATAAATAGTCGAAAATATTTGGAAAACATAATCATTGGAAAGTAAAAATAACTGTGCAAAACTTGTATTTATGATTTAGAGAAGAAATTAAATTAATTTTTGAAAGGAGAGAATTATTCTGAAATATCTGAATAACAAATGTTTAAATAAATATTAGCAGACCTTTCCCCAAAGAAATACAGAAAATATTAGCTCTCTAAAAAATGAATTGTTATATTTAAAGTCAAAACTCTAAAAACCGCTCTGGAAAAAGAAAGAAAAATATATACACAAGAAGATTGTAAATGTCCTGCATTAAAAGGTTCCATTGTCTAGATCTGATTTGTGATAGTTCTGAAACTCAGCTTGAATGAGCTGATACAAAGGGATATGGGGGGGATATTCTGTGCTAGTGAACTACAGTATGATAGAAAACCCTGGCAATGAAGCTGAAGAAATAAATGTTCAAAAGGCTGGATAGGGGAGCGCGCGGCAAGTCCTCTGTTTACTGATTATTCAGCACTGTTGTTTTAAAGCTTGCATAATTTACATTTGCATCCCTAAGATCTCAGGTGAATATGCCTTTGAGGTCAGCTTGGCATTCCCAGAGGATTTTGATTTGAAATTCTTCCCAATATTTGACCCCTTTCCCTGCTAATTACAGCCTGGCTTCTCCAGCATGGGCCTGAATCTGCACCTGTTTCTCATCTCTGAACAGCTGCTAATTAGGTTTAAAGTGGCAGACTGGGCTGAGCAGTCCACACATGGTTGTGCAGTGTATTGATCTAATTCTTACACCATGCATGAAATGAGTACTATCAGGTGTAGAAAAATATAAAATATAAGGCTCGTCAAATTTGGAAAGATTCACAACGGGGATGACCAACATTTCTCTTTCCTTTTGACAGAAGTAAGCCTGCATTCACCTTTTGTTTTGTTTTTCCTTATAACTTTGCAGCAAAACGATCGCCAAATTATTCATTATTGTTGTGAAACAAATCCGAAGAAAAGTTAAGGTTGTTCGCATATGCATGAGTCGAGGTTTAGTTTTTGAATTGGAGCATTTCATTTTGCAGAAGGGAATATTAAGATAGACATTCCCTCCTCTTCCTCCTTCTCACTGTGCCTGTAACTCCCCTTCCCCAGGTCCAGTAAATAGCCATGCCATTTGCAGATTGGGCTCAGTTTGGTTCTTGCACTTGAACTGAACAGCAGCTGGTTTGACAAAGTCTTGCTGAAAGGGGTAAAGGAAAAAACAAATGGAATGAAGAAGTGAATAAAATGTTCTTTACAAGCATAACCAACCTGAATGCATTTTGCGATTAAAAATGGAAGATGATGGAATTGCATAGCAGGTTGATCACTGCCTGAAAGAGAAAGACCGGTAAATATTCCAGGTGTAGAGCGTCACCAGCATTCAGGGTTCTAATGAAGGCTAACATCTGAAACTTTATAATCACTTTTTCAATATTACTATCTGTGCACTGCAACATTTTCTGGTTTTATTTCCATTTTCTAGCATTCATGCTTTTTTAAAATTCCGATCCACTTTCTGAGCTGTTCAGTCTCATTGACCAGATATTTTTTTTGAATCCTTGTTTGTGCTTCAATGTGAGTCTTTGTAATATATGGCTATACTTTCTATACCTACATATTCCTTTTGAAGTTTATAAAGTCAACACTCCACTATAAAAATCAACAATTAAAGCGTACAAGTGATTTTAGTGCTGCACATTTTAGCCACGTTTTTGTGGATCGAAGAGTAAGAGTGTTCTTAGGATTTAATGCCTTAATCTCGGAACAACGCTTAAGACATGAGTATCCAGACATATTGCAAAGTAATGATGCAGGCAAGTGAAGAACTTTGCTCCATCTAGCCCACCTATCCACTTTTAGTGCATTTCTAATAACCGTCAATCTCATTTGCTGGCAGGAACCTGCCTAGTTTCTTATTGAAGACATTAAGGTTACTAGTTCCAGCACCCGTGCTGGAAATCTGTTCTACATACTTACCACTCTTCTAGTTAAAAATCCCCTCTTGCATTTCCTATTTTCGTTTGGTGCTGAATATATTAAAGATAGCAGTCAAGTGGTTAGAGTCTAAAACAGACACACTCGATATACACAGCATTGATTAAAGTAAACAAATCCGCAGCGTGTGAACCAATTTGATTTAAGCTGAAATTGCTTTACTTGCAGAAACTGTGCAATGTATCTCCCTCCCCCTTTGCCAAAGATAAACTAGTTTTATGGGGGGAGATTTTGAGGCCTCCTGCGTGACAAAAATGAGGTGGTAACACCCCGAAAACGGTGGCCAATGACTTACTGCCGATCCTGCCAATGGTGTGGCCGTCACTATCTTTCTCGGGGCCTAGCTCTGGGTGGCCAGAGCGCCCGACTGAGTCAGGCGGGAGGCTCTTTAATATGGAAATCAGAGGTCCTGTGACATATATTGAACCGTGATTGCCATTTTAGGATGTACTGGACTGAGTTTGCACTGTGCGCGCTCCGCCCAATATCAGTTGGCGGTCCAGCCAATGAGGAGCATGGCAGGTAAGTTTTAATTTATTTTTGTGGTACCGGGAGCAACAGGAAAGCTCGTCCGGGCTCCACAAAATGAACCTGGGATGCTGTCACACCGGGTTCACCCCCTTTTCTCCCCCAAGAATGGATGTTGCCTCCCCCCCCCCCACATTTAGGCCTACCATCTTCCAGCCCGATGACAGGCTGGACCACCCAATATTGCAGTGGCCCAGACAAGGTGGGCTGCCCTGGGGTGCTCATTTTCTATTCACAGCCTGCTGCCCCGATGCTAACAAGGCCCAGCCCTAACGTGGACTGGGCCTCCCGTCGGGACTATCAGGCGGCCAGCGAGCTGCCCGAACATCACTCGGAAGTGGGGGGGGGGAAATCTATACCTTGGAGCCTGTAGTGTGTCTACATTACTACACTTCTCTGTCAAATGATTTATAGACTCTCACAGAACAATCTAAAAGCACATTCTATCTAATGAACACATCTAAAAAAAAAATTAATTCTTTTAATTTCTCCTTACTTCCTGTCTAGATATCCCCCTTACTAAAAGGCCAGGGAAGTGGTCTGCCCTGGGCCCTGCGATGTTGCTACTGGTATGACTGACTACTAAAATGACTGCTTACATTTTAATTTCCTTCTCTAACTTAGGAGAAGGTCCAGGCTTCTGTTCATTGACACGTTGCAATGGCATGGGCAAAGTTGAAAATTAAAAAATGGGGAATTGCAGGCTTCAGCAACTTGTACTAATAGACCAGCTCCTAATAGTTGTATTCTTATATAATGCCTACAAGAACTGCTGGAAAACAATAATGTAAAATAACAGATAAAGAAACAATTTTGCGGTCAGTGGTGAAGGAACGGTGCTCGCTGTTCACCTCGCTGACAGCTGCCCACAAGGTTTACGCGGGTTTTGAGGTGGAGACTTCCTCGAATCCAGCATCTGATCCAGTGTGAGGCCCTCTACAGGGTATCTGTGAGTAAGAAACAGCGAGGCTCTTCAACCAATTAGATTGTAGATCCTCACTGAGACACGCAGGGCAGAATTGTGCGGGGGGTCAGTGGGCGCGATCGGTGGCAGGTCTGGTAGGAAAATGTGCTTTTTTGACAGTGAGTTGGGACCCCGCTGTCAACTTGCCGCCACACGCCTTTCCCAAATGTCAGGTCTGTCGGCGCTGAGCAGACCCGACACACAGCGGCGGGGGAGGCAATTGAAATCATGAGTGGCTTGTTTACAGCCATTTAACAATGCTTTTTTTCCCCAGCTTTTTGATTTTGACAGGTCGCCCACCAGTTTCCCGCTGTGCCTAGACCTCGTCTGTGCAGCAGAGGCGGGAGGTCAGTGGCCATTGAATCAGCTGATGAGTTGACAGCTTGAAATGTCAAGTCAAAGCTCCAAGCTGATGGAGATCTGTTCCCTTAATCAGGATGCTGCAAGTCTTTACACAAGTCTCCATCCAGTCTGACCTCATTACCTCTCCCACCATTGACAGATCACTTCTGTCATCCCTACTTCTCCTGCCATCTATTCCATCAGCATGGGTGCCCATGAAACTCTCACATCTTGGTCCTCAGAATCCCACCACGATCAGCCCCAACACCAGGCACACCTACAACAACACCAACAACAATACCAACCTTCTCCGCAATCAACTGATGCTGCACAGGGCATCAGCAGCTAACCACATTGCTGCCCGGTAGGCCAGAGATGGCCTTACCGTGGCCAGATTTACTTCACTTGATGTTGTACACCCTGGTTGCCACATGATGCATCAGGTTGGCACTACCCCACAGCAAAACCATAAAGCATCCCTACAATGCCCAAGCCATTCCTTTCACACTCATCACCATTGCGGGGGGTACCGTTATGTCTCACCATTCACTGCAACTCACTAAGCCACTTCCAAAGGTGCACACAAATCTGTCCAAGAATGCAAATTGTTCAAAATAAAAGTTTCAATGTTTGACACCACATTAACAGAAACTTTACATGAACATTGCATAAAACACCCAAGTGCCTACCCTTGTGTGTTGTTAGTTGGTATGATTGCACTAGGATGAGAGTGAGTGTGAGGGGTGGCTAGTGAGATGGGGAAGTGATAATGTAGGTAGAGAGGGATGGGTGGAGGTGCAAGGTAAGTTAGTGTGAGTAAGGATGTGCAGTAGTAGGGTAGGGAAGTCAGAGTGATGGGGATGTGGTACAGCAGGATGAGGTTGAGTGTGGCTTTGTACTGATGTTTTGTGATCTACTGAGATCATTGAAAGCTTTGCGCCACTGCAGCCTGGTCCTCCTGATGATATCCCTGCTTGTGCCCTCCTGTGCAATGTGCAACCAGGCTGCGTCGGTCTCCTGGGGAGGTCTCTTCCACCCATTGGAAGGGAAGAGAACCTCCCTGCGTGCTGTGACTCCCTCCATAAGCATATGGAGGGAGTCATGGGAGAGCCTGGATGCAGCCATGCACCTCTGTGCAGTGTTTGTCAGTGTTTGCAGCACCGCACTGCTGTAGAACACTGACAGCACAAATGTCAAAATCAATTTGCGCATGATCCCTTTAAGGAAACTGGCTGATGACGCGTCATCAAATGATGTCATCAGACCCGCTTCCTTCAATTGGCAGGCAAACGCGCTGGGCGGGCTTCACAAGCCCTGTCAGGGGAAAATCCTTTTGGACAGCGGGCTGGAGCCAGCAGCGAGGCTGGGACCCACCACCGAAGTCGCCTGCCACGGACCCGGCGAGGTTGGTAAAATCCAGCCCGCAGAGTAGAAACCAGGAAGTATAAAGCAGGAAGTATAAATTAGATTTAAATCATGTACAGAAAGCAAAAGAAAGATTGGGAAAGACAGATGGGATTAAGAGAGATAAAAGAGACAGACAGAAAAAGTTAAATTATTTTTTTTTTTAAATCTCCAACACTAATTAACTTCTGAAGGAATGAGACTCCACACTTGTAAAATTAATTTTTCAAAGCTAGAGAGGTTGTTTGGCAGTAATTATCACTTATCACACCATTAAAAATTCACTTACTCCTGAATTCACCAGCCCTAACTTAACGCACCAGCCCTAACTTTTTCTACCATGATTAGTGTGGAACTAGTGGGCAAGTACCCCAACTTTATGCCCTTACATTGATTTCAGTGCCGAGTCTATCGGTGAGGACTGTTACATCGCACCCTGTGGAGGAGCAGGGTATCTCTGACAGCAATTCCGGATTTCCACGTTTAACAGTGCATGTGCAGACACCAGAAGTTGCTGTACGATTTACTCTGTTATGACGGTGAGCACTGACAACTTCACCATTATTCCTCTCACAAAATCCGGGCCTATATGTTTCTGATAGAGTAACTGGAACATCTGTTCCTTGTAGCTATGTGCACTGTATTTTATGATGATTCAGGTTAGGATCCTGTTGTGGATAATACCATTTTTATTGGTGCTTAACTCCAAAGCAAAGAAATTATATTCACAAATATCATACAGAATAACTTGGTAAAAAATCCAAGGCATAGTGTTCCGAATACTATTAGGCATATATTCTTATTGACTGTTTCTGAATAGATTGAAATTGTAGCTAACATTTTTACAATTTTTAAGGGCTTCTTTTTCCTTCCATTTCCTATCATCACATACTACTTCACCATCATACATGTCAATCGCTTTTTAAAAAAAAAACTGACAATTCAAAAACAGCCATGAATATATGGTTATAGTGTGTGAAAACTATAATGTGACATAACTTAAACTGCAGGAACGCCTAATATTCCAGCACTTGTATTGCAAGAAAAAAAATGAAGTACACAAAAGAATGTTTGAAGCAGTGGTAGATTCCTGAAGCTTTTGATTTTTGACATTTTATTTGGTGCATTTTCCAGCATGTTGGAGACTACTGTAATAATTTATCTTGGAAGGGCCACAAATATTTTAACTAGGAATATAAACTAGTTTTAAGAACTTCTATACAAAATTATAGAATCTAGTTCCTTCCCCTCGGGACCTAACCCTAGATACAAGGTGATGGACAGATCCTAGAGCAAGCTGTGCCAGGGCTCAGGCTACTACAACCCCTGTTACTGATAATAGTTAGACCTACATGTATATTTGTAACAGTATATAAGTGGCACGATACCTGTAGAAGAAAGCGAGAGCTGAGTGAATGTCAGTCAGTGTCCTTCAGTGGTGGTGATGTGGCCACGACTCATTGCTCCACCTCCTGGCTGTGACGCTTTTACTGCAGTAATTGGCTCCGCACACATCGCTGTCAACTTAACAAGGGAGATGTAGCGACATTCACCTCCTTTCAGTCACTGGTTTGAAGGAACGGCCACACTGAGCTAAACATTTGTGCTCTCAGGTGGATCTGACTGAAAGCCTTCAGCCGCGTCCTCCAGCTCACCTCAAGTGTTATCTTGGAAACATGCATTTTCAAGCTGAAGTGCAGGCAAGAGGCCACTGAGTTCCATGTGCTGACAGTTAGCATAAAATGTGGATGGTTGGCAGATATGTTAAGTAGTAAGCAAGAATTCTGGTTATTTATCAGCAGATTTATCCAAATAACCTGGACAGAATTTTGATCCAGCATGGTGCTAAGATTAAATTTAGTCCAGAATGCAATACCTGGAGCAAGGTTTTATGGATTTGTTTTCATAATTTTCTTTGGGTGGAAGTAGCATTAACACTAGCTTTCTGCTGGTATCAAGAGTGATTCTTTTTACTCTGTTGGCACCATTCGCTTCTCACTGCTTCTCCCCATCCCTGTGAGTAATGTAAATATGAGTTCTTAATGTTACAGTCACTTGGGAGGTTAAAGTGCCATCTGGACCAATAGTAAATTAACCCTCCATTTGTCACACCGTGCTGGGTCTGGCAATATACAAGTACTAATGCAAACAACATTGTTATCAATGTGTAAAGATTCGACTTCCCATCCACCTCTTTAAAATGATAGCTTCTGCCACTTTTGAAGTAATGTTCGGGTCTTAAAACACATTGAAATACAGTGCACAAAGTCTGTAGTCACCTTAAGTCCATGAGTAAAATTCTACAGGATTTTTGTGAAACCTTTTTCAATTCAATGCTGTTGAACTTTTGGCCCAATTCAAGCAGGAAATTGTACATAGCCTGGAGTGCCTGATTGATATGCTGCCCCAATAATGACAACATGGCTCTCCAATGCAGAGGGTGGGAGGTGGGAGCCATACAACAGCACACACACAACGATTAAAAGTAATTGGAACATAGCTAGTTTGTACCAATGGGACGACAGGGCTGATTTCCAAGACAAACACTAGGGGGTAGATCTGGGCCCAGACTCCTCGCTATGGAAACAGCGTGCACCCGAAACAAGAGGCTGGACAATCCATAGAAATTGGTCCTTGGGAATTACCAGCATACTAAAGGCGAGCTGCCGATGCTGGTCGTGCTTCTACAGGCATCTCGCCCCACGGGTGAAATTAATTTTGGGCCACCTGCTTCTGCGGGAGCGGCTCTCCGGTAAGTCCCAGGAGAGGGGTTGGAGCGGGCAATGGGGGAGGCCGATCACGACTCCTGTGGAGTGGAAGGAGCAATGGTGCTACCCTTGGCTCAAGAGGAAGGTGTTTTTGAAAATAAAAGCTTATCTTTGGTTGCCACGCTCATGAGGTGACTAATTTGTGAAAGGGGTCTTTATTATACATCAGGTCCCTAATTTACATATTCAAGCATGATTTAGGCACCACCCGAGATACCTAAAAAATGGGCCCCGCGAATTTGGCAGTGTCCAGTTTTTATTTTCTTCCTTGCCTGCTTTTAGTGTTATATTTTGCTCTTTTTCTTTCAGATATTGATTTTGACTTTTTTTTGTCCTGCCTTTAAAATTGAACCAAATCATTCTTGCACATTCGGGCCTGAGCGTGCAAGGTCTCTTCATTTAAAAAAAATTAAGAACAGTAAATTGTGTGTTACTTGTTATTATAAAATAACGCATCCTCTGGCTGGTCTTGAGCAATATATACAAAACATTATTTTGGGGTCAACAATTTCTTCTATACTCTCTACTTAGCAGAAGGTGGTTTGTGTAGAAGGATGACCTTTCATTGCAAGCCACCTGTCTCACATTAGAATTTTTATTGGTTTTCCCTGAGTGTCATCCAGAGGTTCCATTCTAGAAAATAAACAACAACAGCTTCATTTAAAATGTAGAAAAACATAAAAAAAAGAAAGACTTGCATTTATATAGCTCCTTTCATGACCTCAGGACATCCCAAAGCACTTTACGGCCAATTAAGTACTTTTAAAGTTGTAGTCATTATGCAGCAGCCAATTTGCGCACAGCAAGCTCCCACAAACAGCAATGTGATAATGACCAAATAATCTGTTTAAGTGATGTTGGTTGAGGGATAAATATTGGCCAGGACACCAGGGAGAACTACCCTGTTCTTCTTTGAAATAGCGCCATGGGATCTTTTACATCCACCTGAGAGGGAAGACAGAGCCTCAGTTCAATGTCTCATCCAAAAGACAGTAGCTCCGACAGTGCAGCGCTCCCTCAGTGTTCAAGTCTTTGGAATGGGACTTGAACTTACAATCTTCATGATTCAGAGGCAAGAGTGCTACCAACTGAGTCACACCTGACACAACTCAATGCACTTCACAGAGAAGATGCTGAACCTTTGCAGGAGGGGTAGGAGCGGCGACTGAAAGTTTGGTCAAAGAGATGTGTTTTGAAAGGCTTTTAATGTTGCAAAATGAGTTAGAAAGGGGTTTGGGAGATAGTTGCGAAGATTAGGCTCCAGATGGTTGAATGCTGTACTATGAAGGTGAAGTGGAGGGATGGGAGATGAACAGAAGGCCAGAGTCAGAAGACTGGAAAGCATACAAGTTGGAAATTGGGAGGCCAGCAAGATGAACACTTGGGAAGTTGAGAATAGAGGTGACAAATACATGGGTCAGGGTTTCGGTGGCAATGTGAATAAGATAGGAGTAGAAGCAGGCAAATTTCCAGAAGTAAAAGTAAGAGGCCTTGGTAGTGGATCAAATATAGGTTTGAAGCTCCGTTCTGGGGATGGAGTAGATAACAAGGGTACAACATTTTTGGCTGGAACTGAAAATGATGACTTTGGTCAACTGCAGGAAAATCTAGTTCATCCATGACTTCATGTTGGACAAGTAGACTGACAGCATGCTGATGCTCATGTAGTTGAGGGAAGTTGTGGAGAGGTAGAGCTGGGTGTCATCAGTGAACATATGGAAGATGATCCCATGTCTATGGATGATGTCACTGAGGGAGAACAGGTAGAAAAGGAAGAGAAAAAAGTCCAAAGACAGATCATTAGGGAACTCTGAAAGTGAACCATGCAGTAACTGAAGGCGAAGCCATAGTTAGTGATGCATTGGGATATGTTGGAGTGGAACCATGCAAGGGTGATCCCACTGAGATGGACCACGGAGGAGATAACAGTGGAGAGAATGGCATAATCAAACTCATTGAACGTTGAAGAATGGTCAAGGAGGACAGAGAAGGAGAAAGCACCTCAGGTGCATTCATAGAGGATAGGAAAAGCTTGCATTATCCAGTTTCATTCCGTTGAATTGCACCTGCTGCTATCTGATCAATTTTAAAAGCATTCCTTTAGAATAATACATATTGTTCTAATTCTCGATAATGTACTTTGTTTCTAATTTATAAAAATAACTCCACCTCTCATTTTATCTTTCATGTTATTCTAAATGACTGCCTCTTTCATGAAAGTTTAACAACAGTAGACTTACCATTAGTGATGGCTGTCAAGACGCATCCACTCTCCAAACAGTTTTGCAGATTCATGCTCTTATTTCCTATGCACATTTTGAAAAGCAGCTGCATTGACATTGAAGAGCTTCATGCAGTACACTGAGAAATATTTATGGGGTCATTTCCTGAATTTGTACTTTCAACATGAAGCCTTGCTCTCCGAGAGGGTATATTGGAAATGCTGATGTGTGCTGCACATGATTTTCCAAGCATTTGAAAAATGGTCAGAGCATCGTGCACAGTGCTTGGGTTATGGGGAGGTTGCCTAATTTGCAAGAAAGTGGTGGGTGCCCATAGTGGGGAGGGGAACAGGAAACGCAGCTGTTTTGGCAGCTGGCACCACCAGTGAAGAAATTATTGTTTCACTGTTCAATTGGCCCCCTTTATAAAGGGATCCATTTTTTGTATTCTGCAGCTTTCCAATGGGGCATCTGAAACACAACCCAGGCCTGGACTCCCCAGGGAGCTCCACTTCCATTACTCCCATGACCTGTATCCTGGATTCATCCCAGCATCCAGTCTCTGGGTGTTAGAGAGGCCAGGGCTGAGGAAATTCTTGGAGTGGGAATTCCTTCCCATTGGCTCTGCTCTGTCTAACATTAGGTGCAGTCCGTGTGGTGAAGGTACTCCCACTGTGATGTTAGGGAGGGAGTTCCAGGATTTTGAGCCAGCGACGATGAAGGATCTGCGATATACTTCTAAGTCAGGATGGTGTGTGACTTGGAGGGGAACTTGGAGGTGGTGGTGTTCCCATGCGCCTGCTGCCCTTGTCCTTCTAGGTGGAAGAGGTCGCGGGTTTGGGAGGTGCTGCCGAAGAAGCTTTGGCGAGTTGCTGCAGTGCATCTTGTAGATAATGAAAGCCATTGGTGAACTATCATTCTGTATGTGAATGTCTAATTAATTACATTAAAATGACTTGCAAGCTAAAAGCATAAGCTAGTAGGGTAATCTTTTAGATACCTACAGGTATGCTACTTATCAGATCTTTATCACTTATTAGGTATATTGACAGGGTAATGCAATATGCATGCACTATAGCCTAGAATTTGTTGTTGGTGCTCCATCTGGGGTTAACAGTGGGTAAGCAAATGTTTTCTGATGAATTCCTGCTCGTTTGTTAACCCCTCAATACTGCTGATTTTAGCAACATGTGCAAATTGTGCAATCTCCCTCCCATAATGTGGCCCATCCAATGGAGCACTAGAATCGATTATAGCGCTGAGCAACACTTGGATGGATTAATGAAGTATTTAAACCACTGGAATCGTGCAGAAGAGAGTCGGCCAGGGTAAAGTTTATTTGGTTTCTAGGCAGAGGGTTCACTCAGCTCTGAATGACTGAGTGACCTGGTCCTGGATTGTGTGGGAGCTGGTGCAGGGACTGCCAGAAACCTGACCTCATCATCCAATGATATAAGTGGAATCTTACATGGAATGGCACAAGGGAGATGGCTCAGGTTTAGCAGCTCCGGGATGAAGACACTAGACTCACTTGTGATGAGTTTAACACACTATCCCCAAAGAACTCAAGTTTTTAATTTCTTGCCATACATTCAGCACTATGCCCAGGATACATTAATGCTGAGCAGCTAATCCAATAACAATCCAGATAGTTAGAGGGATTTGCTCAGTGAGTCTGATACCACCAACTTATTTTACATACATATCACTACAATTTTTGTTACACTGAGTATCCATTAATCGCTATAGTATAGGCTGAAATTATTCTTAGTTCACATCGAGTTGAGAATGGTGGTGGGCAATTAGGCAAGTAACGGGAGGAGAAAAATTCATGAACATCCCTATCCTTAAACATGGTAGAGCCCAGCAAATGAGTACAAGGGAAAAGACTGAAGTATTGGAAAGCATCTTCAGCCAAAGCACTGAGTGGACAATCCTACTTGGCCTCCTTTCAACATCCCCAAAACTACAGATATCCAGCCAATTTGGTTCACTCCACATGATATTAAGCAGTAGCTGAAAGCACTGGTCATACTGAAAGCTATAGGCGCTGACAATATCCTAGCTGCTGTGCTAAGCACCTGCACACCATAACTAACCAAATTGCTCTATCTGATAATGTGGAAAATTATCCAGGTGTATCCCATTCACACAAAACAGGACAATTACAGTCCTGTCAGCCTCCTCACAATCATCACTATAGTGATGGAAGGAGTCATCAATTGTACCATAAAAGATGTGGTAAGGCTACAAGCTTAGCGCTGATTCATTGGTCGTGGGACCATTTAGCTCTGTCTATAGCATGCTGCTTATGGTGTTTAACATGCTTGGCCCAACTAACTTCAGCTGCTTCTTAAATGACTTTCCTTCCATCATAAGTTTTGCTGATGATTCCACAGTGCTCAGCTCCATTCACAATTCATCCAATAATGAAACAGCCCATACCAGCTTACAGCAGGACTTGGACAACATCCAAGCTCAGGTTGACAAATGGCAGGTAACATTCGCATCACTAATGAGCCAGTCAATGAATATCGCCAACAAGAAAAAGTCCACTCGCCTCCCCTGACCTTCAGTGACACCACCATAATTGAGGTTTCAGCATCAAAATGTTGAGGTTACTATTAACTAGAAGCTTAATTGGACCAACTATATTAGCACTGTGGCTACAAGACAGAGCCTGGGTACACTATGATAAGTAGCACACCTCCTGACTCCTCAAAGCCTCTCCACCATCTACAAGACTCATGTTCGCAGTGTGATAGAATAATCATCATTCGCCTGGATGTGTGCAGCTACAAAACCATACAGGGAAGAGTAGTATGTTTGATCAGCACCCCTGCCACGGACACAATATGCACCCCTCCACTATCAATGCACTGTGGCTGCAATAATGCACCAAGCTTACTTCAATAGCACCTCCCTTCCCGCAACCAGACAACTGCAGCAATGTCATGGGAACACCATTGCCTCCAAATTCCCTTTTAAGTCACACAACATCCTGACTTGGACATTGCCATTTCTTCACCATCATTCGGTCAAATCCTGGTATTCCCTACTTAATATGATTGTGGGAACACCATCACTGAAAAAAGAAAGCCCACCACTACCTTCTCAGTGCAACTAAGGATATGCAATACATGCGACTTTGCCAGCATTACCCTCATCTCAAGAACAAATAAAAAATGCATTAAATAAATGTTATTTTTTTCTCTCAATGTATTTTCAATAATGTATAACTTTGTTTTCTGCAACTTTAGCAAAATTGAATGCATCAAGATCTAATGTTCAATTGAAGATCCAGTCAAAACACACTTGCAATAATGGTATTGAAGTACTTAATAACCAGTTGAACAGACTCTTAGCTGGTATCAATGGCACAAGGTGAGTCAACTCAATTTCACTTGTGTGAGGCAGAGCACAGAATGCACAATGTCTACTTCGCAGAGAAAACTATACAACTTATAGTTGATTGAATGAGGTCCCAGTGATGGGCTGTCCAACTAATAAACATAGGGCATGGCAGTTATGGAAGGAAATCGTATTCAGTCATTACAGTGTCATCCACCGCTGCACAGGTAAAGATATCTGGAAAAAAGATGTCTGACGAAAAGTGGAAGAGTGAGTAATAAGAGTGAATGTGAATAACCTGAGGTTGCTTTATATGGTTAACTGCATTGCACAGGTCAGACATTGAGTAGCTTTATACACAATATAGTTACCCCAAATTTATCCAGTTGTCGGCTGGAATTGCAACACTAAGGAAGCTAATAAAGTTTATTGAGAACGATTATTGAGCCCGCTGTTCGCCTGCTTTATTCTGATGAGGCCCATGGACTAATTTATTTTGGTCCTCGGGCCTTTCCGTTCCAGCGTGCCAGCGCTGTGCGCCACAAGAATCGCACCCGGTTTGGGGTGCTAAGGAATTCAGGCCACACTGTGTGCTAGTGAAGTGCTTCAACTGTGGAGAAGGAAAAAGTCAGAGTGATGCACCACCTGCCAGCTGATCATAGCGATATTCCAATGCATAGTCCAAACCATTCTGGTTTGACTAACATCTAGAGGCTGCATTGAGGGAACCAAGGGCCAAAAAATTCTGTTATTACTATTTTTAGTGAAAAAGAAATGTGAGCAAAAAGTTCCATTTTTTTTAACTTCAACTTTTCTGTTAAAGTTAGAGAAGTATTTCAGGTCCTTCATGAAAGGAAATAATAAAAATGTGCAGAATAAATGTTTTAGCTTATTACCATGGTTTTAACCAAAATCATATATGAATTGAAACTGGTCAAAGGTGACTTCTGAATCTAACCTGTGAGTGAGGTAGAACAGCAATAAAAACTCTAAGAATTTACCATAATTTATATTTTTAAAAGATGGGAACAAACACTGCTTGGAGCCGTAAGTCTTTTAAACATAAGTTAGGTGAGGTTCTGGTTGAATTCTTTCTGTACAGTGATGTCAATCTCAATGTTATGTACAGTAGCTGTGACTGAAACTTTAAACCATGTTTTACATTTACAAAATGGTGGGACCTAATCCTTTGAGATTGTCTATATAAATCGAGGCAGTCTGCTATTGAAATAAAGAGATGCAGTTACCAAGGCTGATTGGTCTTGTTACAAAGATGAGACAGCAGGGTGCACTCATCTGCTTCGAATCAATAGGTTTTCAAAGGATAAAAATCCATTTGCTACGCCATTCTCTGGAACTGAATAGTTACATAGAAATAAGTCTGTGTAGGCACTTCAAAGCAAGCAAAGATGAAACAAAAAAAAGAACTTTCATGGCATTTGCTATTATCCTATAGAAATAATAATGGCCCATAATTTCCTGGAATAACGCTATAAGTTAGACCGCTGTACGCTCCAATCCTGCAGTGGAGAATTAGAATACGTCACAGCGAGGATAGTGGCGATTTGTAAATGATGCAGCCTATGGCCGATATATTGATCCCTTAACGCTAATGGCTAAAATGCTAAGATGATGCGGCAGTCTCCAGCTAAGATACCATGCTGCATTAAATTAATTATTTGGGTGTTTATCCAAATTTAAATGTTAAAGCAGAAGTAATTGAAGAAAGTTAGATGCTGCAGTATTCGTTGTGAAATCCAAAGGAGCCATTTCGATTTTGATGATAGTGTAACACACGCAATATTGGCTCGTTAAACACCTCTGAAATCAACGGAAATGAAAATCAGGATAGATGTTTAACGGGTGGCGGAGCCAACATCATTTGTTTTACACTATCGTCGAAAGTCAAATTACCCTGCAAGAGTCTGATCAGAAAGAGTGACCAGGAAGTGTCCAGGAGACATACTACCAAACCATTTCAAATCCTCTGTTCCTAGAGAGGGTGAATGAACCATTAAGCTGAAACAACTAGAGCTGTCTTTTTAACAAGTTATCGTCAAAGGCCTTGATATTTGCAAAGGGTAAAAATTCTGCTTTGGGTTGGGCAGTGCCTTCAACTACAGAGTGTTCGATCGGCTCTGCTCTCTGCACATACACGTCTCGATTTATGTTTATTCTACTAAATATAATTGTCACTAATTTAGTTAGTATTTACTAAGCCAACGCCTTTTCCAGCTTGTCAAAATTCTTCAATGAAATTTTACAGTTCTCTTCCTTCAATGCAAATCATGTCTCTGCCAGGTCACCCATACTGTTATGGTTCAGTCTAAGTGGCAGCGGCGATCAAAGCAGCGTTAATGCAGCAAATTAGACATCACCATTGATTTTATAGGAGGGGTTGGAGCTATGATAATAGAATTCTCACTGTATCGGTGTGGATCATGGTGAAGTGGTGCAGAGAATCCCCGAAGATTTTGCCGTGACGTAAGTAATGGCTTGAGTCACGTACATCATAATTTCCTGGAATATCTGTGCCATAGTAATGGCTTACACAGTAGATGCGCAATTACTACAATGCAAGTTTTCAGGAAATTCCAGGGCATTGTATCTTATTTCCAATTGATAAATCCAATGGGAACCTTATTTATTTTGGAGCAATTTCTATTAGAACTTATAAGACCATCAGTAATACCTACTGGATTTCTACTGTAGATTGTTGGATCGAATAAGATCCTATGGGGGAAAAATTCAGTATCGCCCCGTTTGGGGCGCGATTATCGGCTGTGCGCAAAGTTTAGCGCCTGGCGCTAATTATCGCCTCCAACTGCAAACTTGGTTTTTATCGCCCCTGGAGGTGATTGGAGCGCTAAATCAGGCGCTACACACCTGTCTTAAGGCGCAAAGGTCGAGGAGCAAGGCGCTAACTCAGAGCGCAGGCGCAGCGCAGGTGATGTCAGTTAGCGATGGAACACAGACACACTGGCGCCGGACAGTTCTTAAAGGGGAGGGTCGATCTTGCTCTCCAGCCACACCCTGCTCATTGGAGCCCTGAATCTCAGCCTGGAGAGACCTGTGCCTAAATCTTCCAGCCAAGGACTGTGGAGAGGGTGAGAGAACGAGCTCAGCGCTTCAGCGAGCGGGCCTTGGAGGCTCTGGTTGGCGCGGTGAAGTGTGGCAGGAGGCCTTTGCCGCGCGAGTATAGAAGAGTGTGGAGGGAGGTGGCTCAGAGCGTCTCCTCCAGGAGCATGGTGCCCAGGACCCATACTCAATGTCGAAAAAAGTTCAACGACCTCACTCGGGTCGTCAGGGTGAGTGGCTTTTTACAATACCTCTCCATCCCTCCATCTCAACCTCACTCAATGGCCAGAGGGTCTTAAAACCCCAATGCCCAACACTCATCCAACACCTATGGCCCTCTCATGAAACACACACGCACATTCCACACTTTGCATACAGTAAGGGCTATTCACCTATGGGAGGCACATCAGGCAAGACCATGGCTGTATACAGTAAGGGCTATTCAATTATGGGAGGCACATCAGGCAAGACCATGGCTACATACAGTAAGGGCTATTCAATTATGGGAGGCACATCAGGCAAGACCATGGCTGTATATTTACTCAGACGCCGTCCTTTTTCTTGCAGGCCAAGCTATCTCATAATAGGAGACAGCAGCAACGGACTTGAAGCGCGCGTCCACAGGATTGTGGCAAGCCAGGTGATCGGTCCTGTCGCCCCTGGAGAGGCCGACCCCGTCTGGACAGCAATGGTAAGGTCATCACCTTTTTGTCCTTTCTCCTTCCACTTGTCCCTCACAACACCAGCCTTTGACACTTTCAATCCAACTTACTAAATCGCTGCACTCATTCCTCCCTTACTGCCCCCCTGTCCTGATGCTAAAGCCACTTTTGTACCTCCCTGCTTTCAGATGGTGATTCACCAGCTGAGGAGACGGGCCCTCAAGATGCCAGTGGGAGTGAAGCTGCAGGAGAGGAGGAAGAGGAAGCCGGAGCATCAGTGCCACCCTCTCCCGAGGAAGCCCATGCCCACACTGGGAACACGCCTTCCCTGGAGGGGAGCAGGGGGGAAGGGGCTGATGAGTGTGAAGCTCCAGGACCCAGCGGGCTGCAGCAACGCGCTGTGGCTAGGGAAGCTCGGGGGCCTTCTCCCCAGAGGGAGAGTAGGTCAGCGAGTCCTGTTGCACTGGACGCAGAGGAGGAGCGGCTCATCGCTGAAATGAACACCCAGGCAGTGGACATGCACACTGAGCTCATGGGTGCAGTGGGAAGGGTGCCCGAATGCATTGAATCACTGGCAAGGAGTGTCGAGCACTTCGCTGTAGCACTGGCGGATGCCACGCTAAAGCTTAGTGCTGCAATTCAGTCACTGGCTGCCATGAACCCATCTCAGACTGCTCTCATGCAGACTCAGATTGAGGCCATGCAAGCACTGACTGCTGCCATTCTCGCTGGTTCGGACACATTTCCCCGGGGCTCTCACCGCGCCACAGCAGGCCAGCAATCTGTGCTCCAGCAGATTACTCCGGATGCTGATGTGCTGCCCCGTGGGAGTGCCAGTGTGTCGGTCGAGCAGGGAGTTGCTGTCCTCTTTCAAGATGACAGCATTCCTGCTGCCACCACTGTCACTTCCCCATTGCACTTGCCACCGCCTGTAGCCCAGACTGCTGCCACCCATGCAGAGTTGGTGCAGTCTGCAGCCGGGCCCTCCAGGCCCAGAGCTGGTTGAGGCCGTCCTTCAAGGGCCACTGCAGTCTCAGGTTCTGACAATCAGCAGCCTTCCACCAGCCTTGCTGCAGCCACTGGGGCCCCATTACGGAGGAGCAGTTGGGTGGGAAGGGGGGGAAGTGCGCAAGGGAAGGAGATCACCCTCGAAGGGCAAAAAGTAGGAGGTGTGACAA
The DNA here is from genome assembly GCA_030390025.1 of Squalus acanthias. NCBI lineage: Eukaryota > Metazoa > Chordata > Chondrichthyes > Squaliformes > Squalidae > Squalus > Squalus acanthias. The sequence goes on from CM059433.1 coordinate 96,658,109, forward strand.
ATTGTTTGTCAATTTTTTATGAAAGGCCGAGGTTCGTGTTCAAACTTTTGTTTAGTATTTTGGACATTATCTCCAGGTTGTGAGAACCAGTTATGTTAATTACTGTTTTTTTGTGTTTCTTTCTATTAGTTTGTCATGAAGAAATGACACACACAGAGTTTGTAAAATAAATACGTTTTTGTATTCAAAATGTACATGTTTGGTCTTTGGAATCATTGTTGCCTTGGCCGGCTTAGGGGTTGCGGGTTGGTTTCATTCATGTTGTTCTCAATGGCAGAAGCCATTTCCTCAGCAGGGGCCTAGAAGCGGCTTGCTATCAGCCGTTGACAGACGGCCCTTCCAGTTTCTACATTGTGGGCCTCCCTCCCGCCTTGGTGCTGCTGATGATCCTCCTCCTCCTCTTCCTCCTCCTCCTCCGGTGGTGCTCCAAGGCCTGGTGGCATTGGCTGGGTCCTGAGGATTGCCAGGTTATGCAGCATGCAGCACACAACTATGAAGAGGGAGACTTGCTCAGGCGAGTACTGCAGGGCTCCTCCTGAGTGGTCCAGACAGCGGAACCGTTGCTTGAGCACGCCGATTGTGTGCTCAACGATGTTCCTGGTGGTGAGATGGCTCTCGTTGTACCGCAGCTCAGCAGGGGTGTTGGGGTTACGGAGTGGTGTCATCAGCCAGGTGCACAGTGGATAACCCTTGTCCCTGAGGAGCCAACCACTTGGGTGATGCGGTGCCTGGAAAAGTTCTGCCACAGCCGTCTGGCGCAGGATGAATGCATCGTGGCTGCTGCCAGGATAGCGGGCATTGACAGTGAGTATCCCTTGCGGTTACGGAAATCCTCTGCATTCTCATGCGGTGCACGCAATGCCACATGCGTGCAGTCAATGGCGCCCTGCACCATGGGGAAGCCCGCTATCCTCACAAAGCCCAATGCGCATTCATGCTGTTTGGCCCGGGTCATCGGGAAAGAGATGTACTGGCGTCTCCTTTTATAGAGGGCATTTGTGACCTGACGGAGGCAGCAATGGACCGCGAACTGGGAGATATTGGCGATGTCCCCAGTAGCTGCTTGAAAGGAGCAGGTGGCATAAAAGTTCAGAGCCACTGTGACCTTCACTGCCACTGACAGAGACATCCTGGTCCTCAGTAAAGGCTGCAGATCTGGCTGCAGCAGGTGGCAGAGCTCAGTGACCACCTCCTTGCTGAAGCGCAGCCTGTGCAAACACTGCTCCTCAGACAAATTAATGTAGGAGAATTGTTGGCGAAATAACCTGGGAGGGTAAGGTCTCCTGTACAGAGGCCTGTTGGCCCTCCTCCGTCTGGCCATGATTGCCACTCTCTCTCTGCGTCTCTGTGGCCTCCAAATCTGCAGGCGCAGGACGATGCCCCGAATCAGTGTAGCCCCCATAGTCTTTTGGCAATCAAAGTAATGAAGGTCAAAAACAAAAGTACCTGCAAAGTGATGCTCAGTAGCCAAAACTACTTAACACAGCATTGACTCTATGCAGAAGTCTCTCCTTCTCTCTCTCAGAATCTCTCTCTCTGTCAGAATGAGTGGTGCAAAAATGTCTACCACAGAAAAAGCCAGGAAGAGGCAACCTTTAAATAGCGCCCCCCCCCCCCCCCCCCCCCCAGCCCCACACCGACTGGGAAACGTTCCAGTCTACCTGTCATTGCTTGCGCCAGGTGGAAAGGAGGGAGGCGCCACTCAATATCCGGTCTGGGGCGCCACAAGGGCGTTGCACACTCGAATGACGTCAAGATCTGTGGGCGCAGGAGATCGGGGCGGTATTGTTTAGCACCGCTGCAAAATGTCTGGTCAACTTCGCGAATGGCGCAGACATCACCGCGCCCGGGCGCTAGTTGCTTTGCGCCCCATTAGCGCCCTCTCAAGGCGCTAAAGGGAGGCGCAAACCAACTGGATTTTTCCCCCTATCTCCCTTGATAGGAGCACAGATTGGAGAATTAGGCGTGGAGGTCAGGGTGCCAATTTGGGGGCACCTCTGATTTTTTTATTTGTTGACTTTATATTGGCTGAAAATTAGATCATTCCTAAAGGGAAATTCTGCATTACAACCATTAAAGGGTACTTTGCTATGACTGAGGACACTGGTAAAGGCCAAGGTAAAACCAGAGGCACTTTGAACAATACAGCCAATTTCTTCATTCGAGGATTAAATTCACCCAGTACGTTGAAGGTAATGTTGAACAGCAATGCATACTTTCCACCTGTACAATAGTGGAAAACTAATGATAGCTGATTTATTAAATGACTTGATCTGAACTCTCGTCCTTTAATTTCTTACAACATATTTGAACGTCTGCATGCATAGTGTATTAGGTAGACTTTGTGGGACTCAAACATAGTCAAAGACTAAATTTATACTGGACTATTGTTCTAAAATGGTAGCTATAGTTTGTGAAATGCAGCTAGCAAAACTAGAAGCCCTACTGTGGGCTGCACTTGCCTGTGACCTGCATGCTGCCTACCCACAGAGGGCTTCTCACAGAAAGGCTTATTCGTTTTCACAGAGCTCTGCTCCCTGACATCAATTTTTTAATGTTCGGAGAGCTCAAGTGGCAGGGTCACTTTCTCATCACAATTAAAGGGCACAATACTAATTTTATAAATGACCTAAGAAATTCAACAGAGAACTTCTTAAAACCAACTTCACAACAGCCTAGAATTATACTCCACCCGATGCTTAGCATAAGTGAATTTCCACGAGTGTTCTCCAGAAACCCCACCATAACCTCAGTAGAAATCCCGGAGCAATGGTGGAAACGGCCGTTTCTCTAGGATTTCCACCAATCTTCTGCTGAGGTTATGGCGGGTGATCAGAAGAACCCCTGCAGAAGTTCTACCCCAATGCCTTGGAATGGGACTTACACCACTTGGCTTAAGTGCAAACGGGAGACAGATCAGGACCTGCATCCTGGAGTTATACTGCCACTTGGCACACACACAGAAAAACTGAATCACAGTGACTCAAAAATGGCAGCATAACTGCAATCTAACATCACTTTGGTGGATTCATATTTTGGTAGTAAAATGTTTTTTGTCATGTCGCCTTAGAATTATGATTCAAGTATTATTAAAGAGCTTCTGGTACACGTTATAATAAAATGACAATCATTCAGAATTCTGAAACTGTAGACAGCATCATTGCCAACATAAGGCTGCATGATGATTGCACTTGAATGAAAGGTATAATAGGTGATGTATAATTTTACAATAAAATGACTTGACTGTCAATCTAAGTGCATTTGTTAATGACTGAAGTACAAAAGAAACCTGCCATTTTCAGACTGTAATAACCATAATGTATCACTGCAGATAATAACAAGAGTTGAGATTCATGCAGAAATGTTGAAATTGTAGCTGGAGCCATTCCTTATGAGCACAACATAGTGATATTACACAGTGCAATCACAATAAAAACACCTGAAGAGATGGCCCTAAATTGGGATTATAAATTCTCACCGACACTTCATATCCCATAACATGGAATTGACGGCTAGCTTGATATCCTTTTCCCTGGTTTTGCAGTTCTAGTCAAGATCGCTTTATCACTGGAGATGTATTAGACACACTTCATTTCTCTTCACAGTATTGCTTTAATTTTCCACATCCGTGGGCTGACACAGACCTAACTACGTCCAATGTTTGCCGGTTATAAAATGCTCTCCTTGCTCCATTTTTATTGCTTCAAAATGGAATGTGTTGTTACCATTAACCCTTTTGTAGCAAATTTGTTTACCAGCAGAATCAGTTTGGGATGGTTGCTAGCCAGTGGGTAATGACCTACCTAATAAAGAAAAAAGGGGGAAAAAAGCGTCATTCGTGTCCTCTGGATGTTCCAAAGCACTTCACAATTACTTTCCAAATACAATAGCTGTTGTTATGAAGGCAAACACAGAAACCACTCTGCACCCAGCTAGATCCCACAAACAGCAGGGAGATAAATGGCCAGTTAATCTGTTTTGATGATGCTCGTTGAGGGATAAATGTTGGCCAGGATACTGGGAGAACGCCCCTGCTCTTTTTCGAATAGTGCCGTGGCATCTTTTACATTCACCTGAAAAGGCAGAACTGGTTCTGATGGAACGTCATCGACCTGAAACATTAACTCTGTTTCTCTCTCCACAGATGCTGCCTGACCTACTGAGTATTTCCAGCATTTTCTGTTTTTATTTCAGATGTCCAGCATCCGCAGTATTTTGCTTTTGGCTTTCAAAAGACATGTTTTTGGAATCTGGAACTTTTCCCAGTTCAGATACAGATGCCCACTCTGCCGCCACAAGCATTGTGATAAATAACGCCTGACACTGCCATAAAACTTACAGAGCAAGAGGGAAATCTAAACAGCAGGTTTCCTGCTCTGACAAAACAAGGAAAAAGGTTTTAGATTCTGAGTTTGGCCTAATTTGCACAGTTCCAGATGGTACTCCAATGTGGCCTACTATATTCTTTCTGAGGGAAAAGACAATTTCCATCTGGTACTCTATGGTTTGTGTATTTTTTACCATCAGATCGTGTATAAGTACGATACATCTTGAGTAAAAGCTGGCTGTTAATCATTCTAGTGCAGTGTGGTTTATATATATATATATATATATATATATATATATATATATATATATATAAACTGTACTTAGACCAATCGAACCATAGATGTTTACAGCACAGAAGCAAGCCATGGTGTTTGTGGTGTGTCTTTGCTTGAGTAATCCAAAACTAATCCCACTGCCCCGCTCTCTTCCCAGAGCCCTGTATCTTTTTCTGCTTCAAATATTTATCCATTTTCTCCTTGAAATTTGCAATGGTCTCTGACTGAACCATTCGCTGTGCAATGAATTCCATACTCATAACAACTCTCTGTGTAAAGTAATTTCTCCTTACTTACCTCTTCACTCTCTTAGTGACAGTTTTAAATTGAGGACTTCTCATTCCTGACTCCCCAATCAGAGGAATGCGTCTTTCCCTCTTCATCTGTCAAAATCCTTCATAATTTTAAAACCTCTGCTAAAGCTCCTCTTAGCCTTCTCTGCTACAGTGAAAATAATCCCAGGATCTCGAGTATCTCCTCCTAACTATAGTTTCCCATCTCTGGCATCATCCTGATGAATCTACATCGTACACTCTCCGTGGCTTTAATGTTCTTCCTATGATGGGGTACCCAAAACTACTCACACTACTCTAATTGTGGCCAAACCAATGTTTTGTATAAATTCATCATTACTTCTTTACTCTTGTATTCTATTCTCCTGCTTATAATACCCAAAGAGCTACTACTTTTTTATGACTTTATCTCACTGCACTTGCCCTTTTTGTAAATGATGTATTTGAATCTCGAGGTCTCTCTGTTGACCCACACCCTCCAGCGTCTTTCCATTCAGTGTACACTCCTATGCCTTGTATTACCTCACACTTTTCCATATTAAATTGCATCTACATCCATTAACCCCAATTCTTCATTTTCTGTCCATCAACCTTCTATTCATGCTGTTACAGTTCCTTCTGTACTCGAAACCTGAATTTTTGTAACAAGCCTCCTGTGAGACACCTAATTGAATACCTTCTAAAAACAAATATACACTCTATCTACTCCATTTCTTTCATCAATGCAATTGGTCACGTCTTCATAAACTCCATTAAATTTCTCAACACAACTTGCTGTAACAAATTCTTGCTGTGTGTTCTTGATTAACCCTTGCATTTCGACATGCTCACTAATTTTATCTCAAATTGTAGCGTGAGGCCAGATCAATTTAATGCATTAGCATAGTGCGGGCCCAACTCCTGCCCGAACCCAGTGGGAATGACAAGTGGCCAGCAGGCAGGAACAGGGCGATTGCGGCAGGAAGCTACCGCAAGGGGACCCACAGGAACGGTCCCCGGCAGTGAGCTGAGTGGATGGGGAAGGGGGCTGCACGTGATCGCGGTTGGGGGACTGAGGGGAAACCCGAGGCAGTAGAGGCCCAAGGTTTGCTTGTGGGACCTGGAGGAACAGTCCTGCTCCTCTCAGCTCATAAAGGAACTGTAAAAACACAAAATCAACTCTCCTCCTCAGCCCTCGTCTGGGCCTGGTGCTCCTGGCGAGGCCGGCAGCAAGAAACAAAACTAGAAAGAAACATTCACAGTCCCAGTTTAGCTTCTACTGATAAACAGTCCCAACATATCTATAGGACCCAGGAAGGGTTGGTGGGACCAGGTATATCTTGCTGCCAAATGCTGAAAGTGGACCCCAGGCAGGGATTGTGGCCTGGGCACCCGAAGAAAATGGAAGTAAAAAAAATAGATATTTTGAAGTGGTCTACTTACCAGGGGCACATCTGTCCTATTTCTGGAGTGGGGGTGGGGGGTGACAGAGCAACCACCTCCACCCCCACCCCCCAAACCAGAAAGCTGCGCCAGACTTTCTACATTTCAAGGCAGGCCGTAGTTGTGTTCCCCAGTGGTGCAGGTGCCTGCCATTCCCATGCAACACAAGGGACCCGCCCGACCCCACACACTTTGAGGGTCAGAGGCAGAGGATTCCTTGCAGGCACCTCCCAGCACTTACACCAGGATGTGTCCCCTGTGGATCTTTGGCCATGAGCTGTCAGTCATGTACAAACTGAATCAATCAAGCAGTATTGAATTATTACTCTCCATAACTGACAAAAACTTCCAGCACAATCGATATAAGATGGAACAGGATGAGTTATTTTATCTGAATGCAATCGGAGTGTCTGTGCTGCAGACAGAATAACTCATTTAGTGGAAGTGGGTCTCTATTTGACATGAGAAAAATTACATTAACAATTGACTTGGTCATGTTTGTGAGTTCCAGGCCTCAATTGCTTGGGAATAAAAAACAGACTTTGGAACTGATTTTCAAGGGATTTTTTTTTCCATTTTTGCAATGTTGCTCCCACCTCCAAATTGGGTAGTGAGAATCAGGACAGTCAGAAAGAAAGGTACCAAGGTTCAATCGCTGGTCCTGGGATTTGTGGAGATTATTTAATTCTTGTGATTCACGTTGTTTTAAACATCGCTGGTTTTACCTCAACAATCGACATGTTTAAATAACCTGCAGGAATTGTGAGCATTAAAAAAAATTAAAATTGTAAATCCCAGGACTCACGAGTGAAATGGACTTTTGGCAAAATTAAGTATAAACGATTGGAATTTGTTTGAGTTTTTTGCAATGGGAGATTGGCGAAACTCCTGGAGAAACAGTATAAATGACTAAAAACAACTATTTGTATAATTTCTCCAGGGATTCTGCTGATCTTCTGTGGAAGTTACAGATGGAGATCCAGAGAATCCTTGCAGAGATCTCCCTCAAAATGTTTAAAAGCTATTTCCTGCACAACTACATACACACATACATATATATATATATACATCCATATATATGTGTACACATACGTATATACATTCACATATAGATACACATACAGATATATTTCAATTATCTTCATCAGCCCTAATTTAAAAAGAGAAACATCATTATCAGTTTTAAGCAAAATGTCAAAGTAAAAAACTGTCTCTAAAAATAACAGCCCCACAATAACTTGTAGCTTTAATAAGGTGAATAAGTCAGTAACTATACTGAAAATTCAAAAAACAATTCTGTAAAAGCGCCCAAATGGATTGCATTAGATTAAAGATGAACAAGAAAAATATGTCACTTGGAGCATATGAATCTATTATGTTTAGATTTTGTAATAGTTTAAATAAAAACATCATACATTACTGCAGATATTCGTCGCATGTTTGTTCTAATATTGGTTATTACTGATTGCAGCTTGCTTAGAATCACTAGGGGGCACTGCAGCTCCCATGATGACAGCTTTGACAGCAGAAGTATAATAGGTCAAACTACATTCACACAACTGTGAGCAATAGCGAGCTCCCTGACCCCATTTACGGTAATTGAAATTAGAACAACCAACTTATTTATTTTAGATCTCCTTCTGGCCATTGATCTTTGCTTAGCCTAGAGTTTGTACCCAGATCACTGCCAATGCTGTTTAGATATGGCCTCCAAGGGATGTACATGAATAATCTGGTGGTCATTGCCTTTCTAATTTGATCTGGTGTAATAATTACTTCTCAAGGAAGGTCCACGGTTAAATCCCGTTCTATGCTGAGATAGCTGATTTTAACTGGGGCGGCAAAGGAGCCACTACAATTGGCTTAAGAGGAGAGATAACAACTAGGGTTTACACCCCAAATTCTGCCTAGTGACGCCCAGCTAGGAAATGCAAATATGTGGATGTCAAATGAGGACTGGATTGGACTCAACATTTTAATTTTTTTATGGCAATGTCACAGTCATTGATCCTTCTGTATGAACATCGACTCACATTAATGATGGGAGTATCAGTGTCAGCAATTGAAACATATTGGCCTAGAAATTGGGCTCCACAGCGCCTGTTTTTTGGGCGGTAAATGGCCTGCAATGCTCCAAATATGGCAGGCAGGAAAGGGGTCCACATTTCCAGCCGCAAATGCGCCGCCCGCCATCTTCAATAAGATACATGAGCTGACGGCAGGAGTGCTCGTCGGGAACATTTTAAGCAGAGAACAATTTATTGAAATTAGGGTCCTGAGCAACTTTCAGGACCCATTTCCGATTTTCGAACACCGCAACACTTCACTTGCCACGTGCTGAACTTGCACAGAACAACGTGGCGCTAACCATCCGGAAAGCCCCCATATTTACCTTTATGTGGAGCTGGGAGACACCGCATTAAAAGAACGTGGTCCAATCCCCTTCCCCTGGCTACCAATAGCCCCACCCACCCCGGAAATGGCCACCGATTGCCCTGACCCAGGAGGTAAAGATAAATCAAAATCTAGGCCAGAAACTTTGCCTCAGCTTGAACTGCAAGTAGAACTTTGACCTCAAAGGCAAAGGCAGAAACAGTTGCAATCTCTTTCCTCCACACTCACCCTCTGACCCCTTGCCTGGAAAAGCCTGACATTGCCTTCAGAGCTCTAACTTTCGACAACAAAAGATAACTTCTACTGCTCGTGGGAGCAGAAACCAGCTGGTTTAATCACAGTGGTTACTTAAACGTCAAAACATTTTCTCTGTGACATCAAAGCAACCTTTTCATCAGGAGCATTGGATGATACAGTGGGTTAGCACATAATTGCATGGCTGCCCACTGATGGGGCTTTCCCCTGACTAGGAGATATTTTGATCCACTGACAATGTCTCAAGTGTCAGCACCAGTCACTCACACCCAAGTGATGCTATTCTCTTTGCTGTTGATGCCACCCTAGAGTGGCTGATTCCCAATTTGAAAGACAAGCAACTGAATCATTGAAGGCAGACATGGACAGAATTGAACACTGAGCAGACAAATGGTGTGGCATCTTCCACACTATGAAAAGCAAGTCAATAACACTTGAGAAAGATTGAGCATGATGTTTCCCACCAAACTCTGTTCTATCAGGGTGTCAAGTGCTTTTACAATTACAAATGATTAAACCCCTTTGCTTCCTAATCACATTCAAGCTATACTGAAGCAATCTAGTGGCACAGATGGCTGGTAGAAGAGTTGAAATCATCGCAAAAATGTGACCCTAGTTGTTACTGTATCAGCCTTGGAACAGTGGGTAGTACTCTTGCCTCTGAGTCAGAGGATACGGCTTCAAGTCCCACTCCTAGACTTGAGCACATAATCTAGGCTTATACTTCAGTCGGAGGCTAGCGGCGGCGGTAGCGCAGCACCCCACTCGCGCCCCGGCCACAAACTTGGGTTACGCCCCCTGACCTACCGCCGGACGATATGTCCGACACGGTCAGGGTGGCGTTTTTGCAGCCGCGGCGGCGCTACTTAAAGGGCAGGTGTCGGGCGGCCATTGCTTTTTGGCCGACTGCCAGCACCTGCCCCCTTCCCCTTTTTTCTTTGGGGTGCCGGCCGCGATCGCTCAGCCCGGCACTCCTCTTGAGCCCACTCACTTAACCGGGCTATATCCCTTTGCAACCTCTTTGCATCCTCCTCACAGCTTACTTTCCCACCTAGCTTTGTATCATCAGCAAACTTGGATACATTACACTCTGTCATCTCATCTGAGTCATTCATATAAATTGTAAATAGCTGAGGCTCAAGCACTGATCCTTGAGGTACCCCGCTAGTTACAGCCTGCCAACCCGAAAATGGCCCATTTATTCTGAATTGAGGGTTCTAGAATGAGGGAACATAGATTTAAGATTAAATGCAAAAAATTTAGGACAGAGAGCAAAATATTTTTTCTTGTACAGATGTTTGTGAGGCAATGGAATGTGGAGTTAATGATTGAAGCTGGGACCATGTCAACTTTTTAAAGAATAGTTTTGATCAGTGTTTGAAGGAAAGGGGAATAAAGGGAATCAGATAGATGGTGGACACATGGGATAAGGATTACCGCTTGCGTGGAGGATAAACACCAACAGGAACTGTTTGGGCCCAACAGCCTGTTTCGGTGTTATATTGCCTATGTAATTCTATGAATTCATCTGGCCTACTCCATGCTGCACATAATCAAACAAATGTTTGCAGTCTGTCACTCCTCTATTAGATCATGATCAGAGCAACAGTGCAAGGATATCTTGTGCTTATGGCAGACTTCCAAGTTTATGGCAGAATCACAAGAACGGCTGAAGCCACAGCATAAGTGGTTAACTTTAACCAGTGTGGAATCTCATTGTTTCTGATTTTAATTATTGTTGGAGATTTTTCTTTCTGTCTCTTTTATATCTCTCTCATCATCCAATCAGTACCGATTCTTCAACCTGAATGGTTAAGGAGATACACAGTTGCTTGCCCTTTTCACACAGGTCCTGGATGTCCTGTAGGGGGCACTGTGCCATTTGGATGTCCCACTAACAGCAACTTGCCGTGCCAAACCACATGGAAAGTCTATGGGCAACTGCAAGTCTAGCGAATGGCTGGCACCATTCATTCACCGCTCACAGCAAAATCCGGCCCCATGCTTCAAGCTAGGGACATTTCTAACTTTCCATTGGCACCCCGATACAATTTCTTTGTGTTTTTCAGTGCTCCCAGCAACTAATAGGATCAAACTGATTGGTCCTCTCACGACATATTGTTGTATCACCCAATATATAAAAGCCACAAGAAATGCTGCAAATGCACCATTGGGCAATCAGTAAAGGATAGACAGCTTAATGATTTGGAAACAATCCTTCATAAGAACACTAAAGATGTTAACCTATCTTTCTCTTTCAGTTGTTGATCAATCTGTGTTGTACTTGCAGCATTTTCTGTTTTTATTTCAGATTTCTGGCATTTGCAATTTGCTTTTCACCCATTCAAAAACAATGATGCTTGGCAATACAAACACTGTGTAGTTTGAGGAATGGGTGCCCGTACACTCTGTTTTATTTTTGTTTCTAGTTTTCCTTTCCAAAACGCACACCGTCCTTCCATTCAGTTATGCGTCATTGATCAGCTATAAGGGGAGGAAATGCAGGCATTAGGCTTCTTAATGATTGTTCTCTGTGATATTATTTACTGTGAGTCAAGTAACTGATCACTGTTTTTCAGTAATCTGATCATTTCTACTCTTTGGAAGAACTTTGCTTCTCTGTACTGTGCCACCTAGAGGTCTCTTCCAGTAAAGAACTGACAAAACTCATACCAACTCTGACAGGCAGATTAGAGTGACAACCAGCCCTGGGGCTTGAAACTGTGAACATCTGGTTGGGAATCAGTTGTAGTATCAATAAATAAATAAATAATTCTCACCTTGTCCTTTTCAACCCTTGGACTGCCAATTGCTCTTAGATGAAGGGAGTGGGAGAATTTCAGTTCCATTATAATCCAATAGGGAATGGCTGTTTAATTTTTTTTTTAAATGTTTCAAATTTGTGCCCTATCTGCCCAGGGCACAAATGTCAAGAGTGCATGAGAAGAATTACCAAACAGGGTTACACCAGCAGTGAGGTATAAAAAGTGACATTGCCGATCATCAGTGTTTTTCTCCCTGATGCCAGTTGTCTGTACAGCCCACAGACTTCACTTTGTTAGCATTCATAATTTACCTCATAGCAAAATCTAATTATCTCAGAAAAGTTATTTTCCTATTGAGAGGTTTTTGGAAGACTGAAAAGACAATCTTACCATGTCAGCAAGTAGCTGACAAACCTCCTTTCTTAGATCATGGGACACAACTCAATGAAATGATCCTAGAATGTACGTCAAACTATACTGTTTCTCAAGAGCCTGAAGAGATAGATGTGTTAGAATCAGCTCATTTTTCACCTCAAACTTTAAGTAAATTCCTACGCTGTAAGTCATGCTTATCTATGTCCTCCTCCTCAGTTTATCCATATTACTATCTTATCTTAGATGCCTACACTTTCCTTACCCTGCTAGCACTTACTTTCATCGAAAAACAATCTCATTCAGCCCTAATGATTTGGCTGACTGTGATCCTCAGGGTTATACCCACTGGCTGTTATCTGGATGTAGTTGATTCTACTGTCACACAGAACATCCATAACAGTCAACAATGTCTTCAGTGACATTTAGCCACTCATCCTTAGAGTCCATTCTTTCTTGGCATATTGTTTGTTTCTAAGCATAAACTGATAAATGTCTTGCCTCGCTCTTTGATTTACCATCCATGAATTCTTACATGCTAGTTAGTTGTAACAATCCCAAACCTGTGACCTCTACCACCTAGAAGGACATGAGCAGCAGGTGCATGGGAACACCACCACCTCAAAGTTCCCTTCCAAGTCACACACCATCCTGATTTGGAAATATATTGCCGTTCCTTCATCATCGTTGGGTCAAAATCCTGGAACTCCCTTCCTATGGGAGTACCTTCACCACAGGGACTGCAGCAGTTCAAGAAGGTGGCTCACCACCACCTTCTCAAGGGCAATTAGCAATGGGCAATAAATGCTGGCCTTGTCAGTAATGCTCACACCCCATGAATGAATTAAAAAAAAACTACCTCTTTGACTCGTGGAGATAGTCTAAGCTGAGGATTAATAAGGACAATCTTAACTGCGGGCAGAGTACAGGCGAGTGGCAGGCATGCCCACCCCTTCTTGCCAGGAGAATTTCGACCCATTTAGAGGTCCAGGCCTCATTTACATTCTGCCAGCGAGCTGCAGGCACTAAATGGGTGCTCTGCTGCAGTTTGCCGGTTGTGGGAGGGCAGGATATTGGGCAGCTCCCACATTGAGCTGACTGACAATCAGAGCCTCGGGGAGGGGCAGAGGCAGGGAAGGCAATCCTAGTGGGGAGGGGGTGGGGGGGGGGGACCTTGGATGGGCTGCGGCATCCCTGATTTTGTTTTGTGCAGCCAGAATAGTTACCCCTCCTGGTCAAACCAGTGAAAAAGAATTTAGACATTTCTAGGGCCATTTTGTGAACGGCCTCCAGTGGTCCCTTTAAGAGCCACTGGTTAGGCTGCTCACCATCCTGTACAAACGGGTGGACTGTGCACCATGCATGCTCCACCTGTTTGTACCTTGAAATTGCAATCGAGGTCCCGTGTCCATCATAGGACCCGCATTTGCATACTTTAATGAGGCTGCCGCCAGCTTCAGGTGGGCGGCTGGACCGCCCTTGTGAAGGACTAAGGAAAAATGGTGGTGAGCAGGATCAGAGCGGGAATGGGGAGGTAAAAGCAGCACTCCGATTTTGAGCACTAACTGTTAAAATTAGCTCTAATGTCTCAAAGATTGGCAATGCTTGTTGAATGGCTTATTTTCTCAATATGACCGTCATTTCTTCAATACTGTCTAGCAAAGCACAAATGTTGGTCACCAAAGTCCCCCTGAGATATTATCCTAATTATGCCTAAAATTTAGGGAGTGAAAAGTCGACAATCTCAATAACAGTCCGGGAGCACAAGGAATTTCCTTGGCTCTAGCCTCTCCACTACCAAGTGACCTGTATGCCGAGATGGTCTCTAGCCTGGACCCCCGTAGAAATTTATTCACATTGGCCCCCTTATACAGGGCTGAATTTTTTTTAAACTTAGCCTGCGGTGCCAGCTGCCGAATAAGTGACTTAACTTGCTAGCACTGCTTTTTTCACCTCCCTCCTTTGCTGCACGCCCAAGTTGTTCCCATTGTGCACAGGTGCCTACACGACATATGTTAATTAAAAACAGGAAATGCTGGAAATACTCAGCAAGTCAGGCAGCATCTGTGGAGAGAGAAACAGAGTTAACGTTTCAGGTCGATGACCTTTCGTCAGAACTGGAAAAAGTTACAGATGTAACAGATTTTAAGCAAGTGCAGAGGTAGGGAAAGCGGGGAGGGGAGGAAAGAACAAAAAGGAAGGTCTGTGATAGGGTGGAAGGCAGGAGAGATTAAATGACAAAAGGCATGATAGTACAGGAAACTTTTGTTTATCCGGCACCCAAATATCCGGAATTCTCGCTTAACCGGCAAAAATCATCCTCCGAAAACTCCTCTCAAATAACCGGCAATGTTGCCGAGTCGCAGTCGAGTCTCCGCGAACGCCGAGTGCTCCAAAAACTCCTCTCAAATAACCGGCAATGTTGCCGATCCCGAGTCCGAGTCCGAGTCCGCGAACGCTGATTTAGTCAGTAGGGGTACTTTTCAAAAGTGCCACTACTCGGCCTCCTGGCGCTGTCGGAAGTCCGAAACACTACAGTAGCAGGAGTTGATTCTCCCGTGCTGCCTGGAGTCTCTTTGTTAAAAATAGCCTCGGTAGATATAACTCTCCGTTATCCGGTACTTTCGATAAACCGGCACCACGCCGGTCCCGTCGATGCCGGATAAACGAAAGTTTCCTGTACAAAGAAAAAGGAGATGGTAATGGGACAAGTAAAGAAACAAAAGATGAGTCTGGAAGAGGTTCAATGGGAATGGCAGAATCATCAACAGCAGCCAGGTGAAAAAATAGGGGCCGAGATTATGGTCTGAAATTGCTGAATTCGATGTTGAGTCCAGAAGGCTGTAAAGTACCTAATCGAAAGATGAGGTGCTGTTCCTCGAGCTTACGTTGAGCTTCGTCAGAACAGTGTAAGAGGCCGAGGACGGAGAGGTCAGAGTGGGAGTGGAGCAGAGAATTAAAGTGACAGGGTCAGGTTGCGAACTGAACGGAGGTGTTCCGCAAAGCGGTCACCCAATCTGTGTTTGATCGCCCCAATGTAGAGGAGACCACATCATGAGCAGCGAATACAGTATACTAAATTGCAAGAAGTACAAGTAAATCGCTGTTTCACCTGGAAGAGTGTTTGGGGCCCTGAACAGTGGGCAGGGAGGTGGTAAAAGGGCAGGTGTTGCATCTCCTGTGCTTGCACGGGAAGGTACCGTGTGAAGGGGAGGGGGTGTTGGGGGTGATAGAGGAGTGGACCAGGGTGTCGTGGAGGGAGTGGTCCCTTCGGAATGCTGAATGGGAAGGGGAGGGGAAGATGTGTTTGGTGGTGGGATCACGCTGGAGGTGGTGGAAATGGTGGAGGATGATCTGTTGAATGTGGTGCCTGGTGGGGTGAAAGGTGAGGATAAGGGGAACCCTATCGTGGTTCTGGGAGGAGGGGAATGGGTGAGAACAGAAGTGCAGGAAATGGAATGGACATGGTCGAGGGCCATGTCAACCATGGTAGAGGGGAATCCTCGGATGAGGAAAAAGTTGAGATTAATGATGTAACCCCAAATACTCTACAGGGTCATGAGCGGAGGTCACTGGGGTACTTATGCTGGCAGAGCTGGACCTAAGATTTTTAGGCCCAGGTATCATTCCATCATGTTTAGGTTTAAGTTTTTGTATCCAGAATAGCCATCAGGCCTACATGTTCACACCCCCATCATTTGACTGATTTCATATCCGTGCACTAATCTGTCCTTGCTCCCACCTGGAAGAGGGAAACAAAGAGACCTGTGGCCGATACAGGCTCTGTTAAAACTTATTTTCCAACACTGCATGGCCAGTCAGTAAAGCTCTAGAAGGTTTCAGACCCAGGCACTGTAGAATGATACAACACAGGAGGAGGCCATTCGGCCCATCGTGGCTGTCCCAGCTCCCTTGCTCTTTCCCCAGAGCCCTGCAATTTTTTCCCCTTCAAGTATTTATCCAATTCCTTTCTGAAAGTTACTACTGAATCTGCTTCCACCACCCTTTCAGGTAGTGCATTCCAAATCATAAAAATTTGCTGCGTAAACATTTTTTTCCGCATGTCCCCTTTATTCTTTTGCCAATTACCTTAAATCTATGTCCTCTAGTTACCTTCTATCACTGGAAAAAGTTTCTCCTTATTTACTCTATGAAAACCCTTCAAGATTTTGAACACCTCTATCAAATCTCCTTTAACCTTCTCTGCTCTAACAAGAACAACCCCAGTTTCTCTAATCTCTCCACATAACTGAAGTCTTTCATCCCTGGTACCATTCTAGCAAATCTCCTTTGCACCCTCTCTGAGGCCTTAAAATCCTTCCTAAAGCGTGGTGCCCAGAATTGAACACAATACTCAAGCTGGGGCCTAACCGATGTTTTATAAAGCTTTAGCATAGCTTCCATTCTTTTGTACTCTATGACTCTATTTATAAAGTTGTCTGCAATTGTAAGTTACACATGCATTGTTCTCGATCTATATATGCTTTGACGATTCTGTATCTCCTCACTTCACCCGACGAAGGAGTTGTAACTCCGAAAGCTTGTGATTTAAAATAAAACTGTTGGACTATAACCTGGTGTTGTGCGACCTCTCAATTCTATTTATAAAGCCAAGGATCCCATATGCCTTTTTAACAGCCTTCTCAACTTATCCTGCCACCTTCCAAGACTTATGTATGTACACCCCCATACATCAGATGTGTCAGATCTCTCTGAATTCTAACACTTGTTCAGACGATAGAGCTCTGTGAGTGTTTGGTTTACAAATTCCACATGAAATGCCATCAAGATAACGTTCTAGGTAGGAATTTCCTCTCGAGCTGTACTGGGATTGCAATTTAATACAAGTGGGGGAGGGGGAAATTGGGTGGGAACCCATCCCGTTGGGTCTTTGCCTAGTTCAGTCCCGTAGTGATCATCCAGCATCACGTCCACCAAGCATCAGAAACACCAACCAAATAATGTGGTAATGGTGGAGTTATATCATATGTCAAATTTTTTCTCATTACCACCACAGGAACATTAGACACATAAGAACATAAGAAATAGGAGCAGGAGTAGGCCATTCGGCCTGTTGAGCCTGCACTGCCATTCAATAAGATCATGGCTGATCTGATCTTGGCCTCAACTCCACCTTTCTGCCTGTTCCCCATAACCCTCGACTCCCTGTAGTTCAAAAATCTGTCTATCTCAGCCTTGAATATATTCAATGACTCAGCCTCGAATAATGCTCGTGTCTTACTGGCATCCAGCATTGCTAGGGCCAGGGAGGCCTTATGAAAATTAAAAGGCCCACTCCAGAGCATGTAATCGATTGTACGTCACCCTAGATCTAACAGAGACCAGATGCTTTTCCCTGCTCTGGAGGAGGATGGTCCCTTTAAGTTGCTGCAGGTGCCAGAGTTCTGCACCAGGAAGGATTTTACACATCCCAGCCCTTGGCACAGGCAGAAACCACATTGGCAGCGCAGCAAAAATATTAAAATTATTTTGGGCCCATTAACTTCACCAGAGTCAGCAGCGCAACTGTCGGGCGGGTGGAATACCTGCTACACCACACTCATAGCGGCATGGCTGCCAAAGAGAAAAACTTAGCTTATGTTACAAGGGCTATAAGAAATCTGGACGGGTATCTTTCACCATGTCAGTACTGAGAACAAAGCAACTTTATAATAGAAGCTCTAAAGAATAGAAGGGTCAGAGAAAGTCTGCTGGTCATGGTGTTATACTGAAAGCTCTCACAAGTCATGGAGAGCCTGAAGCTCATAAAAATAAAAAAGAAAGTTCTTCATTTATACAGCATCTAACCACATCTCCCAAGATGTCTCAAAGCACTTCACATGTAATGAATTACTTTTGAAGTGAAATTCCTGTTGGTGTGTAGGCAAATGGGAAGAGATACATTATACATAGCAAGATCCAACAAACAGCAATGAGGTGGATGATAATGGGCCTACTCCTCAAAATGGACCTGGCCTCCCATCGGCACTATCGGGTTCAGCTGGCCAGCCACCCGGGAGCTGCATGGAGGGAAAATCTGCCCCTTTATCTGTTCATATTACTGTTGGTAGAATGGAGAAGGTTGGCCAGAATATTGGGTGAACCCTCTACTCTTTTTCTTCAAATGGAACCATGGGATCTTTCATGTCCACCTGAACTAATGGAACAAGCAGATAAGACCTTGGATTTTACTGTCTCATCCAAAGGGCAGCACCACTGACAATGTAAGACTTCCTCAGTACTAGAGCACGTAACCTAGGCACACACTTCAGTACAGTGCTAAGAGATTGCTGCATTGTCGAAGATGCTGCCTTTGAGAAGAGGCCAGTAGAATGGTCCTCCTGGTCTCCAAAAAAATCAGTGGCACAGCTTTTTTTCTGAGCATTTTTAAAATTTATTCTCAGGATGTGAGCGTTACTGGCAAGGTTGGAATTTATTGCCCACCCATACATGCCCTGAGAAGGTAGTGGTGAGCCGCCTCATTCAACCACTGGCAGGATGATACAACTGAATGACTCTCTAGGTCACTTCAGAGAGCAATTAAGAATCACCCACCTTTGTTAGTGACCTGCAGTTTAAAGACCACTGGATAGGCCACTCTATGCCTAGTGCCAATGGGCAGAGCATGCACCACTCATGATTCACCTATTGGTACCTGAAAATTGCATCGGAGTCCTTTGTATGTCATTGGGCCCCTGACTTGCATACTTTATTGCGACTCCCATCTGGAACTGACAGGCTTTCTGGCCGTCCTTCTCAGGCCCCCAGTAAAATGGCAGTGGGTGGGAGCACGAATGGGGCAGTAAGTTCAACGTCGTGAATTTTGGAGGGCTACCACTCCATTTCCATTCAGCGAGAACAGTGCAATTTACACTGGACAGTGCCGCGATGATTCCATATTTCTCTGTCACTTTTAGGCATTGTTGGTGATGACTGTAGGACTGCTGTACTTACTCCAGGATTTGAAATTATAAACTTTGATATTGTCTTTATATTTACACTGCAGGTTACATTTTTGCACTAGGGAGGCAAATTTGTTAAATTACCCCTATGGGTCTCATTGACCAACAAAAAGATTTATTCAAAACCTGGAAAGCAATGATAAATGGCAGATGATATGCAAAGATAATCTCAGTGAGGCAATGAAAGGGCATGAAAATAACAAAACAACATGTAAGTAGCTAAATAAGGTGGTGAGAAATATGCACACCAAAACATAAAGCAAGGAAATGAGGCAATAAAAAGAAAATACTGCAACTTAGAACATAAAAACATAAGTAATAGGAGCAGGAGTAGGCCTTTCGGCCCTTCGAGCCTGCCCCGCCATTCAATAAGATCATGGCTGATCTTCTACCTCAACTCCACTTTCCTGCACTATCCCCATAGCCCTTGATTCCCTTAATATCCAAAAATCTATCGATCTCTGCCTTGAATATACTCAACGACTGAGCCTCCACAGCCCTCTGGGGTAGAGAATTCCAAAGATTCACCACCCTCTGAGTGAAGAAATTTCTCCTCATCTCAGTCCTAAATGGCTGACCCTTATTCTGAGACTGTGACCTCTGTTTCTAGACTCCCTAGCCAGGGGAAACATCCTCCCTGCATCTACCCTATCAAGCCCTGTGAGAATTTTGTATGTTTCAATGAGATCACCTCTCAATCTTCTAAACTCTAGAGAATATAGGCCTAGTCTATGCAATCTCTCCTCATAGGACAATCCCCCATCCCAGGAACCAGTCTGGTGAACCTTTGTTGCACTTCCTCTATGGCAAGTATATCCTTCCTTAGGTAAGGAGACCAAAATTTTACACAATACTCCTGGTTTGGTCTTACCAAGGCCTTATATAATTGCAGTAAGACATCTTTATTCTTATATTCAAATCCTTTTGTAATAAAGGCCAACATACCATTTGCTTTCCTAATTGCTTGCTGTACCTGCATATTAACTTTCAGCAATTTGTGTACAAGGACACCCAGGTCCCTCTGAACACCCACATTTCCCAATTTCTCACCATTTAAAAAATACGCTGCTTTTCTATTTTTCCTACCAAAGTGGAATAACTTCACATTTCTCCACATTATATTCCATTTGCCATATTCTTGCCCACTCGCTTAACCCCTGCAACCTCTTTGCACCTCCTCACAACTTACATTCCCACCTAGCTTTGTGTCATCAGCAAACTTGGATATATTACATTTGGTCCCCTCATCCAAATCATTGATATAGATTGTAAACAGCTGAGGCCCAAGCACTGATCCTTGTGGTACTCCACTAGTTACAGCTTGCCAACCCGAAAATGACCCGTTTATTCCTACTCTCTGTTTTCTGTCCGTTAACCAATCCTCAATCCATGCTAGTATATTACCCCAACTGTAGGAACTCTGAAATAAAAACAGAAAATGTTGGCATTAATCAACAGGCCAAGCAGCAGTCAAAAGTAAAACAGACTTTCAACAGCCTCGGTCTGGACCCCCACCACAAGTATTGTGTTCTGATAATATGTATACACCCAGTTGCTAACCTACCTCCCATCCACTTCCCTCCCTTCCCTGTACATCCCCAGCACCCGCTGCTTGCAGGAAAACGAGGCAGATAGCTGAAGTCTGAAGTTACTGACGTCTATGGCCACGATTTCGCCTACCGAGGCGGGTCCAGGGTGGCCGGGGTCGGTGGCAGGGTGCAACCCCGCTGCTGGCTCCATCCTGTTCTGTAGAATGATCTTACCATGATTGGGCTTGTTAAGCCCGGCCAGCGCGTTTGCCAGTCAATTGAAGGAAGCGGGTCTGATGACGTCACTTGATGACGCGTCATCAGCCGGTTTCCTTAAAGGGACCAGGCGCAAATTTAGTTTGACAGTTGTGCTGTCAGTGTTCTACAGCATTAAGGTGCTGCAAACACTGACAAGCACGGCACAGAGGTGCACAGCTGCAGCCAGGCTCTCCCATGACTCCCTCCATATGCTTATGGAGGGAGTCACAGCACCCATGGGCAGAAGAGGCCTCCCCAGGAGATCAACACAGCCTGGTTGCACACTATACAGGAGGGCACAAGCAGGGATGTCGTCAGCACAACCAGGCTGCAGTGGCACAAACCTTTCAATGATCTCAGTAGATCACGAAACGTTACTACAAAGTCACACTCAACCTCATCCTGCTGTGCCACTCATCACATCCCCATCACTCTGCCTTCCCTACTCTACTCCTGCACATCCTTACTCACACCAACTTACCTTGCACCTCCACCCATCCCTCTCTATCAACATTATCACTTCCCCATCTCACTAGCCACCCCTCACACTCACCCTCATCCTAGTCCAATCATATCAACTAACAACACACAAGGGTAGGCAATTGTGTGTTTTAGCCAATGTTCATGTGAAGTTTCTGTTAATGTGCTGTCAAATATTGAAATCTTTATTTTCAACACTTTGCGTTCTTGGACAGATATGTGTGCACCTTTGGAAGTGGCTTAGTGAGTTGCAGTGAATGGTGAGACATAACGGTCCCCCCACAATGGTGATGAGTGTAAAAGGAATGGCTTGGGCATTGTAGGGATGCTTTATGGTGTTGGTGTGGGGTGGTGCCAACCTGTCGCATCATGTGGCAGCCAGGGTATACAGCGTCAAATGAATTAAATCTGGCCATGGTGTGGCCATCCCTGGCATCCCGGGCAGTAATGTGGTTGGGTGCTGATGCCCTGTGTCCTGTGCAGCATCAGTTGATTGCGGAGAAGGTTGGTGTTGATGTTGGTGCTGCTGGTGTGCCTGGTGCTGCTGGTGTTGGGGCTGATCGTGGTGGGATTCTGAGGACCAAGATGAGATTTTTTTGCTGATGGAATAGATGGCAGGTGAGGTTGAGATGACAGAAGCGATCTGTCAATGGTGAGAGAGGTTGTTCCAATGAGGTGACACTGGATAGCGAGTTTGCTCGAAACACTTGCAAGCTGCATAAAGCTCAATCTGTCTTCCAATGCAGTAAGCAACAGCTTCTAACCTTGCAAAGTGAAGACACATGAAATGGGAGCTTTTATAGACCAATTGCAACTGTCAAGTTTAGAAATCATCACATGCTGACACAACACCCGACTCCTTACCTGACGTGATCCCCGAGCAGCGGGGAAGCCATTGGCGAACTCTAAAAATCTAAAGGTAAACTTAAAATACTACTTAAGTGCCTCTTAACAATCCAGCTAATGATCTAAATTGCCTCCCCCACCGCTTGGTATTGGGTCTGTTCTGCGATGAGAGACCTGACATCTGGGAGACTAGCGTGGAGGCGGGTAAACAGCGGGTTCCCTACCCGCTGTCAAAAAAAACAATTTTCCCAGCCGACCCTCTCTTCAAGAAAGGAAATAGGAATGACCCTGGTAATTATAGGCTGGTTAGTCTTACTTCGGTGGTTGGTAAGATAATGGAAAAGGTCCTGAGGGATAGGATTTATGACCATTTGGAAAGGGGTAACTTAATCAGGGATAGTCAACACGGATTTGTGAAGGGTAAGTCTTGCCTAACAAATTTGATTGAATTCTTTGAGGAGGTAACTAAGTGTGTAGATGAAGGTAGAGCAGTTGATGTCGCATACATGGATTTTAGTAAGGCGTTTGATAAGGTTCCCCATGGTCGTCTCATGAAGAAAGTAAGGAGTTGTGGGATAGAGGGAAATTTGGCCGATTGGATAAGTAACTGGCTATCTCATAGAAGGCAGAGGGTGGTGGTGGATGGAACATTTTTGGACTGGAGACCAGTTACCAGCGGTGTGCCACAGGGGTCGGTGCTGGGTCCTCTGCTGTTTGTGATTTTTATCAATGACTTGGAGGAGGGGACTGAAGGGTGGATCAGTAAATTTGCTGATGACACCAAGATTGGTGGAGTAGTGGATGAGGTGGAGGGCAGTTGTAGGCTGCAAAGAGACATTGATAGGATGCAGAGCTGGGCCGAAAAATGGCAGATGGAATTTAACCCTGATAAGTGCGAGGTGATTCATTTTGGTAGGGCAAATGTGAATAAGGATTACAGGGTCAACGGCAGGGTTCTGAGGAACGTGGAGGAGCAGAGGGATCTGGGGGTTCATATCCACAGATCTCTGAAGGTTGCCACTCAAGTGGATAGAGCAGTAAAGAAGGCCTATGGTGTGTTGGCGTTTATTAACAGAGGGTTTGAGTTTAAGAACCGTGAGGTTATGCTGCAACTGTACAGGACCTTGGTGAGACCACATTTGGAATATTGTGTGCAGTTCTGGTCACCTCACTATAGGAAGGACGTGGAAGCATTGGAAAGAGTGCAAAGGAGATTTACCAGGATGCTGCCTGGTTTGGGGGGGAGGTCTTATGAGGAAAGATTGAGGGAGTTGGGGCTTTTCTCTTTAGAGCGGAGGAGGATGAGAGGCGACTTAATAGAGGTTTATAAGATGATGAGGGGGATAGATAGAGTGGATGTTCAGAGACTATTTCCTCGGGTAGAGGCAGCTGTTACAAGGGGGCATAGCTATAAGGTGCATGGGGGGAGATATAGAAGGGATGTCCGAGGTAGATTCTTTACTCAGAGAGTGGTTGGGGTGTGGAATGGACTGCCTGCTGTGATAGTGGAGTCGGACACTTTAGGAACTTTCAAGCGGTTATTGGATAAGCACATGGAGCACACCAGAGTGACAGGGAGTGTGATAGCTTGATCTTGGTTTCGGACAATGCTCGGCACAACATCGAGGGCCGAAGGGCCTGTACTGTGCTTTACTGTTCTATGTTCTATGACCCACCACCAAACGCGCCCCCTGATCCCCCGAAAAATTCCGGCCTATGTTCCCACTAGAGCACTGCAGGGTGCCCAGCAGAAGCATGGGAGTAAATTTCATGAATTGTTGCTCTGGTTGGACGAAGCTCCATATCAAGAGCATGAATTCATAAAATGACCCCTACTATTCTTAAAGCTTGTGTTACGTTTTGCTTGAATATATGAGAGCTTCATTATGCATATGTAATGTATTTAAATGAGGGCATTGATATTCAGTATTTTATCTTTCAAGTATCAGGCAGAAATCCCATCCAACATTAAGTCTGTCCATTTAAACTCAAGTAACATTCTTGTACGAGGGGAAGGAAGCTCTTAAAAAGAAACAGCCATTTTTCATAATGCCAATTTTACATTAACTATGGGGTTTTCTTTCAGAGCACCAATTCCATAGGGTGTAATGTTTGAAGGCATGCCAAAGAGATCGGCTGACAACAGAGCCACGCTGTTTGCAGCTGCCATTATATCACCAAACACATCTGCAGACCCTGGCACTCCTACCAGGCAATGACTGAGGGGAAGTCTACAGGTCAATATGAATGCAGTTGCGGAGCTGTGCTACCTGTTGCAAGGACATCTGCAGCATAACGACAGTACTCTCAATTGTGGTCACATCCTGTCTCAATTTTTATTTCCCTAGCTTCTTCCTGGTGAGCACAGGGGATATCTGCAGCATCACCCAATTTTCTGCCCACAGATGTATCCAATAAATCACAGAAGCATTGTTAAGCAAAGGCAGCATTTTCATCTCTGTTCCCACCAATAGCAATGATAGCATGACACAGTTGCAAAATTAATCATATTGCCAGATTTTCCAAAGTTTAGGGGGGTCATTGATGGTACGTACCCATGGCCGCGAATTTACTAGCGCTCAGAGGGCAGATTTGGAGGCAGGTCCACTGTCAAAATAGCAAAGATTGACAGCGGGTAGGAAACCCGCTGTCAACCCGCCTCCACGCGAGTCTCCCAGGTGGCTGGTCTGTCAGCGGAGAACTGACCCGACACCAAGCAGCAGGGGAGACAATTCAGCTTGTTTAATGGCTTGTTAAGAGCCAATTTAAGACTATTTTGAAGCTTTCTTCAAATTTTACATTCTTCCCCATGGGTTACCCGCTGTTTGGCGAACACGCCATCTCAACCTGGCGTATTTTGAGTCTGCTCTGATGTTTCTGATAAGCTGACAGCTGCAGAAGTGGTGTAAAGGATGCCATGTTGTAGATGGTGAGTTTCAGAGCGCAGAAAATGTTGGTTACTGCATTTTTTATACATATAGAGATTTCTTTATCTTACAAGATTTTAGATCCAGCTATATGTCCAGTGCCACCTCATAGGGAGAACCTCTCTCACCATTGACAGACCGCTTCTGTCATCTCACCTGCAGCTGCCATCTATTGCAGCAACATCGGAGCCAATGAAACAATCAGACCTTGGTCCTCTGAATCCTTCCATGATCAGCCCCAACACCAACATCACCAACAACATCACCAACCTCTCCGCCATCACCTGATGCTGCACTGGACACAGGGCATCAGCCCCTGACTACATTGCTGCCCGGTTGGCCAGCGATGGCATCACCATGGCCAGATTTTCTTCACTTGACACTGTAAACCCTGACTGCCACATGATGCGCCAGGTTGACACCATCCCACACCAGCACTGTGAAGCATCCTTTAATGTCCAAGCCATTCCATGCACACTCATCACTATAGTGGGGGGGGGGGGGAAGGAAGTTATGCCTCAACATTCACTGTAACTCAGTGAGACACTTCTCAAGGTGCGAACAGATCTGTCCAATAAGGGGCAGTATTGGAAAAATAGATTTCACTGTATGACAACACATTACCAGAAACTTCACATGGACATTGACTAAACCTCTCAAGTGCCTACCCTTGTGTGTTGTTATTTGGTCTGCTTGCAGTAGGATGAGGGTGAGTGTGAGGAGTGGCTAGTGAGATGGAGAAGTGATAAATTAGATAGAGAGGGTTGGGTGGAGTTGCAAGGTAAGTTAGTGTGAGTAAAGATGTGCAGGAGAAGGGTATGGAAGGCAGAGTGATGGGGATGTGTTGAGTGGCACAGCAGGATGAGGTTGAGTGTGGCTTTGAAGTAATGTTTCGTGATCCACTGAGATCATTGAAAGGTTGGTGCCACTGCAGCCAGGGACTCCTGACAACATCCCTGCTTTTGCCCTCCTGTGCAATGTACAACCAGGCTGTGTTGGTGTCCTGGGAGGTCTCTTCTGCCCTTGGAAGGGAAGGGAACCTCCCTGTGTGCTGTGACTCCCTCCATAAACATATGGAGGGAGTATTGGAGAGCCTGGGTGCAAGCATTCACCTTTGTGCAGTGCTTGTCAGTGTTTGCAGCACCCCAATGCTGTCAATCACTGACAGAACAACTGTCAAACTCCATGTGGACATGGTCCCTTGAAGGAAACCGGCTGATGACGCATCATCAAATGGCGTCATCAGACCCGCTTCCTGTTAATTGGCCGGAAGCCCGCAGGGCGGGCTTAACAAGGCCAATCAAGGGAAAATCATGTTTACAGAGCGGCTGCAGCTGGGAGCAGGACCAGAACCCGGAAACCAGCTCCACCGCCACCATCCCACCTCCTCCATTAAATTCGCGGCCCAGATGTCCCATTTGTGGCTCTAGACACAATGTTAAAGCTCACATGAACCAAACAGAAGTTCCATTTGATTAGTAATAAATACATGAAGAAAATGCTGGAAAAACTCAGCAGGTCAGGCAGCATCTGTGGAGAGAGAAACAGTGTTAACATTTCAGGTCAATGACCTTTCATCAGAACTGGAAGATGTTAGAGATGGACAGCTTTTAAGCAAATACAGAGTCAGGGAAAAGTGGGACAGGGAAAGAACAAAAAGGGAAAGCTCTGTGATAGGGTGGAGGGCAGGAGTGATTCAATCACAAAAGTGATGACAGTGCTCAGCTAATCAGTTATCAAGAACTTTAGGCCATCCATGGCAATGACATTTTTGCAGATAGTAATTATAATGCTTTTATTCTAAGATATTTATTTATCTGTTCAAGCCACCCCCCGTTATTTAAGGATGAAGGCAGCCTGCAAGAATGGCTCCTTGGAGACCAAAGCTACCCTATTTACTTACAGCTAATGACATCTTTGCAACAACCATGCACAGAGCATTTACAACTATGCCCGTGCACCTACCAGGGTCATTATAGAGCACACTATTGGTCTGCTGAAGCAGCACTTCAGATACCTAGACAGATTTGGGGCACATTACAACATAGTTCTGCGACAGTCTCCCAGATCATCATTATCTGTTGCATACTGCATAACTTTTGCAATACAAAGGAGAACAAGGATACCACCTTAAAATCAAGACCAGAGCAGAGCACAAACAGTAATGCAGGGAATGTTACCACAGAAGCAGCTTTGGAGCCAGAAAGATTATTGCACTAGCCAGTCATACAGGACATATTCAGTTAGGTGTCTGAGCCCCTTCGCTTTAATAAACTATCCTGTCCACATGTATTCAATCATGTGGTCCAAGGTACTGTCCTCAACATTTTGCTCGACACTGCCACAACTACCAATCTTTGCTGTGCTGTTACCTTATTCTGCACCACCACATAGAAACTCTCTGGGCATAGGTCAAACACAGTGCAACTAATTTATTCCCCTACTTTGTCCTATGTGTACTGTTTTCTGTCCCAATGGTTTCCATTAGTGCCTGTGTACCTTATTAATCCTAACAAGTTACTTCTTCTAAGTGACTCCCTATTGGAAGACATAAGTGTGCTGGCTGTCAGTTGAGTCTCAGTGGGGGTTGCTTGGCATTAAGGTGAGGTACTATCCCTCTGACTTCTCTCTATGTCTCCTCACCAATAATGCTCAGTGTGACTTCCTGAAAAGTTGTCAGAAGGCAGAAACTTGGAAGATGCCTTCTCCCATCTATTGCCTGGTACTTGTGTGGCGTGAATGTTACTTGCCACTTATCAGCCCAAGCCTGGATGTTGTCAAGTTCACAAGCTGCCATGGTGAGATTTGAACCCACATCTCTGGATTATTAGTCCAGGTCTCTGGATTACTGACGAGAGCTCATTGAACTGAAACGTTAACTCTGTTTCTCTCTCCACAGATGCTGCCTGACCTGCTGAGTATTTCCAGCATTTTCTGTTTTAATATACTCTGGATTACTAGTCCAGTAACGTAACCACTATGCTACTGTACTCTACTGCAGCTTGAATGCTTGCTCTGTTGTGGTATGGCATGATAGGTAAAAAGCTGGACAGCCGTTTGAGTGCTTTGCACAGGAAGCAGCAAACACTTTGTGGCATGAATGCTTGGGCTATGTACCTGGTATGTAGTACTGTCGGCCTTACTTTGGCAGTTTTCATAATGTTTGTCATTTTTTTCCTCGTCTGTTGCCAGGTCCTGTGGGTACTGGAGACGGGATTGCTCTGGCTGCCATCTCCTCCTAGGCAATCACCTCTGTGAAAGTGCCTTAGATTGCCAAGCAGAGCAGCTCTCCTTGCACACACATTTTGTAGCAACGCCTGCACATGAGACTCTAACTTGAATACACCTGACCAAATATTGGCAGACATATTCAATATCTGCTATCATTTCCGGTGGAAAAATCCTGGAATTGGTGGCAGACGCCGGGGTAGCTGGTGGAATAGTTCCCCCACCCATCTAAAACCCTAACTGCCCTGTTACTGCCTAAAATTAGGAGGCACTGGAGTGGGATATCCAGCGCTTGGTGACTCAGAGGCAGCGAGAATACCAGTTTCTGAGCAATAATAAATTACATGCTACAATAAATCACTTCTCAGACTTTTGCTACACCACCTGTTGCATGCTGCTCCCTCCGCTTACATGTCAATTTTACCTATAAACATAAGAGTAATGGGAATTTAGACAGGGTGATTTGGCCCTCCTACCATGCATTCTCTTTCCCTTCATCCCACGTATAATGTCATTTGCACAACACTACTTTTACTGCCAATTCTGACGAAGGGTCATCGACCTGAAACGGTAACTCTGAAGCAATTCTGACGAAGGGTCGTCGACCTGAAAGGTTAACTCTGTTTCTCGCTCCACAGATGCTGCCTGACCGGCTGAGTATTTCCAGCATTTTCTGTTTTTATTTCAGATTTCCAGTATCCGCAGTGTTTTGCTTTTGTACTATTTTTACTTCTACTACTTTTGCTTGGTACATTATTGTCAACATTTCTCCGTGTCAGTGCTGCATTTTTTTGCTTATATTTTTCCAAATAATCACATGGCTATGCACTCTTCTTTAAATCGTGCAACTTGTTCTGGACAATTCCTCTGAATAGTTAACATGAAGCTCAGTCTTTCAGTGACAGGTTGCAACATTTGTTGCTTTGCATATTTAGGGCCATGTTCCCCCATCTAAATAACAGATCAGGATATTCTATTGCAGAAATTTCCAGCACAGGTTAGTAATTGCACTTTTTAATCATTATTGAACC
The DNA here is from genome assembly GCA_030390025.1 of Squalus acanthias. Classification (NCBI taxonomy): domain Eukaryota; kingdom Metazoa; phylum Chordata; class Chondrichthyes; order Squaliformes; family Squalidae; genus Squalus; species Squalus acanthias. The sequence continues at coordinate 96,687,475 of CM059433.1, forward strand.
ATTATCCATAAATATTACACACTCCACAGCTGTACTATGAACAATTTTGATAATTAACCTAGTTAAATGGCTTGTTAGCTGCTTGAGTAGTGTTAAAAGATTGTTGTTTCCAGTGTGTCTTGATTGGCTGTTATAAGAACATAAAAACATAAGGAATAGGAACTGTGTTACTGAAATAAAATTGCCTTCTCAGTAATTGTGAATTTCAAAACTGTGCTTTACTCATTTAATGTTTTGGAAATTACAATGAAAAACAGGCAGTCCACCTAATTTTGAGAAAAGATGTGGCCCTTTGTTAAATTATAAAAACATAGTAAACTTGTTCTGTACAAGAGGCATTTTATTTATCCATTGGGACTGTGTTGATAAAAGAGTTAAGCCTCAGTAAAGCTTAGAAGCTAAATGGAATTTCTAATTATAGATGTCTTTTTTGTAAATATACTTGCTTTTCTGCTCCACTGCTCCATTATGATTTGTGTGGCAGCAGATGACAAATCGAACCAGATCACTCAAGCCACAGCCACTGTCATCACAACTTTCCCCTAAGCCTAATCTCGAAAACTTTGCCTGTGCAAAGTTGTCACATCTGATTTCTACCTTCCTCCAGCAAGGGAAAGGAATCGGAGGGTCACAGGATCAGGATGTGCCTCAGGGCTGCTCCCTGCAGTACAAAAGACTCGACTCAACTCACGTTAGTCATTTTGCTGGCCCTATCGGTGGTGACGGAATGCCAACTCCCTCTATGGCTAGCAGGGAAGGCAAAGTGATATCAGCATTGAAATGCTAAGTGCTTAATTAGGGACCTTTCATATCAGTTTATAGGGTTCCATCACCCATAGCCCTGGGCTCTGTACATTACAGTCAAATCCCAGGAGCTCGCCACAATTTTATTGTGGTGACAAGTGAAAGGAACAAGTGGTTTGTAATCTTTTCACAGCCCAAATGTATATTGTGGTACAGTCAGTAAGCTGTTTGCAACAGAATTAATATCATTTATCACCAATATTCACTTATTAGCATTTCATTTGATTTCACCTCCTGCTTTCCTGAAAATTCAGTACAACTGAATGGAGAAATATGTTTATGAATGACCCCTTATAAATCTACGGAGTATGCTGCCTTCTGAGATTGAATAAGATATGTCTCATACAATGTCCTGCCCATATCTTTGCATTTTGTATGCAAATAATATGAGTAAAGGTATATGGTAAAGGTATATGTGCATGCGTATAAATATATATATTAGCAGTGAGTGTCTGAGTGCATGTATATAATTGGTTTATGTAGCAGTTAAATTAGACAAGTTAATAATGTGATCAACAGTGAGAAATATTCAATATACAATTGGACAAAAGTTTAAATTCGGGAACAATCAAAAAATAATAATACATACCACTGTTTTCAACAGGCTGTCCGTGTGATTATGACAGAGCATATGGGCAATGCTCACAAAGCAGATAGAGTCTATGTTAGTGCCACTCACAGCATGCAGTCACTTCAGGCCAAGATGAAGCACAAACAGCCTCATTACTAGACTAGCTGGTTTATATCAGTGTGGTTGAAATCATGGCTGAATTACATCGTTCTCTACATTGATAGGATCTGACTTATCTGGGATTGATTTAAAGATGCTTTTACACTGATATTGTCCAATAGCTAGCAGCTGCTCAGTACTCCTGCCATTGATGGAACATTGTGATATGAAGTAGGTAAATGCCATGGCTTTGATGCCGTCAATGACTCGACTTTGATGGGTTATACAAGCAGCTGGAATATGCCATTAGGCCTCCCAACAAGGACCAGTAGTAACAGGTGCGGCAAAAATGGGTGAGTGACGCTCAGAGCCTGTGCTTGAATGCTGTTGTCCTGGGACACTAGTACCAATATAAAAGTGTCCCGAGGAGGCGAAATGTCACTGAAAAAATTACCTTAAATTCTTTTGGGAACCAGTCTCTAAAGAGTAGATAATAAATAAAGGACATATTTAGCTGTGCTCTTGTTTTAATTCCTTCAAAGGGTCATTTGTTATTAAACAGTTATGAATATGACTACTTCAGACGCATGAGGTTATTTTTGAAATTTATATTTCCTTATTTAATTGAATTTAAAAAAACTCCATTCTGTTAACATTTTTGCTGAACTCTGGCTATTTCTTTTTTTTATCATAAAAAGTTACATTTGTAAACATCTGGATGACTCTGTTCTGCAGCAATAAAAACAGAAAATGCTGGAAATACTCAGCAGATCAGTCAGCATCTGTGGAGAGAGAAACGGAGTTAACGTTTCAGGTTGGTGACCTTTCGTCAGAACTGGAAAAAGTTAGCAATGTAACAGGTTTTAAGCAAGTGCAGAGGCAGGGAATGCGGGGTGGGGCGAAAAGAACAAAAGGGAAGGTCTGTGATAGGGTGGAAGGCAGGAATGATTAAATGACAAAAGGGTTGATTGTACAAGGCAAAAGGAGATGGTAAAGGGACAAGTAAAGAAACAAAAAGCAGGCTCATGGGAACACCACCCCCTCCAAGTTCCCCTCCAAGTTACACACCATCCTGACTTAGAAGTATATCGCCGATCCTTCATCGTCGCTGGGTCAAAATCCTGGAACTCCCTCCCTAACAGCACTGTGGGAGTACCTTCACCACACGGACTGCAGCGGTTCAAGAAGGTGGCTCACCACCACCTTCTCAAGGGCAATTAGGGATGGGGATTAAATGCTGGCCTTGCCAGCAATGCCCACATCCCATCAACAAATTTAAAAAAAGATGAGATTAGAAGAGGTGTAAATGGGAATGGCAGAATCATCAACAGCTGTGAAAAAATAGGGGCAGAGGTTATGGTCTGAAATTGTTGAACTCGATGTTGAGTCCAGAAAGCTGTAAAATGCCTAATCGAAAGATGAGGTGCTGTTCCTCAAGCTTACGTTGAGCTTCGTTGGAACAGTATAAGAGGCCGAGGACAGAGAGGACAGAGTGGGAGTGGAGCGGAGAATTAAAGTGACAGGCATTCTGCAGGGTTTCTTTTTGGAGGTTGCACAGGATTATGTATGTTCTCAACATTTGCAAAATAATTGAGATAATTTATTGAGTTGTCAACAATAGTAAAGGAACTGGAGAGGAAATTAGGCGAATAAAAGGACTGGAATGAGAGGACTGGGAAACAATGGGTGCCAAGGGATAACAAAGGAAAATGGAAGAATGAAGCAGTAACCTCTGGGAGTCTTGGTAATGATGCCAAGGGTCTAGGATTCATGTCTGGGTAGACAGGATAGATTCATACAAATGAAAAGAGAAAGTAAAGAACTTCGAAGTGGTGTCAGGGTACTGGAGTAGTGGTGGTAGATCTGTCCTGTTGACTAGAAATATGGCACAACAGATTAGCCACCACTTTTAGGTCTGTGGCAATGTTGGTGGATTTTTTTTCCCAGCTAATATCTGCAATTCCTCTCGCATATATTGGAGCAGTAACCTGTGTTCAAATGCTCTGACTGCAGTCTATTATTCCAGAGCTCGCACTTGCTTTGATGTGTCAGAAAACTGTGGGCATTATTCAAGCAGTCTTACTGTGAGAAAATATTCAAAAATGTAGTCTTTTTAGTTTTTGTGTGGTCAATTTGTTATCAGCTATGTATGTACTTGCCCATATGGATCAATCATGTACTTGGATATGTCTCTGTAAACACCGGAAGTGTACATTCCCAATCAGTATCTATGAATAACCTTATCTATAATGTTATATCTAGGGTATAACCAAAATAAAGTGCACTTCTAAGAACAAAGATGTTGGGGAACTTAAAGTTATAGGTGAGAGATGAAAATAAGATGGTAGGGGAAAAAAAGTAGTTGGAATAGCTCCTGATCTTGGGCTAAGAATTCATACAAAATCACAGGCTTATAGGATTCACAAGGTCATGATCTTTAGGGTAGAATCATAACCCGAATGATGATAAATGGTAACTAATAATGATGACAATCTGTTTTGGTTGCTAACTGAATTTGTTGAAAGAAATGTCAAAATAACAAGGCACAAGATATAATCATAGACACAAATTTGAAAGCCTACACCACTCACATTGGGAATCAGCTCCACTTATTTCTAAAAGGACTCTGGTATGCCAAATCTCAGAAGATGCTCATTTTATAAGAGTTATCCTGTAAGTGCATTTAAGTGCAGCTCTTTCTGGCTGAGTATAGAGTGGTATTAAGGTCAAAGGGGTAAATTTTGAACAATTTCAGCCCTGTGCTGCTGATTTTCAAGGTGAAGTGATGATTTTCAATCAATGTGAGAAACAATAATGTGAATGACACATAAGTGAGTGACTTACATCAGTCCCATTGCTGCCAAGGAAAATTCAAAATGGTGCCATCTCTGGATCGGAAAACTTGCAGAAGTGTAACAAGGGAGTTTTTCTTTTTGCACAGTGGCGACCTAGAACTGGCACCAAACTATTGGGAACAATAATATATTATTATGTTAAAATGCGTTTATAAAATTGTAATTGAAGCAAAGAGGAATTTCCTTTTTCTCCATGTTAATGCTCTGTTGAAAGGAACGTACACAAAATGACAAGTGCCTTTTGCTAGGAGAGGAGAAACAATGTAAAAGACACGTATAACCCCACAAGACCTTTGGAAATAAACCCAGAGGAGTGAAAATAACCAGTTTGTTTGGTCATACTCCCAGTTGGTGGCAGTAGATGAAGGGTAAATAAAAATAGACATTTTAGCTTGTTATGAATTGGTTAATATATCAATTGTATATTACCACTCTAATGTAGGCTTTGATTTTTCATAGTGTTAATATATAAGCTAGGTAAGTCACCAGAAAGAACATTTTAATGTTCAGTAGCATTAATTGAAAATATAGACGGTTGAAGCCTATTGTTTGGGTGTTGTGGTAAAAACAAAATAATTTCATTTATTCAGTTGCCTTTGGAACACTTTCTTTAAATGCCTCCACCTTGCTACATCTCTCCCCAACATTAAACTCTTCCTTAAAAGCTACTTCTTTGACAGCAGCTTCAGTCAACACCCGTAGTCCCATCTTATTCCTCCTTGGTCTGACCTTGAACTGTGAAGTGCCTTGGGACATTTTGCTACATTAAAGAAGCTATATAAATGCAAGCACTAGTTTGTTGCCGCCATTAAGTAAAACCTAGGCTGTTACTCCTTACATTATTATATTGGGAATCGGGAGGTAATGTACCCCTAAAGAATTTTTCTTGTCATACTAATTTCTATTTTTTGTATCTTAAGTATGCTGTTCATTTTGAATCCCTTATATCAACTAATTCATCATCATTATTAATGCATCAAATTTCACCATATGTGACAGGTTTTTCAGATAATATAGACTTTTCAGGAGGAAAGAATTAATTCAGCCTGGCAAGAAAAATAAGTCTTTCCTGCAAAATCCCATGGGTTGCAGAAAGATACCTGCCTGAACTTAGTGATTAGTTTTTTCAGAGAGAATATATTCTATGTTTTGAGAATATGTCTCTTTATGTTTAGTCTGTACCTAATTAGAAAGAATCTGTGCACAGCTTAACCCTTTGAAAAGATCACTGTGAATTCACATGAGCAACGGAATATATTAACTAAAATAGCATTATTTTGTGGTATTCTTCAGACCTTAGCTGTCTTCCCATTTTCCTATCAGTTTCACTCATTCACAATTTTCCATTCACTTTGAAATTACTTTGATCACCTTATGTCTTTCTAACATATTTCCATAATCTGCCTGAGATAATCATTGTATATCATCCAGCACTTTCACCTCTTGCTATTCTTTGAAAAACATCTGTTCCCCTTCTATTAAACCTATTTACTACTTATCATAGAATCATCCAGCTCAGAGGGAGGCCATTCAGTCCATTATGTCTGTGCCGGCTCTTTGAAAGACCTATCTATTAACCCCACTCACCTGCTCTTTTCCCATAGCCCTTCAAATGTCTACTTTCAGGTATATATCCAATTCCCTTTTGAATACGACTATTGAATCTGCTTCCACCACCTTTTCAGGCAGTGCATTCAAGATCATAACAACTCACTAGGTAAAATAATGTCTCCTCATTTCCCCCCTGGAATTTTTGCCAATTATCTTAAATCTGTGTCCTCTGGTTACTGACCCTCCTGCCAGTGGAAACAGTTTCTCCTTATTTACTCTATCAAAACCCCTCATAATTTTGAACACCTCCATCAAATCTCTCTTTAACCTTCTCTGCTCTAAGGAGAACAAGCCCATCTTCTCTAATTTCTCCACATAACTGAAGTCCCTCATCCCTGGTACCATTCTGATAAATCTCCTCTGCACCCTCTCCAAGGCCTTGACATCCTTCTTAAAGTGTGGTGCCCAGAATTGAACACAATACTCTAGTTGAGGCTTAACCAGTGATATGTACTATTAATCAATCTATTTCATTGATGGGCTTTAGCTGTTTTTAACCCCTCCCACCTTTGTTTTCTTCAAGCCTTGTCTGCCTTCCTTTATCAGTTCTAACATAGAATCTATTTCCAAAATGTTAATCTATATCTTCTCCTTTCAAATTCTGATGGGTATGCTATGATTTTGCAACATCTCCTGTTTTGGATTTCAGATTTCCAATGTTTGCAATTTTATCTTCACGGCATTCTTGAAAGATTATTTTTCTTCATATGAAGATAACTTCACATTAAGAAACACAAAAAGAGGTGACTACATCATGAATTTGCACTATTTCATCTCAGTATGACAGGACATTTTGGAAACCAGATCATAGCATGTCAGGGGAATTTGCCACTTAACTGAATTACTTGCTGAACTTCCAAAATATGCCCCAAATTATTTCCATAACAACTGCATAAATGAATACATGTAATGTTGCTGCTCATGATTACGAACCAGAATCAGGAAGGTGTTACTGAACTTCAGAACATACCTTCCGTATTCGGGCCCGCACCATTTGAGCCTTGTAATGGGTTTACGTTTTAATGCTGAAATGCCGCTGCTGTCCTCTAAGGGTTACAGAGGCATGTAAAATTTGCCCAGCTGTTTGCTGATGCTGACTAATTTGCAGCAGAGCAATGTTGCTAACTAGAAGAGGTAGAGTGGGATTGCTACTTTAAGAATGCATCTATAAGTTATGGAGAAGCGTTTGGTAGTGTGGCCACTCTAGTGGAATGTATTTATAAGACAAGAAGTTCCAGCTCCTGACAGCTACAATCAGGAGTGGCTGCAGGCAGCTGCTTTGCTCCAGGCCACATTCAATTATGTCACCCTGTATTAGGCATTCATAAAGCTGTCATTGCCTCCCTCCCCTCCCCCCCCACCCCTCCCCCCATCACCGGCCTGTGAACTAGCTGATAGTATGAAGGTACATCCTGAGGTCTTAGAAATGGAACAGGGAGGAAGACCACAAGGAAGAAATAACAAATCATTTAACACTTGGAACAGTCAGAGCAGCACCTTTCAGCAACTAATGCAAATTTGTAACAAGATTTTTATGGCTCGAATGTAATTTAATTTGAACTTTTGCTTCAGTGGGGTAACGACAGATTGATGTGCTAAAAGCAGTTGGTGTAACATTTCAGCAAGTGTTCATCTATATAGAATAATAGATGAAGGCAAGTGATATATTGCTAAAGAGTATTCAGCCCCAAATTAATTTTGGTCCAGCACTTGATTCCATTGCAAGAACAACAATAACTTGTATTTATTGCATTGAGGAACGATGCCTCAGAACATTTTATAGTAAGGAGGAAACGGATACATACGGTGATAATGAACACGGGGAATGAGGAGAAAAATGGACAGGCTAGAGAAACTGAAGTCCAAGTCAAATGGAAGGTTTTGAGGAGGGTTTTGAAAGCAGGCGGCAAGGAAGAAAGAACTCGGTGGAGAATTGCAAAGGGCCAGAGCACAGGGCATTTCTATAAGCATTTCTATTGTGCCTTAAATGTATTAAGGTGCCCCAAGGTAATGAGCTGCAATTTTTTGGTTGGGTGCTTTGATACCTGCATTTGTGTTATTTTGAAAAATACATGAATTATGAGTATATGATGATACAGGTGCAATGGAACATGTTAAGTCATCTTAAAAGAAAATATTCATATACAAAAATGCACACAATTTTATTTTATTTTCCTACTTCATATTAAGAGATGTTAAGTCTTGGAAGTCCCAGAGTGCTACATAACCATGGATTACTCGAGTTGTCACTATATATGATCGCTCAACTGAGATCATTTTTAAATAAAAAAATCTAAAATAATTTGTTAATTATTAAATTAGAAATTTCTTTCAATGACAACAACAACAACAACTTATATTTATCTAGCACCTTTAACGTAGTAAAGCATCCTAAGGTGCTTCACGGGAGTATTATAAGTCAAAAAATTGACACACAGCCACATAAGAAATTAGGGCAGATGACCAAAAGCTTGGACAAAGAGGTAGGTTTTAAGCAGCGTCTTAAAGGAGGAAAGAGAGGTAGAGAGGCAGAGAGGTTTAGGGAGGGAATTTCCAGAGTTAGGGCCTAGGCAACAGAAGGCACGGCCACCAATGGTAGAGCGATTATAATCATGGATGCTCAAGAGGGCAGAATTAGAGGAGCGCAGATATCTCAGGGGGGTTCTGGGGCTGAAGGAGATTACAGAGATAGGGAGGGGCGAAGCCCTGGAGCGATTTGAAAACAAGGATGAGAATTTTGAAACCGAGGCGTTGCTTAACCGGGAGCCAATGTAGGTCAGCGAGCACAGGGGTGATGGGTGAACGGGACTTGGTGCGAGTTAGGACACGGGCAGCCGAGTTTTGGATGACCTCAAGTTTACGTAGGGTAGAATGTGGGCGGCCAGCCAGGAGTGCATTGGAATAGTCAGGTCTAGAGGTAACAAAGGCATGGATGAGGGTTTCAGCAGCAGATGAGCTGAGGCAGGGGCAGAGACGGGCAATGTAATGGAGGTGGAAATAGGTCAGAAGCTCATTTCAGGGTCAAATATGACACCAAGGTTGCGAACAGTGTGGTTCAGCCTCAGACAAATGTTAGGGAGAGGGATGGAGTCAGTGGCTAGGGAATGGAGTTTGTGGCGGGGACCGAAAACAATGGCTTCGGTCTTCCCAATATTTAATTGGATAACATTTCTGCTCCTCCAGTACTGGATGTTGGACAAGCTGTGTGTCAATTTAGAGACCGTGGAGGGGTCGAGAGAAGAGGTAGTGAGGTACAGCTGGGTGTCGTCAGCATACATGTGGAAACTGACGCTGTGTTTTCGGATGATGTCGCCAAGGGGCAGCATATAAATGAGAAATAGGAGGGGGCTAAGGATAGATCCTTGGGGGTCCCCAGAGGTAACGATGCGGGAGCGGGAAGAGAAGCCATTGCAGGGGATTTTCTGGCTACAATTAGATAGGTAAGAATGGACCCAGCTGGACGATGGTGGAGAGGTGTTGGAGGAGGATGGATTGGTCAACCGCGTCAAAGGCTGCAGACGGGTCGAGAAGGACGAGGAGGGATAGTTTACCTTTGTTACAGTAACAAAGGATTTCATTTGTGACTTTGATAAGCGCTGTTTTGGTACTGCGGCAGGGGCAGAAACCGGATTGGAGGGATTCAAACATGGAGTTCCGGGAAAGATGGGCACGAGTTTAGGAGACGACAGCACGTTCAAGAACTTTGGAGAGGAAAGGGAGGTTGGAGATGGGGCGGTAGTTTGCAAGGACGGAGGGGTCAAGGGTTGTTTTTTTGAGGAGCGGGGTGATGACGGCAGATTTGAGGGAGAGAGGGACAGTACCTGAGGAGAGAGAACCGTGAACAATGTCAGCTAACATGGAAGATTTTTAAGCAAGTGCAGGGGCAGGGACAGGGAGGAGGGGAGGAAAGAACAAAGGGAAGGTCTGTGACAGGCTCGAAGGCAGGAGAGATTGACTGACAAAAGGGATGATGGTGCAAGGCCTCACACTTGCTTAAAAATCTGTTACTCTCTAACATTTTCCAGTTCTGACGAAGGGTCATCGACCCGAAACGCTAACTCAGTTTCTCCACAATGCTGCCTGACCTGCTGAGTGTTTCCAGCATTTTCGGTTGTTATTTCAGATTTCCAGCATCCGCAGTATTTTGCTATTGTATTAGCTCCTCGCACTTGTTGTTGGAGGTGAGTGTGGAGGAGACAGGGGAGAGGGGTTTAAGAAGACGATTAGCAGTAGAAAATAGTAGCTGGGGGTTATCTTTGCATTCCAGAATGATCCTGGAATAGTGAGCAGTTTTGGCAGACAAGAGAAGGACCCGATAATGCTTTATGTGGTCCAGCCAGATCTGGCGGTGAATGGCTGAACCAGTTGTCCGCCATATCTGTTCAAGTCTGGACTTGAGGAAGTGAAGATGTGGGCCGTACCAGGGGGAACAGCCAGGGTGAGAGAGAGTAATGGTTTTAATAGGGACTAGGGCATCAAAGGTGGTGGTGAGGGTGTGGTTGAGCAGATCGGTAGCTGCAAAAATGTCGTGGTGAATGGAGGGCCAAAGGCTGGACAGTTGGGATTTTGTAAGTGCAGTTGTAAGAGAATTGGGAGAGAGTTTTTTTCCAGGGGTGGACATAGAAGGAAGTAGGGTTGGGTGGGGGAAGGAGGATGAAGGTGGAGAACGATGCAAGGAAGTGGTCAGAAGTGGCCTTATATTCGATTGACATGGTGGGAGTAGCAAGGCCACGAGAGATGGCAAGGTCAAGGGGGTGGCTGTGAATATGGGTTGGGGAGTTCACATGGAGGGAGAGATTAAGGGAGGATAGGAGGCTAGTGAACTCAGAGGAGAGAGAGCATGATGAATTGAGATGGAGGTTGAAATCACTGAGGATGAGAAGTCGCTCGGTGCAGAGGCTGAGGGAGGAAAGCTGTAAGGATACCTCGGTGATAAAATTTTTATCGTACTTGGGTGGGCGGTAGAGAATGAGAATTTTAAATGAGAGGTGAGAGAGATGGAATAAGGTGAGATGCTCAAAGGAGGAGAAAGTGCCAGAGGAGTAGGGGGACAGACCCAGGTGTGATTTGGTGATGAGAGCCACACCGCCACCACGGTGGTCTGGGCGGGGCAAGTGGTGGAACTTATAGCCAGGTGGGGAGGCTTCATTTAAGGGTAAGTGTCATCATCCCTCAGCCTGGGTCATGTCAGGGCCATGATGTTGATGCAATCATCCACGATAAGCTCATGGATAGCAAGGACCTTGTTCGCAAGTGAACGGAAATTCTGCAGGGAGATGCAGAGAGGGTCGGTAATGGCTGACCTACTGCCAGCGTCCACAGGGTCAGCGCTTGGAGGGGTGAGTTGGATGGGGAGGAGATTGGCAAGATTAGCCCCCCGCGAGTGTGCTGGGTGGGAAGGTCAGTGAGAGAGTAGGATGGGACAGTTGGGGCTGCTACTTGTGAGGAGACAGCGACGAGTGCCACAGTATCAATTATCAGTAAACTCCAAATATAACACAAGTTTGCTTCTCTGGAACACAATGGGATAATTGTTCTTGTTCCTGCACCTAGGTGTATTGGATAGTCTTGGCGCAACACAGAGGAAAATTGTGCCGACTCCCTTATGGGTGTGCAGTTCACCCCACCTGATTTTTCTTTATGCGGAAAAGCTAATATTCATTCCACCATAACTGACCTTTGCCCTTTGATCTTTAGAGGGCATTGTAACATCCTGTCAACATAGAGTACTTCTAGGAAGCCTAGGTCAGAGGTAAGTCACTCCACCTTTAATTAGCCTATAGGTTATAGTTAGCCTAGAGACAGAAAACCCCTGTGACTGTCAGCAGGTGGTTTCTATCTATGGACTAACTATATGGGCTGGATTTTCATTGACCCGTGGAGGCGGGTTTGGAGGCGTGTGGGGGGTTAAAATAGCGAAAACTGGCGGGTGGGCACAAGTCCGCCTCCATCCCGCCTCCACGCAATTTTCATTAAATCGTGTCTGCTAGTCCCGACTCCGTCCCGCCTTTAAGAGGCGAGATAGGCTGTTAAGGCCCTTAACAAGCACTAAATTGCCTCTATAATGCCATTTTGAAAGGCCTTTGTGATTTTAACCCTTGTTTTACGTGAAGCACGCCTGTTCTGAAACACAATTGTGAAACCTGGCGGGAGCAGATTTGGAAAGCTGACTATCAGCTGCAGGTCCACTATTACAACAGAGAAGTAGTAGTAGGAAAAATATGTGGGAGCAGACGTAGGGCTGCTGCTGCTCATTTTGCCTTCAGGTCCTGTCACAGCAAAATCCAGTCTCTCTCTCTCTCTCTCTCTGGTGTAGACGTCCATCCAGGTCCTCTCATAGCAAAGGCCAGGCAGTCTCTCAAGACATTCAATGCAGCAGCAATGATGACATCATCAGAGGCGACTTTCAGACTGAAAACACTAATTGGTTCATGGGTTCCCACTTGCTGGAACTCAATTGCCCAATTAGGTGAAAATTGCATCACTCTCCCACATCCAATTGCAGTCGGGTGGATAACACAAAAAGTGGATGACACGACCCCAACCCGCCCCAGTATCAAAATCCAGCCCTAACAGTCTAATATGTTAATTCTGAGGTTGTTCTGTCTGTAAGAGTGCTGCTTACTTACATACATTAAAAGTATTCAAACCGGCAAGCAAATTAAGATAAGTTGTATGTATAATTGGGCATTAGAATGCGCGCAGGTTTTTTGAGTGAATGATTTGCATTGATATAGCACCGGGTTGAAATTCATCTGGACCTGTTTTGGGCCCAGACTCAGCACTGACCACGAGGCTGAACTGAAATGGAGCCTTGGGCCTCATTAACATTTTATGGATGAGCTGCTGGCGCATGTCGTGCCTCCGCAGGCAATTGATGATGATGAATGTCAGGCTACTTGTCTTGCCGGCAATGGCCGTAGGCAAGTCCTGGGAGGGGATGTTGGAGTGGGCAACGGGGACAGGGGGTGTGGGGGCAATCGCAATGACTGCGGAGTCCTGTTCCTTCAGGCTCCACATTAAGGTTTTTAAATTACCTTTCATTGACGGCCACAGCGGCTGCTTTAGAATCCTGAGCAGGGCAATCCCGGCTCCTGCTCCGCTCACTATGGGCGTTATGCCCCTAGTTAACATGTGTAAGATGACTAATGCCTTTTGTAAGTGGCTGTCTGGGACACCTAAAAAATAGACCTGACGAATTTAACAGTGGCCCGAACGGACACGCAGATTGAGCGCAGGCCGGCCCACTGCTAAATTTATCAGCATTGTGCCTGTTTTATGCCCGAAAATTCAACCTAATCAGCTCGTAGAGGTTTCAAAGCATTTCACGTACAATGTCTAAGTAATGAATTACGCTAAAGTGTGGTGCCTGTTGTCAACACAGAAACTATTTTGCACACAGCAAGATCCCACAAACAGCAATTGTATGAACAACCAGTTAGCTGTTCTTTTTAATGGTATTGATTGTGAGAGGAATTTTGGCCCTGAGATCAGAAGAACTCCCTTCTCTTTTTCAAGCAATGACTTGAAATGACTTGAATCACTGGAACAAGCAGATGGGACCTTCTTTTAACATCTCATCCAAATGACAACCTCTCCAAACAGTACAGCACTCCCTCAGTGCTGCATTGGCATATGCACAAGTCCAGAAGTGGGGCTTAAGATCTCCATTTGACTCAGAGGTGAGACTGTTACCAATTGAGCCAAGCTGACACATAATTTCCTATATTTACCCTTTGATATCATACACCTATTGTCACGTAGCTTCTGGGTAGCATCACATCTTCCATTATAAACCACTCGTCAACCTGTGTTATACACTCATGTCATAATTTTAAAAGAAAGCAAATGCAAGCAGCAAAGTGCCCGACTAAAAAATGATTTTCTTTTTAGACATGTATATGTACTTATGGCATTGCAATGAACTGAACTGCGAAGTCAAAGGAAACTCATAACGCTGTATTCTTTTGCCAGGTATTACTCACCCCCATCTATTACATATATTGACACTCACTTAAATTTTGCAACAAATGTTTTTGAAAATCAGTCTTTAGTAATTCAAATAACCGCAAAGTTGTTATTGTGCATCTATCTGTCATCGCAGCAGAGTTTTTATATTGTGTAGATTCAAGCCTACTCACATCTGTCCAGGAACATGCCAAAAATGTATTTATTTATTTCAAAAGGACACAGAAAACAAAGTTACAAAACTTCAACTGTCAAGGCATTGAATCAGGCAAACTTTATTGATGATACAGCCGAGCAGTATGCACTGTGTAAAGGCTGAGAATGATGTGCATGTCATACAAGATCTGTGCAGCATTTCTGCAACTGCTGGACTAATCTGAGGTGCTGATCAAATATTCATATATTGCTTCCCCAAGAATATATAGCTAATTCTGTTCTCCAGTATCAGTAGCTCTGCTATGATGAGCTTGCAATTTACACAGCTTCAAGCACATGCATGCACTGAGACACTACCCAAATTATACGGTAGCGGAAACTAATGCATCATCCATTTTCAGTACGTAATTGGTGCAAGATGCAGAACTTAATTACTCAACAGCTGATGATGTGGTCACAAATATAATGAGCGTCTTTTATGCCAGTGCACATGGAACAATTGCCTTAAAGTCAGAATTTTTTACGTTCAAACCCTACTCTAGAAGTTGAGCATAAACAGGGCTTCCACTGCACTTGTGGGAAAGTTATCGCGGCAGAGCGAAGCAGCTCCGAGGGAATTCCATACCAAAGTCTACACATCCTGAGGGAGTGCTGCATTGTAAGAGAGAAATTATAGCACTTGCATTTATATAGCGACTTTTATAACCTCAGGACATCTCAAAGTGCTTTACAGCCAATTAAGTATTTTGAAGTGTAGTCACCACTTTACTGTAGGAAAACATAAGTAATAGTTAGAAGTTGCAACATAGAAACTGTCTATTTGGCCCAACCAGTCCGTGTTGGCGCTTACTCTCCAAGTGAGCAAATATTCCTAATCATATTTACCTAACCTGTTCTCTTTTCCTTCATCCCCTTTTCCTTCATTCACCTATCCAATCTAATATAAAAATACATAGGGGTCAATTTTAACTGACCCCACCAGGCAGGAACGGAGGAGGGGGGCATTTCAAATGGAGTGTTCTGACTTACTGCCCTGCTCCTGCTGGAATCCCGCTGGCCACCATTTTAACTACTCATTGCAGTTAGGTGGCTGAAGCACCCATCGGAAGCAAGTGGAAGACTCATGATTTTATACAAATTGGGTCCTATTACAACAATGGGACCCCGATTAGATTTTAACGCAGGCCTGAGTGGGGGAAGTCACCGTGGCATTCTCACCAGGTGTAGGCAGCTCAACAGCTGTCATGAAGGACAATGAGGCCCTCAAAGGTAAGTGGTAAACTATCCTTTGTGGGGCGAAGAGGAGCAGGAGTGCTCCCACAGGCCCCACCAGGAGAGTTGCGACCCCCCCCCCCGCTGTGATTTCCCTCCTTCCCTCCCGCAAGACCCTCCTAAAACCCCCTACCAGTGGCTTAAATCTGTTTGTCGGCGAATCTTCCTTTGGTGCCAGCTAGCAGCCCCTAGATGCCTGAGCTTCTTCTCCCAGCCGGTGGGTAGGTGCCGCTTCCTGCCCGTTTCAGGACAGAAACAGCTGATGCCAGGCAAATTAAGGAAAATTACACAAAAAAGTAGTTAGAGAAAACAATTGTGTTACAGTTTTGTTAAATATTCTATTAATCCCATCACCACTGATATTGAGAAGTCGCACAACACCAGGTTATAGTCCAACAGTTTTATTTGAAATCACAAGTTTTCGGAGCGGCTGCTCCTTCGTCAGGTGACTTCACCTGACGAAGGAGCAGTGCTCCGAAAGCTTGTGATTTCAAATAAAACTGTTGGACTATAACCTGGTGTTGTGCGACTTCTCACATTTGTCCACCCCAGTCCAACACCGGCATCTCCACATCATCACTGATATTGAGAGCTTAATTGAAATGCTCAAGGTAGTAACAATTTTAAAAGAACCAAGAAACAGTGTTAGAATGGCTCAGCTGGTAGCACGCTTGTCTCTGAAGCTGATGTTATGTTGCATTTAGGATTAGACCTGTTGGCTCCCAATGTGCATGTCTCACTCAGCCAGTGGCAACTCCAGAGTAAACTTACTGGATTCGCTAAGGCCTACCAATGAGAAGATACGATTTAAAAAATGGTTATTCTCAGCAACTGGGCTTTGTGAAACCAACAAGTTGACTCTGGAGTTGCTGTGCGTGGGAGCATGTGGCCCTAGTGCGCTACTAAGCGAAATATAAAAGCAGATTGGGTCAGAAGGTTCTGCATTCAAGCTCCCTTCCAGTACTTGAGTGCATAATCTAAACCGACGTTCCAGTGCAACACAGAGGGAGTGCTGGATTGTCAGTTGTGAAGTTAAATTGAGGTCCTCTCTGCCTGTTTAGGTGGGGCTTAAACATCCAATGGCACCATTCCAAGAACAAGGGTTCTCCTGGTGTCCTACCGATTTATCTCATTGCTGTTTGTGGAATCTTTCTGTGTGAGAAATGGCTTCTATGTTTACCTACATAACAATAGACTCTGGACTTCAAAATAATTAATACACGTGAAATGCTTTTGAATGTTTCTGAGAGACATGATGAGGTGTAATATAAATGCGAGAATGTGTATAGTGCAAAAACAAATTGTTTCTGTTTTTAATAACGGAGACCAAACTAATATTTATTTTGTTTTGTGCTTTCATTAAATCTCTGTGGTCAAGTATAGAACAGTGTGCTTAAAAGCTACAGTTTGAGTTCTGTGACTACACCATTAAATATTTAGTGAGTTTTCTCTACATGTCCTCTTTAAATGAAACACATAAAACAGTTTAGTCTTTCAATAAATGGAATAAATGTTAGACAATAGAGAAATGAATTTAGGTAGAATAATTCTTCCGTGAGGCCTGTCTAGATATCTCATTGGTTTTTTTCAGTGCTATTTCCTTTATCCGCGTGAGTTTTCAAAAGATAGATCCAGGTTTAGCACATGTGCCCTCTAGTGTCATCAGATCGCAATGTCACTAATTTTACTAATCTACACCCTCATTGGGGAATTATCCACAATTCAGTAATCCAAAAAGAACAGGAAAACGGTTGATGAACATACTCAAAGTTAGAAGAACTTATTTGATATGAATGAATGAATACTGTTTGTACAGACAGAAAATGGGTTTTATTTTTCAATTTCATTATTTCTAAAGGGTGCATTCTTCCTTCCACTATGTAAAATGATCTCAGAGATGATTCCCTCTCAGGTTTTCCCTTATCCAGAAGTCCCACTGCAGCGCTCTCAATTGCGATTCGGACAAGTTATCTACAAATCGCTGCCTCGACCCCCTCCCGATCGCTGCCTCGACCCCTCCAGATCGCTGCCTCGACCCCTCCAGATCGCTGCCTCGACCCCCTCCCGATCGGTGCCTCGACCCCTCCAGATCGCTGCCTCGACCCCTCCCGATCGCTCCTCGACCCCTCCCGATCGGTGCCTCGACCCCTCCAGATCGCTGCCTCGACCACCTCCCGATCACTGCCTCGACCCCTCCCGATCACTGCCTCGACCCCCTCCCGATCGCTGCCTCGACACCCTCCCGATCGCTGCCTCGACCCCTCCCGATCGCTGCCTCGACCCCCTCCCGATCACTGCCTCGACCCCTCCCGATCACTGCCTCGACCCCCTCCCGATCGCTGCCTCGACCCCCTCCCGATCGCTGCCTCGACTCCCTCCCGATCGCTGCCTCGACCCCCTCCCGATCGCTGCCTCAACTCCCTCCCGATCACTGCCTCGACCCCCTCCCGATCGCTGCCTCGACTCCCTCCCGATCACTGCCTCGACCCCCTCCCGATTGCTGCCTCGACACCCTCCCGATCATTGCCTCGATCCCCTCCCGATCACTGCCTCGACCCCCTCCCAATCACTGCCTCGACCCCCTCCCAATCACTGCCTCGACCCCCTCCCGATCGTTGCCTCGACCCCCTCCCGATCACTGCCTCGACCCCCTCCCGATCACTGCCTCGACCCCCTCCCGATCACTGCCTCGACCCCCTCCCGATCACTGCCTCGACCCCCTCCCGATCATTGCCTCGACCCCCTCCCGATCATTGCCTCGACCCCCTCCCGATCATTGCCTCGACCCCCTCCCGATCATTGCCTCGACCCCCTCCCGATCATTGCCTCGACCCCCTCCCGATCACTGCCTCGACCCCCTCCCGATCATTGCCTCGACCCCCTCCCGATCATTGCCTCGACCCCCTCCCGATCGCTCCTCGACCCCCTCCCGATTGTTGCCTTGACCCCCTCCCGATCATTGCCTCGACCCCCTCCCGATCACTGCCTCGACCCCCTCCTGATCGCTGCCTCGACCCCCTCCCGATTGTTGCCTTGACCCCCTCCCGATCATTGCCTCGACCCCCTCCCGATCACTGCCTCGACACCCTCCTGATCGCTGCCTCGACCCCCTCCTGATCACTGCCTCGACCCCCTCCCGATCACTGCCTCGACACCCTCCTGATCGCTGCCTCGACCCCCTCCTGATCACTGCCTCGACCCCCTCCCGATCACTGCCTCGACCCCCTCCTGATCACTGCCTCGACCCCCTCCCGATCACTGCCTCGACCCCCTCCCGATCACTGCCTCGACCCCCTCCCGATCGCTGCCTCGACCCCCTCCCGATCATTGCCTCGACCCCCTCCCGATCACTGCCTCGACCCCCTCCCGATCACTGCCTCGACCCCCTCCCGATCACTGCCTCGACCCCCTCCCGATCACTGCCTCGACCCCCTCCCGATCATTGCCTCGACCCCCTCCCGATCATTGCCTCGACCCCCTCCCGATCATTGCCTCGACCCCCTCCCGATCATTGCCTCGACCCCCTCCCGATCATTGCCTCGACCCCCTCCCGATCACTGCCTCGACCCCCTCCCGATCATTGCCTCGACCCCCTCCCGATCATTGCCTCGACCCCCTCCCGATCGCTCCTCGACCCCCTCCCGATTGTTGCCTTGACCCCCTCCCGATCATTGCCTCGACCCCCTCCCGATCACTGCCTCGACCCCCTCCTGATCGCTGCCTCGACCCCCTCCCGATTGTTGCCTTGACCCCCTCCCGATCATTGCCTCGACCCCCTCCCGATCACTGCCTCGACACCCTCCTGATCGCTGCCTCGACCCCCCTCCTGATCACTGCCTCGACCCCCTCCCGATCACTGCCTCGACACCCTCCTGATCGCTGCCTCGACCCCCTCCTGATCACTGCCTCGACCCCCTCCCGATCACTGCCTCGACCCCCTCCTGATCACTGCCTCGACCCCCTCCCGATCACTGCCTCGACCCCCTCCCGATCACTGCCTCGACCCCTCCCGATCGCTGCCTCGACCCCCTCCCGATCATTGCCTCGACCCCCTCCCGATCGCTGCCTCGACCCCCCTCCCAATCGCTCCTTGACCCCTCCCGATCATTGCCTCGACTCCCTCCCGATCACTGCCTCGACTCCCTCCCGATCACTGCCTCGACCCCCTCCAGATCGCTCCTTGACCCCTCCCGATCACTGCCTCGACCCCCTCCCGATCACTGCCTCGACTCCCTCCCGATCGCTCCTTGACCCCCTCCCGATCACTGCCTCGACACCCTCCCGATCACTGCCTCGACCCCCTCCCGATCACTGCCTCGACTCCCTCCCGATCGCTCCTCGACCCCCTCCAGATCGGTGCCTCGACCCCCTCCAGATCGGTGCCTCGACCCCCTCCCGATCACTGCCTCGACCCCCTCCCGATCAATGCCTCGACCCCCTCCCGATCACTGCCTCGACCCCCTCCTGATCACTGCCTCGACCCCCTCCCGATCACTGCCTCGACCCCCTCCCGATCACTGCCTCGACCCCCTCCCGATCACTGCCTCGACCCCCTCCTGATCACTGCCTCGACCCGCTCCCGATCGCTGCCTCGACCCCCCTCCCAATCGCTCCTTGACCCCTCCCGATCACTGCCTCGACCCCCTCCCGATCACTGCCTCGACTCCCTCCCGATCACTGCCTCGAAACCCCTCCCGATCGCTCCTCGACCCCCTCCCGATCACTGCCTCGACCCCCTCCAGATCGCTCCTTGACCCCTCCCGATCACTGCCTCGACCCCCTCCCGATCACTGCCTCGACCCCCTCCCGATCACTGCCTCGACTCCCTCCCGATCGCTCCTCGACCCCCTCCCGATCGCTGCCTTGGCCACGGGTCTCTCTGTGATGATCCACACCCACCGAATGAGGTAGCTTTGCCCGTCATGTAATGGTTGTCCTTCACCAGGCTGTCATGAACTATTGCGAAACACCAATTGCTCTTTCACGTTTCACAGTCTCCTTATTTACCTTTCACTCACTGTGACTGGGTGAAGGTAAGGAGTCATCGTCAGTCACTGCATAACTGGCGTTTACAAGCTTACATGGCCTCCTATTTTACATCACAGGATTTCTATGGGAGACCAGCAACTTGTGACTTACCTTGCCACAATTAAAACAACTAATTTAATTGTCTTTAGATCTCTGAGTTCTGCTAAGTTGCCTCTATCTGGACTCACCCTGTGGGAGCTGAGCAGCTCACGGAGTGATTTGTCCATGGGATGTATTTTTGTCCCATTTGTGGTGACTGGCTAACTATGCTGATACCCAGATAAAACCATCAATATCATCACCTTCCTTAAAATTTGTAAACAGTTTCGAATTAATAAAATGGCGGCCCTGGATTCTGTCTCCTCACTGGCCAGACTCACTGCCAAAGCACATTGCACTGGCAGTTCGAGAATATGGTGATGCTCTTTCCCATTCTCCTCAGAATCACATTGGTGCTGTTTCTCCATCTTATTGGCCTCGTAAATATGTATTGTTCCCTCTGTTCCTGTCTGCATTGCTCCACCTTTATTTCAAACACATGCTCTTTTAGCTGAAACTCTCTCTCCTTTGCTTTTACTTTCATCATTAAATGAGCTCATCCAAGTTCTGCTTCTTTTGATTCGGTCATTTTTAAATATCACTGCTTCTATTCAGTTCACCTTTAAACCTGGAACATTTTGAAATGTAAATGTTCTAAATTGCCTTCATTACCAGTGTAAATCAGTATTCCAGGTAGCTGTCACCAATTGTTACAAATTTCAGGTCTGCCTTAGATAATATTGCGGGTTAGCATCATCAGTTTCTCCCATAGCCGAATCCCTCATGATTAGAAGTTTGCTTTCACTACCCAATATCTAGACGTATCATAGCTTAACCTGGGAGATGTAACAATGAGACCCTCTTGTTATATGAACTCTCCCTCGTGTGTACATCTCCAATCTTCTGAAAGATAGACTAATTAATACTTTAATGAGATGAGGCCAGATATGATTCTTTAAGCTTTTTTATTTTAGTCAGTGGGGGTACATTTGACTTTGGGCGATATCGGATCAGCCCCCTGTTGTACATCTCTCCCGATTTTCATTTCAATTAACTCCAGTATATGTCACACTTATAGTAAATCTTACCTTAATACAATTTAACTTCAGTCTCTCCTCAT
Source organism: Squalus acanthias (assembly GCA_030390025.1). Lineage (NCBI taxonomy): Eukaryota > Metazoa > Chordata > Chondrichthyes > Squaliformes > Squalidae > Squalus > Squalus acanthias. Next base: position 96,708,998 of record CM059433.1, read on the forward strand.
AATCAAAGAAAGAAAGACTTGCGTTTATATACCACCTTTCACGACCACCGGATGTCCCAAAGCGCTCTACAGTTAATGAAGTATTTTTTGAAGTGTAGTCACTGTTGCAATGCAGGAAATGCAGCAGCCAATTTGCACACAGCAAGCTCCCACAAACAGTAATGTGATTATGACCAGATAATCTGTTTTAGCGATGTTGATTGAGGGATAAATATTGTCCAGGACACCGGGGATAACTCCCCTGCTCTTCTTTGAAATAGTGCCACGGGATCTTTTACGTCCACCTGAGAGAGCAGATGGGGCCTCGGTTTAACGTCTCATCCGAAAACGGCACCTCCAACAGTGCAGCACTCACTCAGCACTGCACTGGAGTGTCAGCCTAGATTTTTGTACTCAAGTTCCTAATCAAGAAAAACAGTAAAAATGTGCCAGACTGACTCTTTCAACTGGTTAAAAGCATTCACTTTTCTTTGTCAGTCTTTTTCTCTGAAACCTGCCCAGCTATCTAAGCGCATGTCAGTTTTCTTCTTAAAGGAAATTTCCTCCTCACTGCTCAACTTGGCAGCCTTTGTTGGAACTGACCTTGAATATATGTTTCACTTTCTTTTGGTCCCTCATCATCAATAATACATCAAGCAGCACCGACTTAGGAACATAGGAACACAGGAACAGGAGTAGGCCATTCAGCCCCTCGAGCCTGTTCCGCCATTCAATGAGATCATGGCTGATCTGTGATCTAACTCCATATACCCGCCTTTGTACCATATCCCTTAATACCTTTGGTTAACAAAATGTTATCAATCTCCGATTTAAAATTAACAATTGATCTAGCATCAATTGCCGTTTGCGGAAGAGAGTTCCAAACTTCTACCACCCTTTGTGTGTGGAAGTAATTCCTAATTTCACTCCTGAAAGGTCTGGCTCTAATTTTTAGATTATGCCCCCTAGTCCTAGAATTCCCCAACCAGCGGAAATAGTTTCTCTCTATCTACCCTATCAATTCACTTTAATACCTTGAAAACTTCGATCAGATCACCCCTTAACCTTCTAAATTCTAGGGAATACAACCCTAATTTGTGTAATCTCTCCTCGTAACTTAACCCTTGAAGTCCGGGTATCATTCTGGTAAACCTACACTGCACTCCCTCCAAGGCCAATATATCCTTCCTAAGGTGTGGTGCCCAGAACTGCTCACAGTACTCCAGGTGTGGTCTAACCAGGGTTTTGTTTGGCTGCAGCATAACTTCTACCCCCTTGAATTCTAGTCCTCTAGGTATAAAGGCCAGCATTCCATTAGCCTTTTTGATTATTTTCTGTACCTGTTCATGACATTTAATGATCTATGTACCTGAACCCACAAGTCTCTTTGGTCATCCACTTTTTTTTAGCTTTTCACCATTTAGAAAGTACCCTGTTCTGTCCTTTTTAGGTCCAAAGTGGATGACCTCACATTTGCTTACATTGAAATTCATTTTCCACAGTTTTGCCCTTTCACTTAATCTATCAATATCCCTTTCTAATTTTATACTTTCATCTACACTGCCTACAATGCCGCCTATCTTTGTGTCATCAGCAAATTTGGATATATGACTTTCTATGCCATCATCTAAGTCGTTAATAAATATTGTGAATAGTTGAGGCCCCAACACAGATCCCTGCAGGACACCACTAGACACCTCCTGCCAATTTGAGTACCTACCCATTATTCCTACTCGCTGTCTCCTGCCACTCAGCCAATTTCCTAACCAGGTCAATAATTTGCCCTCAATTCTGTGGGCTTCTACCTTAGATAACAATCTCTTATGTGAGACTTTTTCAAATGCCTTCTGGAAGTCCATATAAATAACATCCATAGACATTCCCCTGTCCACTACTTTAGTCACCTCTTCAAAAAATTCCAATCAGTTTTGTCAGGTATGACCCCTACCTTTCACAAGTTCATGCTGGCTCTCTCTGATCAACTGAAAATTTTTGAAGTGTTCAGTCACCCAATCCTTATTTATAGACTCTAGCAATTTCTCGACAACAGATGTTAGACTAATTGGTCTATAATTCCCTGGTTTCCCTCTCTCGCCATTCTTAAATAGCAGAGTGACATGCACAATTTTCCAATCTAAAGGGACGGTTCCTGAATCTAGAGAGCTTTGGAAGATTATAGTTAGGGCATCTGCAATGTTCTAACCTACTTCCTTTAAAACCCTGGGACAGAAACCATCTGGCCCTGGGGATTTGTCATGTTTTAGTGCCATTATTTTCTTCATTACTGTTATTTTACTTACGTTAATTTTATTGAGTCCCTGTCCCTGATTCAATATTAGTTTCTTTGGGATTTCCGGCTTGCTATCCTCTTCTTCTACTGTAAATACTGATGCAAAGTAATTATTCAACATGTCCGCCATTTCCTCAGTTTCATTGACAATATCACCACTTTCAGTTTTTAAGAGGCCAATATTGCTCCTGACCACTCTCTTTCTCCTAATATAACTGATTTTCATATCCCTTGTGAGTTTCTTTTCATACTCCCTTTTTGTAGCTCTTACTGTCTGTTTTGTGTCCCTTTGCTGTTCTTTGTATCTTTCACATTTGCCAGGATCTGGACTATTTTTTGCATTTTTGTATATCCTGTACTTTAGTTTTGTGCTGTCCCTTACGTCTTTAGTTGTCCATGGCTGTTTATTTTGGCAAGTAGAGCTCTTGCCTCTCAGGGGTATAAACTAGTTCTGTATCACATTAAATTCTTTTTCAAACATCTCCCACTGATCTTCTGTCGTTTTACCTATTAACAGATTTGCCCAGTTTACTGTGGACAATCTCTGCCTGATCCTGTTGAAGTCGGCCTTACCTAAATCTAGAATCTTAGTAGCTGTTTCATGTTTCTCCCTTTCAAACACTACGTTGAACTCAATCATGTTATGATGGCTATTGGATAAATGTTCACACACAGTCAGGCTGTTAACTAAATCTGGCTCATTACTCATTACTAAATCTAATATCTAATATTACTCACCATTAACCTGCTCACCATTAACCTGCTCACCATTAACCTGCTCACCAACACTGACCAAAAAAGTACGCTCCAGAATTACTAGGCCATTGTATAATGAATAGTAATAATTATGTACAGTGGACTAATAGTTATCCTTAATGATGCTATTTGTCATTTAGCTGTAATAGTGTCAGCTCTGGCTCAGTGGTAGAACTCTTGCCTCTCAATCAGAAGGTTATGAGTTCAGAGTCCCACTCTGGAGACTTGAGTGCATAATCTAGGCTGACACTTCTGTGCCATACTGAGGGAGTGGTGCAGTGTCATAGGTGCTGTCTTTTGGATGAGACATTAAACCAAGGCCCCATCTCCCTCTCAGGTGAATAGCACAATTTGAAGAAAAGCAGGAGAGTTCACCCAGTGTTCTGACCAATATTTATCCCTCAACCAACATCACTAAAACAGATTATTTGGTCTTTATCTCATTGCTGTTTGTGGATTCTTACTATGGGCAAATTGGCTGCTGATTTCCCTACCTTGCAACAGTGACTACATTTCAAAAGTACTTTATTTGCTGTATCGTGCTTTGGGACGTTCTGAGGTTGTGAAAGGCACTATATAAATGCAAGTTCTTTCTTTAATGAATTTGTTTGATATTGCAGTCATTCCCCTGTAATAATAGTCAGTAAACAATCACACTTCATGATTTGTCATTGATGTACCTAAAAGTTAGACATTTAAATAAAGCCTGTTTTGCTCACACTCCTGCGAAATCCAAATGCCACCATTCAGTACAGCTGTTGAATATTGTCTTCTACTCCATCTGAACCACATCCCCTGAGATGTTTCACATCAATTGTCAAGTGAAAGCACCCTTAGGCAATCAATGGGGAGGCACATTAAAAGGCTAATTGGTGACTTCAAATCCCTATAGAAAAAATGCATCTACAGAGAAGAACTTTGCAGAAAAGAACGTCACACACAATTTTTCCTAATTAAAATCATTTCAGCTCTGCTCTCTTTCAATCTTTCCAACAGAGTAAGCAATGATGTCAAATGCATCTTTTTTTAAACCATTCTGCCTTTGATAAGTAAGAGACAGCATCCTTTCTTCACTTAGCATTCATATTCTAAATATATAAAGCATTAAAGAGATGGGCATGAGAGTAATCTCTTTGGGCTGCCACTAATGTAATTTGCCTTGTTTGAAGTGTTTGCTTTTTCAGGTGCTTGGGATAGATGCAGAAATGCTGTTTGTGCTATTGCCTTTAAAAGAAGCATTTTAGTTCTCAGTGCTGCTGGGAATGTATTAGCGTGGTTCATGAAGTGACGAGTAAGTCAAACCGCGCTAGATGGACACTTCCTGACTCTGATGCTAGTATTTTAATTTGAGGCCTGTTGGCTCATGTGAAAATTTAAGTTACAGATAAAACAAAGTCGGAGATATTTGCATTACTAACTATACTGCTCGTTATAACAGCGTTTCCAAGTAACAGTTCCTGACAATACTAGAATGAGAATTTGGCAATTGAGTAAATAATACAAGGGTAGACTTTTCGTTAGTTTGTGGTTGTATGTTCAGCGCAAAATAGGTGAAATCAGGCGAAGTAGCGCAAAAGACCGAGGAATTTTAACTGTAAGTTACGTCACACGTAAATCGGGTATCCACGATCTTTAATGTTAGTTTAAGAATAATTTTGCCCACAGCTGGCCCCGCCCACATAACTGGCCACGCCCCCAGATCAAAATAATGAGGATTGTGAGTTTCCGCCAATTGCTCTCATTTGCGGCCATTCGAGGAGGCTCTTCAAAATAGGCGCACAGGCACAAGTAGGCATGTTTTATGAAGAAACTGACTAATGTGTACCAATGAAACTAGTAAATGGCTTAGTATCGTTTTTTTAAGTCATTTTCAGTGATTTAAAATCAGGTTACTCACAGGTGGAGACACTCTTATTAAAAATGCTTATTTTTTTGTTAAACCCATTTTCAGCTGTATTAATAAAACTGCACCAGGTTACCACTCTTATATACATCAACTAATATTGTTTAATGAAAAGAAAAAAAATAAATGATTATGTTCTACTACGCTGACCAATTGCGCTGGTTCATGGAAGATATTAGGTCTGTGATTATGCAAATGAGTTTGGGCAGAAACTTGAACCAGAACTTCACTTCCGAAAACCAGCGAAATATCAAGCGCAATTTGCGCCCAGTTTCCCGATTGAGCCCAAAGTGGAAACTCTACCCCCACATTCACTGGTTCAGCTTCATACAATATGGAAAAAAAGAGATATAGTAGCCAGAAATTACTAACAAAAAGTACATCTTTAGAAGGAAAATGATTACATTACAATTGGTACATTAGAAAAAATGGGTGCACTTAACAAGAATGAAAAGATTATGGGCCAGGATGCCGAGCACAGACCTGCATTAGTTGCTACTTTTGGTCAAGGACCAGCTGAACATTCAGGGAGTGGAACTCCTTCCTGTTATAAAACATGGCTGATTCTTGACAGAGACAGCAAAGGGATATGTGCGTGCAGTCAATGACATCTCGTACCTAAGGAAATCCAGCAATGCGGAAAACTCCGAGAGCTCGCTCTTCCTGATCAGTAACCTCTATGGGGAAGGTGATGTACTGCTGTCTTTTTGCGAAGAAGGCATCTGTCACCGGCTTGATGGCAAATATGGACTGCAAGTTCACTGATGTTGCTTATGTCACCTGTTGCAGCCTAGAATGAGCCTGTGGCTTAAAGGTTGAGGGCCTCCATAACCTTTACAGCCACAGGCAGTGCTTTGTGTACTCTGCTGTTTGACCCTAGACAGGGGTCTTTAAGGATCAGGTGGACATTGTTGAAAGGTGACCTAAATTAAACTAGACAAGCTAACAGTACTTTTTACACACTTATGAATCTTGATGTAGTGCCACTTGAGTTTTATCAAGTCATGCTGCAGACATGGAGCACTTAAGTCATGTTGCTCCTGCTTCAATTGACAGACACAGGAAGGCAGGAAAAATGTTCAATCCTTCTACTTTTCAGAGAGCTAGAAACAATCTATATGCAGCATGTGAATGTTCACAGCTGTCTAGAGCTATTTTATCTTTTTCCAGCCAACACACTCGAAGATAATGCATTGTATTATCAGTTTGAACTCAAGAAAAAAAATCACATCATATATCAAACCTATTTACAGTATTACTGAATTTGCTTTCAATAGGTCAACCATGTTATTTTTTATTCGTTCACAGGATGTGGGCGTCGCTGAGTGTTGTTGGAGCTGCACTCATCCAGGCAAGTGGGGAATATTCCATCACACTCCTAACTTGTGCCTTGTAGATGGTGGAAAGGCTTTCGGGTGTCAGGAGGTGAGACACTCGCCGCAGAATACCCAGCCTCTGACATGCTCTTGTAGTCATATTATTTATATTTGGACACTTTGGGGAGAAATTCAGTTGGATAACGCCTCCCGTTAGCACCTGGCGGGGGCGCTAATGGGGCGCTGATGCAGTAGTGCTGGGGCGAGGTAAATCCAGCGCCGCATGCCAAATCTGGCCACCCCCTCCACCCCTAGTGCCGCCACTAACAGTTACCACCGGGGACTTCAACGCCAGGCAGATCATGACGTCAGTAAGCGTGCAACACTCACTGGGCACCCGATCTGCCAAATTCATTGTCGCCCCCTGCCTTAGTGCCTCGCCCCAACAGCGACAGGGAGAGGAGGCGTCAAGCAGGCAGATGCCGGCTCCAGGGGCGCTACTTAAAGGGATCATTAGTAATGAGTCGCAGCTCTCAGGTTAGTGCTGTTTCACTGCTTCCTTGTCAGTTTGCGATTGTGCAACAGTTTAATTCAGTCATTTAAAGGTTCTTTAGTTTCAGGAGTGTTGTGGCTACTAAAAATTAGTTACATTTATTCTGACAACATATCAAAGTGCTACACCTCGTTACATTAATGAGGGCTGTGCTGGCAGTCGACGTCGCCCTCCAGAATCTACTGCAGAGGGAGCGGAGGCAGCAAGAAACATTGGAACATGTGCCCAGAGGGAGGAGGAGGGTCATCAGGGCTCTCAACAGGAGGCCTTACCCTCCGAGGGTATTCCGACAACACTTCTCCTATCTTCAATGAAGCGAGGAGCAGTGTATTAAAGGGCTCCGCATCACCAAGATGGTGGTCACAGAACTCTGCCACCTCCTGCAACCAGACCACCAGCCTCACACCATCCCTCTGTCATACCATATCACAACGTCCTCCTGGGCGCACAGTTGAATTGAGAGAGACCACAAAATATTGTAAACTCCGTGAATAAATTCATGCATAAACATATCACACATAGCGCAATCATTCCAACAACTAATGACCCTTGTGCCTGCCATAGTTGAATAGCTGTCATTGTGTGCAAGGCGTGAGATGTGGGTGTGAGTGTTGCTAGGTAGAGATTGTTGGTGGGTGGGTGCTGGGGGTGTTATGCTTTGGGCAATGTGTGAAGCTTGTGGTACAGATGGTGGTATGTAGCATTTGGTGAAGCATTCAATAACCCTGACCACCCAACTGAGGTGGATCTGCCATGAGCACACCTGCTTTTGTCCTCCGGCGCCTTCTCCTTGTTGTGCTTCACCTTGCTGAGGCAGCTGCACAGCCAGCATTGCTGAGAATGAGGTGCTGCAGTATCAATGAACCTCCCCTTTAAGTACTGGGAAAATCCTGTGGCGATGATGACTTGAAATTAGACTGCACCCGATATTGGTCAGCGCTTTGAGTTTAACGCCACTGAGCTTGACTTAGCGCTTGACTTCGCGCTCCAATGCTTTCTTTCAGCAATGAGACTGAATTTTGCATGCAGTCTGAATCATTAGCGCCTGCTGTTAAATCTCAAACTTTTCTAAAGTTAGCGTCCATTCCTGGGCTATAATGAATTTCTCCCCCTTTAGAGAAATAAAATAATTTTTTTTTAAATTGGATTTACATAGCACCTTTCACAACCTCAGGACGTCCCAAAGTGCTTTACAGCCATTGAAGTACTTTTGAAGTCTAGTCATTGTTGTAATGTAGGAAACACGGCAGCCCATTTGCGCACAGCCAGCTCCCACAAACAGCAATCTGATAATGACCAGATAACCTGGGTTTTTTTGTGATGTTGATTGAGGGATCAATATTGGCCAGAACACTGGGTCCCACTCTTCTTTGATATAGTGCCATAGGACCTTTTACACCTCAGAGAGCAGACAGGGCCTCGGTATAACATTGCATCTGAAAGATGGCACCTCTGACAGTGCAGCACTCCCTCAATACTACAGTGGAGTGTCAGCCTAGATTTTCATGCTCAAGTCTCTGGAGTGGGACTTGAACCCACAATTTTCTGACTCAGAGGCAAGAGTACTACCAACTGAGCCACAGCTGACACTGCCAAAAGAACATTACCATCATGTCATCCTGAACATATTGTAATCTTAAGGTGGAAAATATCGTTGACAAAGTTATCGTTTGAATGCCTAACACACTCATACTAAATGATTTGCTCTGCTATTTTAATGAAGACATTAGGGTAGATTTTCCAATATGGGTGCAGTTTACTACTGAATGGTTAAAACAGGTGCTGAGCTCACCTGATGTGAATTGTGCTGCTTGCATCTACTTTTCCATACTCATTATTATAATTATGTATAACTTTAGGTGCACATTTGTGAAGGAATAAGCCATATAACCTATTCAGAAAAATACACTATCTTTTGAAAGAATTATGGCCTTATTAAAACATGACAAACTGGGTTTGGAAATCTAGAAACCTAACTATGAAAAAGCTGTGAAAGCATTCTGGCTATAGAGATAAGATAGTTGTTGACACTGAATCAATAACCTTATTGAAACAGAAGGTTAAAGGCAGCTAACCCCCTTCTATTATACGGAGGCTGGGAGCCTCACATTTAACCTGCCTTACTGATTTAACCCTTGCCGGCCAGGTTTCTCAGGCCTCGAGAAACCCAGCAGCTAAATGGAGGCTAGGGCAGCTTCGGGCAGAAGGTAAGTGCCTTTACGGCAATGCTTGTGGGCCAGCAGGAGCAGGAGTGCTTCCCCCCAAGCCCCCCAAGCTTAGCTGCTTCCCTGCCATCGGACCCCTTCCCATTAGACCCCTCCCCCCATCCAAAGACCCCCCCGCCCCGGGGTCGGGGATTGGACTCCCCATCCCACGCTCTCTATAGCAGCTGTAGGCTCCCTACCTGGGGCTGCGGCCTGCTCCGGAGTGCTCCCCGCCCCACTGGTCGCCAAACCTGTCAATCAGGTCGACTTCCAGGCAGGGATCCTGTTAAAAAAAAGTCGTACGCCATGGAGTTAAAACTCCATAGCGTGTGGGGAAACCCGCACTTCCTCCCGACTGAAACTCCACCCTCCCCAACCCTGCTTACCAAGCCCGCTCCTATCAATATCGGGGCCTTAAGTGTCAGCAGAATAAAAAAAAAAATACGAAGAAAAATAATGTCGAAATGACCTGAAAATTGTTCAGGCTTCTTACAATGCTCTTTACATGAAACTCTGTACACAGTTAATCCCCAAGCAATCCTGGAGATTCATTAATTCTGGGCATGAAAATCCCTGAGTGTTCTGTATGCACAAAGGCTATGAAATAGCATGCAGGATGGAATGATGTTGTCTGTGCTTCATTAAAATATTACAGTGAAGCTCCTGCATGTCTCCTGTCTATTTCAGTTGTGAGCTTCCTGCTCCTGTCTTTTTTGACTGATGGAAATGTGCACAATGGGCAAAATGTGCCCATATTCTGATTAAAGCATGTTTATAATTCCTGCATTAAAAACATATTGATGTCTCTATTATGATAGTGGAGAGTGGACTTTGATATGAGCACATTAAGCATTCATATGACAGAGCAGCAACAGTAATTTTTACATTTCTGTATCAACAGAATAATCAGAAGTGTAATCCCCTATGTATAGTTACAAAGCTGGAGATAGTTGCCCGTGCTGAAGAATGGATTTATTTTTGTTTTGTACTCATTGACTGCATATTACTCGTGTTCTATAACAATATAGCTCATCCCCCACTGCCGAATGCCCATTGTATTGATATGACCTTTTCATGCTTTACATTGGGAGTGAATTTCCTCGCAGCTTCACTCGCTCTACTGCTGTAACTTCGGCGGAAGTGCGTCAGAAACCCTGTTAACGCGTGTAAACGTGTCAGGTGTCAGCCATGGCTCAGTGGTAGCATGCTCATCTCTAAGTCATAAATTCGAGGGTCCAAGCCCCACTCCAGAGACCTGAGCACATAATGTCGGCCGACCTCCAGTGCAATACTGAGGGAGTGCCGCACAGACATTTGGATGAGACGTTAAACCGAGGTCCTGTCTGCCTTCCCATGTGGACGCAAAAGATCCCATGGCAAAATTCGAACAATAGCAGTGAGTCCTCCTGGTGTCATGACCAATGTTTACCCCTCAACCACTGCCACAAAAACAGTTTAATTGATCAATTTATTTCATTGCTGTTTGTGGAGCCTTGGTGTACACAAATTGGCTGCTTCATATAGGAACATAGGAAAGTAGGAACATAACAGGAGTAGGCTATACAGCCCCTCAAGCCTCTACCACCATTTAATAAGATCATGGCTGATCTGTAACCTAACTCCATCCACCTGCCTTGGCTCCATGTCTCTTAATAGCCTTAACTAGCAAAGATCTATTGACCTCAGATTTAAAATTATTAATTGAGCTAGCATCTATTGTTTTTTTGTGGGAGAGAGTCCCACGCTTCTACCACCCTTTGTGTGAAGACGTGTTTCCTAACTTTTCTCCTGAATGGCCTGGCTCTGATTTTATGGTTATGTTCCCTTGTCCTAGGCTCCCATGCCAGCGGAAAAAGTTTCACTCTATCTATCCTATCAATTCTTTGCAAGACCTCAATCGAATCACCCCTTATATTCCAGCTAATACAAGCATAGTTAATGTAATTTCTCCTCATAATTTAACCCTTGAAGCCCTGGTAACATACTGGTGAATCTGCGCTGCACTCCTTCCAAGGCCAATATATCCTTTCTAAGGTGTGGTGCCCAGAACTGTACACAGTGCTCCAGATGTGGTCTAACCTGGGCTTTGCAAAGCTGCAGCAAAACTTCCTCATATTTATATTCTAGCCCTCTAGATATTCCATTCCATTCCATTCGCCTTTTTGATTATATTTTGTACCTGACCACTACAATCTGTGTACATGGACCCCTAAATCCTTTTAGACCTCCACTATTCCTAGCTTTTCACCATTTAAATAATACTTGGATCAATCCTTTCTTGGTCAAACTGGATGACCTCACATTAACCTGTATGGAAATCCATCTGCCACAATTTCGCCTACTCACTTAATCTGTCAATGTCTCTTTGCAATTTTATGCTCCCTTCTACACTACTTACTATGTCACCAATCTTTGTGTCATAGGCAAACTTGGATATACGGCTCTCTATTGTGTTATCTAAGTCATTAGTAAATATAGTGAATAGTTGAGGCCCCAGCACAGATCCTTGTGTGACACCACTAGTCATTTCCTTCCAATTTATGTACATACCCATTAACCCTACTCTCTGTCTTCCACCATCTAACCAATCTCCTAACCAGGTCAATAATTTGGCTTCAATTCCATGAGCTTTAATTTAAGCTAATAGTCTCTTATGTGGAACCTTATCGAATACTTTCTGGAAGTCCATATAAACGACATCCATAGACATTCCCCTATCTACTACTTTAGTTACTTCCTCAAAAATTCAATTAGGTTTGTGAGATATGATCTACCATTTACAAATCCATGTTAGCGCTCTCTAATCAGCTCAAATTTCTCTAAGTGCTTAGTCACTCTGTCCTTAATTATAGATTCCAATATCTTCCCCACAACAGATGTTCGACTAACAGGCCTATAATTTCCTGGTTTCTCTCTCTCAACTTGCTTAAATAATCGAGTTACATTTGCAATTTTCCAATCTAAAGGAACAATTTCTGAATCGAGAGAGCTATGGAAGATTCTGGCTAAAGCATTTGCAATTTCCTCACTTACTTCCTGTAAAACCCTTGGATGGAAACTATCAGGTCCTGGGGATAGTGCCATTATTTTTCTAATACTGCTCATACATTACAACAGTGACCACACTTCAAAGAGTAATTCATTGGCTGTGAAGCACTTTGGGATGTGCTGAGGTCGTCAAAGGCCTTATATTAATGCAAGTTAGTTCTTTCTTTCTCTCATTATCTATCTTAATAGTGCTTCTAAGAGAAATTGTTGCATTAGTGTCGATCGTGATTTGGAATGTTTGTTAGGAACTAGACCCAAGTTTACTGAACTTTTGGTAAGAAACAGAAAGAAAAGGACTGTAGGTGTAACTTGATGAAATTGAGTTCTGACAAGCAGCCTCGCCAGGGTAAACTCACTGGTCCCGTGCTTCCAGCAGGAAGCCGCATGTAAAGGGCATGCCGATCAGGGAGTCAGTAATATAGGCCTGGACTTTTAACAGCCAGGGGGTTTCCAGCAAGAAACTGCACTGGCAATTTAATTTCCCACCCACCCGCGGCAGAATGTAATGGCAGGAAGCAGAGAAAAATACTGCGGTCCAGAGGCTGCTTGTCGACAACAGGTAGGTGCTGGAGGTGTCACATGAGAGTCTCAGATTCTGGATGGAAGGCCAAAGCTTTCCTCATCGAATCTGGTGGAGTGTTCCTGCTCCTCCTGCCCCCACAAAGGAAGAACACTTACATTTTTTGGTCTCTTCTGGCACTGATCCATTTCTGTTTTGGTTTGGCCTGATGGGAAAATTACAGCAGCTTCCACATTCAGGCCTGAGTTAAAATTACGGTCGGGTCCTGATGACATCATTGGGATCTGACAAGCATATGCAAAGAAGGATCCCACCACATTTGGGTGGGTGTCTCTGCTGCCTGCTCAGGAGAGCAGGTTAAAATTGTGGATAGTGCAATCCTGGTGACTCCAGGGTGAGTTTCTGGTGGGTGGGTAGGGTTAAAGTTGCCCATAGAGTTGTTTCCCTATGTCCTACCCATGTTTGCTTTGAGTGCGGTTCCCCACTGGACAGCATAGGAGTCATAGGAACAGGAGTAGGCCATTTAACCCCTCGAGCTTGTTCTGCCATTCAATGAGATCATTGCTGAATGTGACCTAACTCCTTATACTCACCTTTGCCCTTGGTGAACAAAAATCTATCAATCTCAGATTTAAAATTAACAATTGACCTTTCATCAACTGCTGTTTTCAGAAGAGAGTTCCAAATTTCTATCACCCTTTGCATGTAGAAGTTTGGGACTTCACTCCTGAAAGGCCTGGCTCTAATTTTTAGGCTATGTCCCCTCGTCCTAGACTCCCCAACCAGTGGAAATAGTTTCTCTCTATCTACCCTATTAGTTCCCCTTAATATCTTGAAAACTTCGATCAAATCACCCCTTATCTTTCTAACTTCCAGGGAATACAACCCTAGTTTGTGTAATCGCTCCTCACCCTTGGAGTCCAGGTACCATTCTGGTAAATCTACGGTGCACTCCCTCCAAGGTCATATATCTTTCCTAAGGTATGGTGCACAGAACTGAACACAGTATTCCAGGTGTGGTATAACTAGGGCTTTGCAGAGCTGTACCATAACTTCTACCCCCTTGTATTCTAGTCCTCTAGCTATAAGGGCCAACATTCCATTAGCCTTTTTGATTATTTTCTGTACCTGTCCATGACATTTTAACCATCTTTGTACATGGACCCCTAAGTCTCTTTGGACATCCACTGTTTCTAGCTTTTCACCATCTAGAAAGTACTCTGATCTATCCTTTTTAGGTCCAAATGGATGACCTCACACTTGCTTTTATTGAAATCCATCTGCCACAGTTTTGCCCATTCACTTAATCTATTAATGTCTCTTTGTAATTTTATGCTTGATGAATTTATCCTATAGGAATCTTGGCACATGACCCCACAATTAATTTTAACTGACTTGTACTCGAATTCCCGATATACATTCCTGGCAGGTGAGACTCTACACCGGGTGCACAATTTTGTAAAATTAACCCTGATATTCCATCAATTTGGCCTGTGATTGAATTCAGACCTGAGATGTGAAGAGTCAGTGTTGTAATACACCAGCTCTCCCTTTCCAAAACCAATATAAATGTTGACCATATACTCTAGATATTTCTCATGACTGTGAAATAAAATGCAGATTAGCTTGTCTTATCGAGAATAATTCTGTTCATTTTTTATGCGTGACATTTTTCACAAATTGTTTTCCTATTTTCCAATTTTGAAAATTCCTTGTCATATCTGGAAGATGCTGAGATGCTGCATTTATCATCCAACTTAACTAACTTCTTTTCTATCATGCTCCTGGACTCAGTAAGGTGCAGGAATGAGCATTCGGGTCTTCTAGGGTTTCAGCTTCGCAGCCTGTCAAATTCATAACCCACTGGCAGATGAATGAGTCTCCTTGGACAACTGAAAAATACAGACAAAATCCACACCCACCAATTATACTGCCATAGAAAACCTGGCAAGAAATGCAGATGGAATTTGCTACTAAACCATCAGGAATCAACCATTAGTAGGTCAAAGATCAGAAACTTCCCACAGGATGGATTTTAGCCTCAGGTAATCCCACATTATTTCTGACTAATTGGTCAACTGGACCATTTTCAGCAATAAACTTGAAGTTTTCAGCTCTCTCTTTGAACCTCTCTTTCCTAATATGTGAACTTTGAAGCGCTGGTTTAGTAGTAGGGGCAAACCAATGATATTTTTGCTTCAGCACCTTAACGGCTCGCTATGTGATGCATTTAAAAAACATAAATAAATAAAAATTGAAGTGGAAATTGCTTTGATGCTACAGTTGCAGTATAAACACACCTGAAAATATTCACTTATTTATGATCTTTCTCCATATCACAGGACCATTTTTGTGAATATGTACTCCAAGTGGGGACCTTGCCATCCCAGATGCACAGATCATCAATGAACAGAAAACTATTGAGAGTGCACATGTGATTTCCTGATATACACTCTCAGCAGGTGAGGCTCCCGGCCAGGAGTGTACATTCATAAAATCGGTACTTGCATGCCTTCCAATTTTGATTGATCAGCATTTCTGATCACTACTGTTTTGACTTTAAAAAAATAGCAAGTTGTTAGGACATTACATAGGATTACATAGGCTATACAGCACCGAAACATGCCATTCGTCCCAACCAGTCCATGACGGCGTTTATGTTCCACTCGAGCCTCATCCTGTCTTTCCTCATCTAACTCTATCAGCATAACCCTCTATTCCCTTCTCCCTCATGTGCTTATCTAGCCTCCCCTTAAATACATCTATGCTATTCGCTTCAACCACTCCCTGTGGTAGCGAGATCCACATTCTCACCACTCTCTGGGTAAAGAAGTTTCTTCTGAATTCCCTATTGGATTTCTTGGTGACTATCTTGTATTGATGGCCTCTAGTTTTGCTCTTCCCCACAATTGGAAGCATTCTCTCTGTATCTACTCTATCAAAACCTTTCGGTCACCCCTCAGCCTTAGAATCAATACACGACTCAGTGAATATATTAAAAATATATTTCAAACAAATATATCTTAAAATACATTGGTGAGTGGGGGCCGTCACATTTTATTGATGAGCAGTACAAACTGCAGGTTTCTTTTTTAAATTAAAATCAGCCTGGGGCCAATAAAACCAGTGGAATTGGAGGATGGCCTTTATATTTAAACACAGTAACATATTCATCCTAATGTTTATGCAGTAATCGTATGCATTTTCTCGCAGACCAAAATAATCCTCTTCATCTGAGATGATGTCAGTTGCAACTACAAATTTCAGTCGAGTTTGCACATTATGCAGAGGGGGCAATTGGACCTGGGTGTCTCACTAGAGTAGCAGCTGCTGTGCGCTACACGCTGTGAAAGTAACTAACCCAGACATTATACCAATGATTTTGGGGATCATCTGGAAAAATAGAAATTCTTCTGCCTGTTGGTGTCTATTGGTCTTCAATTCAATATGCAAGTTGATAGTGCGTTAAACTGACTAACTGGTTTGCCAGCAGGTTCTCAGGAAGTTGGGTGTGATATCAGTTTAGCAGTAGAAATGATACAGAGCGACATCATTTAATTTGCAAAATGGAGAGACTTATTGTGATCCCAATTAGTGTTCACATTACTTGAAAGTGAAGACTGATGGACTCAGTGCTACTCCCGTTACTTTGCTTATAAATGTCTCCAACTATCTTATTTAACAGTGTGAGGATGAGAACAGACAGCAGGCAGACACATTGGATTCTGTATCTACAATTAAACGTAAACTAAAAAGGGTGCAACAGTACAACAGTACATCAATCAGATCTTTGATTTTAGATACAATTGGACAAGCCAATGAAACAGACCAACATTGTGCCCTACAGGCATAGTAGGACATGTAATTAATCACTGGAACTAGACTCTTCCCTCAAAGATCACTATGACATATATTACTTTAACAATCTTAATTTCTTATATTTGTATAAAAATAACTGATGCATTCTATGCCACCCTTAATTGACATTGCTGTACTTCCATTGAGTAATATGTTCTCATACTGACTGAGGTCAATGCTATATTACTGCTTCAATTGTCCCGTTAATGAGGCTGGATGCTTCTATGGCTTAAAATGAGTTATACTGCTGTTGCCTCTTATTTTAAAAATATGTCCGCTGGTGGCCTGAAGTGGGAGTTCCATATGAGTTTCCTGGATCTGCTCACTTGCAGTCCCATTAACATAAGCATTGGTATAAAACCCATGTAAAATGGGTGTAAGCGGCTGAACTATCTGGAAACTGTAGAGCGGCCTTTAAAAAGACAGTACAGCTTGCACTCATCATCAGCAGATTGGAGACATACAGATAAGAAAGGAACAGTGCTTGGCTGTTTCACTTCACTCTTTAATATCCTCACAGCATGTCTTAGCAATATATTTATTATAAGAACATAAGAATTAGGAACAGGAGTCGGCCATATGGCCCCTCGAGCCTGCTCCTCCATTCAATAAGTTCATGGCTGATCTTCGACCTCAACTCCACTTTCCTGCACTATCTCCATGTCCCTTGATTCCCCTCGAGTCCAAAAATCTATTTATCTCAGTCTTGAATATCATCAACAGTTCAGCATCTACAGTCCTTTGGGGTAGAGAATTCCAAAGATTCACAACCCTTTGAGTGAACAAATTCCTCCTCATCTCAGTCTTAAAAGCCCGGCCCCTTATCCGGAGACTATGCCCCCTAGTTCTAGACACTCCAGCCAGGGGAAACAACCTCTCAACATCTACCCTGTCAATTCCCCTCAGAATCTTATATGTTTCAATGAGATCACCTCTCATTCTTCTAAACTCTAGAGAGTATAGGCCCAATTTACTCAATCTCTCCTCATAGGACAACCCTCTCATCCCAGGGATCAATCTAGTGAACCTTTGTTGTACCGCCTCTAAGGCAAGTATGTCCTTCCTCAGATAAGGAGACCAAACCTGCACAGTACTCCAGGTGTGGTCTCACCAAAGCCCTGTACAAATGTAGTAAGATTTCCTTATTCTTGTACTCCAACCCTCGTGCAATAAAGGCCAGTATACAGAATTATGACTACATCTGGACCCAGAGGACAGCATGGCAGAGAATAAAAACACAGAGCTTCACTGATTCAGACCTCCAAGGTCTTCTCGGGTAAATTGGAAGCAGGAGGCAGAGACTCCTGTGTGTGAGTGCCATCAAGCCACCCAGAAATGTAATTCATGCTGTCTAGAAGGAGAAAACACTGGCACTGAGAGCCAACTCCCTCATCCCCAGGTCTGCAGGACAGTGCTGCAAATTGTTCACCAGGGCTGGCAAGGTAATACACTGGACACTTCTTTCTTGTCCACTCTAGGTACCAGCATACTCTTTGCTCTCTTAAAACAACGCTTCCACAACTAACTCTTCACTCTGCACCCTGCTTAAGTGCAACTCTAACTTAGCATTTGCACTATGGCTACCCAGCTCCCCTCACAGCAATTACCTACATTCAGCATCTTAAAATACCTTCCTCCAATTTAACAGCCTCATCTTTTACTTCACCCCTCCCATGCCACTTGAAATGCACACTCCTCAACTGCTAGTGTTATCCTCATTCATTCTATCTTTTTCAGGACAAATGACCCACAATGCCCACCAGAGCAGGCCACCGGAGGGGCCACCTCCAGCTTTAAACCCCTCACGCCCTTTGAGGAGAAGGCCATGCAGCTCGTGGGAACTCATTCGGCTCTTGTCGTGGGAAATGGTGAGGTTGGGGGCATCTTGCCAGTGCCTGATTCATAATTGAGCAGTTGCACTGTCACCCTAGAAGCTCCCTGAAGCATCACAGGAGCAGAACCTTCCACCCCATTTCTCTGAGACAAAGGCTACCTCAGTCCAATGAACAATTTTGCCAACTATCTTCCACAATCCTGGCTCAAGATAAGAAGCACGAGAACAGGTTAAAAGAAGATGTGTAGGCGCCCAGGGCAAGCACCGTGTTAAGAAAAAGCAGGTTGATTATGTGCACTTTTGAATTCAATGTAATAAAATATAATGTGCACTCACATGGCATTTTGTTATTGATGGAGATTAGAGTCGTACAGGAAAGGGTGCAGTCATGTGTGGTGGATGTCAGGTGATGACAATTGTGGGTGCAAAGTGGGTTGATGTGTGGTCAAATAGTCGGATGGGTCATGGTTTGAGGGAATGTCCCCTTATTTTAAAATGGGAAAGAAAGAGGTAAGACTGTGGTGTCAAAGGTAGACTTTGTTCCATAGAAGATAAGACTTCAGTGATGACATGTGCTATAATGTCTCTTTCTACCAGAATCTCCTTTGCTCCATGCTGTGCTGCTCCTCCTCATCCATGATAATGGTATACAAGAGTATGCCCATATTTAATGCTGCAGCTGCTCCTGGGAACCCCTCACGGTGGGTTTGGGGGGGATAGGAGCTCTGAAAAAATGCTGGTGGTCTGACCCT
The DNA here is from genome assembly GCA_030390025.1 of Squalus acanthias. NCBI lineage: Eukaryota > Metazoa > Chordata > Chondrichthyes > Squaliformes > Squalidae > Squalus > Squalus acanthias. The sequence goes on from CM059433.1 coordinate 96,728,011, forward strand.
GCAAGAAGTAGGTCCAGGTGCGTGTAGGCAGAATGGCAAAAATAAAAATGCTTTAAAAATGTTTTCCAGCCGCGTAAATCTAATTTCAAACTCTCCAGACGCTTCTGTGTCAGGAACTCCTCACTTCCACCTGTATCAGCTGATCCTGGCAGCTGCTGTACCTCAAAATCTCAGTCTAAATTAACCAGCGTGTATTAACAGTGCAAACCCAGGAAAGCCGTGGCTCTCACTCTGACATATACAAAGGAGGCCACTGGCGACTCAGTGGGTGGTTTGCAGGAAGGCTCAAAAAGCACAAGGAAACCCGAGCAAAGCGTATTAAAGGGGCACCAGTGGCAGGAATGACTTATAGCTGAATTTCATCATTAAAAGAATTTCCTACACCATTTATACACTGTGCTGAAAATGGTAAGGAAATTCACCCCCAATATCTTTCGTTAGTTTATACTCTGTCAGCAGTCAGAGATTGCGTGCTCACATTCTAATAAATCTCATTAAGTTTTCTTATTTGAGAAGTATATTTTGAAGTAAAATGTAGAAATATAAATATAGCTGCAGTGAGCAGCACAGGGAGCAGGTACTTCCGTTAAATTGGAATTTAATTTTCAGGCATTCTTTTAACATTAAGTTTATTTAAATGCAGTGGCTCTTGTCATGGAAAGGCATTTTGTAAAGTATACTGGCAGTCTGAGCAGGGCATCCGCTCTTTACCAAGCAGTGGTTTAAATCCCCAATGCACTGCTCAAACTGCTGGTAACTGTTGCAGAGACAACAAAAGACACTATCCTCCCAGCATAAACTGAGCAATATGACTGACTTTTTTCTGAGCTTCAGAACTGATGGTAAAGGAGCAGATTTAATTTAGTGCAAACATGGTATTTGTCCAACAGGATTTGATCCTTCTAGGTGCTTGATTACTACCAGTGTTGATCACTACAAGTGCATTGCATTTTGTAACATTAGAACAAAACTGGATCTAGGAATACAGAATTTAAGCAGCTCCTACTCTATCTACATAAAAGCCGGTTTATGTAAGAGATTGGTAGATTGCTGCGTTGGTGCACTGCACAATGGAGAGTTTTGAGCTCGACAGCATCATTTGAAGAGGAGCTGATTGGAGAAGAAACATTTCCCCAGTAAAGCATAGGCTGTATTGGAGTATAAACCAACCTGCAATGTTCTTTGGAACTTACATGGGACAAAATTCCACGTCAGAATTTTTTCTATCAGCAGGAAAACTCCAACTGAGCTCATTAAGAACATAAGAACACAAGAACATAAGAAATAGGAGCAGGAGTAGGCCATTCGGCCCTTCGAGCCTGCTCCGCCATTCAATGAAATCATGGCTGATCTTCTGCCTCAACTCCATTCACCGGCCCTATCGCCATATCCCTTGAAGCCCTTACTAGTCAGAAATCTATCGACTTCTGTTTTGAATATACCCAATGACTGAGCCTCTACAGCCCTCTGGGGTAGAGAATTCCAAAGATTCACCACCTTCTGTGTGAAGAAATTTCTTCTCATCTCAGTCCTGAATGGCCTATCCTTTATCCTGAGGCTGTGGCCCCTGGTTCTAGACTCCCCAGCCAAGGGAAACATTCTCCCAGCATCCACCCTATCAAGCCCTGTAATAATTTTGTATGCTTCAATGAGATCCCCTCTCATTCTTCTGAATTCAAGAGAATACAGGCTTAGTTTACTCAATCTCTTCTCATACGACAGTCCCACCATCCCAGGAATCAATCTCATGAACCTTCGTTGCACTCCCTCTATGGCAAGTATATCCTTCCTTAGGTAAGGAGACCAAAATTGTACACAATACTCCAGGTGTGGTCTCACCAAGGCCCTATACAATTGGAGTAAGACTTCTTTACTCCTGTACTCAAATCCTCTTGTAATGAAGGCCAGCATACCATTTGCCTTCCTAATGGCTTACTGCACCTGCACATTCACTTTCAGTGACTCATGTACAAGGACACCCAGGTTCCTTTGAGCATTTGCATTCCCCAATCTTTCACCATTTAGGAAATACTCTGCCTTTCTGTTTTTTCTACCAAAGTGGATAACTTCACATTTATCCACATTATATTCCATCTGCCATGTTCTTGCCCACTCACTGAGCCTGTCGAGATCCCCTTGAAGCCTCCTCACATCCTCTTCACAACTGATACTGCCACCTAGCTTTGTATCATCAGCAAATTTGGAAATGTTACATTTAGTCCCCTCATCCAAATCATTGATATAGATTGTGAATAGCTGGGGCCCAAGCACCGATCCTTGCGGTACCCCACTAGTCACAGCCTGCCATCATGAAAAAGACCCGTTTATCCCTACTCTTTGTTTTCTGTCTGTTAACCAATTCTCAATCCATGCTAGTATATTACCCCCAATTCCATGTGCCCTAATTTTGTTCACCAACCTCTTGTGTGGGACCTTATCGAAGGCCTTCTGAAAATCCAAATACACCACATCTACCGGTTCCCCTTTGTCTACTCCCACTAGTTACATCCTCAAAGAACAGGATTTCCCTTTCATAAATCCATGTTGACTTTGCCCAACCTTACTATTAGTTTCTAAGTGGCCAGTTATTGCATCCTTTATAATAGATTCCAGCATTTTCCCAACTACTGATGTGAGGCTAACAGGTCTGTAGTTCCCCGTTTTCTCTCTCCCTCCTTTCTTAAATAGTGGAGTTACATTTGCTATCCTCCAATCTGCAGGAACCGTTCCAGAATCTATAGAATTTTGGAAGATGACAACCAATGCGTCCACTATCCCAATGGCCACCTCTTTCAAAACCCTAGGATGTAGGTTATCTGGTCCTTGGGACTTATCGACTTTTAGTCCCATTAATTTTGCTAGTACTGTTTTTTTACTAATAATAATTTCTTCAAGTTCCTCATTCTCGCCACACCCCTGGTTTTTTCATATTTCTGGGAGGTTTTTTGTGTCTTCCTTCGTGAAGACAGAAACAAAAAGTATGTATTTAATTTCTCTGCCATTTCCTCATTCCCCATTATAAATTCCTCCGTCTCTGACTGTAAAGGACCTACATTTACCTTCGCCAGTCTTTTCCTTTTCACATACCTATAGAAGCTTTTACAATCCGTTTTTATATTTTTTGCTAGTTTGTGCTCATATTCCATTTTCCCTTTCTTTATCAATTTCTTGGTCCCCCTTTGCTGATTTCTAAAAAGATCCCAATCCTCAGGCTGACCACTTTTTCTAGCAACTTTATAAGCTTCCTCCTTTGACTTAATACTAGCTTTAATTTCTTTTGTTAGCCATGGTTGGATCACTTTTCCTTTTGGGTTTTTATGCCCTAGAGGAATATATGTTTGTTGCAAATTATGCATTATTTCCTTGAATGTTAGCCATTGTATGTCCACCTTCATACCTTTTAGTGTAGTCTCCCAATCTACTATGGCCAACTTGTCCCTCATACCCTTGTAGTTTCCTCTGTTTAGATGGAAGACCTTAGTTTCAGATTGGACTACATCACTCTCAAACTTAATGTAAAATTCAATCTTATTATGGTCACTTGTCCCTAAAGGCCCCTTTACTACAAGATTATTGATTAGCCCTTTCTCATTACACAGTACCAGATCCAGAATAGCCTGTCCCCTGGTTGGTTCCTCCACATACTGATCCAGGAAACCATCTCGCATGCATTCCAAGAATTTGTCCTCCACACCATTAGTGGTAATTTGATTTGCGCAGTCAATATGTAGATTAAAGTCCCCCATGATTACCATATTGCCCTTGTTACATGCACTTCTAATTTCTTGATTGATACTGTGCCCTACATTACCACTACTGTTTGGTGGCCTATACACAACTCCCACCAAAGTTTTCCGATGAATCCATTCAAACAAGCCACAGTGCAGTTTCCTCAGAGCCTGAAGACGTTATATATAGGTCCATCTAACACTTGGCACTGAATGAACGATTGTTAAAACATCAAACCAAGCAGCACAGCAACGCTGAAGTTTGTCTTATGATGGCTGTCCATCATCGTTCCAGATGTGCACTTGGATCAATGGAAGATTCCAGAAAAATTGATTGCAATGCATTTCCATTACAAGAATGCCTGAGCCAAAATGAATAACATCATGGGAGAAATGTTCAACTCCTTGATGGTGGAATACCATCAATATTCACTACAGAGGGCTCCATACTTCAAATTTGGCACCAGTGGAAATGCAGCCAGGGTAACATAATGAAGGGACAGCTGAGTTTTAACATTGTTTCCCTGCAGCTTTGCAATAGTCCTTTCTACGGTTTTTGTTAGTGGGGACATCTTCTCGTGGCTGCAGTGACAGAACAATGTGCACCTATGAGATGATTAACCCCCATCCCCATCCGTTATAATTTACTGTACTCTTTATCCAAGATTAGCCTTTACTTCATAGAATTTGAGAAACAGAGGTAAAGAGCTAGGATTAGCAAAGTGAAAAAGTGTAAAAGAGAAGCTAAGATCAGTCACAAATTTATAATAAGTGACACCAAGCCTGGATTTTAAAAACCTGATAAATGTAGGAGCAACAAAAAAACTGAGGTAGATAAGAAGTTCAACAATTTTGGGGCCCTGGCAAAGAATGAGTTAAAGGGTGAGGCGTCTCACCCAAGACTGGAGTTCGGACAAGCGATGTGACAACACAGAGACAATGGAAGAGTTGAGAGAGGTGATGGAGGGGTGAAGATGGGTGTTGTCAGCGTACATGTGAAAGTTGACCCCTTGTCTGTGGATAATGCCACCAAGAGGCAGCATGTAGATGAGGAAGAGGAGGATACCTAGGATAGTTCATTGGGGGAGTCTAGAGCTAATAGTGCAGGGGCAAGAAGAGAAGTCTTTGTTAGAGATGATCTAGGTATGATTGGATAAATAAGAGTGGAACCAAGCAAGGACAGTCCCACTGAGCTGGACAATGGAGGAGAGGTTATGGTCTAGGATGGTACAGTTGACTGTGCTAAACGAGGAGGGATAATGCATCACAGGGACAATCATAGAGGATATAATTTCTGATTTTGGTTAAGGCTATTTCGGAGCTGTAGCAGGGGCGGAAACCTAATTGGAGAGATTTAGACATCCTTAGAGCTGCCACATCTTCAGGATGGCCTGCAGAGCAGCGAACCCATCCCAGATGGTGCCTCAGTGGTTAGCTGTGGACTCCTCCAGTTGGCCAAAGAAATGTTGCACATTCTGAGAGACTGTCTGCAGTTCCCCATATTGATACGTGCTAAGCAAGCATCCTCTTTTAAAAAGCAAGACCCATGAGATTGGGGTCCATAGGCTTTACAGTAAAGGTTGACCTCTATGACCCTCCACCCGTGAATGTGTAAGGGATTCCTGACCCTGCGTGTCTCGCAGCCTGTGAGATTCACGCGGCTCTGTGCAGCCTGTGCGTCAGTGCGGGTCTAGGCCTGGTTGCCTGTTCTGGTCTCCAGCCAGTCTGGGAACACTAGACACACCTGTGAGTGGTTCGAATCACTCTCCCTTACGGTTCTAGACACTGGACTTAGATGCGAGAGCAGTAATGGAGATAAAACTCATGTAGACTCGGTTTGAATGGTACGAAATGGAAAATCTTTATTGCATGATACTTAAAATTATGAAATACATGTCATAAGCACAGATTAATGACAGTACAATCTTACAAACAGTTATATAGTCGATCTTAGGGAAACGAGGAACGAACGGCACAACGTAAATAGGGGCACACATTACAAATATCCTTAATCTTTAAACCCTCCCCTATCAATATCTATCCTAAACTAGCTTCGTAGGATCTCGAGACTCATGCTCACCACTCGTGATAACTCGGAGAAATTCCGAATAGCTGATCGGATGTTTTTCACCGCAGCACCCACGTGTCGGTCAGGAGATCTCCTGGTCCCACTTGTTTACTTGCTTCTGCTGCTTCGGCTAGTAGGCTGGACCGTCTGCTGTGATGAAGACCTCTGTTGGTTGGTTTCACGTACCAGTCTCCTTAGACACAGTCCCGTTATCGTCGATGCAATATGTTTTGTTAGAAGTTTAAAGAAAACTTCCTGGCGAGAAACTTGGCTGATCGACCTACAGGCGCGGTCGGGGTTTACTGACCGTGGCGATGGATATGGTCTTCTTCTCTTCTCCTCTCATCTCATCTCATCTCATCTCATCTCGGGCCTTTGGTTCCGCTGCCAGTTACCAACATAGGTCTTCGTTACGCGACACGAGGTAGATCCGAACGGATCAGAAAGTTCAACAGTCTTTTCAGAAGAGGCAACAGGCAAGCAGAAGCCCAACTACGAGTACACAGGAGCAGCCACGAGGTTACGAATCGACCGGATAAAACACAGGAGCAAACGAGCGAACGCAGGAGCAAGAGCAAGAGAGAGAATGGACGGTTTGGAGCCTGCAATTATAGTGCAAAAATCTTCCGTTTCCCGCCCAACTATAATGTCCATTCTTTTGTTTAGGGTTTGGCGCCCAAATGTCTTGTATGGGTGATCTCCGTTCTTAATGGGTTTCGGGGCTACTCATGAATGTTTGAGTACCTGTTAATATTTCTCCCATTGTTAAATCGGTCGGTGTTCTCCCTGGAGGGGTTTGGGGCTTCCAAGTGTCCTGTATAACTACCTGCTAACGGCTCTCTCATCGTAGAGTCGTTGGGAGTTTACATATTAATGTCCTTTGGATGGGCCCTTGAGTACTCGGTACAATGGCTTTCCTTTGTACCTGGGAGACCGATTCCAGTATCTATGTTTATACTGCAAACCCATAATGTCTCGTGTATTATCTTCACTGTGCTGAATCGTTATCGATCTTGCACAAATGTTTAATGGAACGCCATCTTGTCTGCCTGTTGAAAAGTCTAGAATGTTCTGTCACGAGGTGCGGCGGCCATTTTACAGGCTGCTTGTGTCCAATTTAAACCTGCCAGCATTCTGCTGAAATAAAAGCTGTTTGAACGAAACTTTGTGTTTTCTCCTTATTAATCAAATCGCGATATATTGCGAATTCTACAGTCCCTCCTGTTGATGCGAATAACTCCGCTTATCGTATCAAAAATCACAGTGGTGAGCAATCTTATCTCGATTTCACTCCGAATCCAGTAAATTAATCCCATAATTTTTAACTTAACTAGGGTCTCTGTGTCGTCCTTATTTCCCAAGAAAATCACATTTTATATCACCGTAGGCATCATTTGCCCTTAAACTTACACCACTTGTTTTCCTTCCCGGCGTAACCAGGCCGATACCTCACGCATCACCTGTATATTTGTCTTTTATTCAGGGAAAGGAAAAAACAAAACCCAAAACCAAACAATCAACACCATCACCAAAATAATCAAACCCCAACTCTTAAAACATGTCGAGTTTCCAACGTATTTACAATGAGTACAAACTTCCGCGGCGCACGCGGCGAGCGGGAGTGACGCCATTTTCCGATTACACGGTGCTCTCATCGTGCACGCGCACGTAACGTTCTCGCCACTCTCCCGTGTTTTCATGCTTGGTGAGGCGCTTGTCTCTTTTACAATGTATGACCAATAGGTACACTACAATAAACACTTGACAGACGACTAAAATGTGGGAGGCTATTCTGATCCATGAAGGCACTTCAATATTCGTGAACAGATTCCACCACGGTGGAACCACTATGTCCAGAATGTCTGTTCCTATTTCGACAGTTTTCTGCTCTAATGTATAAAAATGTTTCTGTGATACCGCGACGGCTTTCAGAAGTTTGGTTAAATGCTCAGGGAGAGGGGGAATGAGGTATCCAAAATGCGCGACAAATCGCTGCAAGTCGGTGAAATTCTCTTTTACTGTGAGATGAACAGTGGATGGTTCAGGGATTGGGATAATTCGCTGTTGTGCTACTTGAACTTCAGCCCTGGGTTTAAAACAGAAACTGCTGTCACTCACCGGACACCGGCTACGGTTTCCATGCTGGTAGTGTTGCGCTGCAGTGGTAACACAATATGTTCCACCCCCGATGTATGCTACCTGCGGAGGCACATGATCTTGTGCCATTGCCTCCATGGTGCAATTCATGGACTTGGCGCCAGCCGTTCTGAACCCGCACTGTGGTGTTAAAAAGGCATTCAAGTGCTGGGGGCACAGTATTATGTGTGCTCCCCTGCCACGACAACCAGAGAGATCTGTACCTGTCATCGTTTGCTCCCAGCGGATGACGTAAGGTGGAACTGCTGCATAACGAATGTGGGCTCCCCCCTGAATGACACCAATGTTCTCTACCCGATACACCGGGGCGGGCTTTGCTGTGTTGCCCAAAACCGGCATGCGTAATACTATTCCCATAATAGTATGGTTTGAACGTCCGCAGTCCACGGGGACTGGGTAAGCTTCTGAAGCTAGCCTGAGCTGGCACGGACTTAATGCGTTCTGAAAAGGGTGGAGCGCCCGCAGGTGTTTGTTACTTATCCAGGACGGAACCAAACCTTGTTTTAAATCCTCCAAATTACTGCGGCCCTCGCCCAGTAACCACGCCCCGTAAAGCACGCACACCTCGTTCTGCGCAGCTTGATCGGATGCATTCCGATCTTCCCTGATCAGGGCATTTACCGTACGCGCATGTTTCTCCAGCTCTGCTATAATTTCCTTTAAATGGAGAGTCATGGCTTGGTCCTCGTGTAGACCTGACCCTACCACTTTATTCTCATCTGTTAGAATGTCTTTTAACTGTGTTTTTAAACCATTAATCTGGGTCTGCAGCTCCACACTGTCTAGAGCGTTGACCACAGATGTCCCTGTGTTAAAAGCAGTGAACGCATCGTTCACCAAACCCCTTCTTTGCCTCCCTACTTGATCCAAAACTTCCTGCGGTGCGGTGTACAAACTTGTCTTATCAATTTCTGCAAAATCAAACTCGTAAAATTGTCTGAACATCTTGGTCAACAGGACCTGATACAACTGTTCCGTCTTTTTGGGGCACCACTCTGGTAACCGCACCTCAGTGAGATTTAAAATCACCGAGGCCACCGCGTAATGTACCCCCTGAAATAGTATCTGGTCTGTGGGGACCAGTACCAAACCGTTCCCGGGTCCCTTACTAGTTTTAGGGCACCCTTCTTCCTCAGCTAGAACCACCGGAATCGTGGGCGGGGCTTTGCGTGGGCGCGTAATGAGCTCAGTGGCATTTACTGGGATCGGGGAGAATGGGGCTCCGCACCCCCTGGTGCTCGCATCCCACCTCATCCCCTGTCCGTTATCCTGCCATTGATTAATAAAAAATATGGAGATGCCTTTGGGGCAAACGTACTTTGACCCCCACATACATACATAAATCCCCTCATCCGGTTCCCACCATTTGTCCCAACAGACTTTCACTTGTCCGTCTGTCCCCGTAATTGTCCGATGGGTATTATTACCCAGTCGTTCCCACTCGACCGAAGAGTTTCTCATAGTTTTGCTCAGCTTTCGCAGCCACCACCATCGGCTCAATGGGACATTCCCACTACAGGTCAAACAAATCCGTTTGCCGACGGTGACGCTGATCCTGGGTGCGATGATCCTTACTTTGGGGCACATTAAAGAAGTCTCTTTGTAGGCAAACCCCGATGTGCTGGAATACTCCGTTGAGTTCGTTCCCAGCCATCCTGGCCACCTTCCCTTGTGGAAATAGGTGCTGGTCCCCTCTGCCTTCCGTCTTCCGGTCCCATCCACCGCGATGGGGGCCGTGTCCCCGGAACATCCAAACACCACGACATCCTTGGTGTGGCCTCGATAGGCCAATCCACATCCGATTGCCACGAGCAATACTAGAATTCGTTCCATCCTTCCTTGGTTCCTGTGATCAGATAGAATGAGGTAGCCAGCCTCGCAAAAGTCTCTGGCTTTTGTGAAGGGTGAGCGGGTCCCCTGACCTCGCCTCACGTAAACTTCAACGTTCGCTGAATAAACTTCAACTAAACCTAATTTTAAAGCTCCCATCATTTTATCGTTTTCTGTTAAAAACACTACAAACTTAACCTTATTAAAAAAAACTATAAACTTAACCTTGAACTATAAACTTAAAACTTAAAACTAATAACTTTACAGTGCCGCCCGTTCTCAGGGCGGCCCCTTTAAATTCTGAGAAGGCTGCTGCGAGCTCTTCCCGACGGTGGGAGGGCACTGACCCTTCCCTCTGATCTGCCGCAGCCTGTTGCTGCGCTGACCCTTCCCTCTGATCTGCCGCAGCCTGTTACTGCTGCGATGTGGCCGGTCTGTACCCGGGTTATCTTAACCTGAAGTCTACGCCTTGGGGCAGTCTGGGGACATGACCACATCCTCATGGGCTGGGGTTCTCTACTTGACCTACGGGGAGTTGCTATGGGCGGGGGTTCCGTGACGGACGGACCGGGTTCCGAGACCTCCAACGGGATGACCTGGGGTTCCATCACAGTCGCCGGCTCCGCCTCCGCTGACTCCGCCTCCCTAACCTCGGGGCTGGCAGTTCGTGGCTCCGCCCTGCTCGGCCCAGCAGGCGGCCCTTCACTCGTGATCTCTGCCTCCCCTGAGGACTGGACGTTCAAGGCGGGCGGCCACATCTCTGGGAGCCACATTGGTACTCTCTGTGCTCCTATAGCGGCTGGCCCTGCCTCCTCTAGCTCCTCCCTCCTGTCCTCGGGACCTGCAGCTTGTGTGTCCACCCTGTGTGGATCTCTACCTATAGGCCCCATTCCCCCCAGACCGTTCCTCAGGAACCACCCGTCATCATCACTATGCTCATCTGCACTATCCTCATCTGACCAGGGTACCCTGGGTTCTTCCTCATCTAACCCCCAACTCCAGAAAAACGCTGCATGATCGTCCGGGATGTCCCTTCCCCTGATGCAAGCTGCTATGCCTGCCTGTGTGCCTTGTGGTCCTACCTGGGGCTGTGCTTTCCCATTGGCGGGATTTACCCCTGTAGTTTTCCCCTGCGCACCCGGCTGGTACAGTTTGCATTGGTTTGCATCCTCATACTCCCGGCTTTTGGCTACCCTGTAGGCTGCTTTTATCTCACTAAGCTGCGCTTCTAGCCTGAGCACGTCTAACTTTCCCATTGCTCGGGCGTTCTCCTCCCGCAGGGCCTGCTCTCTAAGCTGCCCTTCCAGCCCATCTATTTTCCCTATTAAGCGGGCGTTCTCCTCCCGCAAGGCCTGCTCTTTTAACCTGGCCTCCTCACCGCAGACCCCCTCCTGTGCGTGTCTTTTAAAAGGACACAGGTAGGCAGGCTGCGTGGGCTCTAGTCATTGGGTACTATTAGACGGTCCTGCGGCACCTACGGGGCCGGTTGCGACCGCCACCTGTCCACGCGCATTCAAAACCAGCTTGCGCATGGCTCCTAACACTGCTTCGAGGTCGTCGGGAGGGGTGGGTGCCTTGGCTTCCTTAGCCGGGACAGGCGCCTGGGCTCGGACCGCGGGATTTTTATCCTTGGAATCCTTCCAAGGGTTCCTGCAGTGCTTGCGCCAGTGCCCTGTCTTCCCACACCCGTAACAAGCATTACTGGCTTGTGGGACGCGATTTCCCTCCTGATGCCACTCCTTTTGAGCCGGGGCTGCGGGTCGTACCTCATGTACTCTTCCCTTAAAGGGACGTGTCGTCATACCCCTTATATTACGATAACCTAACGTGAGTCGATTCAAGACCGACTCTTCCGTAAGGTTGAGGTCATTGGGATCGAACCAGGCTTTTGCCTGCTCTCTAACGGCTGGTAAACTGTTGGCTATTATGCACCTAAGCCAATGAGTTAGAGCGGCGCCTTCCACATCTTCGCGCTCGGGCGCACCTAGACAGCTGCGCTCATATACTGGCCACAGCCTGTCGGCAAAAACCTTCGGGGGTTCTCCCTCCATCTGCACTGTCTGTCCCACTCTAGCAAACGGACCTCCGTCGTTCGCCCCCAACACTTCTAGGACCTCATTTTTTAATTCCTCATAACTTTTGTTTCCCCTCTTGCTCTCGCCTGAGAGACACTGAAGGACCGAGCTGTCTAATGAGAACAGCAGCATTTTTGCTGTCTCCCCATCATCGCAGCCGTTAATGGCTGCGGCTTGCTCAACTTCCCTGAAATGTACGGAAGGGTCGTCTATCTCGGTCAGCTTCCGTACGTGATTTATCATAGCTCTCAGCTGATGTGAACTGTGAGGCAACACCAGCTGTCCGAGGAGATCCCCCGGTTCTTCCCCACCGTTTCTGCTTGGGCCCCTTTTAATACCCGTTACTGGATACAACGATCCCTTTTCTGCTTCCTTTTCAATGGGCTTTTTCGTTTCTTCCATTGCTTCCTCCCTAACCCAGGTTTCTGAATAGCTGGGTGGCGCGGAGGGCGCAGTGGCTACTACTTCTTCTGCTTTACTTGGTGGGGATTTTCTAAATCTCTCATTTACTAGCGGCTGGTGCGCCGACGGATTGATAAGGCACACCATGCCGTTCGCATTGTTCACGGCCTTTTTGAGGCTCTCTATCTCCCTTTGGCAGGCGCTATGGTCGGCTCCCTGAAACTTATCCTCAAGGGCCAACTTATACGCCGACCTAACCCCCATTAAGCTCTCTTCTTGAGTTCTTATCTGGGCAGCTTGGCGGTTACATCTTTCCTTTAACCTGCTCTCATTCAATTTTGCCTCAGTGACCTGGCACTCGAGATAATCTATCCTTGTCTTAAGGTGACTGGAGACTTCCTGGCTTTCCTGGTGTAACTCATTTAAATTCTTAATGAGCACCTCCCCTCCAGAAACCTTCTCCTCCATTTCTCCCTCTAAATGACTGATTCGAGCTGTTAGCGCTGTAATGGTCTGGTTTGAAATCTGAACCTGCCTTTTGTAGCACATAAGCCAGACTGCTTTCTCAACTGTCTTTTTATGTTCCTTACTATCTGTCCACCTTTCAGCTGCCTCTAGTGGGCTCTTATCCGCTAACAATTCACTTATCCACTTCTTAGTTAGATTAACCTTTCCAAACACATAATCCGCTATCTTTTCCTGCATAACATTTCGTACAGTCATTCCAAAATCTAACACACTACCCTCTCGCTGCCAGTGTCCTGCCGCGGTCGCCATTTTCTGTAAGGGATTCCTGACCCTGCGTGTCTCGCAGCCTGTGAGATTCACGCGGCTCTGTGCAGCCTGTGCGTCAGTGCGGGTCTAGGCCTGGTTGCCTGTTCTGGTCTCCAGCCAGTCTGGGAACACTAGACACACCTGTGAGTGGTTCGAATCACTCTCCCTTACGGTTCTAGACACTGGACTTAGATGCGAGAGCAGTAATGGAGATAAAACTCATGTAGACTCGGTTTGAATGGTACGAAATGGAAAATCTTTATTGCATGATACTTAAAATTATGAAATACATGTCATAAGCACAGATTAATGACAGTACAATCTTACAAACAGTTATATAGTCGATCTTAGGGAAACGAGGAACGAACGGCACAACGTAAATAGGGGCACACATTACAAATATCCTTAATCTTTAAACCCTCCCCTATCAATATCTATCCTAAACTAGCTTCGTAGGATCTCGAGACTCATGCTCACCACTCGTGATAACTCGGAGAAATTCCGAATAGCTGATCGGATGTTTTTCACCGCAGCACCCACGTGTCGGTCAGGAGATCTCCTGGTCCCACTTGTTTACTTGCTTCTGCTGCTTCGGCTAGTAGGCTGGACCGTCTGCTGTGATGAAGACCTCTGTTGGTTGGTTTCACGTACCAGTCTCCTTAGACACAGTCCCGTTATCGTCGATGCAATATGTTTTGTTAGAAGTTTAAAGAAAACTTCCTGGCGAGAAACTTGGCTGATCGACCTACAGGCGCGGTCGGGGTTTACTGACCGTGGCGATGGATATGGTCTTCTTCTCTTCTCCTCTCATCTCATCTCATCTCATCTCATCTCGGGCCTTTGGTTCCGCTGCCAGTTACCAACATAGGTCTTCGTTACGCGACACGAGGTAGATCCGAACGGATCAGAAAGTTCAACAGTCTTTTCAGAAGAGGCAACAGGCAAGCAGAAGCCCAACTACGAGTACACAGGAGCAGCCACGAGGTTACGAATCGACCGGATAAAACACAGGAGCAAACGAGCGAACGCAGGAGCAAGAGCAAGAGAGAGAATGGACGGTTTGGAGCCTGCAATTATAGTGCAAAAATCTTCCGTTTCCCGCCCAACTATAATGTCCATTCTTTTGTTTAGGGTTTGGCGCCCAAATGTCTTGTATGGGTGATCTCCGTTCTTAATGGGTTTCGGGGCTACTCATGAATGTTTGAGTACCTGTTAATATTTCTCCCATTGTTAAATCGGTCGGTGTTCTCCCTGGAGGGGTTTGGGGCTTCCAAGTGTCCTGTATAACTACCTGCTAACGGCTCTCTCATCGTAGAGTCGTTGGGAGTTTACATATTAATGTCCTTTGGATGGGCCCTTGAGTACTCGGTACAATGGCTTTCCTTTGTACCTGGGAGACCGATTCCAGTATCTATGTTTATACTGCAAACCCATAATGTCTCGTGTATTATCTTCACTGTGCTGAATCGTTATCGATCTTGCACAAATGTTTAATGGAACGCCATCTTGTCTGCCTGTTGAAAAGTCTAGAATGTTCTGTCACGAGGTGCGGCGGCCATTTTACAGGCTGCTTGTGTCCAATTTAAACCTGCCAGCATTCTGCTGAAATAAAAGCTGTTTGAACGAAACTTTGTGTTTTCTCCTTATTAATCAAATCGCGATATATTGCGAATTCTACAAATGTCGGGCTCCCCATGTTCCACCCTGCACCCTCCTGTACACTGATGCTGAATGCATTACCCTCTGCATCTCTTCATTTTATATCTAACTCCCGTCTCCTCCCCAGATGGAAATTTCCAGCTGATTCATGCTAAGAAAAAGGGTAAGACAGTATTTGCAAGGCCTGATTCACTTCTCTGCCACCTCTGCTTCTTTATTGCTGTCAGTCATCTACAGAAAGAGAAGAGGACAATATTTTCTAAATGGTGGGAGATAAACAGAGTTCCATACACACTCACATTAGTGTCTGTCTGCAGGAAAGTTATGTGAAAAGAAAACAGAAAAGTACCTGAAAATATACAGTAGGTTCATAAGTTCTGAAAAGAGAAAAACAGACCATCACCCTGCCAGAACTGTGTTCTGATGCTAAGTCTACACCCAAATTTTGTTTTTATTCATTCGCAGGATGTGGGCATCGCTGGCAAGGCCAACATTTATTGCCCATCCCTAATTGCCCTTGAAAAACTGAGTGGCTGGCTGGGCCATTTCAGAGGGCAGTTAAGAGTCAACCACACTGCTGTGGGTCTGGAGTCACATATAGGCCAGACCAGGTAAGGACAGCAGATTTCCTTCCCTAAAGGACATTAGTGAACCAGATGGGTTTTTATGATAATCTGGTAGCTTCATGGTCACCATTACTGATACTAGCTTTTTATTCCAGATTTATTTAATTACTGAATTTAAATTCCCCAGCTGCCGTGCTGGGATTTGAACTCATTAGTCCAGGCCTACTGGATTATTAGTTCCAGTAACATAACCACTACGTTATCGTTCCCTTGTCAAATGTCAAACTGCTTCCCCTCCTCCCAGATACCAACAAATCCATCCTCAACAGCAACCCTACTGTAAAGAAAATGGGGGATGTTGCTCAAATCTGCAGCTACTAAAGTCAGTGCTCAGACCCGAAGATTGCAGAGTACCCAAGAGAAAGATAAAAATACTATTCCTGAATACTGGGTTGAGCACGTTTGGAACCGTGTAGAAAGCTATAGGTCAGTGTGGAAATGGGAGGGGAAGTTAATAGTAGCCAGCTGCAGGAGGTCAGATTCAATCCTGTGGATAGAATGGGGATGTTTGACAGAACAGTCGCATTGAACCGCGGTGTTTCATTGGGCTCAGTCCACGCCAGGCAATTGATTTACCACCTAAGCCATAAGGGGCACCTTACTCTGTCAACAATCATCTTTCAACATTCGACCACTTTTGCTTGGAGCAAAAGGCTAGTCATGGAAAATAGATTATACAGTCATATAGTTCAACTAGTAGCCACTTGATTGTATGCAACAAGAATGCATTTTTCAAATGCATTAATGAAACAGTACAGGGGTAAATTAGCCCTAGAAATTCGATGGCACTGTGTCCGTTTCACAGGCATTAAACAGGTGCCTAAGCGTCCAATATTGCAGCTGGCATTCCACACCAGTAGTACACTGCCCTCCATATTGGTAAAGGCTCCTGCATAGATGTCCAGGGCATATGCAAATAGGGAACCTAATGCCTGTTTGAGGCCCCTGATGCAAAATGTGTTTGTCACTGACCTTAGTATGTGCCATGCAAGCTGTGGTTACTATTCTTAGGCACTTGGCAGCCAAACCAATGGTCTTTAATGGGACTGCTGGAAGCTGCCTCTGGAAAGATATATTTTAATATGTTATCTTGTCTTACTGTTGAGCCATAATTTTAATATTTAATATATATACTTTTCATTGGCCAGCATGATAAACATGTTTTGCATCTATGCCTTCTCACATACGGTTGAATCCATTGTGAGTTCCACTACTGGAATCTTGTTATGAGTAATAATGATTTGGGGTTCTGTCAGTGTATACCAGAGGAACAAAGTGATAATGAAATCTGCTCCTTGTCTCTAACTTTATACTTAAGTCTATTAGGGAGAAAAATTCATCCCCTCAGCACCTCCCATTAGCGCCAGTAGATGGCACTAATGGGGCACTAGACCAGTATCGCTGGGGCGCGGCGAATCCAGTGCCACACGCCAAATCCGGTCCCCCCTTAGCGCCGCCGGTAAGAGGTATCGCCAGGAACGTCAACGCCAGGTAGATCGTGACGTCAGTGAGTGTGCAACGCTCACGGACCACCCGATTTGCAAAATTGATTCTCGCCGCTTACCTCACCAGCTGGAGTAAACACCGACAGGGAGAGCTGGCAT
This sequence comes from Squalus acanthias, assembly GCA_030390025.1. Taxonomy (NCBI): domain Eukaryota; kingdom Metazoa; phylum Chordata; class Chondrichthyes; order Squaliformes; family Squalidae; genus Squalus; species Squalus acanthias. Next base: position 96,744,934 of record CM059433.1, read on the forward strand.
GCAGCACCAGGAAGCTGGCTCCAGGGACATTATTTAAAGGGAACATCAGTACTCACTCGCAGCTGTCAGGTTAGTGCAGTTTCAGTGGTATTTTTTGTTACTTTCACCCACTGTAACAGTTTCATTCAGTAACTTGAAGGTTCCTTTGTATCAGGAGTCTTTTGGCAACTAAAAGATAGTTACATTTATTCTTCAAAGATTCAAACTGCTACACTTGGTAACATTAATGGGGGCTGTACTGGCATGCCACCTCACCCTCCAGGATCTATGGCAGAGGGAGCGTAGGCAGCGAGAAATGCGCAGAGGGAAGAGAGGGTCATCAGGGCTCTCAACAGGAAGCCTTACCTTCCGAGGGTATTCCGAGAGCAATTCTCTTACCTTCAATTAAGCAAGGCGCAGTGTGTGCGAATGCTTCACTTCACCAAGGAGGTGGTCACAGAACTCTGCCACGTCCTCCAACCAGAACTCCAGCCTCAGACCAGGGTGACCACGGCTCTCCCAGTGGCAGTCAAGGTCACTGTGGCCCTCAATTTCTTCACCAGTGGATCCTTCCAGTCTGCAACAGGAGACATAGCTAACATCTCACAGTTTGCCGTCCATTACTGCATCCAGGAGGTTACTGAGGCTCTCTACAGCAGGAGAAGGGATTACATTGGCTTCCCAATCACCAGAGAGAAGCAGGACAAGTGTGCATGTGGCTTTGCCAGGATAGCGGGCTTCCCCATGGTGCAGGGAGGTCATCAACTGCACCCATGAGGCTTTGCGGGAACCGCATAACAATCCTGAAACTGCAAAGGCTACCACTCACTGAATGTGCAGTTGGTGTGTGACCGCAGACAGCAAATCCTTAATGTCAATGCCCACTATCCTGGCAGCAGCCATAATGCCTTCAGCCTGCGCCAGCCCGATGTGTCAGCACTCTTCCAGCCACCGCATCAAGCTCGAGGGTGGCTGCTCGGAGACAAGGGCTATCTGCTCCCCACCTGGCTGATGACTCTCCTTGCAACCCCAACATTCATGCCCAGCACTCATATAATGAGAGCCATGCCACCTCAGGAACATCATCGAGCAGACCATTGGCTTATTGAAGCAACAGTTCCACTATCTTGGCTGCTCGGGAGGAGCCCTCCAGTACTCACCAGAGTGGGTGTCCTATTTCATGGTGGTCAGCTGCATGCTGCACAACTTGGCCATCATGAGGGTGCAGCCCTTGCCAGCAGGGATTGTGGGATCACCTCAGGAGGAGGATGAGGCAGAGGAGGATGAGGAGGAGGACGAGGAGGAAGAGGACGAGGAGGAGGAGGAACAAGAGGGAGGGCGGAGGCAGCGAGACAATCGGCCTTCTGGACGGGCTGTCCATGACTGGCTCATCAGACTCCGATTCACGTGAATGAAACCCCAGATCCCCGTAGCTCACCACATATCACATGAATTCTAATAATTAATGACCCTTGTGCCTGCAATAGCTGTCATTGTGTGCAAGGTGCGAGACATGTGTGTGAGTGTTGTTAGGTGGAGATTGTTGGTGGGTGAGTGCTGGGGGTGTGGTGCTTTGGGCAGTGTGTGAAGATTGTGGTACAGATGGTGGTATGTAGCATTTGTTGAAGCATTCACTCACCCTGACCACCGAGTGAGGTCGTTAAATTTCTTCCTGCACTGTGTGTGGGTCCTGGGGACCACAGTGCTGCCTGAGACATGCTTTGATACCTCCCTCCACATGGCGCAGAAGACTTGTGGTGAGGGCCTCTTGCCACTTGCCGGGTAGAGCACCGACCTCCGTCTCTCCACAGCGAAGACCAATGCCTCCAATGCTTCATCGGAGAATCTGCGGGCTCTCTTGCTGGGGTGTGGACCTACCATGAGCACACCTGGTTCAGTCCTGCGGCTCCTTCTCCTTGTTTTGCTTCTGCTTCTGCTTGCTGAAGCAGCTGCACAGCCAGCAATGCTGAGAATGAGGTGCTGCAGCATCAATGAACCTCCCCTTTAAGTAGTGAAAAATGCCTATGGCAATGATGAGTTGCAATTAGACTGCACCCAATATTGGTCCACCCTTTAAGTGTTATGCCAATGAGCTTGGGTTTTAAGACTTGATTTAGGACTCCAATCATTTTATTGAGCAATGAGCATGAATTTTTCATACAGTCTAAAGCATTTGTGCCTGGCGCTAATTCTTCAACTTTTCTACTGACACCGCCCATTCCTTGGCTAGAACGAATTTCTAGCCCTTAGATATTAAAGAGAAGAGCATGAACATTCATCATCAACAATTGCGTGCATTCTTATAGCAACCTTCACATAGAAAAATGTCTGAGAATACTTTACATGGGAGTATAGGTTATGAAGTCTGCAAACCAAATTACTAAGAAATCCACCCTAAGTAGATTTTCCATTTACCTGATATGGCACGCACAAGTGTCAGCTTGGCTCAGTGATAGCACTCTTGTCTCTAAGTCAGAAGGTTGTAGATGCTGAGACTTAAGCACATAATCTAGATGACACTGCAATGCAATACTTTGTATTATATTATTGAAGGTGCTGTCTTTCAAATTAAACATTAAAGCAAGGTCCTTTGCATCTGTTCAAGAGGACATAAAAGATGCCATGGCACGACTTGAAGAAGAATACGGTGTTCTCCTGATGTCACAACCAACACTAATCCCTCAATTAAGACAGACTAACTGGCTATTATTGTTTGTGATGTCTTGCTATGTGTAAATTGGTTGCTGTGCACACCTGTATAACAATGGCTACAGTTCAAAAATAATTAATTAGCTGTGAAATGCTTTGGGGTGCTCTGAAGAATTTGAGCGCTAAATCAGGCGCTACACGCCTCTCTTAAGGCGCAAACGTCGGGGAGCGAGGCACTACCTCAGAACGCTACCGAAGCTCAGGTGATGTCAGTTACCATGGAAGCCAGACAGACTGGTGCCACCCAGGTCTTAAAGGGGAGGGTCCATCTTGCTGGCCAGCCACACCCTGCTCATTGCAGCCTTGAATCTCGGCCTGGAGAGACCTCAAAAGCAATTGTGTTGGAAACACTAATGGATAGGCCCAGGGAAAGAGCTCAGCGCTTAGGAACCTCAAAAGTGGTGCTGAGGGCCAAAGCTCCTTAGGACAGTGTTAAAACTAAAAATTTTGCCGACAAGAAAAGGTAGGAAGCGCCCGCCTTTAACTATCGCTCCCCCAGCCCCTTCCCGACTTGAAAACGTTCCCCTCTACCTGTCGTTCCTAGCGGCAGGCGCTAAGGCAGGGGGGCGCGACTCAATATCCAGTCCGGGGTGCTACCGGGGTGTTACACGCTCAACTGACGTCACGATCTGCGGATGCAGGATATCGTGGCGGTAGTGGTTAGCGCCGCCGCAGAATGACTGGTCAATTTTGCGAGCGGCGCTAAAATCGCCGCGCTCAGGGTGCTAAATTCCTAGCCCCCCGTTAGCGCCCCCGGAGGCACTAACAGGAGGCGCTAACCAACAGAATTTTTCCCCCAAATGGTGTTATTTCAAATTAACGTGCTTTCTTTACCTCCCTGTAGAAACCCCACTTACCTAAGCTGAGAAAAATTAGGACCTCAAGTGTACTTATGGGTACCAATTGACTAAAACTGTGCCGGTTTCCACAACACAGCAACAGTGAGCTTGTCCATCAAGGAGCGTACTGCCCATTACAACATTGGCCTACAGCATTATCTAAAGCCGAGTAAGAAGAGCCCCAATCCCCAGTAATAGCTCTACCATTCTAGGTCCCATCAGTGTGTAAGACTTTTCCTTTTGGGATGTCACAGGTTTAAGATTCTGACCCGAGAATTATAATTGAGCAATTGACACAAACACGGATTCCGACTTAACTCAACTTTATTGAGATGTTAGAGATCAAAGGTTACAATACAATGTCAAAACTAAACTGGTTGCAATACAATGCCCGTTAACACCAACATATGTTGCAGATAGGATATACATACGATCATCCATGGATGGTCAGTTCGTGTTGATTGTAGGTTCTTTGGGCTGACCGACCAAGTCACATCCCTCTTCCGACTGTAGCCCTATCCTCGTGGGCGAGATGACTGGCCAGGCCACCTCTTCCGACTGCAGTCCAGTTATCTTTTTGGGCATTGTCTTTTATTCTTCTCGGTAACGCACTCTGTGCTGCAAAGGGGCATTCCCTCCTTTTTCCGGTATGTGGGAGGAGTTGGTTGAGTTGGCATTCTTCCATTGTGTCCTGAGTCCACTAGCTATTGTCAGCTATTAATGTCTTTTTCTCCTTATCAGACTCGAGGTCACTTAAACAATGTCTGAGAGGGTTGCAAAGTTTGCAGAGGTGATCAGCAACAAAATATGCATTGTGCAAAGGTCATTGACTTGTGTTCGTCTTGCAGGCCTCCTTTCAGGATGTCTTGATTGTAGCTTCGTAACACCTCATTGTCTACTTCCTTATCTGTAAATAGCTTGTAGCTGCAAAAGTTCGATTGTTGATGATGGAATTTGCCCAGCAACACGACTTTCGGTCAAGCATAATGACAGCCAATCTTAATCAGCAAAAGACTTTTGGCTACAAGTGAGCCAAGTTGTTGTAGGCCACAGCCTTAATGACCTACACAAATCCACCTTACACCTTGCTTGTAGATATCCTACATAGGCTGAAAGAAATCATTCCATTGCATGCCTAGGAGTTCTGAACTATGAAGCAGAACTATTTGGACACAGACCTATACAGCCACAAACTTAACCTGCTCTGGGACTTCGCCGTCATTGGAGAAAGGCATGAATCCCGAAGTGCCCTTCTCCCATTCTCAAATGATTCTCGAAGAACTGTGTTCAAGCTAAAATTTGCAACCACCAGAACTGCCAGATACTGATATGAATCAACAGTTGAGAAAATCGCTCCTTGTATCTTCCAAAGAGAGTTTCTTTCTTGAGCTGTGCAACGTCATAATAACACCCTTCAGGGCGCTCAGCACCATATCTCTCTTGTTAACCTATTATTTAAAATGGTGAGTAGAGTTCATTATGCCCTCAGGTGAGTCTGTCAATAACACAATATAATCTGGAGTGCTGCAGTTTATATTCAGAAATGCCTAGAAGAGACACTCCAAATCCATCCCTTACAATGCCATCCAACACATTATCAATAAACATTGACCCCAAGTTTTCTCAAAGCTCTGCCCATCGCACAAATGTGCTCCTGATGCTAGGGGTCAGGAACATTTTAATGTTTTGGGCGGGTGCCTCCACCATTAATGGTGCAACAGGAAATTCAGAGCAGGAGCTGGCTGCAGCAGTAGTCCAATTCCCACACAATCAAACAGGGGAAACCCTGGCCTTTAACAATTTAATGACCTCTGAAGCACTTAGCAACATTGGACACCAAGGGATGTACAAGCAGCCATTTTGCCCGTGTTGCTAAAGGCGCAAATGCAGGAATTAGTTCATAGAATCATAGAATGATACAGCACAGGACGAGGCCATTTGGATCATCATGCCTGTGTCAGCTGTTTGATAGAGCTATCCAATTAGTCCCACTCCCCTGCCCTTTCCCCATAGCCCTGCAAATTTTTCCCCTTCAAGTATATATCCAATTCCCTTTTGAAAGTTATTATTAAATCTGCTTCCTTTCAGGCAGTGTATTCAAGATCATAACAACCCACTGTGAAAAAAGTTCTCCTCATTTTGCCTCTGGTTCTTTTGCCAATTACTTTAAATCTGTGCCCTCCGGTCACCGACCCTTCTGTCACTAGTAACATTTTCTCTTTATTTACTCTATCAAAACCCTTCATGATTTTGAACACCTCTATCAAATCTCCTTTGAACCTTCTCTGCTCTAAGGAGAACAACCCCAGCTTTTCTAGTTCATGTGATATTATTCCTATGTTTGTATGCTCCTACTATTAAATAAATGCTTTGGACATTTCAGTGGGGAGGGACCTGCCCCAATTTCCATCCATGCTAGCCCTCGCCCACCCAAAATATAGCGCTATTATGCTGGATAGGTTTAGATAGCAAGAGTAGCTTTGCTATTGTGATATTAAAACAATTTAAAATAAAAATGTAAACACTTAGGGGGGATTTTAAAGCTGAAGAGCTCATGGGTTTAGGTGCGGGTGGGCGGTTAAGTTTGCCAAAAATGTCAGCGCGTCCGGAAGCCAATCCCAACCCACCAATTTCCGGATTTAACTCGAGCGCATTCAGCTGGCTGCGCGTACCCCCTCGGGAGAGGCTGGTTACCAATTTAAATATGCAAATTGCTCCATTGTAGCGATATTTCAACGTTCTTTCAAATTTAACGGCTCATGCACGGGTTTCCTGGACTACCTGAAACTCACCATTGAAACCACGGCGAGAACACAAAGCAAATTCATGGGGCTCATTAAAAATCAGGCAAATATTGCAATAAATGCTCAGTGCTCACAGCTGCTTTCTTACCGAACACTGGGAAAGGGTTTGTTCAGAGTACTTGTGGTGAGAGGTTAGTTTCTATACTTTGGACATTTTGAGACACAGATCAGGATGGGTGGCGCCTTGGCTGCCTTAGATTGGACCTCGGATGAGAAGCAAGGTGACCATCGGCAGCAGCAACAGCCTGTTGTGGAGAGGCCTAAATGTGGTCAGCAGAAAGGGGAGCAGCAGAAAGGGGAGCAGCAGAGAGGGGAGCAGCAGAGTGGTCAAGCTTGCAGAAGGCACTACCTGCGACATAGGGTGTACATGCAGATGCTCAGCTTCCTAGACCTTTCGGAAGAGCAATGCTTGCGGAGGCAGAGGTTGTTGCTTCAGGTGTTGGCAGACATCTGCAGCCTTCTAGAAAAAGACAAGCTCCCTGCTGGACCTTGTGGCCATGCATTACCAGTGGCTGTGAACTTGCCCACCGCCCTCGACTTCTTTGCCTCCATATCCTTCCAGGGCTCTGCCGGAGACATATCCATGATCTGCCAGTTGGCTGCAGACAAATGCATCAGGCAGGTCACAGATGGGATGTGTGCCAGGGCCGGCAATTATGTTAACTTGGCCTGTGATGATGCCAGTCAGAATGAGCGGGTGCTCAGGTTTGCATCTCTGGATGGCTTCCCACAGATGCAGAGCATCATTGACTGCACACACGTGGCAATTTGCGCGCCCCCAGATCAACCAGGAGTATTCGTCAACCGCAAGGGATTCCATTCCATCAATGTGCAGCTGATGTGCAACTGCATGAAAAGATTTATGCAGGTGTGCACCAGATTCCTGGAGAGCTGCCATGATGCTTTCATCCTGTGGCAGTCTAAGCTCCCTCAGCTCTTTTGACCCATAAGCAGACTTAAGCGGACTAGGAGACAAAGGATACCCTCTTCAAACTTGGCTGATGACACCCATGAGGAACCCAACCAATGAAGCCCAAGTACAACAAAAGCCATATGACAACCAGATCTGTTAATGAGCAAGTGATCGGCATGCTCAAGATGCACTTCAGGTGCCTGGACAGATCTGGAGGTGCCCTTCAGTATGCACCAGTCAGGGTCTCCTGAATGATAGTGGTGTTGCGCAGCAGCAAGGAATAGAACTGCAGGAGGAACAAGGCGCTAAGCACGCATCATCTGTGGACAAATCCGAGGAGGAGGAGGAGGAGGAGGAGTAAGAGGAAGAGGAAGAGCGAGGAGAAGGAGGAAGAGAATGGCGAACCCATTGCAGCACCAGACGCTCACATTGCTGGCCGGGATGTCAGGGATTCCCTTATATCTGTATGGTTCAGTTAGTTATCACTACTGGACCCATGTAACAACCACATCCAATGGTCACTCTCATCACGCTGCGCCCCCCCCCTCCCCCGCACCCCCCACCCAATCCCACTAAAACAAAGCAGTCCTGCTTCCAACCAACCACCCATTGCACATCCCCCCATTGGTTCCCGTCAATTCATGCCTTCCCATTCATCCACAAACAACTGAAAAGGTGAGTTGCTACCCGGCAACCAAGAATGGACATCACAGGAAAGTGTGCAAAGTAATAAATGTGATTCTACTAAAGAACAGCTACTTAACAACGTAACATTTTCTCATACACCCATGTGCATACCCTTATGCAACTACAAAGCTTTACTCTTTTTCCCACCGCTCCTACACGGTGCAACCCTGTGGCTTCAGCAGTCCAGCAGAGGTAGAGGCAGCTGCTCAGATCCCTGCTCTGACTGGTGAGATGCTCTTGGCTGACAGCCTCTGAGTTTTGGAGCCCAAGAGGGACCCGCTAAAGACTGCTCCACCTGCACCTGTGTGGGGGCAGATTTGGCCATCGGGAGACAAGGCAGCATGTGGGCTACTGACTGCTGAAATCAATTCAACATGACTGAGTGTTATATGACATGTGGGTCGATGATATTGAATTCTGTCACCAGGTAGCTGAGAGGTCCCCATCTTCCCATCTCCAATGACCAAGGACGCTGAGGTGCCACTGATCTCCAGCGGTTCCTCCTCTGCAGTTGTCAGCTGCGAGATCTGTAGAGGACCACTTCCGGTTCTCTCCCTCTCCCTTGTGTTTTTTGCTCTCTTCTTCTGCAACATGGGAATGAACAGAACTATGAGTGACTAATGTCATGTGTTCACTCGATAGATGGAGTGCATTTGGTGAAAGACATCAAATTGCATAAGAGTGAGTGGCAGTGGTGGATGGATTGATGGGGATGTGAGGAGGTGCATAGAAAGAGAAGGATTTGTGCATTTGCAAGGTAAGTGGGTTTGAGAAGTAGGCTTGACAAGGCAGAGTGGGAGTGGGGTGATGCACACAACAGGATGTAGGTGAATGTGCAACTGTACTCACATTTCCTGACCTGGTTAGGTCATTAATGTGCTTTTTACATAGGATTACATAGCATATACAGAACAGAAACAGGCCATTCAGCCCAACCAGCCCATGCCGGCGTTTATGTCCCACTCAAGCCTCCTCCCATCTTTCCTCATCTAACTCTATCAGCATAACCCTCTATTCCCTTCTCCCTCATATGCTTATCTAGCCTCTCCTTAAATGCATCTATACTATTGCCCGCACTATTCCCTGTGGTAGCGGGTTCCACATCCTCACCACTCTCTGGGTAAAGAAGTTTCTGCACTAAAGCCAGGAGCGTGGCACAGTGCTCCTGCTGCTGACCTCTTAGACCACCACCAGCCATGCCTTCATTGTAGCAGCAGCATGTTTGTTCCTCTCTTTACTGGGGAAGATTATCTCTCTCCGGCTCCTCATGCCCCCAGCAGTACATCAAGCGAAGCATCATTAAAGCGAGACGCAGCCTTTGAGTGTCCTGAGTCCATATTCTATAATTGCTGTCTCTGTGCCAAACCTCCCGACTCTTTCAAATTCCATCTTTGGATTGACCCTTTAAGTACTGGACTTGAGTTTGCGTCATGTGGATCTGCACCACGTCCACTGCCGTACATTCAATGCCAAACCCGGAAGTAAAATGATAATGAGGTGGCTGCGTTTAAATAAGAACACAAGAACATAAGAAATAGGAGCAGGAGTAGGCCATTTGGCCCCTCGAGCCTGCTCTGCCATTCGATAAGATCATGGCTGATCTTCTACCTCAACTCCACTTCCCTGCACTATCCCCATATCCCTTGATTCCCTTAATATCCAAAAATCTATCGATCTCGGTCTTCAATATACTCAACGACTGAGCCTCCACAGCCCTCTGGGGTAGGGAATTCCAAAGATTCACCACCCTCTGAGTGAAGAAATTTCTCCTCATCTCAGTCCTAAATGGCCGACCCCTTACTCTGAGACTGTGACCCCTGGTTCTAGACTCCCCAGCCAGGGGGAAACATCCTCCCTGCATCTACCTTGTCAAGCCCTGTGAGAATTTTGTATGTTTCAAATGCCACAGATGGATGTGCTGAAATTACTTCCGGGTTTCCCACGCGATATCGGAATCCCCCCCCCTTCCACCCCACTCCCAACGATCCTCAAAGCTAATATCTGGGCCTCAATTTCCTTCCTCTCGCTGCTTCATATTCATTCTTCCCATTCTGTCTTATTTTTATTATTTTGACTCCACTTGTAACTTATTTCTGTCTAATATGCCCTATTCTAACTATCTGTACATTTTCTTTCAAAAAAGAAAATTTCATACTGTCCTGTTTTCTGTGCCTCTCGTGTCCCGACTGTTGGTTTTAGAAATGATAGCAACATTGAATAATTTGGCCTTTGACTGGCTGAAATTCATTCCTACTTCATAATGTTTACAAAGAATATTTTCTTACTGAAGCTTGCTAACGTCCAATAATGTTTATATATAATTGTAAAGCAAAAAATATTTATGTTTGGGAATCAAGCTAAAACCAGCAATATATTAGAAATTCATATTTGACTCTTATTCTTAGGTAGAACTTTGAAACACACATTGATATACATTGGCTTGGGACCTTGACCTACTCTATTGGGGACTGTCAATCAAAGACATTGCACATAGTATTTTGCTCTAGTGGACAAAATCTGCAAGTCAGTCTACTTGACAGATGTATAATTTTATAATACAGTGTAACACTCACTTATAGAGCTGAAGAACAATGACATTTATTCCAGTTAATAGCTGGAGGGAACATTGCTGTGCAATGAAAATTTGCAGGGAGAGAATATATTAGAACGATGAGGTTTGATAAAATGTTCTTTTTAGTCACATTCTATATGATAGATCAGATACCATATGTGATGGGAATATCCCTGAGGAACCGATCAGGGATATTGGGATGCAGTTTATGGCTGTAGAGTTCCAGACATTCAGAGCACGGTATGACTTTATGCATACCATTGGAAGTCCTCATTATTTGCAAACTGCTGGAAAGGCTGGGAGGGCTGTACAAACTTGCAAAAAGAATTCTGAAATAAGCTGTACCTTTCCCAGCGTTGTTGAGTTACAGAGCTGCTTGAATTGTGGCGACAGCCCTGGCATAGCTAATGATAGAATGACAGATTGTGGTGCCTACACTGAGCAAAGATTTGCGGCATATTTTCTGGCTGAGATCGATGCTGTCAACTCAGAACATGTGTGCAAGGGTTGGGATATTGGGCGGGGAATGCCTTCCGCTGATTTCTGCCTGATTAGTGTATCATGCGATATTCAAGCCGGTCTCCTTAAGCTAACCTAAAGTCCAAGGAAGTGGAAATAAGGGGAAAAGATCGATTACATCAGCATTCTGCCCCTCAATGCTGCCCCAGGATTTCTGGGCATCCCACAATAGCATAACAGAGTCTGTGCACAGGCCCAATGTAAGGGTGTTTCCAGCCCTGCTGCCCCAGTTTCCTCTGTGTGCACCCAGGATGCACTCAAACAGAGAGCTGGCAGTGGGTTTTGCGCCATCCCTCCTGAAGTGTAGACAGTGAAGGCAATTCTCTTCTGACATACCCAAGTAGTTGAGGCTGGATTGTATAAAGTTATTCCTGGGCTGCCTGTGGGTGCATATGAGGCACCTGTCGTGCCAGCGCAGCTGCCTCTTTTCCCTCTGCAGCTTTGCATCTGCCTCCTCCAAATTCAACGCAGCCATTGGTAGGCTCACACAACAGCAGGGACAAACTGGTGACAGCAGGAATGCTGATGTGGGAGGTTTGCACCAAAGGAATTGAATTGAAAGAAAATAGCAGCAAGCAGCCGGCAAAAAAAACCTCACAAGCTCGAATGCTCAAATTTCAGTTACTCAAGTTAAAAACAGCAGTCAGAGGACAAGTTTCAATAATAAAGCAACCCAACTTAAAGTAATAGCGTTCTTTCATGAACAGCTTGCAGGCCTACCAACACCATTTTATACAGGCACTCAGCAGTTCAAAGATGCACTGCAAAAATACACGCGGAATTTGAATTGGGTCTAATTTACATTCATTACCATAATGTTGTTGTGTACAATGAGGCCAGCGCACACAGAAACCGTGGCCTCAAAAACTTTCTTGAGAGATTTCTTTTTCTCTCATGAATCTGAAGTTCAGCATTGAGAGCACTGAGGCCTACTTCCTGATCTGATGGGCTGCTGCACTACTGGCAAGGGCACGTTCCCTGAGCACGCCACTGCCGAATTGTTCCTATTGCTTCCAGTGGAAGGAGTGATGTGGTAAAGTGCTTCGATATGCAGTTTGTCACCAGTGAGTGAATGAGAGAGTAGGATGAGAAGAAAGAGGAGAAACTGGCAACTAGAAGCCTGAGGCTAGTTCTCCCACTTCTCCACCTCCAGCCTTCTCTATGGCCTTTCTTCTCGGGGATTGCGAGGTTTAAAATGCTACTGCACCGATTAGTAATTCTCCCTTTACAAATCAGCTAATACTGTGCCCTGGAAATGACTGCCAATTAAATGTTGAATTATGGGCAATTCATAATGCATATCTGTGCCCACTAAGAACTGGTTTAAGACTGTCCGAACTCATTTCTTACAAGACCTTAATTCTGGCAAAGATAAAACTTCATTTCATCAGTCTGGAGTGAGAATGGAATCCAGCTTCTACATTTAGTCACTTGGTTTATTATTATATTTTTTTCTACTGCGCCACACCTGACACCGAGAAGACATTTCTCCATCCCCCTCCCCCCCCACTCCCCCCATGCTATCCACAATAACCTGAAGGGGCTTTCTGCTTCTTATTCCGTCTGCATGCCAATTTGCATATTACACAGCTAGATTGATACACTGAGCGCTATTTACAGCACTTGCATGCCTATTCATGGGTTTAACATTATTATAGAATTTTTATGATTAACTCTTCAGATGTGTGTTGTAAAGTATCTGAGCTCCAGAAATATAAATCTTGTGTTCTTATGAGGCCAGGGTTCTCCACAGTGGTCTGCTCCCCCGCTGCTCCACCCACCCCCCCCCCTCCCCCCCCACACCCAAAAACCCCATCTATCTTATCAAGGCCTCCCCAAGAGGTTTGGAGTCTATGGGGGAGAAATTCAGCATGTTAGCGCCTCCCGTTAGCACCTGGGGGGTGGGGGGGGGGGCACGAGCTGGACGCTAATGGGTTTGTGGAGGGGCGTGGCAAATCCAACGCCGCACGCGACATTCACCCAGGATTTAGTGCTGGCGCTAATAGTTATCGCCTAGGCCTTTAGCGGCTGCCAGATCATGACGTCATTGCGTTTGGAACGCCCCGTTAATGGCCCAGATGCAAAATTGACTGTCGCCCCCTGCCTTAGCGCTGGGCGTGAACAACAGCAGGAAGAGGAGCCGTGATGCATTCGGGTGGCACCTGTAGGAGCGGTATTTAAAGGGATCAACATCCGGTTTACTTTTAGTGGCCAATCAATGCTGCCTTGTCAGGTTCACATTGCGAAACAGCCGATTTCAGTGAGTTAAACGTTTATTACTTTCTGGAGTGTTCTGCCTGCTAAAAATTTGTCATTTGCATTCTGCTAAGATTTCAAAGTCCGACACTTGGTAACGTTAATGGGGGCTGTACTGGCACTCGACCTCACCCTCCAGCATCAACATCGGAGGCAGCGGCAGCAGAGACAAAGATTGGATAATGTGGCTAGAGGGAGGAGGGCCAACAGGGCTTTCAACAGGAGGCCTTTCCCTCCCAGGGTATTCCGGGAGAACGTCTCCTGCATAAATTTAACTGAGGAGCAGTGTCTTAGAAGGCTCCGCTTCAGCAAGGAGGTGGTCACAGAGCTCTGCCACCTCCTGCAGCCAGACCTCGAGCCTCAGATCAGGACCACCACGGCTCTCTCAGTGGCAGTCAAGGTCACCGTCACCCCCAATTTCTATGCCAGCGGATCCTTCCAGTCTGCAACAGGGGACATATCTCGCAGTTTGCCATCCATTGCTGCATCTGGGAGGTCACAGAGCTCTCTACAGAAGGAGAAGGGACTACATTTCCTTTCCCATCACCAGAGAGAAGCAGGACGAGCGGCATGTGGCTTTGCCATTGACTGCACCAACATCGCTTTGCGGGCACCCCATAACAATCCTCAAATCTTCTGTAACTGCAAAGACTACTACTCACTTAATGTCCACTTGGTGTGCGACCACAGACAGTGAATCCTCACCGTCAATGCCCGTTATCCTGGCAGCAGCCACGATGCCTTCATCCTGCCAGCAGTCTTCCAGCCACCATATCAAGCTCGTGGTTGGCTGGTCGGAGACAAGGGCTATGCGGTCTCCACTTGGCTCATGACTCCCCTCTGCAACCCCAACACTGCTGCCCGGCACTCATATAATGAGAGCCGTGCCGCCACCAGGAACATGATCGAGCAGACCATCGGGTTGCTCAAGCAACGGTTCCGCTGCCTTGACCGTTCGGGAGGAGCCCTCCAGTACTCGGCTGAGTGGGTGTCCCTTTTCGTCGTGGTGTGCTGCATGTCGCACAACTTGGCCATCATGAGGGCCCAGCCACTGCCACCAGGCATAGCGGACCACCTCATGAGGGTGAGGAGGAGGAGGAGGATGAGGAGGAACAGGAGGAGGAACAGCATCGAGGGAGGCGGCAGACACTCAATTGGCCTTCTGGAAGGGTGGTCCGTGACCGCCTCTCCAGACTGCGGTTCCAATAAATTCTACCCCACATCCCAGTTTCTCACCACATCCCCATCATTCCATTCATTTCACATGCCATATCACAGCGCAAAGCTGAAATGAGAGCCATCACAAATTCTGCAAAATTCAATTAATAATTTTATCATCATTCAGTAAACACATATATACAACAACAATATTGACTAATCACCCTTGTACAAACCTTTACTTCCCCGCTTTACAGTGTCTTTTCCTAATTCACTGCTCCCAAGTAGTCTGTCCCCAGTGGCTGCAGCACGGCTGGTGGAATTCTGCTGAGTGTCATTGCCAGAGACTACAGATGGCCTTGCAGGACGCCCTCAACCAGCTCTGAGCCTGTAAGGTGCAGCTGTACACTGCACCACCTCAGGTTAGGCGGTGGCAGTCTGGCCTGGCTGGATTGAAGGGATAATTACTGGTCCTAACCCCTTTAAGGGCTACCCCAGATCAGGCGTATTCCTCAGACATTCACTTTCAACTAAAGTTTGAGGTAGCCGAATCCTAAAGACGCTTAATTGGATCTAAAGGTCCGGACTATCTCTCCCTAAAGGAAAGGAACAACCTGAAAATGTTACTGTCCTCCAGATAACACTTTTAATAAGTTTAGCTAGACTGTAACGTCCCGGATATTATGAGGGTCTGGAAAACTCCCCCAGAATTCTGCAACTCCTCACCAAAGAGTGTATAGAGATTGAGTTTGCGAGTTTGATACAGAAGTCTTATGTGAGACAATTCTAAAAATATATAGATTTATTAAAGAACCGACATGTAATTTACAGTTGGTGAGTCAATCGCAACATTAACAGTTCCAAAAAGAGAAATCTTACAATCTTATTATCAGAGAACCTTACTCTCAAATCTTTACTTCGCTACAGTTTTACAGTTCTTAGTTTTCTACAGGATATCCACCAAAATCAAATACCTTTGATCCCCGAGGTACAAAGAGTTGGAGACTTACAGAGCCACCTCTGAAACTGAGAATCATTTTGCCCCTTTAAAGCGAGTCTACTATCCCATTTGAGAGTTCAATATTTATACCCTTTTCCAGTGGTATTTCCTTTAAGGTTTTCTGCTGATGTAAGCTAATCATCTCTAATCATTTTTCTGCTGACCCCAGCAATTCTTACAGTCACCTCAGCTGGTAGCATTACAGAATTATGACTCTTCTCCGGGTGTTCTAAGTTTACCATAAAAAACGGTATAACAGCAGGTGTGTTTTACTTGATGTCATTTTTACGAAGGCAGATGTTTCTTACTTTTATGTGCTTCTTTATGAAGTGTAAATTAGAACACCTTGTACAGGGTGAACCATTGTTTTGTTCCCAAAGGTTCAGCCTACCGGAGCCTTTAACCTTCTGTTTCAATAAGGTTATTGATTCAGTGTCAACAACTATTTTATCTCTATAGCCAGAATGCTTTCACAACTTTTTCATAGTTAGGTTTCTAGATTTCCAAACCCAGTTTGTCATGTTTTAATAAGGCCAGAATTCTTTCATAGAATGGTATCTTTTTCTGAATAGGTTATATGGCTTATTCCTTCACAGGATGACAGGCAGCGAGAAGGGCAATGGCAGAGTGGCAGCAGTGGGAGCAGGAATGCTGTTATCCTGAGAGAGGACAGTGTAGTAGAGCCACCTGGTGGACTACGGATGTATATAATAATAAAGCCATATGCAGTACAGTTCTTACTGGAAGCCATGTTGTGCTGTTGTATATATATACTGGGCTGGATTTTGTCTTGGAGTTGGGTTGCGGTCGTGTTACCTGCATTTCGTGTTGCCCCCCTAACTGCAGATTAATGTGGATAAATGATGCAATTTTCACTTAATTGGGCAATTGAGTTTCAGCATGTGGGAACCCATGAACCAATTAGTGGTTTCAGTCTGAAAGTCGCCTCTGATGATGTCATCATTGCAGGTCAGAGACTGCCTCGTCTCAGAGACTGACTGGCCTTTGCTGTGAGTGGACCTGGATGCAAAATGACCAGCAGCTGAGAGAGAGAGAGAGAGAGAGAGAGAGAGAGAGAGAAACCAAGTCCTCCCAGGCAGTCTCTGAAGACATTCAATGCAGCAGCATCAGAGGCGACTTTCAGACCTAATACTACTACTACCTTCATCACATCTCCGTTGTAATAGTGGACCTGCAGCTGATAGTCAGCTATCCACTTGTGCTCCCGCCAGGTTTCACTGGCGTGTTTCACATCAGGCGTACTTCACGTCGGAAAAGGGTTAAACTAGCTAAAACGTTTCAAAATGGCATTACAGAGCCAATTTAGGGCTTATTAAGGGCTTTAATGGCCTCTCCCGCCTCTTGGAGGCGGGACAGAGGCGGGAACCCCGCAACCGATTTTGTCAAAATTGCGTGGAGGCGGGATGGGGTCGGGATGGGGTCGGGACCCCGCAACTTTAACCCCCCACACGCCTCCAAACCCGACTCCACGGGTCATTGAAAATCCAGCCCGCTGTGTCTCAAGCTATCACAGAATTGGTGATGAGGATGTGATTGTGGATTCCCTAGCTGAAATTTTTGTTGGCGGATAATCCTGCCAACCAATGGAGGGACTGTTAGAGGTTCTTTGTTTTGCAGAAAAACTTAAAAAGTTGAGGTAAATTTCAAGCACATGTGGCTGAAGTTTCGACGTTGCCAGAGTCCAGATGGCCGCACCTATGGGAATAATCGGGTACTTGGGCAAGTTCCATCATCACCGACAGACTTTTGGAGCGTATGTGGAACGGCTAAAAATGTTTTTCACCGCGAATAGTATTGTCGAAGTCCCCGATAATGGAAACCGTAGCCAGGCAGTTTTAAAAATGAAACAGGCTATCTTTTTGGCTGAAGCAGGCCCCGAGGTGTATGAAACCCTGAAAAATTTGCTTGTTCCCACCAAGCTGAAGGACACGCCACTGAAGGAGATCCTAACAAAGTTAGAACAGCACTACAGTCCTGAGCCCCTGGAAATTGCTGAAAGTTATCGTTTTGGAACACGTGATCAATTAAATGACGAGGGTATCAATGAGTACATTGTAGCTTTAAAAAAGCTATCCATTCACTGCCATTTCGGAAACTTTCAGGACCGAGATTTGCGTGACCGCGTTGTTTGTGGGTTGAAAAATGAACGTATCAGAAGTAAATTGTTGACAACCCCTAACTTGACTTTTGATTTAGCTTGTCGATGGATATGGTTAACCGATACTCCCGAGAGTTCTGCGCCATTTCCAGTCATCAGACAACCGAAGTGAATCGGCTGCAGGTTAAAAGTAAAAGGCAGTTGGACCCCAAGGCCTCAGCAATTGGCCAAGGTAACAGTGCATTGAAGTCATGCTAATCGGTGCCTGGGACAACGCATCGCTCAAAGCTGTGAAGGCATTGTGTTTCTACTGCAAGAAAACTGGGCATCTTGCGAAGGCATGCCGACAGAAAAGTAAACCAATTGGCAATACTTGAAGTAGAAATCGGCAGACACTACATACCATTGAAGAGAAGCAGCAGGACGAGGAGTTTCTGGAGATTCACGTCATCAGGAGCACAAAGGTATCTAACAGCGATTCGCGAAGTATCGTCATCCAAGTAGATGTCGCAGGAACCAGGATACCTATGGAAATCGACACTGGTGCATCCGTGAGCATAGTACCGGAATCACTATATCACAACAAGTTGCATGATTATCGACTAGAGAAATCGAAGGTAGAGCTGCGAGGCTACTCAGGAGAGCAAATCCCTGTAGTAGGAAGTGTCACCATACCAGTGAAATACAAGGATCAGTGTCAGAGCTTGCCTCTCATAGTAGCCGCAGGAGACAAACCTGCCTTGATAGGTAGAAATTGGTTGGGATCACTGAAGCTGGATTGGAATGAGATTTTTCGTGTGGAAGCAAAATTTGCATCGAAAGATGATGTCATCAAGCAGTATCCGAAGGTGTTCAGCGAAACGGGCAGTCTGATCCAAGACTTCAAGGCGAGTGTCAGAGTGCAGAAGGACGCAAGACCAGTTTACTGCAAGCCACGTCCCGTACCACACGCACTCAAGGAGAAAGTTGAGCAAGAACTCAAAAGACTAGAAACTGAGAACATTATCTCTAAGGTAGATCTGAGTAATTGGGCTACACCCGTTGTTGTTGTACCTAAGTCAGATGGTAAGGTACGGTTGTCTGGTGATTATAAGGTAACCTTAAACCAGGTTCTAGAGTGTAATCTACCCAATACGTTGCCAAATGTGGAAGATTTGTTCACAACGCTGACAGGTGGCCAGATCTTTTCGAAGTTAGATCTAACAAACGCCTACCTACAACTTGAGTTAGATGAAGAGTCCAAATCATGCTTTACTATAAATACTCACCGAGGCCTATATCAGTTCAAGAGGCTACCATTTGGAGTGTCTTCTGCCCCCGACATATTCCAGGGGGTGATGAACCAAATTTTGCAACGGATTGAAGGGGTAGTGTGTTATTTGGATGACATACTCACTTCAGCACCAAACAGGCAAATCGATGATGAGGTGTTGAATGAAGTGCTCAAATGGTTAGAGAAGCACGGAGTACAAGTGACAGCTCACAAGTGTGAGTTGTTTCAAAACTCAGTGGAGTACTTATGGCACAGAGTAGACAAAGATGGTTTACATCCAACCAAGGGAAAGCTGGATGCAATCAGAATTGCACCCACTCCCAAGAATGTCTCTGAACTTCGATCATTTTTGGGTCTTTTGAATTATTATGGAAACTTCCTCCCAAACTTGGCTACATTGTTAAATCCACTGAATGAGCTGTTGAAAAAACAGGTCCCTTGGAAGTGGTCAAAAGAATGCGACACAGCATTCAAAGAGTGTAAAAGCCAGTTAGTAGAGTACCATGTTAGTCCACTATGAGGTATCTAAGGAGATCAAGCTAGCATGTGATGCCTCTCCATGCGGAGTTGGGGCAGTGATCTCTCATGTGTGAGATAGTGGGGAAGAGAGACCAATTGCTTTTGCTTCACGCACTCTCAATGTCAGTGAGCGGAATTATGCGCAGATCGAAAGGGAAGCTTTGTCATTAATTTTTGCGGTCAAGAAGTTCCACAAATACTTGTTTGGTCGTAAGTTTACCATAGTTACTGACCATAAGCCCCTGACAGCAATCCTCCATCCAAAGTCCCCAGTTCCAACCTTAGCTGCAGCCTGAATGCAGAGATGGGCTTTGATTTTGCCAGCGTATACGTATGACATTGAGTACAGACGGTCAGCTGATCACAGTAATGCTGATGCTATGTCCAGTTGCCATCCCCATCACAAGTTACACCCAATAAGGAAGAAGTGTTCTATTTCTCATTCATTGATGAGCTGCCAGTCACAGCTGAAGAGATTGGTAGGGCAACCAAACGTGACCCAACTATGTCAAAGGTGTATGATTACATAGCAAATGGTGGCCAAACCAGGTATCAGAGGAAGATATCGTACCATTACAGCCATGGAAATGGCCTCCCAGAGTGTGGCAAAGGTTACATGTAGATTCTGCTGAGCTAGTGGTTGGAGGTGTTTCCGATGCGGATAATAACAGCAATCAAAACACTAGACAATTTGCGAAGATTGTTTTCTTCATAAGAGTTCACACAGTTCATGAGCAGAAACGGTGTGAAACATACCAAAGTTCCACCATACCACCCTGCTTCAAATGGTACAGCAGAGCGCACAGTACAAATTGTCAAACGTGCCCTCATCAAGCAAATGTTGGATCCAAATCCATGAAACATCAGTTATCGTTGGACCACAAACTGACAAATTTTCTAATTACCTATCGGGATACTCCTCATACCACTACTGGTAGAAAACCAGAAGAGTTGTTTCTCAAACGACAGCCATGAACCAGGTTCTCGTTGTCAAAGCCAACTTGGCACAGTCCATAGAAGAGAAACAATCAAGGCAGAAAGAGAGTCATGATAAAGGTAGAGTTAGAGAGAGAAGTGTGAAGTTGAACCAGAAGGTTAGAGTGAAGAACCATCACCATAAATGGTTAAAGTGGTTACCAGGAAGTGTAGTGAAGATATGTGGCCCTCGCACATATTTGGTCAAGATGTTTGATCATGGAAAGGTTAGGTTTGTTCACATTGATCATATCTTACCTACAGATGTGGAAGGAGTTGAAAGCTGGGATGATTCAACTTATTCTGTTGAGTCAGATAGTTTTGTTACAAGTAGAGTACCAGTAGCAAATCCTACATCAGACGTACCAGAAACAAGTCCAAGACAAAGTCAGAATTTAAGTCTGTGCCTGAAACAGGCAGACAAACAGTCTGAAAGTGTAAATAGTCCAAATGTAGATCAAGGTCAGCCCTTGGAGAAAAAGCCTAGAATGAGTCAAAGTCCTACAACAAGATCTGAAAGTTCTGTTCAAGAAAGAAGTTATCCTCTTCGAAACAGAAAAACAGTGGTTAAGTTTAATCTGTAAATATGGAAAATTAGTTCATATCTTTTGTTTGTGTTATAGAATTCTATAGTGGAATTTGGAAACATAAAATGGGTTCCATTTGAGAAACGTATACCAAGAGTTGTGTATACCATGCAAGTCATGTACAATGATTATTTGCTATGATTAACTTCTTCAATAAGGTGGGAGAAGTGTAATAGAGCCACCTGGTGGACTACAGATGTATATAATAATAAAGCCATATGCAGTACAGTTCCTACCGGAAACCATGTTGTGCTGTTGTATATATATGCTGTGTCTCAAGATATCACAGACAGCAAGTTTCTGCTCCACTGACACACTGCCACTCCCCCGGGGCAGCTTCTCAGCATCCCTAACAATCTGCTGCAGCACAGATTGCTGGGCTGCTGCGACACCGTGAGATCCCCGATGGACTGTGGTGGACCCAGCGATGCTGGCAGCAGTCAGCGCTTTCGTAGCCTCAAGCTGAGACTGCATGAGAGCAGTCTGAGACTTGATGGCATCAACCAATGACTGCATTACAGCACCAAGACGTTGCGTGGCTTGCCCCTGTGCTGCAATGGATGTTGCCACATTGCCCATGACACGCACATGAGGTCTGGGTCCCTATGGTCTCTCAGGGAGTCCACCATCCTTGGCAGACTGCCAAGGATGGGCTCCATGTTGTGCGCAGAGTTCTGTGCAATGTTAGAGGCGGACTCCTCCATGCTCCTTACCATTGCCGACAGGCTCTCGAGCACCCTTGCCATTACACATATCGTCTCGGTGTGCATGCCCATCACCCTTCTTGTGAACGCCTTCCCATTGAGGTCCTCCTCTGAGTCCTGTGCAGCAGATCTTGTGCGTGAACTCGTCTTCCGGGGAGCTGGCTCCAAGCTACCCTTTCCCTCTGGCCTTGTTGCAGCCTGCTTGTCCCCGGTGCATCACCCAGTGCAGACCCCTCTACTAAACTTGCCTCTAAAGATCGCGTAGTCCCGGAATCTGAGGTGGTGCCTGCGGGTGAGACATGCAGTGACACTGTGCTTTCTTCCTTCTCCTCTTCTCCCGCCTCACTCTCACTGGGATGCTCAGGGACAGGCTGGTCAGCTGGTTGCTGATTACCTGAAAGCATAAAGGCACAAGACTTACGCGAAGGTGAGGGTATGGGGGCAGGAAGGGAGCAAGGAATGCAGACAGTATAATGAGCTGGAAAGTGGGAAAGGCTTGTGAAGTGAGGGGGAAGTGGGATCAGAGAAGGAGAGGGGATGAACATACTGTTGTTGCCCCCAAGGGGGTTGACGTCGCCGATGGCCACGGTGCCCACCACCTGGCGCCCAATGACTCTCAGCACTCGCTCCTCCAGGTCTGTAAGCTGTTGGATGTCCACTTCACCCCCAACTGTTCGTTCCTACTCCCTCCTATTGTGGCCCAGCTTGACCTGCAAGGGAAAGGAAAGAGTGTGAGTGAATGTGCAGCTATGTGTTTGGGAGATGTGCCTGCCACGGTTGAATAGCTGTGCTTGTAGGCAAGGCGTGAGATGTGGATGTGAGTTTCAGCAGGTGGACAAGCTTGGTGGGTGAGTGGTGGGGGTGTGGTGGTTTGTGCAGTGTGTACAGACTGAGGTTCAGATGCTGGTATGTAGGACTTGTTGAAGCATGTACTCAACCTGACCACCCGAGTGAGGTCGTTGAATTTTTTACAGCACTGTGTGAGGGCCCTGATGACCACACTGCTGGCCGAGACATCCTGAGCCACTTCCCTCCACATTGCCCTGAAGACCTGGGGCGAAGGGCCTCCTGCCAGTGGCCGGGAACAGCACTGCCCTCCTTCTTTCGACTGCTGCGACCAATGCCTCCAATGCCTGGTCGCTGAAATGTCGAGCTCTCTCCCTGGGACTGGGATCAGCCATGAGGATAAGAGGTGTAGCTGCTGAGTTGCTTGGAAGTCGCCTTCAGAGCCAGCAATGTTGAGAATGAGGTTGTGCAGAATGATTGAACCTTCCCTTTAAGAGATGGAAGGAGCCAATGTGAATGATGAGTCCTGATTGCAGTGCACCTGAAATTGATTATCGCTCTGCGGGTAGCGCCCCGCTCTCTGTGTGTAGCGCCCTAAGTTAGCTGATTATCGCTTGATTTAGCGCTCCAGCTCTTTCTTAGAGCGGAGATCAGAAGGATTAGCGCCTGGCGCTAATTCTACAACTTTTGAAAATTTAGCGCCCCAACTGGGGCGATACTGAAGTTCTAGACCATTATTTGTTACATTTATACTGGTAAATTGCCTATGGCTTTGCATACGGTCAGGTAACGAATGTAAGTTTTTATTTTAATATGCAACTCTAGCAACAGAGTTGGGAAAAGATTTTAGAAACTTTTTTTCCACTGAGCTGCCTGGTGTCCAAAGCCTGTAACTACATTATAGAATCATAGAATCATAGAATGATTCCAGCACAGAAGGAGGACATTTGACCCATTGAGCCCGTGCTGGCTCTCTGCAAGAGCGCTGCAGCTAGACCCACTCACCCGCCCTTTCCCCGTAGCCCTGCAATTTTTTTTCCTTCAGGTACTTATCCAATTCTCTTTTGAAAGCCACAATTGACTCTGCCTCCACCACCCTTTCAGGCAGAGCATTCCAGATCATAACCATTCGCTGTGTAAAAAAGTTTTCCCTCATGTCGCCTTTCGTTCTTTTGCCAATCACCTTAAATCTGTGTCCTCTGGTTCTCGACCCTTCTGCCAATGGAAACAGTTTCTCTCTATCTACTCTGTCTAGACCCCTCATGATTTTGAACACCTCTGTCATATCTCCTCTCATCTTCTCTGCTCTGAAGAGAACAACCCCAGCTTCTCCAGTCTATCCACGTAACTGAAGTCCCTCATCCCTGGAACTATTCTTGTAAATCTTTTCTGCACCCGCTCTAAGACCTTCACATCCTTCCTAAAGTGTGGTGCCCAGAATTGGACACAGTACTCCAGTTGAAGCCGAACCAGTATTTTATAAAGGTTCATCATAACTTCCTTGCTTTTGTACTCTATGCCTCTACTTATGAAGCCCAGGATCCCGTATGCTTTTTTAACCGCAATTTTCTGCGTTAAATTTCATCTGCCATGTGTCCGCCCATTTCACCAGCCTGTCTATGTCTTCTTGAAGTCTATCACTATCCCCCTCACTGTTCACTATACTTCCAAGTTTTGTGTCATCTGCAAATTTTGAAATTGTGCCCTGTACACCCAAGTGCAAGTCATTAATATATATCAAGAAAAGCAGTGGTCCTAGTACCAACCCCTGGGGAACACCACTGTATACCTTCCTCCAGTCTGAAAAACAACCGTTCACCACTACTCTCTGTTTCCTGTCACTTAGCCAATTTCGTATCCATGCTGCCACTGCCCCTTTCATTCCATGGGCTTCAGCTTTGCTGGCAAGCCTAGTATATGGCACTTTATCAAATGCCTTTTGGAAGTCCATGCACACCACATCAACCGCATCGTCCTCATCAACCCTCTCTGTTACTTCATCAAAAAACTCAATCAAGTTAGTTAAACACAATTTGCCTTTGACAATCCATGCTGGCTTTCCTTAATTAATCCACACTTGTCCAAGTGACTGTTCATTTTGTTCCGTATTATCGTTTCCAAAAGCTTCCCCACTACCAAGGTAAACTGACAGTTGACATAGCAAAATTGAACGGAATATGTTGACATAGCAATTTACAAAGGTAAATATTGACACAAAAGCATGACCAAAAAGTGTGACGAGGAAGTACAGTTTCTGGAAAAAGGAAGTGTGTACCCTGCCTAATATTTTTAATAATGTACAAATATACACGTACTGGTGCAAAAGAATACTATTGTCCTGACAGGATTTACACTATCTAATACAGAAATGGAAACTTTTATCCTATTTATGTATTTAATTACAGTTTATATTTAAGGCTATTTTATATGCAGAAAGAATATCTCATCGGTTGAGACAATCAAACAGCTGCTCAAACTTTACTTCTGTGTAACATGAACTTGTTGACCTATACTAACATTCCGCACCCTTAAATAAGTTGTAATTAAAATTAAAAAATGTATGTAAGAAATGTCGACCCAATGCTTTGAATAGTAAAAGTATGACTTATTACAAGCTACTGTCTGAGAATTATGTACATTGTTTATTTACATTTTAAATACTGTGTAAAAGGTGTCATCTGTTAATGTAAGTGTGTATTTTAAACATCAGGTAAAAACGAGGTTTTGATTGGTTTAGCACTGTGTTAAAAGACATTGCAAATCTATAATTTGGATCAGTATCAGAAACTGGAGTGTGTAGGGAGCAATTGTGAAATACCATTAAATAATAAATTTGTGTGGGATAAAACCTGTGACAACATACATTCCTGCTCATTATTGTTTTATTGCAATGCTGTGAAAATAGGCCTTGCTTGTGAAATTGTGTTCTATTCAGTTGTGGTTAACTGCAAACTTTTGGTTAACACTAAACCATTCAGTATTTTAGATTTTGAAAAAGATTGCATTATTAATTACATATTGCTGTGGTGCAGAGAGTTTATTGGACTACTTTGGCAAAGTTCACTTTAGTAATTGTCAATGCTGCTCTGAGCTCAGAATATATATTATTTTATTTATTGTAGGCATTTCTGTTTTCCTTTGCTTTTTACCTATTTGTCACTGTCCAAGTTCACTGAACATCTCATGGCCTCCTTTGGCTGTGGAGCAGCCCAAATGATTTCACTGTCCAAGGCTATCAGCATAATTATTGTGTAACTGGCCATCTGGATAAGATCATTGTAAGATGATGGAGGGAACATTAGAATTTCCCTTTCTCATCCCTCACGATTTTGCTATCAAGAAGTATTCCACTTGGTTGCCTGAGTTAACCTAAACAAACTTGTTTTGACTATTGCTGTTAATTAGAGAATCAGATCTGTGAACTAATCGACGACTTTTGAGTGTGAAGTGAGCATTTGTATTACTCCACAGTTTGGGTATTTACCAAGTCTATGCTTTCTTTTGGATTTCTTTGCAAGTTCCAATAATGTAAATATTTCAGATGATGCTTGAGGGAATGTGGGTATTCTGGCAAACTTGAAGCTTCTTGGGTTTTTGACAAGGCTGAATAATTTAGTGACAGTGCACTCCTTGAATCTTTGATCAGACCAGCAAGCTGCTCGTTACTGAAGCCTGATAAATTACATTGATGCTTTGTTATTTTGTTTTTGATTGTGGCCTCAATAGCACAGGGGGTGAAACAATTCCATATTTAGTTGTGAATGAAATTTGTTTGCTGCTTCTTGTGGGAGAAGCAGAACTGTGTAATGCACTTCTCCGTAATAAAATAAACCTGGCACATGTTATTGTAAATCCCTTTGTTGTTTGAGAGCATGTGGAATTGTTCCAATAGATAGGTAATTGTGTCATCTGCATTTTTCCAGAATAACAGTTAATGCATTTTTATTGAGTCTAATTGTAAGTCGGCATCTCCTATGAAATTTATTACCAATTACACAACTAAACATGGAATTAAAAAATGAGTGGGCGTGTTTCTAAGCTGTAACATACTCAAAGTGTTCTGATTTTATCGAAATTATTAAAGGGTGATGCTTAGTAATTCATTAGCACCCAAACAATATGTGGCAACTGATAAACACTGCATCCAGTATTATGGTTTCTCACACTATGTACTCCATAGGACCGATTTGATGAAATTGTGCTCCTGGAGGGAGCCACATCTGCCGGGAGTGCATATTGGGAAATAATGGGTGTCCTCCCAACAACTTTCTAGAAGGAAAATTGTATGGAGTGCACTCGTGATTTCCTGATGTGCACTGCTGGCAGGCTTCGCTTTCCACCGAGAGCGTAATTTCATAAAACCAGCCCTTGCATGTCTTAGTTTATATACTATACTGTCGGATCTCCTGTAGCATTGCCTACAGTGACTCAGAGGTTATGTTGTTACAGGGCTTATGCTAGTACCTTGGCTATAATACTGGACTAACAACCTATCAGGTCAAATTGTGAAATTATATTCAATAAATCTGATAATGAAAGCTGCTGCATTGTCGTAAAAGTCTAATTACTTCACTAATGTCCTTCAGGGAGGGACCTGCCAGCCCTACCTGGTCTGACCTACATGTGACTCCAGTCCCACACTACATGGTTTAACTCTTAATGCCCTCAGGACAATGAGGGATGGGCAACAATTCCTGCCTTGCCAGTGGCACCCACTTCCCAAGAATAAATATAAAAAAGTGGGAGGTGCTAGGTGCAGAAATAGGGGGCAAAGTACACATCTTCAACAAAAGAATGTGGGAAAAAATTGTAAGAGATCTCCCCAGAGACAGTGAAATGGGTTTTCATTAGTTCCTATTACATAAATATATTCCATTTTCCTTACCCACTTCAGGTAGATAACTAAATTTGCTCCCTCACATACCACACATATAAATAATTCTGTGCATGTAATATGGGGAAGGAATTCTTTACCTGGTGACATGGACTTGTAAAATTGCCCCTTTGCTGCCCATCTATTTCAAATATGATTTTTATAGCAAAGACCAAGAATATATAAAACTTAAGAAAAGATTAAATGAATTTGCATCGTTCTTTACCAATGATTTCTGCAACAATATTGATGCCGGGAATTACTTTGGTGCTTCTCCCATTCCTCTGCCGTAAACCCTACGGGTAACTTTCAACTTTGTGGGAAGCTCGGAAAACTGGTGGTGTTGGATTGGCCACCCATTATAAACCCTGCCTAATTTTTCTTTCTACTGACTCAGCCAATAATCAGCTCAAAAATGAATACGGCAGAACTAAATAAATGCGCCCTTTCCTATATGACTGTAAATCCCATTTGAAACGGTAAGTGCCAGTGCACATTTTATTTCAATAAAATGAAGTCAAAAGTGAACACAAGACAACCTACTTTTTTCTAACACTGTGGGAGCCAACCACATGTTCAAGAAGTTTGGAGAGGAAATGGATGTTGGAGATGGGGCAGTAGTTTGCAAGCTCACAGGGGTCGAAGGTATTTTGTTTTATAGAGCAGGGTGATGATGGCGGTTTTGAAAGGGAAGGGGACAGAACCTGAGGAGAGAGAACTATTGATAACGTCAGCTATAATGGGGCCAGGAAGGGAAGTTAGGTGTCAGCCATTTAGTGCAAATGGAGCTGAGAGAGCAGAACGTGGATCTCATGGGCAAGATGGGCTTGGCAAGGGCGTGAGGGAAGATAGGAGGGAATATAGAAAAATACAATGGTTCAGGACTAGGTCAGGGGAACCATGTAGGATGTTTGGCTTGATGAGCAAAGGGACAATGGGATTTGGCAGAGGCAGCTGAATAGATGGTGGCTATCTTAGTGCAAAAGGAAACCATGAGCTCCTCGCACTTGCTGGAGATGAGGGTGGAGGGGGCAGGGATGATGGGTTTAAAGGGATGGTTTTGTAGCGGAGAAAAGGAGCTCCACATTTCCAGCATTTCAGGATAATCTTGGAGTAGTGCATGGTTTTAGCAGAGGAGATCAAGGCTTGATAGTGCTTGATGTGGTCCAGCCAGATTTGACAATGGATGGCCAAACCAGTTGTGGGCCAGATGTGTTCAAGTCTGTGCCCCTTGGACTTGAGAGTCGAAAGATGGGGCCATACCAGGGAGAACAACCAGGCTGAAGAGAGTAAGGATTTTACTGGGAACAAGGGCATTAAAGGTGCAGGAGTGATGGAGCAGATCAACAGCTGCAGAAGTATCATGCTGAATGGAAGGCCAAAGGTTGGACAGTTTGGAGTTTGAAGGTGTTATTGTAAGTGAGTTTTTCCAGTGACAAATACAGAAGGATGTGGGATTGGAAAGAGAATATGAGTATTGAGGGATACAAGGAAGTGATGAGAGATGACCTTGATTGAGACAATGCTCTTAACTTTTATATCATTGTATAAGCTTGACTCAGTGGTAGCACTCTCGCCTGAGTCAGAAGGTTGTGTGTTTAACCCCCACTCTTAAGGCTTAAACCCATAAGCCCCCAATTTTCTCGAGAGCTCCAACCGACTCTATATGCAATACTAGCGGATGTCCAGTAGAACATACCAGAACTGGGCACCAATCATCAGGAAGGGTATATTGGCTTTGAAGGAGGTACAGTGCAAATTCACCAGAATGATACCAGGGCTTAAAGGGTTAAATTATGAGGACAGGTTGCATAGACTTGGTTTGTATTCCCAATTGTTCAGAGGTTGAGGGTGATATAATCAAAGAGTTTAAACTGATAAAGGGATTCGATAGGTTGGATATAGTGAAACTGTTTCCTCTGGTGGGGAAATCCAAAACAAGAGGGCATAATCGTAAAATTATAGCTAAGCCATTTAGGAGTGAAATAAGGAAGGACTTTTCCACACAGAGGGCAGTTGATATCTGGAAATCGCTCCCCCAAAACACTGAGAATGCTGGGTCAGTTGGGATTTTCAAGAGTGAGATCGGTATATTTTTGTTAGGCAAGGGTATCAAGGGATATGGAGCAATGTCGGGTAAATGGAGTGGAGGTACAGATCAATCATGGTCTAATTGAATGGCAGAGCAGGCTCGAGTGGTTGAATGGCCTACTCCTGTTCATATGTTCCTATGTTCCAACTAGGATGTTTTGGTCAGCCTTATAAGGGGCAGAGCATTTACCTGTCTCTGACATGGTCAATGACTTAAGGGAGTGGCCCTGTGGGCAAAGATTTGAGGAATACCATCTTCCAGATGGGTGCAAATGGGCTGCTGCACTTGGCTATGAAACAATAATCACTCTGCTTCAAAAGTAATTCATTGTTTGTGAAATACTTTGGGTCATCATGAAAACATAAAAGACGTTATATAAATGCAATTTCTTCATTTACTTTCCAGAGACTTTGCCTGAGTCAGGCACTATTTGGGAACCGCAAATGTATATCAATTTTAGTGACAACCACCAACAGCAGGAACAAAAAAACCTTGCAATTTACAAACTGGCCTACTTTCCCAGAGTGCAGGGCAATACGGACTGCACACACATAGCTATTCATGCACATGCACCCAATGTAGGGCCATACCTAACCTGGAAGAGATTATGCGCCCTCAACTTTTAGATGGTGTGCATCTAGAGCCTCAAAATCCTGCATGAAAATTCAGGGTACCCAGTGAAGCTTTGGTTCTCCATGCACCTACCTATATACCTGAGTCAGAAGGTTTTGGGTTTAAGTCGCACTCCAGAGATTTGAGCACATAATCTAGGCTGACACTTCAGTGCAGTTCTGAGGGAGTACTGCACTGTCTTATCTTTTTCTTGGACACCAAGAGTTCTCCCTGGTGTCCTGGTTAATATTTACCCCTCAACCAATATCATTAAAACAGATTGGGGAAAAATTCATCAGTCGATTTTGGGTCGCTAACATCGCCTGGGCGCTAAATTTAGTGCCCGGCGAAAAATAGCGCCGGCGATCGCTAACTTCAGTTTTAGCACCCCAAGAGGGAGGTGGAGCGCTAATTCAAGTGCTCCATTTCCTTCTTAGAGCGCTAACTCCGAATATCGGGGCGGTGCGTTCTGCAGTGCTACACACTGGGCCACGTAGCGCTGCCGCATGGAAGGGCTCTTCCCCTCATTAAAGAGGAGTACCCAAGCCCACAACTCTGTGGGGCCCTACCTGGACCGCCAGGGAGCGGAGTGCTGGGCTGCCAGATCGTGGCACGGACCCCGCATTCAAAGACGCAATGGGCCGCGACAAGTAAGTTGGACGATTTTTTTTCCCCACCCGCCACCTCCCCTTTAATTAGCGCTCCGCGAGCCTCCTGCCACTCCGTTCCTGCCCCCTGAATCAGTCGCTGTCATCGCCCGGCGCAGATTCAGGGGGAGCGGGCCAATTTTGCAGGTGGGGCAGAAACGGGACACTGCGCACGGTGATGACGCGTCATCGCCTGCGCAGCGGAGTGGGGCGCTACCGTTTACTGCCGCCACTAAACTCCCGCTGAATTTAGCAGGAGTTGTTAGCGCCACCCAGCCCAGGCGAAAAGTCGTTTGCGCCCCGTTAACGCCCTTCAGGGGCGCTAGCGAGAGGCGCAAATGCACCTAATTTCTATCCCAATACTATCTGGTTATTATCATATTGCTGTTTGTGGGAGCTTGCTGTGTGTCAATTGGCTGCCATGTTTCCTACATTGCAACAGTGACTAAACTTCAAAAAAGTGCTTCATTGGCTGCAAAGTGCTTTTGGACATCCTGAGTCTTTCTTTTCTTCTTTCAAAAGGTGAACATTTTTTGGAATAATCGACTGGGGAAGGTCGAGGAATCAAAGACATTAGGGGAGTTCAAGATTGGATGTCAGGCTGGGCGAGTTGATATACAAGAGGGACAAGCTTGCTGGGCCGAATGGCCTTTTTTTCATGGTTCTTTTTTATATTGTTATGTCAAGAATGTTCCCATATGTAAATTATTCAAAAATTTAATTCAAAAAAATTATTTAACAGTAAAAAATAGCACAAATGTCATTATGGTTTTTCATGCAGGATTTATTTTTGAATTGAAAATATAATAGTACTCTATACATGTGGTATCAGCAAACACTAGATACATCACACAAATATTTATTAAACTGTTCTTACCTCTCTGAAGTAGTGAAACACTGAACTGCAGCATCACTACAATGAAGAGGAATGAAGATATACATTCTGTTTGACAGTGCTCAAAAGAATAATATTCTGTCCTTAGGCTTTTTGTGGTACTGTACTGTGGGTTGTAGTCTTTACTGATTTGTAGCCAAATTGAAATGTAACCTAAAGATGAACTCTGCCTTATATTGAAAATATAAATTTCCACAGTTCACTTACAAACTTAATCCTCTGCCAGATGTTCTAAACCACGTCCTACATTGATTTAAAGAAATCAGGCTCAGAATATTGCACCCCAGGCAGTTCCTGCAGTGTATTCTAGGCAGAAAAACATCATTTGAATTGACACCATCTATTCAGCAGGTTTCCTATAAAACATTTCCAAAAATATCTTGAAAAAGCAAATGAAGAGGAAATCACCTGCAGAATTCTCTTCGGCCAGCCCACCACTTGATGCTGGTCAGTCCAAATATGGCAATCGGGATCCCATGTCTGTCATAGGACCCCCATCAGCATTTCAATTGGGCCTAGCATGCTTGACTCAGGGGGCTGCTCCTGCCACCCAATGGTAGGCCCAGGGTAATATTGCCACGGCCACAACAACGGTGGCAACAGGGTGATAGATCATTTTCCACCATTTTGGGGGCACTACCACCCCGTTTCTGCAGAGGCCTCAAAATTCACCTCATTGCGTGTTAAATCTACTAAAATTCCTAGGTCTCTTCCAATTTTATCCTTAGTTGTTTCAACCCCATTCATGGAATAGGGCTAACTTCAATTGGATGCGAAAGGATCTAATCAGGTTAAAATGGAACCAAAGACTGACAGGAAAAACTGTAACGGAACAATGGGTGATCTTTAAGGAGGAGATGTTCCAGGTATAGGTTAAGTACATTCCAATAAGAGGGAAGGGTAAGGGAACCAAAGCAAGGGTTCGTTGGATGACGAAGAAGATAGAGAAGATGATGAAACAAAAAAAGAGGGTGTATGATGCATGTCAGGTGAATTCTTCAAGGGAGAACAAGACCAAATACAATAAGTTGGGAGGGGATGTGAAGATGAAAATAAGATTGGTAAAGAGAGAATATGAGAGTAGAATGGCGGTTAACATAAAAGGGAACCCAAAAATCTTCTACCGGCATGTAAACAGTAAGCGGTTAGTAAGGGGCGGGGTGGGGCCTATTAAGGACAAAGAAGGTGATATATGCTTAGAGGCGCAGGGCAAGGCTAGAATACTCAATGAGTACTTTGTATCGGTGTTTACTAAGGAGATGGATGCTGACAAAATATCGGTAAAATTTGACAAGGTAGAAGCAATGGAAGGGGTGAAAATTGATAGACAGGATGTACTAGAAAGGCTGTGTATGCTTAGAGTGGATAAGTCGCCTGGTCCAGATGGCTTGCATCCCAGGTTGCTAAGGGAATTGGGGGAGGAAATAACGGAAGCGCTTGCCATAATTTTCCAATCTTCCCTAGATGCGGGGGAGGTGCCTAAGGATTGGAAGGTGGCAAATGTGACACCATTGTTCAAGAAAGGGTGTAAGGACAATCCTAGTAACTACAGGCCGGTCAGTTTAACATCAGTGGTGGGTAAAGTTTTAGAAACAATAATCATGGAAAAAATTAACGGGCACTTGGTAAGGTTTAAGCTAATTAAGGAGAGCCAACACGGATTTGTAAAAGGCAGATCGTGTTTGACTAATCTAATTGAAGTTTTTTGATGAAGTAACAGGGAGGATTGATGAAGGAAATGCAATGGATGTTGTCTACATGGATTTTAGGAAGGCGTTTGAAAAAGTACCACATCGAAGGCTGATTAACAAAATTGAGGCTCATGGAATAGGTGGGTCAGTGGCAGCTTGGATAAGGAATTGGCTTAAGGATAGAAAACAGCGAGTTGTGGTAAATGACTGTTTTTCAGACTGGAGGATAGAACATAGAAACATTCAAACATAGAAAAATAGGAGCAGGAGTAGGCCATTCGGCCCTTCGAGCCTGCGCCGCCATTCAATATGATTATGGCTGATCCTCTATCTCAATACCATATTCCCGCTCTCGCCCCATACCCCTTGATGCCTTTTGTGTCTAGAAATCTATCTATCTCCTTCTTAAATATATTCAGTGAATTGGCGTCCACAGCCTTCTGTGTTAGAGAATTCCACAGGTTCACCACCCTCTGCATGAAGAAATTTCTCCTCATCTCAGTCCTAAATGTCCTACCCCGTATCCTGAGACTGTGACCCCTCGTTCTAGACCCCCCAGCCAGGAGAAACATCCTCCCTGCATCCAGTCTGTCTAGCCTTTTCAAAATTTTATACGTTTCAATGAGATCCCCTCTCATTCTTCTAAAACTCTAGTGAATACAGACCTAGTCGACCCAATCTCTTCTCATATGACAGTCCTGCCATCCCAGGAATTAGTCTGGTGAACCTTCGCTGCACTCCCTCTATGGCAAGTATATCCTTTCTTAGGTAAGGAGACCAAAACTGCACACAGTACTCCAGGTGTGGTCTCACCAAGGCCCTGTATAACTGTAGTAAGACATCCTTGCTCCTGTACTCAAATCCTCTTGTAATGAATGCCAACATACCATTTGCCTTCCTAACTACTTGCTGCACCTGCATGTTTGCGTTCAGTAACTGGTGTACAAGGACACTCAGGTCCCTCTGTACATCAACATTTCCCAATCTATCACCATTTAAATAATACTCTGCCTTTCTGTTTTTCCTACCGAAGTGGATAACTTCACATTTATCTACGTTATACTGCATCTGCCATGTATTTGCCCACTCACTCAACTTGTCTAAATCGCCTTGAAGCCTCTTTGCATCCTCCTCACAACTCACAATCCCACCTAGTTTCATGTCATCAGCAAACTTGGAAATATTATATATGAATATTATATCCCTCATCTAAATCATTGATATATATTGTGAATAGTTGGGGCCCAAGCACTGATCCCTGCGGTATCCCACTAGTCACCGCCTGCCACCCCGAAAAACACCCATTTATTCCTACTCTCTGTTTCCTGTCTATTAACCAATTTTCAATCCATGCCAGTATATTACCCCCAATCCCATGTGCTTTAATTTTGCACACTAACCTCTTATGTGGAACTTTATCAAAGGCCTTTTAAAAATCCAAATACACCATATCCACTGGTTCTCCATTATCTATTCTACCAGTTACATCCTCAAAAAACTCCAGTAGGTTTGTCAAACATGATATCCCTTTCATAAATCCATGTTGACTTTGTCTAATCCCGTTGATATTTTCGAAGTGTCCTGTTATCACATCCTTTATGATAGACTCTAGCATTTTCCCTACTACTGATGTTAGGATAACCAGTCTGTAGTTCCCTGTTTTCTCTCTCCCTCCTTTTTTAAATAGTGGGGTTACATTTGCCACCCTCCAATCTGCAGGAACTGTTCCATAATCTATAGAATTTTGGAAGATGACAACCAATGCATCCACTATTTCCACAGCTACCTCTTTGGTATTCTGGGATGCAGATTATCAGGCCCTGGGGATTTATTGGTTTTCAGTCCCATTAATTTCTCCAGCACTATTTTTTTACTCATACTAGTTTCCTTTCATTCCTCCTTCTCACTAGACCCTTGATTCCCGAATATTTCTGGGAAGTTATTTGTGTCCTCTTCTGTGAAGACAGAACCAAAGTATTTGTTTAATTGCTCTGTAATTTCCTTGTTCCCCATTATAAATTCTCCCGTTTCTGACTGTAAGGGACCTACATTTGTCTTCACTAATCTTTTTCTTTTTACATACTTGTAGAAGCATTTACAATCCGCTTTTATGTTCCTTGCAAAATGGTAGACAGTGGTGTTCCCCAAGGGTCAGTGCTGGGGCCACTGCTTCTTTTGATATATATAAATGACCTGGATATTGGAATACAGAGTAGAATTTCTAAATTTGCTGATGACACCAAACTTGGGGGTGTGGCAAACAGTGAGGATGATACCAATCGACTGCAGCAGGACATAAAAAGGCTAGCGGAATGGGCAGAGAAGTGGCAGATGGAATTTAATACAGAGAAGTGTGAGGTGATACATTTTGGCAGCAGGAACAGGGAGAGGCAATATACACTTAATGGTACAGTTTTAAAGAGTGTGCAGGGACAGAGGGACCTGGGAGTTAATGTGCATAGGTCCCTGAAGGTGGCAGGACATATTGAGAGAGTGGTTAGCAAAGCATATGGGGTCTTGGGCTTCATAAATAGAGGTATTGAGTACAAAAGTAGAGAAGTTATGCTGAACCTTTATAAAGCGCTGGTTAGGCCACAACTGGAGTATTGCATCCAGTTCTGATCACCACACTTTAGGAAGGATGAGAAGGCCCTTGAGAGGGTGCAGAGGAGATTTACCAGAATGGTTCCGGGGATGGGGGATCTTAGCTATAAGGATAGGTTGGAGAAGCTGGATTTGTTTTCATTAGAGCAAAGGAAGTTGAGGGGTGATTTGCTAGAGGTGTACAAGATTATGATGGGTTTGGATAGGCTAGACGGGGAAAGGCTGTTCCCACTAGTTGATGGTACAGGGACTATGGGACACAGATTTAAGGTATTGGGCAAGAGATACAGGGGGATGAGAGGAAAAACTTTTTTACGCAGCGAGTGGTGAGGACCTGGAACTCACTGCCAGCGGAAGTGGTGGAAACAGAGACACTCAATGTTTTCAAGGGGAGACTGGATAGGCACTTGAGGGAAATAAACTGGCAGGGCTATGGGGATAGAGCGGGGGAATGAGACTGACTGGATTGCTCTGCAGAGACCCTAACCCCAATAAGTAATACTTTACACTTATACCGTGAAACTTAGAGAGTTCTGTTTGAGTTTATCAATGGTGCAAAATAACTATGCAGCCAACTGAAAACCACAACAATCAGTGGTTTAGATATTCAATATTAAGAGACAAATCCCAAGACCAGCATAAGGACAATTTTGAATACAAATCCCTGGACTGTCTCCATTGCAGATGAAATATTGTCCTGCTCACTTCTCTTATACAGTTTAATTTATTATAAGCCAATGTGGGTTGAGGAAATCACAGCCCATAAATTACATTGGTGGATGTCAATGGGTAGAAAATCACTTTGTTTCACTGGCACTGGTGGAAATATCCAATCTTGGAAGATGTAGTTTATTGGCTGTAACTGTAGTGCACTGTAGTTCACGGATACGCACTGGCTGCTTGTGATGCTCTGCTGGTGGCATGAGTCCTTGTAAAATTTACCCATTAATCCAAAAGAGCAGTATTTTAATGAATTCTGCAGCAAGGGTGTCACATCAAGTCTGTCACTACTAGGTACTTTAGAGGAGGATGAACAGCAACAGCAAAATGTCAGCCTGGAAAATTCAAGGCCATAAAAGGTGTTTTTCCATGACTTGGTACTGCCCAAGGGAGAACCTATCATTTACCTAGAGCTCAGTAAGGAAGAGTGCACAAGGAGGCTGCGCCTCAATTGACATTCAATTTCAGTCTTGTGTCCCCTGTAACCAGACCTATAACCACCAAGCAAAAGCCAGACGGCACTCAGACTGGAAAGGAAAGTGACCACTACATTCAACAGCTATGCTTCTGGGTGCTTCCAGGCATTAACAGGAGACCCCACTTGATCAGCCAGTATGCAATGCACCACTGCATCACTGAGGTAACGAATGCTATTTGTGGCTGTGCTTTAAGTTCAACACTAGCATGCAGCACCATCTAGAGAGGCAGACTCAATTTTACCAGTTGTGTGCCATTTCCTGTTTGTAAGGTGCAATGACTTTCAATCCTGTCACCATTCGTACACCAACAGGCAGAGCTGTCCTTTTTATCATTGGAAAAGATTACTGTTTTCTCAGATGGTATGTGAGTAACAACAAAAAATTATGCAAGTTTAGCGAATCAAGGTTCCTCCAACTGTTTGAGTGGCAAGAAAGAATGTAAGGTTAGCTTCTGGGATGCATGGGTTGCCTGCTCCATATGTGGTTGATGACACCTCTGCGGCATCCCTGCATTTGAAAGCCCAAAATTGGCCCAGAAATTCGGCCGAATATGGGAGAGTATGCACTGTGTACTCACCCATATTCGGTCCCGAAGTGCCGGTTTCCTGCATGCACTGCGCATGCGCGGGAAACCGGCACTTCCGATATTGCGAAGGGGGCGGTTCCTAAGTGAACCGCGTGCGCACTACAGGCTGTGCGCACGCAGCGCACTTAGGTTTTTTTTCAGGTTTGAACGCGAGGGTAAGTATGGAAGTTTTTACACATGAAAAAAGGAGGCGTAAGACCCCCTTTTAACAAGGTAAGTAGTTAATTAAGTATTATTTTAAAAAATTTTCAACAGGTTTATCTTTTTTAGAGACTTTAAAGAAAGGTAAGTTTATTTTTATAACTTTTAAAAAGAATTAAAATTTTTTCAAAAATTTAAATTTTTGTTTAAAGTGGTTAATTTATTTAACTATAGTTATTTTATTAATGTGATGGGTTTTTTTTTAATTTAATTGAGGTTTAGCTGTTCTTTTGGGGGCAAGTTGTATTCATAGCTTTGACAGTTCTCCTGTCAAAACTATGAATGAAAGATGGTGTGCTGCCATTGGCTCTAACTGGCCCACGTGATCCCAGAGGTCGCATCGAACTAACTGCGCCTCTGGGACACGCACACACTGCGCGCCGGCACCAGGGAGAGGCCCAGGAGCAGAAGTTCGTGTGGGCCCGAACCATAAAGGCAGGCGCGGTAGGTAAGATCGCGCACGATCCTTACCCCCGCGGCAACCATCGAAGTCTAATTTCTGGGCCAATATGACAGACTTTTGGGCTCCAAATACAATCCTTCCACTGCATGGACTGCTCTGGTGGTGGCTTACAGTACAAACTAGAGCAAGTTAGCTGAACAATTGTAGTATGTTGGCCCAGCACAATGGACTCCTTCTGTGCTTAAAATTCTATGATTCTATGTTGCATATTACATAGTATTGTCATACGAACCCCCTTCCCCGCAGCACAATAATTAGTGCCCAAAATGGCACCGGCTGAATGGGCACTGATCAGCAATTTTTAATTTCTGGCCTAAACACAACCCATTCTCACATAGATGGACAGGATGCAGAACTTTGTAAATATATTTGAATGAAAATTGCCTGGCAGCTTATTTTGGAACAAGGAAAGTGACTCTGAAATTCCTTGGGTTGAGATCCCGGAGATTATACTAAGATCATTCCCAGCAGTGTCCCACATTTGGAAATTTCCAGACACAGGGAAGAAGAAATTGAGCGGAGCCCATTATGTCAGGACTCCACACCCATAGTGTTGCCTCTCAATTTCATGGCACCTGCATCTGTAATAGGTGCACTATTTGAAGAAGAGCAGAGGATTTCTCCCAGTATCCTGGCCAACATTTATCTCTCAGCCAACACCACTAAAACAGATTATCTGGCCATTTATCTCATTGTTTGTGGGACTTTGCTGCTCAGAAATTGACTGTCGTGTTTCCCTGCATTACAGCAGTGACTACACTTCAAAAGTACCTCATTGGTTGTGAAGCACTTTGGAACGTCCTGAGGATGTGAAAAGCACCATATAAATGCAAGATCCTTCCTTTCTACTGGGTGCAGGCCCAGCGAGAGGGTGTTGTCTGCCTTCCGCCTTAATATTCCTCTCATTTTTGTCATTCGGTGCCCCAGCTAGCTCAAGAGCCTGTCCTTGGACCATTGTGGACCAGGGGGTCTACAGGGTCCAGGTTTAGCACATTTAGGTTGTGCTGTGCCTGCCAGAAAGAAAAACATCTTCTATTGTTTCCAACTTTGTGCATCCTACTTTAGGAAGGGTTTCAAAGTCATAGGCAGATAAAATGTAATGCAGAAAAGTGTAAAGTACTGCACATAGGGAGGAAAAAATCGGCCATACATATGCTCCATGAATGGTGTTGAAATAGCTAAACTGAAAGAAACCTAGGAGTCTTAGTAGACTCATTGCTAAACATATTCAGCCAATGCAGAGTGGCAATCAACAAGGCCAATAGAATGTTAAACTACATAGAGAAAACAGTAGAATATGTTGAAGGAAGTCGTGATGAAACCACAAAGTTTTGGTCAGACTGAAGCTTGAATAGTGCTTCTGCAAGGGAGTCCTGAAGGCAGTATAACAAAGACCCAGGAGGATGATCCCCAATGTCAAAGGTCTGCATTATAAGGAAAATTTGGGCTTCTCAGTCTAGAAAGAAGATGTCTGAGAGGAGATTTTATAGAGGTATATAAGATAGTTAGGGAAATAGGAAACATCTGGAATGTTACTTTAAATTAAATTGAGTCTAGGACAAGAGGACAAAGGTTCAAAGAATAGAAGATCATTTTTGAACAGATATCAGGAAATTCTTCTTTCTTTGTGTCACAAAGAATATGATCGACATATGGAATGGAATTCCAAATAAAGTAGTGGAGGCAAAAATCCTGGAAGCATTTGAGAAACAATTAAATGCTGCAAATGGGGGGCTTTAGGGTCTCTCTTGATGGATGAATTTAGATGGGCAAAATGGCTTTACTCAACGATAGCTATCTTATGAGAGGGAACAGAACAGATTCACTGCGTTGATGAGAAGCTTTAGTTATGAAGACAGCCTGGAGAAACTGGGGCTCTTTTCACGCGAGCAGAGAGGCTAAGAGGAAATCTGATAGAAGTGTTCAAAATTATGAAAGGTTATGATAAGGTAAATAGAGAAAAAAGCATTTCCACTGGTCACTGAGTGAATAGCTGGAGAATGTAAATTTAGGATCACCTAAAGAATGAAGGGAGTAGGAATGCTTTTTTGTAGAGGGTTGTTAGGCCATGGAATGCCCTACCAGAAATAATGGTGGAAGCAGAGTCAATAATAGCTTTCAAAAGGGAAGTGGGTAAATATTTGAAAAATAAAGAATGAAAGGGTTTGGGGAAAAGGCAGGGGAATAGGACTAATTGCTTAGCTTTTTCAGAGAGCCAGCACAGGTGCATGTGCCAAATGGTTTCTTCTGAGCTCTCCTGGGGAGAATCTGCTCTGAACTCACATCTGAATAAATGAATTTCCACCAGTGACAAAGGACATTGTCATTTAACGATTTGTCGATCTGAAACTGCTGTACACACTAGCAGGTCTTTAATCTATTGTTAACAAATGTGCTCATTCATGGCTACAGACGCTGTTTGTTGTCATTCCCACTGCAATCCCTGAATCTGGGAGGATGCCAGATGGCATTGTCACTATAGTCATGCAAGGTGTATGTGACAGTACCAAGTGACAGCCTGCAATGTATGAGTTAAAAAGTGCATGGGAGGTGATGGAGCTTTAGGAAGACAGTTCTTCTGCCGGTCGCCCTGTGCTTACACGTACTCAGTGCCAATTGCCTTAAGGAGAGAAAAGAGAATATAGGTTCGGTGCGCATAACATTGACATGGTGTGTGAGGTGTAGGTGTCAGGGTGCCAGCAAGTTTGACGGTTGTGCTATTGGGTTGCTGCTTTCTAAAGGAAATTTGCGGGGATTGCAATTATGTTCTTGGGCGGAGACCTGAAGCTGCCTAATTCAGCTGCAGGCCACTTTTAAAAGCCTATCTCCCTCGGTAACAAAGATTCAAGGAGTTTGTCAACACATTTTGCTCTCTTGAGTTCTGACCTGAGAAAACAAAGACATGAGGCTTGAAAGTAGCTGCCCATTCCCCATCTCAAATTCCTGCATGAAAAGGAAAATATCTATTTGGCACCTGCTGCTGCTGAGAGACATTTTAAACAAGTCTCTGATTTTAAACAGCATGAAACAAAACTGGAACATGCTGGAAATACTCAAGGAAAGAGGCAGAAACTCCAATGAAACATCTGTGGTGTTATGGTTTCATTTCTTTCTATTTATTTTTTGAAGAGCATGCTGAATTTCTTATCTTGCCTGTCCTGGCCAAGTCATTGTACTTCTTGTGACATTGTTCCTTTTAGGTTTTCACTCCTTAGCAGGAATAAGTGAAGTGGCTACTGCTCTCTTTCAATGGGAGCCTTGATGGGTGGGGTGGGGGGGGGGCGCGTGGGGGGGCGGGGTGAGGTGACTCTCTATATCCTTGAGCTGAGTAAAAGGATTATCTATTATCTACCTAACAGAAAAGACGAGTTAAGAATTTGAAATTGTCAGAGGCTCATGCCATTATAGTCAAGTGCCATCCACACTGGATGTGATTGCTTGGACTTCTATTACACAGTTACATTCAAAATGGAAAGATCTTGGGGGGAGGGTGAATCACTTATGGATTTAACTGAAAGAAGAGTGACAAGTCTAAGTTGCTCTTGCAAAGTGTGCCCTGCTGACATCTCCAAATATATTACTTACTGGCAGCCAGCTACTCTGCACTTTGAACTCTGCATTGACATAATTTACCTCCTACCCAGTACTCTGTGCTGCTGTCCTGTGTAGACAGGGGCCTGCAATGCTATTATCCTCTGCCACATTCGCTACAATAATACACCCATGAAAACATTTAAAACTTTTACCACACCTTATACTGCAGCATGTCTTTTCTCCTTGGTAAAAAGAAGCACTTCAATTAATTTTCAAAATTTTACCACACATAAACATCCCCTTAAAGGTACATTACATAGAACTTACAGCACAGAAACAAGCCATTAAGCTCAACTGGCCTATGCTGGTGTTTATGCTCCACACGAGCCTCCTCCCATTCTACTTCATCTAACCCTATCAGCATATCCTTCTATTGCTTTCTTCCACATATACTTATTTAGTTTGCCCTCAAATGCATCTATGCTATTTGCCTCAACTACTCTATGTGGCAGCAAGTTCCACATTCTAACCACTCTCTGGATAAAGATTTGCTTACAGCAACACCAAGGTCCTGAATACCTAATATAACAACAGAAAACGCTGGAAAAACTCAGCAGGCCAGGCAGCATCCGTGGAGAGAGAAACAGAGTTAACGTTTCAGGTCGAAGACCTTTCGTCAGAACTCTGAATTACTGTGTGGGTTCTCCCAATCCTCTGTCAGAACTTGGGCAGGAGATTGGCAGAACTCCCAGAGAAACCACATAATTGGCCATTTTTAGCCATTTTATGCCATTCCTTTGAAAGTTCCGCTGGTCTCCTGCCAAAGAACCACCACATAAATTCCAGGTGTGGATATCCCACTCTATAATCAGCAAACCTGCAATTTGAAGTGGGTTTAATGCCAGGAACTGATCCTGGAAGTACTAGTGGGGTCAATTTGTTTTCATTCAGACACCAGGAAACCCGCCAAACCTGATTAATTCCCGTTCACATTCAGACTGGAAAATCTGCTCTCACGTTTCCGAGCTTTGTCATTCCTCATTTTTTCTAGTGTGTCAGCTTTAAGACAACGATTAAGGTACCACCATCTCTTGTTCCTTGTGTGTTGCATAAACATTATTTAAACATTAATTGTACAGGTTAATGTAAATGAGCAGGAACTGCTAAACAAAACTTTACCAGCTTCTTCTGATTATTAATTTTACAGTTTATTTTCCTGGATTATCCCCATTTTGTCTGGTCTTAAATCTCTGGACATAGCCGAGAGGTTCTTTTGATCCTTGTTCCTCTGAAGTGTTTGATGAAAATTTCTACCCTAAGTAAATAAAATGGATCCTGTTGCCCTCAAGGCACACTGTTCCTTGGATAAATGAAGCCCTGCTGAGTAAGTGAAATCACATTTCTGAGGTGAACATTTCAAATCTATTAAGACAGATTCCATTTTGACAAAGCCTTTCTTGTTTAGACCCTCCCCACTATGAAGTGAGCAGGTGGTTCTGTCAAAATCAATAGTGTTATGTAAACAACAGTATATTTAATTGCGCCAGGTAAACAAAGAAAGACTTGCATTTATATAGCGTTTTTCACGACCACCAGACGTCTCAAAGCGCTTTACAGCCAATGAAGTACTTTTTTTGGAGTGTAGTCACCGTTGTAATGTGGGAAACGCGGCAGCCAATTTGCGCACAGCAAGCTCCCACGAACAGCAATGTGATAATGACCAGATAATCTGTTTGGTTATGTCGATTGAGGGATAAATATTGGCCAGGACACTGATTTTAATGAGTTATTGAACTGCATTCTCAAAATCACTGACAACATCAAAAATCTTAATAATTTCACCTAAATGTTAATTATTCTCCCCCTCTTTTGTTTCTGCAAAATTTTCAGTCAGGTCTCGAGAAATGCTGCTATTGAGGCAGCTGCAAAGAGGTGTACAAGTACTGCACTGTGGTGATTCGATCTTGGTTTGAGTCACACTGCCCTCAATTTTCCCCTCCATCCTCGGGGAATGTGGCCACCTTTTACTTCATGCGTCCATCTCATTTACTGTTAATTTTGCAAACTCAGTCAAGTGAGCAATTATGAGGGATTATTTTCCAGTTTCATCACTAAAATGGCAGGACTGGAGATTATTAGATGTTTTAGATGTTAGAATCAGAGGATGACACAGCACAGAAGGACGCTATTCAGCCCATCTTGCCTATACTGGCTCTTCTTTGAAAGCTATCCAATTAGTCCCACTCCCCTGCTCTTTCCCCATAGCCCTGACATTTTATTCCCTTCAAGTATTTATCTGATTCCCTTTTGAAAGTTATTATTGAATCTGCTTCCACCACACTTTCAGGCAGTGCATTCCAGATCATCATAACTTGCTGTGTAATTTTTTTCCCCTCATGTCACCTCTGGTTCTTTTGCCAATTACCTTAAATATGTGTCCTCTAGTTACCGACCATTCTGGAAACAGTTTCTCCTTATTTACTCTACCAAAACGATTCGTGGTTTTGAACCTCTACCAAATCTCCCCTTAACCTTCTCTGCTCTAAGGCGAACAACCCCAGTTTCTTCGGCCGGAATTTTGCGGGGGGTCAGCGGGTGCGATCAGTGGCGGGTTGGGTGGGAAAGTAGTTGGTTGGGACCCCGCTGTCAACCTGCCACCACACGCCTTTCCCAATGTCGG
The DNA here is from genome assembly GCA_030390025.1 of Squalus acanthias. Lineage (NCBI taxonomy): Eukaryota > Metazoa > Chordata > Chondrichthyes > Squaliformes > Squalidae > Squalus > Squalus acanthias. The sequence continues at coordinate 96,789,410 of CM059433.1, forward strand.
GACTGAGCAGACCTGACAGGCAACGGCGGGGGACCCAATTAAGCTCATTATTGCCTTGTTGACAGATCATTAACAGGCTTTATTAACTTACCTTTTCACTTTAACTTCATGGCCACGGGAACCACGCTGTTCGGGGATCAGGTCTGTCAACCTGAGGCAGGAGTTCAGTGGTCATTACTCCAGCTGATTCCTTGACAGCTTCAAATATACATTAAAAGCTCCCATCTGGCAGATCTTCACTTTCCTCAGCCACAAGCTGTTTCTCACTTCACTTCCAGCACAGGTTCTGCAGGCTTTCCACTTTTCACTCTTCATCCAGTATCACCTCTTTGGAAGAATTCTCTCACCATTGACAGAATGCTTCTGTCATATGTTCTTCAACTGCCATCTATTCAATCAACATGGGTGCCCTTTATACTGTCTCAACTTGGTCCTCAGAATCCAACCACGATCAGCCCCAACACCAGCAGCACCAGGCACACCAGCAGGACCAACAACAACACCAACTTTCTCCGCAATCACCTGATGCTGCACAGGACAGAGGGCATCAGCACCCGAGCACATTGCTGCCCGGGAGGCCAGGGATGGCCTCATCATGGCCAGATTTACTTCACTTGATGTTGCACACCCTGGCTGCCACATGATGTGTCAGGTTGGCACCACCCCACACCAATACCATAAAACATCCCTACAATGTCCAAGCCATTCCTTTCACACTCACCACTATTGCGGTACTGTTATGTCTCACCATTCACTGCAACTCACTAAGCCACTTCCAAAGTGTACACAACTCTGTCCAAGAACGCAAAGTGTTGAAAATAAAGGTTTCAATGTTTGACACCACATTAACAGAAACTTTACATGAACTTTGGATAAAACACCCAAGTGGCTACCCTTGTGTGTTGTTAGTTGGTATGATTGCACTAGGATGAGAGTGAGGGGTGGCTAGTGAGATGGGGATGTGATAATGTAGATAGAGAGAGAGGGATGGGTGGAGGTGCAAGGTAAGTTGGTGTGAGTAAGGATGTGCAGGAGTGGGGTAGGGAAGGCAGAGTGATGGGGATGTGATGAGAGGCACAGCAGGATGAAGGTGAGTGTGGCTTTGTACTAACGTTTCGTGATCTAATTAGATCATTGAAAGGTTTGAACCACTGCACCCAGGAACACATCCCTGCTTGTGCCCTTCTGTGCAATGTGCTACCAGGCTGTCTTGGTGTCCTGGGGAGGTTTCTTCCACCCATGGGAAGGGAAGAGGACCTCCCTGCGTGCTCTGACTCCCTCCATAACCATATGGAGGGAGTCATGGGAGAACCTGGGTGCACCCCTGCACATCTGTGCAGTGATTGTCAATGTTTGCAGCACCTCAATGCTGTAGAGCACTGACAGCACAAATGTCAAAATAAAGTTGGCCATGGTCCCTTTAAGGAAACCGGCTGATGACGCATCATCAAATGACGTCACCAGACCCGCTTCCTCTAATTGGCCTGGGAAACGTGCTGGGCGGGCTTAACAAGCCCCATCAATGGAAAGTCATTTCACAGAGTGGGATGGAGCCAGCAGCGGGGTAGGGACCCGCTACCGACATCACCCGCCCCGGACCCGCCGAGGTAATTAAAATCACGGCCTTTGTCTCTCCAAGTAACTGAAATCTTTTATCCCTGGTACCATTCTAGTAAATCACCTCTTCACCCTCTCTAAGGCCTTCACTTCCTTCCTAAAGTGTGGTGCCCAGAATTGGCCACAATACTCCAGCTGGGGCCTAACCAGTGTTTTATAAAGGTTTAGCATAACTTCCTTGCTTTTGTACTCTTATGCCTCTATTAATAAAGCCAAGGATCCCGTATGCTTTTTTAACAACCTTCTCAACTTGTCCTGCCACCTTCAAAGACTCGTGTACATACACCCCCATGGCTCCCTGCTCCTGCACCCCATTTAAAATTGTACCATTTAGTTTATATTGCCTCTCCACATTCTTCCTATCAAAATGAATCACTTCACACTTCTCGGCGTTAAATTCCATCTGCCATGTGTCTGCCCATTTCACCAATCTGTCTATGTCCTCCTGAAGTCTATTATTATCCTCCTCTGGTTTTGTTTCATCAAATTTTGAAATTAGGCCTTGTATACCCAAGTCCAGGTCATTTATATATATCAAAAAGAGCAGTGATCTCAACACCGACCTCTGGGGAACACCACTGCACACTTCCCTCCTGTCTGAAAAACAAGCGTTCACCAGTAAAATCTGCTTTCTGCCCCTTAGCTAATTTCATATCCATGCTGCCACTGCCCCTTTAATCCCGTGGGCTTCAATTTTGCTAACAAGTCTATTATGTGGTACTTTATCAAATGCCTTTTGAAAGTCCATGCACACAACATCAATCAAACTACCCTTATCAACCTTCTCTGTTACTTCATCAAATAACTCAATCAAGTTAGTCAAACATGATTTGCCCTGTGCTGGCTTTCATTTATTAATCCATAATTTTTCCAAGTGCCAATTAATTTTGTCCCGGATTATTGTCTCTAGAAGTTTCTCCACCACCAACATTAGGCTAACTGACCTATAGTTGCTGGGTTTATCCCTCTCCCCTTTTTTGAACGGGGTGTAACATTTTCAATTCTCCAGTCCTTTGGCACTGCTTCCATATCTAAGAAGGTTTGAAAGATTATGGCCATTGTCTCCACAATTTCCATCCTTACTTCCCTCAGCAACCTAGGATGCATCCCATTCGAACTGGGTGACCTTTCTACTTTGAAGGCTGCCAACTGTTTCTGTACCTCCTCTTTATCTATTTTTATCCTGTCCAATTTCTCTACTATCTCTTCCTTTACTGTGACATTGACAGCATCTTGTTCTTTATTGAAGACAGATGCAAAGTACTCATTTAGTATCCAAGCTATGCCCTCTGTCTCCACAAGAACATAAGAACATAAGAAATAGGAGCACGAGTAGACCTTCGAGTCTGCTCCCCCATTCAATAAGATCACACTAATCTTCTACCGCAACTCCACCTTCCTGCACTATCCCCATATCCCTTGGTTCCCTTAGTATCCAAAAATCTATTGATCTCTGTCTTGAATATATTCAACGACTGAGCATCCACAACCCTCTGGGGTAGAGAATTCCAAAGATTCACAACCCTTTGTGTGAAGAAATTTCTCCTCATCTCAGTCCTAAATGGCCGACCCCTTATTCTGAGACTGTGACCCCTAGTTCTAGACTCCTCAGCCAGGGGAAACATTCTTCCAGAATCAGCCCTGTCAAGCCCCTTAAGAATTTTATACATTTCAATGAGATCACCTCTCATTCTTCTAAACTTTAGGGAATATTGGCCTAGTCTACTCAATCTCTCCTCATAGGACAATTTCCCCATCCCAGGAATCAGATCTCCTTTTTGATCCCTAAACAGTATCACCCTTCCTTTGACTCCCCTTTTACTATTTATATGTTTATAAAAGTATTTTGGATTCCATTTTATACTACCCACTAATCTATTCTCTTTGCCCCTCTAATTACCTTTTTCAGTTTTCCTCTGTATTTTTTGTATTCAGCTTGGTTCTCTACTGAATTATGAACCTGACATTTATCATGAGCCTCCTTTTTCTGTTTCATTATATATCTTTAGTCATTCAGGGAGCACTAGGTTTAGATTCCCTTCCTTTCCCCCTCAAGGGAATGTGTCTAGTCTGTGCCCGAACTATCTCCTCTTTGAAGGCTTCCCATTGTTCATTTACTGATTTTACTGGCAATCTTTGATTCCAATCCATCTGGGCCAGATCCTATTTCAACTCACTGAAATTAGCTCTCCTCCAGTTGAGTATTTTCAAATTTGATTTTTCCTTATCCTTTTCCATAACTACTCTAAACCTAATGATATTGTGATCACTGTTTCCCAAATGCTCCCCCACTGAAACACGCTCCACTTGCCCCACTTCATTCCCCAGAACTAGATCCAGCACTGCTTCCTTACTTGTTGGCCTGGAAACATACTGATCAAGAAAGTTCTTGTGTACACATTTCAGGAATTCCTCCAACTCTTTACACTTTACACTGTTATTTTCCCAGTCTATATTAGAAGTCCACATTATCACTGCTCTAAAGTTATTTCATCTTTCTGCAATTTGCCTGCAAATTTGTTACTCTATCTCCTTCCCACTATTTTATGGCCTATAGCATACAGCCAGCAGTGTAATCGCTCCTCTATTGATCCTTAATCCTAACCAAATAGTTTCTGTCTTTGAACCTTCAAGTACATCATCCATTTCTAGTGCTGTAACAGTATCATGTTACATCAAGTTAACTTAGCCCTGAAATTGCGGTTGGCGACATAGCTAAGGAGCATGCTGCCGACCTCCGAAAGAAATCCGCACTTACCTGGTGCGAGGCCCCCTTCGAAAACTTGCGTTGTTTTGCTGTGGAGTTGCACGCGGCATAGTGACCCACGGATCCCAGGGGTGCACCGAGTGCATAAGCGTCCCTGGGATCATGTGGACTGATGCGCCAATCAGGAAACAGAAATCTCCGATGCCCATTCATGATTTTTTAATGCTTAATTTTACTGGAGGCGATGTAAATATCGTGCTTGTGTGTCTAGGTTTCTTGTGTGTAAAAGTTTCACTGCAGGGAAATTACATTTCATTAATAGTTCGTTCAATTGGTTCAAATCATGAAAGCCTCAGGGAATAGTCAGCTATGTCATTGGCTTTTCAAAAAGTTAACCGTAAACGTTAAACACTTGAGGGGAAAAATTCATCCCCTTAGCACCTCCCATTAGCACCAGCAGATGGCGCTAAAGGGGCGCTAGAGCATATCGCTGGGGTGAGGCGAATCCAGCGCTGCATGCCAAATCCCGAACCCCTCGTCGCGCCACCAGTAACAATTATCGCTGGGAGCCTCAACGCCAGGTGGATTGTGATGTCAGTGAGTGTGCAACACTCACTGACCACCCGATCTGCAAAATTGATTGTCACCACCTACCTTAGCGCCTGGAGTAAACAGCAACAGGGAAAGCTGGCATGAAGCACCAGGAAGCCAGCTCCAGGGACATTATTTAAAGGGATCATTAGTAATGACTTGCAGTTGTCAGGTTAGTGGAGTTTCAGTGGTTTCTTGTCAGTTTCACATAGTCCAACAGTTTCATTCAGTAATTTCAAGGTTATTTTGTATCATGACTGTTGTGGCAACTAAAAAGTAGCTACATTTATTCTTTAAAAAATCAAAACTGCTACACCTGGTTACGTTAGTGGGTGCTGTACTGGCAGTTGACCTCGTCCTCCAGGATCTCAGAGGGAGCAGAGGCAGCAAGAAAGACTGGAACATGTGCCCAGAATGAGGAGTAGGGTCATCAGGGCTCTCAACAGGAGGCTTACACGGTGAGGGTATTCCAAGAGCACTTCTCCTACCTCCAATTAAGTGAGAAGCAAGAAAGAAAGAAAGACTTGCATTTATATAGCGCCTTTCATGACCACCGGACGTCTCAAACGCTTTACAGCCAATGAAGTACTTTTGGAGTGTAGTCACTGTTGTAATGTGGGAAATGCGGCAGCCAATTTACACACAGCAAGCTCCCACAAACAGCAATGTGATAATGACCAGATAATCTGTTTTTGTTATGTGGATTGAGGGATAAATATTGGCCAGGACACCGGGGATAACTCCCCTGCTCGTCTTCGAAATAGTGCCGTAGGATCTTTTATGTCCACCTAAGAGAGCAGACGGGGCCTCGGTTTAACGTCTCATCTGAAAAACAGCACCTCCGACAGTGCAGCACTCCCTCAGCACTGCACTGGAGTGTCAGCCTAGCTTTATGTGCACAAGTCCCTGGAGTGGAAATTGAACCCACAACCTTCTGACTCAGAGGCGAGTGTGCTACCAACTGAGGTGGTCACAGACTCTGCCACCTCCTACAACCAGACCTCCAGCCTCAGATCAGGGCGACCACGGCTATCACAGTGGCAGTCAAGGTCACCGTCGCCCTCAATTTATTTGACAGCGGATCCTTCCAGTCTGCAACAGGAGATATAGCTAACATCTCACAGTTCACCGTCCATCGCTGCATCTGGGAGGTCACACAGGCTCTCTACAGTAGGAGAATGGACTAAATTTCCTTCCTCATCACCAGAGAGAAGCAGGTCGAGCGTGCATGTGGCTTTGCCAGGATAGCGGGATTCCCCATGGTGCAGGGCACCATTGGCTGCACCCACGTGGCTTTGCGGGCACCGCATAACAATCCTGAGATCTTCCATAACGGCAAAGGCTCCCACTCACTTAATGTGCAGTTGGTATGTGACCACAGACAGCGAATCCTCAATGTCAATGTCCGCTATCCTGGCAGCAGCCTCGATGCCTTCATCCTGCACCAGCCTGGTGTGCCAGCAGTCTTCCAGCCACCACATCAAGCTCGCGGCTGGCTGCTCAGAGACAAGGGCTAACTGCTCTGCACCTGGCTCATGACTCCCCTCCACAACCTCAACACTCCTGCCCAGCACTAATATAATGAGAGCCATGCTGCCAACAGGAACGTCAGCGAGCAGACCATCGGCCTGCTGAAGCAATGGTTCCACTGCCTTGACCGCTCGGGAGGAGCCCTCCAGTACTTGGCTGAGCGGGTGTCCCATTTCGTGGTGGTTTGCTGCATGCCCTTGCTACCAGGGATTGCGGGACCACCTCATGAGGAGAAAGAGGGAGAGGAGGAGGAGGAGGATGAGGTGGAAGAGGAAGATGAGGAGGATGATGAAGAAGGAAGGAGAAGGAACAGAAGTGAGGGAGGAGGCAGCCACTCAATCGGCCTTCCAGAAGGGTGGTCCGTGATTGCCTCATCAGACTGCAGTTCGAATGAATTAAACCCCAGATCCCTGTTGCTCACCACATTCCCATCATTCCATCCCTGTCACAGGCCATATCACAGTGCAAAGCTGAAATGAGACACACCACAACAGAATCCAAACTGAATTAATAAATTCATCAAAAATCAGTTAACACATATTTACAACAAAAATATTAACTATTCGCCCTTGTGCAATCTCTTAGCACCTCTCGTTACTGTGCCTTTGCCTACTCTAGTGCTCCTACAAAGTGTTGGTCTAGTTTGCAGCAGGGCTGGTGGAAGGCTGCTGAGTGTCCGTGCGGGAGACTTCAGATGGCCTTGCAGGATCCCCCCGACCAGCTCTGGGCCTGGAATGCCCGGTTGTAGACTGCACCACTTCAGCATGGGTGGCAGCAGTCTGGGCTGGCTGGATGACAGGCAGCAACAAGGGCAATGGCGGAGTGCCAGTGGTGAGAACAGGAATGCTGTCATCCTGAGAGAGGACAGCAGGTTCCTGCTCCACTGACCCACTGCCACTCCTCCAGGGAAGCACCTCAGCATCCCTAGCAATCTGTTGGAGCACAGATTGCTGGCCTGCTGCGACACCGTGAAAGCCCCGGTCGATGGTGGTAAACACAACCATGATGGCAGCAGTCAAAGCTTGCGTGGCATCAAGCTGAGACTCCATGAGAGCAGTCTGAGATTGGATGCCACCAAGCATAGACTGCATTACAGCACTAAGAAGTTGCATCGCTTCCACCTGTGCTGCAATGAAAACTGCTAGATCGTTCATCGCATGCCACATCAGGTCTAGGTCACCACGGTCTCTCTGGGAATCTACCGAGAGGCTCTCGGGCACCCTTGCCATTGCACCTATCATCTCTTGTGCATGCCCATCACTCTTCTTCTAAACGCCTCCCCATCGAGGTCCTCATCTGAGCCCAGTGCAGCAGAACTCGCGCGCGAACTTGCCCTATGAGAAGCTGGCCTCTGAGCTATCTTTTCCCCCTGGCCTTGCTGCAGCCCACTCATCCCCAGTGCCTCATCCTGTGCAGATCCCGCTATTATACTAGCCTCTAAAGAATGCGTAGTGCCAGTATCTGAGCTGGTGCCTGCAGGTGAGACATGCAGTGAGGCAATGTGTTCTTCCTCCTCCTCTTCTCCCTCATCGCTCTCTATTTAAACTCACTTTCGCAGGCTTTTTTTTCAGAGGCCAGTGTCGGGAGTGGAGAGAGCAGCAGCACAGTGAGTATTTAAACTCACTTTCGCGGGCTTTTTTTCAGAGGCCGTTGTCGGGAGCGGAGAGAGCAGCAGCACAGTGAGTATTTAAACTCACTTTCGCGGGCTTTTTTTCAGAGGCCGTTGTCGGGAGCGGAGAGAGCAGCAGCACAGTGAGTATTTAAACTCACTTTCGCGGGCTTTTTTCAGAGGCTTACCAATCTCACAGACCAGCAGCGGCGTTCCAGAGCCACGTCACTATTCAAAAAGTGACATGGACAAGAGGAAGCAGCTGATTGGGTGAGTACGGCCAGGTGAGTATTTATACTACTCTGTAGTTTGACAGTTAAGGTTAATAGTTTATAAAGTTTAGAAGGTCCTAATTTTTGTGGTTATAGTTTCTAAGGTCTCTGTTGTGTAGCAGGGAGTGCTAGTATACAAGGGCCCTTGAGTATATCATTTAATTGTAGTGTAATTTGTGGTATTGATTTGAGTTAATTTAAATTAATTAAAGGGTAAGTCATGGCAGCACAGCTCAGCCCCATGGCATGCTCCTCCTGCACTATGTGGGAAATCAGGGACACTTCCTGTGTCCCTGTTGACCATGTGTGCGGGAAGTGTATCCAGCTGCAGCTACTGGCAGACCGCATTGCAGCGCTGGAGCTGAGAATGGATGCATACTGGAGCATTCGCGATGCTGAGGACATCGTGGATAGCATGTTTAGGGAGTTGGTCACACCGCAGGTAAAGGCTGCACAGGCAGGAAGGGAATGGGTGACCACCAGGCAGAGTAGTAGGTGCAGGCAGGTAGTGCAGGGGTCCCCTGTGGACATTCCCCTCTCAAACAGATATACCACTTTGGATATTGTTGAGGGAGATGGCCTATCGGGGGAAGGCAGCAACAGCCAACTTCCTGGCACCATGGGTGGTTCTGCTGCACAGGACGGGAGGAAAAAGAGCGGGAGAGCTATAGTGATAGGGGATTCTATTGTAAGGGGATTAGATAGGCATTTCTGCGGCCGCAAACGAGACTCCAGGATGGTATGTTGCCTCCCTGGTGCAAGGGTCAAGGATGTCTCGGAGCGGCTGCAGGGCATTCTGGAGGGGGAGGGTGAACAGCCAGTTGTCATGGTGCATATAGGTACCAACGATATAGGTAAAAAACAGGATGAGGTCCTAAAAGCTGAAATAGGGAGTTAGGAGGTAAATTAAAAAATAGGACCTCAAAGGTAGTAATCTCAGGATTGCTACCGGTGCCACGTGCTAGTCAGAGTAGAAATAGAAGGATATTTCAGATGAATACGTGGCTAGAGGAATGGTGCAAGGGGGTGGGATTCAAATTCCTGGGACATTGGAACCAGTTCTGGGGGAGGTGGGACCAGTACAAACTGGACGGTTTGCACCTGGGCAGGACCGGGACCGATGTCCTAGGGGGAGTGTTTGCTAGTGCTGTTGGGGAGGGTTTAAACTAAAATGGCAGGGGGGTTGGGAAACTGTGCAGGGAAACAGAGGAAAGGGAAGCAAGGATAGAAGCAAAAGACAGGAAGGAGAAAAGCAAAAGTGGAAGGCAGAGAAATCAAGGGTGTAAATCAAACAGGGCTACAGTAAATAATAATTCTAAAAGGACTAAGAGTGTTAAAAAAACAAGCCTGAAGGCTTTGTGTCTTAATGCGAGGAGCATTCGTAATAAGGTGGATGAATTAGCTGCGCAAATAGATGTAAACGGATATGATATAATTGGGATTATGGAGACATGGCTCCAGGGTGACCAAGGCTGGGAATTCAACATCCAGGGGTATTCAATATTCAGGAAGGACAGACAAAAAGGAAAAGGAGGTGGGGTAGCATTGCTGGTTAAAGCGGAGATTAACACAATAGTAAGGAAGGATATTAGCTCTGATGATGTGGAATCTGTATGGGTAGAGCTGAGGAATACCAAGGGGCAGAAAACGTTAGTGGGAGTTGTATGCAGAACTCCAAACAGTAATGCTGAGGTTGGGGATGGCATTAAACGGGAAATTAGAGACGCCTGCAATAAGGGCACAGCAGTTATCATGGGTGACTTTAATCTACATATAGATTGGGCTAACCAAATTAGTAACAATACTGTGGAGGAGGAATTCCTAGAGTGTATACGGGATGGTTTCTTGGACCAAAATGTCGAGGAAACAACTAGAGATCAGGCCATCTTAGACTGGGTATTATGTAATGAGAAAGGATTAATTAGCAATCTTGTTGTGTGACGCCCCTTGGGGAGGAGCGATAATAATATGATAGAATTCTTCATTAAGATGGAGAGTGAAGTAGTTGACTCAGAGACTAGGGTCCTGAATTTAAATAAAGGAAACTACGATGGTATGAGGAGCGAGCTGGCTAGGATGGATTGGGGAACATTACTTAAAGGGTTGACAGTGGATAGGCAATGGCAAACATTTAAAGATCGCATGGATGAACAACAGAATTTGTTCATCACTGTTTGGCATAAAAATAAAACAAAAAAGGTGACTCAACCGTGGCTAACAAGGGAAATTAGGGATAGCATAAGATCCAAGGAGAGGACATATAAATTGGCCAGAAAAAGCAGCAAACCTGAGGATTGGGAGCAGTTTAGGATTCAGCAAAGGAGGACAAAGGGATTAATTAAGAGGGGGGAAATAGAATATGAGAGTAAGCTTGCAGGGAACATAAAAACTGACTGTAAAAGCTTCTATAGATATGTGAAGAGAAAAAGATTGGTGAAGTCAAGCGTAGGTCCCTTGCAGTCAGAATCAGGGGAATTTATAATGGGGAACAAAGAAATGGCAGACCAATTAAATACATACTTTGGTTCTGTCTTCACAAAGGAGGACATAAATAAACTCCCAGAGATGTTGGGGAACATAGGGTCTAATGAGAGGGAGGAATTGAATGAAATCAGTATTTGTAGGGAAATGGTGTTAGGAAAATTGACGGGATTGAAGGCCCATAAATCCCCAGGGCCTGATAATCTACATCCTAGGGTACTTAAGGAAGTGGCCCTAGAAATAGTAGATGCATTGCTGGTCATCTTTCAAAATTCTATAGACTCTGGAACAGTTCCCATGGATTGGAGGGTAGCTAATGTAACCCCACTATTTAAAAAAGGTGGTAGAGAGAAAAAATGGGGAATTATAGCCTGACATCGGTAGTGGGCAAAATGCTACAGTCCATTATAAAAGATGTAATAGCAGAGCACTTGGAAAACAGTGACAGGATCAGACAAAGTCAACATGGATTTACAAAAGGTAAGTCATGCCTGACTAATCCACTGGAATTTTTTGAGGATGTAACTGGTAGAATAGATAACGGAGAACCAGTGGATGTGGTGTAATTGGACTTTCAGAAGGCTTTCGATAAGGTCTCGCATAAGAGATTAGCGTGCAAAGTTAAAGCACATGGGATTGGGGGTAAGGTATTGATTTGGATAGAGAACTGGTTGGCAGACAGGAAGCAAAGAGTTGGAATAAACAAGTCTTTTTCCGAGTGGCAGGCAGTGACTAGTGGGGTACCGCAGGGATTGGTGCTAGGACCCCAGCTATTCACAATATATATTAATGATCTAGACGAGGGAACTAGATGTAATATCTCCAAGTTTGCAGACAACACAAAGCTGGGTGGGCGTGTGTGCTGTGAGGAGGATGCAGAGAAACTCCAGTATGATTTGGACAGGTTGGGTGATTGGGCAGATGCATGGCAGATGCAGTATAATGTGGATAAATGCAAGGTTATCCACTTTGGTGGCAAAAACAGGAAGACAGATTATTATCTGAACGGCAATAGATTGGGAAAAGTGGAAGTGCAATGAGATCTGGGAGACCTTGTGCACCAGTCGCTGAAGGTAAGCATGCAGGTGCAGCAGGCGATTAAGAAGGCGAGAGGATTCGAGTACAGGAGCAAGGATGTCTTGCTGCAGTTGTACAGGGCCTTGGTAAGACCACCCCTTGAGTATTGTGTGCAGTTTTGGTCGCCTTATCTGAGGAAGGATGTTCTTGCCATTGAGGGAGTGCAGCGAAGATTTACCAGACTGATACCTGGGATGGCAGGAATGACGTATGAAGAGCGATTGGGTCAATTAGGCTTATATTCGCTAGAGTTTAGAAGAATGAGAGGGGATCTCAGTGAAACTTATAAAATTCTAACAGGACTAGATAGACTAGATGCAGGAAGGATGTTCCCGATGGCGGGTGGAGTCCAGAACCAGAGGTCACAGTCTAAGGGGTGATGGGATATGTTAGGGGGAATTAAATACATGGGGTTACGGGGGTAGGTTGGGATATGTGTACTGTGGGGATTAAAGCAGGGACAGGGTACTGGATTTGGATGATCAGCCATGATCGTATTGAATGGCGGAGCAGGCTCGACGGGCCGAATGGCCTACTCCTGCTCCTAGATTCTATGTTTCTATGTTTCTATGATAAGGGGTAAACCATTTAGGACTGAGATGAGGAGGAATTTCTTCACCCAGAGAGTGGTGAACCTGTGGAATTCTCTACCACAGAAGGCAGTTGAGGCCAATTCATTAAATATATTCAAGAAGGAGATCGATATATTTCTTAAGGCTAAAGGGATCAAGGGATATGGGGAGAAAGCAGGGACAGGGTGCTGAATTTGGATGATCAGCCATGATCTCATTAAATGGCGGAGCAGGCTCGAGGGTCCGAATGGCCTACTCCTGCTCCTATCTTCTATGCTTCTATGCTTCTATACGGTGCCCTCAGGGTCAGGCTGCTCAGGTGCTTGCTCATTATCTGAAAGCATAAAGGCACAAGAGTCGGGTTAAGGTGAGGGGAGGGGGCAGGAAGGGAGAAAGGCATGCATACAGCATGATTAGCTGGAAAGTGCAAAATGCTTGTGGGGTGAGGGGGAAGTGGGATGTGAGAAGAAGGAGTAGGGATGAACATACTGTTGTTGTCCCCAAGGGAGTCAACGTCGCCAGTGGCCACGGCACCCACCACCTGGCGCCCAATAATCTGCAGCACTCTATTGTCCAGCACAGACTGTGGTTGGGTGTCGACTTGTCCCCCACCTGTGCGCTTCTGCTCCCTCCTGTTGTGAGCCACCTTGGCCCGCAAGAGAAAGGAAAGTGTGTGAGTGAGAGTGGAGTGAGTGGTTGGGTGATGTGCCTGCCATAGTTGACTAGCTGTTTTTGTGTGCAAGGTGTGCGATGTTGGTGTGAGTTTTGGTAGGTAGAGATTGTTGGTGGGTGAGTGCTGGGGGTGTGGTGCTTTGGGCAGTGTGTGAAGATTGTGGTACAGATGGTGGTATGTTGCATTTGTTGAAGCATTCACTCACCCTGACCACCCGAGTGAGGTCAATAAATTTCTTCCTACACTGTGTTGGGTCCCGGGGCCCACAGAGCTGCCCAAGATGTGCTGCGCTACCTCCCTCCACATGGTTCGGAAGACTTGCGGTGAGGGCCTCTTGCCACTTGTCGGGTAGAGCACTGCACTCCGTCTCTCCACAGTGAACTCCAACGCCTCCAATGCTTGATTGCAGAATCTGTGGGCTTTCTCCCTGGGGCATGGATCTGCCATGAGTACAAATGCTTCAGTCCTCTGGCTCCTTCTCCTTGACCTGCTGCTGCTTGCTGAGGCAGCTGCACAGCCAGAAATGCTGAGAATGAGGTTCTGCAGCATCAATGAACCTCCCTTTTAAGTAGTGAAAGAAGCAATCATGACTTGCGATTGGACTGCACCTGATATTGGTCCACCCTTTAAGTATAATGCCAATGACCTTGGGCTTTAAGACTTGAATTAGGACTCCAAACATTTTTTTGAGCAGTGAGCATGAATTTTGCATGCAGTCTAAAGCATTAGCAACTAGCGCTAATTCTCCAACTTTTCTGGGCTATAATGATTTTCGAGTCCTTTGTTCTTTTCCTTTTTTTTCTGTGGGTGAACCTGTTTTGTGAAATACATTGCAGCTACTGCACAAGTGGCATCTTTTTCTAATAAAAACATCCTTGTGATCTTGCTCTGAAATGAAAAGGGTGTTGGTGCTTTGATAGTTTGTTTTCACACTTTACCTATTTGTCTCCAAGAGTTTTGTTGGGATCAGGTCAATATAGATATTTATTTTGAAGATAATTTTTAATTGCATTTCTATCATTATGAAAATAACTAGTATAAATTTTAAGCTCCTGTTTTGATGCTTCACCTAATATTGCATATCCCCCCCCCCCCCCCCCACCCCACCCCCACGCTCTGCAAACAGGTTCCTGCGCCTGTTTGCACAAGTCATAAAATTCTTCTGCATAATTGCTGGGCAGTTGATGGGCAATTAGCCCAACTCTGCACCAGCAATGAGGACTTGACAGTTGGAACTTGACAGATTGCAAGTTCGGGATTTAGATATCCCGAACTTGCGGTCAATTTCAAAGGTGGTATGACGGCATACGCTAAAAGTATGCTGTCATACCGACTGCTAATTCTGCCCCATTGAGTCTGCAGAACAGAAACAGGCCATTTGGTCCAGCTGGTCCAGCTGGTCTATGCTGGTATTTATGCTCCACATGACTCTCCTCCCAACCCTCTTCAGCTAACCCTATCAGCTTATCCTTCTAATCCTTTCTCCCTCATGTGCTTATCTAGCTTCCCCTTAAATGCATCTATGCTATTTGCCTCAACTGCTCCAGGTGGTAGCGAGTTCCCCATTCTTACCACTCTCTGGGTAAAGAAATTTCTCCTGAATTCCCTATTGGATCTATTAGTGACTATCTTATATCAATGGCATCTAGTATTGGACTCCCCCACAAGTGGAAACATTTTCTCTTCGTCTACTCTATCAAATCCTTTAATTATCTTAAAGACCTCTATCAGGTCACCCCTCAGCCTTCTCATTTCAAGAGAAAAGTGCCCCAGCCTGTTCAACCTTTCGTGATAAGTATATCCTCTCAGTCTGGTACCATCCTTGCGAATCTTTTTTGCACCTTCTCCAATGCCTCTATATCCTTTTTTATAACATGGAGACTCGAACTGTGCTCAGTCCTCCAAGTGTGATCTAACCAACGTTCGATACAAATTTAACCTAACTTCTCTGCTTTTCAATTCTATCCCTGTAGAAATGAACCTCAATGCTGGATTTGCTTTTTTTATGGCCTCCTTAACCTGCGTCACTACTTTTAGTCATTTGTGAATGTGTACCCCTAGATCCCTTTGCTCCTCTATTCCATTTAAACTCTTATTATCCAAGCAGTATTTGTATTCTTCCTACCAAAATGCACCACCTCACAATTATCTATATTGAAATTCGTTTGCCAATTAAACACCCATTCAGCAAGTTTATTAATCTCTTCTTGTGTTCTATTGATTCTTCAAAGTCAATAAGGTTCTTGAAACATTGAGGTCAAGCGTTAATAGATTTTTTAAGTACATGCAATAGTACTTAAGCATATACTTAAAATATAATACTTACAACCACACCTGACAGTTGGGGATTCAAACGCGTTACAGTTCTGAGCTCAGTATTCAGGTTGATCAAACTCTTTGAATCCTAACTCTCCTTACAAATTGCAACTTTATATACATTTCTTTGACCTCTACTACGTGATAATCTGCACATATCTACATTACATGATTCTACCAAAAGTTAAAATATAACTCCGTATAAGGAGAACCTAATTGGATCCTATACCTTTACCATACTTAATACTAAGCTAGGTTCCTTAATAACAAGCTGACTTTCCATTGGGCTAATGAAATCTAACCGTCCTATTTACCAGAAAGTAAGTTGGGAAGCAAACATGGTTCAGTTCCGATGGGGCAGAGAATTGCCTGTTTTCCTTCTTCTGTTTACCCTGATACTGCCTGAAATTGAGCAGTAAAACTGAGAAAAGTCCTCCCTAATGAGTCTTTCACAATCCTGCGACCATTGTTTCACTCGCATTAAGTCCCACACCCAGATCACCTCTGTACTCAGCAAGTTGACCACCTTCCTGTCTCCCAGAGAATCAACATTAAGATTCTTGTCCTTACTTTCAATCCCGCCATTGCCTTTCCTGACCTCTATGATTTCCTGCAGCCTTACATCCCTGCAAGCATCCTCTGGTCATTCAACAGCAGCCTAGACCTCATTCCCCATTCCCTCCATTCCACCATCCATATCTGCACCTTCTACCTTGTGCTCCCCTTCTGGTACTCCCTCCCTCAGCATCTGTGCCTTGCCACAACCCTCCTCTTTGACCATACTTTTGACCTCTTCTAGCTCTATTCAAAGAAGAGCAGGGGAGTTCTCCCTGGTATCCAGGCCAATATTTATCCCTCAACCAACATCACTAAAACAGATTATCTGGTCATTTATCTCATTGCTGTTGGTGGGACCTTGCTGTGTGCAAATTGGCTGCCGTGTTTCCCTATATTACACTTCAAATGCATTTAATTCGCTATAAAGCGCTTTGAAAAGTCCTGAGGTTGTGAAAGGTGCCAAATAAATTCAAGTTCTTTCTTCTTTCTTTCTATTCATGAAGAAAACACATGACACATTTACATGAAGGAAATAATTATGATTTTGTAACTGGCATCACACCTGGCATTCTCCGTAGGAATATGTTCACATCTACAGGCTCCCTAGCAGAAAGAAGCAAAACAATTAACTGAATTATCCAAAAATAATTAGAGCGCCACTTAAGTAGCCATCGTAATATAGGGTCCAAACAGCCGGCCTAGAAAAAATAAAAGAGCACACTGAAGCCATATGTGAGAAGAATCAATGTAATTTACTTGAACGGATAAAAACAATTACAAACACAATATCAGTCTTTCTGAGTAAATATATTTTAACTATCATTATCGCCATACAATTGGACATAGTTTGTGTAATTGAGTTGATTATACAAAACAATTACACATATCTCAGTACAGTGCCTGCCATAACTTCATATGGAACAGAGATTCTGGTAACAGGTGATGTCTTGTTCCACTGCTCAGCAGCTGCTTGTGGGCTTCCTGGAGTGTCCAATGGCAGCAGACAGCGGCTTCTTATTTCCACTGGATTCCTGGGCCTCTTCAGTACCCTCAGAGTTAGTAATGGCTTCTGCAAAGAATAAAGTCGAGGTGGAAGAAGATTACAACTTACAAGGCCAATGGGTCATAGAAACGAAGCACCCCCATCCACTAGGGGAATACAATTGCAGATGCCAGTTAGAAATAGGCATACAATGCAGGTGAAGTGGAACTGTGGATTTTGTGTGAAGAACTTTCTGCAGATAAATTGTGGGCATCAAAGAGGGTTATTGGCATTCTGCTCTCAGTACAGTGTATGCAGTCCTTTTCAAACTAATTTTACTGTATTTACAGATTACATAGAATTTAAATTGACCAGACATCGAGGATTCTGGTTAGATGTTTTGCTTTCTGGGATAAGTTGCAATTTTTTGGAATCTTTTACTCCAGTGAGAGTTTTATCGTCAGTTCACCTTGAGGATGTGCTCTCAGCCTTTGAATTTGTATATTTTTTTTGCTGGCCTTTTGACATCATTCATTCCTTTTCAACAACCCAATGGCATTTGATGGAGTTTTTCAACTATATTTGTTTTTTTTAAGCAATCTTATCATATGTTCTTTTGGTATTCCTTTGGGTATTAGTATTGATGTGGGTGTCTCAAAAAGGTATCTTTAAACTGGAAAATCTTTGAAAAGACGACATAATTTTGGCTCAAAACACCTTGTCCGCATCATCTGTTTCTAGACTCCACTTTAGGTTCGTACTACCAGCAGTTTATGATGTCACAATAATGTGAACTCATCAGCGTTTGTTAATATATATATTAGTTTTAAGGAGCTTGCTGAGATGATAGGTTTAAAAAATGGCAACTCATTTTGATTAGGTGTATTAACTTACTTCCTTAAGCTGCTGCTTATTTAAAGATCACATGATTCTCGATGGGAGTAAGTAAAGGAATTTACTACCAAATAGCTGCTGAAAGGTGGTTACCAGGCAAACCCATCCCCCTTTAACCCTCTACAACAGTGGGACCTATTTTATATGCACTAATATTGGGTGAGCGGGACTTGGGTGCAAGTTAGGATATAGACAGCATAGTTTTGGATGAGCTCAACTTTATGGCGGGTGGAATGCTCTCCGGCCAGGAGAAATTGGAATAGTCGAACCTGGAGGTAACAAAACCATGTATGAGGGTTTCAGCAGCAGAGGGGCTAAGGCAGGAGTGGAGATCTTTAAGGAAGGAAATCTGCCGTCCTTACCTGGTCCAGCCTATATGTGACTCCAGACCCACAGCAATGTGGTTGACTTTTAACTGCCCTCTGAAATGGCCCAGCAAGCCACTCAGTTGTAACAAACCGCTACGAAAAACAATAAAAAGAATAAAACCGGATGGACCACCCAGCATCGACCTCGGCACCTGCTACAGACATGAAAATGGCACACCCAGCCCAGTCGAGCCTGCAACGCCCTCCTCACCAACATCTGGGGACTTGTGCCAAAATTGGGAGCGCTGTCCCACAGACCAGTCAAGCAACAGCTTGACATAGTCATACACACAGAATCATACCTTTCAACCAATGTCCCAAACTCCTCCATAACCATTCCTGGGTATGTCCTGTTCCACCGGCAGGACAGACCCACCAGGGGTGGTGGCACAGTGGTATACAGTCGGGAAGGAGTGGTCCTGGGAGTTGTCAACATTGACTCCGCACCCCATGAAGTCTCATGGCTTCAGGTCAAACATGGGCAAGGAAACCTCCTGCTGATTACCACCTACCACCCTCCCTCAGCTGATGAATCAGTACGCCTCCATGTTGAACACCACTTGGAAGAAGCACTGAGGGTAGCAAGGGCACAGAATGTACTCTGGGTGGGGGACTTCAATGTCCATCACCAAGAGTGGCTTGGTAGCACTACTACTGACCGAGCTGGCCGAGTCCTGAAGGACATAGCTGCCAGTCTGGGCCTGCAACAGGTGGTGAGAGAACCAACACGAGGGAAAAACCTACTTGACCTCGTCCTCACCAATCTACCTGTCGCAGATGTAACTCCTCAGCAGTCTATGCCCGCATGCAACAAGAACTGGATGACGTTCAGGCTTGGGCTGATAAGTGGCAGGTAACATTCGCGCCACTCAAGTGCCAGGCAATGACTATCTCCAACAAGCGAGAGTCTAACCACTGCCCCATGACATTCAATGGTATTACCATCACCGAATCCCCCGCCATCAACATCCTTGGGGTCACCATTGACCAGAAACTTAACTGGACCAGCCACATAAATACTGTGGCAACAAGAGTAGGTCAGAGGCTATGTATTCTGCGGCAAGCGTCTCACCTCCTGACACCCCATAGCCTTTCCAGCATCTACAAGGAGTGTGATGGAATACTCTCCACTTGCCTGGATGAGTGCAGCTCCAACAACACTCAAGAAGCTCGACACCATCCAGGACAAAGCAGCCCACTTGATTGGCACCCCATCCACCACCTTAAACATTCACTCCCTCCACCACTGGCATACCGTGGCTGCAGTGTGTACCATCTACAAAGATGCACTGCAGCAACTCATCAAGGCTTCTTCGGCAGCACCTCCCAAACCCGCGTCCTCTACCACTTAGAAGGACAAGGGCAGCAGGCGCATGGGAACACCACCACCTCCAAGTTCCCCTCCAAGTCACACACCATCCTGACTTGGAAGTATATCATCGTTCCTTCATTGTCGCTGGGTCAAAATCCTGGAACTCCCTCCCGAACAACACTGTGGGAGTACCCTCACCACACGGACTGCAGCGGTTCGAGAAGGCGGCTCACCACCACCTTCTCAAGGGCAACTAGGGATGGGCAATAAATGCTGGCCTTGCCAGCGATGCTCACATCCCATGAATGAATCAAAAAAAAAGATGGGCGATATTACGAAAGATGGAATTAGGCTGCCTTTGTGATGGAGAGAATATGAGGTCAGAGCTCAACTCGGGTTCAAATAGGATGCCAAGGTTGCGAACCGTCTGGTTCAGCCTGAGCTTGTGACGGGGGCCGAAGGCAATGGCTTTGGTCTTTCCAATGTTTAATTGAAGGAAATTGCAGCTCCTCCCGGACTGGATGTGAGACAAGCAGGCTAACAATGCAGAAGCAGTGGAGGGATCGAGACAGGTGATAGTGAGGTAGAACTAGGTGTCATCAGCGTACATATAGAGCCTGACATTATGGGCTGAATTTTCATTGACCCATGGAGGTGGGTTTGAAGGTGTGTGGGGAGTTAAAATTGCAAAAACTGGCAGGGTGGGCACAAGCCCGGATCCATCCCACCTCCATGCAATTTTCATTAAATCGTGTCTGCTGGTCCCGACTCCGTCCCACCTCTAAGAGGCAGGGATAGACTGTTAAGGCCCTTAACAAGCACTAAATTGCCTCTATAATGCCATTTTGAAAGGCCTTTGTGATTTTAACCCTTTTTCTACGTGAAGCACGCCTGTTCTGAACCATGAATGTGAAACCTGACGGGAGCACGTTTCGAAAGCTGACTATCAGCTGCAGGTCCACTATTTAGCAGTAGTAGGAGGAAGAGGAGGAGGAATATGTGGGAGTGGTGGTGGTACAGAAATATCTGGGAGCAGACTTAGGGCTACTGCTGCTCATTTTGCATCCAGGTCCTCTCACAGCAAAGGCCAGGCAGTCTTTGCAGACCTTCAATGCAGCAGCAATGATGACATCATCAGAGGCAACTTTCAGACTGAAAACACTAATTGGTTCATGGGTTCCCACATGCTGGAACTCAATTGCCCAATTAGGTGAAAATCGCATCAATCTCCCACATCCAATTGCAATCGGGTGGATAACACGAAAAGTGGATAACACAACCCAAGCCCGCCCCAGTATCAAAATCCAGCCCTATGTCTTTGGATGATGTCACCAAGGGGCAGCATATAGATGAGAACTGGTAAGAGAAAAGTGTAAAAATTAGAAGAAAAGTTAGAAGGAAGCAGGAGCAGCATCAGCTGCAAATATTTCTGCTTTCCCATCTTCCTTCCGCGTTAAAACAGTTCTAGTTTGTGCTAACCTATTGGGAGTTCAATTGGAATTTTAGACTTCAGCCTGAGATGGGCTTGAAGTCAGCAGAGGGGCCGTACCATCCGCCCGTAACCAGTATCAGGAGGGCTGTACATTTTTCGGGCTCAGTCTTTATTTGAATGCAGCCAGTAAGCTGTGGGTGGCAAACAGACAATCCACTACAGCTCGGCGGTTGTGGGATGATGGGAAGTCGGCCAGCTCCTACACTGAGCCAGTTGACAGGTCCAGGCCAGGGTGGGAGACGTTCCTGCTGGGGGTCCTGCATGGATCAGCAGCAGGCCGCAGTGGTTTTTGGGGCCAGAAGAAGCACTCACGTTATGAGGTCATATTTACACAGGACAACAAAAGAAAATAGGAAATGCAGGAGGAACATTTTTTTACAAAAGGGTGCTAAGTATATGAAAGAGATTAGCAGCTCTGTTGGTGGAACAAGAAACCTTAATGGGTTTTAAGAAGGAACTAAGCAGTTTCTTGTGAGCAAATGGTAATCAACGTTATTAGAAATGCATCAAGGGAATACTGTGGATAGGTGAATCAAAAGGACCAAAGGTCGTCTCCTGCCTGGAACTGTTACCACGTTACTAAGTTCCACCTAGCATACAGCCAATGTATTGTAGTGACAAGGTGCTGCTCTGAAATTCTGGGCTCCCACCCTGGTCAGACACCCAGGGAGCACTGTAAATGGTGCAGGCATGCACCCTTTTTGTGCTAATTACCCAGTCCCTAGAATTTGTGAAAGGGTTAACACCAGGGACTAGTGAGCGAAAGTCCCAGTGGCCCGACAGGAATTTCCAGATCATGATATTTATTAACCGTCCAAAGGGAAAAGTGTTCTGTTGTTGTCAGTGTTGGTTTCCTTTGTGGTGCATCAAGCAGCTGTTCATTCTGACACCATCGAGCAGTGGCAGAATGTTGGGAAGGTTCTCTCCAGAGCTACTATCAGTTAAGTGTCCACCTTGAAACTTGATTTTGCCATGTTGATGAGACTAAAAATAAATTTTGCTGTAGGCAATTGATGATGGAGAGATGCTGAATGTGTCATTGGGAAGACATTTGGAACCTAGGGGGAAAAATAGCGCCTCCCGTTAGCGCCAGTAGATGGCGTCAATGGGACGCTAGACCAGTATCGCCGGGGCGAGGCGAATCCAGCCGTGTACGCCAAATCCGGCGCCGCCGGTAAGAGGTATCGCTGGTAACATCAAGGCCAGGTAGATCGTGATGTCAGTGCGTGTGCAACACTCACTGACCGCCCGATTCACAAAATTGATTCTCGCCACTTACCTCACCACCTGGAGTAAACACGGACAGGGAGAGCTGGTGTGCAGCACCAGGAAGCTGGTTCCAGGGACATTATTTAAAGGGATCATTAGTAATCACTCGCAGCTGTCAGGTTAGTGCAGTTTCAGTGTTTTTTTGTTAGTTTCACCCACTGCAACAGTTTAATTCAGTAATTTCAAGGTTCTTTTGTATCAGGAGTCTTCTGGCAACTAAAAGTAGCTACATTTAGTGTTCAAAGATTCAAACTGCTACACTTGGCAACATTAATGGGGGCTGTACTGGCATGCCACCTCACCCTCCAGGATCTACGGTGGAGGGAGTGCAGGCAGCGAGAAATACAGGAACATGTGCGCAGAGGAAGGAAGAGGGCCATCAGGGCTCTCACCAGGAGGCCTTACCCTCTGAGGGTATTCCGAGAGCACTTCTCCTACCTTCAATTAAGTGAGGAGCAGTGTATTAGACTGCTCCGCTTCACCAACGAGGTGGTCACAGAACACTGCCACCTCCTCCAAACAGACCTCTAGCCTCACACCAGGATGACTTAAACCCCAGATCCCCATTGCTCACCACATCCCCATCATTCCATCCCTCTCGCAGCCCACATCACAGCGCAAAGCTGAAATGAGAGACACCACAAAAGAATGGTAAGTGAAGTAATAAATTTATCAAAAAGTACTGGACACATATTTACACCAAAAATATTTACTTTTCACCCTTGTGCAATCCCTTTTGCGCTGGTTATGCCAATTTAGGACGAATTGCACCAAAAAAAACTAATATCTGTATAATGGTACATACAGTTGGTAGACCTCAGTTATGCTATTAGAAGAGAACTAGGATAGTTGGCTATTAATTGTACTAGTCTAAGAGCGATATCTGCGCCTGGAGTTTCCGCTCGGTTGCACTGTTTTTTTCGATGCAATTTGTCCTAAATTGGCATAACCAGCGCAAAAGATCATGGAGTTTTAAGCGCAAATTAAATACCGGTATACATGAAGCTCCACTCACTGGATGGTTGCATTTTAATATTAGAAGAGAACTAGGAGAAGCACGGGCTCTTTCATAACATTACAAAGACCACAAAGCTATTTTTACAAATAGACAGAAAATCTTGAGAAATGGGTGCCCAAATTCTCAGTCTGTGCTACAAAGGTGAGGCTCCACATCAGGAGTACGAAATTGTGAAAATGACCCCTAATGTATGAAAACAAAATGGTGTATTCGAAAATCAGATTGCAACCTGACTTTTAGGTTGCCCTCCCACATTCATGTTGATGCATGCCCAAAACCGCTTTGTATCAACATAAAACTGATAGTGTAACAACATAGCAAAAGTCAGGGACCTTTCAAACTGACACAGGCGATTTGACAAGGGTGAGCCAAACCTCAGTGCAGCAATGCCATCAAAATTCCTGTTTTCCCAAAGATAAATTTGGAAATACTGATGGCAGAGACCTTAACAATGATTAATTACAGATAGAATGTTTGAAGTCTGTGTGAAATACATGGTCGGAGCTGCCCTGACCGTGCATTTGTCGTGGCATGGAAAACAACTAGTCAAGGGTGAATGAGTAATGACGTCATTACTCATTCACCCTTGGCTAGTTGTTTTCCATGCCATGACCTATCCATGGTCAAAGCAGCTCAGACCATGTATTTCACACAGACTTCAAACATATCTTTGGGAATACAGAAGAATTTTGCAGGATATTTTTCTCAGGAGCTTAAATGGTCAAATTATTGATGGAACAGATCATTCCTGGTCAGTGCCAGGAAAGAGCTTGATTGGCCAAATTACTTTTCTTGTTCTGCATTTTTTCATTCTTATTATGCCAGTTGTATCAACATAATTACCAACCTCAAGCAGCTAATTCCCTTATTGAATATTATATAAACTCTAGAGCATCAGATAAAAGCAAGAAGAAAATTAATTATTCTGTAAATTCAAACAAGCACATAAAAGATACATTTCCTGACTGAAGCCTAATATTAAATTCTTTCATAAAATTGATATTTAAAATTTAAATTCTTAAGTGAATCATCATTTTTGTCACTGTAATCCAAAATAGAAAATTTGCAAGAGAACAATCCTAGGAATCTATTGAAATGACACAGGAAGTCAAGCTCATAACTGATTGATGTTTGTTTGTTGTTTGATACCAGTTCTGTGTTCACCAGTTATTACTGGAGATACAGCTGACAGGCCTGTCCTTAATATCTGGGAAAATATACCACTGAATACAAAAAATAGGCAATTTTAAGTAGACGGTGATCTTAAAACATATATAATGAATTGTTGTTATGCGTTATGTGAATATTTTATATATTCTGATTTTGACCTGATTCCTTCTCCCTATCATGTATGCCCCATTCTGACTTTGCTTCTCCATTCCAAATCATGTCTCTTCATTTGAGCACTGAACACTTGAATAATCTCATTCTGAGTTAGATGAGGAAATAATAGCACATTGGTGGAAGACTTCCTCTGAGAGCTAGGTGCAGTGAAATTGTTAACGCATTTATAAAGAATGGGGTTACGATTTAGCTGCACTTAATACATGGAAGAAATCTTGACTCCTTATTCTCCCATTTAAAATAGAGCTCGAGTCCAAATGAATCAGATAAATAGAATGCCTTACTTAAGTTACTTATGCAGTTTTAAGCTGTTGTAATTTTTTTAATGCAAATTTAGGAATTTTAATATGAAGATTAAATAACTTTTGTTTTACATAATAGACTAACAGTTGTGAATAAAAAGGATGATATTCATATGTGCACTAGGATATCTAAATGAATGGGATTCATTGAACAATGTCACTGTTTAAGTATGATTTAGGAAGCTCGACAACATGAGTTGTTGATGCTCCCTGAAGTACAAATGATTGTTCTTCAGGTTACCTTGCATTAGCAGATCTGTTACCACATTGGAAACAAGGGGTAAAGGCACATTGTCATTTTTCCACTGATATGAAGTAGTTGCAGGTACGCACAGAAATAAAAGTATAACTCAGGTATTGGGTCCCAATCTGATTTCTGAGTCCACCGAAGCCAAATGATGTGAGACCCCCTGCAGGAAGCAATCTCACACTAGCTTGAGTTTGCACTAAGTGCAGTATAATTCCAAAACCAGGTTTTGAAAGTACTTGTGCAATTTGTAAACCTATTTTTCACCATTAAAAATGTTCTATCCAGGGCTTTGAGGATGCATGTGCAGAACACCTTTGTTGTTGACCTACAGTAGGTAGTTTGGTCTCCGAATTGTCCAACACACTCCACAAATACCAATCTGAGACAAGTAGCTTCAGCAAATCTGAAGCCTTGATTGAGCCAATATGGCTTTTATATTTGCCTGTTTTTTGTAATGTGTCATTATACTGTCACTCTGAAACTAGAAACATAATAGGGTGGATTTTCTTAATCTTTGACCTTGGAGAATGCTTAGTTCCCCAAATGAAGTGGTCAGCAAAAAGGAGTCAGAGACCTAGAACATCAGGTCTTTGCCCTTTTAATGTTTTCCTGTGATTTCCAGGGCTTTCCTGGAGCTTGGGGCTTGGTCTGCAGGCCATTTGGAAGGTATGCTAATGAGGTGGGCAAAGGCATTCCCAGCTCCTGCCTCATTTCCCTCTTGCTGCTGTTACCGGGGCAGAGGTGCCTGAAGTATATGGTGTTGTGGCCCACCCTCAGACCCCTGCAGACTGGAAAGTCTGTGGGGTTTCCAGGCAGGCCAAAGGCTTTTGGGTAGGACCAATTTTAGGAATGATCATACTCCTGCCAGAATTGACAGGTAAAATTATGACCTGCTGGCTATCGATCACTTACTTAAGATCCAAATCACCAAGGCCAGACGCCTGCAGCTAACCCTGATTTTCCTGTCCCCACCACCAACACTCGGCCCTGCCAGGGGGCAGGTCTATAAATGTAAATAGCTCAGGGTAGAAAACCCCAGCAATGCTGGGGTCTGACAGGAGCAGTGCATTTTGGGTGCTCCTGTCCCGTGTCAAGGTGTGGAGGGCAAGAAAATCTGCCCTCATATATCACCAAAATCTAGCACAGTTTTAAATTGACTACAACTCTGTAATTATATTTCTTTTACCATCCATGCTGAAACAATTAAAATCAAACAAAAGTAAAATACTGCAGTATTGAATTACATAAATTTTATAGACACTACTGTGAATAAAATAACATTACAGATAACAATAGTTTGAATATGTATAAAGGTGCACAGGACAATCATCAGGTAAACTAGCATCTGAAGAAAACCAAAGTCTGAAAGTGCCACACCTCACCACATAAAGATAATGACATTGGGGTTGAATTTCCGCTTGTTTTCATCAGTTATATCAGTGCAATTTGGGTGGAATCGGTCGAACCAAAGCAAAAGATTGGAGAATTATAAATGTTATTGGGTTACGCCCAGAACCACTTATGCTCTTGTTTTCTGCGATCTTTTATGCTTGTTCAAGATTCAATTTGCCCAAATCAGGCTCTGCCCACAAAACTAGTCACGCCCCCAGGTCGAAATTGTGAGATTCCGCCGATTGCACTGGTTCGGGAAGGCTCTTCAAATTGCATTCATTTTCTTAGGGGCACAGGCACTAGTAGGCATGTTTTAAAAGCTTTTTTCATATCATAAAATGGTTAATTTACTAAAAAACTGACTAGTGAAACTACTAAATGCTTCAATATTGTTTTTAAGCCATTTTCAGTGATTTAAAATCAAATTACTCACAAGCTGGGCACTTATTAAAAATGCTTATTTTTAGTGATAAACCCATTTTCAGCTATATTAATCAAACTTAAGGTTACCACTCTTAAATGCAGCAAGGAATACTTTTTAATGAAAAGAAAAAAACATAGGCCCATAATTTGCGGTCAGTGGCGAAGTGAAGGCGCTCGCCGCTGACCTCGAAGGAAGCTGCCCACAGAAATCTCGAGATCTCTATGCCGAGAACTTCACCTTTCTCGATGTGCAATTGATTGTAGCGCTGTGTAATGGGAATCCCCAGCGTAGAGCTGCAGTAATGTCAGCAAGCTGTCTAAGCAGCCAATCACATTGAAGAATTCTCACAGACAGCAAACCAGGAAATGAAAAGCACTGATTATCTGCACTTTTTAAAAATGTTACAGAAAATGAAATAAAGATTGGGACATACACATGGGGTTAAAGTAGAAGCTGAAATATCACGAACAAACTTTAAAAAAAAACAACTTTTTTTATTATTTTTAAAACCTAGTAATTTTTTTTCATAATGGAGAAATTTGACATTCTATCAATATAAAATGAGTTTTTCAGGGCCAAAACTGTTGTTTTCAGTCAATACGCTGTTAAAACCTCAGTTGCACCTATTCGAACAAGGCTTAACATTTAATAGAGGTGTTTAACAACGATATAAGTGTGGAAAAGCATAAGTTTTCAGCAGATCAAGTGATTTCACTTCTATTGGTGAGTAAGTGTCGCTTGATAGCACTGTCGACAACACCTTCCATCACTTTGCTGTTGATTGAGAGTAGACTGATGGAGCGGTAATTGGCCTGATTGGATTTGTCCTGTTTTTTGTGGAGAGGACATACCTGGGCAGTTTTCCACATTGTCGGGTAGATGGCAGTGTTGTAGCTGTACTGGAACAGCTTAGCTGGAGGCACGGCTAGTTCTGGAGCACAAGTCTTCAGCGCGACAGCCGGGATGTTGTCAGGGCCCATAGCCTTTACTGTATCCAGTGCGCTCAGCCATTTCTTAATATCACGTGGAGTGAATCAAATTGGCTGAAGACTGGCTTCTGTGATGGTGGGGACCTCAGGAGGAGGCCGAGATGGATCATCCACTTGGCACTTCTGGCTGAAGATAGTTCCAAATGCTTCAGCCTTGTCTTTTGCACTTGCGTGTTGGGCTCCGCCATCATTGAGGAGTTTCCGCTAATTGCCCTCGTCTGCAGGCCTTCGAGGAGGCTCCAAAAATTAAGCTGGTTATTTTGGGCGTAAGGAGACTAATAGGTATGTTTTGGAAGGTTTTGAATCATTTTTTTTAATTTACTAAGAAACTGACTACTGTGACCCAATCTAACTAGAAAATAGTTTTGTATAATTTCTAAAAGTCATTTTCAGTCATTTAAAATCGGGTGACTCACAGGTGGTGGATTGACACTGTGACCAAAAATGCTTATGTTTGTGATAAACCTATTTTCAGTTGTATTAATCAAACTGCACCAAGTTACGACTCTTAAATATATCAAGGACTATTCTTTAAAGCTATTTTTTTTTAAAATGCTGCCCAATTGCGCTGCTTGATGGCAGATTTTGTGTTTGGCCATATGCACATTAGTTTAAGCGGAAACTCTGAGAAAAAAACACTTTTCATAACGGTTGCAATTTTGAGCACGATTTGCACCGGAATCGCTGATTGTGCCCAAAGAGGAAACTCTAACCCTATATGTATAATTTCAGATCTTTTTTGTTATTTGTTACAAATTAAACACTCACGTTAATTATTAGAGAATTGGAAAGGCAGAAATATGCTGATTTTTTAAAGAAAATATATTCACAAAAGGCAATCCGTACTGACCCACTCATGCTATATTCATCTAGTTATGTTATAAATTAAATTGTATATAAAAAGGGAACACAGTGGCCTTGTAGAACCACCCATCACATTTGTTGCAATCCTAACTTAGGTTTGTTCGCTTTGAGTTTTCTGCCTTAAAGTACAAGGTAGTTTTTCCGCCAGGATTTATATTTGTTTGGCTCTGAAAGTACACCACCGTGTTCACTTCTGCTCAGTCAACCGTAGTATGCAGCGCTCTCTATGTGTGGGTGGGTGTCTATATATATACACACACACACAAAATTACCTAACTGCATGACTTCTGTAGAACTAAAATCTCCCTTCCAGAAAGTTGTTTATGTTCAGATGAATGATTTTATTACAAACTAAAAGAATAAAGCATATGCAGTTTCCGTTATGGCCCGTCTGCGGCAGGTCGATGGGACAGCTTGTGCTGTTAAACTCAATTGTTTTTGGCCCACGTGCTTCGCCTGCCCTGGATGAACGGCGCCTGCACTGCAATTTGAAGAAAGCCGAGTAACTGCACGGCGACAACAAGCGATCGATGTGACAGTAACTCCGACAGACATGCGGCAGTTAAACGGGGGGGGGGGGGGGGGGAGGAGGAAGTACTGGTGGATCTTTCCAGCTCACGATTGTAATACGTGGTTACAAGACCTCTTATTTCCAGAACTGCGAATGAAGTGGTAACTGTCTGCAGATACGGAGGAGGAGGGAGAGGGCAACACAGATGTTCTTGGAGACTGCTATGTATCGTGATTTTAACAAAATGTTATCGTGAGCCTGTAGAGTTGTGATTCCAGCACTTGAATACACAAACGCCCAGTGTCATTCAATAAGAAGCACATCTGGGTAAAAAAAAATACAGGGCAGCCGGGGAGTTCTCCCCAGTAATAAAAACAGAAAATGCTGGAAATACTCAGCAGGTCAGGTAGCATCTGTGGAGAGAGAAACAGAGTTAACGTTTCAGGTCGCTGACCTTTGGTCAGAACTGAAAAACGTTAGAGATGTAACAGATTTTAAGCAAGTTCAGGGGCAGGGAAAGGGGGGAAGGGAGGAAAGAACAAAAGGGAAGGTCCTGATAGGGTGGAAGGCAGGAGAGATTAAATGACAAAAGGGATGATTGTACAACGCAAAAGGAGATGGTAATGGGTTCTCCCCAGTGTCCTGTCCAATATTTATCCCTCATCCAAAGTCATGAAAACAGATGTCATGGCTCTCATGTTGTTTGTGGGATCTTGCTGTGTGCAGATTGTCTGCTGTGTTTCCCTACATTACAACAGTGACTGCACTTCAAACGCACTTCATTGGCTGTGAAGTGTTTTGGGATGCCCTGAGGTCCTGAAAGGCGCTATATAAATGCAAGTTCTTTTTGTCTTACTCCTTTTTCCCCATGTTTTTGTTGTTGAAGTCGACACCTCATTCGTCTATCTCAGTCTATTCTCTGCTTATAACTGATTTGATTTTTCTCATCTAATCCCTTTATTCCTTCTGCATGCTATCCTTTCTGCTTCTATTCCAATAGCTTTATCAATCCTGCTCTCGCTCCCTCATCTCAAACCTAGACTTTCTCCACCCCGTCACATTGATTTAAATCGTCTCCCACTGCTCTTTATATTTTATCTGCAAGGTCATTGGTCCTGTTTCAGGTCTGGATACACTGAGGATCCATGGTGGGCTACATATTACACGTCATACTGTCATCTCTTTGTGATAGTGTTAACCTGAACTCTCACTAGCACCAAACACTCACAAGACTCAAACCTCTCCTACTCACTTTACACAAGTATTAATTATAGGGGGGAAACGACATCCTGTCCAACAGCACCTGAGGGTTGAACGCGAAGTCCAAACTCCCACTAAGGTTAAACTCCATACTTGTCTGACCTTTCACAATACACTGACCTCTTGGTTTTGGGTTTGCCACTTAGTAGAGTATAACTCAGTCTGATGCGAAGTCAGGTTTAAAAAAAGTACTCAAGCCAGTTCATACATCTCCTGGACGCATAATATTAGGTGACAGTGTCCACTCTTCCCCAACATTGCAAAATAGCCACTGCTGGGCATAAGTGTAACCTTACAGGTGCATATATATAACGTATCGAGTGATTTAAAGGTTAAATAGCTACACATCTTTCAGCTCTCTTCAGGCATAAAGGTACGGTATCGATGCGTTAACCTTTACAGATACTGTTTTGAGGGACTTTTAAAGTTACTCTGTAGCAT
This sequence comes from Squalus acanthias, assembly GCA_030390025.1. NCBI lineage: Eukaryota > Metazoa > Chordata > Chondrichthyes > Squaliformes > Squalidae > Squalus > Squalus acanthias. The sequence continues at coordinate 96,820,525 of CM059433.1, forward strand.
GTGCCTCTTTTGTGGCGGTGGCTTTGTTCCCACATCAGGAGACCCACTACAGTGCGCCAATGGATTATAAGAGCCCCAAGTTTAAGACAAACAGGCAGCAAATTGTCAAGCATATTGTGCAGAATCTTTAATATATTTTACATCATAATAGCTGGAAAATCATAAGTTTTTAAACTCCCCAAAACGACAGACAAGCTGGTTTATTCTTAACCATAAATCAATAGTAGAAAACGTCTGAGCACTTAACCTAAACCGATAGAAGTATGGGCACGTCATTGTTCTGTACTATGTCGTATAAATCACTTTAAATCCTTTAAATCACTGCGTTCATAAGCCTGTCACTATTGAGATCACGATGTAAAGTGCAGGTAAACATTTGTGATACTTCATCAAATTCTTGGTAACATTGAATTGATCAGGAAGCGTGAAGTAGTTCCAATAAAACATTTTCGTCATTGTGTTAGCCAGTGCATTCGCGCCCATTGCAATCGGTGGTGAAGTCCAGAACAATTTTAAACAAAATTCTTTTCTGTCGTTTTTCGTTTTCGGTCCTCCACTGTCATGATGATTCTGTAAAAGAGTTAATCAAAACAATTACAATACACAAGGAGGCTGCAGAGGGAAACCAGCACATCACCTTGACAATCCTGCAAAATAAAGCCATCCCCATAATATCTATAACGTTTTTATTGATTTATTTTTATAGGCGACGTGCCTGAAATTAATTTGAATGAAATACTGCAGCGGGAAGCATTGACCCTATTGTTGCCGATTAAAGTAAATGTTATCAAGGAGAACTACAGATATTAGACAGCTGTAATACCTAAAGGGTTCCTTGACTATATTGGCAATGGACAAACCAGAAATAAGGGGTTAAAATGTATCTTATGGATAATATTGAATTACTTCCCTCAAATCTATAATTACCTGCGCTCGCAAAGTCCTTGGCAGGAGGAATCGTTCGGATAGGATTCACTTCGCAGTCTGCGAGGTTTTGCTGGAACCCAGGGTCTCTCCAAATCATGGCTGAAGCAGGCTGTGGTCGGCCATTCTAACATCATCTGTGATGACTCAGGCGTGTGTGTGTGTGTGGTGTGTGGAAGGGGCAGAGATTGCTGATCAAACTCAAACAATAAAAAAATAGCAAACACAAAGTTCAAAAGGACCATTCTTGTCATCCAGAGGTGATCCATAAAGTTTGAAAATATTGTGTTGGTAGTTTCCATGTGCAGAGAATTTCACTGCCCGAACAGGAATCAGAAATATGAAAGTGATTCCATTGGGTAAGACAAAATTCAACCAGAATTCCACAACAATCAGCACATGGTCACTGTCTGGAAAACATAATGAGCTCTCGGATGGGTTCTGTGTGAAATGGCAAGATCAGTACAACTAAGCAGCAATAAATAAGGACAATGGGATCAATGAGGAAAACCCTTTAAACGTAACATTCTGTTTAATGAAGTGATTTAATATAACTTACATTGTTGAATAAAAATCTGTGGGGGGTGGGGGGTAGAATTCCACTGGTTGCTGCATCTAGTGGTCGTATTATTTTTTAATCAAAATCCTAAATGTTTTCTTTGAAGTAAACAGAAGTCTTCATGAACACATTTATGATGTTGATAAATTTAACAATCAAAGCAATTCTTCCCCATTAGTGCAAACATTACCTTTGCTTCATCTAAACAAAATGTATATATATGTATGTACATGTGTCCGTGGGACTCTTCAATAATGTAAGATATCTATAACAGTGGCCAGAAACATTTTACTGACATCATCAATTACAATTCAGTTATTTTGAAATATAAACAAATTCAGATTGTGCAGGATGCAGAATCTAACGGCGCATAATTAAGTAATATGTATTTTGGCATAACAATGTTTGCTTTTTAACTGCAAGTACACGATATAAGTACAAATGATGCAGATAAAACAGTTTTGCTATTCAATCAGGTGAGCATCCAGTCACCAGAGACATTTAACTTATTTTTATTCATTCTTTGGATATGCAAGGCCAGAATTTATTGCCTATCCCTAGTTGCCCTCGAGAAGGGGGTGATGAGCAGCCTTTTTACATCATTACATTCCATGTAGTAAAGGTACTCCCACAGTGTTAGTGAAGTAGAGATAGTGAAGTAGATCTAATTATACTGTTACTCTTGCATGCTGCAAGGTGGTTTCAGAAAGACAAAGATGTCGATATAATTCACATATCAGAGACTCTGGGCTCGATTTTAATAGCCCTTTGGAGGCGGGTCTGTTGGGAAAATTGGAAAAAATGGCTTCAGATACCCAACCCACCTCCATCCCGCCCCCATCTGATTTTCGTGAGTGTCTGTTTAGCCGCTCCCAAACTGACCCGACTGGAACCGGTGGGACAGGTACTTAAGGCAGTTAACAGCCTGTTAACTGCCTTGCTAATCCTATTTTCATAGTGGTTTCCCATTTTTGTGCTTCTGGCTCCTGTTTTCCGACTTGTCAGAAACAGGCCAGGTTCAAGGAGACGAGTTGCTGGAGGACATGATTTGTATGCATTGGTGGAGCACTTTAAAAGTGCCCCTGAAACATGGCTGACATTCAGATGCAACAACTTTGCTGTTGTAGATATGGGATAAGATTTTGCACATATACTGACCTTCTGACTGTTCAAGCTGACACCCATCTGCAGTGTGGCATGAATGGAATAATTTCAGGCCAATTCGACTGTGCGCTTGCAAGATTGTTGCCTCAAATGAAATCTATAGCAAGGGGATGGGAAACATTTATGTCCTCACATCCTGGTCCTCATAATCGGAGGAGCAGCAGCCACGTGGCTCAGCGCAGATCTTCCTGGGAAGAGGAGTAGGAAGAGGACGAGGAGCGCCTTGCGTGCCCTGTTGTGACCAATGCAGCATCCCTCCAGTTCACTGCTGCCCGCCAACCAGGGTATGCACACTGCCATGTGACATTAGCATAAGCTTACTCTTCAACCATAGGTGGCTACCATATGTCTCTGTAATTGCAGGCGACACTTATCCAACGTCATACTTCATCTCTGCTATACCCTGTTATTTCCTATCACTTTTACCATCAGCATTACAAAAGCAAGTCGCCCTAAGCCCTCAATGTGCTTTTGCCATTTCCCATAACACATAGGCCACACAATCAACTGTTTGACATAATTTATCTTTAACCCATGACAAAAGGATAATAAACCAGCAAGGGTCAGAAAAAAAAGAAACATCACCTAAGTGACTCCCCTTGTGACTATAGGTGCTTAATCTTTCTCTTATGTGTGCTTCTACGTGGTGCTTTCCCTGTGGCTTCAGCAGATATAGAGGCACCTTGCTGACTAGGATGCTGCACCTGCTTAGACGCCTTTGACGGGCGTCCTCTGGGTTTGGGAGCCTTGGAGAGCTCTTCAACAGTCTGCTTTTTCTGCGGCTGTGCAGGGGCTGAAGCGGACCATCTCAGTTGTCTCTGCAAAGTGGATCTCTGACCGAGGGCTCTGCAGTGGCATGGTCATGTGAGCACTTTGAGAGGAGCCCACACTTCCTTCTGTCCTGCCAACAACATCCCTCTCATGGGTCAGCCACACCTCAGTGCTGGCAAGTGGCTGGAGAGCAGCTTGCTGCACTTCAGGGGGATCATGAGGACCCATATCTGCACTGGCTAGTCCTCCTCAAACGGGACGTCCATGAAGCTCTGGTCTCTCTGCTCAATAGCTGCCCATCGCTCCTCCAGAGATGTCATTCCATTCTGAACAGTCACCATGTTTTCCTGACTCTGGCGACTTATTTCCTCCATGGCCGTAGCCATCCTTTCCACTGAGGTAGCCATCCTTTCCACGGAGGTAGCCATCCTATCCATGGTGGTGCGTTCATGCATCATTGCCTCCACCACGGCAGTGCTGATGTTAGAGATGGACTCCTCCATTCTCTCCACACTCGCAGTAACCCTGGAGGCAAACCCTTCCAGAGACACTTGCACTTGTTCCTGTATTTCACGAACCACTCTTTTTCTGGATGGCCCCAGAGGCACAGCATCTGCATGCAGCTCGGCAGAGCTAGTAGAGTCCTGTGACCTCCGCCAAGGACTGTCACTGCTGTCGCTGTCTCCACCATCTGCTGATGCTCACTTGTGCACTATGATAGACCAGGTGGCAACACTACTCTAACACGCGATGGCCCCACTGAGGTGTGCGTTGCTGCGCTGGTGCTGGGTGCGCTGAGTCCTGGTGACACTGCTCCCTCAGAGGCTTCAGGTTCCTCTTAGGATTTGTCCGGGTCTTCATCCTGGATCATGGGGAGGGGGTGCTCGATGGTCCTGTGTGAGAGTAAAGGCATGATTTAGACATCTGATATTAATGTAGCAGACACATCCTTTTGAGCAGATGATACAATGCGATTCTCTATGAACATCATGTGCCATTGCTTTCTGAGAGGGATGAAACTCCATTATGTCACCAGCTTCCTCTAGTGTGCCCATCTCTCCATCGCCCACTTCCAGATCCTCGCCACCTCCAACAATCTCGTTAGCAGCCTCCTCAGCACTGGTCAATATTGCTAGGGTAGGTGTTCCTCCTCCAGTCATTGCTCTCTCCCTCTTATTGTGGGCTATCTTTTCCTGCAAGGAGGGACTCAAGCGGTGTTTCATCCACAGTGATGGAGTGAGTGTGAATAATCCCTACCATAGAAGCTTTGAGGGAGATGAAGATGGGGTAAGGTGCCAAGAGGAAGACAGCTCCCTGTGCGTTGTTAGTTGTTGTCACTGCATGACAATGAGAGCGAGTCTAAGGGGTGCATAGGCAGGATGCTGAAGTGATTCAGTGCAGAGACAGATGGATAGGAAAGGGTGCAAGGGAAGTAAGAGACAAGGCAGCTCCTCGTTTCAATGATGAGTCCCTCCAAGTTCTTGTGGATGCTGTCAGAGGACGCAGGAAGATTCTCTTCCCTCCTGATGGCCGGACGAAGCCTCCTCAGCAGACCAAGGCAGCCTGGCTGCGCATTGCTCAGGAGGTGAGCGCAAGGTCCATTTATGCACACTCATGGATCCAGGTGGGGTGTGAAGGAGGAGGCTTACAACGCAGAGTGCTGGTGATGAGAAGAGAAGGGAAGCAGAGTGAAGGCAAGTGAAATGGGATACTCACTTTTGATGTTCGCACAAGATCATTAAACCTTTTTCGGCACTGGATCCATGAGCGTGCATAAATGGACCTTGCGCTGACCTCCTGAGCAATGCGCAGCCAGGCTGCCTTGGTCTGCTGAGGAGGCTTCCTCCGGCCATCCGGAGGGAAGAGAATCTTCCTGCGCCCTCTGACAGCATCCACAAGAACTTGGAAGGACTCATCATTGAAACGAGAAGCTGCCTTGCCTCTGGAAGAAGTCATAGCATTTAAATCAAGTCCAGGAATCCACAAGAGAAAGGCTCAGGCTGGATGGCAGCTTTAAAAGCAGCTGCTATTATGACATCATCAGACCGGCCAGCGCGCCGCCATGAAATTAACAAGCTCGTTGAATCAAAATTGTACATCTGCAGCTGATCCCGCCGGAAGCGGCTCCCGAACCCGCCCACCACGCAACCCGACTCCAACCCGCCTCGGGAATTAAAATTGAGCCCATGTCTCACACTTCTTCAACTTAACACCACATGAAGTATAACTCTAGTAAGTAGTCAGGCCAGGTTGGAAGCTGGGAGTTATAAACTTAAGCAAAACTTTTGATAAAGCGGATGGTCCCACCCATGCTATGGAAACATTCAAACTTTATTAGCATGGAGCAGAGCTCTGTACATACATGGGCTCTCCTAAGGCTGCGAGGATGTTATTTGCATCCAGGAAATTTAAAAGGGCTTTTGCCAGCTCGGAACTGCCCTCTGTAGTTACTGTTCTCAGACTGGTAGCACAGTATAAGAGAGGCCTCAAATCTGAAATATATCGAATCATCAAAACTTTTGTAAGAAAAGGTTAATTGAAATAATCATAAACTTTGAAAATAAAAAATGATTTAGTACAGGAAATGTATATATTCAGACTATTGCAAAAGAGCAAAATTAAGCACGGGGCAGAATTTGTCCCAAAGCATACATTCAAGACTGATCATATTTTTGTCTACTCAGAACAATTGGTGGAACAGATGTATCTATTATTACAATACCTACTACTATTGTGTGCATAAACTAATATTGCATCGAGCCCCTTCAATGAAGTGTCCACGTTTCTGTCTATTAAATACAAACATCTATTAGAATCATAGAATGGTTACAGCACAGAAGGAGGTCCTTCGGCCCGTCGAGCCAGTGCCGGCTCTCTGTAAGAGCACTTCAGCTAGTCCCACTCCCCCGCCCTTTCCCTGTAGCCCTGCAATTTTTTTCCTTCAGCTGCTTATCCAATTTCCTTTTGAAAGCCACAATTGAATCTGCCTCCACCACCCTTTCAGGCAGTGCATTCCAGATCATAACCACTCGCTGCGTAAAAAAGTTTTTCCTCATGTCGCCTTTGGATCTTCTGTCAATCACCTTAAATCTGTGTCCTCTGGTTCTTGACCCTCCCGCCAATGGGAACAGTTTCTCTCTATCTACTCTGTCTAGACCGCTCATGATTTTGAACACCTCTATCAAATCTCCACTCAATCTTCTCTGCTCTAAGGAGAACAACCCCAGCTTCTCCAGTCTATCCACATAACTGAAGTCCCTCATCCCTGGAATCATTCTTGTAAATCATTTCTGCACCCTTTCGAAGGCCTTCACATCCTACCTAAAGTGCGGTGCCAGAATTGGACGCAATACTCCAGTTGTGGCCAAACCAGTGTTTTATAAAGGTTCATCATAAATTCCATGGTTTTGTACTCTATGGGCTGGATTTTCAATGACCCGTGGAGTCGGGTTTGGAGGCGTGTGGGGGGTTAATGTTGCAGATTCGGGGGTCCCGACCCCATCCCGCCTCCATGCCAGTTTCTCTGGCAGCGGGTACCCGACCTGTGCTGAGACCCAACTCCCCGAGGCGGGAAGGGATTAGTGACAATTAACTGCCTGTTAACAGGTAGTCAACAGGCAGTTTTTTTGAGAATCCCTATTTTGAACGGTGATATGTGGGCTTCCCGACAGGTGGCAACCACGCCAAGTTATCGGGGTGGACCGTGGGTCTGCAGGGGTTGGAGGGGTCGATATGTCTGGTGGGCAGGTGAGTGATGGGTGCATGTGTGCAGAGGTAAGTGTGTAAGGTAAGTGCTAAGTGTGGGAAAAAGTTTTACTTACCTTAACTTCCTCCTGCAGGTGTCAGCCCTTCAGTTCTCGAGAGTCAGAAATCTCATCGGCACAGAAAGCAGAAAAGCCGTGGTCCTGTCAAAAACTGCAGCCTTCTGTTTTCTGTGCTGGAATGATTTCTAACTCAGCCTGAGAGGAAGGACTGAAGTTAGAAATCATATTGTCAGTGTTTGACAGCTTCACAGAGTGGTCAAACGCTGATATTTCATCTGTCAAAAGCTCTTGACAGATGAAATGTCAATCTGTGACGTCACCTGTTGCCGGGTGGCCCTTAATTGGCCTGCTGAGCCCACTGGGCGGGCTCAACAAGGTCAATCAAGGGAAAATACAGTGGGTTGGTCACATCTCGATGGAGGCGGGTTTACAAGACAGAATGTGTGATTCACGACTCCAACCCGACCCCAGTTTCAAAATCCAGCCCTATGCCTCTGTTTATAAAACCCAGGATCCCGTATGCTTTTTTAATCGCTTTCTCAACTTGCCCTGCCACCTTCAATGTGTCCACCCATTTCACCAGCCTGTCTGTCCTCTTGAAGTCTATCACGATCCTCATCACTGTTCATTATACTTCCAAGTTTTGTGTCATCTGCAAATTTTGAAATTGTGCCCTGTACACCCAAATCCAAGTCATTAATATATATCAAGAAAAGCAGTGGTCCTAGTACCGACACTTGGGGAACACCACTGTATACCTTCCTCCAGTCCGAAAAACAACCGTTCACCACTCTCTGTTTCCTGTCACTTAGCCAATTTCATATCCATGCTGCCACTGTCCCTTTTATTCCATGGGCTTCAACTTTGTTGGCAAGCCTATTATGTGGCACTTTATCAAATGCCTTTTGGAAGTCCATGTACACCATATCAACTGCATTGCCCACAGCAACCCTCTGTTACCTCATCAAAAAATTAAATCAAGTTAGTTAAACACGATTTGCCTTTAAGAAATCCATGCTGGCTTCCCTTAATTAATCCGTACTTGTCCAAGTGACTGTTAATTTTGTCCCGGATTATCATTTCTAAAAGCTTTCCCACCACCGAGGTTAAGCTGACTGGCCTGCAGTTGCTGGGTTTATCCTTACATCCTTTTTTGAACAAGGGTGTAACATTTGCTACTTTCCAGTCCTCGGGCACCACCCCCGTATCCAAGGAGGATTGGAAGATTATGGCCAGTACCTCTGCAATTTCCATCTTTACTTCCCTCAGCATCCTAGGATGCATCCCATCCGGTCCTGGTGACTTATCTACTTTAAGTACAGCCAGCCTTTCTAGTACCTCCTCTTTATCAATTTTTATCCCATCCAGTATCTCAACTACCTCCTCTTTCACTATGACTTTGGCAGCATCTTCTTCCTTGGTAAAGACAGATGCAAAGTACTCATTTAGTACCTCAGCCATGCCCTCTGCCTCCATGAGTATGTCTCCTTTTAGGTCCCTAATCGGCCCCACCCCTCCTCTTACTACCTGTTAACTATTTATATGCCTATAGAAGACTTTTGGATTCACTTTTATGTTAGCAGCCAGTCTATTCTCATACTCCCTCTTTGCTCCTCTTATTTCATTTTTCACTACACCTCTGAACTTTCTGTATTTAGCCTGGTTCTCACTTGTATTCTCAACCTGACATCTGTCATACGCCCCTTGTTTCTGCTTTATTGTACTCTCTATCTCTTTCATCATCCAGGGAGCTCTGGCTTTGGTTGCCCTACCTCTCCCCCTCATGGGAATGTACCTCGACTGTACCCAAACCATCTCCTCTTTAAAGGCAGCCCATTGTTCAATTACAGTTTTGCCTGACAATCTTTGATTCCAATTTACCCGGACCAGATCCATTCTCAACCCACTGAAATTGGCGCTCCCCCAATTAAGTATTTTGACTCTAGATTGCACTTTGTCCTTTTCCATAGCTAACCTAAACCTTATGATACTATGAGCAATGTTCCCTAAATGTTCCCCTACTAAACCTTGATCCACCTGAACCACCTCATTCCCCAGAACCAGATCCCGCAATGCCTCCTTCTTCGTTGGGCCGGAAACGTTCAAGAAATACTCCTGAACACACTTCAGAAATTCTTCCCCCTCTCTGCCCTTTACACTATTACTATCCCAGTTTATATTAGATAATTGAAGTCCCCCATTATCACTACTCTATTGAACTTGCATTTCTCTGTAATTTCCCTGCAAATTTGCTGCTCTATATCCTTCCCATTAGTTGGTGGCTTGTATAATACTCCTAGTAATGTAATGGTACCTCTATTGTTTCTTAACTCTAACCAAATTGATTCTGTCCTTGACCCCTCCAGAACATCCTCTCTCTCCAGCACTGTAATATTCTCCTTAATCAATACTGCCACCCCACCTTTCCTTCCCTATCTTTCCTGAACACCTCATATCCAGGAATATTTAGTACCCAATCCTGCCCTTTTTTGAGCCAGGTCTCCGTTATCACCACAATATCATATTCTCATGTGGCTATTTGCGCCTGCAGCTCACCAACCTTATTTACCACGCTTTGTGCTTTTACATACATACATTGTAAACCTATCTTAGATCTTCTTGTATTTTCTCTTAGTCTGCCCCCACCTAATACCATACTATCTCTTACTCTAGTGCTATCTGTATCTCCCACTCTTTTGTGCAACTTGTTTCTCCTTTCTAATACTACATCCTGGTCCCCATCCCCCTGCCAAATTAGTTTAAACCTTCCCCAATAGCACTAGCAACCACCCCGTCCCCCACCGCGATGATATTGGTCCCGGCTCTGTTGAGGTGCAACCCGTCCGGACCATGCAGGTCCCTCCTCCCCCAGAACTGGTCCCAATGTCCCAGGAATCTAAAGCCCTCCCTCCTGCACCATCTCACCATCCTGCATTCATCTGCTCTATCCTCCTATTTCTATACTCACTAGTGCGCGGCACTGGGAGTAATCCAGAGATTACTACCTTTGAGGTCCTGCTTTTTAATCTCTTTCCTAGCTCCCTAAAATCTACCTGCAGGACCTCATCCCTCTTTCTACCTATGTCGTTCATACCGATATGGACCACGACCTCTGGCTGTTCACCCTCCCTGCTCAGAATGTTCTGCAGCCGCTCAGTGACATCCTTGATCCTGGTACCAGGGAGGCAACATACCATCTTGGAATCAGGTCTGCGGCCACAGAAATGCCAGTCTGTTCCTCTAACTATTGAATCCCTTATCACTATTGCTTTCCCGATCTTCCTCCTCCCCCCTGTACAACTGAGCCACCCATGGTGCCGTGGACTTGGCTCTAGCTGTACTCCCCAAAGGAACCACCGCCCTCACCAGTATTCGGTTTGAGAGTGAGATGCACTCAGGGGACTCCTGCACTCCGTGCCTGGTCCTCCTTTTCTGTCTGGCGGTCACCCATTCCCTCTCTGCCTGCACACTCTTAAGCCGTGGAGTGACCACCTCCTGAAACGTGCTATCCATGTAGCTCCCAGCCTCACGGATGCACCGCAGTGACGTCAGCTGCCGCTCAAGCTCTGAAACCCGGAGCTTGAGCTCCTCCAGTTGACGACACTTCCTGCACATATGGTTGTCCAGGACATGGGAAGTGTCCTGGATTTCCCACATGGCACAAGATGTGCATTCCACGGGACCGAGGTGCCCTGCCATGCCTCTATTTAATAGACTATTAACTAACTTAGCAGAAATAAACTTAAGACTTAAAAAGAAACTCACCAGCTACTCATCAATCAGCTCCTTCCCTTGTGCTGACATCACTTTAGTTTTTTTTACTCTGACGTCACTCTTTCAAATTCTGCCTTGTTGAGTTGCTCAGCTCCCGCTCAGATCCGCTCCTTCTGGTCTCGGGCCTCCTGCCGATCCGCTCTCACTCAGGTCCCCTCCTTCTATTAATCTGATAACTAATATTAGCATTACAGTAACTAATGCTAAAACAAAGCATAAAAAATATAAGGACTTTGTCAGATCCAATTCTAAACATAAACAAGCATATAAGAGAGATTTTTGATCATTTGTACCTAAATGTGCTCGCACTGTTGGCTGCCTTGCCTCCCTCTGGAATGCTTGTGTTTGCCTCTAGGACATTGATATGATGAATCTCCATCTGTCATCGTAGTATTTCTTCTTTCTTCTAATGTCTGTTTTCTCAGTAGAACTCTCCTCGCTTCTGTTCTCGGGAACTTAACTTCTACATAAATGTGATACACTGAATTATTTGTCTATCTCTGGCTAGTAGAGTTCTTAAATTTAAAGGCTTTCTGAACTCCTGTAGCCTTCCTGTCTATCAAGAGCCTTCAATTCATTGGAGTTCCCACTCCAATTTCTCTTTTCCTTTCTCTGATCTTAGGGCTGGATTTTGTCAGCCCCGAGGTTTCATAAGCTCCTGGAATCATTGCTAAACCTGTGAGTTTATCAACAATAAGCAAAACTAACTACACTTTGCTATATCCAATAGAACTGCTATTAAAAGCAGTTAACTTATCAGCTATACACAGAGTCTAACCTAAACTATCCTGCATTACACAGAATCACAGAATCCCCACAGTGCAGATAGAGGCCATTTCGGACCATCGAGCCTGCACCGACACATATCCCACCCTATCACCGTAACCCCACGTATTTAATCCCCCCCTAATATATCCCACCCTATCCCCGTAACCCCACGTATTTAATCCCCCTAACACTAAGGGTCAATTTATCATAGCCAAATCAACCTAACCCGCACATCTTTGGACTGTGGGAGGAAACCAGAGCACCCGGAGGAAACCCACGCAGACACAGGGAGAATGTACAAACTCCACACAGACAGTCAACCGAGGCCGGATTCGAACCTGGGTCCCTGGCGCTGTGAGGCAACAGTGCTAACCACTATGCCACCGTGTTGCCCTTACAGCAGCGACTACAATTCAAAAAGTACGTTATTGGCTGTAAAGTGCTTTGGGACATCCAGTGGTCGTGAAAGGTGCTATATAGATGCAAGTCCTTCTTTCTTTCTTTCTTTGCTGGCTTTATATCAATCTTAGACATTGAGCATATTATTAACTTGTAATAAATAGAGCCCAGCAAATGCTGAGTTACAGTGATATACTGGAACTGTCTTCATAACTGCAGATGCTACTTCTCTCAGTAAATTATATCTATCTAAATAATGTTCATACTTTTAATGTTTATTTTTTTTAATACTGCTTATTGTATTAACATAAGTGTGTCAATAAAGAAGACTTCTTGATTTGATGGTCTGACTTTCTCTATGATTACTTTCTCTATGATTACTTTGACAAGAAGAGGTTAACTGATTCACTCAGTACTTTGCATGTATCCTAATAGGGGGTTGATAGTGTAAATATTAATATAATTTGGACCAGCCAATGTAAGATAGTTCAAGCGGGCCAAATTTCGGCATCTAATACTTTTCTTGACATCGATAGTGAATTCCCAGATGGTTCTTTGATGAGGAGTTAAAGTGAAAGGGTTAAAGATCCTTCTGGTTCCCTTTGAGTAACATTCCTTACAAGGTTTATTGGTTTACTGATCCCAGTGCTCACAGCATACAATAGCTCCCCCCACTGTAGTCATGCAACTCCACACAAAAAATGCACAAATATTAATTGTATAGTTGCTAAAGAAATTATGAATCATACAACAACAACTTGCATTTATATAGCACCTTTAACGTAGTAAAATGCCCCAAGGCGCTTCACAGGAGCGTACTCAAACAAAATTGACACTGAGCCACATAACGCAATATTAGGACAGATGAGGTAGGTTTTAAGGAGCGCCTTAAAGGAACAGAGAGGTAGAGAGGTGGAGAGGTATAGGGAGGGAATGCCAGAGCTTAGGGCCTAGGCAGCTGAAGGCACGGCAGCCAATGGTGGAGCGATGAAAATCGGGGATGTGCAAGAGGCCAGAATTGGAGAAGTACAGAGATCTCGGAAGTTTGTAGGACTGGAGGAGGTTATAGAGATAGGGAATGGCGAGGCCATGGAGGGATTTGAAAACAAGGATGAGAATTTTAAAATCGAAGCATTGTCAGACCGGGAGCCAATGTAGGTCAGCAAGCACAGGACATTAGCAATTATTAAAATATACAAATAGGAAATTTACAGTAATAAAGATGAATGTTTTAAACTACTGAACACTTTTAACCAGTGCATTGGGAACAAAGCTAGGCTGACACTCCAGTGCAGTGCTGAGGGAATGCTGCACTGTTGGAGTTGCCATCTTTTGGATGAGATGTTAAACCAAGGCCCCGTCTGCTCTCTCAGGTGGACGTAAAAGATCCAATCTAGGTACTGTTTCGAAGAGGAGTAGGGGAGTTATCCTCGGTGTCCTGGCCAATATTTATCCCTCAAATTGGCTGCCGCGTTTCCCACATTACAACAGTGACTACACTTCAAAAGTACTTAATTGGATGTAAAGCGCTTTGAGACGTCCGGTGGTCGTGAAAAGCGCTATATAAATGCAAGTCTTTCTTTTCTTTTTAAATTATCTTTTCTGCGCCACTATTATAGTAAATGCAGAGTCACACTGTCAAAAGCAACTGAATATTCCCAAAGAAGAAACGTTGTGTCAATTGATTACCATTGTTGTAAAATTAATTGTAAGATAAATGATTAGGAATTACATATGGTATATTTAGAACACTATTTGTTGGAATTGCACAAAATTGTCTTTTAAAAAGGGCACTGACTTTGTGAAAAGTGTTTGACAGTTTTTTTTCCAGCAAATAGCATGATAATGAAACTGATATTGAAAAGGATCTCTGCAGCATTTGCTTTCAATGTCATTGTAATCAAAATGATGGGACTGTTCTTCTTACTTCAGATCTTCCCTTAAAAACTTTTCCAAACATTATTTTATGAAGACTATCCCCTTTTAAATAATATAATCAGAGGGACATCCCCAAATATCAAGTTTCTTGCAAATCAAGAATAGAACATTTCCATATAGGATGCAAAAAGCCATTTAAAATGCAGCAAACTGTGTTGCGCAGACGTGAATTCAATTATTTCTCCTGTAATACGAGTAGAGGCATGAATCTCTATTTTGTTGAACATTTACTGCTTCTTGTTTACAAATTTACAAGTCAGCTTTCCATATAATACAAGAGGCATGAAAGGAGTATTGCTGGATGTAAGGCTACTGGAAGGTGTCAGCCAACTTCAAGGCAGTAATATGTTCAAGCAATGGTTAAGTTTGGCGCCCTTTTTGAATTACTATGTTGATGTCTTTGAGCACTATTCAGAATTGTTGATCATATTTAGAACACACTGAAATGTTAACATTTTTACTAAATCACATCAATGGCTGTCAGATCAGCAGATATCATGAGTGCCAAGCCTAGATTATATGCTTAATTCCTGGTTCAAGCCCCACTCCAGGACTTAAGCACAAAATCTAGACCGGCACTTCACAGTGCAGTACTGAGGGAGTACTGCACTGTTAGGGGTATTGGGGTAGAAATTAGGTTGCGCCCCATTTGGGGCGCAAATATCGTCTGGACGCAAATATTAGCGCCTGGCGCTAATTATCGGCACTGACTGGAAACTTCACTTTTACCGCCCCGGGAGGTGAGTGGAGCGCTAAAGCAGGCGCTGCACACCTGTCTTAAGGCGCAAAGGCCAAGGAGTGAGGCGCTAACTCAGCACGCGAGCGCAGCGCAGCTGCTGCCAGTTAGCGAGGGAACACAGACACACTGGCGCCGGCCACTTCTTAAAGCGGGGGGGGGCCACTTGCTCCCCAGCCACACCCTGCTCATTGCAGCCTTGAATCTCGGCCTGGAGAGACCTGTGAATCCATTTTGCTGCCAAGCATGGAGAGGGTGAGAGAACGCGCTCATCGCTTCACCGAGCGGGCCTTGGATGCTCTGGTTGGCGCAGTGGAGCGCAGACGATGTATGCTCTTCCCTGAGAGTGGCAGGAGGCCTTTGCCACGCGAGTTCAGAAGAGTGTGGAGGGAGGTGGCTCAGAGCGTCTCCTCCAGGAGCATGGTGCCCAGGACCCATACTCAATGCCGCAAAAAGTTCAACGACCTCACTCGGGTCGTCAGGGTGAGTGGCTTTTTCTCAATACCTCTCCATCCCTCCATCTCAACCTCACTCTATGGCCAGAGGGTCTTAAAACCCCAATGCACAACACTCATCCAACACCTATGGCCCTTTCATCAAACACACACACACATTCCACACTTTGCATACAGTAAGGGCTATTCACCTATGGGAGGCACATCAGGCAAGACCATGGCTGTATATAGTAAGGGCTATTCACCTATGGGAGGCACATCAGGCAAGACCATGGCTGCATACAGTAAGGGCTATTCACCTATGGGAGGCACATCAGGCAAGACCATGGCTGTATATTTACTCAGATGCTGTCCTTTTTCTTGCAGGCCAAGCTGGCTCATAATAGGAGACAGCAGCAACGGACAGGTGGAGGGCGGCCTCAGCTGCAACCCCTCAGCGATCTTGAGGAGCGCGTCCACAGGATTGTGGCAAGCCGGGTGATCGGTCCCGTCGCCACTGGAGACGCCGACCCCGTTCTGGACAGCAATGGTAAGGTCATCACCTTTTTGTCCTCTGTCCTTCCACTTGTCCCTCACAACACCAGCCTTTGACACTTTCAATCCAACTTGCTAACTCGCTGCACTTATTCCTCCCTTACTGCCACCCTGTCCTCACGCTAAAGCCACTCTTGTACCTCCCTGCTTTCAGATGGTGATTCACCAGCTGAGGAGACGGACCCTGAAGCTGCCACTGGGAGTGATGCTGCAGCTGAGGAGGAAGAGGAAGCCAGAGCATCAGTGCCACCCTCTCCCGAGGAAGCCCATGCCCACACTGGGAACACGCCTTCCCCGGAGGGGAGCAGGGGGGAAGGGGCTGATGAGGGTGAAGCTCCAGGACCCAGCGGGCTGCAGCAACGCCATGGGGGGGGGTAGGGAAGAACGGGGGCCTTCTCCCCAGAGGGAGAGTATGCCAGACACTCCTACTGCAATGGACGCAGAGGAGGAGCGGCTGATCGCAGAAATGAACACCCAGGCGGTGGGCATGCACACTGAGCTCATGCGTGCAGTGGGAAGGGTGCCCGAATGCATTGAGTCACTGGTAAGGAGTGTGGAGCACTTCGCTGTAGCACAGGCGGATGCCACACTAACGCTTAGTGCTGCAATTCAGTCACTGGCTGCCGTGATCCCATCTCTGACTGCTCTCATACAGACTCAGATTGAGGCCACGCGAGCACAGACTGCTGCCAACCTCGATGGTTCGTGCACATGTCCCCGGGGCTGTCACCGCGCCGCAGCAGGCCAGCAATCTGTTCTCCGGCAGATTGCTCCGGATGCTGAAGTGCTGCCCCGTGGGAGTGCCAGTGTGTCGGGCGAGCAGGGAGTTGCTGTCCTCTCTCACGATGACAGCATTCCTGCTGCCAACACTGTCACTTCTCCACTGCACTTGCCACCGCCTGTAGGACAGACTGCTGCCGCCCATGCAGAGTTGGTGCAGTCTGCAGCCGGGCCCTCCAGGCCCAGAAGTGGTCGAGGCCGTCCTTCAGGGGCATCTGCAGTGTCAGGGTCTGACGAGCAGCAGCCTTCCACCAGCCTTGCTGCAGCCACTGAGGTCCCATTACGGAGGAGCAGTAGGGTTAGAAGGGGGGAAGTGCGCAAGGGAAGGAGATCACCCTCGAAGGGCAAAAAGTAGGAGGTGTGACAAAATGCTGGTCATTTTTTTATTAAAGGTCGAGGTTCATGGTCCAACTTTTGTTTAGTGTTTTGGACATTATCTCCAGGTTGTGAGAACCAGTTATGTTATTGACTGTTTTTTTGTGTTTATTTCTATGAGTTTGTCATGAGGAATTGACACACACAGAGTTTGTAAAATAAATAAGTTTCTGTATTCAAAATATACATGGTTGGTGGTTGGAATTATTGGTGCCTTGGCCGGCTTAGGGGTTGCATGCTGGGTTGATTAATGTTGGTAGCAATGGCAGGGGCCCTAGAAGCGGCTTGCTATTAGCCGTTGACGGACGGCCCTTGCAGTTTGACCATTGTGGGCCGCCCTCCTGCCTTGGTGCTGCTGATGATCATCGTCCTCGTCCTCTTCCTCCTCTTCCTCCTCCTCCTCTGGTGGTGCTCCAAGGCCTGGTGGCATTGGCTGGGTCCTGAGGATTGCCATGTTATGCAACATGCAGCACACGACTACGAAGTTCGATACTCGCTCAGGCGAGTATTGCAGGGCTCCTCCGGAATGGTCCAGACAGCGGAACCGTTGCTTGAGCACGCCGATTGTGCGCTCAATAATGTTCCTGGTTGCTTGATGGCTCTCATTGTACTGCAGCTCAGCAGGGGTGTTGGGCGTACGGAGCGGTGTCATCAGCCAGGTGCTCAATGCATACCCCTTGTCCCCGAGAAGCCAACCAACTGGCTGATGCGGTGCCTCGAAAAGTTCTGCCACAGTAGTCTGGCGCAGGATAAAAGCATCGTGGCAGCTGCCAGGATACTGGGCATTGACAGCGAGTATCAGCTGTTTGTGGTCACAGACCAACTGGACATTCAAGGAATGGAACCCCTTTCTGTTCCTGAATTCCTCGGCATTCTCACGCGGAGCACGCAAAGCCACATGCGTGCAGTCAATGGCGCCCTGCACCATGGGGAAGCCCGCTACCCTCGCAAAGCCCAGAGCGCGGTCACGCTGCTTGTCTGGGGTCATGGGGAAAGAGATGAACTCTCGTCTCCTTCTGAAGAGGGCATTTGTGACCTGCCGGATGCAGCAATGCACCGCGAACTGGGAGATATTGGCGAGTGCCCCAGCAGCAGCTTGGAATGAGCCAGTGGCGTAAAAGTTCAAAGCCACTGTGACCTTCACTGCCACCGACAGAGACGTCCTGGACCTCAGTTGAGGCTGCAGATCTGGCTGCAGCAGGTGGCAGAGCTCAGTGACCACCTCCTTGCTGAATCGCAGCCTTCGCAAACACAGCTCCTCGGACATATGGATGTAGGAGAGCTGTTCACGATATACCCTGGGAGGGTAAGCTCTCCTGTACATACGCCTGATGGCCCTCCTCCGTCTGGCCATCATTGCCACTCTCTCTCTGCGTCTCTGTATCCTCCGATTCAGCTGGAGCAGGACAACGCCCCCAATCAGTGCAGCCCCCATATTCTCTTTGCAAGCAAAGTAATGAGGGACAGCAACTAAAGTAGCAGCAAAGTTAGGATCAATAGGCAAAACTACCTCACAAAGCGTTGAGTCAATGTAGAAGTCTCTCTCTCTCTCTCTCCGAATCTCTCTCTCTCTCTCAGAACGAGTGGTGCATGAATGTCGACCACAGAAAAAGACAGGAAGAGGCCCCCTTTAAATAGCGCCCCCCCCAGCCCCACAGCGATTGATAGCGTTCCAGTCTTCCGGTCGTTGGAAGCGCCAGGCGGTAAGGCAGGGGGCACCACTCAATTTCCGCTCCGGGGCGCCACAAGGGCGTTGCACCATGGAATGACGTCACAATCTGCGCGCGCAGGTGGTCGCAGCGGTAAGTTTTAGCGCCGCCGCACAATCTCAAGTTAAGTTCTCGAGCGGCGCAAACATCGCTGCGCCCGGGCGTTAGCGGCTTTGCGCCCCATTAGCGCCCTCTTAAGGCGCTAACGGGAGGCGCAACCAACTGAATTTTTACCCCATTGTCTTTTGAATTAGATGTTAAACTAACGCCCCTCTGCTCTTTTAGGTAATTGTAAAATATCTATGGTGCTATGGCCAATATTTATCCCTCAACCAACATCACTTAAACATATTATCTTGTCATTTATCTCATTGCTGCTTGTAGGAACTTGCTGTGCACAAATTGCCCTCCATGTTTCCCTACATTGCACAATGACTACACTTGAAAAGTACTTCATTGGCTGTTAAGTCCTTTGGGACATCCTGAGATTGTGAAGGACACTATATAAATGTAAACTTTTTCTTTCTTTAGTGTATTACAATTTGGAGCTTCTTAAGATATGACTTTCATAATCCAGGACCTCACAGAATTTGGCTTATATGATGAAACAAAAAGCAAAATACTGCAGATGCTGGAAATCTGAAATAAAAACAGAAAATGCTGGAAACACTTAACAGGTCAGGCAGCAACTGTGGAGAGAGGAAAGTACAGTTAACATTTCAGCCATTGATCATTCGTGAGAATGCTCCTGGTAAAAGGTCATCAACCTGAAACCTTGACTGATATGATGTTGGTCATAACAATTCAATCTCACAAGGTACAACAGTTTATATAATGCATTCAATATACTAAAATGAGAAGTCGCACAACACCAGGTTATAGTCCAACAGATTTATTTAAAATTACAAGCTTTCGGAGCTGTCGCCCCTTCGTCAGGCAAAGTTACTGTGAGAGAATCTATCAGAATTCACAGAATATAAAAACACAGAGAAAATGCATAGATTAAATCTTTCCCTACATCAAAGACACACTAAGAGCACAGCCAAGACAATGAGATGTGTCCCAGGGGGTCCAACGCGTCAGAACACCTGCTGGCTGCATATCCTCTCCATTTTTTGTGTTTGTTTCTTGTGTTTTTTTTAAAAACTGGAAAGACCGGCAACGATGTCAAGTCATGTTCTATAGCGTGACATGAACCCGATATCCCGATTGAGGCCGTCCTCATGAGTGCGGAACTTGGCTATCAGTTTCTGCTCGATGATTTTGCGTTGTCGTGTATCATGACTTCAATATACTAAACACCTCAAGGTGCTTCACAGAAGGAGAAACAGACATTGAATAGTAAAAGAAAAGTTGGGAAAAATGGCCAAAGTCATGATCAAAGAAATAAGTTTTGAGAAGGTTTTTGAAGAATGGATAGAAGTAGCAAGGTGAAGAGACTTAAGGAGAAAATTCTAGAGAGTAGGGCCAAGTTAGTTGAAGATTTGATCATTTCAATCACAATTATGTTGGAAGTAAGGGAGAGGGAAACACAGAGGAGGCCAGAATATAGGGCATGAACTGTAATGTAAGGCTGGAGCTGGTTACATAGCTATGATGGGTGATTCCATGGGAATTTTTGTAAACAAGGACAAGGATTTTCAATTTAATGCAAAGAGGGATGGGAAGACTGTGAGTGCCTATGAAGACAGTGGTGATGTGAAAGCAGGACTTAGTGTGGGATGGCAGGGGGCAGAATTTTTGACTTGCTGGATTTTATGTAGGGCAGAACTTGGAATAGCATCAAGAAGGGTTTTGCCAAAGTTGAACCTGAAAGTAACAAAAGCACGTATAAAACTTTCAGCAGCAGTGAGGTGAGGTGAGGTGAAAGCAGAAAGGTGCAATGTTGCAGAGGTGAAAGTGGGCAGTTTTGGTGACAGATAGGATATGGGATTTAAAGCTCAGCTCAGGATCAAATACCATCAGGTTCAGCTAGAGTGAGCAGCCAGAGAAGGGGATGGAGTTAGTGGCATGTGTGCAAGTGGCGGAGGAGAATGTGGTTGACTACAATGAATGCCATAGAAAAGTCAAGGAGTACAACAAGGTGTAATGAACCATGGTTACAGTCAAAGTGAATGTCATTGGTGACTTTGATCAGGGGACGCTCAATGCTGTGGACAGAGCAGAAACCAGAGCTGGGTGGTGGCGACATGTTCAACTTGCTTAGAGAGCAAAGGGAAGTTACGGATGGAATTATAGTTGGAGAGGACAGAGTGTTCAAAGGTGAGCTTTTTGAGAAGGTAGTGATGATGGCTGCTTTGAAGTTGAGGGTAATAATGCCTCTGCAAAGGGAGCCATTAGCAATGTCAGCAAGCATTGGGGTGAGGAATTGGGTCAGGTGGGGAATTGGGAGCAGGAAGTGTGTCTCATGTAGGAATTGAGTCTGGTGAGGGCTGGGGAGAGCTGGAGAGGAGGCTACAGAGCAATATGGGTCAGAGCTGGAAAGGGAGAAAGGTTGAATTGTGGATGGAAGAGCCTGGGACAATTAAGTGGACATTTGCACCATAGCTATAGCTGGGGGAGTACTTTTAGTTTACGTTGGCCCGTAATTTGCAGTCAGTGGCGAAGCAAAGGCATTCGCCGCTGGCCCCGAAGAAAGCTTCCCACAAAGATCTCGCGATCTCTGTGTCGAGAAGTTCAGCTTTTTCGATGTTCAGTTGAGATCAGTGCAGATCCACCGCAAATTCCGGGCCATTATTTAAAGGGAAAAGAGAACTACAGGAGAACTGAAGGTTTTTATTTTTGTTGGGGAAGGGCATCAAGGGATATGGAGCTAAGGCAGGTTAAATGGAGTTGAGGTACAGATCAGCCATGATCTAATTGAATGGTGGAACAGTCTCGAGGGTAGGAATAGTCTACTCCTGTTCCTATGTTCCTATGTCAGGCAGGCGAGGTTGCACCAGAAATGGACATCTTACATCTGCCATTACCCTGGAACTTATCTCTAAAAGCAGATGCACACTTACCTGGATTTGTCCAAAGAATTTTGTCTTCATAGACTGCAATTCCTGAGAAAGGCTATGACAAAATTGTGCTTCATGCTGGAATCTGCCATCTAACCAAACTTCACCACTGGTGTGACACTGGCAGTGGCTTAATGATGCCCTGAACTTTGGGAATTCTGCCACTTGGACAAGGTGCAGTGTTTTCACATGCTGTTGTCAGTTGTTCATGGGAAAAGTGATATAACTGCTTGTTCTAACAAACAAGGCATTAGTTACTTGCTTGATAAATCTGTGCACTTCAAATTGACACATAGTGCTCATGTATCATGTGGCATTCTGGAATGAGCACCCTACAATAAAGCCCAACCAAACCCTCGGGTTCATTGTGGTCTACTGCATACTGTACAACATTATGATCCAGCAAGATGTAACGAGTGGTGTGCCACAGGGATCAGTGCTGGGGCCTCAACTTTTTACAATTTATATAAATGACTTGGATGAAGGGACCGAAGGTATGGTTGCTAAATTTGCTGATGACACAAAGATAGGTAGGAAAGTAAATTGTGAAGAGCACATAAGGAGGCTACAAAGGGATATAGATGAGTTAAGTGAGTGGGCAAAGATCTGGCAAATGGAGTATAATGTGGGAAAATGTGAAGTTGTCCATTTTGGCAGGAAGAATAAAAAAGAAGTATATTATCTAAATGGTGAGAGATTGCAGAGCTCTGAGATGCAGAGGGATCTGGGTGTCCTAGTGCATGAATTGCAAAAGGTTAGTATGCAGGTACAGCAAGTAATAAGGAAAGCTAATAGAATGTTATTGTTTATTGCGAGGGGAATTGAATACAAAAGTAGGGGGGTTATGCTTCAGTTATACAGGGCATTGGTGAGACCACATCTGGAGTACTGTGTACAGTATTGGCCTCCTTATTTAAGGAAGGATGTAAATGCATTGGAAGCAGTTCAGAGAAGGTTTACTAGACTAATACCTGGAATGGGCGGGTTGTCTTATGAGGAAAGGTTGGACAGGCTAGGCTTGTATCCGCTGGAGTTTAGAAGAATAAGAGGTGGCTTGATTGAAACATATAAGATCCTGAGGGGTCTGGACAGGGTGGATGTGGAGAGGATGTATCCTCTTGTGGGAGAATCTAGAACTAGGGGTCACTGTTTAAAAATAAGGGGTCGCCCATTTAAGACAGAGATGAGGAGAAATTTTTTCTCACACAGGGTCGTGAGTCTTTGGAACTATCTTCCTCAGAGGGCGGTGGAAGCAGAGTCTTTGAATATTTTTAAGGCAGAGGTAGATAGATTCTTGATAAGCAAGGGGGTGAAAACTTATCGGAGTAGGCAGGAATGTGGAGTAATCAGATCAGCCATGATCTTATTGAATGGCGGCGCAGGCTCGAAGGGTTGAGTGGCCTACTCCTGCTCCTAATTCGTATGTTCTTATGTTCGTATGTTAGCAAGGTATAACTATGGAGTGCCCATAGGAGGACAACCGATCTTAGCAACAAAACAAAGAGAGCAGGACGGGTCAGAAGATCCTACTGATCAAGCCCCTTTGCAGGCCTCAAGAGGAGCATGTCAGGCTTTTCCTAAGTCCCCCAGGCACCTATGTATCTTCACCATAGCACTGGCAAATACATTTTTCAAAACATGTGTGTAAGTGCATGAAGCGTGGTAAAGAAGGTTGGTGAGCTGCAAGCGCAAATAGCCACATGGGAATATGATGTCATGGCGATAACGGAGACTTGGCTCAAAAAAGGGCAGGATTGGGTACTAAATATTCCTGGCTATAAGGTGTTCAGGAAAGATAGGAAAGGAAAGAAAGGAGGTGGGGTGGCAGTATAGATTAAGGAGAATATTACAGTGCAGGAAAGAGAGGATGTCCTGGAGGAGTCAAGGGCTGAATCTATTTGGTTAAAGTTAAGAAATAATAGAGGTGTCATTACACTACTAGGTGTATTCTATAAGGAACCAACTAGTGGGAAGGATATAGAGGAGCAAATTTGCAGGGAAATTACAGAGAAGTGCAAGAACTGTAGAGTAGTGATAATGGGGGACTTCAATTATCCTAATATAGACTGGGATAGCTATATTGTAAAGGGCAGAGGGTGGAAGAATTTCTGAAGTGTGTTTAGGAGAACTTTCTTGATCAGTACGTTTCTGGCCCAACGAGGAAGGAGGCATTGCTGGATGTGGTTCTGGGGAATGAGGTGGATCAAGTGGAGCAAGTGTCAGTAAGGGAACATTTAGGGGACAGTGATCATAGTATCATAAGGTTTAGATTAGCTATAGAAAAGGACAAGGAGCAATCTAGAGTAAAAATAATTAATTGGAGGAGGGCCAATTTCAGTGGGTTGAGAACGGATCTGGCCCAGGTAAATTGGAATCAAAGATTGGCAGGTAAAACTATAATCGAACAATGGGCTGCCTTTAAAGAGGAGATGGTTCACGTACAGTCAAGGTACATTCCCACTAGGGGGAAAGGTATGGCAACCAAAGCCAGAACTCCCTGGGTGGCGAAAGAGATAGAGAGTAAGGTGAAGCAGAAAAAGGGGGCGTATGACAGACGTCAGGTTGAGAATACAGGTGAGATCCAGGCTGAATATAGAAAGTTCAGAAGAGAAGTGAAAAAGGAAATAAGAGGGGCAAAGAGGGAGTATGAGAATAGACTGGCAGCTAACATAAAAGGGAATCCAAAAGTCTTCTATAGGCATATAAATAATAAACGGGTAGCAAGAGGGGGGGTGGGGCCAATTAGGGACCAAAAAGGAGACCTACGCATGGAGGCAGAAGGCATGGCTGAGGTACTAAATGAACACTTTGCATCTGTCTTTACCAAGGAAAAGGATGCTGCCAAAGTCATAGTGAAAGAGAAGGTAGTTGAGATACTGGATGGGATAACAATAGATAAAGAGGAGATACTAGAAAGGCTGGCTGTACTTAAAGTAGATAAGTCACCAGGACTGGATGGGATGAATCCTAAGATGCTGAGGGAGGTAAGGGTGGCAATTGCGGAGGTACTGGCCATAATCTTCCAATTATCCATAGATACGGGGGTGGTGCCAGAGGACTGGAGAATTGCAAATGTTACACCCTTGTTCAAAAAAGGATGTAAGGATAATTCCAGCAACTGCAGACCAGTCAGTTTAACCTCGGTTTTGGGGAAGCTTTTAGAAACAATAATCAGAGACAAAATTAACAATTACTTGGACAAGTGTGGATTAATTAAGGAAAGCCAGCACGGATTTGTCAAAGGCAAATTGTGTTTAACTAATTTGATTGAGTTTTTTGATGAGGTAACAGAGAGGGTTGATGAGGGCAATGCCGTTGATGTGGTGTGCACGGACTTCCAAAAGGCGTTTGTTAAAGTGCCACATAATAGGCTTGCCAGCAAAGTTGAAGCCCATGGAATAAAAGGGACAGTGGCAGCATGGATATGAAATTGGCTAAGTGACAGGAAACAGAGAGTAGTGGTGAATGGTTGTTTTTTGGACTGGAAGGAGGAATACAGTGATGTCCCCCAGGGGTTGGTATTAGGACCACTGTTTTTATTGATATATATTAATGATTTGGACTTGGGTGTACAGGGCACAATTTCAAAATTTGCAGATGACACAAAACTTGGAAGTATAATGAACAGTGAGGAGGATCGTGATAGACTTCAAGAGGACATAGACAGACTAGTGGAATGGGCGGGCACGTGGCAGATGAAATTTAACGTAGAAAAGTGCGAAGTAATACATTTTGACAGGAAGAACAAGGAGAGGCAATATAAACTAGAGGGTGCAACTCTAAAGTGGGTGCATGAACAGAGAGACCTGGGAGTATATGTGCACAAATCATTGAAGGTGGCAGGGCAGGTTGATAAAGCAGTTAAAAAAGCATACAGGATCCTGGGCTTCATAAACAGAGGCATAGAGTACAAAAGCAAGGAAGTTATGATGAACTTTTATAAAACACTGGTTTGGCCTCAACTGGAGTATTGTGTCCCATCTGGACACCGTACTTTAGAAAGGATGTGAAGGCCTTAGAGAGGCTGCAGAAAAGATTTACAAGAATGGTTCCAGGGATGAGGGATTTCAGTTACGTGGATAGACTGGAGAAGCTGAGGTTGTTCTCCTTAGAGCAGAGAAGGTTGAGAGGAGATTTGATAGAGGTGTTCAAAATCATGAGGGGTCTAGACAGAGTAGATAGAGAGAAACTGTTCCCATTGGCGGAAGGGTCGAGAACCAGAGGACACAGATTTAAGGTGATTGGCAGAAGGTCCAAAGGCAACATGAGGAAAAACCTTTTTACTCAGCGAGTGGTTATGATCTGGAATGCACTGCCTGAAAGGGTGGTGGAGGCAGATTCAATCACAACTTTCAAAAGGGAATTGGATAAGTACTTGAAGGAAAAAAAATTGCAGGGCTACGGGGAAAGGGCGGGGGAGTGGGACTAGCTGAAGTACTCTTGCAGAGAGCTGGCAAGGGCTCGACGGGCCTAATGGCCGCCTTCTGTGCTGTAACCATTCTATGATTCTATGATTCTATAATTCTACATTGCAATTAGAGACATATAAATTACATAAGAACCCATTCCTATCCCCTGCCAATACATTATCCAATACCATAACAAGAACCCTCTCAGGACACAGTTGAACAATTTGCAATCAAATTTTAATTCCTAATAGTGATGTGCATCTGTGCCTAGTGTTTATCATCCCGATGTTGCTCGTTGGTGACAGCTAACCTTCTGCTTCTACATGCTCCTCTCATGGCAGGAGTCAATGAGGCAGCTGGGATCTAATTGGAAATGAGGTGACCATCTACCTCCTTGAACTGGATCACAAGATAGCCCAGCTACTAGCTCATCCACATCTGCAGGTGAAGTGACCACATGGTCCTACATAGTTTCTATCACATCTACAGCCATTTGAGTCAGGTCATGTAAGATCTCGAAGCATTGTCATCCTGAGAGACAGCACGTTCAGAGAATAGTACAGCACAGAAGGAAGCCATTCTGCCCATCGAGTCTGTGCCGGCTCTTTCGAAGAGGAATCCAGTTAGTCCCGCTCCCCGCTCTTTCCTCATATCCCTGCAATTTTCTCCTTCAAATATTTATCCAATTCCCTTTTGAAGGTTACTATTGAAACTGTATCCACCACCCTATCAGGCAGTGCATTCCAAATCCTAACCACTTGTTGCATAAAAAACTTTTCCCTCATGTCGCCTCTGGTTCTTTTGCCAATCACCTTAAATCTGTGCTCTCTGGTTATTGACCCTTCAATCATTGGAAACAGTTTCTCCTTATTTATTCTATCTAAATCCTTCATGATTTTAAACACCTCCATCAAATCTCCTCGTAGCCTTCTCTGCTCCAAGGAGAACAATGTAACTACCACGTAACTGTATTCCCTCATCCCTGGAACCATTCTATTAAATCTCTTCTGTACCCTCGCCAAAGCCTTCACGTCCTTCCTAAAGTGTGGTGCCCAGAATTGGACACAATACTCCAGCTGGGGCCGAACTAGTGTTTTATAAAGGTTTAGCATAACTGCCTGGCTTTTGTACTCTATGCCTCTATTTATAAAGCCCAGGATCCCATATGTTTTATTAACTGCTTTGTTAACCTGTCCTGCCACTTTCAAAGATTTTTGCACAAGAACCCCCACGTCTCTCTGTTCATGCAACCCCTTTAAAATTGTACCATTTAGTGTGGATGGTCTCTCCTCATTCTTCCTACCAAAATGTATCACCTCACACTTCCCTGTGTTGAATTTCATCTGCCATGTGTCCGCCCATTCCACCAGCCTGTCTATGTCTTCTTGAAGTCTATTACTATCTTCCTCAGTGTTTACTACACTTCTAAGTTTTGTGTCATCTGCAAATTTCAAAATTGTGCCCTGTACCCCCACGTCCAAGTCATTAATCTATATCAAAAACAGCAGTGGTCCTAGTACTGAACCTTGGGGAACACCACTGTATACTTCCCTCCAGTCCAAAAAACAGCCATTCACCACAACTCTCTGTTTTCTATTTCTTAGCCAATTTTGTATCCTTGCTACTGCCCCTTTTATCCCATGGGCTTTAAGTTTGATAACAAGCCTTGTATGTGGTACTTTATCAAACGCCTTTTGAAAGTCTATGTACACAACATCAACTGCACTGCCCTCATCCACCCTCTCTGTTACCTCATCAAAAAACTCAATCAAGTTCATGCCAACCATGCAAACTCCAGTCATGCCCTGCTACTGAGCCCCGAGCCTAGACAACAAGACAGCAGAGCTGCTACCACCAAGGGTTCTCTCAATGAGATCCCCAATGAGATCCCCAGTGGAAACCAGGAAAAGCAGTAGTCTGAGTATTCATGATAGATGCTATGAGCGGCTGCAGGGCATTTGCCCATGGGGTTCCAAAGCAGATGTTCACGAAGTTGTCACATGTTCTACTGTGTCTAGCAGTTCTGCAAATCTGTCCATCAGCACTATTCAGATGCAGGTAGTGGACTCCTCCACACTAGCCTTCTCTACTTCAGATTGTTTAGCAATTCTTCAATGATTGTTGTAAAGTTCTCTGCTCAAAAATCACCTTTCCTTTAAAAGCAGGCTACATGAAGACCAGATGCCTGGGTTCAACAGGTTAGGACAGAGCTGACCTTTCATAAAGCACGCTCCACTTCCTGCTCTGCCACCACCACTTGCTCCTGATCTGCTGTGCTCCATGCATTACCTTCTGTGCCCTCCTCTACTTCACTATCGAAATTCTCTGGAATAGATATACTGGAGCAGGTGTATGCAAGGGTAGGAGTGAGAGATATTTTATGCTGGACAGGTCTAGGCCTCTTGGCCCTGGCAAAGCTTCCTGGACCACACCTAGTGAAAGACAAGAGGACACGTGTTACAGTGCTGTCATCATGACATCTCTTGAAAAATAGCTTACAGCAGAATAAGTTACATGGTATTGCACTTCAATGTGTGCCTTCGTGTCAGTGACTGCGTGAATGTGCAGGATGCGAAGGAAGAGTATGAGAAGGAAAGTAGTACCCTGACTTGGAGAGCAGCTTTTCAACATCACCAGCTATTATTCCCTCTATGTCCTCACATAGAAACATAGAAACATAGAATCTAGGAGCAGGAGTAGGCCATTCGGCCCGTCGAGCCTGCTCCGCCATTCAATACGATCATGGCTGATCATCCAAATCCAGTACCCTGTCCCTGCTTTAATCCCCACAGTACACATATCCCACCCTACCCCCGTAACCCCACGTATTTAATTCCCCCTAACATATCCCATCCTATCCCCATAACCCCACATATTTAATCCCCCCTAACACTAAGGGTCAATTTATCATAGCCAAATCAACCTAACCCACACATTTTTGGACTCACACTCAATGATCTGGACAGTGGCCTCCTCAAAGGCACTCAGGCCCCTTAACTTAGGGGACAGTCTTCCTGTGTGGGTTTACTCCCTCTTGTTATGTTCAGCCTTCTCCTGCAAACAAGAAGCAGCAGCAAGAAGTTCAAATTGTCAGAAGGACATAAAGTCATCCCAAGTGTCATCATGTAGTCCAATTTTGGCGTGATTACCTGTGCATGCATTATGGAGCTGCATTTAGATCAAAGGATTTGCTTTGAGTGAATCCGTTTAAGGTTGTGAATGAAGGATCATTTAAAAGTGCAAATTGCTGGTACAAAGCTGCATAATGGGGATGCATGGTATATTTGAGAGTAGAATAATATAGTGTGAGGGGGAAACACTATATACCATGTGTGCTTTGAACAGCTACATAATACAGAATGGTGATAGGTAGCTTAGTGAAATTCGTAAATTTCTTTCTCTCTGCTCCTGTAAGTATTTGAGTCAGCACTTACGTGCATAGCCACCTCCTCACAAGCACTTTGCTCACCTATGCGGATGGTGCTCTGGGGTCTCAAACAATGCCACCCTCCACTACTGCACTTGGCTCCACGGCAATTCTACATAACCATCCATAAATCTCAAGGCTTGGAACTTCTGACTGTGATTTTTCTGCAGTTGAAATTCAAGGAGCAGGCAAATGGGATCTCATCTGAAAAAATGGTGCTTGTGACAATGCAACACTAGTTCAGTACTGCACTGAAGTATCAGTGTAGGTCATGTGCTCCAAGTCTACAGTAGAACTTGAACCTGCAGCCTTCTGACTTGGAGGGGAGTATTACTAACTCAGCCAAGCTGACACACAAGGGCCTAGAAATTCCTTACCTTAGCGCCACCCATTAGCACTGGAATCATGGCAAAAAATGGTGGCCACCATTTTGGTGAGGGCCTTAGCGCTGCTGCTGGCCCTGAGATGTGAATGAAGAGAGGGTGATGTCCGTCACCGTGCAACGCCAACTTAACGTCACCTCAGCGAACTTCAACCTTAGCGCTGAGTTAAGCACTGGGTCCTAAGCTCGCTCTGAAAAACGAGCATTTAGAAGACTAACTGAGGGGCTGTCAGCACCTCTTAAAGGGACACACACATCTTTCAGGTAAGTTTGCATTTAAGTTTTTGGATGGGAGTTTTTTTAATGTTATTGAAGTATTGGTTTGGTGCTATACAGGTTAAAGGTTTTTAAGTGTGCAGTGAGTGCAGGGAATGCTGCTGGATGCTTGCAAGGCCTTGGATGGTAAAGGAAGACCTCTGAGAAGACAGAAAATGCTGGCAATACTCAGCAGGTCAGGCAGCATCCTTAGAGAGAGAAACAGACTTCAAGTCTCAGGTTGAGATGCTGCCTGACCAGCTGAGTATTTCCAGCATTTTATGCTTTTATTTCAGATTTACAGCATCCACTCACAGAGGCAAGAGGAAGACGCAGAAGAGGAAGAAACAGAAGAGGAAGACGCAAAAGAGGAGGAAGCAGAAGGAAGGAGGCAACCCAGACAGCCCCTTTCTGGCCAGGATATCCAGGATGGATTGATCCGCCTGCAGTACCAGTGACCACAACCCCCATTCCCCTTTCAACATTTGTCCCACACCTTACCTTCCCTCTGTTACTGACCATCACAGCATCCTCTTGGCCATGATGCTGAAATAAAAGCCACCACAAAGCAAACTTTCCAATCCCACTTTATACATCTATCCATCCAATATGACATCAAGAAATCAACTCATCACCCTTATGTATTCCCTTAGCGACTGTCTTGGGTGTACTTTTGCCTATCCTACTGATGTCACTCAGTGTTTCCCCAGTGGCGGCAGCCTGGCTGATGGAAGGCTGTTGACTTTCAGTGGGGAAGAATGCAGATGGCCTTGCTGGTTGACCTTGAGGAGCTGGTGGCTGGGAGTGTGAAATCAAGTGACGGTGTTTCTTCTTCTTCTTCTTCACTCTCCTCTTCCTCTTCTTGGTCAACCATTGGTTGAGCAGGCTGCATTTCTTGTGTGCGTGAAATGAGGAAGGCACAAAGGTGGAGTTGTGGTGAGGGGATTGCGGGAAAGCACGAGGTACATTCAAGAAAGAGGATGACGTATGAGGATACCAGCATCTTGTATCCTTTCAGCCCCGCCGCTGGCCAAGGGCTCAGCAGTGCCCCTGCCAAGAATGGCCGGCACTGTCTCCTCCAAGGGGGTGAGGTGAAGCTAGGAATGGGAGGTGTGCCTCGTGTTTGGTACAGATTGTTGGTAGGTGAGTGATTGGGCAGTGGGGGAGTCGTGCATTGAGCAGTGTGCGAGGCTGGTGGTGCAGTTGGTAGGAGATGGTTTTTGAAGATACATTCACTGACCTTGACCACTGGTCTGAGGTCATGAAGCTACTTTAGGCACTCGAGCCAGGTCTTGGGAACGACACTGCTGGCAGTGACGGCCTTGGTGATGTAGTCCCACATCATTCTTTATGGAGGGTCTCCTGTCCCCTGTGGGTTGGGGACCACTCTTGCAGTGTTGACCCCCTGCACAAAGATGGAGTGCTGCGCGCGAGACCCTGGGTGCCCTTTCCCTGGCTTGCTGAGATATTTGTGTTAGTGCTGAAGCACTTTTCATATTTTATTAGGTGCGGAAGGGAATTGATCTTTAGGAGCTGAAGACACCCATTTGGGAATTCTTTTTAATGTTAATTTTTTTTCAGAAGGCAGTTGAGCCTTAAGGGCTAACAACTGGCTATTTTTACATGATTTTTATTTTTTTCATTTCAGACGGCAGTGCCCCTTTAAGAGACCGAAAATGCTTTCTGAAATGGCAGCCTCGCTTTCAGAGATACTGTTCTAGCTGCAATGACACTACGACCATGCTACATTGGGGCCTCCTGCTGGGACGAATGCCACCAGGACAGCATTGCACGGTGAGTTTAGCGCTGGGCTAATGTTAATTAGTCCCCAGTGCCAATGGGCCATATTTTCCGATGCCTACGGGTGTGTACGAGCTGTGTACACACCCGTAGGGACATTGGAAATGCCGGTTTCAGGCAGGCGAAGCGCATGCACTGAAAACCGGTATTTCCGATCTGTCAAGAATCCTCTTGACAGATTGGACGCCTGCCCTGGAGAAGGGCCTCTGCGAGGGGAGAGTTCCACTTTCTGGAGAACCTCCGCCCGCAGAAAACCCTTAGAAATCTTACACCTGGTAAAAGCAGGCGTAAGGCCTGCTTTTACCAGCATAAGAGTTGAAAAAAGTTTTTAAAAAAAATGTCACTCCTTTATAATTTTAAAATACTTTTAAGAAAGGTAAGTTTATCTTTAGCCCCGTAAAAAACTTTAATTATTTTTTTCAAAAAATGTTGTTTAAAATATTTAATTTATTGTAATTTTATCTCATTTTAAAAACGTGATTTTAAAAAAAAAATTATTTAGGGAGAAAAATTGAGTTGCGCCCCCTTTGGGGCGCTAACTTTGCCAGGATGCTACTTTTAGCGCCCCAAAAAAATTAGCACCCCCGTGGCCGAAATTGAGTGGTAATGCCCCAAGAGGGAAGCAGGGTGCTAATGGAAGCGCCCCGCCTCCCTCTTGGGGCTCTGCGAGGGAATATCATGGCACTATGGCGCTGCGGCATGTCGCGCCACGGTAATGCAGGATTTCCTCCCCTTCTTAAAGGGGAGGGCCCTTGCGCAGCGCGACCTGGGGCCCAGCTGGGCCACCAGGTATTGGAGTGCCGGCAAAAGAGCCCTGGCACTCAAGAGAAGTGCCGGGCTCACAGAGCGCAGCCGGCACTCCACGGGGGGTGCTGAAGAGGAGGCCGGGGACGGCAACGGGGGCAGGTGCTGGCAGGCGGCCAGCAACAAAAATGGCCACCTGGCACCTCGCCTTTAGTTAGCGCTGCCCCAGCCGCAGGTAGGCCCCCCTGACCCCGTCAGACATAACGTCCAGTGGTAAGTCGGGGGCGCTACCGAAGATCGTGGCCAGGGCGTGAGTGGGGAGCTGCGCACAACGATGACATCATCGCCGGCGGCGCAGCGCCACGGGCGCTAGTTGCTTTGCGCCCTGTTAGCGCCCTCTTAGGGTGCTAATGGGAGGCGCAAAGCAACCAAATTTTTCCCCCTTAATGTTTTACTGTGTTTTGGGATGATCTCCATTCATACTTTTAGCGGGTCTATCTGTCAAAAGTATGAAGAGAGATTCCCTATTGCTATTGGCTGGCCTGGCCCACGTGTTCCCAGGGACGCTTGCGAACTGCATGCACCTCTGGGATACGTGGGCGCTGCTCATTTCGAGTTGGAGAGGCCCAGGAGCGGAAGTGTATGCACCTGGAGAGCCCCCAGGTAAGTTCGTAGATTTTTTCCAGATCGGAGGCCTCCGCACGCAGGAAGCCTCCAATCGGAAAATACGGGCCAATGTTTCGGTCCTGCCAGCGCCACTATTTTCGGCAGCTGTTAACACCTGCAGCTATTCTGGCATTCATGAATTTCTCGGCCAAGAGCTTTTAAATGTCACCACCAAAAAATGTTCCTTTCTTTAAGGTTCTGCTGTAGCCCTTTAGCTGTTGCAGTGGTAGTACTAATACTACCTCACTACCTATACAGGAAGGAGTGGAAGAGTCTCAGCCACTCATGCTAATAAGAGCTAAAAGATGTGATTTTTTACAGATCTTTCTGGCACTAAAGGTGGCCAAGATGGGGTCTTGAGCTGCAAAGCTGGTTTAGCCCGTGTTTAACGTAAGACATCACCATGGTAAAGGAGATGAAGTGCGCTCTAGGAACGGCCACCCGGAGCATCGTTAAAGGGCTGATTGCCACTTAAATTGCCTGCTAGCGCTCATTAACGAGGCTGCACTGCATTTTGGTTGATAATGCTTGACCTAACGCTCTCTCCCAACAGTGACCAACTGACTGGAAGTAAACAAGTCATTGCTGAGGATTTTGAGCGCTACTTAAAGCTATATCCCCTTTCACTGTTCACTTGCTGCTGAAGGTTTGAAGAGGACTTTTGAAACACATCGGGAGACTTTCTGGGACACTTTGTCAAGACTTCACCAACACTCCATCAATATTTATTCCAGAAATTCTGAGGACTTCACCTAAAAAGAGTGAGTGCTGTGCTACTCTACCTTATTGGACACCTTATAGGAATCACCAGGAGAAAGGGAGTGCTTGGTCAAGGGCACCTTGCTTGGGATCCCCCTTGGTCTGCAGGAGGAATGAGGGGAGGACATAAGGCCAAACAGAGCAGCACAGCTACTGCAGGAGAGAGGGAAAGGAGGGACAGGAGGATGAGGTGGTCTCTTTCCCCCCTGCGGGTACAGGACATCCCTCCACCTCTGGACCTCCTCCACCAGGACCTCCAGGGCCGTGGCCGAGAACCTGTGCACCCTCTCCCTTGGTCCCTGAGCCATCCTGAAACCTCCCACTGTATGGCAGCCAGCCCACACCACGCCTTCAGTGGAAGTGGGTGCGTGGAGCCCACATGTACTGCTCCATGAAAATTGCTCCTAATCAGTGCTTGAGTGCTAAACCTGCAGGTGACTGATTTAGCGCCTCCAGGCAAGTTTAAATTATGGTCATCAGCCATTAGGACCAAAATTCCAGACTTTCAAACAGGCATGTCTTATTAGCACAGCATCCATTTAGTGCCTATTTTCAACCTTTCACCAAAATAACCCCCTTAGTATCTCATCTACAGCTTTGTTTTCAGCTGCTGCCGTTTACTAGAATTGAAGACAATTGTATCCCTCCTGGTATCTGAAACCCAACCATGATGTGAGTTTCAATTTTGTTAACGGCAACAAAATCAGCTCACTCTAAATGGAAAACAGGATCTGAATAAATGGGTTAATTTGGCTCCCAATTACCACAGTAAAGAAACTATAAATGAGATCATTCAGTTCATGTCATCAACTCTGGAGTGAAGCTCAAGTGGTTTCTAACTGTCATCTCAACCCCAAAATTATATTGTTGCATTGAAATCACTCCAGGGTATTTGTTATTTTTCATAATATATTCTATTAATTTGATGGGATGTTGTTCAGCTTGGGTTTTGCTTTCCTGGCAGTAGCTATCAGCATGGGGGCTGACTGCTGGTGTTTTTCCTGCATTATGATATTTATACAAAAGTGATTCATGCGTGTGACATCATTTCTGCAAAGATATCAAGAAATGATTTGCAATTGTCACCCAGGAAATTCTATAGTTGGTATATTTCATAACTATAATGTGTACCAAAATATTATACTTCTTTCAGGCTTCTCAGTGCAACCTCTCTTCCAGTCAGTTGACCCCATTAAAACCAGATCATAATGTGGTACTACACTGGTTTTAATACAGATATAACTACACTATATCAGTATTAAAACCAGATATAGTGTAGTAAACAGTGAGGATGATAGCAATAAACTTCAAGAAGACTTAGACAGGCTGGTGGAATGGGCGGACATGTGGCAGATGAAATTTAACGCAGAAAAGAGGTGACACATTTTGGTAGGAAGAATGAGGAGAGACCATATATACTAAATGGTACAATTTTAAAGGGGTTGCAAGAACAGAGAGACCTGGGGGTGTTTGTGCACAAATCTTTGAAGGTGGCAGGACAGGTTAACAAAGCAGTTAATAAAGCGTATGGGATCCTGGGCTTTATAAATAGAGGCAAAGTACAGAAGCCAGGCAGTTATGCTACACCTGTATAAAACACTAGTTCGGCCCCAGCTGGAGTATTGTGTCCAATTCTGGGCACCACACTTTAGGAAGGACATGAAGGCTTTGGGGAGGGTACAGAAGAGATTTACTAGAATGGTTCCAGGGATGAGGAATTACAGTTACGTGGTAGTTACCTTGTTCTCCTTGGAGCAGAGAAGGCTACGAGGAGATTTGATAGAGGTGTTTAAAATCATGAAGGATTTAGATAGAGTAAATAAAGAGAGACTGTTTCCAATAGCTGAAGGGTTGATAACCAGAGAGCACAGATTTAAGGTGATTGGCAAAAGAAGCAGAGGCGACATGAGGAAAAACTTGTTTACACAATGAGTGGTTAGGATTTGGAATGCACTGCCTGATAGGGTGATGGATACAGTTTCAATAGTGCCTTCAAAAGGGATTTGGATAAATACTTGAAGGAGAAAAAATTGCAGGGGTATGGGGAAGGAGCGGGGAGTGGGACTAACTGGATTGCTCTTTGAAAGACTCGATGGGCCGAATGGCTTCCTTCTTTGTGTACTATTCCATGATGCTATGATTCTATAATGTAGCAAGACACTTCCTCTAACTGCCATATGATGTGAATATCCACAGAAAAACTTCACAGCCAAAAATCACAACAGAAGTTAGAAACAAGAGTGAAAAATATAAAACCAGATTTTAATCTTTTGATAATGGGGAAAGCTCAGAAAAGTTAAACAATACTAAACTATTAGATAGCCTAAAATATTTTTAAAGTTTGTTTTTGTACATTAGGTGACATAACAAAAGGTTGCAGCCCTTGCCAATCATAGTTGAGAAAGTTAACATGGTAACCTGATCCCGATGGTACCTGAGAGCACAGAATGATCTGTAGGTGGCTTTGCACTGGGGTGCCATGAGGCAAGCCAAATCTTTCGCATGGCCTTGTACATGTTCTAACAGCTCTGCTTCAACAGAAAATAATTAACTCTAAATCTGACTCTGTGTTTGCCAGTGCGATTAAAGCAACAGCGTATTCTCTAGGTTTAAGTGACTGTATAATAAACTACTAGTGTTGCAAGGTTTACGATGCCCCTCATTAGAATATTGAAAATTTTCCAAAGGGCACCTTGCCAATTTGTGCTTTGCATCATGTGACAGGGTGAGAGTTGGTCGGTCATAAAACAAAGTCATGGTTGTAGTAAGACCAACTGCCAAAGAACAAAACTCCCCTTTTATGGATAATACTACTATAATCTGTATATCTATGTCTGTCTGTCTGTCTGTTTCTTATACAGTGAACTGACTACATAAATAGCAATAACAATCTGGCAGTCGGTTTGTGTGATGCAAGCACTGGAGTTTCACTTTTTCAAAAAATGGCTACGAACTTTGGAGAGAGGAAGTAACCATAGCTAAGTCTCGGGGGAGCACCGCGGAGAAGTTTGCTGGCAATCGTGCAGTAGAGAAACTGAATCCAGAGGGTTCAAAACCTGAACCATTATATACAACAGTTAAACCGCTCTGTTATAACACACACACATGCACAATTCAAAAGAATGTATATCCATGTGCAACTCAGCTTTTAGATATAATTTGGGGATATATTTAATAGCCGACCTTGATGCTTAGAAAACGTGGGCAAATGCCAGCACCGCTTTAGAGCTTCCATTGTAATTGGTGATGAAACACATTGATCTGCATAGGGTTATAATAACAGCGTATAAAATTAAAACTGAATACATGACACGCCAAATCCTTCAATAATTCATGCATTCCTCTCTATTCAAGCAGTCTCAGAACGCTACTATGGGTATAAGTCAAAATGACACTGCTAAATTTATGGCTCCAATACTGAATTTTAACAAACTAAAAACGTAATTTCATCAGAGCACGACAATATACAGTATAACTGCGAAACTACTCAGTTGTATGTATGAGGATGTTAAAGAAAAATGATCAAACTACCAAACTGCTAAAGAAAAAAATATATTTTATGATGACGCCTATCGATTTAATCAGATCACATTTGATAAGGAAAGTCGGATTTCCACATTTCCAAACACAGGATACACCTAACCTCACGAACTGGAGTCCATTGGAACTTATGCACCTCAATGAGACTCCTTGGGGGAGAAATTCGGTTGCTTGCCACCTCCTGTTAGTGCCTCCGGGGGGCACTAACAGGGCGCTAACGACTTACCGCCCTGGCACGGCGATGTTAGTGCCGCCGGCGAAATTCACCCGGCGGTTTGCGATGGTGCTAACCACTACCGCTGCGATCTCCCGCGCCCGGAGATCATGACGTGATCCAGCCCCGCATCGCCCCGGTAGCGCCCCGGACCGGAAATTAATTTTTGCCCCCTGCCTCAGCGCCTGCCATTAGGAACGACAGGTAGAGGAGGTGGTTTGCAGTCAGCTGGAAGCTGCAGGAGTGCTATTTAAAGGCGTGCACGTCCTGGTTTTTTTTTGTCGGCAAACAATGCTGCTTTGTCACTTTGACAGAAGCAGACAGGCGTTTCGACCCATTTGAGGTTTTCCTACTTGAAGGAGTTTTACTCCTGACAAAAATTTATCAGGTTTATTTGTCTTACTTTTGATACTGCAACATTTCCAACATTTAATGGGGGCTGTACTGGCACTGGACCTCGCCCTCCAGCGTCACCGTCGGAGGCAGCGGAGGCAGAGAGAAAGATTAGAAAACGTGGCCAGAGGGAGGAGGGCCAACAGGGCTCTCAACAGGAGACCTTACCCTCCCAGGGTATTCCGGGAGCAGTTCTCCTATATTCATCTGTCAGAGCAGCAGTGCCTTAGAAGGCAACGCTTCAGCAAGGAGGTGGTCGCAGAGCTCTGCCACCTCCTGCAGCCAGAGCTCCAGCCACAGCTCAGGACCAGTACGTCTCTCTCAGTGGCAGTGAAGGTCACAGTCGCTCTCAATTTCTATGCCAGCGGCTCCTTACAAGCTTCAACAGGGGATATTGCAAACATTTCACAGTTCGCCGTCCACTGCTGCATCCGGGAGGTGACAGATGCTCTGTACAGAAGGAGAAGGGAGTATAGCTCATTCCCCATGACCAGAGACAAACAGCATGAACGCTCATGTGCCTTTGCAAGGATAGTGGGCTTTCCCATGGTTCAGGGTGCCATTGACTGCACCCACGTGGCATTGCGGGCACCTCATCACAATGCAGAGGTGTTCCGCAACCGCAAAGGTTACCACTCTCTGAACGTGCAGTTGGTGTGCGACCACAGACAGCACATCCTCGCCGTCAATGCCCGCTATCCTGGCAGCAGCCACAATGCATTCATCCTGCGACAGACTGGTGTCCCAGACCTGTTCCACCCACCACATGAAGCTCATGGCTAGCTGCTCAGAAACAAGGCTTATCCACTCGCCAGCTGGCTGATGACGCCCCTCCGTAGCCCCAACACTCCTGCTCAGCACGCATACAATGACAGCCATAGCGCCACCGGGAACCTGATCGAACAGACTATCGGCATGCTAAAGCAACGGTTCTGTTGCCTTGACCGCTCTGAAGGAGCCCTGCAGTACTCCCCTGATCGAATCTCATTTTCATTGTTGTGTGCTGCATGCTGCACAACCTGGCCATTCTGAGGACCCAGCCATTGCCACCAGGGATTGCAGGTCCACCTCAGGAGGAGGAAGAGGGACAGGAGGAGCAGGAGGCGGTGGAGGAGGATGAAGAGGAGAAGGAGCCACTCAATGTTGCTTCTACAAGGGATGTTTGTGAATGCCTCATTACACAGCGCATCCAATAAATGAGATAGCACATGGCATTTGCGCAGAACAACCACATCGTTACAGCCAGCTCGCAGCCCCTATCACCGGGCAAAGCTCAAATGAGAAACATCACAAAATTTGCTACGTTGACATAAACATTTATTATTCTGCACAACTCTCTCTTATCAAACACAACCAATAATAAACAAACACAACAATTTATGAACACACACAACTGGTTCTTAGCAAACAGAACTATTTCTTACCAAACTGAACAATATATTTACAAACACATCAACTTTTGTACACACACTCCCCCATTTGCTGTTAACATTTTATTTACTGGGCCTTCCTCAATGATTTCCCTCCACTTTGCAATTCCCCCCTCCCAACCCTACTGCTCCTCCATAATGTGACCCCAGTGGCTGCAGCAAGGCTGGTGGAAGGCTGCTGAGTCTGGGAGCCAGAGACTGCAGATGGTCTTGCAGGACACCCTCGATCAGCTCTGGTCTTGCAGGACACCCTCGATCAGCTCTGGTCTTGCAGGACACCCTCGATCAGCTCTGGGCCTGGAGGGCCCAGCTGCAGACTGCACCAACACCCCATGGGTGGCAGCAGTCTGGGATGGCTGGGTTACAGGCTGCGGCAAGTGCAATGGTGGGGTGGCAGTGGTGGGAGCAGGAATGCTGTCATCCTGAGAGAAGACAGCACCTTCCTGCTTGACTGACACACTGCCACTCCCCCGGGGCAGAACCTCAGCATCCGGAGTGTTTGATGTAGTGTATATGGACTTTGGCAGGGCTTTTGATAAGGTTCCACATGGCAGACTGGTCACGAAGTTAAAAGCCCATGGGATTCAGGGCAAAGTGTCAAGTTGGATTCAAAACTGGCTCGGAGACAGGAAGGAGAGGGTAATGGTTGATGGGTGTTTTTGTGACTGGAAGGCTGTTTCCAGTGGGGTTCCGCAGGGCTCAGTACTAGGTCCCTTGCTTTTTGTGGTATATATCAACGATCTTGACTTGAATATAGGGGGTATGATTAAGAAGTTTGCAGATGATACTAAAATTGGCTGTGTGGTTGATACTGAAGAAGGAAGCTGTAGATGGAAGATATCAATAAATTGGTCAGGTGGGCAGAACAGTGGCAAATGGAATTCAATCCGGAGAAGTGTGAGGTAATGCATTTGGGGAGGGCTAACAAGGAAAGGGAATACACATTAAATGGTAGGACACTGAGTAGTGTAGAGGAACAAAGGGACCTTGGAGTGCATGTCCACAGATCCCTGAAGGTAGCAGGCCAAGTAGATAAGGTGGTTAAGAAGGCATACGGAATGCTTGCCTTTATTAGCCGTGGCATAAAATACAAGAGCAGGGGGGTTATGCTTCAACTGTATAAAACACTAGTTAGGCCTCAGCTAGAGTACTGCGTGCAGTTCTGGTCACCACATTACAGGAAAGATGTGATTGCGCTAGAGAGGGTACAGAGGAGATTTACAAGGATGTTGTCAGGAGTAGAGAATCTTAGCTATGAGGAAAGATTGATAGGCTGCGTCTGTTTTCCTTGGAACAGAGGAGGCTGAGGGGAGACCTTATTGAGGTGTATAAAATTATGAGGGGCACGGATAAAGTGGATAGAAAGGACCTATTTCTCTTAGCAGAGGGGTCAAAAACCAGGGGGCACTGATTTAAAGTAATTGGGGGAAGGTTTAGAGGGGATTTGAGGGGAAATTTCTCCACCCAGAGGGTTGTGGGGGTCTGGAACTCACTGCCTGAAAGGGTGGTAGAGGCAGGAACTCTAACCACATTTAAAAAGTACTTGGATGTGCACTTGGGATGCTCTAACCTGCAGGGCTACGGACCAAGAGCTGGGAAGTGGGATTAGGCTGGATAGCTCTTTGTTGGCCAGCGTGGACACGATGGGCCGAAATGGCCTCCTTCCATGCTGTAACTTTCTATGATTCTATGATTCTATGAATCTACTCGAGCACAGATTGCTGGCCTGCTGCGGCACCATGAGATCCCCGGTGGACAGTGGGTGACCCAGCGACAATGGCAGCAGTCAGCACTTGCATGGCATCAATCTGAGACTGCATGAGAGTTGTCTGAGATTGAATGCCACCAATGACTGCCTCCATTACGGCACCAAGACATTGCGTTGCCTTGGTCTGTGCTGCAATAGTTGCTGCCACCTCACCCATGACATGCGGCATGAGGTCTGGGTCCCCATGGTCTTTCTGCGAGTCAACCATCCTCTGCAAAGTGCCAAGCATGGGCTCACTGGTTTGCGCAGAGATGAGAGCAATGCTGGAGGCGGACTCCTCCACGCTCCTAGCCAGTGCAACCATGCTCTCGGGCATCCTTGACATTGCACCCATTAGCTCAGTATGCATGCTCATCGCCTGTGTGGTCATCACCTCCACATCAAGGTCCTCATCTGAGTCCTGTGCAGCAGAACTCGTGCGCGCACTCACCCTCTGGGTGACTGCTGCCATCGAGCTTCCCTTTCCCCATGGCGTTGCTGCAGGCCACTGGGTCCCAGAGGTTCACCCACATCAGAGCCATTTCCTCTGCTCCCCTCCAGCAACTGCATGGCCCCATTATCGGATGTCTCGTCCTCGGGAGACACAGGCAGTGAGGCTCCGGCTTGGGGTTCCTCCTCCTCTTCCGCGTCACTGCCACTGGGAGGCTGAGGGACAGGCTGGTCAGATGGTGGCTGATTATCTGAAAGCATTAAGGCACAAGAGTGGGTTTAACATCAGGGGAGGGGGGGCAGGAAGGGAGCAAGGAATGGAGACAGTTTACTTATATGGAAAGTGGGAAGGGCTTGTGTTGTGAGGGGGAAGTGGTATGAGAGAAGAGGGAGAGGTGATGAACATACCGTTGTTGTCCCCAAGGAGCTCGACCTCTCCGACTGCCACAGCGCCTATGACCTGGGCCACGATGATGCTGCGCACTTGCTCCTCCAGCTGTGTAAGGGAATACAGCTCCGCCTGACCGCCTCCCGTGTGTTGCTGCTCCCTCCTGTTATGAGCAAGCTTGGCCTGCAAGAAAAAGGACAGCATGTGAGTGAGTGTGCTGCCATGTGTTTGGCAGATGTGCCTACCATAGTTGAATAGCTGTTAATGTATGCAAGGCATGAGATGTGGATGTGACTTTTAGTAGATGGGCATAGTCGGTGGGTGAGTGTTGGGGATTTGGCGGTTTATACCGTCTGTGCACAGAGTGAGGTTGAGATGGTGGGATGTAGAGGTTTTTGAAGCATGTACTCACCCTGACCACCCGAGTGAGGTCGTTGAACTTCTTGCAGCACTGGGTGTGAGTCCTGTGGACCACACTTCTGGCCGAGATGTACTGGGCCACCTCCCTCCACATCCTTCTGAACTCCTGCGGCAATGGCCTCCTGCCAGTCTCTGGGAACAGCACTGCCCGTCAGCGTTCCACAGCTGCAACCAGAGCCTCCAATGCCTGGTTGCTGAACCGGCGAGCTCTCTCCCTGGGCCTCTGATCAGCCATGAGATTTGTGGTTGATGGATTGCAGCTCCTTGCAGGTCCAGGTCACAAGTAGCAATGTTCAGGGTGAGGCTGTGCAGCATGATTGAACCTCCCCTTTAAGAACTGGAAGGCGCCAGTCTGTCTGAGTACTTGTAATTGACAGCGCCTGAACTTGAGTAGCGCTCTGAGGTAGCGCCCCGTTCCCCGACGTTAGCGCCCTAAGAGAGGTGTGTAGTTCTTGATTTAGCGCTCCACTTCCCTCTTGGGGCGCTAAAACT
Organism: Squalus acanthias; assembly: GCA_030390025.1. Classification (NCBI taxonomy): domain Eukaryota; kingdom Metazoa; phylum Chordata; class Chondrichthyes; order Squaliformes; family Squalidae; genus Squalus; species Squalus acanthias. The sequence continues at coordinate 96,863,693 of CM059433.1, forward strand.
GAATTTCACGGTCACAGGCGCTAATTTGGGCCGGGCACTAAAGTTTGCGCCCGGGCGATGTTAGCGCCCCAAAATGGTCGATACCAAATTTTCCCCCCCTTACATCATCAAATATATCTAATTTTGATCATAATTTCTTCCCTGATTTGAATCAGCAGAAGTAAACAATGATGCTCATATCTATAATCATCTGTAGGGAAGGACAATGAACCGGTTGCTGATTACAGAACTCTTCCCGAAGCCTTCATGCAAAGTTTCCCTTTCTAACCATATGGATTACTGCCTCAAACGCAAAGTACTGCGGATCCTGGAAATCTGAAATAAAAACAGAAAATGCTGGAAATGCTCAGCAGGTCAGGCAGCATCTGTGGGGAGAGAAACAGAATTAACGTTTCAGGTCGATGACCCTTCGTCAGAACTGGAAAAAGTTAGAGGTGAAACAGGTTTTAAGCAAGTACAGAGGCAGGGAAAGGGAGAGGAGAGGAAAGTGGAGGGGAAGAAATATGGATTGCTGCTTCATCTAGCACAGGCTGAACGGAGTCACCATATTATAGTTTTTTTTATTAATAGTCTAAAAATGAATCTTAACACCAGTCATCACCACTCTATCAGCAGGGCACATCTTCAATGTTTTAACTCATTCTCAAGATGTGGGCGTTTCTGACAAGGCCAGCATTTATTGCCCATCCCTGACTGAGTGACTTGTTAGGCAACTTTAAAGGCAGTTAAGAGTCAACCACATTTGTGTGGGACTGGAGTCACATATAGGCCAGACCAGGTCCAACCAGGTAAGGAAGATAGGTTTCTTTCCCTAATGGACATTAGTGATGCAGGTGGGTTTTCGGGCAATTCAACAGCATCAGGGCCACTTTTACTACCATTTTAAAAAAATGAATTCAAGTTATTAAACTGCCATGGTGGGATTTGAACTCATGTTCAGATTGTTTTATTAGTTTATGCCTCAGGATTACTAGTCCAGTAACACAACCATTACACACCCATACAATGACTGTGCATGAAACCACTGTAGTGATGTCCATTTAAGATTAACTTTGATAATTAATTATTATAAACAGTTTTAATAGATGGAGATCATAACAGTTTCTATGTCAAACTGGACCAAACCTGCCAGCATTAGTTTTTATTTTATCAAATGGGTCAGATATTAATGCTCCACTAAATGTACAAGCATTTTTTTATATTAGAACTACCATTAGGGTTAAATTAAGCATTCACATGCACTTTTAATTGCACACTAATTCATTTTAATTTACTCTCTCCCAGATAATGTCAAAGAATGTTCCTATCCTTATTGATGCATAATATATGGTCCATTTATATTGCAACTTTAGATCGCTGCAAGGTTATTTTTTCAACTGGTAGCGAGTTAAAAGTATAACTCGGCAGTTTAGCTTGATGAATCGATTCTGAGTTGGAATCATTGAGGCTGCAAAATTTGAAATTTTTAAGCTGCAGTTTACATCTATCTATTATCTATCCCTCTGCCTTTCTAGCCATCGTGTAGCTATTTTGTGCTTGTTTGTTTACATGCCCACCTCTTTCATGTCTTTGTGTCAGCTGTGGCTCAGTTGGTAGCACCCTTGCCTCTGAGTCAGAAGGTTGCGGGTTCAAATCCCACTCCAGGGACTTGAGCACATAAACCTATGCTCACACTCCAGTGCAGTACTGAGGGAGTGCTGCACTCTCAGAGGTGCTGTCTTTCAGATGAGACATTAAACCAAGGCCTGCCTGCTGCTCTCTCAGGTAGATGTAAAAGATCCCATGGCATTATTTCGAAGAAGAGCAGCGGAGTGTGCCCTGGCCAATATTTATCCCTCAATCAACATCAGTAAAGCAGATTATCTGGTCATTATCAGATTGCTGTTTGAGGGAGCTTGCTGTGTGCAATGTGGCTCCTGCGGTTCCTACATTACAACAGTGACTACACTTCAAAATAGTACTTAATTGGCTGTGAAGTGCTTTGGGACGTCTGGTGGTCATGAAAAGCACTATATAAATGCAAGTCTTTTTTCTATATTCATGTATATATTTTTTTCTTTCATTTTTTTCTGCCTATTTATGTGAATTCAATATTTTTGCCTATTCTAAATCAATCTATCTGGTCTATCTGTGTCTGCCAGCTGTCTGGCCATTCTAACACACACACCAACACACAAACTTGCACATATCTGATCTACCACAGTCTGTACCCGATCTGCAGAGAGAGGGAGGGCCAGTATCCGACGAGTGAGCTAAAACCTACAGGTATATCTTCGCGAATCAGTATTCCTGTCAACTTGCCAAGTTCAAATAATTTTATTTTAAAACATGGGCAAGAAGTTTCAGCCGGAAGTACATTACAGCAGCTTGCAAAGATGCTCTCAGTCATGTCCAAGCATACTCGCCTTAAAGCAATGCGGTTATACACAATTAATGTTCGAGAATGGTGGTGAATAAATAATGCACTTCAGACCTGCTGGTGGTAATATTGTCCCTGGTGTAAATTACTTACTATTAATTTAACTTGTGCTCATAAAGGCGAATCTTGATTGAATGAAGACGGTGCTAAAGTCAGACGACAAGCAGTGTGTTTGCAAGTCCGAATCCTTCGTTCTTTTGACCAATAAGAGTACAAGTAATATAATTCTTCCGAACCTAACGAGAATGCTAAAATTAAATTACATGGATTTTAGCAAACGGCAGTCCCCAAATTACCTGGTACATTAAATACCTTATATTCGTCACCTCGACCATAACCCAGTGAATGATCATTTGAGGTGTTGATTTTACGTGACAAATTATCTCTATCAAAAGCTTACAGTAAAACTGGGAAAGGTTTTGGCTATCACTATAACAGCACCATAACTGTGCAAAGTCTCTCTGGAGCGTGTTGTTGTCTCCAATGGACTGCGTTTGCGTGATCTAAAAGTGTTTGCTGAATTCTGCGTTAAACCTATTAAAGCTGCAGAAGTTTCTAACTTCACATTAGCAAGTCTGATATTTAAAAATTAACACATTTTACCAAACCTGCATTTTTCTGTTGTGTTCTTTATTTCGCTCGATAGGTTTCATACAAAGTAGTCACGCACCCATGATATTTGGCAACAGGAAGAATGTGGGTGACTTGTCTGGCCGGAACTGCACTGCGCCCAATTGCGTCTCTTAGATCGAAGTACCTTGCTGCTAAAATGCACACAAAAAGTCGCACTGCCTTTTCACTATTAAATAGTATTCGCAGAAATACAATCCTGATAGAATTAAGTTCCGAACACGGTCCTGAAACATGTAGAGTTCCAGTTGTTGTCCTTTATGCGATTGGTAATGACAAAGTGGGTCCGACATTTTGGCCGAACCATCTGATGCCATAATATCTAGAGCGTAAATATTAGCATGGTGTGGTGGAAAGAAAAGTTTACTGTTTACGTGAAAATGAAATTTTACAATGTAACCAGGTCTGACCTAGCACACTTTGGAGCCACACGCTGAGGTATTAGGGCGGCTATGTTAATTGTACATACAGAAACTCACAGAGGGGGCATCAGACTTAACCGAGGTTACACATTCTATAGTTAACGCAGTGCCATATTCACAGTTATCAACTTTACTATGTTAATATTTTAAAAACCTATCGGGTGAACAAAACCCATCAGAGTGCGCACATTAAATGATCATCGGCCGTTGATATCACGACTTTTATACTTGATTCTTAAAATACAATCGGTAATCCGGATCTGATGTTTCTCAGCAACGATAGCGCTGACCGCATTACCTCTGGTCATCGAGAAATACACCGCAGATAATCCGAGGTGATTTGAAAAAACTTTAAATCAGTATTTAGTATGTTTTTCTTGTTAGAAAGAAATAAGAAAGAACTTGCATTTATATAGCACCTTTCTCCAGCTCGGGGCGTCCCAAAACGCCTCAGAGCTAATAACGTGCTTTTGAATGGCAATCACTGCTGTAATGTAGGCAACTAGCGGCGCTGAGGTAAATGGCCTGATAATCTGTTTTAATAATGTTGGATGAGGGATAAATATTAACCAGGACACGCTGATAACTTCTTGGAATAGTACCACGGGATCTTTTACGTTCACCTGAGAAGACAGCAGGGCCTCAGTTTAACGGCTCATCCGGCACCTCGGATCTCAGTAGGGCAATGACATGTCAGCCTAGATTATCTGCTCAAGTATGTGCTTATTGGTATTAGGTTGTATTTTATGTTAGACATCCATGTAAGTGATCAAATTCTGGGGTCTAAAACCCTGTTATTGCACTTTCTGTCAGTGTATTGAAGCTCTAAAGGAGACTCTGAGTTGCCACACTGAAGTGGCAATGCGCTTTTACTGTGTATATGTTTATTAACGCTTTCTGATATGCAATTTGGGAGCAATTCAGCAGATTAAGGTGGAACATATGTGCCTTGAACGTTTAAGTTGTAACAGTAGCAACTCAACTGGTGACAGGTGTGAATCGAAGAGGCGGTTACACTTGTTATCAAGCGCCCTGTAAGAAAAAAAACAGCTTCGTGCCCCTATAAGGAAAAGCATTGCAACAAAATATTTAAAGCGCTTAGAGTTTCTTATATTATACACAATATTAAAACCTTAAACCAAATCTTACACCTGCAATCTTTCTACCTCTAAAGTCTAGAATTGCTTCTTTATTGCTATAATTTCTAAAGTTAATATACTAACTTTATGATCCGGGAATAAAGACGAATTGATCTTACTGCAGTAAAGTGTATAGAAGAGCACACATGCCCCATTCCAGCATCAGTTTATCTTCATGCAGTATATAAGATGAACATTACAGTTCAGATTCACTCACATTCGAGGGGGGAAGTTTAATCGAACACGTGGTTTCCTTAACCCCCAAAACCATCTGGGCACTATAAATAGTTTTTGAGACTAAAATAATCAAAATGCATTTATGATAAGAGACGCTGTAATGTTGATGCTGTGCACCTGAGGACAACCATGATAATAACAAGAAATGTGAACGCCTTGGCTGACTTCTGTTTTAGGATTTGGTATGGGAAATACAAACTCAAAATAGAGATTCAACAATTATCACCAAAATTGCAATATCTATTGTTTTTGTGACAAAACGTGCATTGTATTAAATTTTTTACACAGTGAAGAATAAATTGATGACTGGAATCCAACCTTTTTTCTCTAAACTAATTCCATGGTGACTTTCAGTATGACTGAACACCAAAGATTAATCCTTTATGCTCATATTAACATTGTAATTATTCCTATCCTTGTTTTGAACATGTTTTCTATCCTATTGTATACCAGATAGTTTGCTATTAAATGTCTTATAATATTGGGAAATGTATTAGTTAAAATGTATCAAGCATTTGTATAGGTGCACACATGTTTTAAGGACTTATTTTTTACCAATACAATGAAATCTGCATTAAAATTTAATATAGCATTAGCTTTGCATATATAATATATAAACAGCAGGCTCGAATTATAAATTGGTAGTTGGCTGCGAAATGACTGTCTACTGTAAAACAAAATTGCCATAGCTGTAACCCTGGTAATCGGCACTGCCTTTTACCTAAAGTTTGTTTTTATGGGCAGGTTGTGAAGGTTTCCTTGTGAATAATTTTTCAATGTGACGATCAACAAATGGCATATAGTCCTATAATTATCCGAGTTTACAATTTTACTCAGCATCCATGTGCCGTGCTTTTTTTAATCCCCGCACCCATACAAAAGCTACATAACTGAGACTATTCACACAGTAACTGCTACACGTCTGGAGCCATTCATTATACACAAAGAACTGTATATTTCAGTTCATCTATTAGTGCACGAGGGGGGAAATGGACAGAAATAACAACAGATGGAACATAATATTTGACTAGTACTGTGCATATGGCACAACTGATATGTCTGACTTGTTGTGCAGGATTGGATTTCCTTCCGTTTAAATACGCAGTGTGCCCGCCAAATTTAAAACGTCTCTAACACAGCAGACTGTAATGGTGATTAGATGCGTTGCTGAAGGATGTAGTCATCTCTTCAGATGATTTGCCGCTTATTAAAAGACACAATTAAGCTTGAATCTGAGTCCCAGATGAAGTAGTAATTAAGGCTTGGAAAAAATAAATTCGCAAAACAGGCTCATTGTGCAAAAAGTGCATATGCAATATTCCCACGGTAGCTATCTTCTGACTTAATTGAACAGTTCTTGCAAACTCACTACAATTGAGTGTTGAACGCGTACAATATGGTTTTTTTCATAAAGTTTTATTAAATCTAAATACAATAGAATGCATTGCTTAGCAATGGTAAAAAAAAAAATGGCCAATTACCTGTATTCCCAGTAACAATTTCAATTATCAATTACATATTACGACTGGCTGACTTTCAACCTAGACTGGAATGTATACTTCAGCCAAATACTAACTACATGGTCGTGTGTATTAGAGTTCATTTACAAGTAGGGCCTTTGGCAATTAAATTATTGTAACAAAATGCTACCTTTAAAATTCATAATACTTACAGAATTTCATACAGAAACAAGACAATTCTAGTTACATCGCCGTTTTGCAATTTTAGTGGCATTTCTAAGATTTCTCTTCGGAGATGCTTTTGGCAGACAGCTTTGCCCTAGATAATGGGTACTTTAAAACAATTCATTTCAGAGCTGCTGTATTTGTTTTGAAAATACTTGAAAGGCAGAATCTGCATAAGTAAAATGTCAGTGAATGTACTTGAATTGAAATTTCTTCACAATGGAAGTTAAAGTGCTTTGGAATTCTACGATTCGAAACATTATTTGTGCGCCCTACACGTTTTAATCTTCAGATGTGCCAACTGGACATTCAAATCACAAAGTTGCTTTCACTGAAGCCTTACAGGCCCGTGCTGACACCTGTGCAGGACTGTTTCAGTGACATTGTTTAAATTACTGCTTGTTCTTCTCTGAGTAGTTTTAGTTTAAATGTTATTAAAGTTGGTTGCACACATCTACTGATAAGGATCCTTGTCAATTACCTCTGCAAGATGACTGAAGCAAACTGGCCGGATATTTGTCAGGTGTGCGGAGAAGCAACACGGTGGCGTGAAGGAGCATATTAAAGTGTGGAGAATAACGTTGTTTCATTTTAACAATATGACTTATGTAGCTAAACAATAATGAAGAACGTAAAGCGACATAGCAGAAAGTAGATATTTAGTCTGAAATCATAAACTGTAGAACTATACGTGTAACAGTAATGATATGCATTCATATAATATGCACTGAATATTATATTCAATGGTAGCATGCATATTTACAAAACAACAATGTACACATCGCAAACTAATAATGAGATAATAATGAAACTGCTCCTTTCTATGTCAGAATCCTTCTTCCTTTATTTTGGTTTTTTTCTTGTCTAAGTGGAGAAGATTATAAATACATTCAACAGAGCTAATGAAATGTTGAAGGAGAAGAAACTGACCTTTTTCCACGCCTGGGTAATCACACTTGGACTTCACACAATGGAGGCAAATAGTAGTCGTGTGCCTTTGTCGATTTGTACAAAGGGAAAGGGGCCAGGGTGACAGCTCTGGTTAGTCTGCATGAGCAAAGACGAATGGTCTGACAGACCTCCACACCAAAAACTTGGTTTTTATTATTCCATAGAGTTCAATGTTAGATCGCCTGCTGCTCGTTAAAAAAAGACATTTATCCCGTTTGTGAGTTTGGCACGGGCTCTATTTAATAACTCTCTGGAAACAGGATATGCACACTATCCTTCTGAACCGGGCCCAGCCTTAGAGCAGAGTGCTTATTATTTTCAATGCAAGTTTATGAAAGAAAATTAGATACTATAAAGATAATTTGCAATAATGTGAAATGCTTGACGCATAAATGATTGTCGGCAGGATTTTAGAAAAATATGCTGTTTTTTTGAAGTTTAATAAAAAAGGGCCAAATTAATAATCTATCTTTAAAACAGGTACATGTCCCGAGCAGAAGAAGCGACTTTCAATCATCCATGTAGTGAAATATTCTAATATAGAGATTGTAAAATGCATCTCCCTCATGCGGTAGTTACTGAAACAGTAGGTTGTTTAATAACCGCGTCATCATTGGTGGGTGTCTCGATCCGTTCAATTACTCTGTTCACACACAGTAATAGGAAAGGACACGTTTTCACTTTACTGTAATATCATTTGATATATTCAAATCGAAGAAGTCCCTGTAAGTTGGCCCAAACCTTCTTAAATGTGCATGATACAGCACTTAATATAACCACACAGCGATTCTAACCACCACAAGTATTAATTCATTACTAGTGTTATTAGTGGCAGTATTAACATATAACTAAAATAGGAAATTTGAATTATAATTGTAGGACTTGTTAAAGATTTAAAAAATGCAGATAAATGTGCACTGAAAATATCCATGTTAGTAAGAACGAGCAAAAGGTATGGTAAGCATTAGTGATAATATATCTTGTCTACTTTCATGTTAGAAAATCAATTAAAGTCAAGGAAGTTAAATATATGTAATAATCCCGAGTTTCCTCCTTGTAAAAATGTTTTCTTTTAAAAACCGTTTATTACATGTTCTAAAATTAATAAACACGGGTGGACTATTTTTTCTTTGATTCAACAGAACCTATCAAGTTATTCTTAATAATAAAAAAATATCGAAACCATTTGGTACTGAAATAGTTCCAGATATCCTCGATAATCGGTGACATTTATCCGCATCCCTAACATAACAGGGCGTTTTTTCCCCCTAAAATCACAGTTGCTTAAATATTACAGACCACCTTATAGCGTGATACAGATTTAATAGTGTCAGGTTTTTTTTAAATCTTGGGTGAACTCTCTACTTACTTTAAGCAGGTATGCCTCAGATCCGACAAATATATCACTCCTTCCCTGATGTCTTCGAAAATTGCAATACAGGTTTACAAGATTAGGCATCATAAATCCACCGTTACCGGAGAGAAAACAGGAAAAAGCACGAAAAACTCCCCAATACAATTAACAACTTAGAGCAAGCTCGGCTGTGATGAGGAGAAGATACAATATTTATTCCGCGTCTCCTGGGATGGAGCGCTTCTGTCTATTGTCTTCCCAGTTCAATGCTGATGCTTAATTTTCAAAACTTATATATTACCAAGGGACCTACGCCATCAGTTAAGAAAAAAAAACCCGACAAGTACAAAATGTGATACAGGGAGCTGCTTTTGTGCAGAGGAAACGTTATTTCGCCCGGAATAGACGGATTCTTCCGGGGTGTAGAGAGAGAATATAATTTTGGGGGGAAATCGAGTGGTTTTTTTTTTACTTGCTCGCATTAGAACCTCTTTTTGGATCGAAAATGTCAGCAACGTTCCCGGGTCTCGTCCATGATCCCGAGGTATTTTTATTCTGATGATGAGTGTTATTATATTTCTAAAGCTGCTGTAGTCAATTAAAAGTTACTTTTCATGGCTTTAAGAACGAAATTTATTCGTTATGACATCTGTCGCGAGAATGGCATTCGTTACATTGCAACAGTTGCCATAATGAAAAAAATGTTATCCCTAAAAAGATGGAAAGTTAAGTAGCCAGATTTAGATAAACCGCCGTGTATTGTTTGAAGGGATTTGTGTATTTTCCATTGGTGATGGATAGATTGAAGACGTTTGCGGTTGTGTTTTCTCGAAGGCTTTAGTGTTTGAGCGCTGGAGTGGATTGATTGTACTTTTGTACCTGCGAGGTATAAGAAATGACAAACCAGATTTGTTTTCTATTCTTTTCTTTTTCTCAGATACGTCATGATGGATCAAACAGCTATCGTCTGATGCAGCTGGGATGTCTGGAATCAGTGGCAAATTCTACAGTCGCCTATTCATCCACATCCCCTTTAACCTACTCCGCGAATGGAACCGATTTTGCCTCACCTTATTTCTCCACAAACCACCAGTACACCCCTCTGCACCACCAGTCCTTCCACTACGAGTTCCAGCACAGCCACCCTGCAGTCAACCCAGATGCCTATTCCTTGAATAGCCTCCACCATACCCAACAATACTACCAACAGATCCACCATGGAGAACCTGCAGACTTTATCAACCTTCACAATGCCCGGACTCTCAAGTCCTCTTGCCTGGATGAGCAGAGGCGAGAGCTGAGCTGCTTGGAAGCCTACCGCCGACATGACCTGTCTCTTATGAGCCATGGGTCCCAATATGGCATGCACCCAGACCAGAGACTTCTACCAGGTCCAAATCTAGGGCTACCACCTCCAGGATCTGATGACATGCAGGTAAACTTAATATTAATAATAACAATAATAATAATAATTAGAGGTTTCAAAGTTCAAACTGCCCAATAAGAAAATATGGATTCCTTTTTCTGCCTTACATAAATTTACGGTTTCAATGTTCAAATCTCGTCGATTTAAAACCAATGTTATATAACCTTCTCCCCCCCCCCCCCCTCCAATTAAAATAGAGAAATGAATGAGCCGGTGATCTTTGTCTGCTCTCAGTAGTTTAGAAAGGAGCAGAGCAAACCAAGGTTACGGCAATCAAACTGAAGTAACTCACATCCAACAGCAATGAGCGGGTCTAACAGTGCAATGCAAGGCGATATGTCATTATTGCTGATACATTTCCTGTATCACTGTCCGAGCCTTGAAAAAAAGATAATGCCGTGACTTTAAAAAGTTATTTTCTAATACCACATAAGCAGCTGTGATTTCTCTGACATTGAAGGGCCGTCCGTTATTTGCCGCCAATTGACTTCCAATTGTGGATAGCGCAAACAGAATAGAAATAAATAAGAATCGAAATGTGACGAATATTATTACGTAACTGTTATTATCTCGTAACTTTTGTCATTTTTAACATCAGCTGCTCCGAAGTTCCTCAAAAGCACAAGAGTGAAGTGGAGCTGTTCTATGGCCATAAAATGCATCTTCTGCTAGCGTATTTTGTATTTTACCTATTACCCACAAATAAAATAAGCTAGCTGTCCTATGTACATTCGTTAATGTATACCTTGCCTTCCACCATCTCGGAGAAACTTTTCGAATCTACTAGTACAAATTGGGAATAAAATAGTTTAAAGGCAAGAAAATCACATTTTATTTTTAAAATGGTCGAAGGAAGTAAAATTAAACGTACCCCAGAGTGATTACAAAATAAAGGTGGAATGTAGGAACAGTTTTTGGAGAAATATTTATTTTATGAAACAATTAAATCAATTTATTTGTATAAAATTCTTACAATATTGCAGGGCCCATATTTTTGGCATTAATTTATTTTTTAAATTACTGAACACCAGCACCAAGCAACTAGTTATAATTTTCTCTTTTTAAATTGTGTTTCTAATTGGCAACATTCGGAAATTATACTCACGTTAAATTCTGCTTTTTTTCTGTTTCCTGCTTCCAAGACTAGTGCTCCTCTTTTTAAAAAAAAATCAGTTCTTAAGTAAAAATAGGACTTTGAGAAACGCTGCCTGATATCTCGCCCGCCGCAGTGCTGTGTGCATTTCCCTCTAAGACACGGTATATTTCAGCACACTCTATAATTAAAAAATAAACCTTATCTCTTGGATCAGGAAGGAAATTAAGACGATTAGAGTACGTAAAACGTGACTTTCTCCCTTGCTTAAGCAAGGGCAACAAATTAAATAGCAGAATATCAGACCGAGAACTGAGTTGTGGCCTCATTAGAGAGAAGTTCTCAAATTGGGTCTTGGAAAAATCTTAATTTAATCCAACACATTCTGCTCAACTAAAACCCCTTTATGTTTTTCTTTCCTCTGCTGAGCACGTCTGGTGCTGATTTTTATACTTGTACATTTTTTGTTCTTTTCCTTCACACAAAGCGTGGTGTTTTTTTTAAAGAACGGATTAGGGAATTTGCAAGCCAGAAACAATAAGAAATGCAATGCGCGGGAGCACCGTAGTTTATCCAATTTTCGACTTTATGTCACCCATCTATTTACTTATGCAACGTCATCTGACCAGACTAGTTATTTCCTTTTTTTTCCTCCATAAAACGGCTGTGTGTAAAAAAAAAGACCGAATGAAAGATTCAATGAAACCCAGATTACATGTGTCTGTTACCGGACTAAGTTTTGGTCCCGAGTAAAATCTGTGTGTAAACTTCATTCCGCTCCTGTATTTCTATTGCTGTTGGAAAAACAGCAAACGTTCGAACCCAATTTTTATCTTTTGCTTCCTAGTCAATCTGTGCTAAACTCAGATAGACTGGCGACTGCTTAAACAGCTGAACAGATGCAAACAGTCTTTAAGCAGTAGATACATCTTTGAGCTCCCTAAAAAGATTTGTTATGCCAAACAAAAGAAACTGTCACACCTTTTCCCCGTCACGAGTTTAATTTATGCTTGATCTCTGAGTTTTTTTATATTGATTTTATAATCACTTTAACCCCAGAACATAAGAGAAAGGGCTGTGAGTTTCTAAAGGTTTACAAGAGCGCGTCAATAGGACGAAAAAAAGGAGAGAGAAAAGGGAGAAAGGCAAATTCGAGCGGTCTTTAGTATGCGACACCTCTCTCCGAATTCTTTTCAAACTTCTCCATGGATTAGACAGGCCAAAGAGCTTTATTTTTGTGTCGAGAAAATGGAAATTTGTGCGTAAACAAAATAAATATTTATCATTAATATATAAATAGTAATGGGAAAAGTAATTCCAGCGAAAACAGTGTGGTTAAAATCAGTTCAAGGTTCCGTAGATTTATAAATTTAGCTGTGATGTGACTGTTAACGTCGCTGAACTAATTGTATGTTTGTTGCGGAGAGGAGTATTTTAATAAATTAAAATGCTTCATTAGGCTTAACGATTCGACTATGTATTGTATACTTTACCAGAAAGGCGGCCTGAGAAGAAATAAATGCTGAAATGCAAATCAAATACATATTTGCTTGCACGTTTTACATAAATATATTTTACCAGGAAACCATCGCAGTTAATGAGATAATGAGATTCAATGTAGATACTTCAATATTCACGTTAACGCCAAATACATATGTTATATATGTGGATGCAAGAGATTAAATTGAAAAGGGTAGATTTCTTTTGTTGCAAATATGAAAAAATATATAGATAAGATTATTAGAAGCCGTTCCTGGAGGGCGAAATGAGTGTATGCCAAAATCAGCATGTTCCTGTTATGAAATGATAGAATGTAAATTTTTATTGCAGCTTCCTGATCTCGCATTTGTGTTTTGATTTACAGAACTCAGTAGAGGCACAATGTGGATTAGTTTTAAACGGTCAAGGCGGAGTAATACGGAGAGGTAAGTCATTTACCTCATTATTTCTTTGGTGCGGGACACGATAGGGAAGTCATAAAATATTTTTTTCAGAAGTGAAACCGGCCTTCGCAGGAAGACTGACGGTGGTGACTTGTATCAACCATTGAGTGTATTGAGCGCCGATAGTCTCCGAGTACTGTAACAAGCAGGAGAGAGAATAGCAAAGCACTTACTCGAATACAGGGTGGGATCTTAATAAATTATAGTGTGTGTGCGGATGGCTGAGACTCTCGGAAACAGGAACCAGTAATGTTATAAAGCTAAAATTTGATCAGGCATAGTTTGAGTAACAACTGGAAAGTATTAAACAATTGAGAAGCGGCCCTTTTATTGTCTGCACACGCATATGTTTTGCTTTCAATTAACTCGGCTGATATTGAATACTGTGTAACCCAGTTGGGAACATCATTGTTTCCTGGCATATGGTACTAATACATTTCTTCAAGAAAATAATTGGAATTGTGAAAAAGCACATGCCCCTACTTAAAGAAGAGACTCAAACATACAGGTCAGTGGGAGAGCAAACGGTCTAAAATACAGTTGGCTGCTGCTGTACAAAAATATTAACAATTGGCTTTTAAGAACACACGGTGTGTGAAGCCGCTCACTTTCTGTCACTGTAAGGCACCAGCAAATGATATCGATATATACATACATCAATTATCAAAAAATAAAGGTCTTTGCAATAAATTACAGGTACTGGAACACAAGTCAGAATTATGACCGAGTGATCTTTCCCGTTACTGAGCACCTCCTATAAAGGAGCCAATCTCCCCATTGTCACTCCACGCTGGACACCTTTCAAAGCTGAACCGCAAACACTGCAGAAATGAGCGTTCTACATTTCCGACGTTTCGGTGGTTGTGGTGGGGGCGGGGGGGGGGAGCGGGGGCTGTTTAGTTAAAAAAAATAGTTAAGGTAAATTAATAGGAATGCAAATTAAGATGCAATTTGTTTATTATTTTACACAGGGATATTTAACCATTCGAGAACTGCAAGGCTTTTAATTTATCATTATTCCATTATTTAAAAAATCTATTCTAGATCATAACAATAACGGATTTTCCAAAATTGTAGATTGCATATATGTTACTCTTCGACAGGTGAAAGTATCGAGCTTATGTTTCTTCGAGGCGTGTTTGAAAAAAGCTTTGTAATCCCCAAGTATTTTAAAGAAAGACAGCTACAATACTTAGAAATGTCATGAAATCTGCCTCCAGGTCTGTAGACTAACACTTCCCGTGTAAATTGCAATTTCAATTTAGTATTGAGCCTCTCCATATAAAAGTTTAAAGATTTGCTGGTAATGAGAGGTTTATAACACGTTGGCCAGAGACGGGCTCTTGGTGTAGCTTTTGTCAACACATTTAAATCTAAAAATGGTTTCTTGTTTTCAAAATCGTCCATTGATGTTGGTATAACAACATGTTTAAATGAATAATATTTATTTGAAAATGTATTATACCGCTGTAATATGAAATATTACGACCGTAAGAATATTTAAAACATTATAATGGATAATGGTTATTATTAATAGTCCTACTAATAATAACGAGTACTTCGTTTTGTAGTCTTTCGGCACATTGACTTCCATTGCAATGAACATTTTTACAATGTTTTTAATCAGGACTGTTGACTGGTTTTCTTGTGTTTTGCGGCTGGAACGCCTAATGACTAGCCTATTCGTGATATGTTTAAATTAAATGCCATTATTCTCAAGTCGAGCATGTTATTTGAAGTGTTGTGACCCCATGGATTGTTGTCTGGAGGTGTCCAGTTAGTCAGGTACCAGAGAAATATGGCCAGAAACAAATTGATGTCCGTTGGGAAGCGATGGTGCTGAAACCAGCTCCCTTCGCTTTAATCCTCACTAACCTTAGCCCCCTTTCAACCCACAATGCATTTCCCGGTGAGAATGATAAAATAAAATAAAAATTGTTAATTTTCCGTATTTTTTTATTGGAAATTCTGGAATCATCTAATTTCCAATGTCCCACAAAATCATATCAGTCGGCGGGACGCAAAATCTAATTTTGCTTTGAGTTCCCAACCACAAAATGCGAATTCAACTCGCCGATCAATTCTAAGCGTCCCTATCTTAACTGGTGTGCTTGTTAGCGTCGTGCCTATCTTAGTTGAGGCATTCGATATAATATTTAGAATAGGCGCCACGTATCTTGGATTTATATAATTTTAATATTTTTTTGAGGACTGCGATAATCTTATCCAGAAAGTTGTTAGTCAACATTTTCTTTTGGTGCAGCCTTAGTAGTTTTGCTTGTTATCAAGTAGCCTGACTAATCTTTTTGCTTTCTTTCTTTGGGCTATTGGACTATCGTATCTGACAATAAATAAGTAATCCTTCCTTAAAGGCTGGCAGGCCTGGGTGATATTTATCCTGAATTCCTAAAACCTGCTCCAAGGGGGAGGGAGAATGCTAATGATCTTACACATCAATGCCAAGAACCGTTGAGTCCCTTTGGAGTTGCCCTTCTGAGACTGGGGAATAAGATTCTGTTTGAAGCACCCATATACTTGGTGCTCCAGAGCACAGTTGGTGTTCAACCCACAAAAGGCATATCCTTCTGAGACCAAAAATCGCACAGGTGTCTTGCTGATATCAGTGGCTCCCAAGATTCCCCTTTGGATCCTGGTGACAGACATATATAATGTGTTGGAAGTCCACTCTGTAATAAAAAAGAAGCAGGTTGGATTTTGTTCTCACGAGGAATGCATGGGGCAGGCTGTGTCCTTATGCAGGATCGTGAAAGAATTCACATTCAGGGAAAATCCACTTATATTGCTTTCATCAATGTTTGAAAGGAATTTGACCTAGTGCCTCATGCTACTCCCATGAAGAGTTATGGCAGTACATGGTCAAATTTTGGATTTTATTTAGGATATTTACTCCTGCTCCAAGATCCACATAAAGGTCGGTGGGAGACTCGCTGACTCTATTTCTCCCAAAAGTGGAACGAGGGACTGTTGTTCAGTTACCTATCCAATTTGTTGTCTGTCAGAGGTGCAGTCTTTTAGATGAGACCTTAAACCGAGGCCCCATCTGCCCTCTCAGGTGGACATTAAAGTTCCCATGGCACTATTCAAAGAAGAGCATGGGATTGTTCCATGGTGTCGTGGCCAATATTTATCCCTCAACCAACATCACTAAAACAGATTATCTAGTCATTATCTTATTGTTGTTTGTGGGACCATGCTGTGTGCAAATTGGCTGTCATGTTTCCTACATTACAACAGTGATTACACTTAAAAAGTACTTCATTTGCTGTAAAGAGCTTTGGGATGCCCTGAGGCCATGGAAGGCGCTATATAAATGCAAGTTCTTTTCTTTTAATCAACGATATAATTGATAGCATCATAAGACACGATGTTTAAGTGTTTGTCCCAGGTACTTCGGAAAGAATGGTTGTGCTTCTTGTCAGGCATTTCTGTAAGAATTATGAAGGGTGTTACCCCAATTACTGGCATAAAAAATGAAGTAACCAATGAGATAAGGTTTTGGGTGTCTTATAAATCTTGGTAAATTATTTTAGCTGTGTGGTTCATGAGGGAATCTTGAAGGTATTGATTGAAAAAATACAAGAGGCATCTGTTCCAATTGTTGACTCATATTTGTACCTGGGGCTTGTAGTGGATGCCAACTTTAGCTTGGACACAGTGCTTTGGGACTGTGCTGAGAAGGGGTGAAGCGTATTCTAATCTTTCTCATCTCTTATCAATGATAGCAAAGTTCCAATGCAGGTTAAGCTTGTGCTCTAAGACATGTGTCCAAATGATTCTCCTTCATGTTTCACAGTTGCTGGGCGTGCAAAAAGCCCATGCATGAAGTTCACGTCTAAACTATGATGTGGATTTATGGCAAAAAAGGAGAAACAGTCCCATGGACAGAGGGATCCAGCCTAAACTAAAGCAATACTCCTACACAAATGTGGGGATTTCTAAGGCTTGGCACTTGCTTACCTCAACTGAAATTATCTGAGCTTAAATTAAATGTGGTGTTTCCCTATAGGGCGTGAGTGCACCTTGCATATGGAAATAATATGTGGGAAAATCATTACCATGCTTAGGAGTCTCAACCAATGAGGAATCTAAAAGTGTGGGCTTCTCAATAATTTGGATTGAAGACCATTTGAGATAGCGATGGGTAGGTATCAGACATCCAGCTAACTATAACAAATCTATTGCTTGTGCCATATTCCCAATGAATAGAATATAATAGGAAATACAATACTCGAATTATTACATTAAGAGGAACAGAAACCGTTTCCTCAAGATACCGTCTTGCTTTTGTTCACTTACTTTCGGACACCTGTCCCCAGTTATTAGATATAGACTTAGTACACATTGGTTCAAAAAGTATCGTTTTCCTGTCCTGGAGTAGATTTCTTAGGTTAGTTTTAATTGAAGAAATGTCGAATTGATATTACTTCAGGCTTGTTTTATTTGAGTTGTTACTTTTCCGCAGTGTAATTTCGAAAATAAACTTTTACACTTATTCCAAATCTATATTTTAAAAGTAAAGACTTGGTATTATTGTGGTATTGCACTGATGCTGAAATCCCTGTGCTATCACTTTCAGTTAATGGTGTGCAGTGTTTAGCCCGAAGCTCCACTCTCCCAACCATCAGAACCAATAATCTTTACATTGCATAGTGCCCCAGTATCGATAGCTTCTCTTGCCTGGGGCATCTGCTTTGATATGTTAATATTTCTGAGTACCAAATTCAGCAGAGATCATATTAATGTTGTTCATACGGACTAGTGCTTCACTTAGATGAATATTCAGATCTCCTGTTTTCAAAAGAAAACCATCTCCTATTTACTGAAGTCGCATCCTTTCTGATCACCCTTGGTATTAACAATTCATCTCGACTTTCTAAAACCCGAACTGATCAGGCTTAAGTTTGGATCTTTAATTAAGAAAGGTGCATTTGGTTTAAATTTCAGAAATGAAACTCGGCAGCAGGTGCATATCGAAGGTATATTGCTATTGTGAAGCCATAAGGGATGTTAGGTGGTCTGTACTCCAATATTTTTGCTATAAGGGGAACAAAGTGACATTTGGTCCGTGTCGTTTTTTGAAATCTTGATGGCAAACTCCTAAAAAAAGCTCTTGATTCGCCTTGTGATCATTCAGGCTTGCTGCCCCAGGCAAATTCAGAAGCTTAAACACTACTATAGCCCCTGGGCCATGCAAAAAGGACCAGACTGCCGGCAATAGCACTTTTCGATTGCTCTTGGCAACATAAAATACAAACTACTTTGAATCAAAACATTTTTGGAATTAATATGAGTTGAACCCCGCTTGCTGCTCCACACTTTAAGAGAGCCCAGTTTGTGAAATCATTCCAAGCATGGATTTTACGCCTAGTCATGGAATGATGCCAGATCAAATCTAATTTCAAACTCTTTCCGTTTATAATCCAACAACACTTGTTCAGCACGAAGCATTTTATTTTCCTTTTTAGTTCAGTTTTTTGTTCTCTTTAAAGGAGGATCCCATATCTGGTTTGATTTACAACGTATACTTTCAATTTTACCAACAAGCGTTCACCAATATTTCATATTGTACGCCCAAAGCTGCAATGTGCAAAATATATTTCCATTAAAAAAATCGGAATATAGTTTTCAGTAAGCAGTTTTATTGTTAGATTGCAATGTGTAGTTGCATTCTACAAACCATTCCAGATTAATGAATGTGAATTCGCCTCATCTCCAAGTGTGGCATGATGTGGGTCGCCTTCCTAATATTTACCAATTGGATGTGCAGCTCATGGAGTTGCCCCTTGTATTCAATAGCCCGAGTATCTAACAAATAAGGAAAGGATGACTATAATTTAAAGATTTGATTTGGAGATTCTTAAGTATGGTCATGCGTTTCCATATGCTAACAAATTCCACTGGATGACAAAAAAAATCTTTGGCTTATTTCCTATTCCTATTGAGTACAACAGAATAAGAAACACTCTATTCCAATTATTAAATCAGGATGAAACTCAAACCATTTTCTCATCCGGACCTATATATAGCCAGTGTTTGAATACCCATGCCTTAAGGATAACATCTGGAAGATTTGTTCATACTAATGTTAATTAGTATTTGTACAGAAGTTTTGTTTTCTTCATTCATTTTTCATTCAACAAAGTTTGTAAATGTATGCATAAGATCCAGATTTACCTACAATTGCCTTTTTAAGAAGCAAAATAAATTACACATTTCATTGAAAATGAAACAAAATAGCATCTATATGAGCTTTTGCAATAAGTTAACTGGATTCCAGATTTACAAAGGCAGCACACTATAGTTTGATGTGTGTGTGTGAGCGAGAGAGCACTGCCAAAATGAGGGAAATGTTAGGAGTGATATTTGTGATCAATAGGAGTGACAACATTGCAAACCCATTTGAAGAAAAATAGCCATATTTATTTTAGAAATTATATACAGGTACATTAAAATAGGTCACAATTTTAAATAAAGAGAAAGACTTTTCTAGTAACTACAATGTATTCATAAATGCTTTCACAAAGAATATTTTTCCATGTTGCTAAACATAGTGACCAGAGAAATTCTTCTCCCAAAGAGATTTGAACTACTGGGTAGATCATCTAGTTTTAATAGACATCAGAATTTATATTGCAGGCTAGAATTAGTTAATAGAAATTAAATATCAATTCAATTTTCTATACTTTAAAGTTGAAGATGAAAAGGAATATATTAAAAATGTAAAATAAAGTGTTTGCTGCCATCTTAACTTTGTATTTCAGAATTCTTTATTTGCATGGGAATGGTTTTACTAAAGCGTCTAATTCTATCTTTTTCAAACAACAAATTCCCTCCCAGATTAACTGGGCTGTTTCAACATTACATAAATATGAATCTCTTAAGTCAGCCTTACTGATATAACCTAGTACGTCTAATATGTTCCATGCACCATAGTTAGGTATTTATAAATGTTGCAAATTAATTTATAGAAATAAAATCATTGTCCATTTTTTATTGACATATTCTCTGTAAACAAAAAGGAATATTTGTTTAATACATGGACAGGGGCAAGATTTATTTGTTCACTGTCTGTTAACAGTATCAAAATCACACTGCAAAGATACCTCTGATTGCTATCTCAGGTGAAATCATAAATATTGGCTTCTAGATGCTATTATAATTTTGCTAGAAATAACTGACATAGTAATTTTCCTTTTATGTTGATGATGTCACTAGTAAATAATAATCAGAGGAAGTTTTCCCTCAGCTTTTAATACAATCAGTTTTTAAAACCATTGCGGCTTTATGATGTGATTGCTATGTAATGCTAAGGTGCCAGGGCCCACTAAGGAGCCCAAGTGGGGTTCTGCTGTTGTTAACTTTGGATTTTATTTTGCATTTTTTATTGCGATTGCTGTCACATACATGGATAGCTCATATCGCTTAACGGGCACAGATTCATTTCCTATACATTTTAATTAAAAAACATACTGCTTTAGAGAAGAATGAGAAAGAGGATGAAGCTTTCTATGTAATAAAGCAACACTGCAACATGTGTAGTTCGGGTGATGCACAAAAATTGGAGTTTCAGTTAACGGAAAGATTTTCTCTGTTGAACGCTGGTTTGATTTTTCAGAAGCAGGAGAGATGATGCAGCATAATATTGCTCTAAAATGCAATATTTTTGGGGTGGAATGGTGCAGTTGGTTAGCACACTGTCTTATATCTAAGCTCTGGGTTCAACTCCAGCCAAGGCCAAATTCAGGAGGCACAAAAGTCTCCTCTGTCGCCATTATAGGACATGTCTAAAATTAATTTTGGCATTCTCAATACAGTTCCTAGTTGGTGTCAAACTGCAGCACAAAATTGACTCTCTCATTCAGGGAGGTCACAAGGATGGTAAGTGTGCGAAATAGAAATATCACATTGGTGCAGTCGGAGACATTCTCCTGTGATTGTGACAAAGGCACATTGTTGCAGCAAAGTAGAGGGAGCTTTCCTCAACTTCTAAACAGTGATATTTCTGTCCTGAGAGTGCTGCACTTCTGACACTAGATGCCTGAAATGGGAAAGTGTTTGATTTCCTAGTGTTATTATCCTTCACCTTGATGAACACAACAAATCACAAAATATGGAAAAAAAAGAGCATGCCCTATCAGAGTAGTCGAATGCAGGTTCCTGTCTGTATTTTTCTATTTGTTCAATTTCAATTATGTCATCATGGGGAAGTGTTGTGCAAAGATTAGGGCCTCCATATTAACCCCACCAAGACGGGCAGGAGAGGGTCAAGGGGGCTATTGCCCAAGTGCAATTGGAAGCCTGATTTAAATTTAACAGTTGCTGCACGGGTTTCCCAGGGGTCGGGAAACCCAGCAGTGAAAGGCAGACGGGAGCTGCCGGCTCCATAAGCATTCCTTGTGGGCCAGAAGGATCAGGAGTGCTCCCTCCATCCTCTCAATGAAGCCTTTGGCCTCCCCTCTGCCAATCGCGGCATCTCTCTCCACCCTGCCATGATCGCTGACCTCCTCCTCTTCAACCCCAATGCCTCTCCATGCTGCAATCGCAGCTGACCCCGCCCCCAAAGCACCGAATGCCAACCTTCCCCCCTCCCTATTGCCGGGAACTGCCTCCAAGTGTCCCTGACTGCGGCCTCCTGCCACTGGTATTCCCGTGTGGCCATTGGCCAGGCTGTCAGTTTGGCTGGCTGCCAAACGTGAATCAGAAGAAATAAGTGATAACAAGTTCAACAGGACCTCTGCGTCCCCGAGTTCTTCGGCCATTTTCAACCTCCTCTGCACTCTCTGTCTCCCCATGAATATCGGAGTGTAAATGTCTCCTTACAGAGAGGAAGAGAGTACCAGTAGCACACCAGGGGAATTTCACATATCTCCTACTTGCTGGTTATAGAATATTAGTAGCAGAGTATCTGTCCTTACAGCTAGAGATGGTGTGGGCACATGTGGGCTAACAGGGGGAAAAGGAAATGTTTTCATAACCCCTACAATTGCTCTATAATAGAGCCAGTCCTAACTGGACTCTGTGGGCCAATTTTACTTACTTCAATAGCCACTGCAAGCGTGATGATAGGTTAAAGATATTAATTCCTGCATACTTGTACATAGGTTATTAACAGTCTAGATATGGACCTTGTTGCTTAATGAGAAAGTTTCAATAAAGAGAATAGCTGTCACAGAGGTGAGTCCATTAAAGGAGGTAACTTTAGAGGCAAACATTGCCTGCCATTTTGTAATCCTGCATACTTAAATCTTCAAAAAATGTTTTTGCAGTATTTCAATTTACAGGGGTCCTGCATGGAATTTTGTATATTCATTTCAGCACATAAACAGTGGAGCAGAGGCACTGGATTTTGTCAGCCAAAAGATCCCCCTGGAATGCACTCACTTCCAAACATTGATGTCAGTGTCACTTGTCTATTTTCAGAACAGCTGCAAGCAGTAATTTGTAATCCATATAAAAGCAGATCAGTCACGCTGACACAAATATTACAAAGTGTACACACTCTGAGAGGGATTCCTTATGGTAATACCTTATGGTTCTGCCGAAGGGTCATAGGCCTGAAACGTTAACCCTACCTCCCTCTCTCCACAGTTGCTGCCTAACTTATTGGCTGTTTGCGGCATTTTCTGTTTTTATTTCAAATTGCCAGCATCTGCAGTATTTTGCTTTTTGTGTCCATAATTTATGTCTCCTTGACGTTTTTTTTGAAGAATTTACATCCCTAGCGCACTGTGGAAATCCTTACAATGTGAAGAACTTAGACTTCCAAAAGTATTTGCATAAAGTTTCACGCGAAAGATTATTAACCTGAAAGCTGTGTGGGGATTTATGGTAAATTTTGGGAGTGGATAAGAATTTGGCTGAAGGCTGGAAAACAACAGGTACTTGTTAAATGAGATATGTTGGGGTGGAGAGAAGTGCTGAATGGGGTGCCTTAGGGATAGATATTGGACCACGCTGTTTCTAATTTACATCAATGACGTGGATTCAGAAACTCAGGGCTGGATTTTGTGGGGGGTCAGCTGGCGGGTCGGGTGGTAAAGTGTTTTTTTCCCCCAACGGGTCGGGACCTCGCTGTGAACCCACCGCCATGCGCCTTTCCCTGATGTCGGGTCTGTCAGCGCTGTGCAGACCTGACACGCAGCGGTGGGTTCACAGCGGGGGACCCAATTCAGGTCATTAGTGGCTTGTTGAGAGCCACTTGTGAATTAATTTCAGCTCACCTTTTGCATTCTGTGGACCACATCTGTCAAGCTGAGGCAGGAGTTCAGTGACCATTGAAGCAGCTGTTGAGTTGACAGCTTCAAATGTACAGTAAAAGCTCCCACCTGACAGATATGTTCACTCAGCCACAAAATCTTCCTCACTGCATTTCCACAACAGATTCACCATGCTGCAATTCTTTACACAAGTCTCCATCCAGTCTGACCTCATTACCTCTCTCACCATTGACAGATCGCTTCTGTCGTCTCTACTTCACCTACCACCTATTCCATCAGCATGGGTGCCCTTTATACTCTCTCACTTTGGTCCTCAGAATCCCACCACGATTAGCCCCAACACCAGCAGCACCAGGCACACCAGCAGCACCAACAACAAGACCAACCTTCTCCGCAATCACCTGATGCTGCACAGGACAGAGGTCATCAGCAGCCGACCACATTGCTGCCCAGGAGGCCAGGGATGGCCTCACCATGGCCAGATTTACTTCATTTGATGCTGTACACCTTGGCTGCCGCATGGTGCGCAAGGTTGGCACCACCCCACACCAAAACCATAAAGCATCCCTACATAGCCCAAGCCATTCCTTTCATACTCATCACCTTTGCAGGGGGTACCGTTATGTCTCATCATTCACTGCAACTCACTAAGCCACTTCCAAAGGTGCACACAAATCTATCCAAGAACGCAAAGTGTTGAAAATAAAGGTTTCAATGTTTGACACCACATTAACAGAAACTTTACATGAACATTGCATAAAACACCCAAGTGCCTACCCTTGTGTGTTGTTAGTTGGTATGATTGCACTAGGATGAGGGTGAGTGTGAGGGGTGACTAGTGATAATGTAGGTAGAGAGGGATGGGTGGAGGTGCAAGGTAAGTTGGTGTGGGTAAGGATGAGCAGTAGTAGGGTAGGGAAGGCAAAGTGATGGGGATGTGATGAGAGGCACAGCAGGATGAAGTTGAGTGTGGCTTTGTACTAACGTTTTGTGATCTAATGTGATCATTGAAACTTTTGCAGCACTGCACCCAGGTCCTCCTGACCACATCCCTGCTTGTGCCCTCCTCTGCAACGTACAACCAGGCTGTGTTGATCTCCTGGGGAGGTCTCTTCTGCCTATGGGAAGGGAAGAGGATCTCCCTGCGAGCTCTGACTCCCTCCATAAACATATGGAGGGAGTCATAGAAAGTTACAGCATGGAAGGAGGCCATTTTGGCCCATCGTGTCCGCGCCGTCCAACAAAGAGCTATCCAGCCTAATCCCACTTCCCAGCTCTTGGTCCATAGCCTTGCAGGTTACAGCATCCCAAGTGCACATCCAAGTACTTTTTAAATGTGGTTAGGGTTCCTGCCTCTACCACTCTTTCAGGCAGTGAGTTCCAGACCCCCACAACCCTCTGGGTGAAGACATTTCCCCTCAAATCCCCTCTAAACCTTCCCCCAATTACTTTAAATCAGTGCCCCCTGGTTTTTGACCACTTTATCTGTGCCCCTCATAATTTATACACCTCAATAAGGTCTCCCCTCAGCCTTCTCTGTTCCAAGGAAAACCGACCCAGCCTATCCAGTCTTTCCTCATAGCTAAGATTCTCTACTCCTGGCAACATCCTTGTAAATCTCCTCTGTACCCTCTCTAGTGCAATCACATCTTTCCTGTAATGTGGTGACCAGAACGGCACGCAGTACTCTAGCAGAGGCCTAACTAGTGTTTTATACAGTTGAAGCATAACTCCCCTGCTCTTGTATTCTATGCCATGGCTAATAAAGGCAAGCATTCCGTATGCCTTCTTAACCACCTTATCTACTTGCCTTGCTACCTTCAGGGATCTGTGGACATGCACTCCAGGGTCCCTTTGTTCCTCTACACTACTCAGTGTCCTACCATTTAATGTGTATTCCCTTTCCTTGTTAGCCCTCCCCAAATGCATTACCTCACACTTCTCGGATTGAATTCCATTTGCCACTGTTCTGCCCACCTGACCAATTTATTGATATCTTCCTGCAGTCTACAGCTTCCTTCTTCAGTATCAACCACACAGCCGATTTTAGTATCATCTGCAAACATCTTAATCATACCCCCGATATTCAAGTCAAGATCGTTGATATATACCACAAAAAGCAAGGGACCTAGTACTGAGCCCTGTGGAACCCCACTGGAAACAGCCTTCCAGTCACAAAAACACCCATCAACCATTACCCTCTGCTTCCTGTCTCCGAGCCAGTTTTGAATCCAATTTGACACTTTGCCCTGGATCCCATGGGCTTTTAACTTCGTGACCAGTCTGCCATGTGGAACCTTATCAAAAGCCTTGCTAAAGTCCATATAGACTACATCAAACGCACTACCCTTTTCTACCCCCCTTGTTACCTCCTCAAAAAATTCAATCAAGTTTGTCAGACACGACCTTCCCTTAACAAATCCGTGCTGACTATCCTTGATTAATCAGTGTCTTTCTAAATGAAGATTTAGCCTGTCCTTCAGAATTCTTTCCAATAATTTTCCCAACACCGAGGTTAGGCTGACTGGCCTGTAATTACTCGGTCTATCCTTTTCTCCCTTTTTAAACAAGGGTACCATATTAGCAGTCCTCCGGCACCACATCTGAAGCCAGAGAGGATTGAAAAATGATGGTCAGGTCCTCTGCTATTTCCTCTTTTGCTTCGCTTAACAGCCTGGAATACATTTCATCCGGGCCTGGGGATTTAGAAGAACATAAGAACATAAGAAATAGGAGCAGGAGTAGGCCAATTGGCCCCTCGAGCCTGCTCCGCCATTCAATAAGATCATGGCTGATCTGATCCTAACCGCCAATCTACTATCACAGAACCATCTCCTGAACCTAACAGAATTGGACACACGAAATAGGAGCAGAATCAGGCTACACGGCACCTGGGCCCGCTACGCTACCCACAGGGCCATGACCGATCCGAACCTAGACTCATGTCCAAATTCCTGCCTGCTCCCCGTAACCCTTAATTCCCTTTACTTCTAGGAAACTGTCTATTTCTGTTTTAAATTTATGTAATGATGTAGCTTCTACAGCTTTTTGGGGCAGCATATTCCATGGACCTACCACCCTCTGAGTGAAATAGTTCCTTCTCATCTCAGTTTTGAAAGAGCAGCCCCTTATTCTAAGACTATGCCCCCCTAGTTCTAGTTTCACCCATCATCGGGAACATCCTCCCCGCATCCACCCGATCCAACCCCTTCACAATCTTCTATGTTTCAATAAGATCGCCTCTCATTCTTCTGAACTCCAATGAGTAGAGTCCCAATCTACCCAACCTCTCCTCATATGTCCATCCCCTCATCCCCGGGATTAACCGAGTGAACCTTCTTTGTACTGACTCGAGAACAAGTATGTCTTTTCTTAAGTATGGACACCAAAACTGTATGCTGTATTCCAGGTGCGGTCTCACCAATACCTTGTACAACTGAAGCAATACCTCCCTATTTTTATATTCTATCCCCTTAGCAATGAAAGCCAACATTCCATTGGCCTTCTTAATCACTTGCTGCACCTGCATACTAACCTTTTGAGTTTCGTGCACCAGGACCCCCAGATCCCTTTGTACTTCAGTACTTTCCAGTTTCTTGCCATTTAGATAATAACTTGCTCTACTATTTTTCCTGCCAAAGTGCATAACCTCACACTTTCCAGTATTGTATTCCATCTGCCAAATCTCTGCCCACTTACTTAGCCTGTCTATGTCCCCTTGCAGATTTTTTATGTCCTCCTCACTCACTACTTTCCCTCCCATCTTAGTATCATCTGCAAACTTTGATATGTTACACTCGGTCCCCTCCTCCAAATCGTTAATATAGATTGTAAAGAGTTGGGGACCCAGCACTGACCCCTGCGGAACACTACTAGTTACTGATTGCCAGTCTGAGAATGAACCATTTATCCCAACTCTCTGCCTTCTGTTAGATAGCCAATCCTCTATCCATGCCAGAATATTACCCCCAATCCCGTGATTTTTTATCTTAAGCAATAATCTTTTGTGTGGCACCTTGTCAAATGCCTTTTGGAAGTCTAAATACACCACATCCACTGGTTCCCCTTTATCCACCCTGTGTGTTACTTCCTCAAAGAACTCCAGCAAATTTGTCAAACATGACTTCCCCTTCATAAAACCATGCTGACTTTGTCCTATTAAATTATGATTATCCAAATGTCCTGTTACTGTCTCCTTAATAATGGACTCCAAAATTTTACCTACCACAGATGTTAGGCTAACCGGTCTATAGTTTCCAGCCTTCTGTCTACTGCCCTTTTTATATAAGGGTGTTACATTAGCAGTTTTCCAGTCTGCCGGGATCTTTGCTGAGTCCAGGGAGTTTTGGAAAATTATTACCAATGCATCCACAATCCCTACCGCCACTTCCCTCAAGACCCTAGGATGTAAGCCATCAGGTCCAGGTGATTTATCTGCCTTGAGTCCCATTATCCACTTTATCCACTTTAAAGCTGCTAAACCCCTTAATACTTCCTCTCTCACTATGTTTATTTCATCTAATGTTTCACTCTCCTCCCCCCCGATAGCAATGTCTGCTTTGCCCCTCTCCTTTGTGAAAACAGGCGCAAAGTATTCATTAAGAACCCTACCGACGTCTCCCGCCTCCACACACAGATTACCCTCATAATCTCTAATAGGCCCTACCCTTTCTTTAGTTATCCTCTTACTCTTAATATATTTATAAAACATCTTTGGGTTTTCCTTGATTTTACTTGCCAAGAATTTTTCATGCTCTCTCTTTGCTTTCCTAATATCATTTTTAATTGCACCCCTGCACTTTCTGTACTCCTCTCAAGATTCTGGAGTATTTAGCCCTCGGTATCTGTCACACGCCTCCCTTTTTTTATTTATCCTACCCTGCATGTCTCTAGACATCCAGGGGGCTCTAGATTTGTTAGTCCCACCTTTTTTCTTTAAGGGCACATGTTTGGTCTGAACCCTCCGGATCTCGTCCTTGAATGCCTCCCACTGCTCTGACACTGATTTACCTTCAAGTAGCTGTTTCCTGTCCACGATGGCTAAATCCCCTCTGAGCTTAGCAAAATTTGCTTTTCCCCAATTTAGAATTTTTATTCCTGGTCTATCCTTGTCCTTTTCCATAACTACCTTAAATCTAACAGAATTATGGTCACTAGCACCAAAATGCTCCCCCACTGATACGCCTTCTACCTGCCCAGCTTCATTCCCTAAAACTAAGTCCAGAACCGACCCTCCCTTGTTGGGCTTGCGACATACTGGCTAAAAAAGTTCTCCTGGATGCATTTTAGGAATTCCGCACCTTCTATACCCATCACACTAATTTTATCCCAGTTAATATTGGGGTAGTTGAAATCCCCTACTTTTACTGCCCTATAGTTTTTGCACTTCTCAGAAATGTGTCTACATATTTGTTCTTCTATCTCCCTCTCACTGTTTGGGGGTCTGTAGTACACTCCCAGCAGTGTGATCACCCCTTTTCTGTTTTTCAATTCGACCCATATGGCCTCGTTTGATGATCCCTCCAACATATCATTCCTCCTCACAGCTGTAATAGTTTCTTTAATCAATACCACGACACCCCCTCCCATTTTACCTCCCTCTCTTTCCCGTCTGAAAATCCTGTAACCAGGAATGTTGAGCTGCCATACCTGCCCCTCTTTCAGCCACGTCTCTGTAATAGCTATAATATCATAGTCCCAAGTATCTACCTGTGCCCTCAGCTCATCTGCCTTGTTCGCTATACTCCTTGCATTGAAGTATATACCATTTAGTACAGGCAAACCTCCTTGTTCACTACTATCTAGCCCTTGATTCCTCTGTCCTTCCAATTTACTTTCTACGTTTTTGTTTTCCAATTCCAGTTTTTCTTCCCTCCCTATTGACTCTATACTTAGGCTCCCATCCCCCTGCCAAGCTAGTTTAAACCCTCCCCAACAGCACTAGCAAACCCTCCCACGAGGATATTGGTCCCATTCCCATTGAGGTGCAACCCGTCTGGCTTGTAGAGGTCCCACCTCCCCCAGAAACGGTTCCAATTCCTCAGTTATGCGTGAGCCTCGGTGCAGATGTGCTCCTCTGTGCAGTGCTTGTCAGTGTTTGCAGCACCTCAATGCTGTAGAACACTGACGGCACAAATGTCAGAATAAAGGGACACATCATCAAATGACATCACCAGACCTGCTTCCTGTAATTGGCCGGCAAACGCGCTGGGTGGGCTTAACAAACCTAATCAAGGGAAATTCATTTCAGAGGCCGGGATGGAAACAGCAGCGAGGTCGGGACCCGCCACCGACATTGCCTGCCAAGGAGCCACTGAGGTCATCAAAATTGCGGCCTCAATGAAAGTTTGTCAAATTTACAGGTTACATCAAACTAAGGACAGTGGAGAAGTTGCAAATTGAATTGGACATATTACCTAAGTGGCCAGAACAATAACAGACAAAAGGGGAAAAATTTGGTAGGTTTGCGCCTCCCGTTAGCACCTGCAGAGGGTGGTAATGAGGTGCTGATGCAGTAGCACCGGGCGAGGCAAATCCAGCGCCACACGGCAAATCCAACCCCTGCCCCCCCCTGTTGCGCCGCTGGTACGAGGTACCGCCAGGGACTTCAACGCCAGGCAGGTCGTGACACCGCTCACCGGGCATCTGATCTGCAAAATTCATTGTCGCCACTTGCCTTTGCGCCTCGACCAGACAGCGTCAGGGAGAGCAGGCGCACAGCTGACGGAAACCGGCTCCAGCGACATTATTTAAAGGCATCAGCCTTAATCACTCGCAGCTGTCAGGGCAGGTTAGTTTCAGTGGCTTCTTGTCAGTTTCAGCCCATGGAACAGTTTGTATGAGTAATTTCAAGCTTCTTTTTATCAGCAGTCTTCTGGCAAGTGCAAAGTGGCTACATTTATTGTTCAAAGATTCAAACTGCTACACTTGGCAACATTAATGGGGGTTGTACTGGCATGCCACCTCGTCCTCCAAGATCTATGGTGGAGGGAAGCAGCCAGAAATAGGGGAACATGTGTGCAGAGGGATGAGGAGAGACATCAGGGCTCTCACCAGGAGGTCTTACCTTCCGAGGATATTCTGACACCACCTCTCCTACCTTCAATTAAGTGAGAAACAGTGTATTAGATGGCTCTGCATCAGCAAGGTGGTGGTCACAGAACTCTGCCACCTCCTCCAAACAGACCTCCAGCCTCACACCAGGATGACTTAAACCCCAGATACCTTTTGCTCACCACATGCCCATCATACCATCCCTGTGTCATGCCATATCACAGGGCGCAAAGGTAAAATGAGAAAGACCAGAAAATATTGCAAACTCCATTAATAAATGTATGCATAAACATATGACACATATCACATTCATTCTAATAATTAATGACCCTTGTGCCTGCCATAGTTGAATAGCTGTCATTGTGTGCAAGGCATGAGATGTGGGTGTGAATGTTGTTAGGTAGAGATTGTTAGTGGGTTGGCACTGGGAATGTGGTGCTTTGGGCAATGTGTGAAGCTTGTGGTACAGATGGTGGTATGTAGCATTTGTTGAAGCATTCAATCACCCTGACCACCCAACTGAGGTGGATCTGCCATGAGCACACCTGCTTCCATCCTCCGGCTCCTTCTCCTTGTTGTGCTTCTCCTTGCTGAGGCAGCTGCACAGCCAGCAATGCTGAGAATGAGGTGCTGCAGTATCAATGAACCTCCCCTTTAAGTACTGGGAAAAGCCTGTGGCAATGATCAGTTGAGATTAGACTGCACCCGATATTCGCCCACCCTTTGAGTGTAACGCCACTGAGCTCGGCCTTTAAGACTTGATTTAGCGCCCCAATCATTTCCTTGAGCAGTGAGACTGAATTTTGCGTGCAGTATTAGCACCTGGCGCTAATTCTCAAACATTTCAAAAGGTACCGCCCATTCCTGGGCTATATCGAATTTCTAGCCCAAAGGTAAATGCAGGCAAATGCAAAATACTGCACATAGAAAGAAGAAAATGCGCTGTGTGAATGTTATTGAGGTGGCTAACGATGGAGTTGCAAGAAACCATGGAATTTTTGTAGACTCAGCACTCAACATGTCCAACCACTGCCGTGCAGTAATCCACAAACAACTAGAATGTTGAACTATATCACCAGAACTGTACACTAGTCAGAAGATACTTAAACTGTAGTAGTCTGTCCATTTTGATCATTGAGAAATGGGAGACTTTGGGGGTGATTTTGCCAATGGGGGCGTGTGGGAGGCGGGACTGCTGCTTGTCGAGTTTTAATCCCGCCTCCATCGACTTGTGGCCAACCCATGCTATTTTCCCTTGATTGACCTTGTTAAGCCCGCCCAGCGGGCTTAGCAGGCCAATTAAGGGGAAGCCGGATACAGAGAACGTCAGCGTATGACGTTTCATCTGTCAAAAAATGTTGACAGATGAATTGTCATCATTTGACAGCTCTGTGAAGCTGTCAAACACTGACATTCTCTGTTGTTTGATGAGTCCTTGTATTCAAGACTCATCAAACCTACCTGCTGAGCAGAAATCAGATGGCTGTTGCATCGGCGAATGCAGCAGCCATCTGTCATCGCTGCCGGTGAGACGCGGGGGTCTCCGGTTCCCCAACTGTTGAAGCCTGCAGGAAGAAACAAAGGTAAGTAAACATTTTCTATCACTTTTTACTCACCTCACATACTCACCTCTCCACACTTGCACCCATCACTCACCTCCACAGCTCACTTTTGCACCCCTCCGACCCCCGCAAACCCATTGCTCGCCTCGGTGACCCTGGTGGGGTTTCCCGACATTGGGAAGCCCGCGCCGCTGCTGGAAAAATGAGGATAATCCTCTTAACTTCCTGTTAACTACCTGTTAACAAGCAGTTAAGTGGCTGTAATCCCCTTCCCGCCTTCAGGAGATGGGACCCAGCACGGGTCAGCTACCCGCCTCCTGGGAAGGTGGCACGGAGGCGGGTTGGGGGCGGGATGCATACCCACCCCCAGATTCTGCCATTTTCCCGGCAGTCCCGCCTCCAAAGCCGCCTCCCCAGGGCTGGCAAGATCGCCCCCAATGGTCCAGAATTTGCTGCAAAAATCACGGTGAGTTCATGGCGCACATCATTATTAATGCATAAAAACCCCAGTAATTTGTTGGTGAGGAAGAGATACGCTGTCAGTTGCAAATCGCCTCAAATTGCTGGGTGATTTGCGCCGCTCTGCCATTAGCTTTGCAAGAACTGGAGCTCGCCGTCAACCTCCCCACGAGTGTCAAGAAATTGTTGCACTTGTGCGCCTAAAAAACAAATTAAACTCACTGCAGAAATTTAGGGCTGCTATTTCACGGCATAAGGACCCTGCTAATGGAGTAATTTATGTTTCCCACGGCCTTCCCCTTTGAAACCAGTTATAATTAATAATAATTGTCCTGCACATGCCATATAAAGCACACAACCAGGATGCAAGTTAAACTGGGAAAATTATAAAAGGAAGTAAATCTTTCACAGAAAAAAATAAATGCATTATAAAATACAACTAAATGATAGAACTGAAAGGAAACAAAGAGTGCACAAATTGGAAAGTGCTTTACTGGATGCGAATGCCACTGATTGAGAATACACGGGCTAGTAACTGGCTGGCAAAGCAAGAAATGTTTCGACCAGCAGAGAGGAATCTGATTTGTTGTGAATTGCTATAAAATATATAGTGCAGCATAGTGGTTATGTTACTGGACTAGTAATCCAGGCCTGGACTAATGATCCGGAGACATGGGTCGGAATTTTCCTTAACTGGGTGGGTCTGGTGCAGCCGGTGGTGTCCGTGGCAGGTCCCGACCCTGCTGCTGGCTCCATCCCACTGTAGAAAATGAACTTACCTTAACAGGGCCTATTAAGCCCGCCCAGGGCGTTACCCGGCCCAATTAAATGGAGCGGGTCTGGTGACGTTATTCATGATGCGTTTTAAGCCGGGATCCTTAAAGGGACCATGGCCATATTAAATATTAAGTTTAATCTAACATAGTGGGTGTTGAATCTTTTACTCTACAATAATATAATAAAAGTTATACATGAGTGAAAATAAATATTAAAATAAAATTATAATTAAATAATATAAAAAGTACATTAATTGGGAAGTTATTGGTGTTTTAGTCACAAATCTATAGATTTTTGTATCAGTAACTGGTACAAATAAAAGATGTGTGTGTACAGGTAATACATAAAATTAAGCAGATTTTAAATGTAATTGTAAAGGGGTGGATTTGCAATCTTATGCAAGTTCAGTGGAAGAGCTGTGGAAACCCTGATAAACAATGTCAGTGGTGCTTACAATGTGTTTCTGGGATTTCTGAAGCTCTTCCTTTGAAGTTAACAATTGACAAGTGAGAGAACCTCTGCAGAAATTCACCCTAAAGTCTCAGACTGAAAAATTAAATTAGTCATATTCAGGGACTGAAAGCAAATTGAACCAATGGAATGAGTGATGAGAATGAAATTGTTACGATTGATGACTTGATTTAATGTGTAACTGGACAATCACAGTATACTATGAGAAAAACCTGACCAGAAACAACACAAAAATGTATTTGAATGGTACATGTAATTTTTTATAGTGCAGATCAATTCACTGCAATTACTGTTCAGTTGGAAGGCAATAGCCGAGAATGGACAGTGAAAAATTAACATTTACCAGTAGCTTTTCAAGTAGAACAGAATCTCCATCAATCTGTTAGCTGATGTAATCAGCATGTTTTTATTTTGGTTTGTTTTCCATGCTGTCAAATAATCAGCTGGAACAATGGCCACGGAACTCACGCCTCAGGTTGGCAGACGTGGTTCTGAGCTGTTTGAATCCCGTGGCCATGCAGGGAAATTTAAAAAGTAGGGGGAGAAAGGCTCTTAAGTGCCTGTAATGTACCTCACAATGATTTCAATTGGGTCCCCCACTGCTGCAGGTTGGATCGACTCCACGCTGACAGATGCGCCTGTGGGAGCGAGTTGACAGCGGATTCCCGACCTGTTGTAAAAAAAAACAACTTTCCCACCCGACCTGCCACCGATCACGCCCGCTACCACCACAGAAAATTCACCCCTTGAGTTCAAATCCCACCACGGCAGCTGTGAATTTAAATTCAGTTAATTAAATAAATTTGGAATTAAAAAAAGCTCGTATCAGTAATGGCGACCAAGAAACTGTCGTAAAAACCCATCTGGTTCACTAATGTCTTTTAAGGAAGGAAATCTGCTGTCCTTATCCGGTCTTGCCTATATGTGACTCCAGACCCACAGCAATGTGTTTGTCTCTTAATTGCCCCTGAAATGGTGGCTTACCACTACCTTCTCAAGGGCAATTAATGCTGGCCTTGCCAGTGATGGTCACATCCCGTGAATGAATAAAATAAAATACTGCTTTCGTCTGTAGGCTAACCATTCAAATCATTACATTTCATTGGTTAAGGAGATAGACCATTGGTCCCTTCGTTCACCAAAGTCCCAGATGACCGTTGACCTCACCGCACCGTTATCAATTCGCACTTTCAGCAATTTGCAGCACAAAATTAATTAAAGCTGAAGGGTGAGGAAAAATTTCAACTCAGTGTGCTCACCATGAGATGCCCTGCTCCAGCAAATTCTGGGCCAGTCAAATGCAGGAAACCGTATTTAAGGATCCATGAAACTGATCCCTACCACAAAGCTGATCCCTAGTGTTAGAGATCTGAGTTATGGGGAAAGATTGGGGCAATTTAGGTTTTCCCCTTTGAAAAGAGGAGACTGGGAGGTGATCTTAATGAGGTATATAACATGTTAAACTAAATGGAAAAGATAAACCTAGAAAATTGTTTTCAACTAAATTGCAAGGGTAGGATAAGAGGGCACAGATTCAAGGCGAATTTAGGGCTGTCAGGAAGAGTTCCTTCATACAAAGAATGATCAACACATGTAATGGACTTTTAGATAAAGAGTAGTCTAGAAAAATACTCTGGAATTATTTAAGAAATGGCTCGATGCCGCAGTCAGAGGGGGTGGGGGGCGGTTGGGGGGATGTGGGAGAGAACAGTAGGAACTTACTGGATGGAGGAACTAGATGGATCGAATAGCTTTCCTCATCTGTATTTAACTTGAGGCCTTGTGACAAATAAATGAGAATACTTGGGCAACTAATTGAGGCAGTGAAATTCCTATTTCAATGAAAAACAGAAAAATGCCTCTTCTCCATAATCAACAGGCTCCTAACAGAATCACAGGAATGTATGGAGATAATTTTAATTTTTTTCACCCAGTGATAAAAGTTAAATTACCCTCTATGATTTTAAAATGTAGAATTTTTGAAAATATGATTTTGTTAACAGGTTATTAATTTTGGAGAAATGCGAGTATTCTCCTCTCTCATTAAAAGAGGAGTTCCAATTTGTCTGCAAATAATTAAGCTAAGCTCATGGGACTCTTCTCGGGCAAGAATTTATCATTTATTGTATTTGCCTGGAACTAGTCTCAAGGTAAGTGCTTATAATTCACAGTGCTTACCCGTACGACTATTTTCCTGCATAAGAGGCTTCTATTGTGTTGCTATTTTCTGTAACACTATAATATTTGGAAAGTGCCCCATTTTACTAATATTACACATTTGTTCGACTCCTAGTGGTATCTTTGCTGGTCATTGCCTACAGCCTTTCAGAATGTGTTAACTTTTATGCGTCTCTCATTTTTTTTTATATAAACCATGGTTTTAAAAATGTCAGTACTTTTATTTTATATCAATATAGAAATGCTTTTACTAATGTGTCATTAGAAAAGCTCTAATATGGTAGATTTGTAACACAGACTGTCGTCTAAAATTTATTGTTGGCAAGACTACTTGACAAAAACTGAGTGCATTCCTATAAAATTCCTTTGTTCACGGTCTTAACACAGGCATTAACCCACTTAGTTAAAATGTGTCAAGAGTTCATATGTTAATATTGCCAACAGTAATTTCTAGCCTTATATCCTGGTAAAATGGCTAAGAACAATAATATTTTCTTACAATAATTGGATACTAATGAAAGCATTCAAAATATATTCCCATAATTTCACCTTAATCTTTTTAATGAATGTTTTAGCCTCTCAGAAACCAGCATTACTAATTATGCAGTTGCTAGTTGTTCAATAAATCTGTAATGTATATTACCAGTATTTATACTTTATTCTTCTAAATATATAAATCACAGTTTCAATTATCTCAAGCATAATTTAACATATTTTTTAGATCTATGCCCTAGATAGTTCTAATTAACCAAATTATGCAAAACAAGTTACATTTTATAACACACGACTGATCTCATGCTTCCAGTGACAAGCCCCATTCTCAGGGAGAATGGGCCAGAGATTGGGCTACAAAATTGCATTATGCTTATGATGCATAAAGTTACATAGAGAAAGCAGCTTCTGCTGAAACTCCACACCTCCATCTGGTGGCACAATCTTTTAATGGGCTATAGTGTGTGCCCATAGTGTGATTAAGTGGATAGTGGCAACAGATTCAGACTGCTCACCATCACAGTCATGAGAAGCTCCTGTTACCTGCTTCCCTACCAGCAAGGGCTCAAACCCATGCTTGTCAGTTTTCTAATGACTAACTAGTGACTATCCTCCTTCAAGGGAGATAAGTTTGAGGTTGAGGTGGTGCCAAGGTGCCATTCCTGGTGATAGAAGTGTTTAACCAAGTTGATAATCTGTGGGTGACTGGGCTATCTGATGCCTGAGCCAGGTAGATCCATTATAATCCAGGACATTATTGATAATTAATCAGCCAGACTGGCTCACTAATAGGACCTTGGAGGGGTAGACCTGTTCCTGAAACTGGGGTTTATTCCCATTCGGCTCCAGAAAACCCTGCAAGCCAAAGTCTTAACCGATATGGTGGTCCTGGCTGAATAAGCAGCAGGATGTTTACCAGTGCCCTGTGCTGGTACATTGCTCAGTTTTAGCTGGGTAAACTCTAGTAGTACCTCATTCAAATGACCATTATTCATGTTTGACTCTAGACAATGAGTGCCCACCAGCTATTCAACCATGGGAAACATCACAGCCAACCCTTATACTGTCCTCACTTGAAGTTCACATACCTCCACTTCCAACAGAGGTTGCTGGAAAGCAATCAGGATCAGCAACCCTGGACCATTTTCTAACCCAGGGGTGCTGAAGGCAATTGTTGCACCCATACCATTGCCCTTATTGATATCAGCTAGATCAGCAAAGACTAGCAAAAGAATCTGGGACTGTCCTGGTGAGCTATTGGGAGAGCTCAAGTGTAAATGTATTTAATAAAGTGTTGGGGATTGTTCAGAAATGAGGGTGTTGCCTCAAAATGAGAATAAATTAGATGGTCTGCTAGCCAATTATAGCACTCTTGCTGCGGCACTGGCCCAAATCAACAAACTAACCACAGACTGGGGTAAGAAGCTAAGACATCCTGTTCTGTATGGTTGAGTACCATAACGCATGGTGCAAGTACCCATTGGGAGACTTTGGTGGATATGTTTTGGTTTTCTTACTTTTGAGCACTGCAGGGAGATAGTAGTGAAATAGAAGTTTTTTGTCAGAACCACCAATGGGAAATCACTATCATTTGCCAACACAGAAATCAAGTCCAGTGTCTGTAGTTGCCTAGTAACAGATTTGGTGCAACTTAAAAAGGACTGCACATCAACGGCAGGGTTCTGAGGAACGTGGAGGAACAGAGGGATCTGGGGGTTCATATCTACAGATCTCTGAAGGTTGCCACTCAAGTGGATAGAGCAGTAAAGAAGGCCTATGGTGTGTTGGCGTTTATTAACAGGGGGTTTGAGTTTAAGAACCGTGAGGTTATGCTGCAACTGTACAGGACCTTGGTGAGACCACATTTGGAATATTGGCCCAGAAATTGATCTCGCTCTGTTCCCGCGGGGGTAAGGAGCAGGCGCGATCTCTCACTCCGCGTTGGCTTTTTCAGATCCAGCTCGCACGAACTTGATGTTCTAGACATCAGCTGGGCAGTGCTTGCGTATCCCACCGGCGTAGCGAATTCGTGCGAGCTGTGGGATCACGTGACTCAGTTAGAGCCAATGGCAGCACACCATCTTCCATTCATAAGTTTCACATACGTGCTGTGAAAGCTATGAATCTTACACCCCCCCAAAATAACAGCTAAACCTCAATTAAATTAAAAAAAAACATCACATTAATAAAATAAGTATAGTTAAATAAATTAACCATTTTAAATAAAAAATTAAATTTTTGAAAAAATTTAATATCTTTTAAAAAGTTATAAAAATAAACTTACCTGTCTTTAAAGTCTCTAAAAAAGATATACCTGTTAAAAAAAATTCAAAATAATACTTAATTCACTACTTACCTTGTTAAAAGTGGGTCTTACTCCTCCTTTTTTCATTTCTAAAATCTTCCGTCCTTACCTGCGCGTCCAAAGCACTAAGTGCACAGCGTGCGCGCAGCCTGTAGCGTGCACGCGGTGCACCGAGGAACCGCCCCCTTTTCCAAAAACCAAGTGCCGGTTTTCAGCGCATGCGCAGTGCATGCAGAAAACCGGCAATTGGTGACAGAATACGCGAGAGTACACAGTGCGTACTCTCGCGTCGCGGGACTAATTTTTGGGCCATTGTGTGCAGTTCTGGTCACCTCACTATAGGAAGGACATGGAAGCATTGGAAAGAGTGCAAAGGAGATTTACCAGGATGCTGCCTGGTTTGGGGGGGAGGTCTTATGAGGAAAGATTGAGGGAGTTAGGGCTTTTCTCTTTAGAGCGGAGGAGGATGAGAGGCGACTTAATAGAGGTTTATAAGATGATGAGGGGGATAGATAGAGTGGATGTTCAGAGACTATTTCCTCGGGTGGAGGTAGCTGTTACAAGGGGGCATAACTATAAGGTGCAAGGGGGGAGATATAGAAGGGATGTCCGAGGTAGATTCTTTACTCAGAGAGTGGTTGGGGTGTGGAATGGACTGCCTGCTGTGATAGTGGAGTCGGACACTTTAGGAACTTTCAAGCGGTTATTGGATAAGCACATGGAGCACACCAGAATGATAGGGAGTGGGATAGCTTGATCTTGGTTTCGGACAATGCTCGGCACAACATCGAGGGCCGAAGGGCCTGTACTGTGCTGTACTGTTCTATGTTCTATGTATTACTACTCCTGCAAATGAAGCTTCACAGCTCATCTTGCAGTTTGAGACTCCTGTTTTGTTATTTAATCTTGATTGGCCACCAATGACTTAATAACTTACAGTTATCCTGTATGTGATTGTATCTGCATCATCAGCACAATTTAAAAGAAAACACATTGCGCAACTCTAGGGTAATAACTCAATTTTCAGCTTCCAGTTCCTGTACAATGTTATTTTGCTGAAATATTTTAAGGTAAAATGTGGTTTTGTGCACATACTTCTAGCCACTGCGTGTTTCAGAAAGAATCACAATCTGATTCATATTTCATAATCTATTGATTTATTTTCAGGTAGCACCTGTGTTGTAAATCCTACGGACCTCTTTTGTTCTGTTCCCGGACGTCTGTCACTACTCAGCTCCACTTCCAAATATAAAGTGACCATTGCAGAAGTGAAAAGGCGCCTGTCACCACCAGAGTGTCTCAATGCTTCTCTTTTAGGAGGAATCTTACGAAGGTAAATCTTAATAGCAAACCACGATGTACATCAAGCTCATCACAAGGGAAATCCTACAACACACATGCACTGAACGGGCTTGTTGAGCTAAATAGCCTTTTCTCATCCCAAGCTTTCTTGTATTCAAGAGATTAAGATGTTTATTGAGAGACACTGTAAAGTGTACAGCTAAAACCTGAGGAACATTTTACTGTCTTAGGGACTAAGCAGTAAACTAGCTTGAATCCTGCCCACGTCGATGATACAGATGTTTCCTCTGTCTAATGGCTGTGAAAGACTTAAGTGAAATGTGGTTGGGTAGTCTCAACCCAATTTCTAGTGGGTGACAATTCACAGCGCAAAGCTGCCTTAAATCTGACACATATCATTAAGTTGTCAATCT
The DNA here is from genome assembly GCA_030390025.1 of Squalus acanthias. NCBI lineage: Eukaryota > Metazoa > Chordata > Chondrichthyes > Squaliformes > Squalidae > Squalus > Squalus acanthias. The sequence continues at coordinate 96,904,242 of CM059433.1, forward strand.
CTCTCAGAAAGGTCACAAAATAGCTGGGATTGGAAATGAAAATTCACACTGTTACAGTAGGGAGCATTCTTCGGAGGTTGAGATTATTGAGACATTATATTGTGATCTTGCTAAATCTGTTTAGCATTGTAAGTATCTTAGATATTCAAAATAGTTAACCACGTCCTGCAGATGAATGGTCATAATTTGGTCCTCCTTCAATTCCTCTTGTTCCAGACCATTTATTTTATTCAGAATTTCCCTTAGACAATTTCTAACTGCCTTTATGGATTGATCTAAATCAGCCAAATCTATTAACTAGACTATTAACTAGGAAGGTTCTGGTATTAAAAACAGTGGCTGCATCATTTATCAGACCCTATCGCGTTCTGATATGGTCCCCTTTAACCCCGTAACAAGAGGAATTGAAGGAGGACCAAATTATGACCATTCATCTGCAGGACGTGGTTAACTATTTTGAATATCTAAGATACTTACAATGCTAAACAGATTTAGCAAGATCACAATTGTTAAATCCATTACCATCTCCTGAGCCCTTGCGATATAATGGCTCTAATTCCGATTCCGCCAAAGTTGTGCTGGCTTTTTCCCAAAATCCTTTTATTAATTCCCGCACCATTCTCCCATATAACCGCGCTGTTTCTGGTTTGCACCAGTTTGGCAGTCCCACCTCGGTCAGATTTAATATCACCGGTACCACTTCATGATGCACATCATGGTAGAATATCATCCGAGTTGGGATTACCACTCACCCATTTGTCAGCCCCGGAGTGTGTAACCCGGGTTTCCTGTTGTTCTTCCCGCGATTGTGTTTTATTCGTAGGGGGGGGAAGTTTAGTACGGACTTTCAATTCCACCATGTGTATTATTCCGTTTTCACATTCCTGCACATGATAATGTGTGCAACCCTTCGAACCCCTGCACGGCCTTCCCTCCCTGTCCACGGACCATTGGTAGGGACTGTCATCTATTCCATACACTTGGATACTTTTCCTGCCTATCCAGTGGACGGGAGCTCCACAAAGCGGCTCTGTGGGTACAGAACTATGGTTTGATGGCATCCCCGAAGTTGTTTATGCATCCATAGATTCCCTCACGCTCCTGCCACCACCGTGGCCAACATAACAGAGTGTCTCCCGCTGCTTGGGATTGAGTCAGGCTTCCTACATTCCCCCGAGGGTTCCCTATCTGATAATGCCTTGAATGGTCACCTGGTTCTGCTTGTAAAAACCACACCCTTGGCCCGGTGGGGTGATCTTTGCATTTTATACATACCCTCCCTACCTTCCTGGACCTCATAGAAACATAGAAACATAGAAGATAGGAGCAGGAGTAGGCCATTCGGCCCCTCGAGCCTGCTCCGCCATTCAATGTGATCATGGCTGATCATCCAAGTTCAGTACCCTGTCCCTGCTTTCTCCCCATATCCCTTGATCCCCTTAGCCTTAAGAAATATATCTAACTCCTTCTTGAATATATTTAATGAATTGGCCTCAACTGCCTTCTATGGTAGAGAATTCATGAGTGGTAACCCATACTGTCCCTGAACACGCGGTTTCGCAATCACCCTTAATGTACTGGAGGGTAATGTTTCGAGTGGCGTCTCCGGGGTGGTGTCTCTGGGGCAACTGTAATCAAACTATTATCTGGAAAATAGTTAGTGTTGGTCCAGTATGCCGAATAGGCTGACATGGAAACTTCGAGATAGAACAGAATCCCGATCATTGGCCAGAATAATTCCTTCATTTTATACAGTTCAGGCTCTCAATACTGATTTTTTTTTAAAAACAAAACAAAACGGGACTTCCTACTTTTCTTTTGCTGTCTCGGGCAATTTTTGACTCCTACCACTGACGATACTTCAAGGGTGCCATTTTATTTCTTTTACTACATCGTGGGGTAGGAGGGGTCTGTTGGACTCGTCTGTGGACAGGAGGTGGTTCCGGACCTGGGGTGAGGAGGTTTCTACAGCTCCCATGTCCTGTCCACCTTCATTTGAATCATACTGTACCTGTGGAGACGCCACTTCAGGCAAGGGCCTCATTGGGTGGGAGTGTCCCATTAGGCACCCCTTCATCATCCCATTGGAGCGGATGATTCAGTCTCACCATGCTCATGATCGTGGCTTGCTGTCTTCTTGACCTGCTTGTGGGCTGAAAAAGCTTCATCTGGTTAATGTGAAACCATTTGATTTTCTTAGGTAACTGAACCGGGTATACCATGGGACAAGCTTTGTCAACAATGTTATATGGCCCCTTGTAGAGGGGTTCGAAAACTCCCAGCCTCGCATAGTTTCGTACCATTACCTGGCTCTCTACTTCCCACTCCTGGGGTTTACTCAGAGTCAGGTGTAGTCGATTACGTTGGTGTGCCTTCCCAATGTTGTGGGCGGCCCTCAAGTTCAGTTCTTTCAAAATTCCCCACAGGTCATTCAGGAATTTGGCCCGAGTGACTTCTTTCATTTGTTTACTAGTCAGAGTGGGGACCAACAGGTGTGTGGGGGTTTGCATGGGTCTCCCTGTTACCAATTCATGAGGGGAGTGACCCGTTCCTTTGGATTTGTTTCTACATATTCCCATAAGGATTAGGGGAAGTACCTCATCCCACTTAGTGTGCTGTTTGTTTAATTCCTTTTGCAGGGCCAACTTCAATGTACAGTTCATTCTTTTCACAATCCCTGATGACTGCGGGTTGTGGGTCACATGCCATTTCCCTTCAATTCCAAGCAATTTCAGAGTGGCCTGCATTACCTGACCTGTAAAACGACTTCCCTGGCCTGACTCTACCACAGCTGGAGAACACCTCTCTAACTAGGGTCTTGGCCATCCATGAGGCTGTGGCCGACTTGCACGGGAAGACTTCTACCCACCTGGTAATCTTGCACCATCAACACTCATCAGGCCCCCTGCTTAAAAGAAAAAACAGATAATCCATTGTGGTTTGCCTATGAACCAAATGGGTTAATTTGTCAATTCCTGATTCCCTTCTGTCACTGTGGGAAAATATTCACTTAAAATTAAGAAACTTAAATTTAATAATGTTCAATATCTTTAAATTTCATTCAGTTGCTATGTGGTGAATTAAAAGAAATCCAGCTGTCAGCAGAAAGGATTAACTCCTTTGCAGGTTTGTAAGAAGGCGGAGCAAATTGTCAGACGCACGCAATTGCATCACTTCACCTAAATCTTAAAAAAACTTTCCCGATCGAAAAAGACAGTTTGGTTTTCACAATTTCATAGTTTAGTTAACATTTTCAAAAGAAGACAAACCCAGCTACCATCAATCAATGTCAACTTGTGTCACACAGCTTCTTGCAGCTTTCAGGTAAATTTAAAACAAAATCTTTGTGCCTTTAAAATTGTGTTACTACTGCAAACATTTTGAAAAACAACTCCACACACAATAATAGCATTTCTATTTTTTATCCTGGTCACTCACACTTGAAATTGGTCAGAAATTTAAAAAAAAACAATTGTTGATGTGATTGCCTCATGTCCGGAACTAGAGGCTTTCACACAATTTACACCAACCAGAATTTCACCGTGGCCACAATAAAAGTCTGGTTTAAACAGGTTAATTAACCTTAATAACTCTAATTCAATTCAAACCAATATCTCAAACTAGCCAGTACCACTTGAAAAAGAAACATAAAAGTTTTTTTCAGACATCACTACACTAAAAGTAGAGAAGGGGCAGAACTTTTCCTTTTCTCCTTTCATTTTTTCACCATAGGTTACTTGTGAAAAACTGAGAAAGTGGGCACCTCGGACTTGCAGTAACCAAATTAAGAAGACAATGCTTTGTAAACGTTCAAATTGAGTTAAAATAAAATCAATCCAATTAAAACAAGATAATTTCAAAAAGTCCAAATTAATTTCTACCAGACATGATTAGAAACCATAGCAACTGTAACTTCAAGGCTGAAGCTTATCTATTGTAAAGCAAACTGCTTCTGATTTACACTTTGCTGTACAAGCCATCCCAGTCAAAATATATCCACAGCAGTGTCTTTAACTTAAACTGCAAATCACAAAGTTTCTCCCACTGCCAGATGCACAATCTTAAATTGAAATGAACATATTTAACACATCCACACTTTAACACACACTTTCACACAAACTGAAATTCCAGCATCCTTTAAGGTTCCTTTCACTCAGCAAATCTTGTGTTTTATTTGTCTCGGCACAGTCGGTAAAACTTTAAGGGGGAAAAATTCGGTTGGTTAGCGCCTCCCGTTAGCACCCCCAGAGGCGCTAACGGGACGCTAGGAACTTAGCGCCCGAACGCGATGATTTTAGCGTCGCTTGCGAAATTGACCAGTCCTTTTGCGGTGGCACTAAACACTACCGCCACGATCTCCTGCGCCCGCAGGTCGTGACGTCAGTCGAGCGTGCAACGCCCCGGACTGGATATTGAGTCACGCCCCCTGCCTTAGCACCTGCCGCTAGGAATGACAGGTAGAGGGGAACGTTTTCAAGTCGGGAAGGGGCTGGGGGAGCGCTATTTAAAGGCGGGCACTGCCTGCCTTTTCTTGTCAGCAAAATTTTTGGTACACACAGGTTGAGAGGGAGAGAGATGTCTGGAGAGATTTAACACTGTCCTAAGGAGTTTTGGTCCTCAGCACCACTTTTGAGCTTCCTAAGTGCTGAGCTCTTTCCCTGGGCCTATCCATTATTGCTTCCAACACAATTGCTTTAGAGGTCTCTCCAGGCCGAGATTCAAGGCTGCAATGAGCAGGGTGTGGCTGGCTAGTAAGATGGCCCCTCCCCTTTAAGAACTGGATGGCGCCAGTCTGTCTGGCTTCCATGGTAACTGACATCGCCTGAGCTTCGGTAGCTTTCTGAGGTAACGCCTCGCTCCCCAACGTTTGCACCTTAAGAGAGGTGTGTAGCGCCTGATTTAACGCTCAAATCACTTCCAGGAGCGATAGAGGTGAATTTTGCAGTCGGAGACGATAATTAGTGTCGGGCGCTAAACTTTGCGCCTGGCCGATATTAGCGCCCCAAAAAGGGCAATACCCAATTTTTCCTCCTAAGTTTCCTTTTTTCCTTCTTTTAAATTGTCATCTCAGCACCTTTCCCTGGCTCTCCAAATCCCTGTTGTTTTCCTTCCTTTGCTGAGTTTTCAGATTGGTTAGCCTGCAATTTAGATCTTTTTTCCTCTTTATCTCCCACTCCTTAATTCGCTTATTACATTCAGTGTGGTCCCCACGAGCACTCCGTTCCTCTAGAGCCTGTTTCTGGGTGACCCTAAATGCAACCTTCAGGTCCTCATTGACCTTTTCTGCCTGCTCTGACCGATGTCTCTGTTTGGATCGTTCTTTTGACAAGGCATCGCACTGATTCTGATTATTTATACATTGGCTCTCGAGTTGTTGTTCTTTATTATACCACCTCTCCTCCTGTTCTAACTTTTCCTCGAGCCTGTTTCTATGTTCCCTTTCTTCTTCTGTTTCTTTCCTTAACTTGATCTTTACCCTTTCATCAGATTTAACCTACCTCTGATAGGCCAATAAACAAATGGATTTCCTTAACCTTTGCTGACACATGGACCCTTGGGTCCACTGTTCAGCCTCCAATACAGGATCATCACTGTCTATAATGATCCGTACCCACCCCTCCCTGACAGCTAACTTCCCCGTCACATATTTCATGACTAACTCATCCATCGTCTTTGCCATTGTTTGTTCCAAAAGAGTCCCTGTTCGGGCGCCAATTATCTGTAAGACGTTCTGATTGCCTGACAGTTTATAGAGTTCAGACCTGTGGAACAGACAACACAAAACCCAATCTGTGAAACGTCTTTTACTTAAAAATCAACAAGAAGTTACAAGTAATTACCAGAATACAAACTGTACTCAATTCATGTACTTATTACAAGCAAGCATCTAAAATCATTTACTTGAAACAAAACCACATACATACTATTCACCAGATGAGAGGTCAATTCAACGATGACTAGATGTATGACTAACTTTAACTGGCAACTGACCAGGTCACCATCGACTATAGCCCCGAATCTCAGTGTCCAATAACACTTATACCCCAAAACTTGGCAACTCGCCCACAGCATTCATGTTTCAAACTGTGGATAATGTTGTTTTCCTCTCTCTCTCTCTCTCTATCTGTTTTGACGCTTAGTTAACCAAGGTCAGACTCCAAGGACTGGAGAGAGTCATTGTTTTTCACATCTGCAGGGTTGTTGACTCACAGTTCTCACATAATTTTCAAGATCTTATCTTTTGAAGGAAAAATACCAGCACATCACTTATTTTGCAAATGTTTTTAGCCAAGCAGTCTTTTGCCCTCAAAGCTTGTCGGTACATTTGGTCACTTTTAGATTCAGTCAAGTTTACCATGACAGTGTTACAATATCAACATTGGGTGGAAATGAGAAAATATTAATTTTCTCAATTTGAACATCCCTCACTTTGATCAGCATAAACATGAAGTAAAACATGAAAGTGGGATAATATGTGTAGTGGAAGGCTAGTCTCGCACTCCAAGTCCCCTTTTTTTACATTCTAATAGAACTGTTGTGATATTCCATTGCCATGCATCTTGAGTTTGATACTTAAGCCAGATTGAAATGCCCAGATAGATTCTGCACATGTAGTTTCTCTGTTAATGAGGGAATAAGGAACAGCACGTGTTACATATGTAATTGTGAGATGTGAGCAAGTGTTATAGCAAGCAGCTACTGCACTTTGTATGTGAAGCCACTGTGAGAATTCTTGGGTGTTCCTTCAGGTTTTGCTTATTACGTAAAAGAGCTCTCAAAGGAGTATTTTATATTGGTCTTCTTTTAATCCGGTTCCAGGAGCTTGGTGTCTGTATGGCAGCTCCAGGCATATATATTGTTAAATCTGGAATCTGTAGACTGGTGGAAGAATGATAAGGGTAGATTTTCATCTTTACTGCTTGGATGTAAAGCATTACCAAGACAGAATGCAGAGAGGTAAATCAGGCGTTTGGAATCGGGTGGGCTCCATTACGGGTATGCAATCTTCCCCACCTATTTTTTATCTCTGTACTCCATCCAAATGATGCTTTATGCAAGGTGTAAAGATGAAAATTTATCCTGCAGATTCAGGTCTGGAAAAATGCATTAACAGCATAACTGCTGGGAACCAGCTCACAGATGCCAAGCTCCCTTAATTTGATGGAAAAGCAGACCAACATATAATGGCTAGAATTTGTTTGGAGCAACTACTTGAACAATATTAATAAAATGCTTGAAAATGCAGATAAAATAGAAAAACTGTCAAAGTATGACATGTAGAAACAATCGGGTACTACAAGTTCATTGCCTTGATCATCCCACTGAACAGATAGGTTATAAAAAGAAATGAATTTCAGTGTAGAAGCACAAGTATTTTATTTTTCATTTAGCTTGTCACCCATTTTATTTTCTTCTCCACCCACCCACCCCCCCTACTTGTGCCAGGGGCTGCTGCTTCAACACAATCTACCTTTGCTGTGAGACAAGTCAAATAGGTTGAGTCGATCTATAGGAGACTGTCAGTTCCCACAGTGCTGGCTAAGGAATCTGCCTTGAAACAGCAGCCTCAGCTTGTTCCTACAAACCAGTAACTTGTTCCATTAGGATGTATTTGCAAGCATACAACATTTGAACACGTGTTCCATTTAACCGGGGGCGATTTAGTAAACATACATTCTATCTGATTTGGATATACCCTGGACTGGTATTTGACTGTATTTAGGACATATATTTCAGTAAATTATTTTAAGGGAAACCTTATTATAAAATAATACATGAGAACTATATGAATCACTCAAATTCTAAATCAGCATATTAATAAAATAGTTAAGTAATCCTTAGTTGCCATCGATTTAAAAGAAAACTTGGTCCCCCATTTTTCCTACTTTTTCCCTTTAACTGCTCTCACATTCTCACAGAATCCTTCAGTTGGGAGGGCAGGTGAATGAACTTGTGTGGACAGATGATTCATCATCAGGTTTTGTAGGAACAATATTTTTCAGTACTGGTACCTTCATAGACTCACATTTTTAATTGCAATGTCTACAGTGTCGATGACTCCCCATTCAATCTTCAAGGCCCAAAATGCTCCTTGAGAGTTTACCCCTGTATTAAATTGATACAAGAATGAACATAGAAACATAGAAGATAGGAGCAGGAGTAGGCCATTCGGCCCCTCGAGCCTGCTCCGCCATTCAATGCGATCATGGCTGATCATCCAAATTCAGTACCCTGTCCCTGCTTTCTCCCCATATCCCTTAGTCCCTTTAGCCTTAAGAAATATATCTAACTCCTTCTTGAATATATTTAGTGAATTTGCCTCAACTGCCTTCTGTGGTAGAGAATTCCAGAGGTTCACCACTCTCTGGGTGAAGAAATTCCTCCTCATCTCAGTCCTAAATGGCTTACACCTTATCCTTAGACTGTGACCTCTGGTTCTGGACTCCCCGCCATCGGGAACATCCTTCCTGCATCTAGTCTGTCTAGTCCTGTTAGAATTTTATAAGTTCCAATGAGATCCCCTCTCATTCTTCTAAACTCTAGCGAATATAAGCCTAATCGACCCAATCTCTCTTCATACGTCATTCCTGCCATCCCAGGTATCAGTCTGGTGAAGCTTTGCTGCACTCCCTCCATGGCAAGAACATCCTTTCTCAGATAAGGTGACCAAAACTGCACACAATACTCAAGGTGTGGTCTCACCAAGTCCCTGTACAACTGCAGCAGGACAACCTTGCTCCTGTACTCGAATCCTCTCGCTATGAAGGCCAACATACCATTTGCCTTCTTAACCGCCTGCTGCACCTGCATGCTTACCTTCAGCAACTGGTGCACAAGGACACCCAGGTCTCGTTGCACTTCCACTTTACCCAATCTATTGCCATTCAGATAATAATCTGTCTTCCTGTTTTTGCCACCAAAGTGGATAACCTCGCATTTATCCACATTATACTGCATCTGCCATGCATCTGCCCAATCACCCGACCTGTCCAAATCATACTGGAGTTTCTCTGCATCCTCCTCACAGCACACATGCCCACCCAGCTTTGTGTCATCTGCAAACTTGGAGATATTACATCTAGTTCCCTCGTCTAGATCATTAATATATATTGTGAATAACTGGGGTCCTAGCACCGATCCCTGCGGTACCCCACTAGTCACTGCCTGCCACTCAGAAAAAGACCCGTTTATTCCAACTCTTTGCTTCCTGTCTGCCAACCAGTTCTCTATCCAAGTCAGTACCTTACACCCAATCCCATGTGCTTTAACTTTGCACGTCAATCTCTTATGCGGGATCTTATCAAAAGCCTTCTGAAAGTCCAAATACACCACATCCACTGGTTCTCCCTTATCTATTCTACCAGTTACATCCTCAAAAAATTCCAGTAGATTAGTCAAGCATGATTTACCTTTTGTAAATCCATGTTGATTTTGTCCGATCCTGTCACTGTTTTCCAAGTGCTCTGCTATTACATCTTTTATAATGGACTCTAGCATTTTCCCCACTACCGATGTCAGGCTTACCGGTCTATAATTCCCCGTTTTCTCTCTACCACCTTTTTTAAATAGTGGGGTTACATTAGCTACCCTCCAATCCATGGGAACTGTTCCAGAGTCTATAGAATTTTGGAAGATGACCAGCAATGCATCTACTATTTCTAGGGCCACTTCCTTAAGTACCCTAGGATGTAGATTATCAGGCGCTGGGGATTTATCGGCCTTCAATCCCGTCAATTTCCCTAACACCATTTCCCTACAAATACTGATTTAATTCAATTCCTCCCTTTCATTAGACCCTATGTTCCCCGACATCTCTGGGAGGTTATTTGGGTCCTCCTTTGTGAAGACAGAACCAAAGTATGTATTTAATTGGGCTGCCGTTTCTTTGTTCTCCATTATAAATTCCCCTGATTCTGACTGCAAGGGACCTACGCTTGACTTCACCAATCTTTTTCTCTTCACATATCTATAGAAGCTTTTACAGTCAGTTTTTATGTTCCCTGCAAGCTAACTCTCATATTCTATTTCCCCCCTCTTAATTAATCCCTTTGTCCTCCTTTGCTGAATCCTAAACTGCTCCCAATCCTCAGGTTTGCTGCTTTTTCTGGCCAATTTATATATCCTCTCCTTGGATCTTATGCTATCCCTAATTTCCCTTGTTAGCCATGGTTGAGTCACCTTTTTTGTTTTATTTTTATGCCAAACAGGGATGAACAAATTCTGTAGTTCATCCATGTGATCTTTAAATGTTTGCCATTGCCTATCCACCGTCAACCCTTTAAGTAACGCTCCCCAATCCATCCTAGCCAACTCACACCTCATACCATCGTAGTTTCCTTTATTTAAATTCAGGACCGCAGTCTCTGAGTCAACTACTTCACTCTCCATCTTAATGAAGAATTCTATCATATTATGATCGCTCCTCCCCAAGGGGCCTCGAACAAAATTGCTAATTAATCCTTTCTCATTACATGAACAACAGTTCATTCCCTCTTAAATGGGCAATTGCTAAGATGTGCTTTCTGTGATCTTTTATCTTTTGGAATCAGTAGTATTTATGCTAAAATATGGTAACTTCACCTTTATTGTTTATTTAAATTTGTCTTTGCATAAGGTGGACTCATCTTACAGTAGTTTTTATTCTCACAGCTATCTGTTGAAAATGCTGCAGAATAGCACTGATTCCAGGAAAATGGCACTGCTTGAAGTTTGAAAAAAAGTCAGACAAAAAGATTAAAGCCTTCACATCAGAAAATCTATCCCTTTAAGGGACAAGTAAAATCTGACCTGTTTGTTCATCCTTAAAATGAACCTTGTCTTTTAGAAAAAAATGATAAAAAATCAACTTGTACTTGCCAGTAGCAGTTTATTTTTGACTTTGTGGGGATCAAATAGCTTCCAGCTCTGAACACTGTAAACCTAACTGGCTCTTCAGACTTTGGACCTTGGATCTGAATCGAGACCTCTGCTGCATACAATTTATTTTTTCTCTGAGAACAAGTTATTGAAGAGTAATTTAACTTTAAAATTGTTAATCAGTTAGCTGCATTGGAAGCCTAAAATACTCAAAAGCACATATTTTTAAGAAAAAGTTTTGTTGGAAATCTTTCTTGTCCCAAAGAAGAATTGATTGTGTCTCCCACAAATTAAATAACAGCTTAAGCAAGATGAATAGGACATAAATTGGAAAAAAAATTATACCAATAACCAATAATTGATAGCTCTATTGTATATATTGAGACCTTTATTGAGTCTTTACCACTGCGCTATATATTTTGTTTCTGTAAAATATTTCCTTGTAGTAAACAATTCAAATAGATGCATGGAGGTCAGTTTTAACACTTGGGTGGGAACATGGCCTAGTGAGCGGCCGGCCCAGTTGGGAGCGGCAGTGCGGAGGCCCAACACATTTTAACGGCCGGACCTCATTAATATTCTGCAGACAAACTCCTGCCTGAACCCGGTGGGAATCTCGAGGAGGCAGCGGGTGGGACGGGATGTCGGGTGGCAGGAGGCTGCTGCCGGAAACCCGGGGGAATGGTTCCCGGCATAAGGTAAGTCGTCGGGGGAAGGGGTTCAGAGGCAATCGCAGCTGGGGGAAGGGGAGGGAAGCCTTGGGTAGAGGAGCATGCTTCTCCTCCTGGCCCACAAGGAAACTACAACATTTTTTAAAAACACATCTTGCTGGACCTCTTCTAGGCCAGCCCCTGCCCCTAGTGTGTTTGGCATGGCGGGAAGCAACAAGGGCTTCCCCATGCAGACTTGGGGTTAATATAGCAGTCAGGTACCAATAACGTCATCAGGGTTTGAGCATATTTAAACAAGGACCCCGCCGGCTTCAGGCGGGTGTCCTTGGCGCCTGCAATTTAAAATGACAGTCAGCAGGTTTGAGGCGGGCGTCAGTGGGTAACTGTCCCCCGTTTTAACTGTCCCCCGCCCGGTTTCTGCCTGGCGGCGGTGGGTTAAAATTCCCCCTATTATGTCAGTTCTGCTTAAAACATTGCCTTTTGTTCCTCCTTTGCCAGTTCCACGACAGGCAATAGGACAGCTAGGCACCTCTACGTGCTATTTTACACACATTGTGATGTTGCCCTCTCCACCCACCACCGCCCCCCCCCCCCTGCCCCCACTTCCACTCTGCATAGATGCAGGAATGATGCACCTGACATTATTTCTGTGCTAGGCCTGGCACAGAAATCACAGCATATGGCATATTTTGTAATGAATGAATTAACACGCTTCAGAATAATGTTTTAGAGTGATTTATCTCCACATATCAGTTTTGAATCCAATATCAGCAGTAGCCAAGGTAACTATAGACTGGTTAGTCAAATGTCAGCTTTGGGCAAACTCTTACAATCCATAATTTGAGATAAAATTAGTAAGCATTTAGGAATACATAGGCTAATCAAGGACAGCCAGCATAGATTTGTTAAAGGCAAGTCATGTTCGAGGAATTCAATAGAGTTTTGTGACGAGATGACCAGTTGGATAGATCACAGCCATGCTGTAGATGTACTGTATATGGATTTTCAAAAGGTGATCGATAAAGTGTCTCACAAGAGACTTGTTAGAAAAATTCAGGTGTATGGTATAACAGGCAATGTAGCAGCAAGGATAGAAAGTTGGTTGATGAACAGGAAACAAAGAGTTACAGTACATTGGTGTTGTATAAATTAGAGGTGAGTTGGAATTGGTGTACCCCAGATGTCGATGCTGGATTAATCTATGTTCTCAGTATATATAGATGATTTGACTTTGATTTAGGGAACACAATTGCAAAATTTGCCAATGACCCAAAAGTAAGAGGTATGGCAAACAGTCAGGAGAACTGTATAAGACTTCAGGAAGACAGATTAGCAGAATGATCAGAAAGATGAAATTTAATATGGATAACTGTGAGGTAATACATTTTTTGAGAAAAGAAACAAGGGAATATACGTGTGAATAGAAATACACTGAAGCCTGTGAATGAACAGAGCGACCTCGGGGTTCAAATATATAATTCTCTGAAAGCGCGAGTGCAGGTAGAAAAAGCCATGAGAAAGGCTAATAGAATTTGGGGTTTTATAAATAGATGCACAGGATATAAGAGTAAAGTGATAATGGGGTAGAATTTCTTTCCTGATCTCCCACTGTAACTTCGGCAGAAACGGTTTACAGCCGTTTACACCATTTCTCCAGGATTTCCACCGATCTTGCACCAAAGTTATGGCAAGAGATCGAGAGAACACCTGTGAAAATTCTACCCAAATTTATGCAAACCATTATCTAGACCACGGTTAGAGTTCTGTGTTCAGAAATAAAATTCCTCTACTCTGCCCAATAATGTGTCTTAGCTCCAAACTCAGAAGAGTCCCCCTGCAGCAGTGTGATATTTTTCCATTTCCTACACCAGCTATTGTCAACCTTATTGTCAACTGAATCACTGGTAGCATTTTCAAGTCAAAAGATTTTCAGTACATAATCTAGGCTGATACTTCAATACAGTACTGAGGGAGATGCTTTCTTTCAAGTGAAACATTTAACCAAGTCTGTGTCTAACTTTGCACTTGGACACAAAAGATGCCATGCCACTATTTGAAGGAGAGCAGGGGAGTTTTTTTAAATTATTATTTATTCACGGGATATGGGCATCGCTGGAAAGGGCAGCATTTATTGCCCATCCCTAATTGCCCTTGAGAAGGTGGTGGTGAGCCGCCTTCTTGAACCGCTGCAGTCCATGTGGTGAAGGTACTCCCACAGTGCTGTTAAGTAGGGAGCTCCAGGATTTTGACCCAGCGACGATGAAGGAATGACGATATATTCCCCCCATGTCCTGACCAATATTTATCCCTCAACCAACACCAACAAAAACAGATTCACTGGTCATTTCGTTCATTGCTGTTTGTGGATTACTGTGCATAAATTGCCTGCCATGTTTGCCTACCTAACAACAGCGACTATGCTTCAAAAGTAATGTATTTGTTGTGAAGCAGTTTGGGAAGTTCTGAGGATATGAAAGGTGCTTCCTTCTTTCTAATTAGGGACAGATGCATGCTGAGGTACCATACTCACTACGAACTGGATTGAAACTGACAAAATTCATTTCAAATAAGACCCCTGTAGCCAGCAGACAGAGGAGACTTTGATCCCATTAGTCTGGGCTGAATGTGAAGCCAGGTCCCAGAGGTGAAAGGCCAGTTCTTCCCCCATGGTCTTGTTATTCAAACTGCTGTAATGTCAGTATTAATAAAGAGAATCCTTGGGAGCTTTTCCTTGAGCTGGGTTTACTATTTTCACACGGCTTAAACCTGAACCTGAACATGCTGTTTACTAGAGCATCTCAAGGCAGACTGATATTGGATAAAGGCGGTGATTTTAACTTTGGCCGGTGGTGAAACACATGGTAGTGGATTGGCTGTGTGTTATACAACCAACCTGATTTTCCTTTCCATTGACTCCAAAATCAGGCGGGTTGCATAAAGGCCGGCCAATCAGCTACTGCCCATTTTCCGTCATCGCCAAATATTAAACTCAGCTCTAGAGCCATTACTGTACCATCCTAGGTTGGACAGGAAAAAAATTGGCTAGTTGAACATTGTAACGCATATCTTGGCTAGAATTCAAGGATTAGTATATCTGTGTTGGTGCTCTTTACTCAGTGGAGCTGGTTTTCATTGTGAATGACACTAACACTGAATAATATTAATATCTACAGAGCAAAATCTAAGAATGGGGGACGGTGTTTACGAGAGAAGTTGGACAGGTTGGGACTGAACCTACCAGCTGGCAGACGGAAAGCAGCCAACGTCACCTTGCTAACCTCACTGGTTGAAGGTAAGGGCAACATTCAGAAAGGACCAGTGCCAATGAATTATTGATGTCCAACATAAACTGTGCTTTACATTTTGAAGTGTTTACTAAGGCATATTTTAGGCCATATTGGAATGGATAAAGTTCATAACAAATGTTTCAATGGAGTTCAGGAAGCACCCCAATATATCGCAAGTTACAAAGTCACAAGTGAGTTTTAAATGTTCAGCTTCACCAGTATAAATATACATCTGATGCATCTCTTACATAAAGTAGTGATAAATTCATATTTTGAAATATACTTTGAGAGAAAATCAACCATGTGACAAACACAGGCTAATCAGATCATGGGAAAAATTGCTTAACACATTTTTAGTCAATAAAGGCTTCCTAATCCCCTCCCTTCATTTTACTCATTCTTCTCAGCCTCCCTCCCAGGCCTGTCCCAAGTTCTTCAGCACTGCTTCCATGAGGATAAATCTCATGCACCAACTCTGCTATGCTATTTCCCTCTCGTTGAGATCCACTCCCAGTGCTCCAACTCTGTTTTCATCAATCCTTGCAGTAGTTTTAGGAACAGTCCATTTCCTACCACTCTCCATGGCTAAATATATATACAAGAAAAACAAGTCTAAGCTAAATAAACATTCTGGATAATGGATAATAGGCCAATTAGAATGGGTATAAAACAGGGAAAACAAACCATTCAAACTTACAAGGGAAAATATAGAGAACTCTGCGAGGAATATAGGAACCTGCAAAAGCATGTTAAAATCAACATTAAAAGTACACAAAAGGCCTTATAGATAAGTATAACTAAAGATGTTGGCCCCGAATTTCAGCTCCAAAATTATCATGATGGGGATGGAAATTTGGACGGTACCCAGTTATATCATGTTACCATCCCTTTTTTCCACCTGTCAAAATTTATGCTGCAACTGGGGTAATTGCAAAATACCCTGGCCCACATATGGGCAGGATGTATTACAATGACATGCAAATAAGGGAAGTATGTCATGCAACATATTGCCTGTCATTTGTGCCATAGCAACGCTGGATGAAGGGACGTCAGTACATCCCTGGCATCCAGCATTTCTAAGGGTCTTGGCAGGATTTAAAATTGAAAAAGGCTAGTTTTGCCCTGTAAATGTTCCCTGGTACCATTGGGGCTCGCTTACGCTGTGGCAAGTTACCTTTGCTCCCCACCCAACTAAATCAAGCATTCCAGTGGCATCTTAAAGGGTAGTAGTGCCCACCTAAGGTATTTAAATGCTCTGATAACAGAAAATGTCTGGGCTCAAGGGCACAAATGGATGGGCAGAATTCTTGCCTTGCTGCACTTCTGGAGCAGGAACACAGAAAATTCAGTACAGTTAAGCACAATATCCAGTAGCAGAATAGTCATTGTCTACTTACAGAGAATGTTAAAACTTTCAAGAATAAAAATGACAGTGAAATTAAGGGAGATAAGATAGTTGAAATAGTGAATGAATATTTGCTTGCAGTATTAACTACAGGTCATACTAACTTGCTTTCCATTTTTTGAGATACATCTAGTATCCTAAAGGATTTTGAAATCGGTGTACCGGAGCAAAAATATTTAAGTGGTTTACAACACAGTTGGTTGATGTGGTGGGAGAGTTAGGGTACCAGAAATTGATAGCTTTGATAGGCTAAATAGTCCTTTCTCACCCTGACTTTTCTTAAATTCTCATTGTCTTCCAAAGGAATCTGAAATATATGTTAAAACTTACCTGAGATCTTCTGCCATACTGAGTCCACTGAATATTCACCATCATCACAAGCAATCTCCTGCTTTACGCTGGAAGTGGCCAGTCTGTGATTAATTAATGGTGACATAATTGAGTTAAGTCAAGCAAAAGGCAATTTCCTCCTACAAACACACCAAAAAACAAACATTTATTCCTGTTTCCACTTATTAAAAAGAACAGGCCGGCTGTTTGACATCATCAACTTGTCCCAATCTGAAATTGCCCCATCCTATCTGATCTCAGAAGCCTAACTGGGGCAAGTCTGATTAATACTTAAAAGGGAGGTTTCCTGGGAGTGGCAGGTACTATAGGTTTTTGAGAACTGAGTGGAACAGTGGGTAAGTACACTATCATTTCACTTCTGGGTTCAAATCCAATGACAGGATGAAAGCCTTCTCTCTCTACTGGCTGTAAAGGTACTCTATAAAATGAATTTGGGCACTTCCTAGGAAAATATGGGTCCTTGACAAAAAAAACCTCTTCCATAGATTTTGCTGTTTTCAATCCTTAAGCTTCCAGCAGCCTCAGGGACTTCTGGGCTCCCTCCTTTGTTTCAAGTTTTCAGTTGACACAAAATGACAAGTGTGCAAACTCCAATATTACAGTAATAAAATTATTCCTCTGTCAGAAATAGCTTTATTGTTGTGTTATTAATATCATAAAACTAAAATATACTATTTTTAGCCATTTTAAATTAAAAAGTTTAAAAAACTTAAGGGCCGATTTTAACCTTGTACGTTCTCTGAAACCAAGCAGGCAAGCACTTAAAATCGCCAGTGATAATTATCGGCTGAAATCTCACACCAATCCCACATCTACCAATTTTAATCTGCTTTTCTAAGCAGGCAAGAGGGACATCTGCCAGAAACCGGCAGGGTCCTACTTTAAATATGTAGATGACGTCATTGAGGCCCAACTACTATTCTAACTGTGGGGCTGAGTAGGGATGGGGTTACGGCTTAAATAAAAGCAGAAAATGCTGGGAATACTCAGCAGGTCAGGCCATATCTGTAAAGAGAGAAACAGAGTTAACGGCCGCGATTTTATCGGCACTGAGAGGGCGGGTTTGGAGGCGGGTCAAAGGTTAAAATCGTTTTGATTGATGGCGGGTTGCGATCCCACCGTCAACCCGCCTCCAAACAATTTTCCCAAGTGTCAGGTCCCCGATTTGCGCATGGACACGACATAGGATTAAAGCCAATTACCTGCCTATTAACAGGTCGTTGATAGTAGTTGACAGGCTATTTTTAAATTTTGCCGCTTCTGCCTTGGGTTTCCTGACGTCCGGACACCATGCCAGGTAAGTGTGGCGTGTTGTGAGTCTGCTGTAATGTTTCTGGATTGATGACAGCTGCAGAAGTAGTGTGAAGAATCCAATGGTGCACTGGTGAGTCTCAGAGGAAAGAAAATGTTGGGAAATTCATTTTAATGCATTTATACATCTCTTTAGGTAACAAGTTTTGAAATCCATGTCCAGTACCACCTCATTGGGAGAACCTCATTCACTAGTGACAGATCACTTCTGTCACCTCACCTGCAGCTACCATCTATTCCAGCCTATGGAGGGAGTCATTGGAGAGCCTGGGTGCAAGAGATCACCTTTGTACAGTGATTGTCAGTGTTTGCAGCACCTCAAGGCTGTCAAACACTAAGAAATCAGCTGTCAAATAAAATTGTGCATGGTCCCTTTAAGAAAAAGGGTGGGCTTAACAAGGTCAATCAACGTAAAATCACGTCTGTAGACCAGATGCAGTTGCGGGTGGGACTGGAAGCTGAAAACAACCTGACCCGCACCCAACCCGCCTGCAATGAAAAAATCGCGGCCATCGTTTCAGGTTGATGACCCTTCATCAGAACTGGAAAAAGTTAGAGATGTAACAGATATTTAAGCAAGTGTAGGGGCAGGGAAAGGGTGGGGAGAGGAAAGAACAAAAGGGAAGGTCTGTGATAGGGTGGAAGGCAGGCAAGATTAAAAGACAAATGGGAGATGGTGCGAGTTAAGAAACAAAAGACGACTCTAGATGAGGTGTAAATGACAATGGCAGAATCATCAACAGCTGCCATGTGAGAGAAAGAAAGAAAAAAAATGAAAAAAAATAGGGTCCAAGGTTATGGTCTGAATTTGTTGAACTCGATGTTGAGTCCAGAAGGCTGTAAATTGCCTCACGAAAGATGAGGTGCTGTTCCTCGAGCTTACGTTGAGCTTCGTTGGAACAGTGTAAGAGGCTGAGGATGGAGAGGTCAGAGTGGGAGTGGAGCAGAGAATTAAAGTGACAGGTGACCGGAAGCTCGGGGTCATGCTTACGGACTGAATGGAGGTGTTCCGCAAAGCGGTCACCCAATCTGCGTTTGGTCTCCCCAATGTAGAGGAGACCACATTGTGAGCAGCGAATACAGTATACTAAATTGCAAGAAGTACAAGTAAATTGTTGTTTCACCTGGAAGGAGTGTTTGGGGCCCTGGACAGTTTCTGTTTTTATTTCAGATTTCCAGCATCCCCAGTGTTTTACTTTTGTATTAGGGGTTATGGCTTTCCCATCAGGTCCAAATAACAGGAAGAGGAGTTGGAGCTGTTCCTTTGGTCCCCGGCAGTGGCCTCCTGCTGCCAGAAATTGCACGCCCACTTGCCGGTCAGCTGCCACTTCCTGCCAATTTCGGGTGGGAAACTGGCCGGGGCATGCAGATGAGGACTGGGTGTTAAAATTTCGTTATGCTGCTAAGGTCAGGACTGTTTACTACCAGTCTTGACTCCGCTTTTAATTCTGTTCTGCTTCTCTTCACTTTTTCCTCAATTTTCCCTTTTCCCTAATCAGTTTTTCTCCCATACTTATTATTTTAACTTTTCTTTTACATTATTTATTATTAAGCACCCTATTCTATTTTTTTTTAATTTAAATAAATCTCCTACCTGTTTCTCTGCTTTCTGCATCCTCCTATTTTGGAACCAGTTTTGATCGATACTAATTTAAATCACCCCTGGATTAGCTAAAAACTGGCTCCAAAGAATGATTCTAAGCCAGTCAAGGGACTAAATGCTGTAGTTTGACTTGGTCTCATCCTTGGGGCAACAAGATTAAACCATTTTGCTAAAATCAGACTGAAATTCAGACATTTACATCAGGCTGAGTAACTTGTAGGATAATATGTCAATACTGGAGGCAGCTGAGTATTACCAAGTTACCAAGCTGAATGATCTTGTTGCACTTCAGGATTGTTTTTAGCATTTTAATTTCAGGACCACTATGATGGGAGGAGTAATTGTTGCCGCTGGAGCATTGTATTATACTGCCGGCTCCACATCATTCTCAGGTCAGGCAAAGCAGAACTCTGTCCATGTGTACTTTCATACATGCCCAGAGCTTCAGTCTCAGGGGTAGACCTTTGACTTACACTGAATAATATCAACATCTACAGAGAAAAATCTAAGAATGGGTTGACGTCAGTGGAAATAAAAATCAGGAAAAATGAAAAACGGGGCTGCCGACTCGCTATCAACCATTTTACACTATCGCACAAAATCAACATCTACCCTCAGGGTCTAAATTCCAGTTACATGTTTAATGTTAGAGGAGAGCTCACAGGGCAGTCAGTTTCTTTGCTTACATTTAAAAGTTTAGTTCTTCCAAAGGCTCAGTGGCTTTAAGCGCCGAGTAACTGAGTTGCATAGAACAGGAAGATCCCAAATTCAATATCTGGTCTGTGCCGAGTTAATTACTTTCAGCCAGGGTGGTGGTCGGGTGTTACAATTAAACTCAGTGCTCCAGGATAAAGAGTTCCTGCTCCTGACTGCTATCCAACGATCCCTCCTGAAGTAAGTATGTGGCCGCTGGATAAGGACAAAATTGGGTTTGGCTTTGATGTCCCCGCAGTTGTATAGCTCGCACCAAAAAAATGGTTACTTGGATGAGACACCAAAGAGTGACCATAGAATCTTAGAAGACACAAGGAGCTCAATCAGCCCATCATACCTGCTGAAAGACCTATTCCATTCCTCCACCCTTTCTACGTAGTTCCATTCCGCTGCCCTTTCCAAATGCCTTTTTCTCATGGCATTATTTCGAAGAAGAGCAGGGAAATCTCCCCGATATCCCGACCAATATTTATCCCTCAACCAACATCGCTAAAACAGATTTTCTGGTCATTATCTCATTGCTGTTTGTGGAACCTTGCTGTGCACCAATTGGCTGCCATGCTTCCTACATTACCACAGTGACTAAACTTCAAAAGTACTTTGTTGGGTGTAAAGCGCTTTGGGGCTTCCTGAGGCTGTGGAAGATGCTATCGTAATGCTAAATGCAAGTTGTTTCCTTCTTTCTTTTCCTTTCTTTTTTAAGTATTTAATCACTTCCCTTTTAAAAGCTATTATGGATTCTGCTTTCACCATTGTTTCTTGATAAGACATTCTACATCCTATAAAACCTGCTGCATAAATAAAATTCTCCTAACTGCTCCCAATGTAATCGAGCCATAGGGGGTGATTTTGCCAATGGGGCCGTGTTGGAGGCGGGACTGCTGCTTGTCGGGTTTTAGTCCCGCCTCCATCGACGTCCGGCCAACCCACTCTATTTTCCCTTGATTGACCTTGTTAAGCCCGCCCAGCGGGCTTAGCAGGCCAATTAAGGGAAAGCCGGTGACAGAGAACGTCAGCGTATGACGTTTCATCTGTCAAAAAATTTTGACAGATGAATTGTCATTGTTTGACAGGTTTGAGAAGCTGTCAAACACTGACATTCTCTGTTGTTTGGTGAGTCCTTGTACTCAAGCCTCTCCAAACCTATTTTCTGAGCAGAAATCCGATGGCTGTTCTGTCATTTCTGCCGCGGAGATGCCAGAGCCTCCGGATCTCCAACGATTGAAGCCTTCAGGAAGAAACAAAGGTAAGGAAACTTTTTCTAAGACTTTTCACTCACCTCACATACTTACCTCTCCACATTTGCACCCATCACTCACCTCCACAGCGCACTTTTCGAACCCTCTGACCCCCGCAGACCCACTGCTCACCTTGCTGACCCTGGTGGGGTTTCGCAACGTTGGGAAGCCCGCACTTGTGTTGGAAAAATTGAGATAATCCTCTTAACTGCCTGTTAACTACCTGTTAACAGGCAGTTAAGTGGCTGTAATCCCCTTCCTGCCTCGAGGAGATGGGACCCGGCGCGAGTCAGGGGTCCCACCTCCTGGGAAGATGGCACGGAGGCAGGTTGGGGGCGGGTTCGGTACCCACTCTCAGTTTCTGCCATTTTCCTGGCAGTCCCGCCTCCATACCCACCTCTCCAGGGCTGGCAAAATCACCCCCATAGAGTCATTACGGCACAGAAGGAGGCCATTTGGCCCATCGAGTCCATGCCAGCTCTCTGTAGAACAATCTAGTCAGTCGCATTGCCCTGCTGTATCCCCGTAGCCCTGCAAGTTTATTTCCCTCAAGTGCCTATCCAATTTCCTTTTGAAATCATTGATCGTCTCCGCTTCCATCACCCTCGTCGGCTGCAAGTTCCAGGAATGTCTTTCTTTGTTCGTTGTTCTCTAGAGTCAGCTTGGTTCAGTGGTAGCACTCTCACCTCTGAGTCAGAAGGTTGTGGGTTTAAGCTCCAATCCCACAATCCAGGCTGACAGTTCAATGCAGTGCTGTGTGGAAGCTGCATTGTGGGAGATGCCTTCATTCAGATGAGACATTAAATCTGGCCCTCAGGATGTAAAAGATTCCATGTCACTATTTGAAGAGAAGGGGAGTTCGTCCAGTGTCCTGACCAACATTTGTCCCTTAACCAACACCACCAGAAACAGATTATCTGGTCAATTATCTAATCGTTGTTTGTGGGACCTTACTGTGAGCAAATTTGCAGCTGTGTTTGCCTACACACTAAACAGTGACTACATTTCAAAGGTAATTCCTTGGCTGCAAAGCGCTTCAGGGTGCCCTGAGGATGTGAAAGGGGTTATATAAATGCAAGTTATTTTTCTTTCTTCTGGTGATCATTTTTAAGTCCTCTAGCTGCTGATTCATCAACCAACACTGTAGAACTTTACTCTAACAAGAAATCAACAGTTTTCGGAGGGGGGAGGGGTGGGTGGCGGGGGGAAGGGAGAAAATGAGAAAGAAAAGTGGAGGAAAAGATTATAATGTTCAAAAGGCCACCTGAGGACTTTATAACAATTGCTCAAGACCAATTGCACTTAGTGTGAAGCGAGTTACCTCCTCAAGAGGCCGTGCAGCTCTTGTTAAATCTGATGTATCCTCAGTTCAGCAATTTCATAAGAACATAAGAACATAAGAAATAGGAGCAGGAGTAGGCCATTCGGCCCTTCGAGCCTGCTCCACCATTCAATGAGATCATGGCTGATCTTCTGCCTCAATTCCATTCACCGGCCTTATCGCCATATCCCTTGATGCCCTTACTAGTCAGAAATCTATTGACTTCTGTTTTGAATATATCCAATGACTGAGCCTCCACAGCCCTCTGGGGTAGAGAATTCCAAAGATTCACCACCCTCTGTGTGAAGAAATTGCTTCTCATCTCAGTCCTGAATGGCCTACCCTTTATCCTGGTTCTAGACTCCCCAGCCAAGGGAAACATTCTCCCAGCATCCACCCTATCAAACCCTGTAATAATTTTGTATGCTTCAATGAGATCCCCTCTCATTCTTCTGAATTCAAGAGAATACAGGCCTAGTTTACTGAATCTCTTCTCATACGACAGTCCCGCCATCCTAGGAATCAATCTCGTGAACCTTCGTTGCACTCCCTCTATGGCAAGTATATCCTTCCTTAGGTAAGGAGACCAAAATTGTACACAGTACTCCAGGTGTGGTCTCACCAAGGCCCTATATAATTGGAGTCAGACTTCTTTACTCCTGTACTCAAATCCTCTTGTAATGAAGGCCAACATACCATTTGCCTTCCTAATGGCTTACTGCACCTGCACATTCACTTTCAGTGACTCATGTACAAGGACACCCAGGTTCCTTTGAGCATTTGCATTCCCCAATCTTTCACCATTTAGGAAATACTCTGCCTTTCTGTTTTTTCTACCAAAGTGGATAACTTCACATTTATCCACATTATATTCCATCTGCCATGTTCTCGCCCACTCACTGAGCCTGTCGAGATCCCCTTGAAGCCTCTTCACATCCTCTTCGCAACTGACACTGCCACCTAGCTTTGTGTCATCAGCAAATTTGGAAATGTTACATTTAGTCCCCTCATCCAAATCATTGATATAGATTGTGAATAGCTGGGGCCCAAGCACCGATCCTTGCGGTACCCCACTAGACACAGGCTGCCATCCTGAAAAAGACCCATTTATCCCTACTCTTTGTTTTCTGTCTGTTAACCAATTCTCAATCCATGCTAGTATATTACCCCTAATTCCATGTGCCCTAATTTTGTTCACCAACCTCTTGTGTGGGACCTTATCGAAGGCCTTCTGAAAATCCAGATACACCACATCTACTCTTGCTTTCTATCTGTGTGATTTCATGATCACTGTTCATCCATAAAAAAAACCTGCAGTCTAACTGGATCTCAAGTTATCGACTCATTTTGCTAACATTCAGTGAAATTATTCTTGTGATTTTATAAATGTTTTAACGTTCTTTGCTGCCTCCTTACTGCTGATACTGATGTTTTTCTTGGGTTTTTTTCAGTGTGGGTTCATCTGTAATAATCTGTCTTTTTATGAGATTTGTATCGTTTTAGGTTTCACCACTGCTGCCACACCTTCTTCTTCGACCTGCAGAACAGGCTAGTCTGCCCTGCAGAATTCTCCATGACTGTTGTCAATTCAGTTCCATGAACAGACAACAGCGAGGTGCATTTCTGCAGAGGGTGTGGGGCTTTTGTACATTCCCCTCCCTCCTGCCCTTCCTTAAAAGGTGAAGCACCATGCTACCACAAAGTGCGCCATCTAGTGGCCTGACTGAAGCAAGCGCGGCATACTCAGTGATGGAACTAGACTTTGAATATTAGTCATGCCTGGTAGGCGAAGTCAATGTTGTGAATTTGCCAAGTATTTCAGCTGAGTATAGAGGCCACTTATTAATCAGAGGTTTATGGAACAATGCACAATGGGATTTATATTCATACAGAGCCACGTAGTAACCACACAGTGGAATGTGTATCCATGCGCACTACAATATAGTTGTGAGTGTCTCCACTATCATTAGATGCTCAAGTTGGGAGACATTTTATTTATTTACCACTAGAGGCCCTGTAACAGTGCCTAATTCAGCACTTTTATCAGATGAAAATGAATGTTCTAGTCAACAACCACAGTTAATACAGTTCCAACATTCTCCAAATACATTTGTCTTTTAGAGTTAAAAGTAATTTCTCTTCTCCCCATAAGGCGAGGCCCTCCACTTGGCCCGGGATTTTGGCTATACGTGTGAGACAGAGTTTCCTGCCAAAGCAGTGGGGGAGCAACTAGCCCGACAGCATCTTGAGCCCAAAGAACAGACGCCAAGGAAAAAGATGATTCTAGCAACAAAGTATGTAATCTGCGTTACTCTTTTATTCTGTTGATATGTCTCATTTGTTTTCCCCCAGCATTTCTCTCTTTCTCTTTTAAACTGGTGACTCTTGGTTCCAGTAGTATCTGCAACTCTCCATTATCTTCATGTGTGAGCCTAAATGGTATGTGTTTCAGGCTATTTGACATGGGGGCATCACAGTTGAGCCTAACGTTGTCTTAATCTGACACCTAGGGGGTTAAATTCAGAGTGCCCACGTATTCCGCCACGCATAATGATGAGGCCCGTGGAGCCCCGATATTGGGTCTCGGACCTCATCATAATGAAGACAGCACTGCGGGAGGAAGCAGTATCAGGTAAGTGGATTGGGGGCATGAATTGATGTCGGGGATAAAGATTGGGGGGTCTGGGTGTTGAGGCCAAAGTGGGGGTGGGAGATTGAGGGACGCACAGGATTTGGTAGGTCCAGAAATATCATAGTGGGCCTAGAAATTGATGTTGAGCCAGTGCTGTTTGTCAGTGTGTTTGCATCATGACACAATTCTGCATCACGATTCATGTGTGCTGCCCCGTTGCATAGCTCAGTGCACTGAGCAGGCCACAGGGGAAGTTGGCTGCTCTGGCAACAGAACACAAGATCCTGAGAAATGGTGAGGGTAATTTTAACCTACGCCGCCCAGTGGGAACAGGCCGACTTTGGGTCGGACGCCCGTTTTACACCCCGCTCGATTTTACTCTCCGCATAAAATCGAGCAGGTGCAAAACAGGCCTGCGACCCGAAACCGCCCCATTCTCGCTGGGTGGGTTACCTGAAAATTAACCCCGTGGCTAGTCATTCTATGAGGTTCAGACAATTTAGGGATCATTTTAACTTGCCTCGCTCAACGGGAAACTGACCCGAGTGGGTTCACCACCCATTTCACAATCATGTGAAGTGTAAAATGGGTGTCTAACCCACACCGGTCGGACAGGTAAAGTTAAAATTTTCCCTATTATTTTCAGGAGTGCTGCGGTTGACAGACCATACGGTGACAGTCAAAGGCATTTACATTGAGTAAAAGGGCTTCCTGCAATTTTATGTTGTGTGGTCCACAGAGACTTATAAAGAGGAAAAAAAAACATGAAATAAGATAAAGAGAAATATCTCATGATGGTGCAGCTCCTTTAATTCCTTTAATCAATTCACTGAATGTTTCTCACATACTTTGTTGAAGGATTAGACAAACCTGTTTTACCCCCTGAAGGAATTACCACACACAGCAGTCATCAACCGCCGCATGCCTCAGAATATAACTAACCACATGCTTTGAAATCAGACTGATCCATTTTAACTGATTTTGTTTTTCCCCTATGGTTATGGTGCTAATGTTAATGGAGTAAATGTCTGTTGTTTAGCAAAATAACAATTAATAAAATTGTGGGAATCCACAGTCTTGAAATATGATGACTTCAATTCTGTGTAAAATAATAGAGCTGAGTGTCAGGAATAAACTTGAGGATTATTTGTACAACAATAACCTAATAAATAGCAGACAGCGTGGCTTCATAGAACATAGAACATAGAACATAGAACAGTACAGCACAGTACAGGCCCTTCGGCCCTCGATGTTGTGCCGAGCATTGTCCGAGACCAAGATCAAGCTATCACACTCCCTATCACTCTGGTGTGCTCCATGTGCTTATCCAATAACCGCTTGAAAGTTCCTAAAGTGTCCGACTCCACTATCACAGCAGGCAGTCCATTCCACACCCCAACCACTCTCTGAGTAAAGAATCTACCTCGGACATCCCTTCTATATCTCCCCCCATGCACCTTATAGTTATGCCCCCTTGTAACAGCTGCCTCTACCCGAGGAAATAGTCTCTGAACATCCACTCTATCTATCCCCCTCATCATCTTATAAACCTCTATTAAGTCGCCTCTCATCCTCCTCCGCTCTAAAGAGAAAAGCCCCAACTCCCTCAATCTTTCCTCATAAGACCTCCCCCCCAAACTAGGCAGCATCCTGGTAAATCTCCTTTGCACTCTTTCCAATGCTTCCACGTCCTTCCTATAGTGAGGTGACCAGAACTGCACACAATATTCCAAATGTGGTCTCACCAAGGTCCTGTACAGTTGCAACATAACCTCACGGTTCTTAAACTCAAACCCTCTGTTAATAAACGCTAACACACCATAGGCCTTCTTTACTGCTCTATCCACTTGAGTGGCAACCTTCAGAGATCTGTGGATATGAACCCCCAGATCCCTCTGCTCCTCCACGTTCCTCAGAACCCTGCCGTTGACCCTGTAATCCTTCAGAAGCGGAGGATACTACCTGACCAACCACTTCAATGTTTCTGAGGAAATGATATGCCAAGTAGAAAACCCTACAACACGGTGTACCTGGGTTTCCAAAAGGCATTTGGCAAAGTTCCATACGGAAGGATATAAGAACATAAGAAATAGGAGCAGGAGTAGGTCATTTGGCCCTTCGAGCCTGTTCCACCATTCAATAAGATCATGGTTGATCTACCTCAACTCCACTTTCCTGCCCTATCCCCATATCACTTGATTCCCTTAATATCCAAAAATCTATTGATCTCTGTCTTGAATATACTCAATGACTGAGCCTCCACAGCCCTCTGGGGTAGATAATTCCAAAGATTCACCATCCTCAGTGAAGAAATTTTTTCCTCATCTCAGTCCTAAATGGCCGACCCCTTATTCTGAGACTGTGACCCCTGGTTCTAGACTCCCCAGCCAGGGGAAACATCCTCCCTTCATCTACCCTGTCAAGCCCTGTAAGGATTTTGTATGTTTCAATGAGATCACCTCTCATTCTTCTAAACTCTAGAGAGTATAGGCCCAATTTACTCAATCTCTCCTCAAAGGACAATCCCCCCATCCCAGGAATCAGTCTGGTGAACCTTCGTTGCCCTCCCTCTATGGCAAGTATATCCTTCCTTAAGTAAGGAGACCAAAACTGTACACAATACTCCAGGTGTGGTCTCACCAGGGCCCTATGTAATTGCAGTAAGATGTCTTTACTCTTATACTCAAATCCTCTTGTAATAAAGGCCAACATACCATTTGCTTTCCCAATTGCTTGCTGTCCCTGTATGTTAACTTTCAGTGATTCGTGTACAAGGACACCCGGGTCCCTCTGAACACCAACATTTCCCAATCTCTCACCATTTAAAAAATACTCTGCTTTTCTATTTTTCCTGCCAAAGTGGATAACTTCACATTTCTCCATATTATATTCCATTTGCCATGTTCTTGTCC
This sequence comes from Squalus acanthias, assembly GCA_030390025.1. NCBI lineage: Eukaryota > Metazoa > Chordata > Chondrichthyes > Squaliformes > Squalidae > Squalus > Squalus acanthias. The sequence continues at coordinate 96,932,544 of CM059433.1, forward strand.
ACTTCTTTGCATCCTCCTCACAACTTACATTCGCACTCAGCTTTGTATCATCAGCAAACTTGGATATATTACATTTGGTCCCCTCATCCAAATCATTGATGTAGATTGTGAATAGCTGAGGCCCAAGCACTGATCCTTGCGGTACCCCACTAGTTACAGCCTGCCAACCAGAAAATGACACGTTTATTCCTACTCTCTGTTTTCTGTCCATTAACCAATCCTCAATCCATTCTAGTATATTACCCCTAATCCCATGAGCCCTAATTTTGTTTAATAACCTCTTGTGTGGCACCTTATCGAATGCCTTCTGAAAGTCCAAATACACCACATCCACTGGTTCCCCCTTATCTATTCTGCTAGTTACAACCTCAAAAAGCACTAACAGATTCATCAAACATGATTTCCCTTCCATAAATCCTTGTTGACTCTGCCCAATCCTCTTATTATTTTCTAAGTGCCCTGTTACCTCGTCCTTAATAATAGATTCTAGCATTTTCCCTACTACTGATGTCAGGCTAACTGGTCTGTAGTTCCCTGTTTTCTCTCTCCCTCCTTTCTTAAATAGTGGGGTTATATTTGCTACCTTCCAATCTGCGGGACCCGTTCTAGAATCTATGGAATTTTGGAAAATGAGAACCAATGCATCCACTATCTCTACAGCCACCCTAGGATGTAGGCCATCAGGTCCAGGGGATTTATCAGTTTTCAGTCCCATTAATTTCTCCAATACTATTTCTTTACTAATACTAATTTCTTTCAGTTCCTCATTCTTGATAGACCCTTGATTCTCCACTATTTCCGGAAAGGTTTTTACATCATCTTCAATGAAGATAGACACAAAGGGCTGGAAATTCAGCTCTTTTGTGCCTGTCGTTAGCGCCTCTGGGGGGAGGTGTGGCCCTGACCCGCGCCGCCATTTTCTTTTTGTGGCTGACCTCCAGGTCGGCCCTCCGTGGTGGGCTGTGGCGTGGTCCTGGCTGTCATCGTGCAGCCCAGCACCGCGTCTCGGTGCCGGGCTGCGGCCGCGGCACAACGCCACCCTGGTGGCCTAGTGTGGGCCATTGGAGGCCCTGCAGAGTGCATAACGGCCCTCCCATTTAACTGAAGGGGAGGGGCATTGAAACGCGGAGTGCTGCCGATTTTACCCCAACATCACCTTGGTTACCACCCCAACAAGAAGTGGAGCACCAAGATTGCGCTCCATTTCCTGTGCAGGGCGGTAAACCGAAATTAGCAGCTGGGGTGGTACTTCCGCACTGGGTGCTAAATGTCCAGCCTTAACTCGGTTACCACCCCCAAACGGGGTGTAACCGAATTTTGCACCCAAAGTATTTGTTTAATTTCTCTGCCATTTCCTTATTCCCAATTATAATTTCTCCTGTCTCAGCCTGTAAGGGACCTACATTTGGTTTCGCTAATCTTTTCCTTTTTACATACCTACAGAAGATTTTACAGTCTGTTTTTATGTCTCTTGCTAATTTACTCTCATATTCTATTTTCCCTTTCTTAATCAATTTATTGGTTCTCATTTGCTGAATTCTAGAATCCTCCCAATCCTCAGGCTTACTAATCTTTTTGGCAACATTATAAGCCTCTTCCTTTGATCTAATACTATCTTTAACTTCTCTTGTTAGCCACGGTTGGACCACTGTGGGGTTTTGTGCCTTAAAGGAATGTATATTTGTTGTAAATTATGTATTCATTCTTTAAATGCTAGCCATTACTTGTCTACCATCATATCTTTTAATGTAGTTTCCCAATCTATCTTATCCAACTCGCCTCTCATACCTACGTAGTTTGCTTTGTTTAGAATTAAGACCCTAGTTTCGGATTTAACTAAATCACTTTCAAACTCAATATAAAATTCTATCATATTATGGTCACTCTTCCTTAAAGGCCCCTTTACTACAAGGTTATTAATTAACCCTTTCTCATTGCACAATACTAGATCTAAAATAGTCTGTTCGCTAGTTGGTTCCTCAACATACTGATCGAGAAAACTTTCTTGCATACTTTCCATGAATTCGTCCTCCACACTATTACTGCAAATTTGGTTTGCCCAGTCTATATGTAGATTAAAGTCCCCATAATTATTGTATTAACCTTGTTACATGCACCTCTAATTTCCTGATTTATACTCTACCCTACATTACAACTACTGTTTGGGGGCCTATAAACAACTCCCACCAATGCTTTCTGCCCCTTGCTGTTTCTGAGCTCCACCCAAACTGATTCTACTTCTTGATTTTTGGAGCTAAGATCCTTTCTCTCTATTGTCTTTATCCCATCCTTTATTATCAGGGCTACCCCTCCTCCTTTTCCATTTTGCCTATCTCTTCTAAAAGTTAAGTATCCTGGTATATTTAGTTCCCAACATTGGTCACATTGCAACCAGATCTCTGTAATGGCTATCAGATCAAACCTATTAATTTCTATCTGAGCTATTAATTCATCTATTTTGTTGCGAATGCTACGCGCATTCAGATATAGTGCCTTTAGCTTTGACTTATTTCTATTTTTCCCTGATGTCACCTTAGTCACTGATGCCTTATTACCTTTGTTACTCTCTCTGACTCTTCCTGACCCACTCTGCTTATTTTTACCCAAAACTCTACTCTGCTCTAGAGCCTTGACATTTATCTCACTGCTTTTAAATTTACTCTTTCCTGAATCCTCCCACTCCCCCTTCATTAGTTCAAAACCCTGTCTACTGCCCTAGTTATTCGGTTCGTCAGGGCACTGGTCCCAGCCCAGTTTAAGTGGAGCCCGTCCCAACGGAACAGCTCCCTCTTTCCCCAGTACTGGTGCCAGTGCCCCATGAACTGAAACCCCTTCCTCCCACACCATTCTTTGAGCCACGCATTTAAACCTCTAATCTGTTTGTCCCTATGCCAATTTGAGCGTGGCTCAGGTAACAATCCAGAGATTATTACCTTTCAGGTTCTGCTTTTTAATTTGGATCCTAACTCCTCAAACTCCTTCAGCAGAACCTCATTCCTAGTTCTACCTATGTCGTTGGTTCCTACACGGACCATGACAACTGGATCCTCCCCTTCCCACTCCAAGTTCTCCACCAGTCATGAGGAGATGTCTTTACCCCTGGCACCAGGCTGGCAACACAGCCTTCGGAACTCTTGGTCGCAGCTGCAGTATTTATCCCCCTGACTATACTGTCCCCTATCACTACTGCATTCACTTTCACTCCCCCCACTTGAATGGCCTCCTACACCATGGTGCCATGGTCAGCTTGCGCATCCATCCTGCAGGCTTTTCCCTCATCCACACAGGCAGCAAGAACCTTATACCTGTTGGACAAGCGCAAAGGCTGAGGCTCCTCCAGCACTGCACCTGGGGTCCCCTTACCTGCCTGAGTTGCAGTCACACCCTCCTGTCCCTGACCACTAACCAGACCTGTACTACTACCTAACCTAAGGGGTGTGACTGCCTCCTGGATCAAAGTTTCCAGTAATTCACCCCATCCCGGATGCCCTGCAATGTCTGCACCTCAGACTCCATCTCAAAAACTCTGAGCTGAAGTTCCTCAATATGCAGGCACTTACTGCAAACGTGATTGTCCGGATCACAATGCTCTCCACAAACTCCCACATGCTGCAGTTGCGGCACAGCACCTGCACTGCCATCCCTATATGACCTTGTTTTATTTAATTAAATTTGTAATTAGGTAACTTAGTTTATAGTGTCGTTTCTTGACTGCTTACTTGATCTAGATAATGTTATGGGTACTGAAATTATATATCTACCTGTAACACAAAGCACTACAAGTAGTGTAGGCAAAAAGCAGCAACTCCTTCCCCCATTTCTCCGAATTCCCACTCTTTCCAAATTCCCAAATAAAACACTCTGTTTAAAAAGAAAAAAGAAAGAAATACTTGCATTTATATAGCGCCTTTCATGACCACCAGACGTCTCAAAGCTCTTTACAGCTAATTAAGTACTTTTGAAGTGGAGTCACTGTTGTAAAGTGGGAAATGTGGCAGCCAATTTGCACACAGCAATGTGATAATGACCAGATAATCTGTTTTTGTTATGTTGGTTGAGGGATAAATATTGGCCAGGACACCAGGGATAACTCCCCTGCTCTTCTTCGAAATAGCGCCATGGGATCTTTTACTTCCACCTGAGAGATCAAACGGGGCCTCAGTTTAATGTTTCATCCGAAAGACGGCACCTCCGACAGTGCAGCACTCCCTCAGCACTGCACTGGAGTGTCTGGAATGAGATGTGAACCCACAACCATTCTGACTCAGAAGCGAGTGTGCTACCAACTGAGCCACAGCTGACACTGTTAAGATATTGTTTAAGCTCAAAGGCTGTGGGCATCCAGGGTAAATTTTGGGGAAGAATAAAAAATTGACTGATGGGGAGAAAATAATAGGTAATTGTTAGACGGGTTATGTCGGAGTAAGGGGAAGTATTGGCTGGAATGCCTCAGGGCTCAGTGTTGGGGCCATTACTGTTACTAGGTTACATCAGTGACTTGGATTCAGGAACTCAATGCAAAATAGTATAATTTGTAGCTGATACCAAAGTAGAAGGGAGAGCAGAATTGAGGGAGAAAGTCCAGAAATTGCAGAATGCCGGTTCGCTTCGCAAGAGGGTGTAGTGCGGCGGCCTGTAGCGGAAGATCAGGTGGTCCTTGCCTGGCCAAGGGCTGGAGGGTAAGCAGTAGGGAGAGAATCTCAGAAGGGTCTCGTAGGAGGGAAGTTGGGGGTGAGGGGGTAGTGGTGGCAGCAGTTTTGGGGAAGGAGAGGCTGCGACTTTCCTTGTGGCGCTCAGAAGAGCACCTCCCTGCTCCTCCTGGTCCCACAAAGAATATGTTTTCACTTACGTGGAGGTCAGAAACACAAATGACTCAGGGGGATCCGTAGTCTTTCTGTTAAAAGGAAATGGCACAGCATGAACACATGGAATTGTAAATACATATTGGTCTTAGAACAGTGAACAACACTATAGGGGTAATTTTCAACTGGGTGGTAACCAGGCAGGGCAGATTGCCACCCCGTTGTAGAACCCGCTCGATTTTCATCCCATTGAAATCGCTCCACCAGATTACCACAAAGGCGATGAAGTTGAAAACTCCCCCCTACGGTTCATGGTGAGTACACTATTGAATCTGATGAAAATAAAAATCATTGCTAGAGCAAAAATATGCGATTATCATTGTAGAAATCAACGACATTGTCATATCCACAAATGTCAGTGTCCCACAGACCCTGTACAACCTTTCACCCCATGACCTCTATGATGATGTTCTCATAGAGGTTTTACACATTGTGTTCAAGTTCCAGTCTCAGCACTCTGGCACCTGTTGAAGTATAACTTCTAATGTAAAGTATATGGAGTTAGGTCACAGATTAGCCATGATCTCATTGAATGGCGGAATGGGCTCGAGGGGCCTACTGCTGTTCCTATGTTCCCAAGAATTGCATTTTTGCTTGAGATGTTACTTTGCAGAGAGAAGCAAAGATTGCCTGACACTGTATATGCTGCCTGATCCAGTAGAATGAAATGTAAAATGCTTTGTTACCTGATGATATAAAACCAGGAAAGCAAATTAAGTGCATGTGTGTGTTGTCAGTCATATCTACACATAAGGGCAGTTAGAAAAAATGTTCTCAGCTCCTAATAAGGAGATCTGTCGCTTCAAACCTGCTGTACTAATTCAAAAATGTCCTCATTACCTCTCTTGTCTGTTTCACTTCAGCAAGGTAGTGTGTAAATTTGGGTTAACAATTCTCTTGTGTGAAATTATTCTGGCAAACATGGCTGACACCTGTAACTTCCTTGGATAGGCATTTCTACCATTGTAAGATAATTGCCACTCATACCCGTACATAGCAATGTAAAGTAATTGGCAGCCATACCTATGCATAGGAGTGTTGCATAATTGTCAGTGACCCATATTCTTAACTTTGGCACTTTTTTTCAAATCGACACCTTCATCCGCATACCCCTCAAAGCCAGCAGTAAACGTGTGTGTAAAGGCAAGCTTGCGACAAAAGGTCACAGGATAGGTCACCGACCCCACTGTCTTCACTTTTCTAACATCCAGCTGAACAGACAGACAGGACCTCAGTTTAACATCTTATCCGATGGATTTATGACTCCTGACTCTCTCTCAGTATTGAACTTTAGTACCAGTACACATTATGAGCTCAGGTCCGATTGTGGGGCTCGAACCCACAAGCTTTTAATAAAGGAGCAAGAATGAATTGAAGGAAGTTGACATATTAAAAAACGGAAAAATTGAACTCACATTTAGCACAAAATCAGCATGTAAAGAACATATTAAATGCTGAATTTTTTAGAAGAAAAATGCAAAATTTGGAAATTTGGAATAAAAGCATAGAATTCTAGGAATAAACAGCAGGTGCATGTGTATCTCAAAGTGGAAATCATAGCTTAATATTGCAGGTAGAGAGCCTTTATCAGTATGTAGTCTATCTTTACTCTTCACAGATGGTGACAGATCAGCTGTGCATCTCCAGCATTTTTGAACTTTATATTCAATGTAACAAAACAGTGGCTGTCATATTGAGCATGTATTATAATCTTCAGGTGACCCAAAGAGCATTTGGAACACCCACCCCACACAACCCTCACACAACATCCCCCCTTCCCCACCCCCCGATCAATTTCAACCTATCCCAACGGAGAAGGCTGGGATGCTACTCTCTGATACTGGATCTCACAGGCGTTGACGAGTGGCTTCTCGTTCCAGTTGGATTGAGGGCGGGAGGCCGAGCTCCTTGGGTTCTAACAGGCAGACTACCCATTGGTTATGGCTCGCCAACCCTGGAGAGGGCCCCCCTTTTTGCTGGGGCCCACGTGTTAATGCTCCCCTGGGTGTTTACGGTGCACTAAAGATTTGTCATCGGGCCACCCTTAGCTAGTCTTCACCCTCCTTGCCACACTACACTTTTATCTTAGCTTCTCCAGTGTTTTGTCAGCTTCAGGTCACTTTATGCATCTTTCTTTTCCTTCTCTTGCTCTAACATCCACGCTAACCAAGCATTAATAAAAAGCCTTTTCCATTGAAAGCCAAAGTTTTAGGAAATTAGAGAGAAATCTTTCAATTCATCCTTAAGAAACCCTTATCCAGCAGAAAGATTATTAATGCAAGATCAGCATGTTATACCTGTTACGCCCAAAAATAATTTTAGGTGTGTGGGCAAAATTAAAAGTGTCAGTTTAACTAACAACAGCACACAGAATGACTGCAGTTTAATACAAATAGCAGTTCTGCTATCTCTAATCCGCAGAGGAAATTAACAGTGGCTATTGTTGGTTGTATCAAAGGGATATGCAAATTTATGAGTGTCAGAGAAACTTATAAAAATAAAATTCTACCTGACACTTTCACACTGTCAGAACCTCGTGGAATTCTGCAGTTGCAGTCTAAGCCAAGGCAGAGCTGGTGTACACCTTTCACAATAACCAATTCAGGAGTTGTATGCAGATTGTTCCCCAGCAGCTTTTGAGAATCAGATCCCATAATCCTGTGAAGTGCTGACTTTCTCAGAGTCAAGCTCCTATTGCCTTGATCTGCTGCTCTGACAGGTACTCCCCTGATGCAGGTGGAACCACTGAAATTGCCCAGTTTCTTCAAGTACAAGAGTGCCATCTTTACATAACTGTGAAGTATTTTCACATTGCTAATATGTCACTCATTCGGATTTTGTTTTTCCAAGAATGTTAGCAACAAAATATGAGTTCAGCTGAAAATAGCATGTTTTACATTAAAACATGTAGCTGAAGGAATAGATAAAGTATAAAACATCAACAATTTAAATATCTAATTTCTATTGTTACGCTGTGTGCTAACTGAATCAAATTTATAGAATTAATAGTCATGGGTCAATTGGATTTAGAGGCTGATTCAAATTTTTGCCTCACTAAAACAAAGATCATTAATCTTGTGGGAAGCAACCTGCTGTATACCCCAGAAACCTTTCTGGCCCATTTTTGGAGCAGTCAGAAGCTGTTACTTTAAGGTTAGACTGCTCAATGCCAAGATACATGGGTGGAACATTTGCGGCACCGCTCTGCCCCATCTCATAAATCATGAGACAAACTCTATGGCAACGATTTTATTAATGAAGGCGGGTTGGGTGCGGGTCAGGTGGTTTCTGGCTTCCAGTCCCGCCCCCAGCTGCATCCGCTCCACAGACGTGATTTTGCCTTGATTGACCTTGTTAAGCCTGCCCTGACGGCTTGCCGGCCAATTAACGGGAAGCGGTCAGATGACGTCATTTGATGACGTGGCATCTGCCGGTTTCCTTAAAGGGACCACGCACAATTTTATTTTGACAGTTGATTTCTCAGTATTTGGCAGCATTGAGGTGCTGAAAACACTGACAATCACTGCACAAAGGTGACCTCTTGCACCCAGACTCTCCAATGACTCCCTCCATAGGCTGGAATAGATGGCAGCTGCAGGTGAGGTGACAGAAGCGATCTGTCACTGGTGAGAAAGGTTCTCCCAATGAGGTGGCACTGGACATGGATTTAAAAACTTGTAAGCTAAAGAAATCTGTAAATGTATTAAAAATGCAGTACCCAACATTTTCTTTCCTCTGAGACTCACCATGTGCAACATTGGACCCTTCACACCACTTCTGCAGCTGTCATCAATCCAGAAACATTACAGCAGACTCACAACATGCCACACTTACCCAGCGTGGTGTCCGGATGTCGGGAAACCCGAGCCAGAAGCGGCAAAATTCAAAAATAGGCTGACAACTACTGGCAAGTACCTGTTAATAGCCTTTAGTCCGCTTCCCGCCGCTAGGTGTCGGGTCCATTCGCAAATCGGGGACCCGACACTTGGGAAAGCTGTTTGGAGGTGGGTTGACGGCGGGATCGGAACCTGCCATCAATCTAAACGATTTTAACCTATGACCCACCTCCAAACCTGCCCTCCGAGTGCCGGCAAAATCGTGGCCTTTGCCCCTGAAAACTGCAAATGGGATATTCACTACTTCATAGGACACCGAGTTGTATAATCAAGAGGCCTACCGCCACAAACAGCCGGGCGCTCCAGTCGCCCAAGGGGAGGCCTCTTTAAAAATGGCTGCAGCCGAAGCTTTGGTATTAACGGGGGGATAAGACTACCAACTCCATTTTAAGTCCATTACCGCCCCATTAATGCTGATTTGGCTGGGTGAAAATCTGTCTTAATTAGTCTAGCTTAATTTCTTTGACATTTTTTTTAAATGTCAATTTTATTGTCAACATGGAGACAGGGAATTCTCTTCCTTTCTTTGCCATTCAGTGACATTAGTTATGTGGAGTTTCCTAGAATGACTCCATTATTAGCAGCAGGGTACATGATTTAAAACTAGCTCTGATACCACCTGACCAGAGGAAACCTTACGAGAGGATGGAAATCCAAATTTGCCAGTCTTCAGCATTGCATTGGCTCTCAGACCATTCTGAAGTTGTGTCCTCCTTGTTTTACACTGAAAGTCCTCAAGGACACAGGGAATGTTTGTGTAATTAACATTACCGCAGCAGCCTATCAGCAGGGGCGACCCTACACAATGGTCCCCAGGCCAGCGATAAAATTGAGGTTCTTAAAAAATGTGGAAGAAACGTAAATTGAAACTATCATGCTGGTCCTTGAAATGGGGGAGGGGTTAATAGAACCTAAAGTGCTCTGTCTAGGCTCTCCGTCCCCTTTAAACAATACTTTGCCCACATCTTATCCTTGCAGTTATCACAACCCGTACAAACTAAAAATACCATTATGTAGAGGAGTGTAATTATGCCTGTGGCATCATTCGGGCTCCACAAGGAAAAATTAGGCCTCCCCTACCACGGGCTCCCCCCTACCCCCCACCCCTACCCCCTTCCCTCCTGGAAGACCCTCCTGAAATTACCACCCCGCAACTTATCTTCTTGCCAGCAAGCCTTCCTTTAGCATAGGCCAGCGGCCTCCTGCCAACCAAACTTCCACTCCCCCCCGCCAGCCAGCAGTCACTTTCCAGCAGCATGGAGATGAGGCCCGGAAATTAAAAGTGTCCGGGCCAAACACAGTCAACATCAGGCCAGTTTGGCACTTGCCCCCCCGCCGCCTCCCCCCCCCCTCCTCCCCCTACCACCACCTTTCCCCCTCTGAATCCTGCTTCCAGTGAAAATTGCCCCTTAAGATTCTGCAGACTACCAGAGAGATTCAGCACTAAAGGTTCTTCAGAACGCTTTCCTTGAAGACAAAGCTATCTGTTTTCTAGGGGAAAACTAGTTTAGCATATTTAAGAACATAAGAACATAAGAATTAGGAGCCATACAATCCTGCGAGCCTGCTCCACCATTCAATAAGATCATGGCTGATTTTCTATCTCAACTCCACTTTCCCGCCCGATCCCCATATCCCTTGATTATCCCAGAGTCCAAAAATATATTTTTCTCAACATTGAATATACTCAACGGGGGCGCAAATGGCTTTGTGACCGGGCACTGACATCGACTCCCACCATATTCGGCAGGGAGTTTTGCAGCAGCACTATGCGTTGCGCCCCGATCTCCTTCGCCTGGAGATCGTGACATCACCGCCGTGTGCATCGCTCCGGTAGCGCCCGGACCCGAAATTAACTTCCGCCCCCTGCAGCAGCGCCGGGCGAAAACACCGACAGCTGCAGGAGGTGTGCATTGGGCGGGCGGCCACTTCGGGGGCAATGATTAAAGGCGAGGTGGCCGAGGTAAGTAAAAAAAAACTTACCTTTCTTGTTTCGCTTTTTCCCGCGGATTTCTGCCTGCTTGAGTGCCGGGCTGATCCGTTGGATCGCGGCTGCCTTGGTGGTCCAGGTAGGTAATTTTTCTATTGCAGAGCCTGCAGCGATGGCCCTTCCCTTTAAGGGAGGGAAGGAGCCTTTGAATGCGGCAATGCTGACGGCCCAGTGTGCAGCGCTCCTGAAGTCTCCGCCCTGCATGCTGCCGATTGTGCTCCAAGAAGGAAGTGGAGCGTTTGATTTAGCGCTCCACATCCTTCTTGGACCGCAAAAACAAATATTTTAAAAGTTTAGAAACATTAGCGCCAGAATCTTATGTGTTTCAATGAGATCACCTCTCATTCTTCTAAACTCCAGAGCGTATAGGCCCAATTTACTCAATCTCTCCTCATAGGACAATCCTCTCATCCCAGGGATCAATCTAGTGAACTTTTGTTGCACCACCTCTAAGGCAAGTATATCCTTCCTTAGATAAGGAGACCAAAACTGTGCACAGTACTCCAGGTGTGGTCTCACCAAAGCCCTGTACAATTGTAGTAAGACTTCCTTACTCTTGTACTCCAACCCCCTTGAAATAAAGGCCAACATGCCATTTGCCTTCCTAATTGCTTGCTGTACCTGCATGCTAACTTTCTGTGTTTCCTGTACGAGGACACCTAAATCTCTCTGAAAACCAACATTTAATTGTTTCTCACCATTTAAAAAATATTCTGTTTTTCTATTCTTCCGACCAAAGTGAATAGCCTCACATTTTCTCACATTATACTCCATCTGCCACCTTATTGACCACTCACTTATCCTATCTATATCCCTTTGCAGGCTCTTTGTGTCTTCCTCACAGCTTACTTTCCCACCTAGCTTTGTATCATCAGCAAACTTGGATACATTGCACTCGGTCCCTTCATCTAAGTCATTAATATAGGTTATAAATAGCTGAAGCCCAAGCACTGATCCCTGTGGCATCTCACTAGTTACAACCTGAAAACAATCCGTTTATCCCTACTCTCTGTTTTCTGTCCGTTAACCAATCCTCTATCCATGTTAATATATTACCCCCAACCCCATGAGCTCTTATCTTGTGTTGCAACCTTTTATGTGGCATTTTATTGAATACCTTTTGGAAATCCAAATATACTACATCCACTGGTTTCCCCTTTATCTACCCTGCTAGTTACATCCTCAAAAAACTCTAATAAATTTGTTAAACATGATTTCCCTTTCATAAAACCATGTTGACTCTGCCTAGCCATATTATGATTTTCATTGCCACTTGCCACTTCCTTAATAATGGATTCCAGCATTTTCCCGATGACTGATGTCAGGCTAAATGTGCTGTAGTTCCCTGTGTTCTCTCTTCCTCCTTTCTTGAATAGCAGGGTTACATTTGCTACCTTCCAATCCACTGGGACCATTCCAGAATCTAGGGAATTTTGAAAGATCACAACCAATGCATCCATTATCTCTGCAGCTACCTCTTTTAGAACCCTAGGATGTAGGCCATCAGGTCCAGGGGATTTTTTGGCTTTTAGTCCCATTAGTTTCTCAAGTACTTTTTCTCTACTGATATTAATTACTTTAAGTTCCTCAGTCTTATTAGCCCCCTTGGTTCCCCACTATTTTTGGTAAACCTTTTGTGTCTTCTACTGTGAAGACAGATACAAAATATCTGTTTAAAGTCTCTGCCACTTCCTTATTCCCAATTATAATTTTACCTGTCTCAGCCTCTAAGGGACCAATGCTTACTTTTGCTACTCTCTTCCTTATTACATACTTTTAGAAGCTCTTACAATCTGTTTTTATATTTCTTGCTAGTTTACTCTCATATTCTATTTTCTCCCTTTTAACAAATTTTTGGTCATCCTTTTGCTGGTTTCTAAAGCTTTCCCAATCCTCAGGATTACTAGTATTCTTCGCAACATTATAAGCCTCTTCTTTTAATCTAATACTATCCTTAACTTCTTTAGTTAGCCACAGATGGATCACATTTCCCATGCAGTTTCTATTTCTCAATGGAATGTATATTTGTTGAGAATTTTGGAATATTTCTTTAAATGTTTGCCACTGCTTAACTACCATCATACCCTTTAACCTAATTTCCCAATCTACCTTAGCTAACTTGCCCTTCATACCTATGTAATTGGCTTTATTTAAGTTTAAGATTCTCATTTCTGACTGAAGTATTTCACTCTCAAACTCAATGTAAAATGTTTACATATTATGATCACTCTTCCCCCCAAGGATCCTTTATTATGAGATTAAGAAAGAAAGAAAGAAAGACTTGCATTTATAAAGTGCCTTTCACGACCACTGGACATCCCAAAGCACTTTACAGAGGTACTTCTTGAAGTGTAGTCACTGTTGTAATGTAGGATACGTGGCAGCCAATTTGTGCACAGCAAGCTCCCATAAACAGCAATGTGATAATGACCAGATAATCTGTTTTTTTAGTGATGTTGATTGAGGGCTAAATATTGGCTAAGACACTGGGGATAACTCCCTGCTATTCTTCAAAATAGTGCCATAGGATCTTTTACGTCCACCTGAGTGGGCAGACGAGGCCTTGGTTTAACGTCTCATCCAAAAGATGGCACCTCAGACATTGCAGCACTCCTTCAGTACTACACTGGAGTGTCAGCCTAGATTTTTGTGCTTAACCCTGTCTCATTGTAAAATACAAGGTCTAAAATAGCCTTAATACAAAAGCAAAATACTGTGGATGCTGGAAATCTGAAATAAAAACAGAAAATGCTGGAAATACTCAGCAAGTCAGGCAGCATCTGAGGAGAGAGAAACAGAGTTAATGTTTCAGGTCAATGACCTTTCATCAGAACTGGAAAAAGTTACAGATGTAACAGATTTTAAGCAAGTGCAGGGGCAGGGAAAGAGGGGAGGGGAGGAAAGAACAAAAGGGAAAGTCTGTGATAGGGTGGAAGGCAGGAGTGATTAAATGACAAAATGTATGATAGTACAAAGCAAAAGGAGATGGTAAGGGGACAAGTAAAGAAACAAAAGATGAGGCTAGAAGAGGTTCAATGGGAATAGCAGAATCATCAACAGCAGCCATGTGAAAAAATAGGGGCAGAGATTATGTTCTAAAATTGTTGAACTTGATGTTGAGTCCAGAAGGCTGTAAAGTGCCTAATCGAAAGATGAGGTGCTGTTCCTCGCGCTTACATTGAGCTTCGTTGGAACAGTGTAAGAGGCTGAGGACAGAGAGGTCAGAGTGGAAGTGGAGTGGAGAATTAAAGTGACAGGCGACCGGAAGCTCGGGGTCATGCTTACGGACTGAACGGAGGTGTTCTGCAAAGAGATCACCCAATCTGCGTTTGGTCTCCCCAATGTAGAGGAGACCGCATCGTGAGCAGTGAATACAGTATACTAAATTGCAAGAAGTACAAGTAAATCATTGTTTCACCTGGAATAAGTGTTTGGGGCCCAGGACATTAAAATAGCCTGCTTCCTGGTTGGCTCCAGGTCTAAATTTCCCCTCACCTGACCCCTCCCCCCCCTTTTTAGTTTAAAGCCCTATTTACAGCCCTAGTTATTCGATTCGCCAGGACACTGGTTGCAGCCTGATTTAAGTGGAGACTATCCCAACGGAACAGTTACTTCTTTCCCCAGTATTGGTGCCAGTGCCCCATGAATTGAAACCCCTTCCTCCCACACCACTCTTTGAGCCACGCATTTAACTCTCTGATCTGTTTGTCCCTATGCCAATTTGCATGTGGCTCAGGTTACAATCCAGAGATTATTAACTTTGAGGTTCTGCTTTTTAATTTGGACACTAGCTCCTCAAACTCTCTCAGCAGAAACTCATTCCTAGTTCTACCTATGTCGTTGGTTCCTACGTGGACACAACAACTGGATCCTCCCCCTCCCACTCCAAATTCTCCTCCAGCCATGAGGAGATATCCTTAACCCTGGCATCGGGCAGGCAACACAGCCTTCGGAACTCCTGGTCGCGGCTGCAGAGAACAGTATCTATCCCCCTGACTATACTGTCCCCTACCACTACAACATTCTCTTTCACTCCCCCCACTTGAATGGCCTCCTGTAGCACTGTGCCGTGGTCAGCTTGCTTATAGGGAGTGCAGCGAAGGTTCACTAGATTGATTCCTGGGATGGCCGGACTGACATATCAAGAAAGATTGGGTCAACTGAACTTGTATCCTCTGGAGTTCAGAAGAATGAGGGGGGATCTTATAGAGACATTTAAAATCCTGACTGGTTTAGACAAATTAGATGCGGGCAGAATGTTCCCAATGGTAGGGAAAACTAGAACCAGGGGTCACAGTCTAAGGATTAAGGGGAAGCCATTTAGGACTGAGCTGAGGAGGAACTTCTTCACCCAGAGAGTGGTGAATCTATGGAATTCTCTTCCACAGAAGGTTGTTGAGGCCAGTTCGCTAAATATATTCAAAAGGGAGTTAGATATAACACTCACAACTAAGGGGATCAAGGGGTATGGCGAGAAAGCAGGAATGGGGTACTGAGGTAGCATGTTCAGCCATGAACGCATTGAATGGCGGTGCAGGCTCGAAGGACCGAATGGTCTACTCCTGTACCTATTTTCTATGTCTATGTTTCTATGTTTCTATCCACCATGCAGACTTTTCCCTCATCCACAAAGGCAGCAAGAACCTCATATCTGTTAGACAAGGGCAAAGGCTGAGGCTCCTCCTGCACTGCACCTGGGATCCCTTTACCTGCCTGAGTTGCAGTCACACTCTCCTGCCCCTGACCATTAACCAGACCTGTACCACCACCTAACCTAAGGGGTGTGACTGCTTCCTGGATCAAAGTGTCCAGGTAACTATCCCCCTCCCTGATGCCCCGCAATGTCTGCACCTCAGACTCCAGCTCAACAACTCTGAGCTGAAGTTCTTCGAAATGTAGACACTTACTGCAGACGTGGTCATCTGGGATCATGTGCTTTCCACAAACCCCCACACGCTGCAGTGCGGCACACCACCTGCACTGCCATCCCTTTATAACCTTGTTTTATTTATTTCGTTAATTAAAATTAATGTATTTAATGAACTTCATTTATAGCTTAGTTTTTAGCTAATTACTAGGTCTAGTTTAAGTGGTAGGTAGATTAAATTAAATATTTACTGGTGACACAAAGCACTACAAGTATTGGAGGCAAAAGCAGCACCTCCTTCCCACTCTGCTCTGAATTCCCACTCTCTCCAAATTCCCAAGTTTAACACTGTTTAAGTGCACTCGGTTTAAGATCACTTTATGCAGATCATCCTATGCATCGGCAGATACTGTTTACTTTTATACCTTTGGAACCACACCCAAGTTACAAGTGCTGCTTCAGCTCTCTGCTCACTGTTCACAGTAATTAGCACCTATTCAAGACAAAAAACTTACAGCTGAACGACAGTTAACAGCCACCGAGAGGCAGTTTCTGTTAGAAACATAGAAACATAGAAGATAGGAGCAGGAGTAGGCCATTCGGCACCGCGAGCCTGCTCCGCCATTCGATGAGATCATGGCTGATCATCCAAACTCAGTACCCTGTACCTGCCTTCTCCCCATATCCCTTGATACCTTTAGCTTTAAGAAATATATCTAACTCATTCTTGAATATATTTAATGACTTGGCCTCAACTACCTTCTGTGGGAGAGAATTCCACAGGTTCACCACTCTCTGGGTGAAGAAATTCTTCCTCATTTCTGTCCTAAATGGCTTACCCGTTATCCTTAGATTATGACCCCTGGTTCTGGACTCTCCGACCATCGGGAACATTCTTCCTGCATCTAGTTTGTCCAGACCTGTCAGAATTTTATATGTTTCGATGAGATCCCCTCTCATTCTTCCATACTCCAGCGAGTATAAGCCCAATCGACCCAATCTCTCCTCATATGTCATTCCTGCCATCCCAGGTATCAGCCTTGTGAATCTTCGCTGAACTCCTTCCATGGCAAGGACATCCTTCCTCAGATAAGGCGACCAAAACTGCACACAGTACTCAAGGTGTGGTCTCACCAAGGCCCTGTACAACTGCAGCAGGACATCCCTGTTCCTATACTCAAACCCTTTCGCTATGAAGGCCAACATACCATTTGCCTTCTTCACCGCCTGCTGCACCTGCATGCTTACTTTCAGCGACTGGTGCACAAGGACACCCAGGTCTCGTTGCACTTCCCCTTCTCCCAATCTATTGCCATTCAGATAATAGTCTGCCTTTCTGTTTTTGACACCAAAGTGGATAACCTCACACTTATCCACGTTATATTGCATCTGCCACGCTTCTGCCCACTCACCCAACCTGTCCAAATCATCCTGGAGTTTCTCGGTATCCTCCTCGCAGCACACACTCCCACCCAGCTTTGTGTCATCTGCAAACTTGGAGATATTACATTTAGTTCCCTTATCTAGATCATTAATGTATATTGTGAATAGCTGGGGTCCAAGGACCGATCCCTGCGGTACCCCACTAGTCACTGCTTGCCACTCGGAAAAAGACCCATTAATTCCTACTCTCTGCTTTCTCTCCGCCAACCAGTTCTCTATCCAAGTCAATACCTTGCCCCCAATCCCATGTGCCTTAACTTTACACGCTAATCTCTTATGCGGGGCCTTATCGAAAGCCTTTTGAAAGTCCAAATGCACCACATCTACTGGTTCTCCCTTATCTATTTTCCCAGTTACATCCTCAAAAAATTCCAGTAGATTAGTCAAGCACGATTTACCTTTTGTAAATCCATGTTGACTTTGTCCGATCCTGTCTCTGTTTTTCAAGTGCTCAGCTATTACATCCTTTATAATGGACTCTAGCATTTTCCCCAATACTGATGTCAGGCTTACCGGTCTGTAATTCCCCACTTTCTCTCTACCACCCTTTTTGAATAGTGGGGTAACATTAGCTACCCTCCAATCCATGGGTACAGTTCCAGATTCCATCGAATGTTGGAAGATGATCAGCAATGCATCTACTATTTCTAGGACCACTTCCTTAAGTACCCTAGGATGTAGATTATCAGGCCTTGGAGATTTATCGGCCTTCAATCCCGTCAATTTCCCTAACACCATTTCCCTGCAAATACTGATTTCTTTCAGTTCCTCCCTTTCATCAGAACGTATGTTCTCCAACATCTCTGGGAGGTTATTTGTGTCCTCCTTTGTGAAGACAGAACCAAAATATGCATTTAATTGGTCTGCCATTTCTTTGTTCCCCATTATAACTTCCCCCGCTTCTGACTGCAAGGGATCTACACTTGATTTCACTAATCTTTTTCTCTTCACTTATCTATAAAAGCTCTTACAGTCAGTTTTTATGTTCCCAGCAAGCTTACTTTCATATTTTATTTTCCTCTTCTTAATTAATCCCTTTGTCCTCCTTTGTTGAATCCTAAACTGTTCCCAATCCTCAGGGCTACCGCTTTTTCTGGCCAATTTATATGCCCTCTCCTTGGATCTTATGCTATCACTAATTTCCCTTGTTAGCCACAGTTGAGTCACCCTTTTTGTTTTATTCTTATGCCAGACTGGGATGAAGAAATTCTGTAGTTCATCCATGCAGTCTTTGAATGTTTGCCATTGCCTATCCACCATCAACCCCTTGAGTGACATTCCCCAATCAATCCTACCCAATTCGCGCCTCATACCATCGTAGTTTCCTTTATTTAAATTCAGGACCCTAGTCTCTGATTCAACTACTTCACTCTCCATCCTAATGAAGAATTCTATCATATTATGATCACTCTGGCCCAAGGGGCCTCGTACAACAAGATTGCTAATTAATCCTTTCTCGTTACATAATACCCAGTCTAAGATGGCCTGATCTCTGGTTGGTTCCTCGACATATTGTTCCAGAAAGCCATCTTGTAAACATTCTAGGAATTCCTCCTCCACAGTATTTTTACTAATTTGGTTAGCCCAATCTATATGTAAATTAAAGTCACCCATGATGACTGCTGTGCCCTTACTGCATGCTTCTCTAATTTCCCTTTTAATGCCGTCCCCAACCTCCGTATTACTGTTTGGAGGTCTATATACCACTCCCACTAACGTTTTCTGCCCCTTGTTATTTCTCAGTTCTACCCATACAGATTCCGCATCATCAGAGCTAATGTCCTTCCTTTCAATTGTGTTAATCCCCTCTTTAACCAGCAATGCTACCCCACCTCCTTCTTTCTTTTTTGCCTATCTTTCCTAAATATTGAATAACCCTGGATGTTGAGTTCCCAGCCTTGGCCACCCTGGAGCCATGTTTCTGTAATCCCAATCAAATCGTATTCATTTACCTCTATTTGCGCAGCTAATTCATCCACCTACAGTTTTTAAAGTTCTAAGTTAAATTCAAAATGTTAAACATTTTACAACTAATACTCACCCAGACTCACCCAGTACTTACCAGAGACTCCCACTCTCTCCAAATTTCCAAGTTTAACACTCTGTTTAAGTGCACTCATTTTAAGATCACATTGTGCAGACCACTCTGTAGTCATTTAGTATCGTCATTTTTATTGAATTAGGAAATGTCTTTTTGAGAATCAGCACTGTTTCTGAATCATAATAAACAATGTTTGTTAAAGGTGAAATCAAAATATAAAGTCTAAAAATGCCTTTGTAGTTTTATTTCAGTCCAGCTCCTTAGAGGATTACTTTGACTGCAGCGTGTATAATTTCCCAATAAAATAAATGTAAATACAGTTTCTTGGGTATAGGCTTCTGGGGGCGCAAGTCTAAAAAATTGATCCACAATTTCTAGACACAGCACGTGTCTATGTCTGTGATACAGTGCTAAGGCTAAGTGTTCGTGTATTGATTTTTTTCTTAAGAGTTATATTAATTGCTATCAGACTGGTGTGATTGACAGCTTAGCTGACCGTGCAGGAGTCAGTGTAATTAGAATGACCTGTATTCGGTAACTGTCTGAGAGCACTGAAAGGGTGGGCCTCGGGAAGAATAGCCTAGGACTGGGGGTCATACACATCATAAAGAAACTAAAACCCTGTGTATCAAAGAGTGGTACTTAAAGTCTGCTTTTCTTTTTTTTCCAAGAAGTAATTGTTCCCTGAAGTGATTTCCAGCAGCAACTTTGAATGTTTCTTTCCTTGTATATATTTTCAAAACATTTGATTTCATCTCATCCCTTTGAGACATGCACGTTGCAGTAAAATAGAAAATCCAACATAGTTACAAATATTTTGCTTATTAAGCGAATGCTGCAAAGAAAATAAATATTGTTTACTTCTGTGCAGTTCATTTATTCTATCTTATATTAGTTTTAAATGTTTGTGGAACATTTAAGGGAAAGCTCCAGCATCAAATAAAACTATGGCCGCGATTTTGCTGACCCCAGTGGATCCATGGCGGGCGATGTTGGTGGTGGGTTCCGACCCCACTGCTGTCTCCATCCCGGCCTCGGAAATGAATTTCCCAAAATAGGGCTTGTTAAGCCCACCAAGCGCGTTTCCCAGCCAATTAGAGGAAGCAGGTCTGGTGCCGTCATTTGATGACGCGCCATCAGCCAGTTTCCTTAAAGGGACCATGGCCAACTTTATTTTAACATTTGTGCTTTCAGTGTTCTACAGCATTGAGGTGCTGCAAACACTGACAAGCACTGCACAGAGGTGCACAGCTGCACCCAGGCTCTCCCATGACTCCCTCCATATGCTTATGGAGGGAGTCAGAGCACGCAGGGAGGTCCTCTTCCCTTCCCATAGGCGGAAGAGACATCCCCAGGACACCAACACAGCCTGGTTGCACATTGCAGAGGAGGGCACAAGCAGGGATGTGGTCAGGAGGACCTGGGTGCAGTGCCGCAAACGTTTTAATGATCTCAGTAGATCACAAAACGTTAGTACAAAGCCACACTCAACCTCATCCTGCTGTGCCTCTCATCACATTCCCATCACTCTGCCTTCCCTACCCTACTCCTACACATCCTTATTCACACTAACTTACCTTGCACCTCCACCCATCCCTCTCTATCTACATTATCACATCCCCATCTTACTATACATCCCTCACACTCACCCTCATCCTAATGCAATCATACCAATTAACAACACACAAGACTAGGCACTTGGGTGTTTTATGCAATGTTCATGTAAAGTTTCTGTTAATGTGGTGTCAAACATTGAAACCTTTATTTTGAACACTTTGCATTCTTGGACAGATTTGTGTGCACCTTTAGAAGTGGCTTAGTGAGTTACAGTGAATGGTGAGACATAACGGTACCCCCTGCAATGGTGATGAGTGTGAAAGGAATGGCTTGGGCATTGTAGGGATGCATTATGGTGCTGGTGTGAGGTGGTGCCAAGCTGGCGCATCATGTGGCAACCAGAGTGTACAGCGTCAAGTTAAGTAAATGTGGCCATGGTGAGGCCATCCCTGGCCTCCCGGGCAACAATGTGCTCGGGTCCTGATGCCCTCTGTCCTGTGCAGCATCAGTTGATTGCGGAGAAGGTTGGTGTTGTTGTTGGTGCTGCTGGTGTGCCTGGTAATGCTGGTGTTGGGGCTGATTGTGGTGGGATTCTGAGGACCAAGATAAGAGAGTTTCAAGGGCACCTATGCTGATGGAATAGATGACAGGTGAAGTAGAGATGATAGAAGCGATCTGTCAATGGTGGGAGAGGTAATAATGTCAGACTGGAGGGAGACTTGTGTAAAGACTTTGGGCATCCTGATTCTGTACTGGAAATGCAGTTTAGAGAAGCTCGTGGTTGAGGGAACATATCTCAATCAGCTGGGAGCTTTGACTTGACATTTGAAGCTGTCAACTCATCAGCTGATTCAATGGCCACTGACCTCCCGCCTCAGCTTCACAGACAAGGTCTAGGCACAACGGGAAACCGGTGGGCGACCTGTCAAAATCAAAAAGCTGGGAATAAACCATTGATAAGTGGCTGCAAACAAGCCACTAATGATTTTAATTGCCTCCCCTGCCGCTGCCCATCAGGTCTGCTCAGTGCTGACAGACCTGACATCGGGAAAGTCCAGTGTGTGCATTTTGACAGTGGGTTCCCGACCTGCTGTCAGTCATTTTAAATTTAACAGCTGACCTGCCACCCATCCCGTCCGCTGAGTGCTGGTAATATTCCGGGTTATATTTTCTTTCCTTTCAAATGTTACCCTTCTCTCCTAACGGTACTGTTTGATAATGGGGTACAGTTCTACAGGCACTGGCTGCCTTCCTGCACCTCAGCCAAGTTAAAATTCTTCACGTGGAAGCCTAGGTAATGAGTGCTGGCAGGTTGTTTTACCATGGGAGCCATCAGAGTCGAGCCCTATCTGGCCTTCATTCAACATCCACACATGGGCATTTTCTAACCGGGATCACTGAATAGTGATGAGAAATGAAAATAGAGGTTGATTGTTCCCATTCCTAGTCCAGGAGCACTGAGTTCAATCATAGAACCTACATTACTATTCAAATTGAGATCAACTGGAACAGCGCAGATCAGAATTAGAACTATAGAGGGTAATTCTGACTTTAGATGATAGAGCAAAATGGACGATATCAATTCAGCGGAGAAATGTATAACGGGCGGCTGAATCGATGTTGCCCATTTTACACTA
The DNA here is from genome assembly GCA_030390025.1 of Squalus acanthias. Taxonomy (NCBI): domain Eukaryota; kingdom Metazoa; phylum Chordata; class Chondrichthyes; order Squaliformes; family Squalidae; genus Squalus; species Squalus acanthias. The sequence goes on from CM059433.1 coordinate 96,954,837, forward strand.
TCACCCAATATCAAAATTACCCCTGTAATCTTTCTGGTTAGTGTGGTCCAGTTATATAATGGGACAACCGTTTATCAATTGAGTCATTGGGTAACATAACCAATGTATTTTTAATGCACAGCACACTCCTTCAACATTGTGCTGCAAACATAAAATTCTTTTTTATCACTTGACCTGCACAGTAAAAAAAAGCTTCAAAGTTAAATGCTTTTTCACACCAAAATTGGTCACAATCTCCTTTGCAGAGCTGGTTTTCCCCCCGTTTCCTCTCCTTCCCACCTCCCCTGAAGACATTGCTGAGGATTTTCATCTGACAAATGCCCAATTCATGCTGAAAAATGGGACGGTAGGCAGGCAATTTTTATTTTAACTCTGAACTCACCACCCGCTGACACCCCAATGCCCACCTGGCTTGCTCTTTGAGCAGACCTTGAAATGGGCAACCAGCGCTCTTGCCTGAAACAGGTGGGAGTCTTACTAAAATATTTATATTGGAGTACTATGCTGTGTGTAGGACCCTGATGCAATTCCCAGGTACCAATGGGCAAACCGTACATCCACTGGTACTGGGCGTTCAGCAGCTTAACCAGTGGTGCTTAAATTGACCACCGCAGGCCGCTCCAGAAATGGGCACAAGAAAGTGGTGCCATTGATTTTTGTCAGGCTAGGAGGAGTAGGAGTTCACCTCCTGGTCTCTCAAAAAATCTTTCCATCTTCTGCCAGTCACTCACCACATAGTTTGCTGCTCTCCACTCCTGCACCCTACTAAGCACTGGTCCTGCTTCTTTAAAGGCTTTCTTCCCACAAGAAATGGTACTACCCGGTTCTTGAGTGCACCACGTGACTGCAGCTACGCAGTCAAACAGCTGAAGTGCCATTAATCATGTTGAAAGGCCGCAGAGGTACATTTGAGCAAAAGAAGAACCACATGTGGCTCATGGCCTGCGTGTTTGTCACCACTGATCTAGAATCAAAAGAATTAATATGCAAACGTCACATGATAACAAATGCAGAAAACAAAAGTAGCCTGCTGGTGTAGCACTTTGTAGACCTGTGCTATAGAATGATAGGATAGGCTTTACAAGAGGGAGTTCCCAAATGATGATTTCCCAATTTTGACAAACTGACAAGGGAAGACACTGAACAGAGACAATGGTATTTCCCATAGGGAAAAAGAAAATTGGTTGGCTTGTTTACCCTTCTTCTCTTGCACCTCCGAGCATTCTCGAGTTGTAAAATGATACTGGCCTAATGAGAAGGATGACATTATGAGAGAGAAACAATGTATGATGCTGGAGGGCTAAAGAAGAAGGGTAAAACAATTTAAAAATTAGTACAATAGCAAAATACTGCAGAGGCTGGAAATCTGAAATAACAACAGAAAATGCTGGAAGCACTCGGCAGGCCAGGCAGCATCCGTGGAGAGAGAAACTGAGTTAACGTTTCAGGTCTGGGACCCTTCATCAGAACTGGAAAAGGTTAGAGATGTAACAGATTTTAAACAGGTGCAGAGGCAGGGAAAGGGGGAGGGGAGGGGAGGGGAGGAAGTGATTGAAGGAATATTCTGTGCTAGGGTAGGAGGCAGGAGCAGATACCTGATCAAACACGAGAAGGGAAACTGAAAGCAATGAAGATGAACAAGGTTGAAGAGACAAACGGAAATCCCGTCGGAGAGAAGAGCAGAACTTATTCAGGGTGGGCATTCCTAGAAGAGAAGTGGCAGTGAACCGAACACTGATACAATAGCAAAATACTGTAGATGCTGGAAATCTGAAATAACAACAGAAAATGTTGGAAGCACTCAGCAGGCCAGGCAGCATCCGTGGAGGGAGAAACAGAGTTAATGTTTCAGGTCTGGGACCCTTCATCAGAACTGGAAAATGTTAAAGATGTAACAGATTTTAAACAGGTGCAGAGGCAGGGAAAGGGGGAGGGGAGGGGAGGAAGGAACTGAAGGAACATTCTGTGCTAGGGTAGGAGGCAGGAGCAGATACCTGATCAAACACGAGAAGGGAAACTAAAAGCAATGAAGATGAACAAGGTTGAAGAGACAAACGGCAGAATATGTAGGAATGAGAAGTTGGGTTGGAGCATGGTACATGACTGTAACACAATAGAGGGGCTCTGATGATGTCACAAAATGTAAGAATAGAGAGGATTATATGGTCACGAGGACCCTCTTTGTCTTTTGACTTGTGAGAGAGTCCCAGGCATCAGTTGATTTATGCTCTATTTTGTTTTTACCAATTCAGTCTGCTGAGCTTTCCTGAGGTGTTCAATTCAAGGTCATATCTCACCAAATCCAAGATGCTTGGAAGCTACCCAAGAGAAAACTGGACATAAGCCACATTATTCCCAATACATTAATGAATTTTGTTGTTTCTTATATTGCAGGCAAATCTGTAAGGAATTTCAGGACCTACTAAGCCAAGACAGATCACCCCTGGGATCCTCGAGACCAACTCCGATTCTAGACCTCGACATTCAGAGACATTTAACACATTTTAGGTATTTATTTCTCTTATCATATTTAAGACTGAACTGACAATTGAAATTCTTAGTCACCTGATATTGTATCAGAAACAGACAGTTACTCTGCTCTTGATATGAACACTGATTTAAACCATATTTTACCATCTGGTGTTTGAAATACATTACATCCATTACAGTAGTTTTATTATGAAATCATTGGGAATAAAAACACACCCTCACCAATGTTCCCTCTTATTTTTTTCCCCTCTAATGTTCCCTTTAAGCTGCGTGACCCATTCAAAATTCCGCACATGCACGGTTTTTCTATTTAAAAGCCGGTGAGCCAGTTGAGGCGGGAGTTCCAGTGCGCTGCGCGTCCACGCAGCTTAAAGGGAACATTGACCCTCACTCAAGTGGAGCAAGAAGACCTGAGGGGAAAAATTCATTGGCGCCCCCTTTGGGGGGCTAACATCGCCAGGGCGCTAATTTTAGCACCCCGAAAAAGTTAGCACCCCTGCGCCGTAAATTCAGTAGTAGCGCCCCAAGCAGGAGGTGGGGCTCTACTGGAAGCGCTCCCCCTCCTTCTTGGGGCGCTACCAGTGAATTTCGCAGCGCTACGTGAAACAGAGCCACGCGCGTCGGCAGGTAGCGCCGCATTATTGCAGGCCTCCCTCCCCTAATTAAAGGGGAGGGGCCTAGCACTGCGCGCACCGGGGCCCTGCTGGACCACCGGGGAGCGGAGTGCCGGGAAAACAGCCCAGCACTCAAGAGGAGTGCCGGGCTGAGCGATCGCGGCCGGCACCCCGAAGAAAAAAGGGGAAGGGGGCAGGTGCTGGCAGTCGGCCAAGAAAAAATGGCCGCCCGACAACTGCCCTTTAAGTAGCACCGCCACCCTGACCCTGTCAGACATATCGTCCGGTGATAGGTCAGGGGGCGCAAGCGGGGCGGTGCGCAAGGCGATGATGTCATCGCCGGCAGCGCAGTGCCTCCGGGCACAACTGGCTACCGCCGCTGCTAACCTCCTGCTGAATTTTGCTGGAGGCGTTAGCGGCATCTCGCCCGGGCGCGAGGGACTTTGCGCCCCATTAGTGCCCCACAGGGGCCGCTAACAGGAGGAGCAAAGCAACCCAATTTTCCCCCCCTGGAGTTTAGTGGCCCGGGAAAAGTCATGAGCATCAGGGAAGCCAAGGATGGCGGCTTACCTGAGCAAGGTATCTGCATGTTACTTGTAACCCTTCATTCACCTCAGCTAATGTTCAGCAAGCTTCACAACTTCAAGCTACATTTTCAAGACTGTTACCTGCTAATGCCCAGCCTCTCAGTGCCATCCTAACTCTTGACTTTTTCTCTTTCCTTTAGTAACTTCTCAGTACCTAGACACTGCAGAAGAACACACCTCGTAGGAGGACAATCCTCCTGAGGTTGCACCATCATGCACTCCATCCCTCCCAAGCACCAGCACAAACATTAGCACTCTGTGTGGGTTAGATAATGATCCAGAGGTGTTTCCATGTGGTGAAACACCCAGCACAAGTGAGCAGCAGCAGATACTGATGGCAGTGACAGTCTAGGAGACAGCTCGCCAGAGGGCAAGGTTCTCTCCCAGCTCTGCTGAGCGGGACAGAGATGAAGAGTTTAGGTGCCTAGTAATATGAAGAAAACTACTTGGCTCTCACAAGCAGTTGTGCTAGATATTGGAAGGCCTGCCGAGCAGTTTCAGCACTACGGCTGAAAGTATGGAGGAGTCTGCTTACCGCCTACGTGATGTCATCTTGCACGGCATCTCCAGAAACACTACAGCCAGACCCTCACAAAGGGAGTCAGTGTCACCAGTCTTTTCGGCTTTGCTGGAAGCTCAAACCACTGCCATGTAAGCTCTCGGTTCCACCCTGGAGAGATTGGTGGACCAAATAGATATGGGCTTTCAAGGAATCACTCATCTTCTGAAATCTCCTCTCCCACAGATCAGTGGAAGTGATGAGCCCCAGCCCCAAGGGAGTGGTAGTGGCCTCTCTCAGAATGTTTGCATGTCTGATCCTTCGCCACCCCCCTCAACCAATACCCGTCATAGTGCCAGCGAGTCAGCTGGGCCAGACTGCACTGGCAGCTGCCGAGTTGCAGCAGTCTGAAGCCAGGTCCTCACAGACTCGAGCGCTCAGAAGTCACTGGTCAAGAGCATCTCAAGGGTCTCCATAGGAGAAACAACAAGCTACCCCCAGCATTGCTGAGGCCACTAGGGGAGTAGCTTGTAGGAGTACCAGAGTTAGTAAATCAAAAAGCACTAGGTGTTGACACTTGGGTGAAAAATGAATGTAAGGCAATTATTGTGCTGGGAATTAAATTCATCACCTTATTCACATTTGGCACTTTGGTCTGCAGTGTAGTTTTAGAGTAGCTTCTGAATCTGCATTGTCAGTAGATCATTGACATAGAAGCTGGCTGAATGATTTCCATGGCTCGTATTTTCCGATAGGAGGCTTCCTGCTTGCTTAGACCTTTCAAAAGTATGAATGGAGATCACTCCAAAAACACATCAAAACATTAAATAAATGTTTTTTAAAAATCACGTTTTTAAAATTAGTTAAAATTACATTAAATTAAATATTTTAAACAAAAATTAAATTTTTTGAAAAAAAAATTGAAGTTTTTTATGGGGCTAAAAATAAACTTACCTTTTTTAAAAGTATTTTAAAATTATAAATGAGTGAAAAAAAAAATGTAAAACTTTTTAAAACTCTTATGCTGGTAAAAGCGTAAGATTTTTAAGGGATTTCAGCGGGCGGAAGTTCTACAGAAAGTGGAACACTCCACCCGCAGAGGCCCTTCCCCAGGGCAGGCGTGCGATCTGTCAAGAGGATTCTTGACAGATTGGAAATGCCGGTTTTCAGTGCATGCGCTTCGCATGCCTGAAACCGGCACTTGCGAGGTCCCTACGGGTGTGTACACAGCTCGTAGGGATCGGAAAATATGGGCCAATGTTCTTTAATTCAAGGGAGTGGTGTAGGATGTAACAAGAGCTGTTAATGCAGAGGAGCTTTGGGTAACTTTTCAGGGCAGGAGAATGAGCAAGTCACTGAAATATCTGATCTATTAATATCCCACACATTTCTTTCTGCATGATGGTGAGGTGGCTCTCCTTCTTCTGCTGCTTCCTCGCTTTCCCCTTGGTCTGCCCCATCCAATGGTGACTTCTACTGTTGTGCCTCCTTCAAATGCAGACCTCCCTGTACGGTGAGGTTGTGCAGGACGCAGCACACCACTATGCTGCGGGAGACGCTTTCTGAAGCATTTTGTAGGAAGCCCCTGACATGTTGAGACACCCGAACATCTGCTTCAGCAACCCCATGGTGTGCTCAATAATCATCCTGGTGGTCCCCTGGCTTTTGATTATACCCGTGTTGCTCAGGAGTGACGGGGTTGCAGAGTGATGTCACGAGCCATGTGTATAGGGGCTTGCCCCCAACAACCATTCTACCACGTTCATGGAAGGGTTGAATATTGAGGAGATAGTAGAATGTCGCAGGATAAATGCATCGTGACAGCTGCCAGACTCCCTGGCACAAACTTGGACGATCCAGTTTCTGCAATTGGAGACTAAAGGACATTAATGGAGTGGTAGCCTTTTCTATTCACAAATGCTGCTGGCTGGTGTTCTCATGTTCTGAAGGCAGCATGTGTGCAGCCCGTGATACTTCGAATGCGAGGCAACCCAACCACTGCTGCAAATCCCCAATCCTGTTGACTGATGAAGTATTGGTCATCCCTGGCCAACAGGACATCGGTGAACTGCTTTTTAATGCAGCTGTGCACTGCAGACTGGAAGATGTGGGAGATGTCCCCTGTAGCAGACGGGAAGGAGCCAGTGGCAAAGAAGTTAAGAGCTGTAGCGATTTTTAAAGCAACTGGCAAGGCATGGCCTCCTGGTCCAACAGGCAGTAGTTCCTGTTGCAGGAGGCTGCAGGGATCTACAACAGCCTGTCTAGAGAAGGGAGGTCTCCTGATGCACTGCTCTTCATGTAGATCCAAGAAAGTGACTCCTGGCTTGTACAACCAGTGCTGGGTATGATCTCCTATGAGCAGCTCCCCTTCCCTGTTATCTTCTAATATGCGATGCTGCTGCTGCTCTTCTTCCTCCAACTGTTCCTTCATTTAAATAAAAGCACCCTTGATAAGCTTACTGAGGGTAAGTAAGGCAGAAAGTCTCAGAAAGAAGCGATCTGGAATCTGGAAATTCTCCTGGCAAACAAAACAGCACAAAAGCACACAGAGCCCATGCTCCACTTATCTGCCAGATCAATTCAGCTAGGTTTAACTGGCAGGTTGGGCTATGGGCAGGACTTCTGCAATTTCATGTTAAAATGGCATTGGGGCCCTAATTGAGTCATGGGACCCCAATTTTCATGTATTCATGAGGCCCCTGCCTGCCCCTGGCGGGCACCTTGGATGACTCAAAGACTGTGCGATTAAGATAGCGGTGGGCGGGAGCACATTGAGAATGCACCAGTAAGTACTCCAACAGAAATTTGACCACCTGCCTTATTCCCGTCTGGCGCAGCAGATTAATATTGGTCTACCTTTGTGGTAAGATGTAGCGCTATATGGCTGATGTCTTGATGCTCCAATGCTATGTGTACTGGTGGACCACAGATCTACCTTCTTCTGGCTCTGAGCCCAGGCAAGGCTTTTTGGCACCAGTGTCATGAATAGGCTTTGTAGCTATTTTTTCAACTGTAACATTAGCTAGAGTGAGTAGATTTTCTTATCAAGGAGCTCATCTTTATTTGGTCTGAGAACCTTTCTGATTATAATAGAGCTTCTGCTGAAAAGTGTCTTATTATGATGTAATAGTTTAATAGTAATAATGAATTTGCACTGTGCACGTACACTCGGAAACAAATATTAACACATCCTATTTTTAAATCTGATGTAGCCTGATCACACATGGATTTGGTACCCCTGCTATCTGCGCTGCCCTCAGCAGCTTCCAAACTGTCCTCAGCGAAATGCTCAACTACCTGGATAAGCACACGGTTACTAAAAACGGAAGCTCACCAGAGAATGGCCAGGGCAATGGCAACACAGAAAAAGCATCGCTGCGGAAGAGCTTGGAGTCATCTCAAAAAGATGGCAAAATTGAGAAAACAGAATGAACTCAGTGAATGAACTTTGAAGTCACCAGAGCTTTCTTGCTGCTGAAGTCCACTTTTTAAACAAGGTGTTTTTTTCTCTTGTAGGAAGACTAGAAAGAGGGCAACAAAAGCTCGACATGGGAGTCACTATTTTTACAATACTGAAACATTTAGTGCACATTTGTGCTGTTTATATAGTGTTTTGTAGTGATACACTTCACAACTTAATCACTGGATTCAAAAGTGCAGTATCCCCTTTCAGATAACAGTCTACATGATGTGCCATGAAACCTGCTCAATATTCACCTCATGTAATTTGATTCCACCATCTCAAGATTCTTGGGAATATGGTGGCTCCAGTCTCCCCACAACATCCAGAAATCTTCTGATTTTACATGTGTGACTTTGATCTGGACCCAGTGCATTTGAGTTCTGACCTAGTTTCCACCATTCTGGTGGACTCCCGCCAAGGCTATGGCAGGCGTAAGCTGGAATGGCCGCAGATTTTCGGGGCCCATCGTATTTCCACTGGTGTATCATCACAATGATGTAACGTGACAACACAGAGAACAAAAGCTGCTAAAGTGTTCATTCAAATTATTTTCCTGACTGAAAGTTTTATAAATAGAAGCTGTCTTGGTGGCCATGTGGTATGATAATTATCTCCACTTGTCAGACAAACTAGAACATTGATTATAAAATTATTCATCATATCACATGTGCTCTATGCATTTTTACTCTGAGCTTAATTCAAATCCCTTTTTAAATTATTTTAATTTTTGGCAAAATTACGTTGGGTTTCTGTGCATCTTGTAGTATTGTTATATATAGAGATATATATATGACAGTAACACTGTTGATATTGATACTGATATTTGAGCGTATGTGGACCTTAGTGAGCTTTTTTTTCAATTTGAGTGAGAAAAAGCCCGTTACCATTTAACACTAAAGTGACTCATCTGATTATTAGGGAAATGTTAGTTTTACATTTTCAAAAAATTATAACACACTAAAATTAAGAAAAATTATTAACACTTTATCTTACCTATTAAAAGACAGATACAGACATTACAGAAAAACAGAAAAGGAGGAAAATGCCCAGCTGGTCATTCAGCATCTGTGAAAAAGAGAGGTTCATATTTTGGGTCTGACCTTTCATCAGAACTCAGGATCGCACCTTAAACATTTACCTATTACCCTCTTTCCCAGTCGTTGAACAGCCTGATGTGCATTTTAGAACTTTAGATTTTTTTCTTTCAGATTCCCAGTACGTGCAGTTCTTTTATATCTATATTATTTCAACTGCCTGGCCAGACTGTATGACCTACAGACTATTTCACTTGCAAGAAATGCCTAGGTAACTTGGTGCACAATTTTATGATTCTAATTTAAATTTGGAATTGCCCCTTAAGTTTTCAACTGCTCAGAATTCAAATGCACTCTCAAGATAATTTAAAGTGGTGCAATTTACCTATTCCAGTGTTAGTTTGGAGTCAAATCTTTTAAGCTCGCTCAAAGAAACTGTTTTTCCCTCCTTGTCCTCCTTGACCTCTCTGCAATGTTTGGTAAAGTTGAGCACACCATTCTCCTCCATTATCTCTCCTCTATAGGATTCACTTTGTGTGGTTCCACCCCTACCTGTCTAATCACAGCCTCCAGTAATGGCTTTTCTTCCTGCTCCCATAATGTCCCTCTGGAGTTCCTCCAATGATCTATCCTTGCCCCCCTGCTCAATCTGATCTATATGCTGGCCCTCATGATATCATCCACAGGCACAAACTCAGCTTCCATACATATGTTAGCAACACCCACATTTACCTCTCCATCACTTCCCTTGGGGCTTCAATGAACTCTGTGTTGTCATACCGCCTGTCTGACTTCAGGTCATGGATGAATCAAAATTTCCTCCATATGAGCATTGCGGGGTTGGGAGGAGGTGAAGTCAATGCCATTATTTTCATCCCATGACATATGTCTCTATCCTCATCCATGGCCACCTGCTCAAGCTGAACCAGACCATACAAATATTTGGTGTTCTGTTTGACCTAATATTGAGCTTCTAACCCCACATCATATCCTTCACTTACTTCTACCTCCATAATATCGCCTAACTCCATCCCTACCTCAACCTCTCCACCTTTAAAACCTTTATCCACACTTTTTTCAAATCTAGACTTGATTTCTCCAATGTCCTCCATCCTGGCCTCCTGTCTTCCACTGTCCATAAACTTCAACTTCTCCAAAACTCAGCTGCTCGTATCCTGTCCCACACTAAATCTTGCTCACCCATCACACCCATCTCCACTGATCAACATTATTTCCCTGTTTAGAATCCCTGTCCTTATCTTCAAATCCCTCCATGAGCTCACCTCATCATTTCTCTGTGGCCTTCTCCAGCCTTACATCCTCTTCGGCCATCTGACTTTGGGCTTTTGCATATCCCCCTCCATTCATTGGTGGCACAGCCTTCTTTCTGGAACCCTACTTTCTGGAATTTCCTGGCTAAATTTCTTCCCCTCCCCAATTCTTTCTCCACCCTTAAAATCCTTCCAGGAACCTATCTTTTCAGCCAAGCGTAAAGCATCTTGGAACATTGTCTACTTTAGAGGTACTGTATATTCAAAAGTATAAATGCAAGTTGTTGTTTGAATCAACCTGGTACAATCAGTCTAACTCAGATCTCACCATTTCTACAGCAAGTTTCATTCATTCATTCAGCCATCCACTCATTCATTCTTTCAGCCATTCATTCATTCATTCAGCAAGTGTTTGGATAGTAAGAACTAGTAAGTTCTATTACTAGTTATATGTTATTTTCCAACCACTTTTATTTAAATGGTGAGTATAGTCACTTACCCAAAAACAAATCTGTTGAAATTTAAATTACAGCCATTCAGACATGGACTTTTTACCCTGTGGTCACAGCTAAAAAACGTGGGCTTATCACTTTTGAATATGCAAGTCATACACATTAGGGTCAGTGATGCTGGGCCTGGTGGGCTGCCTCTTGGCAACTGAGTGACAGACTGACCTTGAGAGAGGGAGGAGAAAAAGATAATGGCCCAGAAATTAAAGACGGAGCCTTCCTGCGGGGGTAAGGCTTCCCCGCGATATCTCACTGCGCGCCTGCCTTTTCCTTCCGAGCTCACACGAACTTTAGTTTCAAGGCTGCAGCTGTGCAGTGTGTGCGTATCCCACAGACGCAGTTAATTCGTGCGAGCTGTGGGATCACGTGATTCAGTTAGAGCCAATGGCAGCACACCATCTTTCATTCATAGTTTTGACAGCAAGGGCTGTCAAAGCTATGAATCTATACCCCCCCCCAAAAGAACAGCTAAACCTCAATTAATTTTTTTTTAAAAACCATCACATTAATAAAATAAGTATAGTTAAATAAATTAACCTCTTTAAACAAAAAATTAAATTTTTGAAAAAATTTAAAATCTTTTTAAAAGTTATAAAAATAAACTTACCTTTCTTTAAAGTCTCTAAAAAAGATAAACCTGTTGAAAAAAATTTAAAATAGTACTTAATTAACTACTTACCTTGTTAAAAGAGGGTCTTACGCCTCCTTTCTTTATGTGCAAAATCTTCCATGCTTACCTGCGCGTTCAAAGCACTAAGTGCACTGCGTGCGCGCAGCCTGTAGTGCGCACGCGGTTCACTTAGGAACCGCCCCCTTTTGAGTTCACCAAGTGCCGGTTTTCAGCGCATGCGCAGTGCATGCAGAAAACCAGCAATTGGAGACAGAATACGCGAGAGTACACAGTGCGCACTCTCGCGTACTAAGACTAATTTTTGGGCCAATAAATAACTTGAAATAATGTGTCTTTCTTCACTGTACCCTTACTGGCTTGTGTGTGGCACAGCCCTATCGCCAGAATCCTGAATTTTCCTGCTTACTCATTCACTCCTTTCTGGAAAGGGCGGCTCTGGAGGTGAGAGCCAGTAAGGGGAATATGAGGGAGGGTGAAGGAGTGAAGAGCTGGCCTTTGGTTCCTACTGCAGAAGTAGACCCCCATCAGTATCAGCGCTCCTATAATATCGCCAATTATCTGCTTCTTACCATTAAAACATACTTTATTAATGCATGACTGCATATATATAATGAAAGGGATCCTGCCACTTTAAAATTCTCATAATAATGTACCATGTTATTTACGCTGAGCTGAAACACTGTTCTGTTGCATGCTGTGTCAGCACTAAACTTTAACAGAGGGAATATACAGCTATTTTTAAACCCTTTTAGGCTACTCATCAATATTTATTTTATTTTACTTTACTTCATTTTGTTTTATTTCAAAGGCTTGAGGGGCTGAATGGCCAACTCCTATTTAGACCTAGAAAAATGGGTATTATCACTTTGACCTTTGCGGACTGAAGGACCTTTAAGAAACAATTCTGAATAACAAATGTTTTCCTCCCACTTATACTACTTTGTGACTCCTGCCTAATAAGATATTTTCCTTGGAATATCTTGTCACCTGAAGTGAGTTGTGAGCATCACCAGTGTCTTGCACCAATTATTTATTCATACATTCCAATGGCTCTTTAAACTAAATAACCTAGTAAAACTGTGATGTGCAAAACTGATTTAACTCGCTAACTTGGAATGATTAGCCCTATCATCATCCAAGCTTGTAAGCTTGATAATGCCTGATGGTGCCCACTGTATTGTATTTATATAATCATTCTCCTAGCCACCATTTATTCTTGCATATCTTTACTCTTATGTTTAAGTTATATCAAAACATGAAGCTTTCACGACAAAGAGCATTAAACAGTTGCCCCAGGTAGGACAGTCAGAGAATCCAAAGACTGTGATTTACATGCCAGAGTAATCTGGTGCTCTGATCCTCCAGCGTTAGGTGAAACACCTTTGTCTTTGCCCAACAAGGGCAGAGAAGTGACGCTCCTAATCTCACCCTGCCACTAAATTAGCCTTCTTTTAGCTAACCATGCAACTGAGTTGGTGATGGTCACGAAGACAGCCACAGCCTAGACTGCCTCTCCCTCCCATGTGAAGGCACAGGCCAATCGAACGAAAGAAAAATGGAGATGATTTAAGGAAAAATGTAAATAAAAGATTTCAGAACAGAGGAAACATATCCCCATAACTGATATATAAAATTGAGAATAAAATTGTAACTTTTTATGTGGTATCAGATGATACTGCAGTCCTTAATGGGTTAATAAACAACTAGAACACAGAGGGTTAAACAATGGCTTGTGATATGATGAGTTGCCTATGAGATTTGGTGAATGCACAGGTGGTAATCAGGGTTTTTGGCAGACTGAAAGCTTGGTTTTCTTATTGTAAATTGAAGAAATGTAGCAGCTTGCGCCGTGCTGGCTGTGTTTTTTTCTACTGTTGCATTCTATATAATATGTATTGTACATGACCTGTTGTATTTGTAATCTAATATATGTGTGCACTTGGTCACAAATAAAAAACAAAAGTTCTAAATGTTGTCCAAAAAAGTGGTTAAAATTCATTGGGTTTTGTGTTTATAAACAGAGTAAGAGTTCATCTGGTAATTTTTCAACGACAGTACTAAAAACTTGCATTTATAGAGCGGCTTTAACATAGAGAAAGGCACTTCACAGAAACGTAATGAGACAAAAATCGACACAAGCCAATGCAGGAGATATAGGCGTAGAAATTAGAATGCATTTGGGGTAGAAATTAGATTGGGTACAAAGCATACCAGTTTAGCAGCGGAATGGCCTGCGACCTACCTGCGCAGGAGTTGGTTCCATTGCTAAATTCATGAGGCCAATTTTTTATGCGTCCCGGGCAGGCATTAGGCCCCTTGAATATGTTAATGAGGGACCTAAAGCTTTTTGAAGGACCTGTTTTCAAAATTAGTTCCCGATGAGCGGGGCAGGCGTTGGGCCTGGATTCATCATCAGCCCCCGCAGCCGCTAGCCAAAGGTACGTTTAAGAATTTTTTTTTAAGACCCTTATGTGGAGCCCGGAGGAGCAGGAGTGCTCCCCCTCTCCACAGGCGGCACAATCAGTTCCCCCTGTAGCCCGCTCCAATCCCCCTCTCGGAACTTACCTGAGGGCCGATGAGGCCCAAGGACCAATTTCTATCGATGCTTGAGCCATCCTGGTTGGGGTGCACACTTCCTCCACAGCTCCAAGTCTGGGCCCAAAAATGAGCCCAGAATAATTTCTACCCCATTAAGAGAGGTGACTAAAATTGTGCTGACACAGGTGGGTTTAAGAAGAGTCTTAAATGAGGAGAGGGAGTTGGAGAGGCAGAAGTGTTTCGGGAGGGAATTCCAGAACTTAGGACTAGACAGCTGAAGGCACAGATGTCAAGGGTGGGGTGAAGGTGTGAAGGATCCACAAGAGGCCAGATTTGGAGGAACAGAGCTGGAGGAGGATTGGAGGGCTGGAGGAAGTTACAGTGATAAGGAGGGGCGAGGCCATGAAATGATTTAACCATGAGGATGAGAATTTTAAACTTGAGGCGTTGGGGGAACGGGTGCCAATGTAGGCCAGCAAGCATGGGGGAAAAGGGTGAGTGGGACTTGGTACGATTTAGGATATGCAACAGAGTTTTGGATGAGCTGAAGTTTATGGAGGGTGGAAGATTGGATGGTAGCCAGGAGAGCATTGGAATAGTCAAGTCTGGAGATGACTGAGGAATGGATAAGGTTTCAGCAGCAAATGGGCTGAAGCAGAGGCAGAGATGTGTGATGTAATGGAGGTGGAGGTAGGCAGTCTTTGCATTGGAGAGGATGTGGGGTCGGAAGCTCAGCTCGAGGCCAAATAGCACCTCAAGATTGCCAACAGTCTGTTTCAACTTGAGACAGTGGCCGGGGAGGAGGTCGGTGGGGTGGTGGGGGGAGGTAGAATCGGTGGCTAGAGTACGGAGTTTGTGGTGGGGGATGAAGATGATGGCTGAGTCTTAATATTTAACTGGAGGAAATTGCAGTTCATCCAGCACTAGATATTAGATACACAGTCTGACAACACAGAAGCAATTGATAGGTTGAAAGAGGTGGTGATGAAGTAGAGCTGGATGTCAGCAGCGTACATGTGGAACCTGACTCCATAGTTACATAATTACATGGAGTCTACAGCACAGCAACAGGCCCTTCGGCCCAATTGATTTATGCCGCCATTTATGCTCCACACAAGCCTCCTCCCACCCCTCCTCATCTCACCATATCAGCATATCCTTCTTTTCCTTTCTCCCTCATGTGCTTACCTAGCTTCCCCTGAAATGCATCTATACTATTCGCCCCAACTACTCCTTGTGATAACGCGTTCCACATTCTTACCACTCTTTGGGTAAAGAAGTTTCTCCTGAATTCACTATTGGATTTATTAGTGACTATCTTATATTTATGGCCTCTAGTTTTGGACTCCCCACAAGTGGAAACATTTTGTCTGCATCTACCCTATCAAACCCTTTCATAATCTCTATCAGGTCACCCCTCAACCTTCTCTTTTCTAGGGAAAAGAGCCCCAGCCTTACCTGATAAGTATATCCTCTCAGTTCTGGTATCATCCTTGTGAATCTTTTTTGCACCATCTTCAGTGCTGTAAGAATCTCTTTGTGAGATCTGTGATTCCAAATGATTTGACATTGACCCCTATTGGTGGCAGTGGTTAAAAGTTTATTCAGCACAAGCAAAGATCAACACAATTACTGTATCTTAAGCAGCAGTTTACAAGGTATAATTAAGAGTCATACTACCCCGTTTATGCCTTGGGTAAAAGTCGCAGTCAGAGTTATCTGAACCCCTCTCTTGCTGTGGCTCCTGGCCCGTTTAGCCTCTGAGTGTCCCCTAGAATTACTTGAATCCTCCTCTGTTCCCTTCTACACACCGGGGGTGATTTTGCCAATGGGGAGCTTTTGGAGGCGGGACTCCCACTTGTCGGGTTTCAGTCCAGCCTCCATCAACTTCTGGCCAACCCACGCTATTTTCCCTTGATTGACCTTATTAAGCCCACCCAGCGGGCTTAGCAGGCCAATTAAGGGAAAGTTGGTTACAGAGAACGTCAACGTATGACATTTCATCTGTCAAAAATTTTGACAGATGAATTGTCAACGTTTGACATCTCTGTGAAGCTGTCAAACACTGACATTCTCTGTAGTTTGATGAGGTCTTGAATTCAAGAGACAGGAGGGAGGGGTTTAAGGAGATGGTTGGTGGTGGAGAAAAAAAGCCAGGTGTTACCTTTGCTTTGTAGGATGATCCTGGAGTAGTGATGGTTTCGGCAGAGGAGAGCAAGGCCCAATAATGCTTGATGTGATCCAGCCAGATCTGATGATGGATGGCTAAACCAATTGTGCGGCAGATATGCTCAAGTCTGCATTGCTTGGACTTGAGGGAGCGAAGATGGTGGCTGTCACAGTGGAAACAACCAGGGTGGGAGTAAGTAAGGAATTTACTGGGGACAACACGGTGGCATAGTGGTTAGCACTGTTGCCTCACAGCGCCAGGGACCCGGGTTCGAATCCGGCCCCGGGTGACTGTCCGTGTGGAGTTTGCACATTCTCCCCGTGTCTGCGTGGGTTTCCTCCGGGTGCTCCGGTTTCCTCCCACAGTCCAAAGATGTGTGGGTTAGGTTGATTTGGCTATGATAAATTGACCCTTAGTGTTAAGGGTGATTAAATACGTGGGGTTACGGGGATAGGGTGGGATATGTTAGGGGGGATTAAATACGTGGGGTTACGGGGATAGAGTGGGATATGTGTCGGTGCAGGCTCGATGGGCCGAAATGGCCTCTATCTGTACTGTGGGGATTCTGTGATTCTGTGAAAGGCATCAAGGGTTCTGCCTATCTCGTGAGAGAGAGAGAGAGAGAATATAAAAAAGCATTGAATTTGGTCTAAGATGAGCCCCGAAACCTTTCCTCTGCAGCACTATTAATGGTACAGGTTGCCACCACCATGGTCCTGCACTATGGAATTCCCCTCTTAATCCCATCCGCCTTGCTACCTCTTTCAGCATCTTCAAAAACCTCCTCGAAACATAACTCTTTGACGGCATCTTCAATCTCTTCCCCTTCCAAGTTTTCTCCCCCAACTTCTGATCTCAGTCCAAATAATACCCTCGTCCCCTCTACTCCCCATCTATGAAGGAACATTTTGCTATATTAAAGCTGCTATATAATTTAGAATTGTTTTTATTTAAACTAATCAGATATGACTTAAAGTTGATTTAGAAGGTTTCAACCTTGAAATTATGCTCCATCATATTAGTGTACAAACCCTCAAAACATTCATATAAAATTCCTCTCCAATATTTTAGTGAAGGCATTAATCTGCTTGTTTTAAATGGGTTAGCGCCTCCATTACAATAAAGAGAGGAATTACCAGCAAATCATTAAGCATTTGTATGCCAATATCACACTGCATAATTTCAAGGCTTTCAAAAAACAGATGTAGAGGAATGTAATGGCCAACATATTGATAATATCACTTTAATAATGTTCTGGAATCATTAAAAAATCTAGCTGTTACATAGATAATCTACATGCTTTGTTCAAATATATAACCCGAAAGGACAGGTTCAACCTAGTTGTCAATGAATGCAAAAATGTAGAGAGTAGAAGATGAACCTTCATAACTTGCAACTATTATGCAGTTTCTTTATTGGCATGTCTCTCTAAAAGACCACAAACATAATTTGTAAGTCATCTGGGAAATGGATCCTGCAGATGCACAGTTATGGAAATCTGACAGATCGTGAGCACACAACACTGTAAAGAGATTTATTTCCCTGTTATTCCAGTTACTGACACCAGAATACCATAGAGAAATGGTAACACACTGATGTGCTGCATTGCTGCCAGTGTCACATTATGCAGGTGCAGGAGAAACAAAAACATTTTTTTCTTCTGAATTTATCAACATCATGCCTATCTAGGGTCATTCCTATTTAAAGCACAATTCAGAACTGGTCATTTTTGGCTCGTCTCTATAAAAGACATAAACATAATTTGTAATTCTTCTGGGAAATGGAACCTGCAGATGCACAGTTACGGAAATCTGACAGATCATATGCTTATTGGTCATTTAATTCAGACATGGTCAATTGAAAGTGTGTTTTGCAGTGCTTTGCATTATGAATTTAATTGAATTGTGCCTTCATAAAAGTGAGGACTTAAACTTTTGCAGGATTTTCAAGAAGTCAAGTTTATAATATTTTATAGCTGGACCATAAAAAGCTGCTTCTGCACCAAAAACTGGTATTTTTGAACCTAATTTCCAAATGCAGTGTCTTCCTTTTAAGACTTGTGGTCTGTTTCAAGAAAGATTGCTCTCAGCTATAATTCATCAGTAGTAAAATTGCTTTTCAGAGGATTTTGTCCTTCCACTGCTGTTTTAAGATCTATAAACCAGTACTTCAGTGTAAATTGGTCTTAAGAGGATATTCACTGTAAATGATTAAATGTTGAGTGATACAACCAATGAGGAATGTTAACTTTTGTCAGTGAATTACAGAGAATCTTGCTCCTCATCTACATTGCCTGCATTTGCAAATATTAATTGCCTGCTCACATTTTTTGCATGGTGAGATTTAAATTCAAGACCACACACTCAGTGAAAATAAAACAAAACTTGACTAATCTGATTGCAATTTGTGATCCTGGTTTTCCTCCCTCACAAGGAATTTTTTTTAAACAAAACACTATTCACAAGCATGGCATGTCCTCCCTGCGTATACAGCAGGACAGCAGCAATAGTAAAGTTGTAGGGCCATTTTCCACCTTGGTGCTGCCGCTGGGAAGCCTCACCCACCAAAAGTGCATACTGGAAATTGCACAAGCTGTGTAAGATTTTTTGACTGTTATGGACAGAAAGCTGTGCAGAATGCGCGCCCAAATTTCTGAAATGCATTTCCAGCAGCTGAGGCTTTCAGCCGACACACAAAGTCAGAAAATTAGCCCTTGCGTCTAATATTTTCACAGATTACTATCTCCCAAACTTTATATTTTCTCTTGTGAGGAGTAATCATCTCCTCCCATATCCACAGCAAAGCAGATGAGACAAACAGAACTGTGTAATTCATGGCTGATGCTTATACAATGCCATGATCCAACAGCAGGAGGCAGGTACTGTAAGGGAGTGAGGTGACTCTCTCGGTTCACCCTACGTCAAGGTGGAATGTGCCACTTCTGCTTACCAGAGTGCAGTGCCCAAACACTCATTACAGCTCTGGTTGCAACAGAACTCACTACGGTCTAGTTTTTGTCCTTTTCATTATTACTCTAATGCTTACTCCATCTAACACCTTAAATACAGGGTAGGACATTTAGGACTGAGATGAGGAGAAATTTCTTCACTCAGAGGGTGGTGAACCTGTGGAATTCTCTACCACAGAAGGCTGTGGAGGCCAAGTCACTGAATATATTTAAGAAGGAGGTAGATAGATTTCTAGACACAAAAGGCATCAAGGGGTATGGGGAGAGAGCAGGAATATGGTATTGAGATAGAGGATCAGCCATGATCATATTGAATGGCGGAGCAGGCTCGAAGGGCCAAATGGCCTACTCCTGCTCCTATTTTTCTATGTTTCTATGGGGGGAAAATTCGGTTGCTTTGCGCCTCCCGTTGGCGCACTAAGGGGGCGCTAATGGGGCGCAGAGCAACTAGCGCCAGGGCACGGCGATGTTTGCGCCGCTCGCGAAATTGACCAAACATTTTGCGGCAGCGCTAAACACTACCGCCGCAATCTCCTGCGCCCACAGATCGTGATGTCAGTCGAGCGTGCAACGCCCCGGTAGCGCCCCGGACCGGATATTGAGTGGTGCCCCCTGCCTTACCGCCTGCCGCTAGCAACGACAGGTTGAGTGGAGCATTTTGCAGTCGGGAAGGGACTGGGGGAGCGCTATTTAAAGGCAGCCGCTTCCTGCCTTTTTGTGTCGGCGAAATTTTTGCACCACGCATTCTGAGAGAGAGAGAGAGAGAGAGAGACTTCTGGAGAGATTCAACGCTGTGTGGAGGAGTTTTGGGTACTGAGCAGCACTTTGCAGGTTGATTTTGATTTGACCTTCCTTGCATCAATTTGGAAGAGACTGTGGGGGCAACATTCTGAGCTCTTTCCCTGAGCCTCTCCATTGTTCTTTCCAGCAGATTTGATGTACAGGTCTCTCCAGGCCGAGATTCAAGGCTGCAATGAGCATGATGGAGAGCAAGATTGACCCTCCCCTTTAAGAACTGGCCGGCGCCAGTGTGTCTGTGTTCCTTTGCTGACTGACATCACATGAGCTTCGCCAGCGCTCTGAGGTAGCGCTTCGCTCCTCGGTGTTAGCGCCTTGAGAGGTGTGTAGCGCCTGATTTAGCGCTCCAATCACCTCCAGGGGCGATAAAAGCCAAGTTTGCAGTCGGAGGCGATAATTAGCGGCAGGCGCTAAACTTTGCGCCCGGCCGATAATTGCGCCCTGAATGGGGCGATACCGAATTTCTCCCCTTATGTTTCTAATACTCAGAGTGCCTTTGCTGAATCCTAAACCACTTCTTTTACGCAGTCTACTTCAGCCCAGTTATTTATACGTACTGACAGTTTGCATATGTAGCTGTTGCTAATGACCAAGATTTCAATTCAGATGCATGACTGTGTCGATGAATGGCAACAACATTAATCTAAGCTCACTGGCAAAAAAAACAATAATTCTGGGATTGTGGCGTGTCGTGTTGGTGCCCCATTGCAGCACAGCAATGGGATACACATCTCTTTCTCTCTCCACGGATGCTGCCTGGCCTGCTGAGTTTTTCCAGCGTTTTCTGTTGTTATTTCAGATTTCCAGCATCCGCAGTATTTTGCTATCGTATTAGTGTTTGGTTCACTGCCACCTCTCTTCTAGGAATGCCTACCTTGAAGAAGTTCTGCTCTTCTCTTCGACGGGATTTCCGTTTGGCTCTTCAACCTTGTTCATCTTCATTGATTTCCTTGCATATCTCTTAATGTCTCTTAATGTCTCTTCATCCCCCCCTTTGTTCTTTTATCCCCTCCCCCTTTTCCCAGCTTTACTCTGGCCTTAAATCTATTTGATTTCCGGCTCTTCACAGTTCTGACGAAAGGTCATCGACCTGAAACGTTAACTCTCTTTCTCTCTCCACGGATGCTGCCTGGCCTGCTGAGTTTTTCCAGCGTTTTCTGTTGTTATTTCAGATTTCCAGCATCCGCAGTATTTTGCTATCGTATCGGGATACACATTATGTTGGGTTCTGAGACTAAAAGGATTTGTAAGGCACAACTAAAATGACTCTTAAAAACATCCCACTATATATATGTATGTATTGTTGATATTGCACCATGCAGAATAGATAACTGTGTAACACCAATCTTTCTGTGGTAGGTTTAAATGAGGTCACCACTTACAGTAAACAACCTCATCATTGGACAGCAATTAGCTTTTGTTGATTTGTCATTTTCTATGGCAATTACACGAGATACTTTATAAGAATCAACGATTTATTTATTTTCTGCATGAGGAAGAACACAGGCTCTCCCCAGCAGATCTTTATGGTATTGCAGCGTATATGAAGGATTTCTCAGTGGTAGTAGCAAAGGTAATATTGCAGTTGGTTGACTGGGTGAATATTTTTTGTACAAAAGCTGTGGCTTCAGGAACAGTGAGATAACACTTGATCTTTTGTTTTCTTCCCTTGTCAATTTTCTCTGTCAATTTCATCCTCCCCCCCCCCCCCCACCCCACCCCACCAAAGACATTAAAGTTTGCTGTGGTATGGGTTCGTGAGCACCAGTCACCTTATGTTACATTGTCCAAGTGACTATAATTCATGTTGAGTGTGGGCATCACAGCTGAGCCCAATGCCCATACCCATGTACTGCTACCTGGGGTCAGTGGCTGAGAAGGCTACCAGGTCAACTTGTTTCCACATCTCTGCAAGTGCCACCCTTAAGTGACCACTAGGAGGTGCATGAGAGCTATATGTAGTGACCATTTCTTCTCTCACTGAGAAGAAGCGTTTTTCACCTGGAGTCATCTCAGCTGGGTTTGGGATGTAACATGTGGGATTGGTGGACATTTCTTAAGTGAAAATAGAAATATTGTGGTATTTGGGTAATCTGATCTGTACACTGTAGTTGCTACAGAAAACAGTCTGACGAAAAGCTGTGGTTTTTAAACCCCTGTTCCTGCCGAATCATCAATACGAGTTCAAAGGCGATAGTCCAACCATTGTGTCAATACTCTTGAATGGCTACTATGAAAAGAAATAAAAAGCCAAAAATGAGCTGTAACCTCAGCGAGGGTGCAAACCCCACTGAGACCCAGATATGCCTGGTTCCAGCCATGGGTCATAGTTTTCTTGGTCTTGGTATGGCCTTAGTATTGCATACTATTGGACGTGCCTCCACCACCCATTCAGGCAGTGCTTTCCAGATCATAACAACTCAGTGTGTAAAAAAAATTCTGCCCATCCCCCCTCTGGTTCTTTTGCCAAATATCTTCAATCTGTGTCCTTTGGTTACCGACCCACCTGCCAGTGAAAACAGTTTCTCCTTATTTACTCTATCAGAACCCCTCATAACTTTGAACACCTCTATTAAATCTTCCATTGACCTTCTCTGCTCTAAGAAACTCTGGATATTCTCAGCTTCTCTAGTCTTTCCACGTAACTGAAGTCCCTCATTCTTTGCATCATTCTGATAAATCTCCTCTGCATCCTCTACAAGGCCTTGACATCCTTCCTAAAGTGTGGTGCCCTGAATTGGACACAATACTCTATATACTGAGGCTTAACCAGTGATTTATAAAGGCTACCTTGCTTTTGTACTCTATGCCTCTATTTATAAAGCTAAGGATCCTGTATGGCTTTATAACAACTTAATCAAATTGTTCTTCCACCTTCAAAGATTTGTGTGTGTAAACTCTCCCAGGTCTCCCCTTTCCAGCATCCCCTTTAAAATTGTACCATTTAGTTTATATTGCCTCTGCTCATTCTTCCTCCCAAAATGCATCATGGGAAGTTTACGTAGATGTTAAGGCAAGGATAACCCCTTTCAAGATATGGGGAGTTGGGACTCACCCATGATCTAAGATATGAGAGATACAATAATCTGAAGTAAGAAGGTTAGGAAAGGCCAAAATTGCAACTGTTACATTTCTTATGACCTCTCCCAGTTATATTGGTCCAGACTCCACAGGTCAGCAATATTGTAAAGCAGCATAAGAAAGTCAGTCAGTTGGTATAACCAAGATGCCCATAGATGCACAAGACCTCACCATTATGCTATCCTCTCTCTCACCTCCTGCTATTGTCTATCCGTTGTTACTCTTCTACTTAAGCCTTTCCAGACACCATTCCATCATCTCAGCTTCCAACTGCAGTTTGTTTCACAGCTGGGGCTGCGAGTTGGACATTGCTGAAGACACAGCAGCAAAACCTGAATACTCTGGAGCACACTATATAAAGAAGGTATTAGGAACCATCTGAAAAGACACAGTAACCAACACAGAAGCAATGAATGGATAATAACAGTGCATATTATAACAAAAAGATTGCTATAGAAAGACATGTGTGCCATATGCTTAAATATTAGAAGACAAAGTCTATTTTCTTTTAATTGAGGGGGAATTTTAACACTCCCTGCCAAGCCAAAACTAGGTAAGGAAGCAGTTAAAATGGAATGGGTGAATTATCCACTCTATCACCGACCATTGCAATTTTAAACTGCCTGATTTTTCAGGAGTATGTGGTGCCCGCGTGAGTCAGGCAGGAGCATCATACATTTATGGAATTAGGGGTCCTAATACATCATGAGGACCTTGACACCATCTTAACCAGGAAAGCAGCAGGGCACTCGCAGTGGACGCCCTGACAGCAAGAACCTACCCGGACCATTGAAGAGGCCTTGGCTCTTTGTGGGGCTAGGAGGAGCAAGAGTTCCCCTCCGGACCCCACAGGGAAGTATAGCCTTCCACTGCCTGGACTCCATCCCCCCCCCCCTTCCCTCCCGAACTACTGACCACCCCTGAACCACTTCCCTACCCGCCCATCCATCCCCACTTTGTACTTATCTTGGGCCGGCAGACCAACCCCAGGCCACCCAACTTTCCACTGCTTCCCGTCGACTTCCCGGCTGTTATACATATGTGTATATTTATGTCTGTTTCTAGATGCACATTGCTATTTGTGTAGGTCTGTGTGTGTATGTATGTATGAGCATTATCGGGTCCTGCTCTCATCTGCCAAAACTGTTCACTATTCCAGAATCATTTTGGAATGCAAAGATAAACCCTGGCTCCTAGTCTCTACTGCTAACCATCTTCTTAAACCCCTCTCCCCTGTCTCCTCCCCCCTCACCTCCGATAACAAGTGTGAGGAGCTCATGGACTTCTTTGTCTCTAAGATTGAGACCATCCGTTCAGCTGCCTCTGCATCTTCCCTTCCTTCCCCTCGCCTACTGGGCCAAACTTCCTCTAAGGTTCCTCCCTGCCCTAGCCCTGAACTCACATATTTCTTCAGTTTCTCTCCAATCTCCCCTCATGACCTCTCCATGCTCATCTTGTCCATGAGACCCACCTCCTGCTCCCTCGACCCGATTCCCAACAAACTACTGACCACCCAACTTCCTTTTCTGGCTCCCATGTTAGCTGACATTGTTAACGGTTCTCTCTCCTCAGGTACTGTCCCCCTCTCCCTCAAATCTGCCGTCATCACCCCTCTCCTCAAAAAAAACTCTTGACCCCTCCATCCTTGCAAACTACCGCCCCATCTTCAACCTCCCTTTCCTCTCCAAAATCCTTGAACGTGTTGTCACCTTCCAAATCCGTGCCCATCTTTCCCGCAATTCCATGTTTGAATCCCTCCAATCAGGTTTCCGCCCTTACCACAGTACTGAAATGGCTCTCATCAAAGTCACAAATTACATCCTTTGTGACAGAGGTGGAAATAGGCGGTCTTTGTTATGCTGCGGATATGTGGTCGGAAGCTCATTTCAGGGTCAAATATGACACCAAGGTTGTGAACAATGTGGTTCAGCCTCAGACAGATGTTAGGGAGAGGGATGGTGTCAGTGGCTAGGGAACGGAGTTTTTGGCGGGGACCCGTCTCCGCCCTTGCCTCAGCTCATCTGCTGCTGAAACCCTCATCCATGCCTTTGTTACCTCTAGACTTGGCTATTCCAACGCACCCCTGGCTGACCTCCCACATTCTACCCTACGTAAACTTGAGGTCATCCAAAACTCGGCTGCCCGTGTCCTAACTCGCACCAAGTTCCACTCATCAATCACCCCTGTGCTCGCTGACCTACATTGGCTCCCGGTTAAGCAGCACCTCGATTTCAAAATTCTCATCCTTGTTTTCAAATCCCTCCATGGCCTCGCCCCTCCCTATCTCTAATCTCCTTCAGCCCCACAACCCCCCCGAGATATCTGCGCTCCTCTAATTCTGCCCTCTTGAGCATCCCTGATTATAATCACTCAACCATTGGTGGCCGTGCCTTCTGTTGCCTAGGCCCTAAGCTCTGGAATTCCCTGCCTAAACCTCTCCACCTCGCTACTTCTCTTTCAAATTTTTTGTCTTATAATACTCCTGTGCAACACCTTGGGATGTTTTACTACGTTAAAGGCGCTATATAAATACAAGTTGTTGTTGTTGTTGTTGACAATGTATATGTATGTGTATGTACATTTATGCATGTCTGTGCATTTGTACTGTATCTGCTTGTAATCCTTGCTTTTTTTGTTTTTGTAACTGTCACTGGCAAGGTACTAGTATCTTTGGGGGTGAAATTCAGCTCATTTGCACCTGCCATTACCGCCTCTGGGGGACGCTAACGGGGCGCAAAGGGGTTATCGCCCTGGGGAGGCGGGTGGGGGTGAAAAAAGCTCCTCCTGTGAAATTCAGCGGTGCGTTGCTGAGGCACTACCCGATAGCGTCGCGCCCCCGCCGGTAGTGCCCCGGGTTGTCGCGCCTCCGACGACGATGTCATTGCTGTGCACGGTGACCCCTTAGCGCCCCGCCACAGCCCCTTACCGCCCCGCGGCAGAAATTCGGCTGCCACGGGCGATGTCAGCGCTAGCCTCGTGGGTCGCGAGCCGGGCCAACCTCCACTTGCGGGGCAGTAGTTAAAGGGGCAATACGGACGCGACCCATGCCGCCATTTGCTTTTTTTGGCCGACCTCCAGGTCGGCACTCTGTGGTGTGCCATGGCATGGTCCTGGCCGCCATCGCGTAGCCCGACACCGCATCTTGGCGTCGGGCTGCTGCCATGCCACCACGCCGCCCTGGTGGCCTAGTTGGGGCCATGGGAGGCCCTGCAGAGTGCACAGCAGCCCTCCCCTTTAACTGAAGGGGAGGGGCATTGAAACGTGGCAGCACTCTGCGGAGCCACCGCAGAGCGCTGCCGATTGCGCCCCGACATGGCCTCGGTTACCGCCCCAGCAGGAAGTGGAGCGCCCGACATTGCGCTCCAGTTCCTGGGCGGGGCAGTAAAGCGAATGTCACAGCCGGGGTAGGTGGACTGAGTGGCTCTTTACATAGGAACACAGGAACATAGGAACAGGAATAGGCCCTTCAGCCCCTTGAGCGTGTTCCGCTATTTCATTAGATCATGACTGATCTGTATCTTAACTCCATCTACCCATTTTGGTTCTGTAACCCTTAATACCCATGCCTAACAAAAATCTATCTATCTCAGTTTTGAAGTTTTCATTTGACCTAGCCTCAACAGCATTGTGGGGGAGAGAGTTCCAGATTTCCACTACACTTTGTGACGTTTTACAGTCCCCAAACTGCAACCCAACCAAGTGTTCCAAGACTTGTATCCTCCCCCCCACCCCCCGCCATTCCCTCAGGCATTGTTCCCCTCCACTTGATCTGTCCATTACACCAACCCCAAACTCTTGTTTCTCCTCAGCCACAGCTCTTACAAGTTCCTCCTGGCCTGTCCTTTAGCACCATTTTTGCTCTTAAACGCTCGTATTGCCGAATTTCTCTAACATCCTTTCCCCAAACTGCCCCACACACGTATGCTTTGCACTCCATCTTCAGTAAAGGAACATGTGTGAGAGTAACACACAGACAATGAAGACTTTCTAAAAAGAGCAGACAGTGGGCAGGAGATCTCAAGCAAGAACCCATGCCATACTGAGAGATCAAGAAATAGTGTGGCAGACACAAACAGAGAGTTCAGCACAAAAAAATTATAAAGTAGGAAAGAAGCAGAGGCGGCTACAGAAAGAAAGATATTTATCCATGTGCAGAACTATGGAAGATTGACTACATTATGCATCATGCATTACGTGGTATAATGCTTCAGTAATAATAATAGTGTATACTTCAATTCAATGCAAGCAATGCAATGGGAAACCTATAGTACATATGAAAAGTGCTGAGGCTTCTGCACATTTTATACATCAGGTAGCATATCAGGTGCTACACTTCAGGCAACACACCTCAGGCATCACATTGAGGGATCATACTGTGTAACTCTTGCAAACTTCTGTGTCACGTTGTGTTTGATCGCCTAAAATTTCCCATCCATAAGATGTACCAATTGAAATTGAAAATCATTGACTAATAGACAGAAGAAGACCGTTCAACTCATCATGTTTTTACAGGCTGTTTGTTAGAGCAATCCAAAACTAATATCACTGCCCTGCTATACAATCATAGGAAAGGAATAAACTTTCAATAACCAATCAACGATGAGCAGTCAGCAAAAGCTATCAATAAAAGACAAGGAGAACCAATGAATTATTCCAAGTAATTTTTTGATAGTCCTTTCAATCACCATCTTAAATTTCCACTAAACTAAGAAACTGTAAGTACTGATAATAAGATTTTTTTAGTATTAAATACATAAATTACCAAATATACAAGAGCATTAATAAATGATATACCAGTATGTTGTGTATTTAAAATGTCTCCAATAATGTTTTCTGTTGGAGGTCTGCAGTAATGCCAACTCTTGCGAATTAATCGCAAGACACGTGACTTTTAATGAAAATTTACCCCAACTCGCGAAAGGTGGTGATAACGGGTAGGATTTTTTAAAAGTTTTTTGTAAAGCATTTTCAGATGCAGTAATATAGTTTTTGTAAAGAGTGGTTACCAGTTAGAGATTAAATAAAGCCATTAATGAGGTTTATAAACCAAAAAATACCAACTCATGATTTCTTACCAAATCTCACAGTTTTTAAGGGCTGGATTTTGCCGGCACTCAGAGGGCGGGTTTGGAGGCGGGTCAAAGGTTAAAATTATTTTGATTGATGGCGGGTTGCGATCCCGCCGTCAACCCGCCTCCAAACAATTTTCTCAAGTGTCGGGTCCCTGATTTATGAATGGACCTGACACCTAGCAGCGGGAAGAGGATTAAAGGCAATTAC
The DNA here is from genome assembly GCA_030390025.1 of Squalus acanthias. Lineage (NCBI taxonomy): Eukaryota > Metazoa > Chordata > Chondrichthyes > Squaliformes > Squalidae > Squalus > Squalus acanthias. The sequence continues at coordinate 96,982,770 of CM059433.1, forward strand.
CTGCCTATTAACAGGTGGTTGCCAGCCTATTTTTGAATTTTGCTGCTTCTGGCTCGGGTTTCCCGACATCCGGACACCACGCCATGTAAGTGTGGCGTGTTGTGAGTCGGCTGTAATGTTTCTGGATTGATGACAGCTGCAGAAGTGGTGTGAAGGGTCCAATGTTGCACATGGTGAGTCTCAGAGGAAAGAAAATGTTGGGAACTGCATTTTTAATATATTTACACTTTTCTTTAGGTTACAAGTTTTTAAATCCATGTCCAGTGCCACCTCATTGGGAGAACCTCTCTCACCAGTGACAGATTGCCTCTGCCACCTCACCTGCAGCTGCCATCTATTCCAGCCTATGGAGGGAGTCATTGAAGAGCCTGGGTGCAAGAGGTCACCTTTGTGCAGTGATTGTCAGTGTTTGCAGCACCTCAATGCTGTCAAACACTGAGAAATCAACGGTCAAAATAAAATTGTGCGTGGTCCCTTTAAGGAAACCGGCAGCTGACGCGTCATCAAATGACGTCATCTGACCCGCTTCCTCTTAATTGGCTGGCAAGCCCACAGGGTGGGCTTAACAAGGTCAATGAAGGCAAAATTACGTCTGTGGGCCGAATGCAGCTGGGGGCGGGACTGGAAGCCGGAAACCACCTGACCCGCACCCAACCCGCCTCCATTAATAAAATTGTGGCCATAGAGTTTGTCTCATGATTTATGAGACGGTGGAGTTGGCATTACTGGGTCTGTGCCTCTCTGAGAAGTTTTGAGTTTAAGGTTTCCTACAGCCATCACTTTTCATCCTTGGTACCCTTGTGTTTGTCATTTATATGCTTCTTTTCACTGACATTGTCCATGAAGATGGGAGTCCGTTTTCATTGTATGCTGATAATTTCCCATTTTATCTCTCTGCCATTGTGTTAAATTCCATGACTGCTGCTCTGCTGTCTGACTACCTGTCAATCACTAGTGGTGAAAACTCTGGACTGCTATGTACCAGTTACCCAATCATGGACTTTTCATAACCCATCTAATCTCCTGTGGGAAAGTTTTGTATAAATACTCCATGACCAACAAAGATGATCAAGCAAATTCCAAATTATTCATCCATGCTCAACATCTACACTATTTTACCTTGGCCTGCTACTTCCTCAAACAACATTCAACTCCCCCACTCCACTCTTACAGCACATCTTGGACTATAATTATCCTTATAACCAAGGACACTTGTGTTTCTCACAGAAAATGGACAAGTTGGCAGAATATAATCCCAATACACCAGTACAAATCCTGGAAAAATTGTAATGCCTTATAATAAAAAACAAATTTGACTTATTTGTTCTGATTTTCAAATCTGACACATCTTATAAATTAACGTGATTGAGGTGTAATATAAATATATCTGAAGATCAGTTACAAGCGATCTCTATGCATTATTGCCGATGTCATTCAGATCTTTTAGATATCCTGAGGACATGAAAGGTGTTGTATAAATGCAAGTAATTTCCTTGTATAACTTGTATGACATGCATTTCTGATCAAATTAATATGAGTTGCTTCCACCAGAAATAGGTGAGAGCTTCTTTACAGTGGGATAATTGGTGAAAGTGATATGATTTAGACATTCTCTCAGTACTGCACTGAAGTGACAGTCTAGATTATATGCCCTAATCCTGCAGTGGGGTTTGAAGTCCAACCCTCTAACACAGAGGTGACTAATCTATCATTTAAGCCAAGCTGACACAGAACTTTTGCTGTGCAATATAGTTGCCTGGCCCAGGAGAAGAGGAAGACACACGTTAAAGAAAGGAGAATATTTGCTGGGTGGTGACACCATGCCACCAAGCTCATCATCAATAACACCTCCGAAAGGTTCCTTTGGGAACAGAGGCCGGAATTTTAATCGAGAAGCGGGTTGGGAGTGGGGGAGCTAGGAAGCAGTCGGGAAACCCGGGAGAATGGGTTTCCCGCAGGCCCTGCTGGATTTAATGGCATGGCCTGATCAGCATTTCAAACCTCATTTTCCCACCCGCAGCCAGCCAGATGGAGAGGCTGGCTGGCTGCAGGCGGGTAGGTCTGTGGCTTTTGGCCGCAGAGAGGAGGGAGGGAGGGAGGGATTAGGTGGGGGCCGGAGGGTGGTCGGGGCCAGAGGAGGATCAGGGGGTAGGGAGGGAAGCATCGGGGCATCAGAGCATGGGGGGGGGGGTTGCGGAGGCGGAGGGAGAGAACCTTTGGGCCAGAGCATCGGAGCATGGGGGGGGGGGGAGGGAGAGAACATCGGGCCATTGATGTTTTGACATGGAGGGAGAGAACATTGGGCCCGGAACATCGGAGCATGGGGCAAGATGGAGAGAACATCGGAGCATTGCAGCATCAAGGGGGAGGGAGAGAACATTAGGGGCCGGCCTGAGGATCATCAGTGGGGCGGGAGAGTGCGGCAAGGCAATTGGAGGCCTCATGGGGGGGATCGGAGTCCTCGGGGGAGGGGGAATCGGAGGCCTCATGGTGGTCTCCGTCACGGTGGGTGGATGAGACTGGGACGCTGGATCTAGGAGGTAAGTGTAAAGGCGCTTACCTCCTGGATCCAACAGTCCTCGCCTTCCATTAGCTGTCCGGTTCCCCGAGGCCTGCAAAACCTGACCAGCCGCTGTTAAATTTGAAATGCTGGTCAAATCTGAATCACGCCAGCTTCATTATAATATTTAAATGGACGATCTGCCTCCTGGGAGCAGGTTGGCTGCCTGCCCCCCGTTCCGCCTCCGTTAAAACTGGAAGTGGACGGGTTGGAGGCGTATTCTGGTTGGGATCCAGTTTTTTAACACTTTAACCTCCCACCCATTTTTTGGGGTTAAAACTCCCCCCAGAGTGAAGGACATCTCCTCATGCGGTGAGAGAATGTTGATGGCTGCATGAGCCCTGTTTGTCTGGGTGATCACGCAGTGGTTGTGCACAACCTTAGCCTTCAAAAAGAAAGACTTGCATTTATATAGTGCCTTTCATGACCTCAGGACGTCCCAAAGTGCTTCACAGCCAATGAAGTACTTTTGAAGCAAAATGTAGCAAATGCGGCAGTCAATTTGCGCACAGCAAGGTCCCACAAACAACAATGACCAGATAACCTATTTTAGTGACGTTGATTGGGGGATAAATATTGACCAGGACACCGGGGAGAACTCCCCTGCTCTTCTTCGTAATGGGATCTTTTGCGCCCGCCTGAGAGGGCAGACAGGGCATCGGTTTAACGTTTCAACCAAAAGGCAGCGCTCCACTGAAGTGTCAGCCTGGATTATGTGCTCAAGTCTCAGGAGTGGGACTTGAACCCACAACCTTCCGACTCAGATGTTGGAGTGCTACCACTGAGCCATGGCTGCCATCGTAGAGTATGAGCAAAATAACTTTGAAGAATATTAGCATTACTCCCTAGCACTACACTGAATGGTTAATCTAGCCCACATACTACCCCAAATAGGACCCCTCAACATCTCCCTCTTGGGGACACCACTTTGCCAAGGACAAGACGAGTCCTTGGGGTTTGATTACTGAATTGCAAAAAAATTGTTTGTACTGTGGAAAGGTGGTGAGGTAGCCCACAGCAAATGGGCCCTGCACCTTATATTGCAGACAACAGTGGTATAGGAAGGTTTTCCTCTGCAAGCATCCCTGAAGGAGAAGGGGAGCCCCACATCCTGTAAGGTATACCATCCAGGGATAAAAAGGAGCATGTGTGCAAAGGGGAGTCCACTCATTTTGGCACTTCTGCGGATGCCTGAAATCTTCTTCCTTGGGCCCATCGGGCTGGGAGAAGTGGTTGACCTGCTCTGCTGCTTCCTTCCATGCAGCTTGCACTGACACCATTACAGGACAAGGGCCCTATGCCCCAGGAAGAGATATCAGCCTTTGCTGCACCTCCTGCAACAGGACTTACGGAGCTTCTTTATTTAAAGGGACTATTTTACCCCTATTGTTCCTTCCAGCCATGATTTGGTATCTCCTCTGCAGCTTGAGACACTAGAAAAGCGATTCCCCTTTAAGGACGAGCATCCCCCTTATAAATGCTGCTGCCTGGTCCAATTTTGCAATTGCTAACCAATCAGCTTGCAGGCTTGAATTACAGCATATATTTTCCATGCAGGGAACTTAAACAAATAAACAGGGCAGGCCTAATGTTGCAAAATTTGGCAAGGCCTGCTATCTGTAGTGCGGGCACAAGTGCACTGACACCATGGGTATGCACACTCTCAAATCTTTCAATGTCACAAAATCGGGACTCTTGCAGACTGAAGGCCTGTGAAGATTGATAAACACTAAGGAAAGCACACACCTGGTGAGCAGCAAAGGTTGGGTAAGGGTGGTAATTAATTTCATGTGGCTAATGCCATGCTCAAGCTCGGCCTCGGAACGATTTTGTGACGTCGAAAGATTTGAGAGTGCGCATACCCACAGGTGTCAGTGCACTTGCGTCCATATTGTGGACAGCGGGCCGTGCCAAATTTTGCAATATTAGGCCTGCCCTGTTTATTTGTCTAAATTCCCTGAATGGAAAATATATGCTGCAATTCAAGCCTGCAAGCTGATTGGTTGGCAATTGCAAAATTGGGCCAGGCAGCAGCATTTATAGGGAGGATGCTCGTCCTTAGAGGGGCATCACTTGTCCTTAAAGGGGAGGCAATGGACGGTTGACAAGACTTCCCCCTGCCATCCTTTGTAAATTGTCTCTGCTTTCAAAGTTATTGCAGAGCTGAGATACTGCAGACAAGCCACTGAGACAAACAGTGTGAATCATAAAGAAAATTAAGGTAAATCTAGGCACAAGGACACCAGACGTGAAAGTTGCAGCCCAAGAAAGTCAGCCGAACAGTTTCTCTTCAGTCTCTAATGGAAAACACGCAAGCTTCTACCACCAGCCGTTACTTTCCGGTTTGATGAGCCACATGAGAGCTCGATTATTTGCCACTGTTGCAGCACGTTACAAGGAAACCACAGGGAACAGTGAACATCAAACTGTATCATTCTCTTATTGCCCAGATATATCCGGATCACCAGCCAGCAAATATACCTTCTGATTATGGTGAGGAACAAATAGAATTCTTCAGTAAAAAGGTTTAACGTGACTCCATGAATAATAAAGTATGCCTGCTCTGATTTCAAAGATGCTTGTAATTACCCACAAGAACTTGTGTCATTAATTAACTGTGCTAAAAGTGATACTTTGTTCCGAGGCTGAGCTTGAGCATGGCATTAGCCACATGATATTAATTACCACCCTTACACAACCTTTGCTGTTAACCAGGCATGTGTTTTCTTTAATGTTTATCAATCTTCAAAGGCCTTCAGTGTTTTCTTTGTCTTCTGAAGCAGCAAGGAACTAAACACGAAAGTGGCTCAAAGTAATTCCATACAATGCATCCTATCCTATATGAACTTGCAACCCACCCGCAGCCCTAATATCTGCTCGATTGTATTTAGTTATGAATACAGGTCTTCAGTGCATTCTTGCGATTTCTATTGAGTGCATGGGGACGGTTGCGCAGGCTGTATAGTTTATCCATAATTGTCGGAAAATGGTTGAAACCACTCACTTTCTCAATAGCATCTCCAACTGCTATTTCTTTCCCAAGATTGAGACACAGTCAGATTATTATTGCTGGATATTTACTTTCAAAATGCCCTGCCCAACACTGCCCTAACATCGTCAGTGGCAAATGCAACTTAATTGTTCATTAAATATGTGTTTTTAAATGTAGGAGAAGTTTTCTGAGATAGTTTCTGATTTCTGATGTGGGATGTTTAATAATTCCAAGAATATGTAATGAAGCTCATTTGTTAAACCACAAGAGCAGTTTTGTTGCTCAAGGATGTAGTAGCATCAATTAAATTGATATCTTACCTTAAAGCTAAAATCTGGTTACAGATTTTCATGTGCACCTTCTTGGAGATGTGATCATTGATTTCTATTGCAGTTCAGTTCTGAATTTTAATCTACTTCCTGAAGTTCAACGAGTCCTGAATGGTCCAAATATGTGATAGAATCAAACTCAGAAACATGCATTCTGTTGACGAGCTTTTCCATAATTCCTTTTCACTTTCCTCCAGATTCTTGACTGTAGGCCCTGATTTTAACTCCAGGTGGATTCCCCACTCAAGCCTGAGTTAAAATTACAGTTGGATCTCAATGATGTCATTGTGCCGCAACATGCATATGTAAAGAAGGACCTTGTTGGTTCCGGGTGTGTGCCCTTGCTGCCTGCTCAGGAGAGCAGGTCAAAATTGCAGATGTTGCGATCATGGTGGCTTTCAGACAAGTAAGAGCCAGGACGATTTTAACTGCCCACCTACCAGGTTTCTTCTGAGCGAGTAGGGTTAAAATCGCCCATGTCCAATGAGCTCTGGCATCCCAATATCTTCTCTCTCAAAGATCATAATTTAACAGCACTGATTTTGCCTTGATGTGTTATATAAATTGGTCTTGGGCAGTAGTGTTAAATGGGCAGTATCACTTCGGCCGCCTGTTATACGGCCCGCTTGATACTCAGTTCAACTGAAGTCAATGGAACTGAATATGGGGTGGGGATCATAACAGGCGGCAACACAATACCACTCGTTTTGCACAAGACAAATTTCTACCCCATTGAGATTTGTGTATCTCTGGTAAACAGGATCGACTGCAAACCAATATGGTGGATATATTGTGTTTAATCGGAGTTTAGGATAGAATATAACACACTAGTTATACAGCAAAAACATACAACCACGACAAGAAGCTGGTACTGGACCCGATCAGACAGACAGCTGGCGTGTGCGAACAACTCTTCTTATTCATTCTCCTTCTTGTCTCACATGTCTCTCTCTCTCTTTCTCTGAACTACCCAAGAGTGTTAGACTCAGGTCCGCATGGGTCCACTCTCTGAAGAGTATTAGACCACTGTTTCCACTCGTGGGAGCCCCTTGCTCCATGGTCTGAGCTAAGAGTTCTTTAGCTCTTCCTTTTATTCTCTTTTTAGGGGTGGGCCTGAGGTAGGATAGTGGACAAGACCTTTTAACCTATAGAGGTTCCCCTTAAAACAAGGTGCCCAATGGCATGTCAAGTTCTTTGTCTAAACCTACAGATGAAGACCCTCAAGGGGTCTTCACAACCATTACACATGCTTTCTGTACTTGACCAATCACAGCCTTACAGCATCTTGAGGACTATCTTCCCTTATCTCATCCAGCCCTTTCCTTCCAAAGCAATAGTCTCTTATCTCATCCTGTCTTGTCCCCCTCGTGCAGCCAGTCCATGTTCCAGGCACAGCTTTGGGCCATTAAATCAGAAGCCCAAGCCAGAGCTGTCTTACTCAACCAGCCGCCATCCAAACTATCTCCCCTTAATCTAACAGACTATTCCATCCTGAGATGGTACCTTAACTCCCATAAATTCCTTCTATTCTATGTCCTTTATACTAATTAACTTTTTAATTATCTTCGCAAGCAGTTCTGTTAAACAAACTCCAAATTCTACCTTCGAATTATAATATGGTTATTAGTAATAATGGAAGAAACATAAGTTGGGCCTTCATTGGCCAAATTAAAGACACAACAACAGAGTCAAAATCCTAAACTTACAAATAACAGACAGCTAGCCTGTTGTTAGATGACAAGGCCATACTATGGGCCCCTGTGTGGGATGTTATGCCTCATCTAATCTAACTAACTGAAGACATTTTGTCTCATAGTCTAATACAAGCCTCCAGGAAAACGAAACTTACACAGTTCCAGTAAAACACAACTTATGCATTAACCCCTTACTTGTCTTGCGCACTAATACAATAATTTAAACACTATTATTCGCGTTACAGTTTCATTCACTTAACCATATATATTTTTAGGCACCCCTAGTTTCTAACAACAGTAATGCAATCCTCACCTCCTATTTTCTTGTAATGACAAGTTAATCTGATGATAGGCCTTTCGCTTTAATATCTCAAGATCAGTAGCCTATAGATTTGTCCAGCTGTCAGTGCATTCTACAGCCTCATCACCATCACCAGATATTTTCTCTTATCTGTGAAATTAGACAAAATTTACTGCTTTCTTTTCTTTGCCACCATTTTATCTATCCTGCTTAAATAACATGTGCATTGAGGGTGCACTGTAATGTACACCACTGTTGCCATGGAGGTGCAGCCAAAGAACCATGAATGTAGTTTATTGCCCCATACAGCATACACAGGCGTAAGCTGACATTTAAGTTTTTTTAATGTGCTTAATTAAAGTTAACGGCTTTAATAAGCCAAGGAAAGTACATGAGAAACTTAAAAGGGCAGTACATGTTGATGAAAAAATACCTGAATAATGTTCCTCAGAGATCCCCCCACTCCCACCCCCACCACCCGCACCTCTGAACGTGCATCGTACAGGTACAGTAGATGGAACGATTTGTCTGGAGTTGCAAGGGAAGAAGCACTTTTAGAGGGATGTTTGCTACTGCAAAATGTACCCTGCTGCATAACAGGCATTCATGGCAAGCATTCAAAGTATTGTAAGACTATATGATAGCGAGGCATGCTTAAGCCCACAGCATTAATATCTTGTTACGGTGAGGTCTCCTATCTTGGCAGACCTGATGCTCTCACTAAACTTTTTTATGGACCATTAAATGGTTCAATTGGTATTCACATTTATTCCCAACTCCTGCCAGGCATCCTGAGCTGTTCATCTTGAGACCCACCATTCATTAATCCAAAAGAAGGACACCTTCCTCTGGCACATTGGTTTTAATGGCATCTCTATAACCTCCATCTGAAAATTGGGGCACTCTGTGGCTGGATCAACTTGATAAAGACATCTCTGTAATTCATAATGGCTTAATGCTATTTGCATACCATCAGAAACAGCCAGGCTACTTTAAACTGAAGGTGGTCTTTAAAACCTGCAGCAGCACTTAATTTGCCACCTATTAATGGGTAAGTCCCCAATGAGAGGTGCTATTGTCAGTGGGTACTCTTCACAGAATATAAATGAAGCTTAACCCAGAAATAGAAATGGGATCAGCATGTTAATGCACCACCCAACTTCAGCCCAATCAGAGGTCTGGATGAAAACCGGAACTATTCAGTTCTGGACCCAATGACAAATGGATGGAATTGTGAAATATGATCTTTAAAACACCACTAAACCCTAGAGTCCCATATAATAAGATCAGAATTTGACTTATTCAGTCATGTAAAGCAATGGACTTGTCTGTAACCTTCAATTCACTGATTAACTCAATACCTATCAAACTCTGTTTTGAAGATGTTAATTGATTTATCATTAACTACTTTTGCTGAGAATTTGCTCTGCATACCTACTATTTTATAAGGAAAGAAAATTAATCTAATCTATAGTCTCAATTGAGGGATATCAATTTTGAACCTGTGTCCCTGATACCTACACTCATAGCCCAAGTCAAATAGTCTGCTTACAATTACATCATCTATGTCTCTCAGCATTTTGAAGATCTGGATCATGTCCCCATCAATCTTCTTTAATAAAAACAAATTTACCTGTATGAGTGTCTGATCATACCTTAGAGCTCTAATCCAAGAATTATCCTTCTTGGTCATCTCTAAACTGATTGCCTACTTTCTTTTGTGGGAGTATTTAGCCTCAGCTAGTGCTTCTCTCTGATGTTATGGCTGAGATCAGGAACTCACTGTGCATGGAGCTGTTGAATAACAGCACAGAAATAATTATATTCAGTTTTAGCTACATTTTACAGTAATGGATAGGACACATTAAGAGGTACAAGCCTAGATTTTCTGAATGACATAATGTTAACTCTGCAAATAAATGAGCTGACACTGGCATTAAAATAATGCCGATCATGAAATCATGGCTACAATTTGGTATTTAATTTTGGGATACAGCTAAGTCAAGAAATTCCTGATTTAATTATATAAAAAGTCAAATCAGCTACATATTTGCAGGATTCAACTTGACGATGTGTTTCTCCTTCCAGTTTTATGATGGCATTTCCATTAATGTACTGTGAACTTAGTCTTTGAAAAATCAGCAAGATGGATATTTTTGTAATTGAGGTACTTCCATTTTAAATATTTTATGAATTTACGCTCCCAGTGTAGAGCTTTACCTGCTGAGAGCATATATCAGGAATTAGCGTATACACTCCCCACCATTTTACATTTACTCATTTTAATGGAAGGGAAATTGTAGGTGGAGTTCGACTGAGTTCCCAATATGGACCCCCAGTAGGTAAAGTGCTATATGGAGAGCATAAATTCATAAACTAACCCCGACTGTGTAATAGTGTTGGGTAAGTAAAAGTGTATAGCTCCAGCAACTATGTACACTGCTGTGATAAATCATTTCTATATTTTGATTATGTTATGATTCTCTCTCAAAGCTTAGCCAACACTAACACTGAATATCTATGATATGGAGAACCACTTTAAAGACCATCATAAGGTTACTAAACATTGCATTCTGCTAATAAGAATGAGTGAATCTGTGCAGCTGACTCCCTCTCCAGGGTGTAGAGAGACACATCAGATTGGGCAAAGAGCCCTCACTTCCTACAACTGTATCCCTTTTCTTTCCACAAATCCACTTCACAGCATGGTCCGGGACCATGCACATGGACTGCAGGAAGCCCTTCTGTTGCATGCCTTGAAGCACCAAACCATAAAGGAGAATTGTTTGGCACACATCTTATACGCCACAAGCTTAACCTGCTTTGAGACTTTGCTGTCAGTGAAGACAGATGAAAAAGATCATATTAACCTTCTCAGCCTAGTCCTGGGGAACTGTGTCCAAGCTAAAATTGAAGTTCACCAGAGCCCCCAGTACTGATATGAATCAACAACTGGGACAGGCTCTCCTGGTATATTCTAATAACTACCTTTGAGATTCCCTCCTGATCATACAGATCTGTAATACTGTGCTTGGGGGCTACCCACCATCATATCCCACCGGTTAGTCCATTTTTTCAAAGTGCCAAGTAGAGTGCCATGGATCCGAAGGCAAGTTTAGCATCATCTGAGAGAAAAATTGTTAAAATTCTTTCAGAAATGCTTGAAACAAACATTCTGATATGATGCCATCCAACAGCTCATTGATGAAAACTTTAAATAAGATTATTAACAGTGGAAAACTTTGCATCACTCTTTTTCATGATTCAGTGGAGGAAAAGTTCAGTTGGTTTGCGCCTCCCGTTAGCGCCTTAAGAGGGCGCTAATGGGGCGCAAAGCAACTAGCGCCCGGGCGCGGCGATATCTGCGCCTCTTGCGAAATTGACCGGACATTTTGAGGCGGCGCTAAACAATACCGCCCGATCTCCTGTGCACGCACATCTTGACGTCATTCGAGCATGCAATGCCCTTGGGGCGCCCCGGAATGGAAATTGAGTGGCACCCCCCTCCTTTCCGCCTGGCGCGCAACCAACGACAGGTAGACTGGAACGCTTCCCAGTCGCTGTGGTTCTGGGGGGGGCCGCTATTTAAGGGGGTAGACATTTTTGCACCACTCGTTCTGAGAGAGAGAGAGAGATTTTGAGAGAGAGAAAGAGAGACTTCTGCATTGAGTCAACGCTGTGTGAAGTAGTTTTGGCTACTGAGCATAAATTTGCAAGTACTTTGGTTTTTGACCTTCATTACTTTGATTGCCAAGAGACTATGGGGGCTGCACTGATTGGGGGCGTCGTCCTGCGCCAGCAGAATCAGAGGCCACAGAGACGCAGAGAGAGAGTGGCAATAATGGCCAGATGGAGGAGGGCCAACAGGCCTCTGTACAGGAGACCTTACCCTCCCAGGGTATTTCGCCAACAATTCTCATATGTCTGAGGAGCAGTGTTTGCGAAGGCTGCGCTTCAGCAAGGAGGTGGTCACTGAGCTCTGCCACCTGCTGCAGCCAGATCTGCAGCCTCAACTGAGGAGCAGGACATCTCTGTCGGTGGCAGTGAAGATAACAGTGGCTATCAACTTTTATGCCACCGGCTCATTTCAATCAGCTACTGGGGACATCGCCAATATCTCCCAGTTCGCGGTGCATTGCTGCATCCGTCAGGTCACAAATGCCCTCTATAAAAGGAGTGGAGAGTACATCTCTTTCCCCATGACCCCGGCCAAGCAGCATGAACGTGCTATGGGCTTTGCGAGGATAGCGGGCTTCCCCATGGTGCAGGGCGCCATTGACTGCATGCATGTGGCTTTGCATGCTCCGCATGAGAATGCAGAGGATTTCCGCAACTGAAAGGGGTTCCATTCCTTAAACGTGCAGTTGGTCTGTGACCACAGACAGCTGATACTCGCTGTCAATGCCTGCTATCCTGGCAGCAGCCACGATGCATACATCTTGCGCCAGACTACTGTGGCAGAACTTTTCCAGACACCGCATCACCAGGTGGTTGGCTTCTCGGGGACAAGGGATATCCACTGTGCACCTGGCTGATGACACCGCTTCGTACGCCCAGCACCCCTGCTGAGCTGCAGTACAACGAGAGCCATCAAGCTACCAGGAACATCGTTGAGCACACAATCGCCATGCTCAAGCAACGGTTCCGCTGTCTGGACCATTCTGGAGGAGCCCTGCAGTACTCGTCTGAGCGAGTCTCCCTCTTCGTTGTTGTGTGCTGCATGCTGCATAACTTGGCAATCCTCAGGACCCAGCCAATGCCACCAGGCCTTGGAGCACCACCAGAGGAGGAGGAGGAAGAGGAGGAGGAAGAGGAGGAGGATGATCATCAGCAGCACCAAGGTGGGAGGGAGGCCCACAATGTAGAAACTGGAAGGGCCGTCCGTCAATGGCTGATAGCAAGCCGCTTCTAGGGCCCCTGCTGAGGAAATGGCTTCTGCCATTGAGAACAACATGAATGAAACCAACCCGCAACCCCTAAGCCGGCCAAGGCAGCAATGATTGCAAAGACCAAACATGTACATTTTGAATACAAAAACTTATTTATTTTACATACTCTGTGTGTGTCATTTCCTCATGACAAACTAATAGAAAGAAACACAAAAAAACAGTCATTAACATAACTGGCTCTCACAACCTGGAGATAATGTCCAAAACACTAAAAAGTTTGACCACAAACCTCGGACTTTAATAAAAAAATGACCAACATTTTGTCACACCTCCTACTTTTTGCCTTTCGAGGGTGATCTCCTTCCCTTGCGCACTTCCCCCCTTCCCACCCTACTGCTCCTCCGTAATGGGGCCCCAGTGGCTGCAGCAAGGCTGCTGGAAGGCTGCTGATTGTCAGAACCTGAGACTGCAGATGCCCTTGAAGGACGGCCTCGACCAGCTCTGGGCCTAGAGGGCCCGGCTGCAGACTGCACCAACTCTGCATAGGCGGCAGCAGTCTGTCCTACAGGCGGTGGCAAGTGCAGTGGAAAAGTGACAGTGGTGGCAGCAGGAATGCTGCCATCTTGAGAGAGGACAGCAACTCCCTGCTCGACCGACACACTGGCACTCCCACGGGGCAGCACTTCAGCATCCGGAGCAATCTGCTGGAGCACAGATTGCTGGCCTGCTGCAGCGCGGTGAGAGCCACGGGGAAATGTGTCCGAACCAGCGAGGATGGCAGCAGTCAGTGCTCACGTGGCCTCAATCTGAGTCTGCATGAGAGCAGTCAGAGATGGGGTCATGGCAGCCAGTGACTGAATTGCAGCACTAAACATTTGCGTGGCATCCGCCTGTGCTACAGCGAAGTGCTCCACACTCCTTGCCAGTGATTCAATGCATTCGGGCACCCTTCCCACTGCACCCATGAGCTCAGTGTGCATGTCCACCGCCTGGGTGTTCATTTCAGTGATCAGCCACTCCTCCTCTGCGTCCATTGCAGCAGGACTCGCTGGCATACTCTCCCTCCGGGGAGAAGGCCCCCAAGCTTCTCTACCCCCATCGCGTTACTGCAGCCCGCTGGGTCCTGGAGCTTCACCCTCATCAGACCCTTCCCCCCTGCTCCCCTCCAAGGAAGGCATGTTCCCAGTGTGGGCATGGGCTTCCTCGGGAGAGGGTGGCGCTGATGCTCTGGCGTCATCTTCCTCCTCGCCTGCAGCTTCACTCCCACTGGCATCTTGAGGGCCCGTCTCCTCAGCTGGTGAATCACCATCTGAAAGCAGGGAGGTACAAGAGTGGCTTTAGCATGAGGACAGGGTGGCAGTAAGGGAAGAATGAGAGCAGCGATTTAGTAAGTTGGATTGAAAGTGTCAAAGGCTGGTGTTGTGAGGGACACGTGGAAGGAGAGAGGACAAAAAGATGATGACCTTATCATTGCTGTCCAGAACGGGGTCGGCCTCTCCAATGGCGACGGGACCGATCACCCGGCTTGCCACAATCCTCTGGACGCGCTCCTCAAGATCGCTGAGGGATTGCAGCTGAGGCCACCCTCCACCTGTCCGTTGCTGCTGTCTCCCATTATGAGATAGCTTGGCCTGCAAGAAAAGGGACGGCGTCTGAGTAAATATACAGCCATGGTCTTGCCTGATGTGCCTCCCATATGTGAATAGCCCTTACTCTATGCAGCCATGGTCTTGCCTGATGTGCCTCCCATAGGTGAATAGCCCTTACTGTATGCAAAGTGTGGAATGTGCATGTGTGTTTCATGAGAGGGCCATAGGTGTTGGATGAGTGTTGGGCATTGGGGTTTTAAGACCCTCTGGCCATAGAGTGAGGTTGAGATGGAGGGATGGAGAGGTATTGAAAAAAAGCCACTCACCCTGATGACCCGAGTGAGCTCGCTGAACTTTTTTCTACATTGTATATAGGTCCTGGGCACCATGCTTCTGGAGGAGACGCTCTGAGCCACCTCCCTACACACTCTTCTGTAATCGCATGGCAAAGGCCTCCTGCCACTCTCTGGGCACAGTATTGATCTTCTGCGCTCCACCGCGCCAACCAGAGCCTCCAAGGCCCGCTCGCTGAAGCACTGTGCTCGCTCCCTGGCCCTCTCCATAGTCCTTGGCTGCAAGATTTAGGCACAGGTCTCTCCAGGCCGAGATTCAAGGCTCCAATGAGCAGGGTGTGGCTGGAGAGCAAGATCGACCCTCCCCTTCAAGAACTGGCCGGCGCCAGTGTGTCTGTGTTCCATCGCTAACTGACAGCACCTGAGCTGCGCCCGCGCTCTGAGTTAACGCCTCGCTCCTCGGCCTTTGTGCCTTAAGACAGGTGTGTAGCGCCTGATTTAGCGCTCCAATCACCTCCAGGGGCGATAAAAGCCAAGTTTGCAGTCGGAGGCGATAATTAGCGCCAGGCGCTAAACTTTGCGCACGGCCGATAATCGCGCCCCAAACGGGGTGATACCGAATTTTTCCCCCAGTGAGCCTTCCTTCTAAACTGAAATGAATTTTGGAGCTGAAGTACACATGTGGATAAAATATAAGTTTTGGCCACATACTTCTGGCACATTTCTTTGTCTTACATGAAGAATTGAATTAAGCACTGGCAGCGCTCACTAAACCCAATACACAGCAATGGGCTTGTTTTTCTAGAGCATGTAGGTGGCTGGCATGTCATAAGCAGCCCTGTCTAGTCCTTTCACAATGCGAAAGGCAGATATTATAAGAAGAAAAATGTTGTGGTTGATAAACCCATAAACTTTACAGGATATATTACCAAAAAAAAGGACCCAATGATTCCATAATCACTTCACCTTATATTTCCTCAACAAAGCACAGTCTGAGGATTTATCATCCATGTCTAGGGGATTATTAGATGTTTAAAATTCGCTGGCTTGAGTTGCCTTACATTAACCAGTCCAAATTGCATATACCTTTGCTCAACCAACCTTCAGAAAACTAGTGCATTACTGAATGAATGAGTGAACCTCTTCTTGCCGAATCATAAAATAAGTCAGGTAATAAAATCATGAACTAATATTTATTTGTTAACAGTTATGATAACACGATGGTATCATATTAATACTAAACACTAAATCCAGTGTGTCATAGTAACTCAGCATCAGCTAGGCACCACTTGGTACAAATTGATAATGAGCTCAATGTCCAAGGTTGACATAAAATCGGCACGGTTAGTTTATAATTAGTCTCATTTTGTAGCTGACCAGCATTTTTCTGAGTCACACCTTATAAATATCTATATGTATGTAGCCTAGACAACCTAGGTCTACTAGCCCAGGTTGTGAAAGATTCTTTGTCTCACAGCGCTGTCTTGAAGTACCTATGCTTCTTGGTATGAATTCTTGTAGGTAGGTGAACCCGCACCTTCCCTCTTATACTCTAATTCCAGAATCCGACCTCAACCCATCCGGGTGGGGTAAAATGGTCAAGGCTCAAAGCTCAATACAACTCAGTATTCTTTTCACTGTTTATTGTACTACAGATAACATACAAACGTTAATGCACTGTTCCCATTAACTTCAAATAGTACTCACATACACTGTTCCCTTTAACTCTCTTTAATTTCAAACATCACTCACCCCGGCAATCACTCGGAGGAGCATGTTTCCATCTGTACGGATGATCAAGTCCGTCCGCAGTTCCCTTGCAAGTTGCCGACGTTTATCCCTAAACACACCCTTTTTATAATACAAAGATCATACCTGTGACAATTGATTGACGCAACCCCCCCTCCCCCCAGCCCCCCCCCCCTCCCCTTTGATTGTACCATCTTAATCTTGTCTGTTTCTGCAAATCTATAGAGTACTTGATTTGATCACTTTTCCATCCTGGGTCAGTGAATAGTCCATTATCACACAAAGATGTTTTGATGGGGAAAAGTTACGGGCTTATCGGCATTCTGAAAGGTTGGCGAATGGGTTTTACTCGAGCAACAATTTTGATATTAACATCTCCAAAGGATGAGGGAACCGATTGAGACTCGGTGGAACCATGGTCGTTACCTGTCATGTTGATTTGTAAGTCTTGTTAACAGCCTGACCACAGGAGTTCAATGGACAGGACAATCAGTTAAATTTAAACAACCACATGTCATTGTGTGGCCTGATTACTCCAGCTATTTCCTTGGTGAGCATATTCATAAGTCAATCAATCGTGTCTGTGTCTCTGTGTGAATAATTTCCGACTGCATTCTGTTCAGCTCACAGCTTGCTTTAAAAGTTCATTTTAAAGTCCTCGAGGCATGCTGGGATATGAAGCTTGGTCAATTTCTTATGATTGGTAAATTTACAAAACTGCCTGTACAGTACAGCTGCTGAACCATTTAATGTTGGTTTACTTTAAGTTAAGTGCGTTCTTGTTGCAGGACTGGCTACAGGATTCCACCCCCGAGTGTACTGACTCCTCAGGGAATCAGACACTTTTAAACCAACTTCTCCTGTTCTTGCTGAACCAAGACCTCACGCATTAACTTTTACTGTCTCTTCTTCTTCCGCTGTCTTTCTCCGCTATCGCCAGACATAGCAAATAGATCACAATGATCAATTGGATTATGACCAATACATGAGACACGATTCTTATCCAAGGATTTATCTCAACTGTAGTTCCCCAATTCCATAATTGTTTCCACCATGGGATAATTTTGATATTTTGTATGTCTTTCCCCACTTTACTTTGTCTTTGTTTTAATTCCCACAATACATGCTGGGTTACATCAAGATCATTCAGTAATTTAGTTATTTTAGCCTGAACTTCAGGTTCAAGTAAATCTATATCATAGCCAAATTTACTAACAAATTCTTCAATGATCAAATTAGAGAGTGAGTCTGATACATCGATACGGTGGCATAGTGGTTAGCACTGGTGCCTCACAGCGCCAGGGACCCGGGTTCGAATCTGACCTCGGGTGACTGTCTGTGTGGAGTTTGCACATTCTCCCCGTGTCTGCGTGGGTTTCCTCCGGGTGCTCCGGTTTCCTCCCACAGTCCAAAAATGTGCGGGTTAGGTTGATTTGGCTATGATAAATTGACCCTTAGTGTTAGGGGGGTATTAAATATGTGGGGTTATGGGGATAGGATGGGATATGTTAGGGGGAATTAAATATGTGGGGTTACGGGGGTAGGGTGGGATATGTGTACTGTGGGGATTAAAGCAGGGACAGGGTACTGGATTTGGATGATCAGCCATGATCGTATTGAATGGTGGAGCAGGCTCGATGGGCCGAATGGCCTACTCCTGCTCCTAGATTCTATGTTTCTATACATTATATTAGCATGGATAGAGAATTGGCTAACTAACAGAAAGCAGAGAGTCAGGATTAATGGGTCATTTTCCGGTTGGCAATTAGTGGGGTGCCACAGGGATTGGTGCTGGGGCCTCAACTATTTACAATCTATATTAATGACTTGGATGAAGGGACCGAGTGTAATGTAGCCAAGTTTGCGGATAATACAAAGATGGGTGGGAAAGCAAGTTGTGCAGAGGACTCAAAGAATCTGCAAAGGGATATAGACAGGCTAAGTGAGTGGGCAAACATTTGGCAGATGGAGTATAATGTGGGAAAGTGCGAGGTTATCCACTTTGGCAGGAAAAATAAAAAAACAAACTATTATTTAAATGGAGAGAGATTACAGAATGCTACAGTTCAGAGGGACCTGGGGGTCCATGTGCATGAAACACAAAAAGTTAGCATGCAGGTAGAGCAAGTAATCAAAAAGGCAAATGGAATGTTGGCCTTTATCGCAAGGGGTTTGGAGTATAAAAGCAGGGAAGTCATAGAGTCATAGGGCTGGATTTTCAATGACCCGTGGAGTCGGGTTTGGAGGCGTGTGGGGGGTTAAAGTTGAAGATTCGGGAGTCCCGACCCCACCCCACCTCCAACCCGCCTCCATGCCAGTTTCGCTGGCGGCGGGTACCCGACCTGTGCTGGGACCCGACTCCCCGAGGCAGGAAGGGATTAGTGACAATTAACTGCCTGTTAACAGGTAGTTAACAGGCAGTTTTTTGCCTAATCCCTATTTTGACGGCTGAAATGTGGGCTTCCCGACAGGTGCCAACCACGCCAAGTTATCGGGGTGGACCGTGGGTCTGCAGGGGTTGGAGGGGTCGATATGTCCGGTGGGCAGGTGAGTGATGGGTGCATGTGTGCAGAGGTAAGTGTGTAAGGTAAGTGCTAAGTGTGGGAAAAAGTTTTACTTACCTTAACTTCCTCCTGCAGGTGTCAGCCCTTCAGTTCTCGGGAGTCAGAAATCTCACCTACACAGAAAGCACAAAAGCCGTGGTGCTGTCATAAACTGCAGCCTTCTGTTTTCTGTGCTGGAATGATTTCTAACTCAGCCTGAAAGGAAGGACTCAAGTTAGAAATCATATTGTCAGTGTTTGACAGCTTCACAGAGCTGTCAAACGTTGATATTTCATCTGTCAAAAGCTCTTGACAGATGAAATGTCAATCTGTGACGTCACCTGTTACCGGGTGGCCCTTAATTGGCCTGCTGAGCCCACTGGGCGGGCTCAACAAGGTCAATCAAGGGAAAATACAGTGGGTTGGCCACATCTCGATGGAGGCAGGTCTACAACCCAAAATGTGTGATTCACGACACCAACCCGACCCCAGTATCAAAATCCAGCCCATAGAGTTATACAGCACAGAAAGAGGCCCTGCTACAACTGTACAGGGTATTGGTGAGACCACACCTTGAGTACTGCATACAGTTTTGGTCTCCTTATTTAAGGAAGGATATACTTGCATTGGAGGCAGTTCAGAGACGAATCACTAGGTTAATTCCAGAGATGAGGGGGTTGACTTATGAAGAAAGGTTGAGCAGGTTGGGCCTATACTCATTGGAATTTAGAAGAATGAGAGGTGATCTTATTGAAACATATAAGATACTGAGGGGGCTCGACAAGGTAGATGCAGAGAGGATGTTTCCCCTTGCGGGGAAATCTAGAACTCGGGGGCATAGTTTCAGAATAAAGGCTCGCCCTTTTAGAACTGAGATGAGGAGGAATTTCTTCTCTCAGAGGGTCATAAATCTGTGGAATTATCTGCCCCAGAGAGCCGTGGAGGCTGGGTCATTAAATACATTTAAGGTGGAGATAGACAGATTTTTGCAAGATAAGGGAGTGAAGGGTTATGGGGAGCCGGCAGGGAACTGGCTTTGAGCCCAAGATCAGCCATGATCTTATTGAATGGCGGAACAGGCTCGAGGGGCCAAGTGGCCTATTCCTGCTCCTATTTCTTATGTTCTTATGATACCAGTTTCCTTTCCTAGTTGTGAGGGTTGTAAGATCCTATGTCCTATCAATACCACATGAGCAGGCTCAATACAAAAGGTTGGTTGTATAACTGGGCATGTCAAATTATTTCTATAAATAAAATATTTTACAGTTACGGTTACACAATACATTCCATTCCCTCTATAAGCAGAGTTAACAACTCCTTGGGCCATATTTTGCGACCCCTATGGGGGCCTACAAGGTATGTACACACCCGTAGGGGCCGTGCAAGTTCCGGGTTTAGGCATGCGAAGCACGTGCGCTAAAACCCGGAACTTGCGATCTGTCAAGTATCTTCTTGACAGATCCTCCGCATCCCCGGGAGATGGGCCTCTGTGGGTGGAGAGTTGCGCTATTTGCCCAACTTCCGCCCGTTGAATGCCTGTGAAATTCTAATGCCTGGTAAAAGTAGGCGTAAGGCCTGCTTTTACCAGCAGAAGAATTTTTTAAAATAGAAAAATAAAATTTTAACACTCATACATTAAAAACCCTGTCCAATAAGGTAAGCTTATTTTTAGCCCAGTTAAAATATATAATTTTTTTTTCCAAAAATTAAATTTTCATTTAAAATATTGGGGGATTGGGGGTAAGGTACTGACTTGCATAGAAAACTGCTTGGCAGACAGGAAGCAAAGAGTTGTAATAAACGGGTCTTTTTCCGAGTGGCAGGCAGTGACTAGTGGGGTACCGCAGGGATCGGTGCTAGGACCCCAGTTATTCACAATATATATTAATGATCTAGACGAGGGAACTAGATGTAATATCTCCAAGTTTGCAGATGACACAAAGTTGGGTGGGCAAGCGTGCTGTGAGGAGGATGCAGAGAAACTCCAGTATGATTTGGACAGGTTGGGTGATTGGGCAGATGCATGGCAGATGCAGTATAATGTGGATAAATGCGAGGTTATCCACTTTGGTGGCAAAAACAGGAAGGCAGATTATTATCTGAACGGCAATAGATTGGGAAAAGGGGAAGTGCAACGAGACCTGGGTGTCCTTGTGCACCAGTCGCTGATGGTAAGCATGCAGGTGCAGCAGGCGGTTAAGAAGGCAAATGGTATGTTGGCCTTCATAGCGAGAGGATTCGAGTACAGGAGCAAGGATGTCTTGCTGCAGTTGTACAGGGACTTGGTGAGACCACACCTTGAGTATTGTGTGCAGTTTTGGTCGCCTTATCTGAGGAAGGATGTTCTTGCCATGGAGGGAGTGCAGCGAAGATTCACCAGAGTGATACCTGGGTTGGCAGGAATGATGTATGAAGAGAGATTGGGTCGATTGGGCTTGTATTCGCTAGAGTTTAGAAGAATGAGAGGGGATCTCATTGAAACTTGTAAAATTCTAACAGGACTAGACAGATTAGATGCAGGAAGGATGTTCCCGATGGCCGGGGAGTCCAGAACCAGGGGTCACAGTCTAAAGATAAGGGGTAAGCATTTTGGACTGAGATGAGGAGGAATTTCTTCACCCAGAGAGTGGTGAACCTGTGGAATTCTCTACCACAGAAGACAGTTGAGTCCAATTCATTAAATATATTCAAGAAGGAGTTAGATATATTTCTTAAGGCTAAGGGGATCAAGGGATATGGGGAGAAAGCAGGAACAGGGTACTGAATTTGGAAGATCAGCCATGATCTCATTAAATGGCGGAACAGGCTCGAGGGGCCGAATTGCCTACTCCTGCTCCTATCTTCTATGTCTATGTTACTGTTAATTAAATGGCATTTTAATTAATTTTAAATATGTAATTTTTCAAAATTTATTTCCTGTGTTCGTGTATTTTTTAAATGATCCCCACCCATTCATACTTACGTATGTACGGAACTCCCATAAGTATGAATGGAGATTCCCTTTTTTTATTGGTTGGGCCGGCCCACGTGATCCCAGAGGCGCTTGCAAACTGCATGAGCCCCTGGGCTACATGGGCCTCTGCTCGTGCGTACCCAGAGAGGCCCAGTATCTCCCGGGCCACCAGGTAAAGGTGTAGATTTTTTACAGGTCGGAGACATCCGATCGCAAATTTTGGGCCCATGTCTTCCTGGTGGAGATTGCATGGTATAATTTGCCTTCTTCCCAGCGAATCCGCATGCTGATCCTTTATGGTCATGTAGTCTATAGGGACAAATTACTGTCTCTCTCACTTACTGACATCCCACCAGGTCTGTGGGAATCCACCTATCCGCTCCACTCGCGGAGGTGTTATAGGCTACATAAGGAGCATTGTCTCGGTGCTCCGTTACTAGTTGCGTCGCATACAATATATGTCCAATGTTTTCTACTCTAAACAGGGGATATCCCTGATGGTTTGGAGTTATGAGAGGGAATTTCAACACTATTCCTACCACTGTATCATTAGCAAGACTATCACATTTGTGATAAACTACTTGAGCCTTAATCAACCTTCTTAAGAACATAAGAAATAGGAACAGGAGTAGGCCATTCGGCCCTTCGAGCCTGCTCCGCCATTCAATGAGATCATGGCTGATCTTCTGCCTCAACTCCATTCTTAATTTACATATACTCACGTTAGGTGAAATTTCATAATCTGTCAATTGTGTTAAGTGTTCATTGCTAATCCAATCAGGTACTTATCCCTCCTCTAACTTCTCTAAATTATGGCGGGTTGTTCTACAAACCAACTCCCATACATCATGCACACGTCATTCTGAGCTGCCTCTGTGCTAGCATTTTGATCTTCCTTGTTGAGCTTGAAGGGATAATTACTAGTCCTAGCCCCTTTAGGGCTACCCCGCATCAGGCGTATTCCCCAGACATTCACTTTCAACTAAAGTTTGAGTTAGCTGAATCCTAAAGACGCTTAATTGGGTCTAAAGGTCCGGACTATCTCTCCCTAAAGGAAAGGAACAACCTGAAAATGTTACCGTCCTCCAGATAGCACTTTTAATAAGTTTAGCTAGACTGTAACGTTCCGGATATTATGAGGGTCTGGAAAACTCCCCCAGAATTCTGCAACTCCTCACCAAAGAGTGTACAGAGATTGAGTTTGCGAGTTTGATACAGAAGTATTATGTGAGACAATTCTAAAAATATATAGATTTATTAAAGAACCGACATGTAATTTACAATTGGTGAGTCAACCGCAACATTAACAGTTCAAAAAGAGAAAGCTTACAATTCTATTATCAGAGAACCTACTCTCAAATCTTAACTTCGCTACAGTTTTACAGTTCTTAGTTTTCTACAGGATATCCACCAAAATCAAATACCTTTGATCCTCGAGGTACAAAGAGTTGGAGACTTACAGAGCTGCCTCTGAAGCCTGAGAATCGCTTTGCCCCTTTAAAGCGAGTCTACTATCCCATTTGAGAATTCAATATTTATACCCTTTTCCAGTGGTACTTCCTTTAAGGTTTTCTGCTGATATAAGCTAATTATCTCTAGTTATTTTTCTGCTGACCCCTGCAATTCTTAGTCACCTCAGCTGGTAGCATTACAGAATTATGTCTCTTCTCTAGGTGTTCTAAGTTTACCATAAAAAATGTTGTAACAGCAGGTGCGTTTTACTTGATGTCATTTTTACGAAGGCAGATGTTTGTGCTTCTTTACGAAGTGTAAATTAGAACACCTTAACCAGGGTGAACCATTGTCTTGTTCCCAAAGGTCAGCCTGTCAGGAGCCTTTAACCTTCTGTTTCAATAGGTTATTGATTCAGTGTCAACAACTATCTTATCTCAATAGCCAGAATGCTATCACAGCTTTTTCATAGTTAGGTTTCTAGATTTCCAGACCCAGTTTGTCATGTTTTAATAAGGCCAGAATTCTTTCATAGAATGGTGTATTTTTCTGAATAGGTTATATGGCTTATTCCTTCACAAGCTGATCCACCTTTCTAGCAGTATCTAAAAGGGTATTAGTAAGTTTTGTTGAATGGAGAGTCATTATCAGGTCCTTGTATAGTTGCTGTTGCGTTAAATTATTGCTTTGCTGTAAGATACTTTTGATTTTGCTGCTTAGCTTTCCTTAATTCACTATTCATTGTTACTAAATCTAACCTATTATAAGCCTTTCCTGCCGTATTGACTGCCGTCACTATATTGTTAATCAAACTCCTTCTCTTCCTCTTTCCTTGTGGGCTTTGTGTCATGACTACTGTAGTAGGTGGAGTATACTACTTCTCCACTTCTTCCTAATGATTTTTCAAATCTTTGGATTCCCATGAATCTCCAGTGTCCCCCAAAAAATCTTTCACTACTTGTTGCTACATTTTATCTATAAGCTTTTGGGTGTCTCTTTTACACCAGCTTGGCCATCTTGCCTCGGTCAAATTCAAAATAACTAGAATTATCTGATAAAGTACCTTTTGATATAAAATCTGATTGGTTGGGACCAATACCAGACCATTCTTGGGTCCTGGTATTTGCTTTGGACACTCTGGGGATTTTTGTTGTTTTAAATCCGGTGTTTTCTTTGGTGCCATTTTTAACTGATACATTATTATAGCTTCAGAAAATGCTGGAAAAACTCAGCAGGCCAGGCAGCATCCGTGGAGAGAGAAAGAGAGTTAACGTTTCAGGTCGATGACCTTTCATCAGAACTGGGAAGAGCCGGAAATCAAATAGATTTAAGGCCAGGGTAAAGCTGGGAAAAGGGGGAGGGGATAAAGGAACAAAGTATTAGTGTTTGGTTCACTGCCACCTCTCTTCTTGGAATGCCTACCTTGAAGAAGTTCTGCTCTTCTCTTCGACGGGATTTCCGTTTGGCTCTTCAACCTTGTTCATCTTCATTGATTTCAGTTTCCCTTCTCGTGTTTGATCAGGTATCTGCCAAGACTCGGTTTCACAGCCACATTACTTTCCTCAGCAACTGTCTCCGGTTCCGACTTATCCCACGTGGATTCCAACTAAACTTCCACCCTTCGTGTTTCGGATCCACCCAGGATTACAAATATCTCCAAGATATTCATCGTTCCTCGAACTACTGCTCTCGCCGCATCTTGAGATCCACGCTCAACGCCATGCGGCGCCACATGAACACTCTCGACATCTCTCTTCAGCAGCACCGACGCACTCTATCTCAAAGCTGTCCGGGTCCACAGTTCCATTTCATCCTTAGACTCATCCGACGCTTCAACAAAAAACTTTTCTTCTTCCTTTCCGATGTCAAGGATCGCAAGCTTCAACAACTCTTGGACACTAAAGCCCCTCCGGAACCTTCTTCCCCTTCACTTTCCTCTGACCCCCCTTCTCCCAATCTCACCCCCTGCCGCGTTTTCACTATCCCCTCTGACCTTCCCCTCTCTGACTCCGAATGATCAGTCCTCAGCAAAGGCCTGAGCTTCATCCCCTTACGCCCCCATCTCAATGAATTTCGAGCTCGGCACGATGCTGAGCTCTTTTTCCGCCGCCTCCGTCTCCGTGCCCACTTCTCTGGCCAGGAGTCTTCCCCCCGCACGGCTGACCCTTTCTCCCGCTTTCAGAATTCTCGTTCCACCTGGACCCCTCCCTCTGGCCTCTTACCCTCTCTTGGGGGGAAAAATTCAGCTGCTTGCGCCTCCCGTTAGCGCCTTAAGAGGGCGCTAATGGGGCGTAAAGCAGCTAACGCCCGGGCGCAGCGCCGCCCACGCCTCCCGAAAAATTTAGTGGGAGGTTAGCGGCGGCGGCAGCCGGTAGCGCCCTGTGGCGCTGCGCCGCCGGCGATGACGTCATCGCCGTGCGCAGCACCCCGCTCGCGCCCCGGCCGTGATCTTCAGTCGCGCCCCCTGATTTACCGCCAGACGCTATGTCCGACGGGTTCAGGGAGGCGTACGTGCGGCCGGGGCGGCGATATTTAAAGCGGAGGTGGCAGGCGGCCATTTTTGTTGCTGGCCACCTGCCAGCACCTGCCCCCGGCCCCCGTGAAGCCCCCCCACCGTGAAGTGCCGGCTGCGCTCCAAGAGCCCGGCACTTCTCTTGAGTGCCGGGCTCTTTTGCCGGCACTCCCGATCCCTGGGGGCCCAGCTGGGCCCCGGTTCGCGCTGCGCAGGGTCCCTCCCCTTTAAGAAGCGCCAGGATATTCACTCGCAGCGCCCCAAGAGGGATGCGGGCTGCTTCCAGTTGCGTCCCGCTTCCCTCTTGGGGCGCAACCACTGAAGTTCCGGCGCGGGGCCGCTAATTTTTTCGGGGCGCTAAAAGTCGCGCCCCGGCGAGGTTAGCGCCCCAAATGGGGCGCGACTCAATTTTTACCCCTTGATCTTTTCATTGCTAACTGCCGCCGTGACATCGGCCAGCTCAATTTCTCTGCTCCCCTCACTCACTCCAACCTACCTCCCTCTGAACTTGCAGCACTCCATTCTCTCCGATCCAACCCTGACATTGTCATTAAACCTGCTGACAAGGGTGGCGCTGTTGTTGTTTGGCGAACCGACCTCTACCTAGCGGAAGTTGAACGCCAACTCTCTGACACCTCCTCCTACCTCCACCTGGACCATGACCCCACTACCGAACATCAAGCCACTGTGTCCAAGACTGTCACTGACCTCATCTCCTCTGGAGATCTTCCCCCCACGGCCGCCAACCTCATAGTTCCCCAACCCCGCACAGCCCGCTTCTACCTCCTTCCCAAGATCCACAAACAGGACTGCCCCGGTAGACCCATCGTTTCAGCCTGTTCTTGCCCCACGGAACTTATCTCTTCCTATCTCGACTCTATTTTTTCTCCCTTGTCCAGTCTCTTCCCACCTACATCCGCGACTCTTCCGATGCCCTCCGCCATTTTAACAGTTTCCAGTTTCCCGGCCCCAACCATCTCCTCTTCACTATGGACGTACAATCCCTCTACACCTCCATTCCCCACCAGGATGGCCTGAGGGCGCTCCGCTTCTTCCTTGAACAGAGGCCCAACCAGTCCCCATCCACCACCACCCTCCTCCGCCTGGCTGAACTTGTTCTCACATTGAACAACTTCTCCTTTGACTCTACCCATTTCCTCCAAATTAAAGGTGTTGCTATGGGTACCCGCATGAGTCCTAGCTATGCCTGCCTTTTCGTGGGATATGTGGAACACTCTTTGTTCCAGTCCTACTCGGGTCCCCTCCCTCACCTCTTTTTCCGGTACATTGATGACTGTATCGGTGCCGTCTCCTGCTCTCGCCCTGAACTAGAACATTTCATTCACTATGCTTCCAATTTCCACCCTTCCCTCACCTTCACATGGTCCATCTCCGACTCTTCCCTTCCCTTCCTCGACTTCTCCATCTCCATCTCTGGGGATAGGTTATTGACTAACATTCACTACAAGCCCACCGACTCCCACAGCTACCTGGACTACACTTCCTCCCACCCCGCCTCCTGTAAGGACTCTATTCCATTCTCCCAGTTTCTCCGTCTCCGCCGCATCTGCTCTGATGTGATGCCACCTTCCATACCAGTGCTTCCGACATGTCTTCCTTTTTCCTCAACCGAGGATTCCCCTCTACCGTGGTCGACACGGCCCTCGACCGTGTCCGTTCTATCTCCCGCACATCTGCCCTCACCCCTGCCCCTCCCTCCCGGAACCACGATAGGGTTCCCCTTGTCCTCACCTTTCACCCCACCAGCCTCCACATTCAACGGATCATCCTCCGCCATTTCCGCCACCTCCAGCGTGATCCCACCACCAAACACATCTCCCCCTCACCTCCCCTTTCAGCATTCCGTAGGGACCGCTCCCTCCGCGACACCCTAGTCCACTCCTCGACCACCCCCAGCACCCCTTCCCCTTCGCCCGGCACCTTCCCGTGCACGCGCAGGAGATGCAACACATGCCCTTATACCTCCCCTCTTCCCACTGTCCAGGGCCCCAAACACCCCTTCCAGGTGAAACAGCGATTTACTTGTACTTCCTGCAATTTAGTATACTGTATTCGCTGCTCACGATGTGGACTCCTCTACATTGGGGAGACCAAACGCAGATTGGGTGACCGCTTTGCGGAACACCTCCGTTCAGTCCGTAAGGGGGACCCCGAGCTCCCGGTGGCCTGTCACTTTAATTCACCGCTTCACTCCCACTCTGACCTCACCGTCCTCGGCCTATTACACTGTTCCATGGAAGCTCAGCGTAAGCTCGAGGAACAGCACCTCATCTTTCGTTTAGGCACGCTACAGCCCTCTGGACTCAATATCGAGTTCAACAATTTTAGATCATAACCTCAGCTCCAATCACATTTATATTTTATTTTATCCACCCTTTTATTTGTCCCCCCCCACCTTTTTTTTTCCTCCTAGAAGCTGGCAGCTGTCCTTCATTCTGCCAGTGGATTTCACACTTCATTCAGCCTTAATCTGTCACATTAACACCACCTCTAGCCTTGCATATCTCTTAATGTCTCTTAATGTCTCTTCATCTCCCCCTTTGTTCCTTTATCCCCTCCCCCTTTTCCCAGCTTTACCCTGGCCTTAAATCTATTTGATTTCCGGCTCTTCCCAGTTCTGATGAAAGGTCATCGACCTGAAACGTTAACTCTCTTTCTCTCTCCACGGATGCTGCCTGGCCTGCTGAGTTTTTCCAGCGTTTTCTGTTGTTATTTCGGATTTCCAGCATCCGCAGTATTTTGCTATCGCATTATTATAGCTTGATGGTTTACTTCTTCTTTACTCGCAGTCTTTCCTGCTACATTATTCCCAAATGCACTACGCTCACAATAATATCTGCCTTCATATTGCTTATTCCAATTCGGCCAACAGTAGACTATACCGTCACTCACAGAGTGATTGGTTTCGTACAATCTTACAGATACATTTAACCTTTCTGCACTAGGTTTTCCAGGTGCAGGCATGAGCAGTACTACGTCTGTGGCATTGTGTAATTTAGGTATTTTGCACTTGTTACCATCCCCAGGTAAGTCAAAGCTACATTTTACACAAATTCATCTCCCTTCCTTTACCTCTATTACCTTTACCAAAGCTAACTTACCCTTGCATCCTATTGCCCCTTTTTCAGAGCTGTTATTACTGTCAAAAGGACTTGCAAAATACAGTTCCTTTGAGTATGTTTCAGCTTCGGCCATTTTCCCCAGGTAGGTGACCGTCAATGAGCACCAATCTACTTCGGAGGTCACACTTTCGTACCACTCTTCATCTTTTCCTCCTTTTCCCTTTTTCCCTGTAAAATAAAATAAACAAAGCTTTGTTCTGCGCTGGCCCCTACTACACTATCCAGGCTACGCAGATCCGATTGGTTAAATAAGTAACTTATTCATTTACAGAATTTACATGCATGCCCTTGGCATTGATGACTCCTCAAGTTATATTTCAGGCCTCTAGGGCTAGCGCCCTTTGGGCTCTCTCCCTTTCTGTTGGCACCTCCTGTTGCCATTCTTCGAGAGGCTGGGACTGATACTGGTGGCCCTTGTGGCTGTCTTTGTGGTTGTAAACCCATAGCTACACCCTCATCTTCCGTGGTCCACCATTTTATCACACTCATAACAGTCCCTTCCGCTCTCTGTTGTTTCCTTTGGGGTTTGTACAGTTTCATTTGATTGAAGTGGAACCATTTTACCTTCTTGGGTAGTTGTACTGCATATACCAGTGGGCGAGCTTTTGCCACAATATTATACGGTCCCTTATACAGCGGTTCAAACACTCCTACCCGAGCATAATTCCTTACAATCACCTGATCCCCTATGTCCCATTCCTGTGGTTTGTGTGGTTCTAAATCCATTTTATTGGTTTGATGGTTTCTGCCAATATTCCCTGCAGCTTGTTGACAGAGCTCCTGCAACTGTTTCTTCAGATCTCTCACAAATCCGTCCCGAGTTACTTCCTTCTCCTGTCTTTCAGTCAGAACAGGTTCCAATAAGTGTACCGGTGTTCTCATAGGTCTCCCTGTCATCAACTCATAAGGTGAATACCCTGTTGTACAAGAGGTGCTCCCCCTTTTCTAGTTTGCCTAACACTTCCCTGCGTACTGGATCCGCCTTTTGCACTTCCGTAAGATCACTCACTCTCACTGGCTTAACCGCTGCCATCATTGTTATTTCTCCCATTCCTTCCATGGGATCGCAAGGCACTCCTCCTACAGCGCCTTTCTTTGCTAGCATGTCTGCTTTCTCATTTCCTTCCTATCTCGGCTCTGTCTTAGAGTGAGCCTTCACTTTGTGTATAAAATAGTCATATTTCCCTTCATTGTTCCTGATCACCTGCAACACCGTCTTCAGCAGAGGGCCACTTAAGAGTGGTTTGCCGTCTGCTGATCTCAATCCTCACTTTTCCCAAATCACTAGAAACTCCGTCAGTGAATTACAAACAAACTTAGAATCCAAACAGACAGTCTATGGTGGTGGGAACTGAGTTGGGTGGGTTACTACATATGCAACAGCAGCCAACTCCACTTGCTGTGCACTCAGATGATTCGGTAATTTCAGTGACATGGCAATCTCATTACTCGGATCCCAAATTCCACATCCCGTCTGCCTTTCTCCCTTTTCCATATAACTGGATCCATCTACAAAGATGTCTCTCCCCTGCGGGTGAATGCCCTTCTTAAATCCTCCTTCTATTTCACACACACCCTCCACTGTACATTGATGTGGTTTTCCCATGTACACCATATTTACTGCGAGGGTCGGGTGGTTCAATGGTTCCACCTTCAGATCATATGACCCCAGTAACATGGTCCATCTACTAATAGTAGGGTTGGACACCGTCCCTTCTTTAATTCTCCCATCTACCAATAATCTCGTCGGAGTATGCCCCGTTCTCAGGGTTACCATGGCGGTTCCCATAAATACAGCAAAGTGCTTAACTGCCCAATAGGTAGCTAACAGATGCCTCTCACATGACGAGTACGCCATTTCTACCGGAGTTAATGTCCGAGAAGCGTACGCTACCGGTTTAAGTTTCCCATGGGCTGATTGTAACAGTACTGCACTTAAACTAGCTTCTGTAGCTAGCCAGATATTCTGCATAGGGTCTATCGCTCCCAAAGCTGGGGCTGTTTGCAGCTTTTAAGTGTGTGAAAAGCTCTCTCACATTCCTCTGTCCACTCCCATTTGGCTGACTTCCGTGTTAATGTGTACAAAGGTCTAGCTATACCTGCATAATTTTCTATAAACTCACGGCACTATCCCATCAGTCCTAAAAATGATCTTAAAGCAGAAACATCCTCCGGTATCGGTAACTCTTGTACTGCTTTCCTTTTTGCCTCATCTATGCCTCTCTCTCCCAGTCTCAGTGTGAGCCCCAAAAATTGTACCTCCTTTTGCCCTATCTGAGACTTTATAGGGTTTACCTTCAACCCGCATCGCATTAGGAGCTGCAACAACTCCTTCAGCAACACCATATGTTCCTCAGGAGTCTTTGTGAATAGTAACAGGTCATCCACTCGATCAGCTTAGCCCTGCCGGAGAACCCTTCGAAACACTTAGCCATTAGCTGATGGAATATTGATGGACCATGATGAAACCCTTGTGGCAGACATGTCCACGTGTACTGCTGCCCTTTAAAGGGTGAAGGCAAATTTGTACTGATCTTCTTTTCTCATCGGAATAGACCAAAACCCATTAGAAATATCCAGCACAGTGTATACTTCCGTGGAGCTTAGTGTACAGCCAATCAAATCTGCCACAGCAGCGACCATTGGGGCACATGCTGGAATGTTCTTATTTAATACCCTATAATCGATCGCCATCCTCCATGATCCATCTGGTTTCTTAACAGGCCAAATCGGTGAATTTACGTGTGTCGCCAGAGATCGTAAGACCCCCTGATCCACGAGCGACTTTACCGCTACCTCTAAATCCCTCTCCGCTTCTTTGGGGAAATTATATTGCCTCTGTGGGGTTTTCATAGGTTCTCCCTCTACTACCACCTCTACTCCTGGTATTCTCCCGCAGTCGTGTTTGTGTTGGGCAAATGCCCCCTTCTCCTGCTCTATAATGGCTTTACACCACTCCGGGCTTTTTTTCACTAATGCCTCCCAGTCGTATGCTCCCTTTCCCGAAACCACACACACCTTTCCTTGCCCATCCAGCAGAACGCACTGTCCTTCACTGCCCTTCCATAAACAGTGATTAACTAGATCTATCACAAAGCCATTTGTTTCCATACAGTCTGATCCCAATACTCCTCTCTCCTCGTCCCAGTGCATTAATATGCACACCCACTTTGCTTCGAGCAGCCCCACTTATGTGCGAAGAGGTTTTGATACCGTGCCAGCCAGCATATTTCCCGTAAATCCTCCCAAAATATAGGGTTCGCCACTAGACAAATTGGAGCTCTGCGGATCCTTCGCATGGACCGCGGTATGCAACACCCCTGTATTTACCAGGTATTCCCTTTTGTTTCCTTCTACTATTAAATCCTTGGTCAATCTTCCGTGGCTGTCATACCTGAGTGAGCACAGATATGATAGCTGGCTGTTACGGCCCCTTCATTACTCGGAGGCTGCGGAGGTTTCCAGCTTAGGTTCCCCTCCGTCTCCTCCCTTGGAGGAATTACATTTACCTCCAGCCTGGCTTGCTACCTTCTCCAAGGCATGGGCCAGTCATACTATTGCATCCTGAGATGCACCACCCCCAGGATTCTTTCTCGGTCCTTCCCTTTTCCTCGGTGCACAGCACTCCTGTGCTATATGGCCGAGTTTCCCACAGTTATAGCATTCTCTGCTATCTCTACCTGGTTGGTTACCTACACTCGTTTTTCCCATAGGTGGCCCCTTCGGCTTTGCTCCTTCACATCTTCACTGTCTCCCCTGGCCCTGTTTAGGGGCCGGGTCTGGAGTTAACTGGGGTTTCATCTCCTGTACTTTTCCTTTCGTCCCCCCTTCTACCTTGTTCCTATCCTGCTTGTCCTTTTTATCCTCCCAAAACATAGTCAACTTCCTCAACACTCGAGCTTCTGTCATGCCTGGGTCCCCCAAATCAAACCCTGACATGGCTGTATTAGTTACAGGTTCCGTGTGACCTATATGAGCTCTTAACCATCGGCGGAGACCGTCTCCTGCCAATTGATTCCGATCCAACCCTCCTCCTTGTGTTTCATTATAAACAGGCCACAATCTGCTAGCAAATGCTTCTGGGTGTTCCTCCTTCCCCTGCATAGTTTGTGCCATGATCTTAAATGGATCACCCCTTCCGTACAAGCTTCTTTAACGTGTCGCTTAGTATTGTCCCAAGTTACCGCGGGTTGGGCATACTTGGTGTCTTGGGGTAGCCCAGCCAGAACCGCCCCATCCAGACTAAAAAGCAAACATCTCTTTTTCTCGGATTCGTCGAAACCCTGCATCACAGCCATCGTTTCTAAGTGCAAAAAGTGCCCTTCCACATCTCCTCCCCGTCCGAGGGTTCCTAAGTCCCTTGCTGCTTCCCTTAATTGTGAGGGAGTATAAGCTTCATCTTAATTCGACACTACCGGGTCTCCCCCAGCCACCGGGGTCGTGTTCATGTGCCGTACCGGACACATTACTCCTCACCCTATACTACCACCACCCTTCTCTTCACCTTCCACAACTTCCTCTTCTGCCTTCTTCCAGCACATGTCTAATGAATTCCCTTCCTCCACGGCCCCTGCCATAGCACAGACTATACCTCCCTGTCTCTGTAGCTTGTGCTGGAGCCGTTCGATCTCTTCCTCGCATGCTGAATGATCAGCACACGATTCGAGTTCCTTGTGCTACTCTCGCAGCACCCGGAACACCGCCTTTAAGTCACTACACTCCTGAGACACTCGACTATTTTCTTACTGCATCCTTTTCCTGCAGCCTTTCATCCTTCTCCTGCAACCTTTCTTCATATCGCTGATGTTCCTGTGCTAACTGTTGTGTTTCTCGCCTATATGCTAACAACCACACAGGGCACACCCATTTTGGATTTCTCTTGGCCCTCCCATTCCTCAGCTTCTTTTAGAGGATCGGACACAGCCGCGATAACTCGTACCCATCCCTCTTTCAAAGGTAACTTCTTACCCAATACTGCTCTACCCTATCTTCTGTTTTTCGCTTATCAGGTCCCTGTTCGGGCAGCACTAAGCTGTAGGTAAGTGAACCCGCACCTTCTTTCTTATACTCTAATTCCAGAATCCAACCTGAACCCGTCTGGTGGGGTAAAATGGTCAAGGCTCACAACTCAGTACAACTCAGTATTCTTTTCACTGTTTATTGTACTTCGGATAACATACAAACGTCAATGCACTGTTTTCTTTAACTTCGAACAGTACTCACTTACACAGGTCCCTTTAACTCTCTTTAATTTCAAATACCACTCACCCCGGCGGTCACTTGGAGGAGTATGTTTCCATCTGAACGGGTGATCAAATCCGTCCGCAGTTCCCTTGCAAGTTGCCGAAGTTTGTCCCTAAATGCACCCTTTTTATAATACAAAGATCATAACCGTGACAATTGATTGACGCGACCCCGACCCCTTTGATTGTGCCATCTTAATCTTGTCTGTATCTGCAAATCTATAGAGTACTTGATTTGATCACTTCTCCATCCTGGGTCAGTGAATAGTCCATTATCACACAAAGGTGTTTTGATGGGGAAAAGTTCCGGGCATTCTGAAAGGTTGGCGAATGGGTTTTACTCCGCAACAGTTTTGATATTAACACCTCCAAAGGATGAGGGAACCAATCCAGACTCGGTGGAACCATGGTCATTACCTGTCGTGTTGATTTGTAAGTCTTGTTAACAGCCTGACCACAGGAGTTCAATGGACAGGACAGTCAGTTAAATTTAAACAAAACACATGTCATTGTGTGGTCTGATTACTCCAGCTACTTCCTTCGTTAGCATATTCATAAAGTCAATCAATCGTGTCTGTGTCTCTGTATGCATAATTTCCTCCTGTATTCCGTTCAGCTCACAGCTTGTTTTAAGAGTTCATTTAAAAGTCCCGTTGGTTCCTCGAGGCATGCTGGGATACGAAGCTTGGTCAACTTCTTATGATTGGTCAATTTACAAAACTGCCTGTACTGTACAGCCACTTAACCCTTTAATGTCAGTTTACTTTAAGTTAAGTGCATTCTTGCTGCAGGACTGGTTACACTCTTCCTGCTTTGCCAGAGTTCAGCAGGATTGTTAAAAACTCCACTTTCAGGACCACTTCCTTAAAATAACTATAATCAATCTGACGGGAAAATTAAAGCCTCAGGTGACAGCTGCTAGAAACATTACCAGAATACACTCAATTGTCCAAGGGTTAGTCGATGCCTTATTTGGTACTTCCAACTGATGAAACAGCAACAACTTGCATTAATATAGCATCTTTAATGTAGTAAAACATCCAGGGCACTTTACAGGAGCGTTAGCAGACTAAAATTGATACCAAGTCAAAGAAGGAGACATTAGGACAGGTGAGCAAGAGCTTGTTCAAAGAGGTAGGTTTTAAGAGCGTCTTAAACAAGGAGAGAGAGGTGGAGAGGTGGAGAGGTTTAGGGAGGAAATTCCAGAGCTTAAGGCGTAGATGGCTGAAGGCACGGCCGCCAATGGAGGGGCAAAGGAAATGGGGGCTGCACAACAGGCCAGAGTTGGAGGAACGCAGAGTTCTCAGAGGGTTGCAGGGCTGGAAGAGGTTACAGAAATAGGAAGGGGTGAGGCCATAGAGGCTTTTGAACATGATGAGAATTTTAAAATCAAGGCGTTGCTGGACTGGGAGCCAATGTAGGTCAGTGAGCACATAGGTACTGGGTGAATAGAGTAAATGTTGATGCCATTAGCATACATATGGGAGCTAACCCCATGTTTACAGATGATATCACACAGGGTCAGAATATAGATGAGGAAGAGTTGGAGGGTGAGGATGGAGACTTAGGCCATGTAAAAGATGTAGGGGAAGGACCAAAGAAGTTAGAGGAGAACTACCGGCTACATTGGGAACAGGTACAACATGATATAAAAAGAACACAGTTAATTCATGGAGCCTTCTCTTCCTATTATTTGCCTGATTCTTGACTGGATGTGGTAAGGGTACAGAGATTTGCTCTGATCCATTGGTTGTGGGATTGCTTACCTCTGTGCATAACCTGCTGTTTTTGGTGCTTAACATGCAGATAGCCGTGTGTTGTAGCTTCACCAGATTGGTGCCTTATATTACAGTAGGTGTAGTGCAGCTCCTGGAACATTCTAAAACACTCAGGATTGAGCCGCCGGCTTGATAGAAATGGTGGAAGGAGGGATGTGTGGGGTCATGAGGTCACAGATTGTGCTGGTATATAATTCTGCGGCTGCTACTGATGCCCTACAGTGCATTACAGATGCCCAGTTTTGGACTCCAGATCTGTCCTTAGTCTGTTCCACTTAGCACAGCAGTAGTGCCACAGTGCATGACGGAGGATGTCATCACTGTGAAGGCGAGATTTTGTCTTCACGAGAATTGTGTGGTAGTCACTCTTACCATGCTATCATCAACAGACATAGAGTCATATAGAGTCATAGAGTCATAACGGCACAGAAGGAGGCCATTCGGCCCATCGAGTCCGTGCCGGCTCTCTGCAGAGCAATCCAGTCCCATTCCCCCACTCTATTCCCCGTAGCCCTGCAAGTTTATTTCCCTCAAGTGCCTATCCAGTCTCCCCTTGAAAACATTGAGTGTCTCCGCTTGCACCACTTCTGTCGGCAGCGAATTCCAGGTCCTCACCACTCGCTGCGTAAAAAAGATTTTCCTCACATCCCTCCTGTATCTCTTGCCCAAAACCTTAAATCTATGTCCCCTAGTCCTTGTACCATCAACTAGTGGGAACAGCCTTTCCCTATCTAGCCTATCTAAACCCGTCATAATTTTGTACACCTCTATCAAATCACCCCTCAACCTCCTTTGCTCTAATGAAAACAAATCCAGCTTCTTCAACCTGTCCTTGTAGCTAAGATCCCCCACCACCGGAACCATTCTGGTAAATCTCCTCTGCACCCTCTCAAGTGCCTTCACATCCTTCCTAAAGTGTGGTGACCAGAACTGGGCACATATCTGTGACAGGTGGGTTGGTGAGGACAAGGTTAAGCAGGGTGTTCATTTGTGGTGGCTCCTTCGCTACCAGACACAGGCCCACTCTGGCCATTGGCCATTATGTATTTCAGAACTCAGTCCATGTTAGACATTGAAGTCACTTACCCAGAGTACATTTTGTGCCCTTGCTTTTTTTCATTGCTGTCTCCAAATGCTATTCACCAGAGAGGAATGCTGATTCATCAGTTTAGTTCCAGTATTATCAATTCAATTCTTGCCAGAGCAGCCCTAGCAATGGTTTCTCTTCGCACCCTGCACCATCACCTCAGGAGTGACTAAAGCATCTGTCCTTGGCCCCCTCCTCTTCCTCATCTACCTACAGCCCCTTGGCGACATCATCCACAGACATGGGGCCAGGTTTTATGTGTACGCTGATGACACCCAGCTCTAGTCCCCTAGCACCTCTCTTAATCCCTCCACTGCCTCTGCACTATCAGATTGTTTGCCCAACTTATAGTTGTGAAAGAGACCCAATTTCCTACAGCTATATATTGGCAAGGCTGAAGTCATTATTTTCGGCCCCTGCTGCAAAATCCATATCCTCACCAATGATTCCATTCCCTCCCTTGGCCACTGTCTTAGGCTGAACCAGACTGACCGCAACCGAATCCATCAGAAAAATGGCCTAGCCCTACCTCCATAAAATTGTTGTCCTCCACTCCTACCTCAGCCCATTTGCTGCTGCAACCCACGTTCATGCCTTTGACCACTCCAGACTCAATTACTGCAGTACTCTCCTGGCCTATCTCCCATCCTTAGCCATCTATAAACTTTAGCTGAACCAAAGCTCTGCTGCCCGTATTCTATCCTGCACCTAGTCCCACTTGCCCATCGCTTCTGTTCTTCACTGACCTATATTGGCTCCCAGTCCCCTAATATGTCCAAATTTAAAATTCTCTGCCTTGTGTTTCAACCCCTTCATGGACTCACCCCCTCCCAACCTCTGTAACTCTCCAATCATCTGAACGGATTATTATGCAGTCCCCCTTCCTTCAACCCATCATTGTCGGCTGTGCTTTCAGCCACCTAGGTCCCATTCTCAGGAATTTCTCCCTAAACCCCTCCGTCTCTGCAACTCCCTGTTTTTTTTAAGACCCTCTGTAAAACCTATCTCTGTGACCAAGCTTTCGATTATCCCTCAGTCTTCCCTTCTTTGACTTGGTGACCTTTCTTTACTTGTGCCTCTGTAAAGTGCCTTGGGACATTTTTCTATGTTAAAGGTGCTGTATAAATGCAAGTTGATGTTGACTGCCTTGTTTCTTTTTTAAACTTTATTTTTAGAATTTAAAAGTTTGTCTTCCACTGGTTGCAGTTCAATTAGGACAAGTGTAAAACTAAGATGGTGTGAGAATACACCATTTTGCATTGGCTATGAGGTGGTCTCACAAGCAGTGCAAATGCCAAACTGACACTGCAATTGGTTGCAATTATGTTTTGTGTTTTGTATCACTGCCAAGCTGAAACCACTTTGCAGCACAATAAAATTTACAACTGCACTAAAGGGAAAGATGATTTGCTTGGATTATTTTGTTGATTATATTAAAACTATATGAAATAAATCATTTCATGGGGAGATTCAGATCTATTCATTTTAAAATGCGGAAGAATCATGGATAAAGGTTTTATCTTGTGTTTCTCCATAGAGTCCACACGATGGCGCTATTGTGAATAAATATGTGAATTAACCCTTAGTGCTCGATGAAGTTGGTTTCGTCTGTTTCCTGCCGCGTGAAAGGAAAATGCAGTTCGCTGCTCGGATCCGAGACAATTTTATTAAAGAAAAGCACAGATGTAAAATACAAATCTACATTCCAACTGAACGTGCAAAATATGAACGCTATAGGGTTTGAAAAGCTCAAATGAAAATCCTTTTACACAATGGATAAACTGAGTGGGTGTTGGTCGCATGTTCTAACTGGTAATAGTAATCGAAGGTCCTTGTATACTTCAGTCCTACTACACTGAGTGGCTATTTTTGAATATATGAATTGACTTAAAATGTGTATGTCTTGAGGGAAATACACTTTAACAAGTAGTTGTTTTAATAACAGGAGTCTTCAAAATAATACGATTGTGAATATTGTGCTTGCGTTTGCCAATTCCCTTTCCTAAATTGATATTTTGTGCGGGCACCTGTATAAAAATTAGTTTAATACAGCCTCTAAAATTGAATTTAATAGCAGACCATATGAATCTTCCAGTTATATTACAACCAGTCCTTCAGCCCAGCTTCCTTCGAGGAGTAATAGTATATCAGGAGCACATCAACTGCCCTGGTTTACAAAAACGCCCTCATTCCGCTACCTTTTCCTGAAAGATTGAAATTAAACAACGACACGGCATATCAAAGTC
Organism: Squalus acanthias; assembly: GCA_030390025.1. Lineage (NCBI taxonomy): Eukaryota > Metazoa > Chordata > Chondrichthyes > Squaliformes > Squalidae > Squalus > Squalus acanthias. Next base: position 97,022,123 of record CM059433.1, read on the forward strand.
CAATAATAACGTGCCTGTTTATTGTGCCATCTGTGGTGATTTTCCAGTAGAAATAAGACTAGTATGCAGATATATTCCCAGATTACAACAGTGACTACACTTCAGAAGTACTTCATTGACTGTGAAGCGCTCTGGGACGTCCGGTGGTGGTGAAAAGCGCCATAGAAATGCAAGTCTTTCTTTTTCTTTTTATTTTATATGTCACAGTCTTATAATTCAACAGTTACTCGACTGCATGATATATCCCTATTGGTATCTCTGGGTGTTTATATAAATTATATTAATGATTGATCTCCTATGTACGGAGGCCAATTATGTTAACCTCTTGTTAATATTACCCGCTGAAGCACTTTAATAATCTCTGTTTAAACAACACAAATTAGAAACACACTGAAACAAGTCAATATTTCCACAGGGTACATGGAATACATTAAAGGTGAGAGGGCCAAATCGTCCCACTGTTGACAATTAAAATGTCGATTGAAATGGGAAAATATCAAATTATGTTCGAATTGGTATATGTAGCTTAGTTTTATTTATTTTCCCACGGGAGGAGAGCAGTGAAATATTCTCTAATAATATGTAATGAATACAGAAATGCTTTGCTGTGCTGTCTGTGGCGTTTACACCCAATATCCGACAGAGGGCAGAGCAACTACATATAATCGCATGGTCCGTTGTGTCAGCTCATTTGGAAGTCGGGATCGCCCCTTAAAGCTTCTTCAATCGTGCTTCATCCTTCGAGTGTGCAAAAGTTGCGTTAACAGAGTTTCCGTTTTATTCCGCCACAAAATCAAAAGCGGTTCACAATTTCGAAAAGTTCAATTCCGGCAGGCAGAGAGGGGAGGACGGGTAATACAAAGCAGCAATTCGGGGAAGATTCTTCATGAAGTAACATGGATTAAATATAAATTAAGGACATTAAAAATAAAAGTGTAATACATGCCAGCTTAATTGAACAGTAGGAGCGACCACTTCAACACATATCAAGAATTAAAATAAATCTGTTAATATTCATACACTGCCATATTATATATATTACATTCTTCACCTTTAATACAATTTATAGTATTAATCGTAAACATCAAAACTAGCATAACAGTGTTATCCATTTGTATAACGAACTGTAAGGCCATCTCTGATGCTCAGGTCCCTGTTGATTTATTTTGAGGCATAATCTGGAGCTGGAATGACCGTATTTCGGTATATTAGATATTCTCTGTTACAAAGAAACATACCTGTTATTGGCATTATTGATGTAGGCAATAGCTTGGTTACTTTCATAATAACGTGCAATTCAATTTGAACGCTCTTTTGTGCGAAAAGATCAGCTGATAGAAGCAGCTGTTGGGTTTATTGATGGAGCGGTGGAACCGGGCATAACCCCAGGCTTCGCACACCCTCCCCGGCTCCAGTAAAATCATTTCATCATTAAATGATCGCAACCCAGCCATGGCCAATCAATCACATTGAGTTTCGGCACAGTTTCTTTTAACTTATGAATTAGCTTTGGCAACTATAATTGTTTCCAAATATTGTAGCTCGTGGAACTTCGTGTCTCATTTATGTTGATTTTGGAACCACTGTGTCCTCCAACAGATTTGCACTAATAGCGTTTTATTTTGTAATTGTGCTACCCATCTGACTCATTCTATATCTATCTAGCTGCCTTTCTATCTATCGTTTATCTATCTATCTATTATCTATCGCCTATTTATCTATCTATCTATCTATCTATCTATCCACCCACCCACCTACCTATATTTCCTCTGGCTCAGTCTATCTATATGTGATCAGTCTATCTCCATCTATCTATAATAATCTAAAGGAAAAAGAGTAACAACTTCACACGGCTGACAATTAAAATCTACTTATCATCCATCTATCCGCACATCTTGTATCTACTTATGGCCATCTGTTTCTTCTTTTTCTATATTGTCTAGATATATATCTGTGTCCGATGTGTATTTAGTATGAAGAAGTATTTAGTATGTATGACTGCATAGGAAGAACATGTGCAATTAAATATTAAACTATATCGGCCGTGTTTACCTTGTATCTGTTCTGAGTAGAAATGGAGAAAGTAAAATAATGCTGCGCAGTAATATATAAATATAGAATAGAATTGCCTCATTGAACTTTTATTTTACGTTTGTGTAACCACCAATAAACATAAAAACGACACCAGTGTTTTTAAGACAGTGGTGAAATGTAAGCTCGCAACTTGCTCTAATATTAACCAGAAACGTTTCTGAGAGTTATTGCCAACCGGGATTAAAAAAACGACCTATTTGTGCTGACAGTATTGATTCCCGTTGTATTGTCATTTCGTCCTTGAAAAGTTACAAACACAAATTGCAAACTTACAACATTGTGCGTGTATATGTTTATCTGTTGTTTCAGAAACGGCAGTTTATGATTATACCGTTGAAAAACTACAAGGATTATTCATTCTCAACCCCGCTGTAACTCGTTAACATGAAACTGAGATTTGATAACTCAGCCCCCGAAAAACTCCTCTCAGTCCAGATCGTTACCAGTATGGCCAGTTGATTTGGAAGCTGGAACTGTGAATAAAGTGTGCTGAAAGGGGAACTTCAAATAAGTTATCTACTTTAAAAAAATCTATTTATTTATTCATTAAGTAACAAAATGACTGATAGGTGGAGAATTATTCTGGAAGCCAAGAACGTAAAAATACAAAACTGATTCAATTCATTTAGAATCGGAGTGCCAGACTGCTTGATTTTAGTAAATGTCTTAGTTTTACAGAGTAATATTAAATTTTACATTGTGGTGTGTCCTTCTAAACTGAGGAAGAGTTGGGTCGAACAGAACGAACTAAAACATTCAATATACTCCCATTGTAAGTTTTACTGAGGTGGTGTGTATCCAATGGGAGAGATAGATTGATGGAGAGGCAGGCGGAGGTGTGCCCTCTTATTGCACTGTACATGCATATATTCTATCTCTAAATGTTTCAGATAGATAGACATATAAATAGATAGAAAACTAGACAGACAGACGGACAGACTGATTTTACGTTTTACACCCGTATAGGCAGTAACAGGATTTTAAATCCATCGCATTGATGGGATTTTCATTACAAGTAAATCCCTTGTCTTTAGTTTGTTGTTTCGGATTAGGGCTAAACTTTGGCTGTTACTGTTGAATCAGTAAATGTGCCTGTTTGGGGGCTGAGGCGGTAGTGTCACCGTACAGAGTGCTGTAGGAATTCGCCTCGGATTGGGCTCCCCTTTTTTCCAATTAAGTCGATCATTAGAGAGGGAGGAAAGAGAGAGAGAGAGAGCGAGAGAGAGAGAGAGAAAGCAGACAGCTGCTCTTCACATGAATGCACTCATCTTCTAAAGATCAGACTGCAAACATGCTCTGGAAACTTGTGGAAAATGTCAAATACGAGGACATCTACGAGGTGAGCAACCACCGGGATTGTTTTGTTTCTCGTACTTAGGACAAATTGAACGGCTTTTGGGAGTCCTGCGTGTGTTGATGGTTCTAGTATAAGTATTGCAATTTGCTGCATTCACGATATGAAGCATTTATCATTAATGGGCTTAGATAGATTTTTGCCTCTCTCGGAAATGTCACATTCATCTCTGATACATAGACAATTTCGGTATTTTCATAACATACAAAATGAGAGATAAAACACGTTATATACGCTGTGTCCTGTTTGTGAACGGGCGCTCGGAGATATTGTGGCGGTTTTCGTTAAGGTGACGATTTTATCGGCAGTCTACTTCGTTTTGCGTGTCTAGATTGCTATTGGAAAGCCAGCTTGGAAATGATGGTTATGTTCCGGTCTCGAGCCGTTTGCTTATGATAATGTAATTGCTTCCAAATTATAAAGTGTATTTTTAGAGACAGTTTCGGAGGTCGTGTGTGTTCAATTCTCTTGCCCGCAGCCGGTGGAGTGAGACGGTGTCAGGCTAGGAATTGCGAGAGGTCAGGTTCTGTAAGCGAGTAATTCTAGAAGCCGGTTAATGTTTAAAAAACAGTTGTAGCTCACACTTTACACATTGGTACACTTTAATTTATGGGAAGAATTAGAGAAAGGGGGTGTCATATATATATATATATATATATAAATGTGAAAGGGAGATTGGAGATAAATGATGTCAGCGTTGTATTTTGCTTGGAACTAGCAGTCCAAACAATTGTCATTGGTGAGAGAGAAACGGAAAAGGGTAACTGGTTTTATAAAGAGCTTACACTACATAAAAGTTAAGACAAATAGCACGCGTTTGAAAAGGTTTCATAATGTGTTCCCGGAGTGGTTTGTTGAATTAAGTGACTCGCATAACAATACACAAAGAGCCCAGAAAATGGCTTATGGAAGAGAGTAAACAGGCTGATGAATTGATGCCAACGTGCTGCTTACGGACCCTTTAGAGGAGCCCGGCGGGTAGCCGCCCTCTATAGAGCCACAAATGTCTCCGCTCTCAAGGCTCTCGTCAGGCTAATTATCAACCGCAAGCTGGCAAAATCCGAAGGATTTGCGATAGAATTTCAATACAAGCCAGTATAAGCCAATTTAACTTTATCGCTGTTTGTTTTCCGTTGGTTTATTAGAAAACGCTGTCAATTTCTGATCAGATCAGTGCAGCATCATTGAAGTACAATAATACGTAAATGTTCAAACAGCAGTAGACACGGAACTGCTTTACTTTACTGGTTTCTATTAACCAAATAGTCAAAAGATTTATGTCTTTTTCTTAAGACCAAACTTTTTAATTACCAAGGGTTTGTACGAATTAGACAATATTTCCCGATTTGTTTAATGTCATACTGTTAAAATGTCGAAACTGTTTAATGATTCATAAATAATTTGATAGCCAAGTACATTTAAATGGCTTACCCTTGAATGTAAACTAACGCGCAATATACTTTTATCATCAGCCATAATTTAATTCATTTAAACAGTAATTTATTTTGAGAGAGCATTTGCGCTGGTCACGTTAAGTTAGTAAGTGATTTCCCTTGATTCAGTTGAAATGCAGAATCCACTTGGGGCTCTGATTGCCCAAAACATGAATGGAAACCCCCAACTTAAACAAATACGAATAAAAATATTCATTTATCCGAAATGTATCGCGCCGGCGGTTAGTGAGTGAATAGCAGGCATTTGGGGGGTTCACTGAGAAAATGTTCCAATCAGTTTGGAATCCTGTCAGTGGAACATTTGGAACTTTGTAAGGTAGTCTTGAAAATATGGTGGGATTGCAGGGACAAGTCGAGGCAACTGCTGTGAGGAGAAGGAGTTGAATCTTTAAACAGAAGGGCCGGCCAAGCCAGTCCAACGGGTTCGACAGTAACCCGGAACAAGTATCACACATTCCCCCCCCCCCCAAAAAAAAACACCGAAACTTGCCCCTCTGGCTTGCACCAGCTCCGTAAACTTCAAGGGTCTTTACAGAAACCCTTGTAAATGTTTTACAGCTGGCAGCAGGAAAGGGGACTTTATTAAAACATCAGTGAGATAACGTAGGGGAGCGAGAGGACTGGATTTGCACCGCCTTAGATCACGGGCTGTGATAACAAAGAAGGCTTTGGCGGTAGATTCTTCCAAAAGCAATTTGCAAAATGCCTGACGTCTCCCACTCATACATTTGGGATGATTCTGTCGGGTTCCATGTATTTTGTTTTATACTTTAACACGCACGAATTTCTATCCATTAAAAAGAGATTGGCGGCAGGCACTGCTCTTTATAATCCATCAACATACCAAAAGTATTATTTTCGTTTAATCTGTTTGTTTTTCTCTTAAGTTTTTTTTTTCTGGCAATACCACGTGACAGATACTGTGTAACATTAAAGATGCGAGAGGCAGTTTACTTAAGTGGAACTCTGATAAGATCAACTTTGTGTTGCCAGAGGGACAAGGTGGATTCGATCTTATCAGGGGTGGAATTCTCTGACACTGTGCATTGGTTTCAGGAGGTTAGCTGAGTTGATTTTAAGTGGTAACTGCTCTTTCATGAGAATAACAACATTAACCAGGCTGTGTCTTTCTCCAAATTCACTTCGTAATATTTGAAACTCAAAGTTTTTTTAAAGACAAGAAAAGCAGGATTATTGCTCCGAAAGCGTTGCCAGCTCAATAAAGTGTAGTTTTTTGCTCCCTTTGATGCTGCTAACGAAATTCGGTTCCGAAAAAAGTTAAGTAAACAAGGGCATTGTAAAACTCCACTGTTGCTTGCTAGCTCTATATGGAAGCGTAAAAAAAATAAGCAAAAGCAGAAAAAAAAACCTAAACTTTGCAGCGTGTATGGCGATAGAAAGCGTCTACGTGCAACCGTTCTGGAAGGTTGGGCTATGTTAAAGAGGACGCTGGGCACCTAGACATTTAAACGGAACAAAGGCGAGCCAGGGGTGCTGTTCCTTTAAGACAGCCCATTTGCTGATCTGACTGGACTGTTTGACTACGATCTTTTGGTTGTCTGGCTATTTTTCTACAAAACTTTTCTTTTGCCCAAAAGTCTGGCCGCGGTGCTGCCAACCCCCCTTGTCTGATTACATCTAGTAATTCTCGTCTGAATGAACGTCATTTACAATAGTAGGGGAGCGCTCGCTGGCTGCTTCACGCTCGATTTGCCACCATTCTTCCTTTAAGTATTCGTGTAATATTAATAGTCATGAATATCAATTATTATGAGGCGGTGTAGAGTGGCAGAGAGGGATGTGAACAGTCAGCACCTTGCCTTGGAGAGGGGAGCACTGGTTGTGAAGCTGGAGATAAAAAATATACAGCATTTGTCCTCTTTTTGACCAATTTTGATGGATATAGTGTTGGAGATACTTCAGGCTATCGAGCGTCTCTCCCTGCAGTCTCTCACCCCTTCTGGTTGATGGTCTGTGATCAGATTTACTACAGATGTTAGTCCACACTTACACAGCCATGGTGAGTTGGATCAGTGCTCGACACAATCCCATTTCGCCCCAAACGCCGGTGGCTTTGTAATTTAGTCCATAATTGCAGGCTCTTTCTCTCTTTGTATTGTTATCTAATCGGGTTTAGATGGACGCGTCACTGGGCTAAAACTTTCAACTGCGCTCCATAGCTTTTGGCGATTTGAGTTTCAATTTTAGTTAAAGATGTTACTTAGTTTACTTGACAGTCCGCTCCCAACTCTGACTGTTTTTGTCATAATCGAGGCGACTTTCCCGATACAGTTACATTGTCCAACTTCATTGTTTTTCGTTATTTTTGCATTTTCATTGCGACATCGCCTTATTTTTCTGTTTTTAATAATCGGCGTCTGCTCGTTTCTTTATTTTCCTTCCTGTCTGAACTTATAAACGTGTGTGTATGTGGAGAGGGCGGGGGGGGCTCCTATTTCACATCATTTCATATTATTTATAATATAAAATGTAAAGGTGTATTGTAAAGCTCCTTCTTCCCCTCCTCCTTTCCATTAACCCGTGTGTGGGTCAGCAACGAATTCGTTTTGTGCGACACTTGATTTCATCATATTTATTTTTAAACATTTGTTTGGAAATGATGATTCGAGTTCATAACTTACCAGATCAGACCCACTGTTCTTGTGTTAAAATGCACAGTCCTTGTTAAACATATTTTAAAGGGCTACCTAAGACTGGTGATCTTAAATGAAGCGGCTGTTGGAGATTCTGCTGATGCTTGTTCCAGTTTATTTTCTCTCCCAATATTACAGCTTACGTTTATTATTCCGTCACGATTTTTTTAACATTTTAATGCGTTTTGCTTCCGCCTTTCTTACGCTACTTTTACACTGCAACGTTTTCCTGTTTTGATCGCATTGCTTTTCATCATTCTGCTGCCTTTGTTAAATACTTAGACAATAATTCAGGAGCGTCTTTTTTTGAAACAGCGTTCACTGTCCCCTTTCATTTTCATTGTACACGTTACATGCTCTTTATTTTCGTGAACATAGAATACATCATAAATACAGCCACTTAAACAATATTGAAACTAAATTCTGCTATTTCTTCTTTGCAGGACCGGCACGATGGAGTTAACAGCCACAGTTCGAGGCTGTCCCAACTCGGGTCGGTCTCCCAGGGACACTACTCAACGGCTCCTCCGCTCTCTCACACCCCGACGTCGGACTTCCAGCCACCTTATTTCCCTCCTCCTTACCAACCTCTCCCTTACCACCAGAGCCAGGATCCTTACACGCACGTCAACGACCCCTACTCCCTGAACGCCCTGCACCAACCCCAGCAGCACCCCTGGCAGCAGAGGCAGCGGCAGGACGTGGGTGCCGAGCCAAGCCTTCTACACCAGCCCCGGGTTCTGCCCCAGATCACAGGGCTCGACCCTCGCCGGGATTACCCCGGCGTGCGGCGGCCAGACGTGCTTGTCCACTCTGCTCATGGACTCGATTCGGGGATGGGAGACAGCCTGTCTCTGCATAGTATCAGCCATCATGGAATGGAAGATATTCAGGTGAGACTACAATATTGAAATTGCATTCTAGTTAGTCTACAGTTTTTAATGTCGATTGTATTGCAAAGTTGTCCAATGCATTATGAAAGTTGCACGTCAGTTGTGTCGATAGGAAGGTGCCATTTATCGGCTAATATTACGACAGCACGTCAAACATTTTGTCGTTTTGACTTGCAACTTCTATCCCATTGCATATATTGACAAATTGTTAACTTACACCTTGAAGAGGTACAAAACTCTGTTCACTACAATAGTGACTGAAACTACAAACTTTTCTTGATCGAACCCTTTACAAGATTGAGTGGTACTACTTTAGGTCAAGTTATTATAAAGGCCTATATCATTGATATATTCCAGAGTAAGTCGCACTCCATTAGGAGAGCAGTCCCCTGGAACCCAGTGTGAGGTGCAAATTATCAACGCTCCCTTTACAGTCTACACTACATACATATAGTTCCCTCTACCATTAGTACAGAACCTGTTTCTGTTAAATAAATACTCCGTCGGCCACAAAATTGTCTTCGCTTATCAGAACTAGCCCCCAGAGAGGAAATCATATTGGAATATGAATGATGGTGTTCCATAACACCATTTTCTGATGTGCATTTAACTGCAATAAAACGATTTCGTGCATCTAATCCATTTGTATTGTTATTTCAATTTATTTTGGTGAGTCGATTTCATAGTAAATAAATGCAATAAAATAGTAGCCGTACAATTAGATTTGATGAGATTTGATGCAGAATTAGAGCCTGTGTGGAATTAGAAGACTGCTAAGTTGCTACACACGTATAATGGGAGGTGGGGTGTGGAAAGGAGGGGGCGTTCTCTGAGCACACAAAGTATAAACTACTGGACTTCCTCTAGTTTACGAGTAATTCAGGATAGCATTCAGGAAACAGTACTGTCTAGTTGATCGCTGTAACAAATTATCTTATAGCATTTTTGATTAAATAGATGTTAGTTAATTTGTAATACTCTGAATGTGTGTACATGTGTGGAATTTGGCAATTATGGAGAGTATATAAGATAACATTCTGAAAATTGGTACTTTAGTGACCCTGAAATCAGTACCTATCCCATGAAAAGCTATGTATTGAGTACTGAGCCCTGTTATTGTGTCGCACTTGCTCAATGGATTGTCTTTTTGTGGATGAAAGGTTACCAAGTTTTTGGAGATTGGTATAAGCATTACCGACCTGAGTTGGAAAATAATATTATTAGCAATTGAAGCTTGAATTATACTCCATTTATACTTAAAAAGGAAACATAGTTTGTTTGAAAAACATGTACTTGCCCATAAACAAAGATGGCCGCTGTGGTCTGCAATTCCGCTCTCTCTATAACGAATGTGTGTAGCGCCTTGTAACATTTGGACAAGGGTAGAACTAAAAGGATACCGTGCACATTTAATCCTTAATTCACAATTGGTTGATGCAAAGCATGTATATTTTTAAAAAAACAATCATTGCGTATTCATATTTGTTGACTGCAGAATATTGCAATAATCGCGGCAACACTTTACAGATTTTTGAATTGGCTTGAATGTTTGGCTTTGGATCAGTCTGGTATTCAGACACAACCTGACTGCGTTTCGTTTGTAGCTTTAGTTTGCCCCGACCTTTTTATTAAATCCTCCAGACAATAATGTTGGGGGCATTCAGTTGCGTGACAAGGTACCGGACAGACACGTTCTTTCCTTTCACGGAAGATAAATTTGTTTCACTTAACTAAAACGTAAATAACGACACTACCGAATCATGACTTTACAAAGTGCTTAACGCTGCAATCTGTGACTGTCTTGGCCGCTATCCTGTTCCCGGTGATCAGTACAAGTTAGAAATGTAGTGCGTTTGTTCCTATTGTTACCGAGTCATTTTTAGTAAGATGAAGTGGCAAGAAGAATGGAGTATGCTAAATGCCGCGCTGATTTATGCAAAAAGAATATTATCACTTCCAAATGTTCACAGGGGACAAATTTCAGGTCGTTGTGGACATCTGTCCTTCTATAGCTCATTCACTTGGTAGCTGCTACTGTCTGAACGAATGAGGCGATGATGTAGATTTATTGATAGCTTCAAACCAGGGTCTATGAAGATCACTTATTGTATTGCTGTCTTCTCCGTGACATTTTGTGCGCGCGTGTTCGAGTACGTGTTTCAGCAGGGGACTACATCAGTACGAGTAGGCTTGTAGCTGTATGTTTTAACTACAGAACGACTACCATTTAACCATGCATTTATTCATTGACTGCATTATTATGATAGGCACACGTAATTTGTCATAACTATATTTTTGCAAATTTAAAATTATGCATGCAGGATGGGACTATATTAATGTCTCAGTGCGCTTGCTATAGTTATAATATTGTTTTGCGATTTCACTTCAGGACTAATAGCGTCAGCCGTAAATGTAATCAGGGGCAATGCCACAATGATACATGTACACATATCTGTCATCAACATTTTAATGTGATTCTTTTTGAATCTAAGGTGATATTATGTTGTATAAGCACTGAACTTCACAGCATCAGTAATATAATTTACCGCGGTGCCAAAGTCGATTCATCTCCTAAGCATTCATTTGCAGTAAAATTGCATTCATTATTACAGAAATGGCCCGTGTGAGTGCAGCCAGTGTGAATGGAATGGCAGTTCACATTTGATATGTTCAGTTGAATTAAATACTTGTTCTATAGGACAGAATTGATCCGAAATGAATATATAACAGGCAATTACCATAACAGTTCAACCGCTATAAGGAACTGTAACTCTAATAACTTCCGTGCCACCTTGAAACGTTAACTCCAAATAGGGGAGCATTATTTGGGCATCCAGTTCTCAAAATCTAACAGATTAAGATTCAGCAAAATGTTTAATAAAAATGAGAACAGCTAAGCACCTCTTTATTTGCAAGGCTTTAGACGTTCTGTCTAATCCAGTGCCATTGCCTTTTAAAACTAGCAATGAGAGGGTCGGCCGCTTTCATTGAATTAGAAAAGTCTCAATTATACAGACGGTCAGATTTGTGAACAAGGGTTCATTTATTGGATACAATATTGCAAAACTAAATAGAATCAGGA